>CM055317.2:20928750-22181875 GCA_029255685.2 Silene conica
AAACAATCATTAAGTACTACAGGTGACACAAATCATAACACAATCGACAACAATATTATTGAGCGCCTCAATGGCTCCCGCAATGGCAGGGGAAGAGGGGAGGATATTGCACCCGTAACCTTAGGTTAACAATACAGAGAGACTAATTCCGGAATAACATAAATTAAGCAAGCACAGAAACAAAATATTAATGAGGAAAAACAACTAACTTTGTCCAACTTCTGAAAAGAATCAGCCCTTCTAGGCAGCCACCCTTGGATGGCTTCAGCAGCCACAGAACTCAACCAAGACGGCCACCCACCAAAACCCTGATCGCCAGGCTGGGCGCGTGACATGCTAACAATCCTACCCATTCCCCTATGATCACCATTACCCTCTAAATCCGCGGTACCTCCCCTATGATTAGACCCCTTAGACAATGGTCTTTCCACAATGATTCCTAAACTCTTGTCACCCCCACCACCATGTGGATCATCCACATGTTTACTACTTAACGAACCCGAATGCTGACCCTTAGACGGAACACGACTAGTCGCCCGGCTAGACCCGCTTAACGAACCCGAATTAACCCCGGATTGAACCCTTGATGGGGGCCTACTCCCCCGGGTTGACCCATCAACATTACCATTAATTTCCTCTCCATTTATTGACTGACTCAATTCTTTCAAATCTTTAACACGTTGACTTTCATTACCATTATCAATGGAAGTTGTTGCCTTTGAACAAATGCAACCCATTATATCAAATCAAATAATAATTATAATTCCTACCCAATTATTATGATTTCCCACTTTTTACAATTTTATTAAAATTAATTAAAATTAAATACCACAATGCATGTATTATTAATTAAATTAATATTAATATTAATAATTAATTAATAATAATTGCAGGATTGTCAATTGGGTTCCTCAAAAATTAGAGAAGAACGCAACTAACAATCCTAAATAATTTTCCCACCTAAGAAAAAGGGGGAAAATAAAGTTTTTTTTTCAATTTATTGTTTATTACTAAATGTAGCAACAACCAAGAATTTGAATGAATGAAATTGACTCAATTTGCCTATTTGGCAAGGTTGTTGGTCCAAAATTTGTTGGGAAATTAAAGTCAAAGGTAATGTAGGAAATTAATATGGTAACAAAATTATTAAAAATAAAAAAAAAAAAAAATCAAGAAATTTGAAATTATCAAAATTTGAAATTCAAATTTTTTGATTAAGTTTGAGAGGAAATAAAGAAAAATTAGATGAAATTGAATATAATAATAACTTAACAAAAATGATAATAGTAATTAAAACCCAGAAAATGGAACAAAAAAATTATTTATTAGTATTAATGAAAAATAATTTGAATTTGAAAGATAATAAAAGAGGAGAATTATGTATAGAAAAATGTTTGGTTGAAATTTGAAGAACAGATGGAGCCTAGAGGATGTGATTAAGAAGAAAGAGTCGTTAATTAAAGGGATAAATTAGGAATATAAGATTAAAAATGAATAAAAGGGCAATAAATTAAACAAATGTAGATATAAATATTTACAAAAATGGTGTAATTTGGATAAAATTTGAAATGAAAAGATAAAAATATTCGAATGGGGTTGTTCCAAGTTCCAAGTTAGTTGGGAGAAGATAATCCTCTGTTATTTCCACCTGGAATAGTGTTGTCTTAGTAATTGAGGATTTTGAGGTAATCCTAAAACTGCGTGACACCCTATGTTGTACTTGTTCCGTTGTTAGTGTCTTATTAAAGGGAGAATGAAAGTGGTCATTAACACATCTATCCAAAAAGACACATCTTCACTAATATAGGAGTAGTATGCTAACTACACCAATATCATCGCATTACAAATTTGCAAACGGAATGGAAGTTGTGATGAAGAAGTATCCTCACGGATCAAAAGGGTTACTATAGTTGTTCATTCCAGCTAGAAAATAAATAAGATAATTATTTAAATTTTAAAAATGTTTTAAATTTGTTTTATATCATTACTTATTCGCTCCTTTATATATATTTTTTCATTCTCCCTAATCATAAACCATGGTTAGATCACTTATCAAGGATGTATTAGTTAGGGTTTGTCGGATCATCATTAAGTGATAAGACAAATTTAGTGCAATCGTGAATTCTATTATTATTTCGTCGGGGTAGGAACATACAATTTATGAAAGTTAGATTAACATCGCTTCAACATATTTTGGTTTGAGTTATGTTTTGTCAAATTATCAACATCTACGAAATACTACATTTTATCTTATTTTTTCAAACATAGGCTCTATTTGACAACACATTTTACTATTTTAGGTATCTCATTTAGTCAAACTAACTTATTTGATCACATTTCAGGTATCTTATTTTTGTAAGCGTTTCACAAATAGTTTATTTAAACAAATAAGTTACCGGAAATGAAATGTTACTGATTAGCATTTGATCCTTTTTTACCCTTAAATCTATATTATTAAATCATTATCATATCATTTTATTTATTTCATCAAAATCAATTACCTTTTCAGTTAATTTATCAAACATTGTTTTATAATCAGCTACCTTATCAATTCCTAAGTTTCAGCTACATTACTAGTAACTTTATCACGTTTTAATTAGCTTTGCTTGTTAAATAACATATTGGCCAAATTTTAACATATTAGAGAGGTTTAGCATGTTTGACTTACGAATATGCTATTTAGAGCAGTTGATTAATGACATATTGAAATACAATTTCAGGGCAACTGCGGGATGGCTTCTACGAGATTCAAATGGGGTTACTCTGACAACCGGTTCCACTGTTTTTCGTGCCATTTCTCCTTTGCATGCGGAAGCACTGGCTTTATTAGCGGCATGTAAGGATGCTATACAGAGAGATTTTTATCACCTAGACGCTACCTCCGATTGCATTAATCTCGTACTCCAAGTAAATGGATGCGGCGACAAGGATAAGGACATAACATCTACAGTCAAGGCACTTTTCTGTTTTATTAATTGTACTCACTGTTTTTCTCTTAGTCATTGTCCTAGGTCTTTAAATAGATCAGCTCATTCTATCGCAAAAAAAAAAAATGCTATTTTGCAATATGTTGCCCAATAACATATTGGATTAGCGGATTAAAAAGAAAATCATCGTCTTCTTTATCCTGTTAATAAAATATTAACCGTCCTTTTATAATTAATAAATAATTTGTTCATATCCTTATATCTCATTTTACAAAATGCTAATAATCTCCTAAACTTAACCGTTAATTACCAAACACATTTAAAACACTTATGTTAAATAAATCTGCTAGTCAAACCTGCTAAATAATTCTGTTAGTCAAATCTGTCTTTTAAATCTGTTTCTGTCAATATTAATTCGCTGTTTATCAAACTACTCTGTCAGATTTCAGTTATCTTTTCAATTAGTTTTATCAAGCAAGACCTTAATTTTAAACCAAACAATTCCTATATTTAATTGGTTTTAGAAGTATTTACATTCTTCCAGTTATACGAAGTAATAATCAAATTAAATATGATTGATATTTTATGTATGACGCGGATTCATTGATAGTCATTTTTCATGTTGAATGATAACCAAGTAACAGTCATTTTGAAAATTTTGATTTTTACAAGTTGAATAAAGGAAAAAAAATATGGATATTTTTTTTGTAGAAATTCTTGCTTCAAACTGTCCAAAATAAGACGGATCAAATGTCATCATCTTTTTAATAAAATGTAATTATTTAATAACAAAATGTTATATCACAGCGTCACTCTTTACCCTAAAAATGATGGTAACATTTTATCAAAAAATTGTAATATATTATTATAAAAATGGGTACAATTACTCCGTCTTATTTCAGACGGGAATACAACCCATCTAAAATAAGAATTTGCCTTTTGTCAAATTTAGTTAAATTTTAGTTCACCAACTTCAAACGATTTGGGTCAAGTTCATTGGGTAGGATATCTATTGCGGAATACAACTGTAAAATAATTCTTGGTTTTTTTTGGCAACGGTAAAGAAAGTGATTACAAAATAGCTTACACACTAATAATCGACTCTCTGAATCAGATTTTATTATTACATTATTTGAATAGGAAGCTAAACTAAAAAAAAGGGCTGACAAACGAAGTAGATTTTTTGATGGGACGATCGGAGTTGACCAATTGTACAGACATGTCTTTTCTCTTTTTAATCAACTGAGTTTCAGAGGAGTACCTGCAACAAGACACACTTACGCCACGAGGACGTAGAAATTAATGGGGGAAACATCTACTTGTAGAGAAAGTAGATATATTGTGTCTTGGAGATTCATCCCTTTGGCTATGATTCTTCTTCGGAATGGTAATTATCCTTCTCTCGTTCACGCGATGATTAAAAGGGTACCTGCAAAGCATAGACGTAGCTGAGACACACGATAGATTAACGGAGAGATCTTACATGTCTTAGGACAAGCTGAAAAGATAAAAGGTCGAAGGTCATTAGGGTCGGAGGTGACATTGTCGGTCACAAAAGGATCGGCCAAGCTTGGGTCATGCGCCATAATCTTTATATTTTCGTGGCATTTTTAGGTAGCGGGGGCGGAAAAGAAACTGAGGCTACACTCGAACTTATGGAACAACTAGAGAATATACTTGAACTAATACCATAAGTACCATGGTTAACCTCGACAGTATCCAAAAGACTTATATTTTTGAACATGTTAACCGTTTTAGATTTCCCCTTTTTAGAGCACCTCATCCTCCTCTTTTTCTTAGAGCATTCTCTTGTAGCGTTTCTCTCCTTAGTTGCCTCAACATTAAGGATCCGAATTGTCATCAAGGACAAATCCCTTTTATGGTAAAAGCTCACCTTTTTTTACCTTCAAGGAGCTTTTGATAAGATTGTCCGGGGATACTTAATCGGGAATTTCCTCCACCCTTTTTGATAAACTCAAGAACTGACTTATTAGAAATATGCTCATTCTCCTCTAGGTTAGGGTGCAAATCTAAACCATTTCCACAAGTGCTTTGAGCATCCCCCACCGCCGTATCCACGTACTGATCAATATCCTTCATACTCATATCACTTTGATCTTCTATCACCTCCATGGCCACACTTTCACTAATATTTTCACTCATTCCAGCTTCCGGAACAAAGATAGGCTTCTAAGTTGATTTGTGTGGATTAGTATTTGAAGAAACCCGATAATCCCACATGTGAGGATTGTCCCACATTGATAGAAGAGGAGAAGAATTATCACTATATAAGGCAAGGAGTTACTCCCTCTATTGCCAATTGGTTTTAGAGTGGAACCCTCTTGGGTTTATATTGTGGACTCTTTCTCCTCTGTTCGGGTGTGGCCCAGACCCGTTGTTGAATTTAACATGGTATCAGAGCCCATGGCTAAAGACCTGGGATTCATGGGCCAGAGTTTGCAGCCGGACGAGCAAAGAAAATTGCTCAGTTGAATATGTCCGGACTGAGTTGAAACTGGGCCAAGTTTACAGCTGGACGAGCAAGGTTGCTCAGTTGAATTTGTCCAGTCTGTGTGTAAGTGGGCCTCACATGTGAGGGGGAGTGTGAAGAAACCCGATAATCCCACATGTGAGGATTGTCCCACATTGATAGAAGAGGAGAAGAATTATCACTATATAAGGCAAGGAGTTACTCCCTCTATTGCCAATTGGTTTTAGAGTGGAACCCTCTTGGGTTTATATTGTGGACTCTTTCTCATCTGTTCGGGTGTGGCCTAGACCCGTTGTTGAATTTAACATATTGAATGAAGATAATTCTTGGTTTTTGATTTCAATAAGTCCAATGAATGATGAAGTCACACTAGTGAGTGTACCATGTTAGCAAGTTATAGAACAATTGAGGTTGTTAATTCAATGGTGAAAACAAAAATCATTTTAGATAGATATAAGGTATAAGCTTAGCATGAGCTCAACCTATATTTTGTGTTTGTTTCATGTTTTTTTTGGATACTTATACCTCAAACCTACAACTCTATAAGGTATGTGTTTCTCATACTCAAGGCGGTGGGTATGAAAATGATACCTTTGGGTATTAAATAAAAGAAAATAAATAAAAAGGAAAATGCGATGAAAAAATCTATAATTTTTAAATATTTATAAACTTAAATTGATTTTAATTAAGACTTTTTCCGGGAAACTATAAACAATCACTTTTTCCTGACATGTTTAATATAGTTAAGAACAAAAATATTGTGACATTAAAAAAAAGTAGCTTAATTATATATAAAGAAATTATAGCAAGTTTTAACTAAATAATACATGAAAATTTAAAGTAGAAAATTAACACATAAATAAATAGCACAAAAAATTATTAATAAAATAAACATACAACCAGATTTATTTTTTCATTTCAGAATTGAACGAAACACAAGATATGAGGAATCAAGTTTCAAACTCATACCACCCTGACTTAATTCCTGATTTTTGTGTGAACCAAACACCCCTTAGTCCAATCCAAAATAATGAAGCTCAAAATTACCCATATATATAATGAAACAAATTAGACATTGGGTTTCTTTTGGAAAAATTAGTTGCAAAAATGGCTGAAATTTGAAATGGTAGTCGAAAATCTTGGTCGAATAAGCTATTTTGACTAAACATTGTACTCAAAATATTTTGCGAAACAATATCATGGTAAAATTGACCCGATTCGAATAACTCGATCGGATCGTATCCTACGCTATTTGATAATGAATTGAGGACTCAAGATTGACTAGTAAGCAGAATTGACCAGTTCAATAGGACTCGTCCCAAATATTTATTGTTGCACACATTTCATTATGCCATTATATCTAAATAACTTGATAATTAAATAGTCAAAATGTGTTGAACGCGAATTAAACGAGCTCACTTAAATAGTCTATGCTCTCTAATTTAAGTGAATTGATGGTTGTGCTCTTGTGTAGTAACTCGTTTATCGTGTCTACAGTCTACACCGAATCACGAATCTAAAATGCAATTACTAAACCCATCTTAAAGTGCACCCCGTCATTCCATAATAATATTGTACGTACAATGGGACCTATTGATGCATCGGAGAGCCTATCTATAAAACTATGCCCGTACTCGAGAGTGTGTGTAATGTATGTACTCACGAGATGCAAGACTAGCCATACCGCAACTTGAACTTGTAGCATCTTGTGACTTAGACTCACCGCACCGCTACTGCTCCAACTAAACACATCCTATCACCCTAACCATTAAAACCAGACAATTAAATGACATACATCATTACATCCTAAATTCACATGCATACGTACATTACGTACAAAGCATGCATGCTTCTTATGAGCCCTTTCTTTCACCCATTTACCATCATTCTCTATATAAACACAAAGAAAATCAAGAATACCTAAGGAATAAAACACGTAGAAAATCATGGAAATAAAAATGAATGAAAATAAAAGAGGATTTTACGTTGTTATCGCATTGTTAATGTTGTGCTATTTTAGTATGGCTTGTAATACTACAAAAGCCGCTACCAAAATGCAAGTCACTGGATTCTATATATTTGGTGATTCGCTTGTTGATAATGGTAACAACAATGAGATACTAACTCTTGCTAGAGCTAATTACCAACCATATGGTATTGATTATCCTATCGGACCAACCGGTCGTTTCTGCAATGGCAAAACTGTTGTTGATGCATTGGGTACGTAACATATACTGTATGATTTAAAGGGTACTTTTTGGATATTTTGTTTTCTCATATAATTGGATTATTATCTATATTGTACTTTGAATCATTATATAGGTGAACTCTTAGGATTTAAGGAAGAGATTCCTCCGTTTTCAAGAGCAAAACGTAGTTCTCTTGAAAGGGGCATCAATTTTGCGTCAGGAGCTTCCGGTATTAGAGAAGAGACCGGCAACAATCTTGTATGTACTACTGTATTTCTTTGAGTTGAATCCTACCATCTATCAATAATTTTAATTATCAATTAATTTAGATGATGATATCATTAGAAGAACGAGATTTAAATACTTTTGAATATTTTTACGTTTATTTATAGAACTACGGTAATGACGAAGAGTTGTATATATAATAACGCAGATTATTGTGAGAAATGCAGGGGGATCATTATTCGATGGATCGACAAATTAGCAATTTCGAAAGTGTAATCGAAGAATTAAGGAGACATACAAGGGGAAACCCAAATGGCATTCAAAATTACCTTAACAAATGCATCATTTATTCAGGAATTGGAAGCAATGATTACCTTAACAATTATTTCATGACAAACTACTACACTACTTCTTCCCAATTCACTCCAACAGCCTACGCAAATGTCCTCCTTCAAGAATATTATCGTCAACTATCGGTTCGTTTCTCATCTTTTCTTAACAAATATCTCCTACTTCACTTTTTAGTTCAGATAAAAATCACCTTTGGAGAGACTGTTTCTCATATTTCTTGTGAATATTCAAAATATACAGAGATTGTATGAAATTGGAGCACGAAAAGTGATAGTGACAACAGTAGGACGAATTGGGTGTATACCTTACATGTTAGCAAGAACAAATGGATCGAGCCCAAATCATTGTGATGAGGAGAAGAATGACATTGTTGGCCTTTTTAATACGGGGCTACGACAACTTGTTGATGTATTCAACAGCAATCAGTTTCCAGGAGCCAATTTTGTGTACTTGAATTCTTCCTTGGCTGCGAGTGATGTCATCGCCAATGGTATGCACCTCTATCTCTAATACTCCCTCCTATTCGGGATAACCTTCCCTATTCGATATTGGCACAAAATTTAAGGGTTTGATTAAAATAAGCATGAAGTAGGAGTATTGTGGGGTATTGTGGTGGATGAGGTGATTAAAATATATATAAAACTTTACCAAAAAAAGGAAATAGGGAAGGTATTGTGAATTGACGAAAAAGGAAATAGGGAAGATTATTATGAATAGGAGGGAGTAACTTACTTCAAGTCTAGCTAGTATGCAATTATGCATGTAGGGATTAAAGGGGTAATTTTGTGTTATTCAATATATAGCATAACCTTGTTGAGGTCTCTTCCCATATATGTGAGGGGCATTGTCCCACATCGGTAGAATTATAGTGAAGGGACTAGCTTATAAGTAAGTGAGCTACACCTCCTATCACCAATTGGTTTTAGGATGGAACCTCACTTGCTTATGGGTCGGTTTCATGCACCAAATTCTATAAACCCGTTGCGGGGAACTCAACAAACCTTATATAAGGTTTTACAAATTCTCGTTGCATTCTAATAGTTAGAAAACAATCAGATAAAATCGGGATTGCAATAGATAGCGCAATATCCATATAATATCAAACTGATATTACATATCTAATAGTATATGTTTTATTATTTATTGTAACAATAGGAATGTGGTATTATAATATTATAGGGTTTGAAGTACTGGACAAGGGATGTTGCGGAGTTGGAAAGAACAATGGTCAAATAACTTGCCTGCCTTTGCAAGCTCCCTGTGAAGATCGCAAAAAGTACATATTCTGGGACGCCTTTCACCCAACTGAGATTGTCAACATCCTACTTGCTAAGAAGGCATTCACATCCAAGTCCAAATCATATGCATATCCCATTAATGTCAAACAACTAGCAATGCTCTAGCCTCTACCCTCTAGTATGTAGTGTATGCTTCTCCTGTTAATGTGAAGCAAACACCATTGCTATAGTCTCTATCTAGTAGGGTATTTTAATTTCACAAGTAACGCTACTTCTTAGAATATGCATTTATGCAAGATTTATCAACTTCTAAGCTACACTATGTTTACCCATACTGGTTAATTGGTTATGGAAAGATTTTTATACTAATTCAAGCTCCGTCAAAGCCAAATTGGCATGCGGGATACTAAAGTCTGCCCCACCGCAAACACATTCTAACGTCATATATATTTGGTGACCCGAAGTTGTATGCTCCCAAACATAATATTTATAAAACTTAAAACCTTAAACTAATATCGTATATGGTAATAAGTATCGATTCAAAGAGACGGCGTTGTAATTTATGTGAATTATAGTATAGAAAATAAGAAACAATAAAAGGGGTTTTGTGATTGAATAATCTATAGTCTAATAAGCAAATAATAAAGATGACTGAATTCAGATGATTAAAAGGTCTTGCGTCAATAAACATCCACTATCAACAAACTAATTGGTCTTCGATTGTCTTTAACTCAATTACTCTCAAGTATTTTATTGTCGAAATACAGGTTTCCTTCTTTCTCTTAAGTATAGTCAACTAAGTCGAAACGCCATATTAGAAGACCCTACTTATTGAATAATCTAAGCCAAGCGTCTAGATTTAATCCAACAATAGCATTAACAATCCAAAGAAACAATAAAAATAACGATCTTTAACACACGCAGTTAACGATTCGAATTGTATGTTTAGTCTCTACCTCGTCCTAATAACGATCAAACACATACAAATTATTAGGGTAGTAAAGCTTGCTACTTTAGTCTACATTAATTGAACAATTACGGATTCAATTTCTAAACATGCGATAGATTAAAGTAAACAAATACTAATTGATCCGATTAGCAAGAGAAAACAATAATCATAAAATACGAGCAAGAGACATAAACAATACTTGAAAATTAAAAGGGAGAAAGAACAATCTCACAATTAATTCCGTTTATCGATACAAGAAAAAAGGGGATTAGTTCCTCATAATTATTAAGCAAAAGAAATTAGGGTTTTTCGTAGTCTTTCCAATTCTCAAAGTTGAATGAATGATAATGTGACGGATATGCTAAATACTTAAACTAATCTTCCTAATAAATCTTAATAGAAATAGCTGAAATAAGGAAATAAGGGAAATAAAGCACGAGTTACAGCAGCCACGCGTGCAACCCGCGACGACCCGCGTCCGCGCCAATTGCTGGAATGCAAATTCACTCCTTCCGTCTTTTCTCTTCTTTGATTTCCTTCATGTTGAGCCATCATGAGACAACCCCATATGACATGTTTGTGGCCTTAGATCTTTATTTGATCCAAACCAATAGCCATAAGTCCAAGTTGAACTTATGTTAACCCATTATATTAGGCTTGGACCAATGTTGTCAATCCATAAACCATGTAAACTCCAATCCAAATAATACCCAAAACTCCATCGATCCATATTTCAACTTAATTACTCTTAAATGAATCAACTCCAAGAAATCGTAATTATACAATTATACCTCAAAACGCTTCTAATTCCTTCAATAACTCATCTAACTTGACACTTTTATGTCGTACTAAACCATCTTATCAAACTTCCCCACACTAAGATCTTTACTCCCTCGAGTAAACTCAAATGACTCATTATAAGCTCATACCAACACCGATCCACAGAAGTGTAAGAAAAGTAATAAAACTCGTAGTAATCCTTGAACCAGACGGTCTTCAACCTAGCAGCATGAGATCAAAATAGCATCGAATGTTTTTTTCTTTTACCTATGTCTCTCATTTTGCCTAGAGCGTCCGCCCTTGCGGATTTTCGCTCTAGCTTATAATTTTTTTCATCTCACCTCTACTCTCAGTGGCACGCAACTCGTTTCTTCATTTTACCCGTAGCGCCCTTTCGGGTTTTCACTCCGTCCTCAGGCACATCTCAATCTTGCCTAGGCGCCCTTTCAGGTTTTCACTTAACCGGGATTAATCTTTTTCCTTCTTTTTTTATTTCTTTTTTTCATTTTTTATTTCTTTTTTCATTTTTTTAAAATAAAGTACTGAAATAAAAAAAACACCACACAATTACAAATGTATACAAATCGGAACGATTCTCCCTCCCCACACTTAAATGAAACATTGTCCTCAATGTTGCAAGGACACAACAAAAAGGGAAGAGAAAAACACACACCTCATCTAAGGAAGCGCCAATGACGACAGAAACCATCAAACATACCGCAACACAACAGAAAAACATGAAAACAGAGCAATCCACGCACCACACCTCCTCCCCACACTTGGTTATTAGCATACTCCATAAAGCACAATCATACAAAGCCAACAAAAGATAAGAGTGACAAAGAAGACTAACGCCCCTTATCACTACAAGAATAACTAGATCGGGCGACCGTTTTTGGCGACTGCAAAGCTTAGTCGCCAATTTGGCGACGAATTAAAATAGTCGGGCGACTGAAGCCAGTCGCCAATTTGGCGACAGAACCAATTTCCCAAATCTCCCACCACCGACACACACGGGCGACTGAAATCCAAATTTGGCGACAGAAATCAGTCGCCAAATTTGGCGACAGACCCTATTCCGTCGCCAAATTGCTCAGTCCGTCGCCAATCCTTTTTATAGAAACAGCGAAAATCAGACCATATCCCTCATTCGCAAATCAACAAACACACAAACACACAATTTACCTCCTACGGCGAAAAACACCACCATCACCACCCTACCCTACGTGTTCCGGCCACCTTCAACACCACTGTCACCGGATTCCGGCCACCACCACCACAACCCTACTTGTTCTTCCCTTCATTCAACTCATTTAAGGTTTGTTTACTTCTTCCTAATTCAATTTCAATTTCAATTTTTTGATTGATTGTTGGTTTGTTTTGTGCATTTAGTGATTGTAGTAGGTTATTAAGACCGTCTTAGCTTATTAGGTTGTGATTAATTAGGTATTAGAAGCCAATTAGCATATTAATTAGATAATTGTGGGTTAGGGTTTATAAGAAGTTTGTATAAGACGATGTTGTTAGCCTTATTGATGTTGGTTAATTAGATTAAAGTAGTCGATTAGGATGTTTAATAGCTTATTAGGATGTTAGTTAGATTATACTAGCTTATTAAGACCGTCTTAAATTAGCTTATTAGGTTGTGGTTAATTGTATAATTGGAAATTGTTGTTAATAAATTGTTATTATTATGTGATTGAGGTTGTTCTTTAATTAAGTGAGTGTAATTTTAATTTAGATATATGTAATTTAAGTGTTGAAAATTGTTTTTTGGGTTTTTTTGTTTAGATTAAAATGAAGAGATTGGAACGTTCATGGATGTATGATGGAGGGTTATTAGATAATAAGAAGAGACGTTCTAATGCTAGGTTTATAGAGGGTGTTGCCGAGTTTATTGAGTTTGCTAAGCAACAAGAGGAGTATGACTCGTTAGAAAATAAACTTAGGTGTCCTTGTAGCAAATGTCGAAATATGAAATACCTATATGTCATTGAGGTACAAGAACATCTCTATACAAATGGGTTTCGTCCAAATTATTATAATTGGATTTCTCATGGAGAAGCCTATTCCCCAATTCACGAACAACCTCACATCGAACATGTTGACGAAAACCCATATAGAGATATGGTTGTTGATGCCTTGGAGTTTAATGTAGTCAATAATGACGATGACCGTGTAGCCTTGAATGAAGAGCAACCTCCAAATCCCCAAGCAAAGGCTTTTTTTGATGACAAGGAATACAATCGTGCTCACTTATACGTTCTATCAAATAGCGAGATCTTAGAGCCATATGAAACGAAGTTTGTGGATGATTTCATTAAGGAACATCCTAATGTAAGTAGGGATGATGTTTGGGATAAACATGAAGACAAATTCCCAAAATGGTTTCTGAACCATGTGCTTGAGTTCAATATCCAAGATGATTTGATAAGGAGTTTAGCCTTCGGTCCTTCACGCTTGGTTAAGACGCGGAACCGATATTCAGTTAATGGATTTAATTTCCACACATTCGACCATGGTAAGGGTAAGGCTAGATGCAATTATGGTGTTACTATTTCTTCCGTTGATGACCACGAATACTATGGTATTATAGAGGACATTTTTGAGATGTCTTACAATGGTCGTGATCGAGCTTACAAGACTACCTTATTCAAGATTGAGTGGAAGGACATTTTTTTTTTGTAGCAATCTTTCTATTGGGCTCCTGAACATGAACAATCCGTCCTTGATAGATACCATGAAGTTGGTAAAGCAAGATATAGAGACTATATCTACAAGATTGTTAAAAGAAAGAAGGAACCGGAGCATCTAAAAGGTACATGTAATATATAAGTTTTGTCACTTGTAAATACAAGAATTAATGAAAATATCTTAATACTACTAACATACTTTTTAATTGTAGGTGAGAAATATCAAGATCTCCTAAAGCAACGCGAGACTCCCGAGTTCCAAGCCGTGTCCGCTCAAAAGAAGATCAACAAGAGAAGAGGGAAGAAAGATGCGGAGGTCGAGCCTACCCATCACGGGGGATCACGATCATTTTTTACGCGTATTTTTAGTGTAAGTCTTGAATGAATACTTCTTTTTTGAATGAATATACTATACTTCTTATATTAACAATTTTCCCTATTTAGGGAGGGAAGAAGAAGAAGGATAGCAGCAACAACGACGGCGGCAACAAAGACGGCGGCAAGAAGCCGATGATGACGATGCCCGAACTTTTCCTTGACACGCATTCCAAGGTCAACGAAAAGACGCAGAGAAGAATATGGATTAAGGCGAAGGACAAAGAGTTATATGTAAGATAGTTTCTCTCAACTAATGATGTTTTTTTGTTACCTTCGTCAATGATTGTTTTTGCTTAACTAATAATAGTTTTATTTCTTAATGTTATAGGAGAAATATGAGGCAGAGAAAGAGGCCCACCCTGAGCGGGATGATAATGAAATTTGGTTCAAATTGGTGGATGGTTACAAGACGGGTATGGTATATGGGGCTGGACAAGCTCATGGGGTGTTTTACAAAGAACCGGCTAGAAGGTCCTCATATGAGCCGCGACAAACCTATGAGCCGTCTATTGTAAGTCAATTGCAATCCGACCTTGAGAAAGAAAGAGCCGCAAATGCGGAAAGAGATGAGGATATGCGGTTGATGAGAGAACGTCTTAAAGCCATGGAGACATATTTCTACTCTTGCAACCCCGGTCCACGGCCATTTAATGAAGATCCTAATGATCCAAGAGGAAAGGGAGGCGACGGTAGTGGAGCTAGCATGGGATTTCAAGCAGTTAATTAGTTTAGTAACTTAGGAGCTAGCATTGTCGAACGTGGAGATTTATTAGTTTAGTTAACGTGTTCATGTAATTTGATAACGGTTCTCTTTTTCTATAAAAGGAGATTTGGTTGTTGATTCAAAAGGTGTTCGTCACCAATTGCTGGTTACTTTCTGGTTGCAGGTGTACTGATATTATTTCGTATTGGATTTGGCAAAAACGAAATAATGATTTTCATGAAAAATGCTCAGGAATTTTGGCGACTGAAATGAAGTAATGGCGACGGAAATCAGTCGCCAAAACAGAGCACAAGAAACCAAAGCTCCTGGAAAGTCAGGAGCATTGGCGACTGAACAGGGGGAATTGGCGACTGAAGTCTGTCGCCAATTTGGCGACTGCTTCATTTCTGTCGCCAATTTGGCGACTGCCATGTCTGTCGCCAAATTGTGTCTTTGGCGACTACCATGTCTGTCGCCAAATTTGGCGACGGATTTCAGTCGCCCGAATTTTTTTGGCGACAAAAGTCAGCGACAACTGTTTGGCGACTGTTGTCCGTCGCCAATAGGTGTTTTGCGACAGATTTCAGTCGCCAATATTTGTCGCCCGACTGTGTTTTCGTTGTAGTGTATTACTCCAATCCTAACCAAAGACCAAGTAACTGTAATAATATATGTGCCAGTAACAGAATGCACATAAATAAAACTTCCGCAACTCCGAGCTTATAAGGCCAGTCCTAATCTTCTCTACACCAAATCAAACAATCCATCTAACCGCATTAGCAAGTGCCCACAACAACGCACCGCGGTTACACCACACCTTAGCCACTATCCTACCCATCCGCCCTTCTATGTCTCCCTTATTATGTCACCAACACCTTAAAATAGGCATTTCCGATTTGTTTTTTTTTTGAATTTTCGATTTTTTTTCGGAATTTTTTTTCCTTTTTTTTCCCTTTTTTTTTGAAAGAAAATGCACACACAAATCTATGGGTTGCCTCCCAGAAGCGCTGTTGTTTAACGTCGTTGGCTCGACATCTCGCGGAGTGGTGAACCACCCGACTTAAGATAGAGTTTAGAACTTTACCTTTTCAAGGGATAGGGGTAAACACTTGATTTAATATGTATAACTTGTGTTGCTTTACCGGAGCTCTTCCGGCGAATTAGATTATCAAACCAAGTCTTACCCTTCCTTTTTTCCAGCCTCAGCATCTTTGAGATTCCCCCATAGAAGGTTACACCTTTTCTCTCTAGGCGGGGAGTCATGCAAAATTTCACAAGCTTTGCTCGAAAGTGGTGGCTTCCGGCTTCTCATAGAAGTATGATTGGTAGCAATGACACACAAAGAAAAAACCATAGAATTAGTTGAATTAGGTGGATTTGAAATTTAACCACCTTCCCATTAAACTCCATAGTTAATGAACCATTTGGAACATCAATTCGGATTTCTGCGGTCTTTAGGAATGGTCGACCCAATAAAATTGGGATAACATCAACATCTTGTGCCATATCCAAAACATAGAAATCTGTTGGGAAAACCAGTTGATCTACCTTGACCATTTCATTCTCTACTACTCCTCTAGGGTGTACACTAGACCGATTAACAAGTTGGACTAGTACCCTAGTATTTTTCAAAGCACCAAGCTTAAGAGACTCATAAACATGGTAGGGGAGAACATTTATTGATGCTCCTAGATCTAACATGCCTCTTTCAAACCGTGTATCACTTATAGTGCAAGGTATGGTAAACACACCCGGATCACTACACTTAGGAGGCGTCTTACTCTTAAACAAAGCCGAAACAAACTCACTAGGTTTACCCTTTTGCTTTTTCAAACTATGTTCCTTCTGATTTCTTTTAATTGAACAAAGTTCTTTTAAAAACTTTGCATACCTAGGAACACTCTTAAGCAAGTCAAGTAAAGGAATATTTACCTCGCATTTACGAAAGGTTTCGTAAATATCAGTGTCATGCTCCTTTCTTCTTTTGTCTTTCAAAGCCTCGGGAAAAGGTGGGAGTGACTCATATGTGGGCATAACTGGTGTCACCTCCATGGAATTAGATGCATCTTATGTCACTCCATCACTAAGTAGCTTGTCATCTTTAACCACTAACTCCTCTTGTTCTTGAATAGTCACCACCTTAGGCTTAGCTTTTGGCTTTTCAATCTCCACCAATTGCCTACCATTTCTCAATGACACGAAACTCACATTCTCCCTAGGATTCAGCACTATTTGAGATGGTAGAGCACCCGACTGTTTAGCTTCTAACCTATTGACCGCAGTAGCCAATTGGCTCACTTGATTCTCAAGATTTTTAAAATTTTGCTTATTATCAGCTCGATCTTGAGTAACACTGAGAGTAAGAGCGCGAATCATATCATCCGTGGACATTGATGAGTTCGGTGGTGCTTGTTGAGCTACTTGTTGTGGCACTTGTTGAGTAAATTGTTGTCCTTGTGGTCGCTGAAGAAACTAACCTCTAGGAGGGCCAGCTGATGGACCGACTTGAGAGTTTCCCCAACGAAACTTAGGGTGAGCTTTTCATCCTTCATTATAAGTATTAGAGTGTGGATTCTATTTCTTGTTTGAACTACTCTCCCATGTACCATTCACCGTCTGAGAACCACCCTCTTACATTTGAGGGCACAAATCGCTAGGATGACCTTCAATACAACATATGCCACAAACAACGGCCATTTGTCTTCCAGATTACATGTCACGTAGGGTGAAAGCGATATTATCAACTTTCTCCTCCAAGCCAGGACTAACACCCATAGCACTCACTCCTCTTCGTGATGGTCTCCTCTCAAACTGTCTAGAGGTCTCAGCTAGCTCAGTGATAACCTCCCAAGCCTCATCTGGATTCTTGTTGGCTATATTTCTCCCACAAGCAGAGTGAATTATACAACGATCATCTTGGATTAGCCCTCCACAAAAATACATGATTAGATCTTGGTCAGAGTAACCATGGTAAGGACAACTAGCACAAAGCTTCTTAAATTTTTCAAGGAACTCAAACATAGTTTCTCCGTCTTGTTGTTCAACATTACTGATGGCTCTTTTTAGTTGAGATGATCGAGAAGGAGGAAAGTATTTCTCCAAGAATGCCTTCTTCATACCTACCCAAGTAGTGATACTCCCCGGTGGTAAATAGTTTAACTAATCTTTTGCATTATCCTTCAAGGAGAAAGGAAATGCTCTCAATTTCAACTGCTCTTTTGTGACATTGGCTGGCTTCATACTGGTGCAAACAATATGAAAATCCGAAAGATGTTTGTTCGGATCTACGATGCTCATACAACTGAAACTTGGTAATTGATGTATCAAACCAGATTTCAGTTCAAAAGTAGCTCCATCATCCAAGGCTGGAAAAGTGATGCACAATGGTTGAACGTCAAGATTTGGAGCTGTAAGCTCCCTTAATGTTCGAGTCTCTCTAGCCATATTCTCAGTAGTAGTAGAAATTTCCGAAATGTCTGAATTAGAGTGTTTATCGTTCTCGGAATCTGGGTGCTCAAAAGCAACTAGCAAACCTTCCCCGACTTGCCTTAACCTGAAAAATGTGCGTTCAATCTCTGAATCGTAAGGCTCGAGTGGTTGGTCAGCAGAACGAGTATTAGGCATACACTAAAACAATAAAATAAAAGCCTACCTAAAGAAACACAAAAATTAACTATTGCCTTCCCCGACAACGGCGCCAAAATTTGGTGAGCCGAAGTCTTATGCTCCCAAAGATAATATTTATAACACTTAAAACCTTAAACTAATATATCATATGTTAATAAGGATCAATCCACAGAGAAGACGTTGAAATTTATGTGAATTATAGTAAAGAAAATAAGGAACAATAAAAGGGGGTTTTGTAATTGAATAATCTATAGTCTAATAAACAAATAATAAAGATTACTGAATTCAGATGATTAAATGGTCTTAGGTCAATAAACATCCACTATCAACAAACTAATTTGTCTTCGATTGTCTTTAACTCAATTACTCTCAAGTACTTTATTGTGGAAATACAGGTTTCCTTCTTCCTCTTAAGTATAGTCAAGTAAGTCGAAACGCGATATTATTAGAAGACCCTAATTATTGAATAATCTAAGCCAAGCGTCTAGATTTAATCCAACAATAGCATTAACAATCCAAGGAAGCAATAAAGATAACGATCTTTAATACACGCGGTTAACGATTCGAATAATATGTTTAGTCTCTACCTCGTCCTAATAACGATCAAACACATACAAATTATTAGGGTAAAGCTTGCTACTTTAGTCTACATTAATTGAACAATTACGAATTCAATTTCTAAACATGCGATAGATTTAAGTAAACAAATACTAATTTATCAGATTAGCAAGAGAAAGCAATAATCATAAAATACGAGCAAGAAACATAAACAATACTTGAGAAATTAAAAGGGAGAAAGAACAATCTCACAATTAATTAGTGAAGCTTTCGTTTATTGATCCAAGAAAAGAGAGGATTAGTTCCTCATAATTATTAAGCAAAAGAAATTAGGGTTTTTCGTAATCTTTCCAATTCTCAAAGTTGAATGAATGATAATGTGACGGATATGCTAAATACTTAACCTAATCTTCCTAATAAATCTTTATAGAAATAGCTGAAATAAGGAAATAAGGGAAATAAAGCACGAGTTACAGCAGCCACGCGTGCGACCCGCGCCAATTGCTGGAATGCAAATTCACTCCTTCCGTCTTTTCTCTTCTTTGATTTCCTTCATGTTGGGCCATCATGAGACAACCCCATATGACATGTTTGTGGCCTTAGATCTTTATTTGATCCAAACCAATAGCCATAAGTCCAAGTTGAACATATGTTAACCCATTATATTAGGCTTGAACCAATGTTCTCAATCCATAAACCATGTAAACTCCAATCCAAATAATACCCAAAACTCCATTGATCCATATTTTAACTTAATTACTCTTAAATGCAATCAACACCAAGAAATCGTAATTATACAATTATACCTCAAAACGCTTCTAATTTCATCAATAACTTATCTAACTTGACACTTTTATGTCGTACTAAACCCGTCTTATCAATATTGCGCTACTGTATTCTACCTATGTTTGACATATAAACTCAGAAAAACAACACTTTAGTAAATGAAAGAAGAATCACAGAGAGTTTTGTGCAAGTTTTTGTATATACGGTAGGAAGGAGCCAACAAATTAACAATTAACCTACTAAATCCCTTTAATTAGGAAACAATCAATAAAGAATGTTAACAAATATTTCAAAACTAAATGCATAATATCCGGAAGTTATTATGCTAACACCCCCTCAAGTTGGAGCATTGGGTTAAAAATGTCCAACTTGCCCAACAAACGATGAAATTGAGAGCGCAAAAGAGCCTTTGTAAGTATATATCTGTAAGCTGAGTGGAAGTGGTAACTTATGATGGCGCAATAGTACCCCGTACAATCTCATAACGTACACAATGATAGTCAATTTCGATATGCTTTGTACGTTCATGGAACAAAGATTATTTGAAATATGGATAGCCGCCTTGTTATCAAGGTGAAGCGTGACAGCTGTCGAGTGCTCAAAATCTAAACTTCGAAACAAGCCTTTTAACCAAAGAATAATACATGTAGAGAAAGTCATGTGACGGTATTCAGATTCAGCAGAAGAACAAGACACGGTGGCTTGTTTCTTAGTCTTCCAAGAAATTGGTGAACCATCAAATACGCGGATAAAGAGCGACGAACGATGGGACAACTATCGTAATTAGTGTCACAATAAGCCTCGAGTATCATGGACATGTCAGCGCGCAATAAGAACGCCCAAGAGCCTTTGTAAGTATATTTGCAAGTTAAGTGGAAGTGGTAACATACGATGGTGCAATAGTACCCTGTACAATCTCATAACGTACAAAATGACAGTCAATTTCGATATGCTTTGTATGTTCATGGAACATGGGATTATTCAAAAGGATATCCGCCTTGTTATCACAGTGAAGTGTGACAGCTACCGAGTGCTCAAAACATAAACTTTGAATCAAGCCTTTTAACCAAAGAATTTCACATGTAGCGGAAGTCATGACACAATAATATTGAAATTCGGCAGAAGAACGAGACACAATGACTTGTTTCTCAGTTTTCCAAGAAATTTGTGAACCACCAAGAAATAGGAAATACGTGGACAAAGAGCGACGAATGATAGGACAACTATCGTAATGAGCGTCACAATAAACCTCGAGTATCATAGACGTGTTGTAGCGACAAATTTGCGTTTAATCTGCAAATAAATAGAGAAAACACAAAAGTATGCAACAAAGTAATAATTCTATTAAAATGAAAGAGATTCTAGGTACAATCTACTATTTCTTCTACTGATTCGATTTCCATACTTCAGTGACTAGAAGGGTCTTTATTTGAAGACTCGACTCTCCTATGACGAATTTGACTTGCTTAACTTCAATCGACGACGGCGGACGCTTGTTGTCAGATCAAAGAGTAGTTTAATATTCAAATCTAGATGTCTGGAGATGAATGTATTTTTCTGTTCTCTGATTTCTCTTGGGAGAGATTTTTTGTAGTGCTCTTTTTATAACAAATGAGAGGCTTTGGTTCTTTTCTAAAACAGACTTGGTAAGACCCTTCTTTTGTAGTGACTTGGTAGTCTTTTTGGTTTGGAATATTAATATTTCGGCCCAAGTAATGAAAGTGGGCCCATTTTACATAAATAGTCAACGTTTTTTACTTTGACTATTTTTTAATAAAATGAGACATATTGTTATGTCTACAAATTTACCCCCCGGAATTGAGTCACGTACACGACCTTGACTGGTTAAGCGTAAATCGGTTGCGATACTTGTCTTTGCAAATAAGGCTCACATTTCCTTTTAGTCCATCTAAACAAACTAACTGTCATTCATTTCATATTCGTCAAAGATGATCTTATATTCTCAATAGACTTTTGCTTGCTTGATAGTTGTCAGCTCCATGGACTCTTTCAAAGTATTTGACTAATTTGAAATATATACTAATAACTAACATTATCTTAACTGAATAAGATAAACCTGAAATCTAGCTAAACTATATCTCAATAGCTAAACTATATCTCAATAGTGTTTGAGTGAGCACCAAAAGCTTCGTCTATAAAAGCAAATAACCGAGACTTAGGATTACCCACTCACACCAAGCTATAAGTCTTTTACGCTTAAGCATAGACCTGGACATGCAATCACCTTCTCCCCTCGAAAGAAGCACGATCGAATGCGTCTAGACAAGTAGCTCATGGCCAGTGAACTCCAAAAATACAATTTGCCTTACTCAAGATCTCCGTTCACCTCGACTTTCGACGACGAAATTCAAAGCCGCATTAGGACGACCGAAATTTCAAGTTTGTAGGCGAGCAAAACTTGTGATATACTTGCCCATTTTTCATTTGTATGCAAACATGCAGCCCTCAATCGCTTCGACGCCGTAATGAACTTGTCATCATCATGACATAGACTAGACCTTTGACGAGTCGGCACCGATACAACGACACTAGTGACGTCGTGACTGCTTGCACAAAAATCCAATGTAGTGGATACAGCGACACAGTCCAAGGTTCTCAAAGTTCGAATTTCACTCCTTTTGGCGCGTGAATGGCGAAATCGAGGCGGACGTTGAGTTTGACAATGGGATTGACATTGGGTTCCTTTTACTGACCCCATGACTTGCCACCAATGACGTCATGGTTCTCTGTCTTGAAACTGAACGAAATTTCATAAGGAAGCTCAGAGCTTCTGACTTATAAACGACCATGTACGATAACGGCAGAGACCGTTCAATCAGAACAAATGCAGAACTCCGCTGTTTACTGCTTCCCTCCCGACGACATGAAACCCGCCATAAACCTGATGGATATAATTTCGAAACGATCTCGAACTACTACTCTTTATTTAATTTGTACCGAATGCTTTCACGGAGGTGTCAACAAAATATAGAGGTAGATCCGATAGGCATCTCAGTAAAAACACGACGACAGTAAGAACAAAACTTGGAGCCACGTCATCCCACTGGCTTCGCCTAAGAATTTGCCGACGATCGAGCTCTGTCATTTGCACCAACACTGATGTGAACTTCCATTAGCGCAATGATGTTTGAATGAGACTCGATCTTCAACTGGTTTCGAGCGGCATCATCCCATTGTTTACTTGTATTGACTGTTTCTATTAGTGGTGTCCCATCGGTTGTCGATGAAAAACGCATACCAACTTTCGTATTGAGGAATCATGGGGCTTGAATTTAGTTCGGCAAATAACAAAACATAAAACTTATTTGGAAATCCGTTCGGTTTGGGTAATTGGAATTTGGGTTTCATAGAGTATGGTGGGATTGTAGGTTGCAGGAGGATTTGCTTTTCGTTTTTTTCGTTTTTATTTGATTTTTGTGTACAGTGAGTTTGAGTTTGCAAACTTTTGTACTTTTGTTTGCTTTGTTAGGGTATATTAGGATATTGGACTTATATTAGGCTCATCTATTATTAAGAACTTTTTGACGGATTGGGGCTCTGAACCAAACTTTTTCTCGGATTGGGGCCCATTTGAAACTATTTATTCCAAATGGGTCCACGTCATCAACTTTATTTTTTTTTCGAATTTTTTACCAAAGCCGTCGCCTAGGGTGACGGCTTCACCTGTTGTTTGTAAAAAAAAAGAAGATTAAATCCAAAAACTTGACACTACCCAAAGTCGTCGCCTTCGGTGACGACTTACTGGATTTTACCCAAAGCCGTCGCCCTAGGTGACGGCTTACCTCAAATGTTTAAAAAAAAAAAGTTACAGAAGGTTTTGATATTTACGCCTTACCAAAGCCGTCGGCCTGGATGACGGCTTCACTTGGTATAAAAAAAAATTACCCGTCATTAACTCACCATCTACCTTCACTCTCCAAAAAACCCAAAAACCCCCAAATTGAAAACAAAACCTAGAATTCGACTTGACCCCCTATTTCATCCTTTATTTCTACTAACCTAAATTAATTACTTCCTAATCAATTTCCATTCATCCTATTTCATATAAAGGTAGTAATTGTTGTTGTTTTTCATTGATTTCATTAATTTTTTTCTTATTTGATGTTGATTTATAGATGTTTGATTGTTTGAAATGGTTTATTTGCAGGTTAGATTTAGAGTTGTATTATCGGATTAAGAAGCAACACAAAGGTAAAAATCAAGCTTGTGACTATTTTTACATAATTAGTTAGTTTAGTAGGTTAATAGTGAATCATTTAGAGGGTTTTCACATTGTAAACCAATCATTTCTATAGATGGTACTCATTTGTACGGGAAGTATAGGGGTGTGTTGTTAATTGCAATGGGTGTTGATGCAAATGATCAACTATTTCCTTTAGCCTTTGCTATAGTTGAGAAGGAGAATTATCCCAATTGGAGTTGGTTTTTACTTTGCATTAGGGAGTTTGTTACTCGACGAAGTGGTATTTGTGTAATATCCGATCGACACCCGGGTATTTTGAAAACAATGGTAGAGGTAAATAGTGGTTGGGAAGAGCCACATGCTTTTCATAGATATTGTATCCGTCATCATGCATCCAACATTAACTCAATGTTCAAAGACACCGAATTGAAAGAAATTTTTAACAAAACGGCCATGGAACACCAACTTCGAAAATTTGATCATGGGATGGAGAACATTGGTCGAATTAACCCGAATGCCAAAGCTATGTTAGAAAGGATACCATTGAGCAAATGGTGTCTAGCACATGATGGAGGGAGAAGATATGGTTTAAAGACCACCAACATGTGTGAATGTTTTAACGAGGTGTTGAAAGGTGTAAGATTTCTTCCTATTCAAGCACTCGTGAAGGCTACTTTCATGCGGGTTAATAAGTATTTTGTTGATAGGCGTGAAATTGTGAGGACGAGATTAGCTAGTGGGTTGAAATGGAGCGCAAAAATAACAACCGAGCTAGAGGAGAATGATGAAATAGGTGCTCACCATGAGGTGACGGTGTATAATCGTCATGTGGGCCTTTATGGAGTGGTTACTAGACAAGGACACCGTGAAGGAAGGATGTCAAACCATGGTCACACAATAGATCTCGGAAAAAGGACTTGTACGTGTAACAAATGGCAAAACCTCCATTACCCTTGTTCTCATGTAATGGCGGTTTGTCGCTCCGAATCTATCGACTATGACCAATATGTAGACCCGGTGTACTCTCGTGCTTGAATATTGTTCCTAATGTTCTTTTGATATTACTTATTGTACTTGAATATTGTGTTTTAACCAACAGTTTCCACAGTTAACATGGATCCGGGCCCACACTTTCCTAACATTCTCAGTCTTCAACATAAACATAGAAGCTCCTGCATTTGGGAGGGAGAGGTAAAAACTTTATCTCTTATTTGTTCATTTTTTGTACGTCAAATGGTACTCATTTGTTAATATACTGTCTTTTGCACTTCAAGGAATGGCCGTCGCTACATTGTAGGACACACCTAATGTCTTCGTCAAAGTTTACACCTCCCGGCCCTGTCATTGACTTTATAAAAGATACCCAATTTTATGGAATTCATAGGCTAGCGTTTGTACCTGTTTACCCTGATTTAGTTACTGCCTTGGTTGAAAGATGGCGACAAGAGACCCACACGTTTCATTTGCCAATTGGTGAGGTCGGTATAACACTACAAGATGTAAATGTCTTGTTGGGATTAAGGGTAGGTGGTTTGCCGATAACCGGTAGTGGAGACAAACCTTGGGGGCAACTTTTAGAACATTACTTGGGTAGAGTTCCGCCTGAAGGTGCTTTCAAGGGGAATACACTGAAATTGTCTTGGTTGAGAGAATCCTTCCGAGTATTACCCAATGACTTCACAGAACAACAACTTCATTACTATGTTAGGGCGTACCTATTGTACTTGATCGGAGCCGTACTATTCCCGGATAAGAGTGGTAATCGAGTACAACTTCTATACTTTCAACTACTAACTGACTTGACGCGATTAGGCGACTATAGTTGGGGTAGCGGTGTACTTGCCTACTTATACCGCAACATGTGTTTAGCCTCTAGGAAAGGGGCCTTTGATATTGTTGGGTGTCTTACGTTGTTGCAATTATGGAGTTGGGAACGGCTAAGCATTGGTAGGCCAACCACCATCAGATCACGTGAGGAGGAGGTACCGGGATCACAATATCCACTTGGGTCTCAAATGCAAGCGGGATTGGATCCTCTCGGATGCAAATGGGTTAGGGTTAAGAGGAAGTATACCGACCATCAAGACGGGTTAGTTGGCTATCGACATGCTTTGGATGGTATGACAGATGTCATGTTTACATGGCAACCGTATACCCAAAACGTGCTTAGCCATTTGCCGGCAATATGTTCTGAAGAGGTTTTGGATTGGATTGTTAATGCCCCTCTCATATGTTTTGACATTGTTGAATGGCATTTTGCGGAGAGAGTCGTAAGACAATTTGGTTGGCACCCGTTCATCCCACCTTTTTGTGAGACTAGTGAGGATTTGCACAATCTCGATCGTCGGGGAAGGGAAAAGAATTATGAATACATGCATAGAGCTAGTATACAGAGGTGGATGGACCGGAGGAGGCACTTAACTCCACGAGGGGCTCCTTACAATGGCTACTTGAGCTTCAACGACCCTTACCTAGTGTGGTATCGGAGTATCACTCGCCTTGTTATTAGCCCTCACTCAAATGCTGTGAATCAAAACTATGAGTCCCGCCACAACTACTTGCCTACTGCTGCCGACTACTCTTTGTTGGTAAGTAACTTATTCTAAGTTTTTATGTTTTGATATTATTTATTTGTTAGAGTGCTTTATATTGATAAATGTCATTCTTACTTTTTGCAGTCTCAAGGTCATGTATACAACTACAATCACTCTACGACCTTGCTTGAGTCGTTACCGGATGACGCTACCTTGGGTCAAATTCAACTAGTCACTGAGATGCAGCGGATGAGTCTACAAAGCCTTCAAAATACTAGGCAAGGACATCTCATCACACACCAACATAGTCAAAGTGAGGAGGAAGAGGAAGATCAAGATGAAAATGAAGAGGAAGAGGAAGCGGAAGTTACGATACCGCGCTACAACTTTAGGAATTTTGAGCAAAGAGCGTCTTCATCACGCGACCCCCCACGTGCTTCAACATCACAACCAATTTCAAGCAAGAGAAGTCGAAGGGGAAGAAATTAGGCGGTCGTATTTATTTGAGTTTTAGTATTTCACATCTCCGTACTTTAGATGTTTATCTTTATGTTTCAAAACTTTAGTCGTGTTTATTGTGTATGTGAAATTGAGTAACCATTTTAACCTTTGTTGAATACCTAAGCTTGAATTCGTGCCATTTTGTTGGTGTTCATTGTGTTTGTGATTGTTGTTGTTGTTGTTTTGTTTGGTATGTGGCATTTTGGTGTACGTAAGGAAGGAAGGAAGGAATGAATGATTTTGGGTGGGTTGTTGTTGTTGCTTCTGTAACTTTTTTTTTTCTATCTTTTGAGGCAAGCCGTCACCCTTGCCGACGGCTTTGCCTTCTGTATATTTTTTTTTTTTAAAAATTGGGGTAAGCCGTCAGCCTGGCCGACGGCTTTGGTGAGGCTTTTTTTAAAAACCTCCTGTAACTTTTTTTTTAAAGAAATTGAGGTAAGCCGTCACCTAGGGCGACGGCTTTGTGTAAAATCCAATAAGTCGTCACCGAAGGCGACGGCTTTGGGTAGTGTCAAGTTTGTACATTTAATCTTCTATTTTTTAAATGCTACAGGTGAAGCCGTCACCCTAGGCGACGGCTTTGGTAAAAAATTCGAAAAAAAAATAAAGTTGATGACGTGGACCCATTTGGAATAAATAGTTTCAAATGGGCCCCAATGCGCGAAAAAGTTTGGTTTAAAGCCTCATTCCGTCAAAAAGTTCTATTATTAAGGTTCTATTATCCTAGGGTTTTAAGCGACGATGTGTTATAAATACATCGTCACATATTAATGCAAACCAACTCAATCAATAATATTCTCTCCCTTTATAATCTTATCAGGGTGGTTTCCCAGTTTTGTTTTTCTTGTTCTTTTTTCGGAGACAAAAAACATTGTTCTTTTCTTTTCTTTTTTTAAAAAAAAGGAAGATATAGTAATTTGGGTTGTTATTTTTGTCTCAGGAGATAATATGGTACATTTTGAGACCATCACAATTCAAAAGGCTGGCCAAAAGTGCTTACTGACGGTCGAACACGCCAATGGCGGAGTAGATAACGGAGTTAAACATGCCATATTTTCCATATGACTAGTCCCTGCGCCGAGTCTTGGATATCGATGACATATCCGCCAAAACCTTGAGTTTTTTATGGCAAAAGACTGAAAGCTCATCACTGATGCTCCGTTCGTCACATTACCGAAATAAAGAAAAACCGCCTTTGCCAAAGTTGTTACAACCTCGACGCTCAAGAGATGAAGTTTAGCAAGAGACGTCTTTTGCTTTTGATTTTAATTATGTACCTTCTGCGTCATTGAGAACGGCTAGAAGATGTTGTATTTTCCTCTATTTTGTTTGAGAGAAAATAAAATAAAAATTTTGACATTTGAGAGTGTATTTTTTTTTGAAATAGGGATAATAATAAGATGAGACTTGTCTTTATTTTTCCAATCTCGGATATGCATTTTGTCTTGCCACACATAGTTTATACGCTTATTAGCCAGGAGTGACGGAAAGTTTTCTTTTGGTGTGGCTGAGCTAAAGCAAATTGTTTACTTCAGCTGCATACGTACCCATAAAGCACAAGTAATGTACCTCAGGGGATCAAGCTAACGTAGTTCTGACGAAACATGATCGATTTTGTTTGGGGGGTTTGGTCGCACCTAGGTAAAAGAGTTTTACTTAAGCTGCCTACGTACTTACAAAGTAAAAATTAAAAATACTTCGCAGGATCATGCCAATGAAGTTCATTAAAGGAAGTTTGTGTAAGGGATTTTTTTTTTCGGATTTTTTTTTTGGGGTTTTATTTTTTGGATTTTTTTTGAGTGTTTTTTTTTAGAATTTTGTTTTGAATTTTTTTCGGATTGAAATGCAATTTAGGCTCGTGCTCAGGAGCTTGTTGCAGAATCGTCACTTTACGCATAATAGCGTGTCAAGAACTTGGAAGTGATCTTGTTTTTGGCCTTACGAGGCGTGATAATGAGTCTCCGGAGTACTGCCCCATCGGGAGTCGGGACTGCACCTTTTTTTGTGTCTTAATGTGGCGAGGTTCCGAATTTCCGACGCATTTTGCTTTGACTTAGAAGTCGATGACGAATATTTGGCTTCATTTAAGTCAATAATAAACACCCTGAGTTATTGTAAGGATGATCCCTATTTCTTGCAATATCACCCTGTCATTATCTGACTCGGCAGACAATTTTTTTGGTGTCGTCACCCTGTCGTTTGTTGGAGGTTGTGTCCTCGACAATAATGCGTTCACATATTTAAATCTCATTTGAATGAAACACAATTGGGAATGTTACTCTTTTAAAGTCGACTGATCAACATTTATCGATAATGATTGGCTGTCTAGAGTTTGACATTATCGTCATATGATGATGGTTATCAGTTGATCCCTTCAGGTCATATCTCTAGGGAATTCCGTCTCAATAGAATTTTTAATTAATCGTATATGGATACAGATTAATTAGTACATTGAAATTGGACGTGATTTAACATGACGTAAATTATTATAATGTGATTATAATAATAATTGTCAAAGTAATAAAAATTGTTTTATTACTCGATTTAATTTAATTGTTTAGGAAACGATTAAATCAGGAATGAATGTGGTCGATCATAGATTACAAATAGTTGTAATTAAAATTATGATTACACATTTTTATAAGATACTAGTAATTAAGAATTACTAGTGGGATTATTTAAATGTTATGAATTTGTAAATTATGAATTTTAAAGAGTTAAAATTGCATAATTAACAAATTGTCTCATGTGTTATGTGACATGTGTGACATGTTACAATTTAACACAATTGACAAAAATAAAATGGAGTCCATTTTATTTATCTGGACCCTGTAGTGTATGTATTTAGAAGGTGATTGTGTGACATCTTGTACATAATCATTATACTAGTCTTTCAAAAGCTAGTATTTGTGTAAGACATAGGTGTAAGGAACTTTGTATGCATAAACATAATGTAGAAGAACATGCATTGGCTCTTTAGGCCTTGAGATGGCCGGCCATATGGCTTGTGTAAGGAGTCAATTTGGCTCCTTATATTCTACACTCTACATACATGAAAAGGGTGATACTTACACAACATTCATTCACCCATACTTCTCTCATTTTCTCTCTAGAAAAATAGTTTTTCTAGAGAAATAAAGTCATTTTCTCATAAATAATAATATTATTGTAATATTATTAATTATATCTAGGATTACTAATACTTCCTCCATTCAAATCCAACCTACACATATTCCATTTTAATTCATTCATATCCAAACTACCACTTTCCTAATAAAGCCAAAAAAATTACTAAAATATCCTCATAAACACCAATTATTTACACAAAATGACATTGAATGACTCACCTTTAATCCATCATCACACATTTAAATTAATAAAAAAATATCTTACACACTTCCAAGTGTACTTTTAATAATTTTTTAATATCTTTCATAATATTTGTGCAAAAAACATATATTCGCTTTGGATTTGAACGGAGGAAGTATCAATTTTCTAGTAACAAAATTGATTTTTGTTTTGAGATCGGGTCCTAGATATACGAGCTTTTGGAAACGGTTCCATTATAAACCTTTGGTAAGGGTAAACAGTTTTTGAAGACTCGATTAATAGGTGATTAATTGAGTATAAACCTTCTAAAGCAATGTAAGGACATTTCTTTCAATCTTATGCAATCATCATGCATGCATAAGTTATAGTTAAGTTTTAAGACTAAACTTAAATAATTAAACTCATATGAGATATGGGTTAATAATCTGAAATTTGATATCTAACAAGCTAAGTGGTATCAGAGCATTACGGTTGTTGCATGCATGATCGGATTCATATTTTTCGTGTCAATGAGATTAACACATATCGTTCGAAAATTTGTGTTTTATAATGATAAATCACGAAATAATTTTGCATGTTAAATTTTCTGATCCTAATATGGTTTTAGGTCATAAAAATAATTTTATGGATATTTATTGTTCATTTTATATTTATTTGTATATTTTTAAAAGTTTAAATCGGTTTTAAACATCAATTTATGGGAAAAATAGTTAAACTTGGTTTATGGTTGTGAATTTTGGATATGTTCTCACATGCATATTTTATATGTTGTATATAAATTTTCGTAACAAATGAAGCTATTATACATGGATTATGAATTTTATGAGATAAATTGTCATAATATGAGTAAAAATGGGTATATAAGGTTATATTTGGAATTTGACCTTGAAAATATTATGAGATGTCACATGAAATATGTACAGTACCTCTGTAAATTTTTTGATCTAAACATCTACTTTTGCATGATTAATGATTTTTAGAGTAAAAATCATATTAATAGTGACTTAGTTCTACTTTAATAGTTAGGCCTTGTTATTTTGGACTTATTTTTGCTTAATTTAAGTTAAGTTCAGCAAAAATAAGTTAAGTTCAGAAAATTTCAGCAAAAAAAAGTTAAGTTCAACAAAAATAAATTAAGTTAAGTTCAACAAAAATAAGTTCAGAAAAGTTCAGCAAAAATAAGTTAAGTTCAGGAAAAATAAGTTAAGTTAAGTTCAGCAAAAATAAGTTCAGAAAAGTTAACCAAAAATAAGTTCAGAAAAGTTAAGTAAATACTCATACCCGTTTATAGTATTGACGAGTTTTTGAAAAATTTAAGATTTTCACATATTCTCTCGTACATACGTCTCATGTGCGACTATTTTTTTTAATTACCCGAAAGTGTCACTATTAACAAAAGAATAGTCAGATTTTGCAAAAATACACAAGTTAACAATTACACTCAATAATTCTCGTACAACTTCTATTAAAATTGAAGCAAAAAATAAGACATTATTTAAGCTAAACATAGTCGAAGTCTCAAAGACATTTGGCGAGGCAATAGATTTAACAGTGTAAGCGCAAATCAAGACGAGGGAAGTGGAAAAGGGGAATTAGTGAAGATAATGCTGATAATATAGAAATAGATTATTAAAAAAATGTGATATGTGATTACTTTTTAATTATGTATTGAAATAAGATGATGAACATACTATATTTATATATCTGAAAAGGAACTATTATTATTATTATTATTATTATTATTATTATTATTATTATTATTATTATTATTATTATTATTATTATTTAAGTTAATATGTATTTAGTTCGGAAAAGTTAGACTCATATAAGTTAAGTTCATAAAAGTTAAGTTTATAAAACTTAAACAAATATAAGTTAACTTCAGCAAATACAAGTTAAGTTAACTTCAACAAAAATAAGTTCACAAAAGTTCAGCAAAAATAAGTTAAGTTCAGAAAAAAATAAGTTAATTTAAGTTCAGCAAAAACAAGTTCAGAAAAGTTCAGCAAAAATAAGTTAAGTTCAACAAATATAAGTTAAGTTCAGAAAAATTCAGAAAAAATAAGTTAAGTTAAGATGAGTTAAGCAAAAATAAGTCCAAAAGAACAGGGCCTTAGAGTTGGAATTCGGCCACGAAATTTTTACACAATCTCACATGCAATATTAATAGTATGTATGTAAATTTTGAGAGTTTCTTATCTCGTAATGCATGATTTATGATTTTAATGGTTAAAAACGACTAAATAATGACTAATTGTGTTAAAAATAGTAAATCTTAAAATTATGGCATGCAATATTACCAATAGATGTCTTATATGATAGGTACATCAGATCCAAAAATTTGGATGCAAAAAAGTTTCTGGTTTTACGATTATTAATTTTTATGTGATAATTGTTAATAATCGAATTTTGGAGTCATAAAATTAAAATTTCGAGTTTGGCCTTAAATTTTAGTCTTTTCCAGATTCTAAAAGGTATTTTAGGATGACTAAAAATTTATAGTTATTTTATTGCAATTTTTTATGATTAAATTGGAGTTTTTGGACATAAAACATGTATTTTTCGATTTATTTGAGAAATAAATTAATTATTTTGCGTGAGGACATTTTTATAAGGTTTTGGAATTTTAATAATTTTCAGAATATTCAAAAATTTTAAATTTTGAATTTTGAATTTTTATTGACTTGTTTGGCCATTTTCCTTTATTTTTCCGTAAATACGAATAATTAACGAACAATAAAGTAAAATCGAGTTGAATCATTATCAAAATTAGTAAGGACTGAATTTTGATACCTAAAAGGTGTTAGGATGATTAACTTGGACATAAATGTGATTTATGTTATTATTGGTGATTTTAAAAGTTAAAATCACGCATAACCGTAAAACCGTAAACAAATATGCAATATTTGCTCAAGTAAGGCGATTTGGCATTAAAAATTGGCATGTGCATACATATTTTAATATTGCATTTTATTTAATATGAATTTCATATTTTGATTGTTTTATATAATTTGGAATTATGTAATTTTTCTTAGTACGACCTTAGTTTTTAATCAATATTACCCGTAATGTAAGGGAATATTGATTCGGTTGTAATTTTTATGATCTCGTATCACCGGCTTGTAATTTAATAGATTTAAATCCGAATCGCGAAAGGTCGTCGACGTTTTATAACAAATCGTCGACGTAATTTAAAAAAAAGACTCACACTACCCTTTAGCTCACAAAACCTCAACAATTCAAAAACCTCAACAATTCAAAAACCCTCACTCACCACCCACCGTACCACCACCCACCGTACCACCACCGCAGCAGCATCACCAACACCGCAGCACCACCAGCACCGCCCGACCCACCACCACGCACGGTTAGTTTTTTTTTTTTTTTAATTACTCTTGTTAGTTTTAATTAATGTTGTCGTAGTTGTTATTCTTGTTATTGTTGAGGTTAATTATGTTAGATTTGTTAGTTGTAGTGTTAATTGTTGATGTTTTTGGTGTTTTTGTTGTTTTTGTTAATTTTAGGGATTTTGATTCAATTTTTGTGTTATTGTTGTTTGTTGTTGTTGTTGTTGTTGTTGTTGTTGTTGATATTAGTTAGATTGTTGTTAGAATTAGATTTGTTTTAAGTTCAATTTTGAATCAAAAACCGAATGTGGGGGTTAGGTTAAATCGATTCGCGAATGGTAGATGGTGGACGTGTGTTTTAAACGTCCAAGGAAGGGTGGGACATGGGTTTTTCACGGCTGAGATTGGGAGGGACGTGAGGGTGGCACGTCTAGGATAGGGAGGGACGTGGGGTGGGCACGTTGGTGGGGGGTCTAGACGTGGGCTTGGGGCATTGGGTGGGGGATGGGACGTGGGATAGGGACGTTGGTGGGGGGGGTGGGACGTGGGGTTTGGGTGGCTAGGGAGGGTTTGGACGTGGGCTTGGGGCGTTGGGTGGGGGTATGGACGTGGGATTGGGGTGGCTAGGGTGGGTTGGGACGTGGGTTAAGGGTTTAGGGTATAGGGTATAGGGTTTAGGGTTTAGGGTTGGGGTGGCTAGGGTGGGTTTAGGGTTTAGGGGGTTTCCTCGGCTTTATTTTTATGTTTAGGCCGTATATTTTCTATTTTAATAGTTAAAATTTCTTATTTTAGTTTTTATTATTTTAGTTTTTTATGACAATTTGTTTAATTATATTAATTTAACGTTATTGTAATCTCGTAAATGCAGATGTCTTACAATGAGGATGATATCATGCCTGCGATTGGTCGTACCGCAGGCCGAAGAGTGACGTGATCTAAGCGTCGTGTCCCGATAGCATCACAACCAGCAGCAGCGCCACGGGCTGGTAAGGGAGTTAGGGGTAGGGGTAGGGGTAGGGGAAAGGGTCTCCTAATAAGGACTCCCGACCCTACTCCCGAGGACCAGCTACAGCTACCGAGAGCTTTTTTCAGGGACCCCCGAGTTAGTAGTTCGGAGGACGAGGAGGTGGAGCAGGATGATGATGATGATGTCGAGGTTGAGGAGGAGGAGGAGCACGACTCCCAGTTTTTGGACGAGGAGGCAGCCGATCGACCAGCTAAGGTGATCGTACGTGATGGTAGCGGCCGATATAGGCCATTTGTGGAGAGTGGTGCCTCTAGTAGCACGGGCGGGACGAAGAAGACTCCGGATCTTTCCTCGCGTCTACAGGGTCCGGTTGTAGGGGGGCCGTCTGCAGAACATGAGCAAGTCATCTGTAAACATGAGATGGGTGAGTTTCATGTTTTTGCATAGAGGATGATACTGGAACAACCATCTGTCAGTAGCATACATGATGAGTCTGGAGAGGTAATCCATGCATAGGGAAAACAGTAGGGGAGATATGGGGTCCCCTGCCTGAGCCCCATTTTCCCCTTAAAGTACCCAAATTGGCTTCCATTCAAGGATATGGTGAAAGTAGGAGATGTCACACATTGCATGACCAACCTTATAAAGTGAGGAGGAAACTTCAAACCATGTAGCAATTGTTCAATGAATCCCCATTCCACAGAGTCATAAGCCTTTTGGAGATCAATTTTAAACATGCATCTAGGAGTTGTGGACTTACTTCCATATAGATGGATTAAATCCTGGCAAATGAGAACATTCTCTATAATAGATCTGCCCTTGATGAAGGCTCCTTGATTTTCATGGACAATATCAGGAAGGACAGTAGCTAGCCTATTGCATAAGAGTTTAGAGATGACTTTGTAGACTAAATTGCAACAAGCAATAGGCCTGAACTGGGTTACAGAAGTAGGTCTGTCACATTTGGGGATAAGTGTTATATTGGTAGCATTTATTTGTTGAAGAAGCTGACCATGGAGGAAAAAGTCCTTAACAGCCTTGCAAACATCTTCCCCTATGATCTCCCATGCATCCTTATAAAAACCACTAGTGTATCCATCAGGTCCCGGAGCTTTATCTATAGGGATGGAGAAGATTACCTCTTTTATTTCCTGATTTGTGACAGCAGATTGGAGGGCTGTGATATGATCTTCAGTGCAGTAAGTCCCATATTGCAGTACATCATATCTCACTACCTCAGTGGGTTTACTGCTCCCAAGCAAGTTCTCATAGAATTCTAGGAATGCTTGTTGAATGCTGCCCCTATCAGTGCACAACTTCCCATTGATATCCTCTATCTGCACTATTCTGTTCCTCATAGTTATGGTCTTAATGGCATTATAGAACACCGTTGTATTGCTATCACCCTCTGCTATCCAGTTGGTTTTAGACTTCTGTTTCAGGAAACTAATACGTGCCTGAGACCAGTAATGAGCCTCCTTCAGAGCATTGAACTCTTGCCTAATTATATCAGCATTATGTGGGTCTTCCTGTAATTGTTGTTGCAGACTCTCCAACAGTAATTGGTATTTGGATGCATTGACCTCAACTCAGCATAGCAGTCTTGATTGAGTTTCTTTAGAATAGGTTTGAGAGCTTTTAGTTTTTTAACTAGTCCAAACATCAGAGTCCCCTCAATATCTTGCTGCCAGACCTCTCTTATGCTATCCCCAAACCCAGAAGCTGAACCCCACATGTTATAATACTTGAAACAAGCATTCTTTCTACCATCCAGTTTCACATTCCTGACAATGCACGGGTTGTGGTCCAAAAGGCCCTCTGGATGAAAATGAGCATGCATTTCAGGAAAATTTACCATCCATTGATCATTAATTAAGAATCTGTCAAGTCTATTGTACTTGCGACTTAATTCATCCCTCTTATTCGTCCATGTATAGAATGCCCCAGTAGCTTGGATATCAGTCAGTCCATAGTGTCCCAGACATGCTATTAACTCCTCCATATCTGCCACCTTAGTTGTTCCTCTCAGCCGTTCCTCAGGGATGATCACAGTGTTGAAATCACCACCTACTGCCCATGGTAAGTCACAACTGTCAACTATTGTGTTGAGCTGATGCCATAAAGCCAGTCTTTCACCTCCTCCATTAAATGCATAGACGACAGTAAATAAGAAATCCTTATGGTTTATTTTGCAGGTCACCCTAGCATGTATGAACTGTGGGTCATACTGTATAACAATTACATCAAAAATGGTTGGTCTCCACATAAGCCAAACCCTTCCTCCCTTATGAATACTGCAATTCGTGGTTACACACCAGCCTTCCAACATTGAAGAAGAAATATTACTCACATTATCACCATTCACTACTACATAAACGAATTCTAGCAACGCTTTTTGAGCACCTATTACAATGCTATATAGCGTCGGAAAGCGCTATTATATTGTGTCGGTATAGCTTACATATAGCGTCGCCAAAATTGACGCGCTATTCTTGAACTATACTAGTGCTTTTCAAGCGTCGCCATAGAAGATCCGACGCTTTTATAACGCCTCAATTAAATGTCGACCACATGCGCTTTTTTGCGTTGCTTTTGTACTGCAATCAACAATGCTGGGCAGTATTTATTACAGCTACATTTTCTATTGTGTTACCTTCTGAACAAACATATTTCTTTTCACAAGAGAACTACACACTTTTTCGAAAACAAATATATCTTAGCATTAAATAATTGTAATGTCAAATACATGTCCGAACCCAATAATAATAAATGTATCTTAGAAAAAAATACATCAAAAAAATATCGACCTATCAGACAAGTTTTCTATTATTCGCCCACCAACACTAGCATGTGATTATTTGCGGCATCTGAAATACATATCTTCGGTGTCCGTTAAACAATCCTTGCGATGAAGCTAGAGCTTGGCGAGACATAAAGCAGCTTGAACAAAGAATTACTGAAAATTCAAGTGAAAACAACGTAAGTCGTTATATCAAGTTTATTGGTCGATCAATCCATCAAGAAACAGAAGCAGTTAGTACATCCTCAACAATATAAGCATGACATGTTACCATTATTGATAAGAGAAGCAAGAAAACACAAAAGCAGAAACTTTCAAGTTTCCGACCTTTCTTATCAATAGGGGACTGCCGGTATTGGCTTTAAGTAAAAAAGTTCACTGAAACGAGAACATTAGTGCATGAAAGATTCCAGGGAACTCATCTTACATACATCCTTGAGTCAAACATTACTTTCATGCATACAACCCAATTAGAATAGATGCGCAGTAGATGCACGCCAACAAAGCACCCTCTTTGGTACAACAACAAGTATAAAGTCAGAAAGACTTCTCCAAGCAAGCTTTCTTTATCAATGCAAATCATTCTACCCTTTATTAGACAAGTAGTTTTAAAAAGAGAGAAAAAACATGACACCAAGAGAAGATGAGATGATAAAATAATGAGAAGAATATTTACCTAATTATAAATTATCATGGTCAAAATCACCTTCTGAACTAGAGCTAGAATAATCAGAGCTATATTCACTCGACTCAAGATCACTTAAGGTAAAACCATCAACATTTCTTAATTTCCTTTTTATCTTGGTAATAGAGTTTCTTTGTCTTACGATGCGATTACCCATTACTTGTATTTGGTCCTTTAGTTGACGAATAAGATACATGGATGTCGCCGTCTCGTCAGTAGTAGACATATTTAAGCCATTCGAATAACCCACAGTAGAAGGCTCTACTAGATCTGATGGCTTAACACCTAGCCCAAGACCTCGAACCCGACCATATTTATCTTTTCCCAATACTTGTGCAACAGGGTCATCATCCAAGTTTCCATCTAAGTGCTCTTGTTGTGCGGCAATTTCCTTAATTTGACCCTGTAGATGTAATTATACTGAAGTTACACAAAGAAAAATTACCTTTAATACTTAAAAATGAATAAAAAGCTTCAGTGTTCAGACACACACCGTAACATCGGCTTCATTCTTATGTTGATGACATTCTAGATAAAGTTCAGTCCTTGTTGGAGATCTCTGTAATGACTTTTTCTGGAGAAATCACAACTAACAAGTCAAATAAAGTAAAAGCAGAAAAAAAAGATAACTAATATTTAATAAAATGAAAGGGGAGTCAAGCGGGAGGCTAGCGATCTGATCATGAGTTTTGGGCCGAAGCTAGAAGGCCAACTTCACTTCCAAGATTCTTAAACTAAACCACTCAGGTCGATTCTTTTATATTAGTTCTGAGCTAAGCTTCATGCTAGGCTAGGGCAAATTTTGTCGGATAAAATGTAATTGTAGAAGAAAAAAAATATTAATAACAATAGGGTATACCAAATCTTCATAGACGCGTGCATGACTCTTAGTACCGGAGGTATGAATAGGCTTTGTCTTTGCCTTCTTATGTGAAAGTTTACTCTTTGCACTTCTTTCCTGCCATATCATAAAAAATACTTTTAGTGCAAAGTGTAAAATCAATTTCATCGTCCTTAACCAATTATCATTCCATTTCTCAACTTATTAATAATTCGCTTTTAAATTTATGTCCCCTGGTAGTTATCATACTTGAAAACATATTTAATAAATACATAAAAACATACTTGTCCTTCACCCGATCTCTAAAAGTTAACAATACTTATCCATTGATCGTTTACCACATCCTCTGGGACGTTGTTATGCAACTCTGTTATGTTTGCATCATCTAAATAGTGTTTTCCTTTTAAAAGACATTTATAGTCTCTCCATTTATGCCCTATTGACTTCAATATCCATTTGTCGAGAATCTTCGGATAAAGAAATCTTTTCTGCATGCAATATAGACAAGAAACATATATGTTGTGAAGAAAAACAATTATACAGTAGTAAGAAAAAAACTATGTAAACCAAATATATATATAATAATGGCTATAAAGCAAAGTTTTGATCCCTTTTACCTGAACTTCTTTCAGAATTAAGGTCTGATTGCTTCCCTTATTACCCTTCTTTAAGTGATCCCATCGTGTATAACTTAATGAGCAAAGGCCTCCATTTCTAGCTATTGTCCCACAAAAATATCCTAGCACCCCTCCTTCATCACCTATAGGTTGGTTTGTTTTGTTTGTCTCAACAACTATTCTTTGTCCTTCGGGTAAGTTCCATATCTCTGCAAGAACAGTTTTCCCACGAGTTCTTTTTCAATTGGGATCTAAAAAATGATAAGATCACTCTATCATGAAATTTCAATGTGCTTACAAACTGTATTACAAAGTGAAATTCAATCTTACCTTGCATAACACATTCATATCTTCGCCCCTCATTTTGATGTTGAGTACCAGGAACAGATTCTGAATTTTGATCTTCATTTTGATTTCCAGAGCTGGAATTCACATTTGTATCTTCAATGGAGTTGTGCCCTCTTTGATCTCCTTGGCTGCTACTTTGTCGAGTAATCCGAAGATTCTTAGCCTTAGCCATTTTACCTACAAGCTTTAAGCTTTATCAAAAATCAATTAATTTGATTCAAAAATGTCTCTGTACATGTCTACATAGCAACATAGCAGCACACAAATAACTTTTACAAATTAAAAAAACAACTTAGTATAAAGCTTATCATTCACAGCATAAAAAAATAGCCAACATTTCATAAAAATACTTGAAAACAGAAGATCAAATCTAGCAGCTATTTGCAGTCATCAACCAAAGTTCCTTCGACATCATGCCTAACCCAACTAGGATTTTCATGGGAGTTTGAATATAAGTTATTCAAAAATGAGACATGATACGACTCAATTTCTTCATCCTCCCTCAAATCATCTTCATCAATGTCATTAACATCTTTCGATTTCATCTTCAAAGCAACAGACCATTCTGTGTTAACTTGATCTTGAATATAAAATACTTGCTCAGCTTGTGTGGCAACTATGTATGGCTCATCTGCCAGGCTTTCGCCATTATCGCCATTATGTATTACACGAGATAAATTCACAAGTGTAAAACCATATTCATCTTGCTTTGTTCCTCTTCCAGGAGTTGTGTCTATCCATTCACATTTAAACATTATAGTTGAGTATCCTCCTAAGTATTTCAAATCAATGATTTTTGTAATCCTCCCATACTAAGCAACATCTCCTAAGATCGGTCTTCTGTCACTAGCACTAGAATAGCTTGACGTTTTTGCCACTACAACCACTCCACTATTTTGGGTACATTTATCATAACGTTTGGATCTGAAAACAAAACCATTGACACTATATCCTTGATATTTAGTAACAACATCAAGCGGTCCACGAGCTAGCATACGAAGTTCCTCGTTTAAACATTCTGGACCCTTTGTTGCCTCTAATTTGATAACCTGTTTTACAATAAAATAAATTAGTAACTCCTCTTACTCCATATTTTAAGTGTTTGATATAATCCCTTGTGATGCTTACATGTTCTCTAAACCATTCATGGAATGTTTCATGTTGTATTCGCTCAATTGTTTTCAAAGAAAGACGTCTTGGTCGATTACGACGCTTAAGTTCTACTGCATGCTCTCTTTAATAAATATATGTTAGTACATGTTTATAAATACTTTATAAAAAATAATAAAAATGAAAACTATTATAGTGTAAGATTCTTACTTTAAAAATATTGCGACTTCTGGAGAATTGAAAAGGATGTATCGATGTGCTTGTATTTTGTTCAGTGCTGAAAACTTGCCTGTAGTGGGCTTTCCTACAGGTTTTCCCGCTCGAACAAAAATACTACTATCATGAATAATACTAGTTGATTCCAAAGTTTCAGCTGATCCTTCAAATTTTGAATCTATGGAAAACTTTGAATCAAATCCTTGAACGTAATGAGAGCAAAATGTCATACATTCAAATGCTAAGTGAGCCTCGGCAATTGATCCTTCTGGACGAGCTTTATTGAAAACATAGGATTTGAGTTTGCCCAAATACCTCTCAATAAAGTACATCCATCTGTATCTAGCAGGGCCAACAAGCTTGGCTTCAGTAGCTAGATGAACAACTAAGTGGACCATTACGGTAAAAAAGCTAGGAGGAAATATCATCTCTAAATGACACATTATTTGTGGTATAACAGCTTCTAGTCGCTCAATTTCATCTAAATGTAAAACTTTACCACATAAATCTCTAAAATAGCCGCATAACTGGAATAAGACAGTTACCACATCCGGTGTGAGCAACCCTCGTAATGCAACCGGCAGAATTTGTTGCATTAAGATATGATTGTCATGGCTTTTAAGACCATGCAATTTAGCTTGCGTAAGGTTTACACACCTTGATATGTTTCCGGCATAACCATTAGGAACTTTAAGTTCATGGAGCAATTTACAAAATGCTTGCTTTTCGGCACGAGACATTGTATATGGAGCTGGGGGTAGATAATATTTTGATCCCCTTTCTTGTGGATGAAGCTCCTTTCGTATTCCCATAACTTCCAAATCACGGCGAGCTTTTAAGTTATCTTTAGATTTTCCTTCTAAATTTAACAGTGTACCAATCACATTATCACACACATTTTTTTCAATGTGCATGACATCTAAGTTGTGCCGAATTAAATGAGAATCCCAATAAGGTAATTTGAAGAATTCACTTTTTTTCTTCCAAGTTTTAGAGCCACTAAAGTCTTGGATATCCTGAATTTGGCGCACACACTCAGCCCCAGAAGGAGTTATAGGTGTAACTCCATGTTCTTCAGTTCCATTAAAAGCTTCTTTTTTATAGCGAAAAACATGGTTTTCCTCTAAAAGTCGGCGATGACCCATAAAACAAAACTTATGGCTATTATATAGCCACTTTGAATCAGTTTGAGAGTTGCAACATGGACACGCTTTCTCACCATGTACTCCCCAACCAGAAAGCATGCCATAACCTGGAAAATCACTGATAGTCCAAAGTAATCCAGCATGTAAAGTAAAAGTTTCATCTTTGGAAGCATCATACGTCTCAATGCCCTCATCCCATAACTCAATTAACTCTTCAATAAGGGGTTGCAGATACACATCAATTTTATTTCCTGGACTACTTGGCCCCGGAATTAAGGTGGATAAAATAAGAGAGGATGCTTTTAAACACATCCAAGGAGGTAAGTTGTATGGTACCAACACTACGGGCCAACAACTATAAGTTGAACTTAACATTCCAAAAGGGTTAAATCCATCACTAGCTAAACCAAGTCTAACATTACGAGACTCTGCACCAAAATTAGGGTACCTAGAGTCAAAGTCTTTCCAAGCATTGGAATCAGATGGATGTCTTAGAACTTTATCCTCTTTTATTTTTTCTTCAGAATGCCACCTCATATAAGATGCTGTGTGTTTAGACATAAAAAATCTCTTAAGTCTCGCCTTTAAAGGAAAATATCGTAAAACATTAGCCGAAATTCCTTTCTTCTTTTTTCTCCCTGTCGATGTCACTTGTTCTCTAACCCTTTTCCATCTTGATCTCCCACAAACTGAACATGTATCATCACCTACTTTGTCTTTCCAATAAAGTTGACAGTGTTTCGGGCAAGCATCAATTTTTATGTAATCAAGGCCTAATTTGCTAATAATCTTCTTTGCTTCAGCAAATGATTTTGGTAAGTTTTTACCATTGGGAATAGCAAGCCGTAAAATTTCTAATAAGCTGCCAATAGATTTGTTACTCCATTTGTTAGTACTCTTTAAATTGAACAAGAGTACTAAAAATGATAACTTAGTCAATTCACACCCTGGCCACAACTCTTGATCAGCATCTTTTAATAAGTTGAAAAAAACTTCAGCATCTTTGCTTGGTCCACTAGTTGCCATATTTGTGTGATCAGGAGAATCAATGAAACTAGACTCCTCATTTCTTTGTCTATATGCATCGTGAACTAACTGTTGCATGTTAGTCAAGGATGGATTTTGCATCATAGGTTCATCAACCGATGTGTGCTCCAACTGCTCTCCATGGAAAATCCATGTGGAGTAGTTAGACATCATTCCAGAACTAAGCAAATGTAAATTCACTTCGTCTGGAACTAACAATTTATTGTTTACACACTTCTCACATGGACAATATATTTTACCATTATAAGAGGATAGGTCACTAGTAGCGTATACCATAAACTCATGAACTCCTAACCGGTACTGTTCACTTCCTCTACGACTAGCCAAAATTTCCTTGATAATATTCAAATCCATCACTTGTCAAACTGTAAATTAGTTTCACATGTATATATAAGTCAAATAAACTTTGAGAAAAGTTCACTTATAACTAGAATATAAACAAAAAAAAAGCTTACACAAATAAGTACAAATACTTAGAGAACCTGTATTAGTTCTCTACCGTTACACTATGCACATTTTTCCCTATCAACAAATGAACTCTAATGGACATCCGGCTCTACCAAACCAGAAATCAAAGTAGAGGTCGTAGATAGTTCCACAAAAATAAAAGAGCATCATATATACTTAAGATATACCGTAATTATTGTGTGAGACGGTCTCTTTGTTAATGATACTAAGGAGTTGTTTGGTTGACACTTTAAAAACATATGAATTGCAAAATCCCATGATTTGCAAAAACATAGGTTGTTTGGTTGTCATAATTTTTGTAAAATGGAGGAATTAGAAGTTCCTAGGAACTTTCAATGCCTACATGATGTAGGAAGTGGCTTACCTACCCCTCCCTTGGTCATTCGAAGTTCCCATGGAATTCAATTCCTACATAAGCAACCAAACACTTTCGCCAAATTCACCCGAATTGGATGCAGAAACTTAATTCCTATGAAATTGAAGTTCCTAGGAAAATGAAGTTCTTTGATGAACCAAACGACTCCTAAATCTCTGAACTCAACAATCTACCTCAATCATTCTTTCCCTAAATCAAGTAAACAAATTATTCAATTACTTATCTTAGGCATATATCTTTATTGTTTACAGTAGGTGGCCTACGTGCACATTATCTTAGTCATTCTATGTACATTCCTCCACAAATCATGCAGTATGTCGTGTATACTTAGATAGGAGATTTTGTACCAGTAACACTTTTTGTGTAGAAACAAAATTCATTATAACAATTATCCCCAAATAAACAAGCAAATAAGTTTCACTTAATTATAACAATTATCCCCAAATAATCAAATGCATTCAGTGAATTAGCAAAAACTATTCAAAGTATGTCATATTACATTCAAAATTGGTTCAAATTGGAGTCAAATGAAGTCATCATGAGTTTTATTCTAACCCTAATAATGAAATTGAAAAACAAAATCTATAGATAAACCCTAATAACCATGAATGATATATAACTAACAAACTAGAATAAAGAACAACCAATTTGTTCAATCAATGTTCAAGGATCAATAAAAAGAAAAAGACGTAATGATGAATCCTCGATTTGATACCTGATTATGAAGGTTTATTTTGATTACTCTTCAAATTTTGATGGAGATTGTCTCTTCTGCCGTCAATTCGCAACAATGGGTTTAGGGTTTGTTTTTCCCTTTTGTTTTCATATGAGGGTTAATTATTTTCCTGATACTAAGGAGAAATGATAATGGGTTTGGCGGTCAAAATTTGATGCGCGCTTAATTTTTGGGTTTGGGGAAGACGTTTTTGTGGGGTGCTTTTTAATAGCGCTTCTATATTTGGTTTGATAAGAGATATATCAGCACTTTTAGTACAAGCGTCGAAAGCTAAGCGCCTCTAGATATCATATTTGTAGTAGTGATTTATTTTCGTTTCAAGAAGGCCAAAAAGACAAGCCTCATTATTTTCTATAAAACTCTTAACAGTAAGTTGCTTATTTACATTGTTCAGTCCCCTTACGTTCCAGAAACCGATATTATTTATTAATGGATGAATGGTTATGGTTTCCAGTATCAAACATCTGATCCTCATCATTCGTCAAGATCTCTACTATCTCTGGTCCCTCCTTATCTATAATAATTTGCCCACCTGTCAAACACAATAGAAGATGTGGATGGAGTGGGTTTGGGATGAGCAGAAGGAAGAGCTGGAAATTCTTTATCTGACAGTGGAATAGCAGGTTTTATAATTGGTTTCCACACCCTCTTCACAGGAGCTTTTGGGTTCATATTTGTTATCCTTCTACAGTTGTTGCCATCATGTCCCAATCCTTTGCATTTGACACAAAGAATGGGTTTCCATTCATACTCAATCTTGACATTCACAACCATTCCATGCTCATCCTTAAACTTAATTATTTCAGGCAGAGGCTGGCCAATGGTTAGTTCAACCATAGTTCTAGCAAATCCTAATCGTGTTTTGGATTTCGTGGCTATATCAGATTTAACATATGTTCCAACCATACCCGTAACCTTTGGAAGACATACACTTCCCCCAGAATTTGAGTGGCAATCCGTGCATCCTAATCCATGATGGTACAATTTTTATGTCTTCTTTTAGGAGATCTATGTTCTCTTGACATGCCTTCACTATCAAAGGCTTATTATCAAACATATGATATCCTGAGTTCAGTACAGTTTTCTTACCTGTCATATCCTTAAACCTTACCATAAACACCCCATTAGGAAGAAAGGAAACCTTGTCAATGCCATGTTTCCCCCATACTCTATGCACAGCCATTGAGGATCTCCCATGGCGGATTAGCACCCAGGACAAAGTAGTAAATAGCCTGGTTCCAGAACTCAATTTCCTCCCTGGTGTCCTCTGCAGTAAACTGGAACAAGTCCTCTTCTGTTTGGATTTCATGAACGTGCTCAGTATGTTCAACTTGTATATTGGCAGATTTCTTCTTGCGTCTATTTGTCACTAGTTCAAAGCTTTCCTCTGGGTTCTCTTCATCTGCAAATGATAGGCCAGGGATAGGGTTCACTTCATGCATAGATTTGGTACGAATTATATCCTCCTCCCCTGGCCCCTGTTTCTTGTTAGCATCAGTATTGGTTCTCAAGACAGTCTTTCGTTGTTGGGACGTAGTTTTTGGTGATGATGAACGTGATCGAGCCATGGAAAAGGCAAGGAGATCAACCCTAAGCAGAGATCAGGAATCGCTTCTCAGTCGCCCTTCATGCTATTATTATTATTATTATTATTTATGAGGATAATTAAGTTTATAACGATGATATTGCATAAAACAAATTTCACTATTTTTGGTTATTTTGCAATAATTATTGAGTTCTTTTTGTTTATATAGAGATAGACGATTTATTGGAGAAACAAAACTACATCAAAAAATAAAATAGAAAGACTGCTTAACCAATTATAAATTATAAATTATAGATTAACTACAACACTGACGACATTAACATGAAAGATTAATAGTTTTTGTTTTTTCTTCACATGTATTTTGGTATTGTTGTTTTTCTTCCATCATTTTGCCTTTGAAAAAATAATACTCTTCACCTACCGATTTATTTGATTTTTCCGACTATGGTCTTTATATTAACATGTCGATGTTAATAATTTCAATACACGTGCGTTCAATCATGGATTATTCATGAGGTGATATGCGTGTTTGATATTTTATAAATCCAATTACTATAAACACTAAAAACGTTACACTATGAAATAAAGTTGTTGCTTTAAAATTCTTAGTTCCGCAATCTATTGTTGTATTAGCTTCAATTTTAGGGGGAGTATGAAATGTTTGTTTCGTCATAACATTTTACTTGTTTGTTCAATGTTATTTTCAAAAATGTTGATGAAATTTTAATATCTAAATTGCAAGGGTGCTCTATGTTTGGGATCTTTGTTTGCTAATATAGTTTTGTATAATTTCATCATACGAATACCTATATTTTAATTTATTTTAACTTGCATTGAATTACTTTAATTTTGCACGGTATCTTGCACGGTATCTTAGTATCCACTATACATCACTTTAATTTCTACTACCTCTGTTCTTTTTTAATTGTGATTCTCACTTTTCGAGACACTCAGTTCTCTCTTCATATCTCTCAAAATATATAACTAAATATATTGAAATGTATACTCATAATAAAGCTCTATTCGTAAAGAATTTTATGGTGTGTTTTTTTATAATTTTTCAACCAAATGTTTTTGTAGAAATTGAATTCAAAGGCTCAACTCGAAAAATGAAGATATCAATTATTTTAGAACGGAGGGAGTAATAAATTGTTGACAAAAGACTAAATAACTTTATATAACCCTTACAACATGACAACCGTAAGTTTAGTTGATCTTAGTATATTATGATATTAAATCACTAAAATATCACATTAGAAATTGAACATTTCGTGAATTTCACGGGTCATAAAACTAGTTAGTATTATTAATTATTATTATTATTATTATTATTATTATTATTATTATTAGTCATATGTGTCATTGACTTGGACTAATTATTCACGTGTGGAATTGACGTGGAATTATTTGTCTGAGTGACATTTACATAGCTTTTTAAAAGCTGACGCGGATTGAACACATGACATTTAGGTGGCATTTTGTAGGTAGTCTTTTAATATAGTTTTATATATTTTGTTTGTTTTTAATTCATATTTTAGAAACTGGACTAGATTTCATTTTAGACTGATTTTAGTACAATTAAAATAGTAAAAGGTAGAGAGAGGGGGGAGAGAATTACGTTTGATGATTTTTAGTCAAGAGTAAATAAATGGAAAATTTGGAATAAAATATATTGTAATGAGTAAAAATTGTACTGTAAAAATAAATTACGTTAAAAGATTTTTTTTTTTTGTTTTGGAGAAATAGACATACCGATAGGGAAAATATGAAACTGACACAAACTCTTAAACCCTAACCTCTAGCCACTATAAAAACACGCCGTAAACAAAGTGCCTCCTATCTCTCCCCACTCACGACCGACTTGGTACGTTCGTTTGTCAAAACCCTAATTTCACTTTGTATCTTCACGTAATTATCCAAATTTTTTTTATCGTATTATCTGTTTTTCTCTCAGATCTTCAATTATTTGGTGTGAAAGCATTATCAGTATCAATTGAAGATCATCATGGCTTTGGTGAGACAACTCTTTGTTTTTTCTTTTTTTTTTTTTGCTGGTGATTTCTATACGAATTTGTTGATATATTATTCTTTAATTTCAAATTCATATGAATTTCAAAAGATTGTGTTTATTCCTTTATCAATGGCATAAGGATTGGATTTGTATTGGTTGATTTTTTTTTGGGAGAAGTAGTATATCGTTAAATTTAAGATTAGTTGGAGATTAGTTGGTGATCTATCTTGCTTTTGTGTTGTTTTGTGTTGTGTGATGATCACTTGCTCCTTATTATCGTTAGCCCCTTGTTTGATAGATAGTCTCACTTTCGATTCATGCCAAACTGTTAATTTAATATTATTTCTCACTTTAGATTCATGCTTACTGTTAAATGAATATTGTTTGATGGATAGCCTAACTTTCGATTCAAACCTGAGGATGTATTTTATTTGGATGATGAGATTGTACTGAATTCAGGCTTGTGACTGATGATTTCTTACACTTGTTTCAAGTACATATCTTTGTACGGCATTAAAAGTTTGTGATTTTTTAACCCTTGCTGCTGAATTTTGTTGTTTAGATCTTGCATGCCGGGAGCAATAACAAGAATGCCTTCAAAGCTCTCATTGCTGCAGAGTATAGTGGTGTTAAAGTTGATTTGGCAGAGAATTTTGAGATGGGTGTCTCCAACAAAACTCCCGAGTTTCTGAAAATGAACCCCATTGGCAAGGTGACTGTTTGTGTCTCTACCATTGATTTTTAGCTTCTGGTTTGATTTCAACATCTGATTATCTGAATAATTCTTGTTTCAGGTTCCTGTTCTGGAAACTCCTGAAGGTCCCATCTTTGAAAGCAATGCCATAGCAAGATATGGTACTTCCCTGTCTGTCTTTATGTTTAGTTTGTGGCATTTCTAGTTTTTGTAACGTCTAATTACTTTCCTTTTCTTGCTGTTTTGCTGTAGTTGCACGTCTGAAGCCTGACAATTCTCTGCTTGGGACTTCATTGATCGACTCTGTAAGTATTTCATGATTAACATACATGGCCGTCTTTTATGTGATTGTTATTGTTTTGATGTTTATATGCCTGTTTCATTTGTTAGGCCCATGTAGAGCAATGGATTGATTTTGCTTCCATGGAGATCGATGCCAACATTGCTCGCTGGTTCTATCCTAGAGCTGGCTATATTGCATATCTTGCACCTGTGAGTTTCACTCTTTGTTATCTCATTCTTTGTATACCTTATCTGCCTTGCATGATTTTGAGGTTTGCGAACTTTATCTCCAATATGGTATACATTTGAATCTCGTAACAATCTGTCAACTAGAACTTCCCCAATCAAAACCAAACACTAAAACATGCAGCCCTTCTCCCGATTTTATTATATCCAGTGACTAATGCTTTTGTTATCTCCTGAAGGTTGAGGAATTTGCCATCTCTTCTCTAAAGAGAGCATTAGATGCTTTGAACAAGCATCTTGCTTCCAACACTTACCTTGTGGGGAACAACGTGACTCTTGCAGATATTGTGATGGTCTCTAACTTATCCATGGGATTTAGCCGTGTCATGACAAAGAGTTTTACCTCTGAATTTCCCCATGTTGAAAGATACTTCTGGACTTTGGTTAATCAGCCAAACATTAAGAAGGTATTGGGTGAGGTCACTCAAACTGAATCTGTTCCACCAATTGCAAAGAAGGCGTCACAGCCCGCGAAGCCCAAAGCTAAGGAAGAACCAAAGAAAGAGGCTAAGAAAGAGGAGGCAAAGCCTAAAGCACCAGAACCAGCTCTTGAGGAAGAGGCACCCAAGCCAAAGGCCAAGAACCCACTTGATCTCCTTCCTCCCAGCCCGATGATTTTGGATGAGTGGAAGAGGCTCTATTCCAACACCAAAAGGAACTTCCGTGAAGTTGCAATCAAAGGTACATCTATTTGATTTGAAGTCTCCTCTTGTAACTTGTTTACTGTCGCCATTCCTGCTTTAATCTTGCCTAGACAACCCCTCCCTTAAATGCTACAGTATATATATTTTCCTGTGATGCAATAATAGGTTTTTGGCAAGGAGTATATATGCCTCCAGAAAGTATATTTTAGCAAAATAGCCCTCTAATTTGCAAGCCCCTTTCAATAGTTACGGTCATATTGTGTACCTCTCTATGTTGTTAATCTGCACTTGTTGAGAACCTCTATTTATGCTGTATTTGTCAGATTCCATTGTGGGTTGTTACTTAATTTTAACATGCCCCATCACATGTGTCTTGGTAACTAAAGAAAATAGGTCATCTGTACTTTGAGTCTTTCGTATTGTAGACTGGCTGCGTTTCTTCTGTCTTCATGAAGTACTTGCTTTTTAATTCATGACAAGGGAGCTATGTTAGCTATGTTATTTGGACCCATTTGGGTATCTAAGTGTGTTAGATATGTCCGGGTGTCGAGTGTCGGACAAGGGTAGTAATAAGAAAAGCTGGAGTTACATGGCAAGGGAAAGTGGTGCTTGTATTTAACTTGTTGTAAGCATATTCTTACATGTATGTTGACTTTGCAGGATTCTGGGACATGTATGATCCAGAGGGCTACTCTTTGTGGTTCTGTGACTACAAGTACAATGATGAGAACACAGTCTCATTTGTGACCATGAACAAAGTAGGTGGGTTCTTGCAGAGGATGGATCTGGCCCGCAAATATGCTTTTGGCAAGATGTTGATTATTGGTACTTCGCCCTTCAAGGTGAAGGGGCTTTGGCTTTTCCGTGGGACAGAGATTCCCCAATTTGTTATGGAGGAATGTTATGACATGGAGTTGTATGAGTGGACCAAGGTGGACATTAGTGACGAAGCTCAGAAGGAGCGTGTTAATCAAATGATTGAGGATTGCGAGCCCTTTGAAGGTGAAGAGTTGGTTGATGCCAAGTGTTTCAAGTGATTCACTTGTTATCTTTGCACAACTGGGTGGTCTTAGATTCAAATTAGTTCACCTTGTTTTATCAAACTATTTGGAAATGACTTTAGTAAGCATTTGTTTCATCTGCTCTGTTTTACGACATTTTTAATCTTTTTTGTCAGTTTTGACTGCGGGGAGAAACAGTTTCGTGTAGTTACAAATTTCAGAGAGTGAACTTTTAAATGAAAAATTTATAATGTTCTGATCCTTGCCCCGTAATTTCAAAGTTCATTTATCTGAGGGATACGTAATTCATATTCGGTTGCTGACTAATAATGTATGTCACCACATACATTAGAATTGAGAGATCTACCTCTATCTCTGTCTAGATGATCTATCTCTGTCTAGATGATACTTTTGGATGTTGTTACCATGGCTGACCAGTTCGACCCAAATTGTGTGTCAGGATTGATTGGTTTATCTTGAGACGGTAATAAAAGTTAGTTTTAATACACTGACACCAGGACTGAATGCAACCAAACGTGGAAAGTTGGAATAACTTGATCCTAGCTAGACCCATGTGAGAGGTCTCTATCCAAATGCGGATAACTGTATGTAACAAACAGTAATGTTGGATAAAGCATAATGTTTCGGCGCGATGGCCCTTCTGCCCAGAATTGAGTATTAATTAGTCTCTGGTCTTGAATGAGAAGCCAGAGAGATCTCGAAACTTTTGGCCACAACAATTTAAGCGAACCTCTTTCCAAGAGCCGAGCTACACAAACACGTACTTCTGTGTAATCCTTTTTAAACGTTGGCTGCTCGTACACATTTTGAGGAAACATAATCAACGAACAAAAACTAGAAGGGGACAACGTCCATGGCTAATAGTCGACTGATGAGTATAATACGCATTATATTTAACATACAATTCTTCTCTGTCAACAACAAAAGTATTATCTCCGGTAAGGCATTTACTCAATTCAGCCATTATGTAAATAATACATCATATAATCTGTGTTTACTGTGCGATTAGAATGAAATTTTGAGCACAATTGATCTTATTTCAATATAACTCCAGACAGCAAGAAGAGAATTGTCGTCATTACATGCTTGTAGATGCAGTGTCTACATTCGCTATCAAGGGAACCTGCTCAACTGCAAATACAAAGGTTGTTATGGTAAGATCCGTATTGAATGTGTACTCGGTTTACAAGTGACCCAAAATGACCTGATATGCACACACACTTAAAACAGACCTGAATCGCCCCTTTTGATAGGTCTGTATATCAGTATATGTGTATTCTATCATCACATCGTTCGTTGACTACATGAAATGATAACCTTGACTTATGTACTTAATACCCGTGTTTGACACTCAACAGTCAACATCCTGGTATGCCCGACACTTGTAGTTTTGAGTTAGAGTTTACCTGAGATTGAGAAACTTTTTGTCAGGAATAGAGAATGCACTGCTATGCTGCATCATGCTTTGTTCCATCATGTGTTCTCTCGGCACGAAACCATGGAAATGATGGAATGCACTCAAATCTTGGTTCGGATTTACTTGTTGGAGCGCCTCCACTTCAGATATCTTCTAGTTTAGGGAGTTTAATATGAGATTCAGGCTCAAATTAACACACAAAATAACAAGTTATTATTACTGTAAATATATTTACTCATATACACATACCTTACTTTTGAGAAATACATTTTCATGTTCCAGCTCCATCTCCTGTTATCATAAAAAGATTGAATGGTTCAGTGCTCGGAGAAGATCCGTTAGCATTATTTATACTCGAGTTTTTGTCGAAAACAGAAGATACTTTCGGTATTGGCTACTGTATCCAATTAAATATATTGGTTACAATCTCAATTCCTATCATTGAACCACTGTGTGAAGCGTGCTAGGAAAGTAGGAATTGACATGTTGGAAAAGATTTATCGTCTTAAGGGTATGCTACTCTGATTCCATCCTCCATATTACATCGCGATCTCCAAAATCGACTCCCCAACATTGGAACGACACTTGAACTATCATTTTAAACGAAATCTATGCTAGGGATCGTTTTCATAAATTAGCAGTGTTGTCTTTAATTTTCACTATCTTGAACACTCACTCATATCGTATATTGCTAATCGGTTGGCACAATGTGAGCAAGTTTTAAAAGGCAATAAGAAACACTGACCCTTTTCTGCAAGAACTCAATGTCAGCAAGGAGCAATTCATGCTGCACCAGATAAACGCCAAGTTGTGAGTAGAATATTAGAGGGGAAGTGGCAATTCCAGAAGCTAATTAGGTAGCTGAAGTGCTGAACTATACATGGGAAATGTTACCTTCTTGGATCTAATTCTTGAGATGCCTCTTTCAAGCCTATTCTCCACTTGCTTCAGTTCTTTCACACTTAAGCTTCCCAAGCATTCACCCATCAGATTCCTGACGTAAACCACAAATGCGTATCGTGAAGTAATTGCAGGCAGAACTCAATCTTGCAACCGATAACTCTTGTGTAAGATTGTTGTTATCATACAACATAACAGTTCAAATCTTTCAATAAATAAGACAAGACATTAAAGAGGTATGTTGTACATAGGGAACAGTACACCAATTGTTATAACGGAAGCACAGAGAAAGACTAAAACAAACAATAAAGAACAAACGCACAGATTTACGTGGTTCACTAACGGTGTGTTAGCTACGTCCACAGGGCAGAAGGGAGAGAGTTTTATTAATGTGAGGAGTTTTCCAGATCACAGATTCAGAACGATATTAAAGTATAACTGCTAGGGTAGAGGTTAAGAGTTTATATAGTACTCTTAACCTAATACAAAACAGATTAGGCTTAATCTAATAAAGCCCAGACAGAAACCCTAACCCCGCATAGTCGTTCGAAGCGGCGACTAACAGATTCAAGGCATAGACCCAACAAATCTCCACCTTGACTTGAATTCTCTCACAAACAGACAGATGTACCAGATGCATCCCATAGATGCCAGAAGTACCAGAAACTCTTCTCCCTTCCCCTCAGATATTGCCCTTAGCTGGGCAATCAGTTGCTTCGAATATTTAGCAAGTCCAAACAGTGTTGGAACTTGCTCTCAGTCACTGGCTTAGTGAACATATCAGCTGGGTTATCAGCAGTACCCACTTTGTTCACCTTAATCCTTTTCTCATTCCTCAGAAAGTGATATCTCACATCTATATGCTTAGTCCTCTCATGATGGACTTGATCTTTAGCCAAGCAAATTGCACTAAGACTGCCACAAAATACAATTGCTTACTCCTGATGTAGACCCAGATCACTGATCAACCCTTTCAACCAGATTCCCTCTTTTGCTGCTGCAGTCAAGGCCATGTACTCTGCTTCAGTAGTAGACAAAGTAACTGTAGGCTGCAATGTAGCCTTCCAGCTGACGACCGAACCACCAAGAGTGAAAACATAACCAGTCATTGATCTTCTGCTATCAACATCTCCTGCATAATCAGAATCTGAGTATCCTGACACAAGACACTCCATATCACCTCCATAAACGAGACCAACATCAGATGTACCCTTAAGGTACCGAAATATTCTCTTCACAGCTTGCCAATGTTCCTTACCAGGATCAACCATAAACCTGCTAACAACGCTGACTGACTGTGCTAAATCAGGTCTAGTGCAAACCATAGCATACATCAAGCTACCTACTGCACTAGAGTACGGAACTCGGGACATGTAATCCCTTTCTTCAGCTGTCTTGGGTGAGAAAGCAACAGATAGATGTGCATTTGCAGCACTAGGAGTATCTATAGGCTTTGCAGTAGCCATACTAAATCTGGATAGAACCTTCTGAATGTAGCTCTTCTGAGATAAGAAAAGCTTCTTCATACTTCTATCTCTATAAATCTCCATTCCCAGAATTTTTCTCGCTGCACCCAAGTCTTTCATGTCAAACTCTGCACTGAGGAGACCCTTCAACTTCTGAACATCAGACTTATTCTATGCAGCTATCAACATGTCATCTACATATAGGACCAAATAAATAAAAGAACCATTCTCCACCTTTGTGTGATAAACACAACAATCATACGGACTCCTAATGTAGCCAATCTGCAACATGTAGCTATCAAATCTTTTATACCACTGCGTCGGCGACTGTTTAAGCCCATATAAGGACTTCTTCAGCTTGCAAACATAGTCTTCCTTACCCGGAACTTGAAAACCATCTGGCTGAGTCATGTATATCTCTTCTTCCAACTCTCCATGTAGGAAAGCTGTCTTCACATCTAGCTGTTCGAGCTCTAGATTCTGATGTGCAACTATTGCTAGCAACACCCTGATGGAAGTATGTCTGACCACTGGTGAAAATATTTCATTATAGTCTACCCCCTCTTTCTGACTGAATCCACGAGCTACCAAACGAGCCTTATACCTTATACCCTCAGCAACAGTTTCTCCTTCCTTTTTCTTGAAGACCCACTTACAAGTAACAATCTTTCTGCCTTGAGGCTTCTTTGATAATTCCCAGGTCTGATTCTTGTGAAGTGACTCCATCTCATCTCCCATGGCAGCAAGCCATTGGGCAGATTCAGAACATGTAACTGCTTCTGTATAGGTGGATGGCTCAGATAGGCCAGGATCCACCTCCTCAGCAACTTCTAGTGCATAACCCACCATATCTTCAAAACCCAATCTATTCGGAGGCTTACCAAAATTGGACCTGATTGTCCGATCACGGGCCAAACTCTGCTGATTCGGAATTGGTATTGAAGAAACGGACGGTACAGATTCGGATTCAGACTGTAGTGGTTTACTTTCCTCTTGTGGTTCACTCTCTTCAAGAGTGTCTTTCTGCTCCACCTGCTTATCAACACTACTACTACTATCTGACATAACAACGGACTTCACAGTAGGATTAACCATAAAATTTTCATCAAAAACGACATTCCTGCTTAAAATAACCCTACCTTCAGACGGAGACCAGATGCGATATCCCTTGACACCATCCCCATAACCCATGAATACTCCCTTTTTAGCTCGAGGCTCAAGCTTACCCTCACTTACATGATAATAAGCAGTACTACCAAAAGCCCTTAAAATAGAATAGTCAGCAGGCTTCCCAGACCACATCTCAAACGGAGTTTTGAGATTCAGACTTGTGTGAGGTCCCCGATTTATCAGATAGCATGCTGTACTAACTGCTTCTGCCCAGAATCTTCTAGTTAGTCCAGCATTAGAGAGCATGCACCTTGCCCTCTCCAGAAGGGTCTGATTCATTCGTTCTGCTACACCATTCTGCTGAGGTGTATCTCGGAACGATGTCTAGCAATCCCTTCATTCCTGCAGAACTCATCGAACTCAGACCAACAAAACTCTAGACCGTTATCAGTTCGCAGCCTCTTGACCTTCTTTCCAGTTTGATTCTCCACTAATGCCTTCCACTGCTTAAAGTGAGTAAAGGCTTCAGATTTGTGCTTCATCATAAAGATCCAAGTCTTCCTTGAATAATCATCAATAATTGACACAAAATATCTGTGTCCTCCCAAAGATTCCACCTTAGAAGGACCCCAACAATTAGAATGGATATAATCAAGTGTGCCCTTGGTCCTATGCACTGCTTTAGGAAACTTGTTGCGATGTAGCTTCCCGAAAACACAATGCTCACAGAAATCCAGATTCTTGACCTTGTGACCACACAAAAGATCTTCTTTTGAAAGAGTCTGCATCCCCCTTTCACTCATATGACCAAGCCTCATATGCCACAGCCTAGTCATATCTTCTTTATCAACATCTGAGGATGCAACAGAAATAGAATCTGACAGTGTCGATCCCTGAAGATAATATAGAGTACCGTGTTTGATACCTCTCAGAATCACATTAGAACCTTTGCAGACGTTCAGAACTCCACCTTCACCCTGAAAACTGAAACCCTTCTGATCAAGAGTACTTAAGGAAATCAGATTATTTGTCATCAGTGGAACATGTCTAACTTCGTTCAATGTGCAGAATCTACCATCATGTGTCCTTATCTTAACTGAGCCGATTCCCACTATTCTGCAAACAGCACTGATGGCCATAGAAATATTGCCTCCATCTATCTGCTCATAAGTTGTAAACCACTCTCTCCGGGGACATATATGGTAAGACGCTCCAGAATCTAAGATCCACACATCAGTATGATTTGTGACCTTATTACTAACAAGAGCATAATCATCTTCCTCGGAATCTCCATTAGCTACCCCAGCAGTACCAGATTCATTCTGTTTATCTTTCTTGGGACACGTGAATTTCCAATGTCCCTTTCCTTTACAGTAGTTACAAACATCAGTAGGTTTAGGACCCTTAAAACCAGATGTACCAAAGGTACCAGCAGAACTAGAAGAACCAACATAAGAAGGCTTCTTATACTTTTTCTTCCCAGAATTTCCCTGTCCAAAACCCCCGCTAGCTACTAACCCTGCGGCCTGATTATCTGTGACTGTACCAGCCGCCTTATGGCGCAATTCTCTAGTATGAAGAGACGATCTAACCTCTTCTAGAGTCACGGTATCCTTACCCACAATAAAAGACTGTACGAAATTCTCATACGACAGTGGTAAAGAAACTAACAGAATTAATGCGGCATCCTCATCTTCTACCTTAACATCAATATTACGCAGTTCTAGTAAAATTGTGTTTAACTGATCTGGATGATCCCGGAGAGGCATACCTTCCTGCATTCTCAGACTGAACAGACGTTGCTTTAGAAGCAACTTATTGGTCAAAGACTTCGTCATATAAAGACTCTCAAGCTTTGCCCACAGACCTGCGGCGGTTTCTTCCTCCGCGACTTCAGTAATAATATCATCAGCAAGACACAACATAATTGTTGAATGTGCCTTCTCCTCCTGACTGGTCATCTCAGCGGTGACTGCAACGGCGGCTGCGCCTTCCTGCTTCTTCTGAAGCGGCGTCCATAACCCTTGTTACTTTAACAGAGCCCACATCTTGATTTGCCATAAACTGAAACTATTTCTCCCAGTAAAACGATCGATCTTTATGTTCATCGCCGACATCTTTCTAATTCAGGAACCCGAAGGCTCTGATACCAGTTTGTTATAACGGAAGCACAGAGAAAGACTAAAACAAACAATAAAGAACAAACGCACAGATTTACGTGGTTCACTAACGGTGTGTTAGCTACGTCCACAGGGCAGAAGGGAGAGAGTTTTATTAATGTGAGGAGTTTTCCAGATTACAGATTCAGAACGATATTAAAGTATAACTGCTAGGGTAGAGGTTAAGAGTTTATATAGTACTCTTAACCTAATACAAAACAGATTAGGCTTAATCTAATAAAGCCCAGACAGAAACCCTAACCCCGCATAGTCGTTCGAAGCGGCGACTAACAGATTCAAGGCATAGACCCAACACCAATAACATTAACCTCAAGGCCTAAATCAGATGTACGCGGCGTTATTGTTGTGTCAGAAACACAAAGAATGCAAGAAGCTGTTTTCGAATTACCTAAGGTGAAAATTGCATCGAGAATTGAATGACTGGTATTTCACAATAGAAAGAAGGGCAACCACTTTAATGCTCAGTTGCAAGCTTACTAGCTGTAAATAATCTGTAATGACCAATGCTTAACCTAGTTCATACTGTCATGAAGCGTATGTATTGCTAACCTGTTAGAGTTTTGCATGACTTGAATTTGCTGCCGTAACTTTGCAGATTCTTGCTGATAGTACTGTATGTGTTCAACAGCACCAAAAAAGACAATTAATCAAGTAAGTTTTGTGAGCAGCGTCCTCGTCAATTCCTTGGAATTAGCCCCATTGAATATATTTATTTATTTACTTAATAGTCAAAAGAGACATACTTAATTACTTACTGGCTGCTGCAATGGAAATGTCTGGAATCTATGGGTGGAACATAATAAAAAGCGTCAAAAGAGTCGCTAGCGTCAAAGTAAGGAAGCTTACTTGAGCAGTGATCTCAGTGGTAGAACTTGAGGCTGAACCATCAGTAGCTTTCTTGTACCTCTCTATTGTTGATCTTATACTATATGCATTAATTTCAGTTAGATACGAAATAAAATCAATGCAAAGTAATTCTTTACATCTATTATATAATACTGTTCCTGTCCCGATCATTTTTTAGCTCGTTATAAGGATTTTTTTAATTAAAAGTAGATAATTGACTGGAACGGAGTCTAGTGTAATTTAGGAAGAATGCTAGAAGTTGAACATGTTCCACACTTCCACTTGTACGACATGTTAGAAATTTAGTAAAGAAAATGGTACATTGTTACTAGCCTTACTACTATACATTGTTACTATCATAGACGAAGCTATTCCCCGGCCGAATGGGCCATGGTCCTGATAAGCCTTAATAGAATAAGTAAAACATAACGAGAATATTATCAATGATCTCTAAGTGATATAGTGGACTAGTGGTAGCTAGAGCCAAATATACTCCATAGTCCATAGATCCCGTGTTCGGACTCGAAGGAGATATTTTTATTGTATTTTTAGTGTCAAATTATCAATCATTTGTTTAACTTTATAATTTTCATAATATGCCTTGTATATAGTCCATACCATTACCAATTTATATTTTCTTCCCAAATACTCGTAAAGACGATTTTACACAAATTTATAATATAACGAGACCTTTTATTAATCATTCTCACTCACTTAACAATTATATTATTAGTGTGTTACACAAGACTAACTCCGTTTAGCAAATACTTTTACGACTGCAGTCGTGTTATCTTGAATAAATTTTTATAAAATCATTTTGTAGCATAATTTATTTGATTACATTTATTTAAAATAACCCTAATCAATTGTTTACCGTTGATTAAGATACATTTCACAAAAAAAATAGACTTAAAGGACGACTGATGTAACAAAAATTTCAGCCCTGTCTAAAATTTTGACCGAGCTTCGTCCCTGGACTACTTACTACTATAAAGATCAAGCATGAAAAAGAGTGTAAAAATGATTTACATGTTTTTTTGTAAAATTGATTTATACTATGTATGTAACATCTTTATAAACCTTTGAAACGATCTTTGGACTACCTTGAGCCATTAAGATGCATTATTTGTGGGACCCTTAACTTTCACTTTGTTGGTAAGGTTATGTTCTTTCTCACTTAATTTCGGTTCCTTTCAATTTTGGCTGACTATATTTCGTTAAGTTTTATTTACGTTCAATTAATTATATTTAGTTAATCTATTCACAAACTTAATTTTTAATTCAACTAAATTAACCTCACCTCAGTTCTACTCAACTTAGTTCAATTAAATTTTATTTCAATTAATTCAATTCAGCTCGTTTTAGTCGAAAAGAACATGACCTAGGACTATGTTTATCAAGGAAGTTGTCACCGAGTCAAATAAACTATAAAAAAGGGATAAACGGATGATCAGGCCATGGACCGTGGCCGTCAGACCAACACTAGACCTGATCATGGGCCTGGTTGGGCCGGGTTTGGGTCGGGCTCGTGCTAAATAAACGTCCTAAATGCATGGGCCAGGCCGAAAAGGTGGACCATTTTTTTGGGCTCAGACCCATAATTGTTCGAGTTATAATGGGCCTCAGGCTAAAACGGGACAAAATAATAAACTACGGAACAATCAACAAAATGGATATATGAACAAACTATTAGCAACAAAATAAAATTTTCAAATCTTAGGTGTTTAACTCCTATTCTTTTGGTCAGGAGAACAATATCATAGTACCATAGATAACTCATGAGTTGACAAAAAAATATTAGTCCACTAAATAATTAAAGATGTATGATAAAAATATAAAAATATCCGCAAAGTTGATAATTCAATGCATTAGTGATATTAAATTATTAGTGTGATCTAATATACGATTCCAACTTTTAATTTTTTTTTAAGCAAAAAATTTTCGGGTCAGGCCGGAGCGGGCCAAAAATCGGGTCTCTAAGTTGGCCCAAACCCCGGCCCTATATTTATATCGGGTTTTTTTTAGACCGGACCACGGGCTTTTTGGGCCAAAATATTAGACCTAAACCCGAGAAAAAATCGGACTAAACCGGATCGGGCCATCGCCTAGGCCATGATCAACTCTAACCAACACCATGATCTCATTTGAATGACCACAATTTGTGCATACTGTATATGGCAAGATTGCACAAGATGATAGGAGCTTTAAGAAGAAGAAAAATGAAAGACTTGGTGGCTGAATTAGGCGGCTATGACATGTGGTATGCTAGGGCTTCAATAGAAGAGCAATCCGTCTTAGCTTTAGACGATCTGAAATAAGACGGATGCTTTAGACGATCTGAAATAAGACGGATTTGATGTCACATTTCTTAAACAAATATAACTGTTTATTAACAAAATTTTGTAACTAAATTTGTCACTTTTAACCTTAAAAATGAGGGTAATAATATTTTATAGAAAAATAGTAATATTTTATTGTAAAATAACAATATTTTATCCGTCTTATTTTAAACACAAATAATCTTTGAAATAAGCATTTGCGAAAGAAGATAGATTAATATGATCATTAAATGACCACTATTTTATATACACGTTTTATTTTATCATATACGATATACTAACTTTCGATTTTACACTTGTATGAGTTGTATCCCTCTCCATTTTACCATTCATCTTCATTCCCTGCTCTTTAGTCCCAAAACTTATTAAACAAAAAAAAGACAACAATTGAGATTGCTTATTAGATATGAGAATATAAATCTGTAATTGAACAATTTTGGAGAAATTTAGTTTGAGCTTTTAAAGAAAGAGAATGGAGGAATTTGAAGTTAGTTGGCTTGGGGGAATTAGGAAGGGTAGTGCATGTTTCAAAATTTTATGAACAAATGTAGATATGAGAGTAAAAATTGATATAAATAGTGATTACTTAAATTGTACTCCCTCCGTCTGAGTGATATGTTTACACCTACTTTATCCCTCATAAAATAAAAGAAATGTTATCACTAGAACAGAGAGTGCACTCCGTAAATTAGTATTTTTCTGAGATTTTAATTGAAAAAAGTAAATTTGGGCCACATACATCATTGTTGTTAACAAAGTTAAAAGTTTGTTAAAATATTGAACAATATCTCCTCATGCTAAAAATTCCATTTTCTAACTAAAACATGTCAAATACAATTCTGATTTGATCATAACACAAACTTTTGCTTTTGCTATTAATTACCCAGATTGTGAGCTTTTATCTTCATCTATGATCTATCTAAAAGAATAGAATTTGATCTGTTACAATTACAAACCGGACATCTTCATAATAAATAAGAATTTGTTGATGTTAAATGGCCTTTGATTGATCACATAACATTTGATGTACATATATTATCAGCGATAACATATATTATTGTATAAAATCGTCTTATTTAAAAGATGAGCCTAAAACAAGGCCAACTAATTTACTATTTTTTTAGATCCATCCTATACATAATAGAACGGTCCTATAAAAGATTCTTGAACAAATATAAAAGATTTTGAAAAGATGGACCACGCCTTAGTTATTCGTAATGGTCAAACTATATAAGATCTTAACTCTAACCATCAAGAATTTTCCCCAAGATTGAAGATAAAACTCAAGATATAGGTACATGAATCTTAAAGAGTTGTGCTTTTCACATGCGAATTTCACTCTTTTATATACATTTTCTTACGATTCTATATGTTAGTCATTTCTTCTCCTCCCAAAACCAATTACCCACACCTTCGCGTCCCACCCAGTGGATCACTGGCCACCACCACCTCTATAGCCGGAAGACACAAGTCGGCTACCTAGTTTGACCAACAACTACAACAATTAGGTCGGTTTTGTCACCAGTCACCCAACGAGTAACCTTGAAAATTAAACGACACAGTACTTTTCTAAAACTATCAACAACAACAACTAATCCAAGTTCCTTGCTCAATCGCAAGAAGAAAATAACCTGGAGGGCTGGAGCATCATGACAACGAACCCATGAATAAACGCTAGTGCTGATTACATCATCATGAATGGTGCTCATATGTTGATAACAGTGTTGGTTCAACTTTCAAGTAATTGTGTAGCCACTTAATCTGTTCAATTTGTTAATTAATTTATTTATTGTTTTAAGTCATCAATGTTCCAATTCTTATTCTGGTTTGAATGTGAAAATATGTGTAACAAGGTTTTTTTTGGGCAAGTATGTCTAACATGTTGTCATGGCAATTTGTGAAGTACTTCGTAGAATTTATTGTTCAATTTTCTGGAGCAATTGTAAAATGTTGAAATAGGGTGTAGGTAAGAAGGGTAGTGGATGAAAAGTTAATGAAAAATGCATGTGAAAGAGTAAACTTTGTATGAGAAAAAATCATTTCGATTTTGTGAAGAAATTCGAAAGTCCCACATGTGAGGGTTATCCCAAATTGATAGAAGAGTAGAAGAATTATCACTTTATTATAAGGCAAGTGGTTACTCTCTATTATCAATTTGTTTTAGAGTGAAACCCTTATGGGTTTAAACGGTGGACTCTTTCTCCCCCGTTCAGATGTGGCACAGACCCCTTTTTGAATTTAAGAGATATCAAATTGCATCTTGGATTTACAAAATCTAGATTTATTAGTTAAACGTATTTTACCGATAGTTATCACATAGCCTGTAAGTTACCAAAATGAATGAATAATTTATTTTACGAACTGAATTTAAACATAGCGACCCTTTTTGTCGGATAGTAATGACTAATGAGTAATGAGTAATGTTCTAGTAATGATCCGACCACGGTTAAAGGCACGCAATGTTTAAATTTGGCGACTTAGATTAAAGCTAGAAATAGAGATAAGGTGGGGAAGAATACTAGAATAGTGTATGACATTGTAAATATGTAATAACAAGTTAACAACACAAATAATGAAGTAGACGTGCTACTGTTACTCTAGTCAATGCGACATTATTAGCAGTTTAGCACGAATACATGCACCAAACACAGATATGCTTGTATTTCGCACCAACCAGTAATTGACATGTAAAATGGAAAGACTAAAACCCTAAACTACCACCAAATAATATTTCTTGCATGCATGTCAATATGACAATATATGCTCACTATTTTTCAATTTTCCATGTTTACCACCATTATTTATTTAGGGTAGGAATACAATCATTATACAAGTTGTGAAAAATTATAAGTTTCCCAATTGATTTTAAGATGGAATAAAAAACTCTTTAAATTTATAAAGTAGATACTCTATTTTTCTAGATGGACGCGGTCCAAGCTCTTGTGTGATTCTAACATAGGTAAACACTAATGTTTGATATTTATTTAACAAATATTCTTGTATAAGGCGATTAATACAAATTTATCGGGGAAGTTTAACAGCTAATTTTATTACCCACTAATAGAATTGTGTTTGAATTCGTTTTACAACTATATTAATATAAAAACAACATGAGTAACTTAGGGCTTGTTTGGTTACCCATTAAAATCATGGGATGTTGAACTTCCTAGGAAGTGTAAAATCATGTTGTTGTTTGGTTGCCAATATCATGGGAAATAGAACTTCCCACATGAATTTACTTCCTCCATTATGTAGGAAGTTACTCACCAAGTCCCCCCTTGGTCAATAGAACTTCCCGCATGAATTAACTTCCCATATGCGAACCAAACACTTTTTGCGAATTCACGTGAATTGGAAATTCATGTGATATTGAAGTTCCCGGAAAGTTTAATTCCCCTATGTCAACCAAACAAGCCCTTAGTTAGAATAGAAAATTAAACAAAATTTTTTAATATGAAATCAAGGAAGTGGCTGTTTAGCGATTCCCCAAAAGTTATAAGAGGGAGGAGGGACCAAAATCAAATCTGATTTCTTTGGTAAAAATCAATTAGTTCGTTTGTTACCCACTAAAAAACATAGAAATTTAAATTCACGTGAATTACTAAATTGACCTCTTGTTTGATTACCCCAATTCACATGAATTTGTACTTCCTACATGAATGCCTATATGAATTCTTACTACATAGCAACCAAATAATATTTCTCTGGTAAAAATAACTTAGGGTGTGTTTGGATAGCAAGTTGGAAAGGAAAGGGAGGGGAAGGGAATGAAGGGAAGGAAAAGTGAAAGAAAGGAAAGGGAGGGGAAATGAAAAAGGTTATTTGGATAGCAAAAATAAAATAAAAGGAAAGGGAGGAGGATGGAGGAAGAAGGTGATTTAAGTACATTAGGGGATGAAGAGAGTTAAGCCATATTCGAGGAGTATTTGGCTCTATCATTCTTAAATTAGAGTCAAAAAGAAATTTTTCTTTCCAAATCTTGTCAATAACGAAGAGATAATAATGAATAGATTTTAGTTTGGTCTAAAGTAGGAAAATGAATCCTCGCATTTCCCTCCCCTTCCATTTCCTTCATTCCTTGTATTATAACCAAACAATGGAAATTAAACCCCTCTCTTTCCCTTCCTTCCCCTCCCCTTCCTCCAATTCTCTCAATCCAAACACTCTTCGTTAATTTACTAACTAATTGTTGTGTAAGATACCCATTCCGGCCTTCCCACTTTGTTTATTTTTTTCGGATACATATTCTACTTTTTTACGTACGCTTTTTTGTTAACTTTTTATACCATGTTTTTTTACTAAACTTACCCAAATTAATGCTGACATATATCTTTTTCACTAAAATCGAATCTAAGTTGATCAAAACACTTGAACAACCTCCGATTAGTGAAATAATTTGGTCCTTTAACAATTGTTAATATGTTATGTTGAAATAAGTAGGGTTTATTGAAGTTAATATGTATAGTTGTTTATTAATTATTATCAAATTTATCAATTCTATCAATTAATTAGTTGCATGCTTGGCTGCTTCAACCGTGAAGCAATGATGCACTCCATGCAATGCTAAATCAAGGACGGTTGGAAAACTATAGTCAGCGTGTAGATAATTGAGCAATCAACGCTCCGAGATCTGTCACCAATGTAACAATTCTATGATTGAGCATTTTTTGGGTGGGCAGAGTGTAGGGGAGGAGCGTCCGGGGAAGGTCGGACAAGGGTAGATGAAGTATGGTCAATCGGAGTACGGTTGGATGAAGTGATTTACCGACAGTAGTTGAAGGGAAGGATGATGAAAAAAATCAATTGAAGAAAGAAAAAAATGACAAGAGTGAAATGGTAAAAGGTATGTGAACGAATAAAATTTGTTCACAACTTCTCATTTGTGACGGACTATATCCGTCACAAGTTGGTGACAGGTCAAATAAAACCGAAATGTAAAGATAAAAGACAAATTATTTGTAACCCTCTAAGCACTTTAATTCTTGTCTTATCTAGCCATGTGATTGATACTTAATCTGTTACAAACTTGTGACAAATATATCCGTCGCAAGGAGATGTAATAACGAAATTTGTATGCGAAAAAGCATATCCAAAACAAACAAATCAAACTCTAACCTAATAACCTATTTTGATTTTCTTCTCCAACTCACCACAGATCACTCCAAGATCTCATTTATCACACCAAAAGTTAATCTATTTTACTTATTATCATTAAAATCTACTTCATTAATTTGTTACTTGTAGATTGACTAGAGATTTTTTAAGTTTTATTACTTGGTTTTGTTTGCTAGTTTAGATTGTTCTTGAGTTTTGATTAGTTGTATATTTAGGCTCTTGTTCTATTAGATTTAATTTAAGTTCATTTTAGTTTAATTCAGTTCAGTTCAGATTCATTAAATTCAGTTTAGTAAAATGGTTTGTTTAAATAATTAAATTGCTTATATATATTTATTGTTGATATTTGAGATGAAGAGAAAATATTTACCTTATGTTGTTCCTCTAATGATGAAATCCTGGGTGAATGAAAAAATGTTTTGCATATGTTATACATATGGTGAACATTTTTCTATTTGTTTTAATAATTTTTACTAGCTTAATACATGATAAATTAGAGATTGATAAAAGTCAATTTGTATTAAAATTAAGATGAAGTATCTAAGTTTAAGAGGATACAAATCAATATCTCCTCCATTATTTCATCCACTTTTATACAATACAAAATAAACTCTCTAAATTAGGAACTTCTTCAAGTTTACTAATCCCCCGTATCTGTCCTGTTTTCGTATCCTATCTTGTATCTCAATACTTTTTTTTATGATTAATGTTTGTGTTAAGTAGAGAGATATTGAGAATTGAGATACAAGATGGGACACGAAAACAGACGAGAAAGTAGTGAGATATTGAGAATTGAAATACAAGATGGGACACGAAAACAGACGAGAAAATTCGAAATGCGTTTCTAATTCCTTTTTGTTTGATTATTGTTTATAAAGAAACAAGTTAATCGAATTGTATTTTTATACAAGTGGAAGTGATTTTTGAAAATAAAAAGGCAGAAAATGATAGATGAAGACATTAAAATTGAATTGAAAGGATAAACAAATAATGGGGGAGATGAATGAAGTAGCTTAGAATGAGAGAGAGAAATAAAGAATGAAGCAAGAAGAATACTTGTGATTGGAGTACTCATAGACACGGCCACGGCTGGAGAAGACGATGAGGGCAAGCTCAGCATCACACAAGACGGATAACTCATAAGCCTTCTTCAACAATCCATTCCTCCTTTTGCAAAATGTGACTTGTCGATTCGTGGTGTTCTCGATCCTCTTTATCTCTATCTTCCCCCTCCCCATCTTCCTCCCCTCCTCCCCTGCAATATAATGTTTGATCACCACAGTTAAACAACAAAAACGAAAGACATACAAGTAGTTTCTACTCTTAATATGTTATTTGATGATAATATTATGTACCACATACAACCCTCATAAACATCATACATGATCGTAATTCGCAAATCGTTACTATGTCATCACACTGCAAAAGTAGCATACTCTTCCCGTCTCATCTATTTGTTTATTTTCTATTCTTTGTGAGCAGTATTTTAATTAAAAATAAATAAATGATTAAAATGAACGGAACATCATTTAATTTTAGAATTACTCTTATTACTCATAAGTTAGCTATACAATCCTATGTTCCTTTCCAAAGGGTTAGTTAGTTATTTGGTCATCTTAGATTTGTGATGACAAAGATGAATAGATTATATAAGAAGCGTGAGACAGATCGACCCATGCTTTATGTAAGAAAATCAATCAACAATTAATATAAATGATGTTAAATTAGCTATAACATTTATTACCCTCCTTTGAATTTAGAATATATGATTATTCCATAAGATCGGTCTTACTATTTAATCAATTTGTCACATAATAAATATAAATAAAATTGTGGTATATAAATGACTCATAAAATGCATAAACCTAGCTAAAACGCAGAATTCAAGCATTAGTAATTTTACTTTTAAACAATCATTTGTTTACTTTGATTAAATAATCTTTTATACAGAATATAATTGTAAATAATTGATTGAGGCGGAAAGAGTATATGGACTAGATCTAACCAAAACCAAAAAGATTGTTTTCTCATCATGAAATTTCAAAAAACATACTAGGAATAACAGATCTATCAAACAATTCTAAAATTTAATGACAAATCCAAAGATTATTATTCAAAGAAAAAAGCCCTAAAAAATGAAAAAATGATAATAACATATACAAAAAAGGAAAAGCAAACCTTGAGTATTACTCGTAGTTATCATAAGCAGAAAAAAGTAAAGATGAACTGGGAGTTAAAACCCAGTTCAACTACAGTGAAAATTATTATTATTACGATTATAACTATTTTCAGAGCTTTTTTTTTTAAAAAAGCACAAATTTCAAGGGAGATGAATGAATGAATGAAAATGATGTTAATTTGTTGAGCCCTACTTTTATTCTTTAACATAGCATGGGAAGATAAGTGAAACGACGTCGGATTGTGTTATTTTTAAATATAAATAATAATATAATATAGGGATTCTTTACCCAAATGCATGCAAGGTGACGTACTTGTTAAGGTGTTCAAGGAAAGGGCTTTTCAGGTAAATTTCTAGCTAAATAGGGTAATGTTTGGTTTCTATGTATAGGGTGGATTTACTTAATTACCCTTCTGTGTAAAATTGGTCCCCTATTCTTATTGAGTTCTAATTCACCATGCCTTATTGTCTCAATTATTAGATTTTGTACCATGGCTGAAGTTACGAGCGTGTCACAAATCCGTGATCAAGAAATATAACTATATGAGTGATCATATTATAATAAAATATATAAATAAAAATTTATTAGTTTTATTATAAAAAGTCATATTTTAGATTATCAACTATTGTTAGATTGGGAAGGGGATTATTAACATAAAGCAAATATGAATACTCGAAAGAGGTAAAGACTATAATTATTGCGTATTGAGTTTTACAAATAATCTCATACAATTCGTTTCTTTTATATAAAGTCTATGTAAAATTAAGTCAACATTAGGCCGACTCTTAACGAGCGTTGGAAGTGAGATGAAAATATTGCTCATTGCTCCAAATATCAAACAAAGTTTCGGATACGTGCTTGAATAAATGAAAAAAGTTAGACATGGATTTATAAGTGTCTGACATATTTAGACGCGTGTTTTATAAGCGTCGGTTTTCAACAAGATGTCAAATATATGAAGGCGGGTTAAGAGGAGTGTCGTGCTATATACCTAGATCTCCGCGAAGGTTATTATTTTAGGGCTTAATACGAATACGAATTGAATATATGGAGGCTTTGTATCTCGTGTGATTATTAAATAAACAATCCCATTCACCATCTCCTAGTTCGTGTTAATTGTTGCTTAAAGGCATACTTTTTCAAAATCAATAAACACAAAATCTTATCTATATTAATACAAGAACATTTCGTGCAATTTTGTGCGTTTACGTAATCACATCCATTTTCTTTATTTTTTATTTTTAAAGAAATGTATGACCCAACTCAAAAAATATGGAATTAATTTATAAAAACCAACTTTGTTAATAGAATTTCTTCGAATAAACCATACAAAATTTCATTGAAGCACCATCCGCAATTTCAATTATGTTGTGTAAATAATACAATATGAAATGCAGAATTTTCCCAATAGTCTATATAGTCTACCAATATAAATAAAATAAAAAGATGAACAAAAAATATTATTAGGCAATGAAAATATAAATGATGAAAAACTGGTAAAACAAATAACGTTATTATATTACTTTATAAGTTTTTAACTCTAACATTTTGACCATCATAATAGCAAATTTTCGAGACATTACTAAATTTGAGTAATTTTTTTGAATGATAAATAGTTTTCAACAATTTGTTAATAAATAGTATTGTTCTAATTTTCAATTTAAAAAATGAGATCTATAAAAAGTTAACAAAATAAATGAATTATAAAACTTTTTTAAGTAGATTTAAGAGCATTTCTTTAATTTAAAAACTCTATAAAAAGTTAACAAAATAAATAGAGTATAAAATATACATGTATTTTGATTTACATTTTTAAATATTAATCATTATATCGTTGTTCTTAAAACTATACCCGTACAATTTTACACGGGTTAAAACTAGGGTTTGTTTATATAAAAAGACCATTAACAAATTACACTTCAATGATGCTCCAAATTTTGTGATTCCTTAACCGAATTTGATATTCAAAATAGTTAATGACTTAGCTAGATAATTAATTGATGAAAACCTAACTCCAATCCCCTTTAACTTATTAAGCCAGACCAATCTGATGTAATTACAAAGCGAATGAAATAATGAAGATCAAATTCGATTGCATAATATTTTAACAAAACTTTATTAAGGTTAAGTCGCAACTTACAATTTTTGCTTACTCAAAAAACCCAATTAGGTAAACAACCATAGGACTATAGTAGTCAAATTCTTCCACTATAATATTTGTAGTATGATAACAAGTCATCACCTTTATTAGGTGGATATCTCTCACTATTAATAATAGGTGATCGATCATGACGAGAGAGTTACTACTTCCTTAAAAATTTAAATAAATGTTTCACACATTCATTCGATGATGTCGTTTTGAGTATTTAGTTAACAATGCATCTAACTCATGCATTCAATAGATAAGTTTCATCTCATATGAAACATCTTGCATTTGTAATACCCTCACATATCAAGGCCCTTATTACCAATGACTACCCTAGCATATATGAGTGTTACCATCTCGATTGTCCGAGGTAGTAAGCATCATAGTTACCATAATGAAACAACTTAAATGTATCACTTTAACTCAAACAAAATACAACGTCTCAAAATCCAAAATAGAAAAGTACAACACTATCAAATTGTTCAACAAAACACGAAAGCTAGACTATGATCATATCTCTAAGCGATGACTCTGATGTCCCAACCATGTTCTGAGCACCTAACACTGTCAACCTTCTAATCAACTTCTCACCATCTCCGAATGGATCTTCTCAGTTTACAACAATAAAATTGGGAATGTGTTGTAGGGAACAGTTCCTTCTCCAAATCCTTCATAAAGCCTTCTACTACCTTTGAATCCGTCTGAATAACAATGCAGGGAGCTTTTCTCTCTATAGCAATCAGTAAACCCCGTCTAAGCGCCATTAGTTCAGCTCTAGTGACAGTTGCCACTCCCAGTCTTTCAACAAAGGCCACAATTTCCTTTCCCGAACTATCTCTTAAAATCCCTCCTGCTCCAGCTACCCCAGGGTTCTCTTTTGAAGCCCCATCTACATTCAGCATGACCCAATCAACTGGCGGTGCACACCACTTTATGTTTATCTCCTTGCGGCGAGAAGTCGTACCAAGGGTAATCAAGTCCCTAGTATCTTTCGCCTCCAAAACTTCACGAATGCGATCCGTGAGAGTAGAAAATAAGTTTGCAGGGATAACCTCTCCCCGGTTAAACACCCTACAATTTCTCCACCGCCAAATCCACCAAATAGTCACAGCAAACGTAGTAGCCCAGTGTTCGGCAATGCCTCGGCCCCTTTTGGATAAATTCAGGATTACCCACTCCTTGATATTTTGTGTCGAGGCGAATCCATCCGAGCTAGCAAGTGGAAAGTGATCCCAAACTGTACGAGCACTAGGGCAATCACGCAGAAGGTGAAGCGCCGATTCCTCAACCCCCGGACATACCCCACAACACGGGTCTTCAGTAAAACCCCTCCTAGCACGATTAACATTAGACATAATCTTGTCATGCATAACAAGCCACAGAAACAATCTCATCCTCTGAGGAGCCCAAATAGTCCAAGGAAGTTTCCAACACGAGCTTGAGTCCTGACTTGGCATTTTGCGAATGAGCCTAATAGCAGACTTCACTGAAAAGTAACCCGAAGAGGTCTCAGCCCAGTAAAATTTATCAGGATTAGTTTCTCCCGGCGCTACTTCAAATGAAGCAATAGTCTGGAGGATATCAGTGGGTAAGAGATCCGCGAACAATTCCCACTTCCATCCGGATTCATTATCCCAGAAATCTTCGACTTTCATGTCTTGGAATTGCTCCGGAATTTCAAATTCAGAATGGTATTCAAGAGGTCTTTCAGTAGCCCATTTGTGCTTCCAGAAAAAAGTCGAAGAACCATTTCCTATGTTTGACCCGAGTCCTTGTTTTAGAACTGTCGATGCCTCCACGATTCCTCTCCAAACATTCGAGCAATCCTGCCTAGCTTCAAACATGTCCATGTCACACCGACCTTTTGCATATTTATGCCTTAAAACCCGAGCCCATAAAGAATTTGGTTCCTTAAGGATACGCCATCCTAATTTTGCCATGAAAGCACCATTAACTTGGCGCATGGAACGGATACCTAAGCCTCCATTCTCCTTTTCATTGGTTACCATGTCCCAAGATACCAAACTTACCCCACGAGAGTCGCTAACGCCCCCCCATAGAAACCGTCGCGATTTTTTATCCAGATCGTCACAAAGACCTCGCGGAAGGTAAGCAGTCTACATAGCATAAGATGGCACCGCATTGAGTGTCGATTGAATAAGAGTGGCACGACCCGCCATTGACAGTCCTCTAGACTTCCACCCCGAGAGCCGTTTATCTACACGCTGGATAACATACTCAAAAGTCTCCTTCGTAACTCTTCCATGAATAGATGGCATACCCAAGTACGTACCCAAGTTATCCGTGCTTTCAAAGCCCAAAACATCACTGACAACCTCTCGAATCTCGGTGTTTGTATTGGGAGAGAAGTAAATCTTGGATTTAGCACGTGAAACCCGTAGTCCCGACGCCGCGCAAAATCGTTGTAAGGCATCATTAATAACAGTTCCTTGTTTCTCTGTAGCTTCCGCAAATAAAATTATATCATCCGCGAAAAGGAGGTGAGTAAGAATAGGACCGCCTCTACAAGTCGGGAAGCCTTTCCAATTACCATTGAGGTGCTCATGACCAATAATTTGACTCAATTTCTCCATACAAATCGTAAATAAATACGGAGATAGGGGATCACCTTGTCTTATACCCCTCGTAGGAGCAAAGAATTCTGTCGTCTCACCATTCCAGAGAACATTTAAAGTTACTGAGTAAATAAGTTTCATGATGATCCGAACCAACTTTAAAGGCAGCCCCATATCAAGGAGACAATGGTTCACAAAAGGCCATTCAAGCTTATCATAAGCCTTTTCTAAGTCAAGTTTGAGAACCATGAACCCATTGCGCCCTTTCTTTTTTCTCATGGAATGGAGGGCTTCTTGGACCAGAATAATATTATCAGTAATTTGTCGTTGGGGGACAAAACTAGTTTGAACCGGGTTAATTAGAATAGGAAGAATGGGCTTCAACCGGTTAACAATCATTTTCATAATTAATTTATAAGTAACATTGCAAAGACCAATATGGCGAAATTGAGTTACCCGTTGCGGATTGTCAACCTTTGGAATAAGAGTCAAGAAAGCTTCCCCAATCTGTGTTGGAATCACCTCGTCATTGAGGACCCCAAGGACCAACTTTTCAACACTCGGACGGATTGTTTCCCATTGAGTTTGGTAGAACAATGCTTGATAACCATCGGGTCCCGGAGCCTTGAACGGGGACATTTGTTTCAAAGCACATTGAATATCAATACTAGAAAAATCTCGAGCCAATAAACGATTTTCGTTGCTTGAAAGCGCAGGATAGAAATTGGTGAGGATCCCATCTAAACGACACTCCATGTTTTCACCAGCAAACTGCGACTTATAGAAATCGATGACCAAATTCTTCACTTCTTTTTCCTCCCAAACCCAAACGCCCGAGTCATCCTGTAACCCCTTAATTCGATTTTGTTTCCGCCGAATAATGGTGCTGAGATGGAAAAATGAGTATTACGGTCGCCGTCGCAAATGCGCTCCATCCTTGATTTTTGAAACCATAACAACTCTTCATCTCGTAAGGCCTGATTTAGCTGGGCTTACAATATCAATTCAAGTCGAAACAAGTGGTAATGGGCAGATTTCGAAAGGAGTTTTTGGACTCCAAGAATTCGTTTTTCAAGCTCTGATTTTCGCACAAAAATGTTCCTGTACACATCCCGGTTCCATGACTTTAATTTATCAGTGAAAGTATGAATGAAGGGAATTAAAGGCTCTTCGTTGTTCCAATTAGTAGCCACGAATTCCTCAAATTTATCATGCGCAATCCAAGCTGCCTGAAAACGAAAAGGACGGAAGATACCCGGTATAGGAGCAAACCCGTTTGTGGTAATGATTATCGGGCAGTGGTCCGATTGGTTCTGCAAAAGATGGCTTAACGATCCCTCCTCGAACATGAGTCTCCAGTCGGCATTATAAATCGCGCGGTCCAGACGGGCCCATTGTCGAGTGTCGACAGAATTACCCCGATCCCACGTATATTCCGGTCCCGAATAATCAATATCAACCCAGTTATTACGTTCTATCCACGAATTAAATTTGTTACATCTCCTTCGCATCCCATCACTTTGTCCATTCCGTTCCGAGAGATACCTAGTATCATTAAAGTCTCCCATTGCTAACCACGGTTTATTGTGTGACCGAGCAAACTGCTCCAAATCACGCCACAAATCCTCCCGTTTAATCGCGTCCGGGCTCGCGTATATTGCAGTATAAAACCAAGGCAACTCCCCTGTACGTGATATTTCGACCGTAATGTGCTGAGAATTGTGAATAATCGGGCTCACAGTAACCTCATCCATCTTCCAAAACAACCAAATCCCGCCACTAAACCCTTCCGCTTCAACTCTTGTTTTGCCATCAAAATTAATTCGATCGCAGATACGTTGGGCTGTCTCGCCACTTATCCGGGTTTCAACTAAAGCTAATACTTGTGGTCTGTTAACCCATATCAGCTCCCTTAGCATAGTAAAAAAATTTGGACTCCCAGCTCCTTGTACATTCCAAGTCATAAGACTTAGAGGCGGGCGGTTAGTTAAACGATTTGGATACCGATCCATAAAATTTTGAGGTATGGTTGGTAATGAGGACAGAAAGGCCTCAGAGATTTTCGACAAAGCAAGCATCACCATTGGTGACACCTTCACCTCCAGGAATAGGTCGGGTGAGATCGTCACCGGCGGGAGAAAAACATTGATCTCGAGTTCCAACGTGTGCACAAGCGGTAAAGCTGTCGCCATGTCTGGGCCCCTCATTGGTAATATCAAACAGGGGTATTGTGACGGGGGTACGGTTGAGTGTCGAGTTGTCGGGATCCGGAGCGGGTCGAATGGGTTCCACAAACGAGAGCTCATGGTTCAGGGGCAGACGAGTATCCGAATCTTTGCGAGAAGCTACGTTCGAATTTTTGTTAACAGAGTATGGGTTTTTCCGAGTGATTTTTAAGGGATTTCGGTATGAATGGATTCGGTGAGAGTTTGTGTGGCTATAAGTAGGCTTAGTAGTTGTATTATGGTAGAATGCAAAGTTTTCCTTATTATTATTTTGAAGTATTTGCTCATTATCTTTTCTAATAGGATTAGGAAAGCTATTATTTGGATTTTGGAAATCAGTAGGAATAGAAGATATGATAGGATTCTCAGAATTACCATTAGGGAGAGGCTTCTTTGGGATTTCCTTATTCGAGTATTTCGCAAAATTTCGAGCGAAACTCGATGCTCCGACTTGGTAAGCGGGAGATGGGCTTTGAGGCTTACCTCCATTTGGATTAGGTTTACTCGCTGGTGCCTGGCCCAAGATACCCGGAACCCTTCGCGCTTCGAGAGGGCTATCACTAGTCACTAGAATATCGACCAGACCGCTATTCTCTCCTCTGTCCTCGATCACCCCTGTTTCCTTCTCCATTAGAGCTGCAAAACGAGACCCAACTCCTTCACCCTTGTTTTCGTTTTTCTGTCCAGTACCTTTGTCATTCATAGGGACGTTAGTCCTAGCTTGCTCGGAGTTCGATACTCGTCTTCGATTTGGTTTTTTAACGTGCATCGATTCACCAAAATTCGCCTCAGTCGCGGTATTTCGAGCTTCCCGAACAGTTGACAATGGTTGCCGAGGGGGAAGTTCATCTTCGTTTATAGTTGCTTCCTGTGGATTCGGAAACGAGGGGCATACAGAATCGATGTGTCCTAGCTTCCCACATTTGTAGCATATTTGGCGAAGTCCTTCATATTGTATGATCCAGACTTTACCATTAAGACGAAACTTAGAGAGAAGGGGTTTCGTGAGATCAACTTCAACACTCATGCGGATGAATTGTCCTCGCTCTGCGTTGATAGTCGGCCTATCAATTCGTACAACTCGCCCAACCTTACTTCCTATCTTTCGGAGAATATCTTCGTGATAGTACTCCACCGAAAGCCTAGGAATCCGAATCCAGGTCGTGAGATACCGAATGGGTTCATCCGTCCCAATAAAATTCGGAACCCATTTACGAATCGTGAGATAGTGGTCGCCTATCATCCAAGGTCCTCCTGATAGCACAAATTCATAATCCGCTTTAGTAGTGAATCGGATAACGTAGTACCCGCAACCTACGTCAGTAAAAGTGATATCCCCTTTGATAGCCCATTTTCGCTTTAGCTGTCGAACGAGCGAGAAATGGCCAATAGTTTTATCAAACATTTTAATTATCAAAGAGTTTCGCCAATTATTGCGGATTACCATTTTTTCTCGCTTTGTGAGGAGAATTGTGGGGCATAGAGGGTCATTACCCGAAATTGGATCCTCAACGTCATCGTCAGAGCTATCCTCATACATCTCATTATCAACGATATTAAAGTCAGTATTAGGGTTCAAGGAGAATGAAGGCCCCATACCTTTATTCAAAGAGTCTTTGTAAGAGGCTACCGGAGGCGGCAGGGGATTAATCTGTCCATTCGGGATTGCAAAGGTCGCGACTTCCATCGAAGGTTCAACTGTATCCGCCCGTGGATCCTGTGACGAAGGCACTTCGATATTCGATGGGAACGTATTAGGAACGAAGGAGCAATCTACCTCCATTGAGGCAGACGGGGTTCCTTCATCGCAAAATTGATTCATCTTGCATTTTTTGATCGATCTCTCGGATTTTTCATTGCTCGCGGCAATGTTGGGGCTAGGGTTTTTTTCCATGTTTTTTTGCACAAAGCGTGAAGAAGGGGATTTATCTCGTGTGATTATTAAATAAACAATCCCATTCACCATCTCCTAGTTCGTGTTAATTGTTGCTTAAAGGCATACTTTTTCAAAATCAATAAACACAAAATCTTATCTATATTAATACAAGAACATTTCGTGCAATTTTGTGCGTTTACGTAATCACATCCATTTTCTTTATTTTTTATTTTTAAAGAAATGTATGACCCAACTCAAAAAATATGGAATTAATTTATAAAAACCAACTTTGTTAATAGAATTTCTTCGAATAAACCATACAAAATTTCATTGAAGCACCATCCGCAATTTCAATTATGTTGTGTAAATAATACAATATGAAATGCAGAATTTTCCCAATAGTCTATATAGTCTACCAATATAAATAAAATAAAAAGATGAACAAAAAATATTATTAGGCAATGAAAATATAAATGATGAAAAACTGGTAAAACAAATAACGTTATTATATTACTTTATAAGTTTTTAACTCTAACATTTTGACCATCATAATAGCAAATTTTCGAGACATTACTAAATTTGAGTAATTTTTTTGAATGATAAATAGTTTTCAACAATTTGTTAATAAATAGTATTGTTCTAATTTTCAATTTAAAAAATGAGATCTATAAAAAGTTAACAAAATAAATGAATTATAAAACTTTTTTAAGTAGATTTAAGAGCATTTCTTTAATTTAAAAACTCTATAAAAAGTTAACAAAATAAATAGAGTATAAAATATACATGTATTTTGATTTACATTTTTAAATATTAATCATTATATCGTTGTTCTTAAAACTATACCCGTACAATTTTACACGGGTTAAAACTAGGGTTTGTTTATATAAAAAGACCATTAACAAATTACACTTCAATGATGCTCCAAATTTTGTGATTCCTTAACCGAATTTGATATTCAAAATAGTTAATGACTTAGCTAGATAATTAATTGATGAAAACCTAACTCCAATCCCCTTTAACTTATTAAGCCAGACCAATCTGATGTAATTACAAAGCGAATGAAATAATGAAGATCAAATTCGATTGCATAATATTTTAACAAAACTTTATTAAGGTTAAATCGCAACTTACAATTTTTGCTTACTCAAAAAAACCAATTAGGTAAACAACCATAGGACTATAGTAGTCAAATTCTTCCACTATAATATTTGTAGTATGATAACAAGTCATCACCTTTATTAGGTGGATATCTCTCACTATTAATAATAGGTGATCGATCATGACGACAGAGTTACTACTTCCTTAAAAATTTAAATAAATGTTTCACACATTCATTCGATGATGTCGTTTTGAGTATTTAGTTAACAATGCATCTAACTCATGCATTCAATAGATAAGTTTCATCTCATATGAAACATCTTGCATTTGTAATACCCTCACATATCAAGGCCCTTATTACCAATGACTACCCTAGCATATATGAGTGTTACCATCTCGATTGTCCGAGGTAGTAAGCATCATAGTTACCATAATGAAATAACTTAAATGTATCACTTTAACTCAAACAAAATACAACGTCTCAAAATCCAAACTAGAAAAGTACAACACTATCAAATTGTTCAACAAAACACGAAAGCTAGACTATGATCATATCTCTAAGCGATGACTCTGATGTCCCAACCATGTTCTGAGCACCTAACACTGTCAACCTTCTAATCAAATTCTCACCATCTCCGAATGGATCTTCTCAGTTTACAACAATAAAATTGGGAATGTGCTGTAGGGAACAGTTCCTTCTCCAAATCCTTCATAAAGCCTTCTACTACCTTTGAATCCGTCTGAATAACAATGCAGGGAGCTTTTCTCTCTATAGCAATCAGTAAACCCCGTCTAAGCGCCATTAGTTCAGCTCTAGTGACAGTTGCCACTCCCAGTCTTTCAATAAAGGCCACAATTTCCTTTCCCGAACTATCTCTTAAAATCCCTCCTGCTCCAGCTACCCCAGGGTTCCCTTTTGAAGCCCCATCTACATTCAGCATGACCCAATCAACTGGCGGTGCACACCACTTTATGTTTATCTCCTTGCGGCGAGAAGTCGTACCAAGGGTAATCAAGTCCCTAGTATCTTTCGCCTCCAAAACTTCACGAATGCGATCCGTGAGAGTAGAAAATAAGTTTGCAGGGATAACCTCTCCCCGGTTAAACACCCTACAATTTCTCCACCGCCAAATCCACCAAATAGTCACAGCAAACGTAGTAGCCCAGTGTTCGGCAATGCCTCGGCCCCTTTTGGATAAATTCAGGATTACCCACTCCTTGATATTTTGTGTCGAGGCGAATCCATCCGAGCTAGCAAGTGGAAAGTGATCCCAAACTGTACGAGCACTAGGGCAATCACGCAGAAGGTGAAGCGCCGATTCCTCAACCCCCGGACATAACCCACAACACGGGTCTTCGGTAAAACCCCTCCTAGCACGATTAACATTAGACATAATCTTGTCATACATAACAAGCCACAGAAACAATCTCATCCTCTGAGGAGCCCAAGTAGTCCAAGGAAGTTTCCAACACGAGCTTGAGTCCTGACTTGGCATTTTGCGAATGAGCCTAATAGCAGACTTCACTGAAAAGTAACCCGAAGAGGTCTCAGCCCAGTAAAATTTATCAGGATTAGTTTCACCCGACGCTACTTCAAATGAAGCAATAGTCTGGAGGATATCAGTGGGTAAGAGATCCGCGAACAATTCCCACTTCCATCCGGATTCATTATCCCAGAAATCTTCGACTTTCATGTCTTGGAATTGCTCCGGAATTTCAAATTCAGAATGGTATTCAAGAGGTCTTTCAGTAGCCCATTTGTGCTTCCAGAAAAAAGTCGAAGAACCATTTCCTATGTTTGACCCGAGTCCTTGTTTTAGAACTGTCGATGCCTCCACGATTCCTCTCCAAACATTCGAGCAATCCTGCCTAGCTTCAAACATGTCCATGTCACACCGACCTTTTGCATATTTATGCCTTAAAACCCGAGCCCATAAAGAATTTGGTTCCTTAAGGATAAGCCATCCTAATTTTGCCATGAAAGCACCATTAACTTGGCGCATGGAACGGATACCTAAGCCTCCATTCTCCTTTTCATTGGTTACCATGTCCCAAGATACCAAACTTACCCCACGAGAGTCGCTATCGCCCCCCCATAGAAACCGTCGCGATTTTTTATCCAGATCGTCATAAACACCTCGCGGAAGGTAAGCAGTCTGCATAGCATAAGATGGCACCGCATTGAGTGTCGATTGAATAAGAGTGGCACGACCCGCCATTGACAGTCCTCTAGACTTCCACCCCGAGAGGGCTTTATCTACACACTGGATAACATACTCAAAAGTCTCCTTCGTAACTCTTCCATGAATAGATGGCATACCCAAGTACGTACCCAAGTTATCCGTGCTTTCAAAGCCCAAAACATCACTGACAACCTCTCGAATCTCGGTGTTTGTATTGGGAGAGAAGTAAATCTTGGATTTAGCACGTGAAACCCGTAGTCCCGACGCCGCGCAAAATCGTTGTAAGGCATCATTAATAACAGTTCCTTGTTTCTCTATAGCTTCCGCAAATAAAATTATATCATCCGTGAAAAGGAGGTGAGTAAGAATAGGACCGCCTCTACAAGTCAGGAAGCCTTTCCAATTACCATTGAGGTGCTCATGACCAATAATTTGACTCAATTTCTCCATACAAATCGTAAATAAATACGGAGATAGGGGATCACCTTGTCTTATACCCCTCGTAGGAGCAAAGAATTCTGTCGTCTCACCGTTCCAGAGAACATTTAAAGTTACTGAGTAAATAAGTTTCATGATGATCCGAACCAACTTTAAAGGCAGCCCCATATCAAGGAGACAATGGTTCACAAAAGGCCATTCAAGCTTATCATAAGCCTTTTCTAAGTCAAGTTTGAGAACCATGAACCCATTGCGCCCTTTCTTTTTTCTCATGGAATGGAGGGCTTCTTGGACCAGAATAATATTATCAGTAATTTGTCGTTGGGGGACAAAACTAGTTTGAACCGGGTTAATTAGAATAGGAAGAATGGGCTTCAACCGGTTAACAATTATTTTCATAATTAATTTATAAGTAACATTGCAAAGACCAATAGGGCGAAATTGAGTTACCCGTTGCGGATTGTCAACCTTTGGTATAAGAGCCAAGAAAGCTTCCCCAATCTGTGTTGGAATCACCTCGTCATTGAGGACCCCAAGGACCAACTTTTCAACACTCGGACAGATTGTTTCCCATTGAGTTTGGTAGAACAATGCTTGATAACCATCGGGTCCCGGAGCCTTGAACGGGGACATTTGTTTCAAAGCACATTGAATATCAGTACTAGAAAAATCTCGAGCCAATAAACGATTTTCGTTGCTTGAAAGCGCAGGATAGAAATTGGTGAGGATCCCATCTAAACGACACTCCACGTTTTCACCAGCAAACAGCGACTTATAGAAATCGATGACCAAATTCTTCACTTCTTTTTCCTCCCAAACCCAAACGCCCGAGTCATCCTGTAGCCCCTTAATTCGATTTTGTTTCCGCCGAATAATGGTGCTGAGATGAAAAAACGAGTATTACGGTCGCCGTCGCAAATGCGCTCCATCCTTGATTTTTGAAACCATAACAACTCTTCATCTCGTAAGGCCTGATTTAGCTGGGCTTTCAATATCAATTCAAGTCGAAACAAGTGGTAATGGGCAGATTTCGAAAGGAGTTTTTGGACTCCAAGAATTCGTTTTTCAAGCTCTGATTTTCGCACAAAAATGTTCCTGTACACATCCCGGTTCCATGACTTTAATTTATCAGTGAAAGTGATGCCCGTCGTTGAGGGTACCAAAGATAAATTTATAATTCCTAACCTTAACAATAGATAGTGAAAGTCAGGGTCGAACCACAAAGAGGTGGGGAATGTTTATTGTCTTAATGTTAATGTTTAAGGTAACAATTTTGGGGATGATTAGTTGATTACTATATCTAAAGCAAAGGTTAAAATAAAACAAGAATTTAAAAGATGAGAATAAAATATAATAAAAGAGGATGCTAGGATGTTTGGGTAATAAAAAGTTAAGGTAAAATAAATCCTAAGGTCAACATGTATTGCAGTCGCGTAAGGGGGTGTAACATATCTTTTTAGATCTATGCTACCTAATAGCTCCTTTCGGCCTATGCTATTAGTTCCTAGGTCTCACAATTATTGGGTGTCAACAATAAGGGTGATTCCTAAATCCCAGGTTACATACCTTTCAGCCTTGAGTAACCTATCCGTCTTAAAGTGTAAACCAATGCCCTTCCCGTATCTTTCAATCTTGGGTAGGTCATTACTAACATCCTACAAGTCTCCTATTGGTCTCATTGCAGGATATTATAATTTATAAGAAAAGACGAAATAAGAAAACAGACGCGAGTGGTCGACCGACCGGCTACTCCAGTCGGCCGACCACGGCCTCGGTCGACCGACCGAGTATTCCAGTCGGCCGACCGTGGTCCTGCTACAGGTCGGGTTTTCGGATTTTATTTACCTATGCATATTATTCCCTACATCCTAACATATGAAAATTAGTTACTCATAACTGTTAAGACGAATATAAAATTGGGAATAAACATAGAGAACATAGTAAATAACCTAAGCATGCAAGATTCAAATAAAGCTTGGGATTCTAACTTAACAATTGTAATAAAAGCAATAAGAAAAATAATGAAACTGGATCAAAGAAGAATTACCACAATTGGAATTAAGGCAGAACGGAATTAACTTTATTGAATACTTGGGAACTATTGAAAGATTACAAAACTAAAGCTTGAATAAAACTGAATAATTGAATCTCTCTGAAACTTATTGTCTGTTAAACTGGATTATAATGGATGGAAAACCCTAATCACAAGATTAGTTTATATAGGGTAAAAACTAAGAGTTTCCTAAAAGCTAAAACTCTACTTTATTTCCGAAAAAGAAATCGTATGGGCTTCGTGCTGGTCGGCCGACCCGTATAGCTGGTCGGTCGACCACTTCCTGCTGGGCTTCTTTTATTTTCGGCCTTCTTCGAGAATTGGGCTTTATTGAAAATCGGGCCTGGTCGGCCGACCCGTATAGCTGGTCGGTCGACCGCTTCTGTACGGAAATCTTCGGATTTCTTCTGTTTTGACTCTTGGTACTTGATTTTGACTCCAGTTGACTTTCCATTTATTCCTTAATTTAAGCTAAAGACTTGAGGATACGAATTTGGTGCTAAATCGTCTCTTTTCCGCATAAATCTGCAAAAGTGCATAAAAATACGAAAGTACACAATTTGTGGGAAATAAAGGCTAAAACATAGTAAATGAGCAACCAAATGCGTGTAAAAATAGATGTAAAACATCATAAAATAGACACGTATCAAATTCCCCAAACCAAACCCTTGCTTGCCCTCAAGCAAGAAATAGACTCGATCTTAACTAATGGAACGATTTCAATCTCAGAGCGAAATTTACATGTAAGCCTAAACCAATGCTAAGAACAAAATGAGATAATATTCAAATCATGCAAACGAGTTATAGGGTCGTCAAACTTGAAAACATAAAGACTATAGAGACTTATACCATGGACTCTCGCGGTACGCTCGAGACACTCATGAAGCAAAGGGTGAGTATATGTAAAAGATAGAAAGAAGTAATTTTGTAGAGACACTCACCTAACTGCGACCCATGGAAACATGCCTGCAATCTAACATGAACAAGAATTCTACAACTTTGTACAACAACCTTATTAAGTGACCCAGATACATGCAATTGAGGTAATGAAAGATATGTGAGGTAAAAGGTAAAAAGTGGTTAAGACGCTTTTGGATATGTGGGGTTAGTAGCCAAGCTAGTAAAACCAATTCTCAACAACATACTTCACGACTTTTTGATATTAAGAAAGTGCCTTTTCTTGTGGCACAACTCTCACATTATATAAGAAAGGACTCCCAAATATTTTTGAATGAGGTACGGGAGTGATAACATATAAAAGAAAGGGGTTTTGGAACGAAATTTGCATTCTGATGCTGTCAGTTGGTCGGCCGACCTGTATATGTGGTCGGTCGACTGACTTTCGTATTTTCTGGATTTTTTTTTTTCGTTTTTCTTTTCTTTCTTTCTTTGAATTTTTCTGTTCTTTTCCTTTTCTTGCTTTCTTTCTTTCTTTTCTCTTTTTGCTCATGATAGCACACAAACCAAGATGCCTCAAAAAATAATCCAATGACCACAAATACTAGCTTGGAAGGGTAGGCTAAGTATGGGATGTAGTTTTGGGGGAATAAAAAGGCGAATTTAGCTATGTGAAGCTTATGGGTAAATATGAGAAAAGGGATCCCAAATGCACGTATCAAGACTCACAAAACGAGATAGTAAAACAAGTATATAGCAATTCAAGTTCATGTTTATGCATATTGATGTAACATGTTCCAAGGGGAGTACTACTCACATCCTAGACAACTGGTTTAAGAATGAAACCAGGAAATAAGCTCTAAACCTTAGAATGTATAGTAGGTTGCCAAGGTATAAGTCAAGTCTCAAGATATGCAAGTTGACAAAAACTCGTAGATATGCAAAAGATTAAAACAAGTTGATAAGGCAAGGTAAAGGCATAAACATGTAAGATAGCTAAAATCATCCTTGAAATACTTTCGTTCCGACTCGACCTATATGCTAAAATAAACGTGCATTTTTTTTGGAATTTTTTGAATTTTTTAATTTTTTTTTGGATTTTTGTATATATAAGGAAAATAAAGAAAAGAATGATGCAAGACAGAAATGCAATAAACGTGTGACAAAATGCAATGCATGTAACACGAAACCATTCCCCAAACCAACCCGCACAATGTCCCCATTGTGCATTAGCCTAAGTAAAGGTTTCAGAAAATTAAAGGAAAGATGCAAAGAAATTAAAACTAAGGAAAAACTGGAAAGAACTCACTGGGTTAAAAGATGTAAGAGAAAAACCTCCCCAAACCAGCGTAAGCTGGGAGGTTTTGGTGGCTAGTAGTGCCACTCAAGAATCCAAGTTGATTTTGCGGGTTCTAAGGAAGAGAAACGAAAGACTGCAGCGGACATTAGGTCGACCGACCGGTGTTTCTGGTCGATCGACCTCCCGTGAACAGTGGAGAAATCTGCGAAACAGCGCCTCTGGTCGATCGACTGATGATTCTGGTCGGTCGACCAGCGGAGTTCTGGAGGTCTTCGTTTTTTCTCGTAAATCCTGAAAAGACAAGAAAATATGCGCGCCCAACAATGCGCGAGATGCCAAAACGATTCTTAAAGTCTTAACTACTAGCAAACAAAACTAAAAAGTCTCACACAACAAAAAGTAAATTGTCTTAAAATTGCAACTTAAAAACAACTATCCGCTGAAGATGCGGAAAATATCCGACCACGGCTTCTGACGGCATGCCGTAGTCTCCACGGTTTTTGACTTAGTGGCAAAACACATCTTCTTTCCTCCGTCGCAAAGCATATGCGACGGTCTCTCTGCTTGAGCCTGCCTCCTCTTCTTTTTCTCCTCTCGATCCACAACGTCTGGATCCTCATCCTCTTCATAGCTCAGGCATCCCATTCCTCCTCTCTGGATGATGACTTCCTTCTCCTTGGGTTTCCCCAAACCAGTTCCTGCAATAGTCATAATAGAGGTGCTCTCCCTATTGCTCCCAATCTGGGGCGGAGGTGTAAAAACAGATACAGGAACAGGTAGTAAAGTGGGAGAGGTAGTGATGACCTCATACTTCTTTTCAGAAGTGATAGCATTACATGTGATGGGGGTCATAGCATCCTTCTTCCTATAGGATAGACCATAGATGATAGAATGTTTGCCTACCTTGAAAGTTAGAGTCCCAGTGCCTACATCTATAATGGCACCTGCGGTGTGAAGAAAGGGTCTTCCTAGAATTATGGGTATATGGGCATCCTCTGGGATGTCCAAAACAACAAAGTCGACTGGGAAGAAAAACCTGTCAATACGCACAGGGATGTTTTCTAATACCCCTACAGGTTCCATAGATGTGCGATCTGCCATCTGGACTGTCATACTGGTCACTGCAAATTCGGTCATTCCCAGTTTTAAGGCAACGCTTAGGGGCATGACACTTATACTAGCACCTAAATCGCATAGAGCCTTCTTAACTGGGAAGGTTCCTATATTACAGGGGACAGAAAAACTACCAGGGTCTTCTAGTTTATGAGGGGCAATGACATGTGTTAAATAACTGGATGACTCTTCAGTGAGAGCCACCGACTCAACCTTTTCTAAAGACCTCTTCCTTGACAAAAGTTGTCTCATGAATTTAAGATATGAAGGAACCTGTTGAACTAATTCTAAAAATGGGACTTGAACATTTAATGAACGAATCACATCTTTAAATTTGTCAAAAGATACCTGATCCTTTGAAGGCACGAGTCTCTCTGGAAAAGGAGCAGCTGAGGATTCTGTATTTGCAGCCCTTTTTAAAAACCTGGGGGTCTTGTCACCCCTGAAGAGAAAATCCCGTAAGTTATTCGGCAATTCTGGACGAAAGGGAACTTCAGGTTCTGCTTCAGTGGTCGGTCGACCAGTATCTTCGGTCGGTCGACCAGTCTCCTGTTCAGGCGAAATTTTCGGGTCCTGCTCTGCGGTCGGTCGACCAGATTCTTCGGTCGGTCGACCGACTTCACTGCTACTCGCCTTTTTTTCTTTCTCAGCCCCCACTTTGGCTCCACTTCGCAGGGTCACGACGTTTAGAGTCTCCTTTTTCTGGTCCGGCTTTGTCGGAAGTTGACCCGGAGCCCTAGTATCATTCTTGCTCGCAATTTGAGCAATCTGGGACTCTAACATCTTCATCCCTGCCTCTCTAGCCTGCGACTCCTTCTGAACCAACCCAATAAGATTTTGGATAAGAGCGTCTGTGTTGGGTGGCGGATTAGAAGGTGGTTGAGGGTTGAAAGGTGGTCTTTGGAAATTTTGTTTATGTGGGGGTACATAAGTGGAATTTTGCTGAGGTTGCATGTGCTGTGGGTTTTGAACATTCTGGCTTGTCCACCTTAAGTTGGGATGGACATTGTTATTATTTGGATCATAAAAATTGTTCCCACGGTAATGCTGAAAAGCGGCACATGTTTCATTAGATGAAATACAGAACTTTGACACATGCCCTTCTCCCCCGCACCTCTCACAAGCAAAGGGTCCGTCCTGAACGGCGTTCACCTGGTATATTCCTCCCTTGCTTCCACTCCCTAGATCGAGCTTTCCTGCAGTCTCAAACTTTTCCAACTTGGCTGTCAAGGCCTCAATTGCTGACAGGTTGTACTCGTTTTTCCTCTGATTTCCTCTGGAAGTACCATGCTCAGCACGGTGCACAGCAACATCTTCTATCAACTTGAGACCCTTAGTCTCTCCTGAATTATCCTGGAATCTTCCATTAGCTGCAGCATCTAAGTAGACCCTGTTGTCATCATAGAGGCCATTGTAGAACTGGTTGCAAAGAAACCATTGTTCGAATCCGTGATGTGGTATGGATCGAACAAGTCTCTTGAACCTGTCCCACGCCTCGCTAAAGTCTTCATTGGGACCTTGCTTGAAATTGGTGATCTGCGCTCTTAAAGCATTTGTCTTTGATGCAGAGTAATATTTCCTGTAGAATGCTAAGGCTAAGGTGTTCCAATCTGTAACTCCCGCAGCAGTGCGGTCAAGGTCTCTGTACCACTCTATCGCAGAGTCCCTAAGGGAGAAGATAAACATGGTCTGTTTAATCTGGTCCTGCGTCACTCCTTCTGGGGGTGCTATAGAGCATATGTAATCTGTGAAGATTTCAATATGCTTAGCAGCATCCTCATTGGCCGAGCCTCCAAATTGGTTTCTTTCAACCATAGTTATGTAGGCAGGCTTGGCCTTGAATGGCTTCCCAGTACCTGCAGGTAAAGTGAACCCTTTGTATAGGTCCTTTGCCTGAGGCATGGAGTGACTGGCAATAGTAGCTTCTTCTGCCATATTATCTTCTTCTTTAGGAAAAACTGGAAAGTAGGTATAAGGTGGTGTTTTTGGTGAAAGCGGATTGATGGGTGAATTCGGTTGCGAAGGTGGTGTTTTTGGTGAAGATGGTGGTAACTCGAAAAGGTCTTCTTGAAATAAAGAGGATGGTGACCCTCCCTCTTGATTTGCTAGAAGTTGCTTTCTTCTTTCCCTAAAAGTCCTCTCAATTTCGAGATCAAGTGGTAGGAGTTCTCCTTGAACTGACCTGCGCATAAGAGGAAACTACAAGAAAAAGGTGAGAAGGTTTAAGGAACAAAAAGTTCCTTAAACAAAGAGAAACAAAAACAAAAAACAATAAACACTGGCGTCACCTCCCCGGCAACGGCGCCAAAATTTGATGCCCGTCGTTGAGGGTACCAAAGATAAATTTATAATTCCTAACCTTAACAATAGATAGTGAAAGTCAGGGTCGAACCACAAAGAGGTGGGGAATGTTTATTGTCTTAATGTTAATGTTTAAGGTAACAATTTTGGGGATGATTGGTTGATTACTATATCTAAAGCAAAGGTTAAAATAAAACAAGAATTTAAAAGATGAGAATAAAATATAATAAAAGAGGATGCTAGGATGTTTGGGTAATAAAAAGCTAAGGTAAAATAAATCCTAAGGTCAACATGTATTGCAGTCGCGTAAGGGGGTGTAACATATCTTTTTAGATCTATGCTACCTAATAGCTCCTTTCGGCCTATGCTATTAGGTAGCATAGATCTAAAAAGATATGTTACACCCCCTTACGCGACTGCAATACATGTTGACCTTAGGATTTATTTTACCTTAGCTTTTTATTACCCAAACATCCTAGCATCCTCTTTTATTATATTTTATTCTCATCTTTTAAATTCTTGTTTTATTTTAACCTTTGCTTTAGATATAGTAATCAACCAATCATCCCCAAAATTGTTACCTTAAACATTAACATTAAGACAATAAACATTCCCCACCTCTTTGTGGTTCGACCCTGACTTTCACTATCTATTGTTAAGGTTAGGAATTATAAATTTATCTTTGGTACCCTCAACGACGGGCATCAAATTTGGTCGACCGACCGAAGAATCTGGTCGACCGACCGCAGAGCAGGACCCGAAAATTTCGCCTGAACAGGAGACTGGTCGACCGACCGAAGATACTGGTCGACCGACCACTGAAGCAGAATCTGAAGTTCCCTTTCGTCCAGAATTTGCCTGAAGCCCAGAAATTGCATAAAATCCGTAAAGCGGTCGACCGACCGAAAATATTGGTCGACCGACCACAGCGCAGTCCCAGAAGTTTCCGAAAAGCCAATACAAGTGTTTAGGTCATTAGGAAACTCTTTAATTCCGCCTATATAAGCTAATTCAGTCCCTAATTCAGAATAATCAAGTCTTATTTAGAGAGTTTTATTTAGTCTTTAGTTCAATTACAATCTTTCAATAATTCTCAACACTTTTAGTTTGTTCTTCAATCTTTCAACATTCATCAATAAAGTTTGTTCTTTTTCTGCCTTAATCCTATTTCCGGTAATTATTCTTTTAATCTAGTTTTATTATTGTTCTTATTTTTATCGCATCCGGTTTAAGTTAGAATCCCAAGCTTTATTAATTCTTGCATGTTTAGATTATCGTTCACCATGTTTTCCATATCAAATCTCGTTTTTATTATTGTTCCAGTAATTATGAGTAGCTAATTTTCATATGTTAGGATGTAGGGGATGAATATGCATAGGTAATAGAATTCGAAAGACCGACTTGTAGCAGGACCACGGTCGGCCGACTGGAATAACTGGTCGGTCGACCGAGGCCGTGGTCGGCCGACTGGAGTAGCTGGTCGGTCGACCACCCGCGTATGTATTCTTATTTTCGTCTTTTCTTGTCAATTATAATATCCTGCAATGAGACCATAAGGAGACTTGTAGGATGTTAGTAATGACCTACCCAAGATTGAAAGATACGGGAAGGGCATTGGTTTACACCTTAAGACGGATAGGTTACTCAAGGCTGAAAGGTATGTGACCTGGGATTTAGGAATCACCCTTATTGTTGACACCCAATAATTGTGAGACCTAGGAACTAATAGCATAGGCCGAAAGGAGCTATTAGGTAGCATAGACCTAAAAAGTTATGTTACACCCCCTTACGCGACTGCAATACATGTTGACCTTAGGATTTATTTTACCTTAGCTATTTGTTACCCAAACATCCTAGCATCTCTTTTAATATATATTTTAATCTCATCTTTATTTTCTTGTTTTATTTTTGTCTTTGCTCTAGACTTAGAAATCAACAATCAAACCCCCAATTTGTTACCTTAAAACATTGACACCAAACAATAAACATTCCCCACCTCCTTGTGGTTCGACCCTGACTTTCACTATCTATTGTTAAAGTTAGGAATTATAAATTTTATCTTTGGTACCCTCAACGACGGGCATCAAATTTTGGCGCCGTTGCCGGGGAGGTGACGCCAGTGTTTATTGTTTTTTGTTTTTGTTTCTCTTTGTTCAAGGAACTTTTTGTTCCTTAAACCTTCTCACCTTTTTCTTGTAGTTTCCTCTTATGCGCAGGTCAGTTCAAGGAGAACTCCTACCACTTGATCTCGAAATTGAGAGGACTCTTAGGGAAAGAAGAAAGCAACTTCTAGCAAATCAAGAGGGAGGGTCACCATCCTCTTTATTTCAAGAAGACCTTTTCGAGTTACCACCATCTTCACCAAAAACACCACCTTCGCAACCGAATTCACCCATCAATCCGCTTTCACCAAAAACACCACCTTATACCTACTTTCCAGTTTTTCCTAAAGAAGAAGATAATATGGCAGAAGAAGCTACTATTGCCAGTCACTCCATGCCTCAGGCAAAGGACCTATACAAAGGGTTCACTTTACCTGCAGGTACTGGGAAGCCATTCGAGGCCAAGCCTGCCTACATAACTATGGTTGAAAGAAACCAATTTGGAGGCTCGGCCAATGAGGATGCTGCTAAGCATATTGAAATCTTCACAGATTACATATGCTCTATAGCAACCCCAGAAGGAGTGACGCAGGACCAGATTAAACAGACCATGTTTATCTTCTCCCTTAGGGACTCTGCGAGAGAGTGGTACAGAGACCTTGACCGCACTGCTGCGGGAGTTACAGATTGGAACACCTTAGCCCTAGCATTCTACAGGAAATATTACTCTGCATCAAAGACGAATGTTTTAAGAGCACAGATCACTAATTTCAAGCAAGGTCCCAATGAAGACTTCAGCGAGGCGTGGGACAGGTTCAAGAGAGTTGTTCGATCCATACCACATCACGGATTCGAACAATGGTTTCTTTGCAACCAGTTCTACAATGGCCTCTATGATGACAACAGGGCCTACTTAGATGCTGCAGCTAATGGAAGATTCCAGGATAATTCAGGAGAGACTAAGGGTCTCAAGTTAATAGAAGATGTTGCTGTGCACCGCGCTGAGCATGGTACTTCCAGAGGAAATCAGAGAAAATCTGAGTACAACCTGTCAGCAATTGAGGCCTTAACGGCCAAGTTGGAAAAGTTTGAGGCTGCAGGAAAGCTCGATCTAGGGAGTGGAAGCAAGGGAGGAATTTACCAGGTGAACGCCGTTCAGGACGGACCCTTTGCTTGTGAGAGGTGCGGTGGAGAAGGGCATGTGTCAAAATTCTGTACTTCATCTAATGAAACATGTGCCGCTTTTCAGCATTACCGTGGGAACAATTTCTATGATCCGAATAATAACAACATCCATCCCAACTTAAGGTGGACAAGCCAGAATGTTCAAAACCCACAGCACATGCAACCTCAGCAAAATTCCACTTATGTACCCCCACATAAACAAAATTTCCAAAGACCACCTTTCAACCCTCAACCACCTTCTAATCCACCACCCAACACAGATACTCTTATCCAAAATCTTATTGGATTGGTTCAGAAGGAGTCGCAGGCTAGAGAGGCAGGGATGAAGATGTTGGAGTCCCAGATTGCTCAGATCGCGAGCAAGAATGACACTAGGGCCCCGGGTCAACTTCCGACCAAACCAGACCAGAAGAAGGAGACTCTAAACATCGTAACCCTGCGAAGTGGAGCCAAAGTGGGGGCTGAGAAAGAAAAAAAGGCGAGTAGCAGTGAAGTCGGTCGACCGACAACGGCGCCAAAATTTGACACCCGTCGTTGAGGGGTGCCAAAGATAAGATTTATAAAACCTCAGCTTAAACTCAGATAGGATAAGTCAAGGGTCGAACCACAGAGAGACAAGGTTAATTATGTTTGTGAATTTAAAGTCTATTGCAAGTAATCAAGAAAGGGGGTTTTGAATTGGGATTTAAACTAACAACTAAGGTGACGAACTAACAAGAAAATTAAGATAAGATAGAAAGGAGATTAGGAATTTAGGTTCCCCATGGTCAAAACAAGTCAATGAAGGGTAAAATGACCAAATAACACAATCCCAAGGAACAAAGAATAAACCTTTAGGTCAAAATTCTACCCAATCCTTACGGTCTTAGGGTTCCTAGAAAAGCACTAAACTTTCGTTCAAGGGCTATCCCAAAGTTGTTGTTAAACTAATCCTAATAATCTTTCAATCTTAAGGATTAGTTCACCAACAACAATGGGGGATTGGTAATTTAATCATCAAACTTATCAAAGTCAAGTTTTTTACATGGTTCCCCTAATTCCTAATCACAAGAATTAGTTATGCATACTTCCGATTATGAAACTAACAATTACTAAGAATATCAAAGAGATAAACATAATTAAAGAAGACAATAAAAGGGAAAACATGAAATAAGAAATAACAACAAGATGAACAACAAGATTGAATTAAAGGAAAGATTAATTAAAACAAACTTACAATTTGAATGGAAATCCTAAGAATAAAGATGAAAGCTTTGTAACCACATTCTAACAATGGAGCCTTCAAACATAGAGTACTTGGTAAAATTACTAGGGTAGAAAATTGCTGAAAAACTGCTTAACCTAATAGAAGAGTTTTGGTCTCCTTAAATAAGAAAATATTACAAGATTAGGAAAACAGAAAATAAAACGGAAGTCTCGAAACAGGGTCTGGTCGGTCGACCTGATTTCTCGGTCGGTCGACCGATTCTGCCAATGCGGGTTTTTTCTTTTACGCGAATTTGGGCTTCCGTGGAGAACTGGGCCGATTACGTAATTGACATCGGTCGGTCGACCTGTTTCGATGGTCGGTCGACCGCTTCTCTTTTTTTCTAGCTTTGATCCGGCCCGATAATTATACTTGAATGCACCATCTGAATTACTGCTCCAAAAACAGCTTCCTAAAGGCAAATAAGGCTTGGTTTTGCTTACTTCCGCGTATTCCTACATACAAAACACAGAAATACCAAAGTAGACAATATGGGAGAAAAAGCAACTAAAAAGTTACGAAAGTGCAAGAAAATACGTGCCAAAAGAGTAAATAAATGCATAAAATAGACACGTATCAAACTCCCCAAACCAAACCTTGCTTGTCCTCAAGCAAGCACTAAGACTCAAAAGAAAATAAAACTTCTAATGGAACGGACTTCATACTTTTCACAACCAAACACAACACTATGCTTAACCATTTTAATGCATCCTTCAACTATAATCAAACATAATGTCAAAAGCAAAACGAATTAAACATGTTGTAAACGCATGCTAAAATTTCGACCTTGCAAGACCCATTCTAATTGGACTCTCGCGGTACGCTCGAGACACTCATGAAAGCAAAGGGTCAAATGTATATGTGAAAGATAAGAAGATAAATAAAAGTAAGGACTCTCACCTATCTACGACCCGTAAGAACATGCCTGCAATCTAACATGAATAAAATCTCTACAACCGTACATATGCATTCCCACACTAAATAACCATGACACATGCCGAGGTAAATTTGGGATTGTGAGGCTAAAGGTAAGAAGGGGTAAAGATAAGTTATGGGAAGAGGGGTTAAACCGAGCTAACATCCGTCTATCCACACTATAAGATTACTTCTTATTGTTTGCTTTTTGATTTTTCTTTCATATATGCCAATGTTCCACAATTCTTCCAAATTTTTCTTTTTATTATTTTTTTTTTCTTTGAAAAATCGGCCCATTCAATGGTCCTGGTCGACCGACCAGGGTAACTGGTCGGCCGACCAGGGTAACTGGTCGGCCGACCAGCCTTGAAAACAGGCTGCTCCGTTTTTTTTTTCTATCATTCCCCTTTTTTTTTTTTTTTTTTTTTTTTGTTTTCTGTGTCCTTCTTTTTCTCTTTTTTTTTTTTGAATTTTTTTTTTTATCATTCTCCCAAAATCAAAATTCACCGATGAAGCATAAACCAAAGGATGGCAAGGAAAACAGTCCCATTACTAAATTACTAGCTCGGCTAGGGTAAGCAAGTTTTAGAATGTAGCAAATGGGTAAAAGAGTTCAATTTGGCTATGTGAGGATAATGGGAATAAAGAGAAAGGGGGACCTCTACCACATGTGTCAACAAACCACAAAACCGAATGCATACAGGTATTAAGAAGACAAAATTCATGTTTATGCAAATTGATGTAACATGCCTCAAGAGGAGAAACTACTCACAACCTACATGAAATCGGTCATGGATGTCACCGATTTATTAAGCTCTAATCCTTAGAATATGTAGTAGCTTGCCAAGAAGAGAGTCAAGTCTAATAATTTAGCATGAAATCAACAAAAACTCGTAGATAATGCAAAAGACTAGCTTGAAAATTTTTGAAAAATGCAAGGCAAAGCAATATGTGATATGTGAGGCATGAATTGTATTTATCCGTTCCGACTCGACCTAAAGACTTAAGACATAGAAGAACGCCCGACAGGGAAGGACGCGCGACAAGAGAGGATGAAAACGAGAAAAACACCTAAACGAAGGAAAAACAAAAGACACAAAAACAATTGCATACTCACAAAGGAGTATGCAAACACCCTCCCCAAACCAAAACGCACAATGCCCCCATTGTGCTCATCAGCATACAACCACAGCATAGGGATGGGGGTAGGCGGAAAAGAAGCAAACAAAGAAAAGAAAAGGAAAAAGACTAAAAATTACAAACAGAGTCTATGGAGGAAGGAGGGAAAAACTGGAAATCTAAGGGGGAAAATTGGAAATCTAAGGAGGGAAAACACTTACAAAGTAAATGTGGACCTCTCCAAACCGAACCAATCAATAGGGGCCTCCCCAAACCGAACCCCAAAGAGGGTAAGGTTAAGCATGTCCCTATCCCGCTGAGTCGTAGAACGGCTCAGCATTCTCCTCACCTTCTCCCTCATCGCCATCCTCCTCAGACCCTACTCCTGTTCCTGAGGCAGAGCCTGAAGCCTCACCATGGTCACGACCGCCTGCGAGAGGTGTGTACCAGGTGGGGTGAGTCCACGGGCCGGTTGGGAGCCTACCTTGTGTGGCATACTCCCTGTAAACCGGGTATTGGAAGAGACTATCGTCCAACACAGATACTCTTATCCAAAATCTTATTGGATTGGTTCAGAAGAAGTCGCAGGCAACGGCGCCAAAATTTGGTGCCCGTCGTTGAGGGTACCAAAGATAAATTTATAATTCCTAACCTTAACAATAGATAGTGAAAGTCAGGGTCGAACCACAAAGAGGTGGGGAATGTTTATTGTCTTAATGTTAATGTTTAAGGTAACAATTTTGGGGATGATTGGTTGATTACTATATCTAAAGCAAAGGTTAAAATAAAACAAGAATTTAAAAGATGAGAATAAAATATAATAAAAGAGGATGGTAGGATGTTTGGGTAATAAAAAGCTAAGGTAAAATAAATCCTAAGGTCAACATGTATTGCAGTCGCGTAAGGGGGTGTAACATATCTTTTTAGATCTATGCTACCTAATAGCTCCTTTCGGCCTATGCTATTAGTTCCTAGGTCTCACAATTATTGGGTGTCAACAATAAGGGTGATTCCTAAATCCCAGGTTACATACCTTTCAGCCTTGAGTAACCTATCCGTCTTAAAGTGTAAACCAATGCCCTTCCCGTATCTTTCAATCTTGGGTAGGTCATTACTAACATCCTACAAGTCTCCTATTGGTCTCATTGCAGGATATTATAATTTATAAGAAAAGACGAAATAAGAAAACAGACGCGAGTGGTCGACCGACCGGCTACTCCAGTCGGCCGACCACGGCCTCGGTCGACCGACCGAGTATTCCAGTCGGCCGATCGTGGTCCTGCTACAGGTCGGGTTTTCGGATTTTATTTACCTATGCATATTATTCCCTACATCCTAACATATGAAAATTAGTTACTCATAACTGTTAAGACGAATATAAAATTGGGAATAAACATAGAGAACATAGTAAATAACCTAAGCATGCAAGATTCAAATAAAGCTTGGGATTCTAACTTAACAATTGTAATAAAAGCAATAAGAAAAATAATGAAACTGGATCAAAGAAGAATTACCACAATTGGAATTAAGGCAGAACGGAATTAACTTTATTGAATACTTGGGAACTATTGAAAGATTACAAAACTAAAGCTTGAATAAAACTGAATAATTGAATCTCTCTGAAACTTATTGTCTGTTAAACTGGATTATAATGGATGGAAAACCCTAATCACAAGATTAGTTTATATAGGGTAAAAACTAAGAGTTTCCTAAAAGCTAAAACTCTACTTTATTTCCGAAAAAGAAATCGTATGGGCTTCGTGCTGGTCGGCCGACCCGTATAGCTGGTCGGTCGACCACTTCCTGCTGGGCTTCTTTTATTTTCGGCCTTCTTCGAGAATTGGGCTTTATTGAAAATCGGGCCTGGTCGGCCGACCCGTATAGCTGGTCGGTCGACCGCTTCTGTACGGAAATCTTCGGATTTCTTCTGTTTTGACTCTTGGTACTTGACTTTGACTCCAGTTGACTTTCCATTTATTCCTTAATTTAAGCTAAAGACTTGAGGATACGAATTTGGTGCTAAATCGTCTCTTTTCCGCATAAATCTGCAAAAGTGCATAAAAATACGAAAGTACACAATTTGTGGGAAATAAAGGCTAAAACATAGTAAATGAGCGACCAAATGCGTGTAAAAATAGATGTAAAACATCATAAAATAGACACGTATCAGAAAGTATGAATGAAGGGAATTAAAGGCTCTTCATTGTTCCAATTAGTAGCTACGAATTCCTCAAATTTATCATGCGCAATCCAAGCTGCCTGAAAACGAAAAGGACGGAAGATATCCGGTATAGGAGCAAACCCGTTTGTGGTAATGATTATCGGGCAGTGGTCCGATTGGTTCTGCAAAAGATGCCTTAACGATCCCTCCTCGAACATGAGTCTCCAGTCGACATTACAAATCGCGCGGTCCAGACGGGCCCATTGTCGAGTGTCGACAGAATTACCCCGAGCCCACGTATATTCCGGTCCCGAATAATCAATATCAACCCAGTTATTACGTTCTATCCACGAATTAAATTTGTTACATCTCCTTCGCATCCCATCACTTTGTCCATTCCGTTCCGAGAGATACCTAGTATCATTAAAGTCTCCCATTGCTAACCACGGTTTATTGTGTGACCGAGCAAACTGCTCCAAATCACGCCACAAATCCTCCCGTTTAATCGCGTCCGGGCTCGCGTATATTGCAGAATAAAACCAAGGCAACTCCCCTGTACGTGATATTTCGACCGTAATGTGCTGAGAATTGTGAATAATCGGGCTCACAGTAACCTCGGCCATCTTCCAAAACAACCAAATCCCGCCACTAAACCCTTCCGCTTCAACTCTTGTTTTGCCATCAAAATTAATTCGATCGCAGATACGTTGGGCTGTCTCGCCACTTATCCGGGTTTCAACTAAAGCTAATACTTGTGGTCTGTTAACCCATATCAGCTCCCTTAGCATAGTCAAAAAATTTGGACTCCCAGCTCCTTGTACATTCCAAGCCATAAGACTTAGAGGCGGGCGGTTAGTTAAACGATTTGGATACCGATCCATAAAATTTTGAGGTATGGTTGGTAATGAGGACACAAAGGCCTCAGAGATTTTCGAAAAAGCAAGCATCACCATTGGTGACACTTTCACCTCCAGGAATAGGTCGGGTGAGATCGTCACCGGCGGGAGAAAAACATTGATCTCGAGTTCCAACGTGTGCACAAGCGGTAAAGCTGTCGCCATGTCTGGGCCCCTCATTGGTAATATCAAACAGGGGTATTGTGACGGGGGTACGGTTGAGTGTCGAGTTGTCGGGATCCGGAGCGGGTCGAATGGGTTCCACAAACGAGAGCTCATGGTTCAGGGGCAGGCGAGTATCGGAATCTTTGCGAGAAGCTACGTTCGAATTTTTGTTAACAGAGTATGGGTTTTTCCGAGTGATTTTTAAGGGATTTCGTATGAATGGATTCGGTGAGAGTTTGTGTGGCTATAAGTAGGCTTAGTAGTTGTATTATGGTAGGATGCAAAGTTTTCCTTATTATTATTTTGAATTATTTGCTCATTATCTTTTCTAATAGGATTAGGAAAGCTATTATTTGGATTTTGGAAATCAGTAGGAATAGAAGATATGATAGGATTCTCAGAATTACCATTAGGGAGAGGCTTCTTTGGGATTTCCTTATTCGAGTATTTCGCAAAATTTCGAGCGAAACTCGATGCTCCGACTTGGTAAGCGGGAGATGGGCTTTGAGGCTTACCTCCATTTGGATTAGGTTTACTCGCTGGTGCCTGGCCCAAGATACCCGGAACCCTTCGCGCTTCGAGAGGGCTATCACTAGTCACTGGAATATCGACCAGACCGCTATTCTCTCCTCTGTCCTCGATCACCCCTGTTTCCTTCTCCATTAGAGCTGCAAAACGAGACCCAACTCCTTCACCCTTGTTTTCGTTTTTCTGTCCAGTACCTTTGTCATTCATAGGGACGTTAGTCCTAGCTTGCTCGGAGTTCGATACTCGTCTTCGATTTGGTTTTTTAACGTGCATCCATTCACCAAAATTCGCCTCAGTCGCGGTATTTCGAGCTTCCCGAACAGTTGACAATGGTTGCCGAGGGGGAAGTTCATCTTCGTTTATAGTTGCTTCCTGTGGATTCGGAAACGAGGGCATACAGAATTGATGTGTCCTAGCTTCCCACATTTGTAGCATATTTGGCGAAGTCCTTCATATTGTATGATCCAGACTTTACCATTAAGACGAAACTTAGAGAGAAGGGGTTTCGTGAGATCAACTTCAACACTCATGCGGATGAATTGTCCTCGCTCTGCGTTGATAGTCGGCCTATCAATTCGTACAACTCGCCCAACCTTACTTCCTATCTTTCGGAGAATATCTTCGTGATAGTACTCCACCGAAAGCCTAGGAATCCGAATCCAGGTCGTGAGATACCGAATGGGTTCATCCGTCCCAATAAAATTCGGAACCCATTTACGAATCGTGAGATAGTGGTCGCCTATCATCCAAGGTCCTCCTGATAGCACAAATTCATAATCCGCTTTAGTAGTGAATCGGATAACGTAGTACCCGCAACCTACGTCAGTAAAAGTGATATCCCCTTTGATAGCCCATTTTTGCTTTAGCTGTCGAACGAGCGAGAAATGGCCAATAGTTTTATCAAACATTTTAATTATCAAAGAGTTTCGCCAATTATTGCGGATTACCATTTTTTCTCGCTTTGTGAGGAGAATTGTGGGGCATAGAGGGTCATTACCCGAAATTGGATCCTCAACGTCATCGTCAGAGCTATCCTCATACATCTCATTATCAACGATATTAAAGTCAGTATTAGGGTTCAAGGAGAATGAAGGCCCCATACCTTTATTCAAAGAGTCTTTGTAAGAGGCTACCGGAGGCGGCAGGGGATCAATCTGTCCATTCGGGATTGCAAAGGTCGCGACTTCCATCGAAGGTTCAACTGTATCCGCCCGTGGATCCTGTGACGAAGGCACTTCGATATTCGATGGGAACGTATTAGGAACGAAGGAGCAATCTACCTCCATTGAGGCAGACGGGGTTCCTTCATCGCAAAATTGATTCATCTTGCATTTTTTGATCGATCTCTCGGATTTTTCATTGCTCGCGGCAATGTTGGGGCTAGGGTTTTTTTCCATGTTTTTTTGCACAAAGCGTGAAGAAGGGGATTTATCTCGTGTGATTATTAAATAAACAATCCCATTCACCATCTCCTAGTTCGTGTTAATTGTTACTTAAAGGCATACTTTTTCAAAATCAATAAACACAAAATCTTATCTATATTAATACAAGAACATTTCGTGCAATTTTGTGCGTTTACGTAATCACATCCATTTTCTTTATTTTTTATTTTTAAAGAAATGTATGACCCAACTCAAAAAATATGGAATTAATTTATAAAAACCAACTTTGTTAATAGAATTTCTTCGAATAAACCATACAAAATTTTATTGAAGCACCATCCGCAATTTCAATTATGTTGTGTAAATAATACAATATGAAATGCAGAATTTTCCCAATAGTCTATATAGTCTACCAATATAAATAAAATAAAAAGATGAACAAAAAATATTATTAGGCAATGAAAATATAAATGATGAAAAACTGGTAAAACAAATAACGTTATTATATTACTTTATAAGTTTTTAACTCTAACATTTTGACCATCATAATAGCAAATTTTCGAGACATTACTAAATTTGAGTAATTTTTTTGAATGATAAATAGTTTTCAACAATTTGTTAATAAATAGTATTGTTCTAATTTTCAATTTAAAAAATGAGATCTATAAAAAGTGAACAAAATAAATGAATTATAAAACTTTTTTAAGTAGATTTAAGAGCATTTCTTTAATTTAAAAACTCTATAAAAAGTTAACAAAATAAATAGAGTATAAAATATACATGTATTTTGATTTACATTTTTAAATATTAATCATTATATCGTTGTTCTTAAAACTATACCCGTACAATTTTACACGGGTTAAAACTAGGGTTTGTTTATATAAAAAGACCATTAACAAATTACACTTTAATGATGCTCCAAATTTTGTGATTCCTTAACCGAATTTGTTATTCAAAATAGTTTATGACTTAGCTAGATAATTAATTGATGAAAACCTAACTCCAATCCCCTTTAACTTATTAAGCCAGACCAATCTGATGTAATTACAAAGCGAATGAAATAATGAAGATCAAATTCGATTGCATAATATTTTAACAAAACTTTATTAAGGTTAAGTCGCAACTTACAATTTTTGCTTACTCAAAAAAACCAATTAGGTAAACAACCATAGGACTATAGTAGTCAAATTCTTCCACTATAATATTTGTAGTATGATAACAAGTCATCACCTTTATTAGGTGGATATCTCTCACTATTAATAATAGGTGATCGATCATGACGACAGAGTTACTAATTCCTTAAAAATTTAAATAAATGTTTCACACATTCATTCGATGATGTCGTTTTGAGTATTTAGTTAACAATGCATCTAACTCATGCATTCAATAGATAAGTTTCATCTCATATGAAACATCTTGCATTTGTAATACCCTCACATATCAAGGCCCTTATTACCAATGACTACCCTAGCATATATGAGTGTTACCATCTCGATTGTCCGAGGTAGTAAGCATCATAGTTACCATAATGAAACAACTTAAATGTATCACTTTAACTCAAACAAAATACAACGTCTCAAAATCCAAAATAGAAAAGTACAACACTATCAAATTGTTCAACAAAACACGAAAGCTAGACTATGATCATATCTCTAAGCGATGACTCTGATGTCCCAACCATGTTCTGAGCACCTAACACTGTCAACCTTCTAATCAACTTCTCACCATCTCCGAATGGATCTTCTCAGTTTACAACAATAAAATTGGGAATGTGCTGTAGGGAACAGTTCCTTCTCCAAATCCTTCATAAAGCCTTCTACTACCTTTGAATCCGTCTGAATAACAATGCAGGGAGCTTTTCTCTCTATAGCAATCAGTAAACCCCGTCTAAGCGCCATTAGTTCAGCTCTAGTGACAGTTGCCACTCCCAGTCTTTCAACAAAGGCCACAATTTCCTTTCCCGAACTATCTCTTAAAATCCCTCCTGCTCCAGCTACCCCAGGGTTCCCTTTTGAAGCCCCATCTACATTCAGCATGACCCAATCAACTGGCGGTGCACACCACTTTATGTTTATCTCCTTGCGGCGAGAAGTCGTACCAAGGGTAATCAAGTCCCTAGTATCTTTCGCCTCCAAAACTTCACGAATGCGATCCGTGAGAGTAGAAAATAAGTTTGCAGGGATAACCTCTCCCCGGTTAAACACCCTACAATTTCTCCACCGCCAAATCCACCAAATAGTCACAGCAAACGTAGTAGCCCAGTGTTCGGCAATGCCTCGGCCCCTTTTGGATAAATTCAGGATTACCCACTCCTTGATATTTTGTGTCGAGGCGAATCCATCCGAGCTAGCAAGTGGAAAGTGATCCCAAACTGTACGAGCACTAGGGCAATCACGCAGAAGGTGAAGCGCCGATTCCTCAACCCCCGGACATAACCCACAACACGGGTCTTCGGTAAAACCCCTCCTAGCACGATTAACATTAGACATAATCTTGTCATACATAACAAGCCACAGAAACAATCTCATCCTCTGAGGAGCCCAAGTAGTCCAAGGAAGTTTCCAACACGAGCTTGAGTCCTGACTTGGCATTTTGCGAATGAGCCTAATAGCAGACTTCACTGAAAAGTAACCCGAAGAGGTCTCAGCCCAGTAAAATTTATCAGGATTAGTTTCTCCCGACGCTACTTCAAATGAAGCAATAGTCTGGAGGATATCAGTGGGTAAGAGATCCGCGAACAATTCCCACTTCTATCCGGATTCATTATCCCAGAAATCTTCGACTTTCATGTCTTGGAATTGCTCCGGAATTTCAAATTCAGAATGGTATTCAAGAGGTCTTTCAGTAGCCCATTTGTGCTTCCAGAAAAAAGTCGAAGAACCATTTCCTATGTTTGACCCGAGTCCTTGTTTTAGAACTGTCGATGCCTCCACGATTCCTCTCCAAACATTCGAGCAATCCTGCCTAGCTTCAAACATGTCCATGTCACACCGACCTTTTGCATATTTATGCCTTAAAACCCGAGCCCATAAAGAATTTGGTTCCTTAAGGATACGCCATCCTAATTTTGCCATGAAAGCACCATTAACTTGGCGCATGGAACGGATACCTAAGCCTCCATTCTCCTTTTCATTGGTTACCATGTCCCAAGATACCAAACTTACCCCACGAGAGTCGCTATCGCCCCCCCATAGAAACCGTCGCGATTTTTTATCCAGATCGTCATAAACACCTCGCGGAAGGTAAGCAGTCTGCATAGCATAAGATGGCACCGCATTGAGTGTCGATTGAATAAGAGTGGCACGACCCGCCATTGACAGTCCTCTAGACTTCCACCCCGAGAGGGCTTTATCTACACACTGGATAACATACTCAAAAGTCTCCTTCGTAACTCTTCCATGAATAGATGGCATACCCAAGTACGTACCCAAGTTATCCGTGCTTTCAAAGCCCAAAACATCACTGACAACCTCTCGAATCTCGGTGTTTGTATTGGGAGAGAAGTAAATCTTGGATTTAGCACGTGAAACCCGTAGTCCCGACGCCGCGCAAAATCGTTGTAAGGCATCATTAATAACAGTTCCTTGTTTCTCTATAGCTTCCGCAAATAAAATTATATCATCCGTGAAAAGGAGGTGAGTAAGAATAGGACCGCCTTTACAAGTCAGGAAGCCTTTCCAATTACCATTGAGGTGCTCATGACCAATAATTTGACTCAATTTCTCCATACAAATCGTAAATAAATACGGAGATAGGGGATCACCTTGTCTTATACCCCTCGTAGGAGCAAAGAATTCTGTCGTCTTACCATTCCAGAGAACATTTAAAGTTACTGAGTAAATAAGTTTCATGATGATCCGAACCAACTTTAAAGGCAGCCCCATATCAAGGAGACAATGGTTCACAAAAGGCCATTCAAGCTTATCATAAGCCTTTTCTAAGTCAAGTTTGAGAACCATGAACCCATTGCGCCCTTTCTTTTTTCTCATGGAATGGAGGGCTTCTTGGACCAGAATAATATTATCAGTAATTTGTCGTTGGGGGACAAAACTAGTTTGAACCGGGTTAATTAGAATAGGAAGAATGGGCTTCAACCGGTTAACAATTATTTTCATAATTAATTTATAAGTAACATTGCAAAGACCAATAGGGCGAAATTGAGTTACCCGTTGCGGATTGTCAAACTTTGGTATAAGAGCCAAGAAAGCTTCCCCAATCTGTGTTGGAATCACCTCGTCATTGAGGACCCCAAGGACCAACTTTTCAACACTCGGACAGATTGTTTCCCATTGAGTTTGGTAGAACAATGCTTGATAACCATCGGGTCCCGGAGCCTTGAACGGGGACATTTGTTTCAAAGCACATTGAATATCAGTACTAGAAAAATCTCGAGCCAATAAACGATTTTCGTTGCTTGAAAGCGCAGGATAGAAATTGGTGAGGATCCCATCTAAACGACACTCCACGTTTTCACCAGCAAACAGCGACTTATAGAAATCGATGACCAAATTCTTCACTTCTTTTTCCTCCCAAACCCAAACGCCCGAGTCATCCTGTAGCCCCTTAATTCGATTTTGTTTCCGCCGAATAATGGTGCTGAGATGGAAAAACGAGTATTACGGTCGCCGTCGCAAATGCGCTCCATCCTTGATTTTTGAAACCATAACAACTCTTCATCTCGTAAGGCCTGATTTAGCTGGGCTTTCAATATCAATTCAAGTCGAAACAAGTGGTAATGGGCAGATTTCGAAAGGAGTTTTTGGACTCCAAGAATTCGTTTTTCAAGCTCTGATTTTCGCACAAAAATGTTCCTGTACACATCCCGGTTCCATGACTTTAATTTATCAGTGAAAGTATGAATGAAGGGAATTAAAGGCTCTTCATTGTTCCAATTAGTAGCTACGAATTCCTCAAATTTATCATGCGCAATCCAAGCTGCCTGAAAACAAAAAGGACGGAAGATATCCGGTATAGGAGCAAACCCGTTTGTGGTAATGATTATCGGGCAGTGGTCCGATTGGTTCTGCAAAAGATGCCTTAACGATCCCTCCTCGAACATGAGTCTCCAGTCGACATTACAAATCGCGCGGTCCAGACGGGCCCATTGTCGAGTGTCGACAGAATTACCCCGAGCCCACGTATATTCCGGTCCCGAATAATCAATATCAACCCAGTTATTACGTTCTATCCACGAATTAAATTTGTTACATCTCCTTCGCATCCCATCACTTTGTCCATTCCGTTCCGAGAGATACCTAGTATCATTAAAGTCTCCCATTGCTAACCACGGTTTATTGTGTGACCGAGCAAACTGCTCCAAATCACGCCACAAATCCTCCCGTTTAATCGCGTCCGGGCTCGCGTATATTGCAGAATAAAACCAAGGCAACTCCCCTGTACGTGATATTTCGACCGTAATGTGCTGAGAATTGTGAATAATCGGGCTCACAGTAACCTCGGCCATCTTCCAAAACAACCAAATCCCGCCACTAAACCCTTCCGCTTCAACTCTTGTTTTGCCATCAAAATTAATTCGATCGCAGATACGTTGGGCTGTCTCGCCACTTATCCGGGTTTCAACTAAAGCTAATACTTGTGGTCTGTTAACCCATATCAGCTCCCTTAGCATAGTCAAAAAATTTGGACTCCCAGCTCCTTGTACATTCCAAGCCATAAGACTTAGAGGCGGGCGGTTAGTTAAACGATTTGGATACCGATCCATAAAATTTTGAGGTATGGTTGGTAATGAGGACACAAAGGCCTCAGAGATTTTCGAAAAAGCAAGCATCACCATTGGTGACACTTTCACCTCCAGGAATAGGTCGGGTGAGATCGTCACCGGCGGGAGAAAAACATTGATCTCGAGTTCCAACGTGTGCACAAGCGGTAAAGCTGTCGCCATGTCTGGGCCCCTCATTGGTAATATCAAACAGGGGTATTGTGACGGGGGTACGGTTGAGTGTCGAGTTGTCGGGATCCGGAGCGGGTCGAATGGGTTCCACAAACGAGAGCTCATGGTTCAGGGGCAGGCGAGTATCGGAATCTTTGCGAGAAGCTACGTTCGAATTTTTGTTAACAGAGTATGGGTTTTTCCGAGTGATTTTTAAGGGATTTCGTATGAATGGATTCGGTGAGAGTTTGTGTGGCTATAAGTAGGCTTAGTAGTTGTATTATGGTAGGATGCAAAGTTTTCCTTATTATTATTTTGAATTATTTGCTCATTATCTTTTCTAATAGGATTAGGAAAGCTATTATTTGGATTTTGGAAATCAGTAGGAATAGAAGATATGATAGGATTCTCAGAATTACCATTAGGGAGAGGCTTCTTTGGGATTTCCTTATTCGAGTATTTCGCAAAATTTCGAGCGAAACTCGATGCTCCGACTTGGTAAGCGGGAGATGGGCTTTGAGGCTTACCTCCATTTGGATTAGGTTTACTCGCTGGTGCCTGGCCCAAGATACCCGGAACCCTTCGCGCTTCGAGAGGGCTATCACTAGTCACTGGAATATCGACCAGACCGCTATTCTCTCCTCTGTCCTCGATCACCCCTGTTTCCTTCTCCATTAGAGCTGCAAAACGAGACCCAACTCCTTCACCCTTGTTTTCGTTTTTCTGTCCAGTACCTTTGTCATTCATAGGGACGTTAGTCCTAGCTTGCTCGGAGTTCGATACTCGTCTTCGATTTGGTTTTTTAACGTGCATCCATTCACCAAAATTCGCCTCAGTCGCGGTATTTCGAGCTTCCCGAACAGTTGACAATGGTTGCCGAGGGGGAAGTTCATCTTCGTTTATAGTTGCTTCCTGTGGATTCGGAAACGAGGGCATACAGAATTGATGTGTCCTAGCTTCCCACATTTGTAGCATATTTGGCGAAGTCCTTCATATTGTATGATCCAGACTTTACCATTAAGACGAAACTTAGAGAGAAGGGGTTTCGTGAGATCAACTTCAACACTCATGCGGATGAATTGTCCTCGCTCTGCGTTGATAGTCGGCCTATCAATTCGTACAACTCGCCCAACCTTACTTCCTATCTTTCGGAGAATATCTTCGTGATAGTACTCCACCGAAAGCCTAGGAATCCGAATCCAGGTCGTGAGATACCGAATGGGTTCATCCGTCCCAATAAAATTCGGAACCCATTTACGAATCGTGAGATAGTGATCGCCTATCATCCAAGGTCCTCCCGATAGCACAAATTCATAATCCGCTTTATTAGTGAATCGGATAACGTAGTACCCGCAGCCTACGTCAGTAAAAGTGATATCCCCTTTGATAGCCCATTTTTGCTTTAGCTGTCGAACGAGCGAGAAATGGCCAATAGTTTTATCAAACATTTTAATTATCAAAGAGTTTCGCCAATTATTGCGGATTACCATTTTTTCTCGCTTTGTGAGGAGAATTGTGGGGCATAGAGGGTCATTACCCGAAATTGGATCCTCAACGTCATCGTCAGAGCTATCCTCATACATCTCATTATCAACGATATTAAAGTCAGTATTAGGGTTCAAGGAGAATGAAGGCCCCATACCTTTATTCAAAGAGTCTTTGTAAGAGGCTACCGGAGGCGGCAGGGGATCAATCTGTCCATTCGGGATTGCAAAGGTCGCGACTTCCATCGAAGGTTCAACTGTATCCGCCCGTGGATCCTGTGACGAAGGCACTTCGATATTCGATGGGAACGTATTAGGAACGAAGGAGCAATCTACCTCCATTGAGGCAGACGGGGTTCCTTCATCGCAAAATTGATTCATCTTGCATTTTTTGATCGATCTCTCGGATTTTTCATTGCTCGCGGCAATGTTGGGGCTATGGTTTTTTTCCATGTTTTTTTGTACAAAGCGTGAAGAAGGGGATTTATCGCGTGTGATTATTAAATAAACAATCCCATTCACCATCTCCTAGTTCGTGTTATTGTTACTTAAAGGCATACTTTTTCAAAATCAATAAACACAAAATCTTATCTATAGAATTTGTTGAACCATATATTCAAATACTTATATAGTATATATGTTTATGTTTTGATAATGACAAGTCTAGCTAATTATATATTATATACTCGTATGTATAATCGTATGCTAAGTGTACAGATTATTAGTAACAAGATCTAATCTATCAAGTATAAAAGATTCAAGCATATTAGTCAGCGAGTTGACTAAATCGAAGATCGATAGAAGATCACAAGCGCGCATAATGAGCTAAAGTTATATTGATCAACTATAGCTTTAATACAAGATTGGTCCTAGTTATAGCTCGTAGCTATAACTCTATATCATGAAGAAATGATCGGAATATATATGTGTTTGAGTTGAAACGATTCTTTCTATATTAGTGTCGTGTAGAATTAGTGTTTAATTGGTATTCTATTTTAATAAATAGAATTGTTAATCTTAATAGGATTATATAAAATATCTTTAAGTTAAATAAGGAATAAATAATTGTCTTATGAGATAATTATTTTATTAAAATAAACTAAGGATTTTTTATATGATTTTATTTGTCAAAATATATAATCTAAGATGTGGTTTGTTTCGATTTTTGGAAAACGTGTAACATGTCACGTTTCTATAAATCGTGTAGGGTTTATTTAAATAAATATTATGTATTTATTTAATGTCCTAAACTAACTAAGATTATATTATGGTAATATTTTTTATTATCTTTGACTTGGTTTAGGAAGTTGATTTAATAAGGATACTAATTGTTTATTATATAAAGATCTTTCCTAAATATGAATTAGGAAATAGATTCCTTATATAATACATAAAGTATATTTTTAAATCTTTCCTAAATATATTAAGATTAGATTTAAGGTAGTATTACTAAAAGACTAGTATTCTAGCTTTAGTAATATTCCTAAATCATCTAGGGTTTGAATTACCTAGATACATATTCTATATAAATAGACTACCATGATACATTAAATCACACGAAATACACACACACATATCTACACGCAAATCGAGAAAGCCGCCGTTCATATATTCTTCAAGATCCGAGCTTTAATTGCCATATTCATATCAAGATTCAAGTGCTCAAGCATTGATCTTATTTATTCAAGATTGTGACATCAAGAAACATCGAAGACTTTATCTTATTAACGTAAGATAGATCGAGTATTTAGCGGTACTCATTGTAAGGCAAGTATTTAACGGTATTTGTCGTAGCTAGATATTTAACGGTATCTAGATAGAGTTGTGACTAACATCAAAGTTGCACGAGTAGGGTTGATAAAATTGTAATCCAGAGTTGGTACTAATTTTATTAATCGAGAATAGTGGACGTAGGTCTCAAAGTGTGAGACTGAACCACTTCAAAAATATTGTGTCTCTCTTTATTATTTGTTCTACTCGAAGATCATCATACAACCATACTCACATCGAAGAAGATTTAAAAAGAAGGCATACTCAATTCAACCCCCCCCCCCTTTCTTGAGTATATTATATCTATAGACTCTTCAATTGGTATCAGAGCCTCGTGCTCTTGATCGCCTAGCCGCGTGAGTTTTGATCCTTCTATTGATTCTATATTATATACTCCTTCAACAATGGATTCCAAGCATCTCAAGTGCCCTATCTTCGATGGCAAAAACTACAGTTTATGGAAAAATATGATGACTCATTACATCAAGGGTTGTGATTGGGAATGTTGGAAGATCATCCAAACTGGACCAAAGAAGATCTTGGTCGCCGCCGCCAATGGAACAACCTATGAAAAGATGGAAAGCGATTATGTGGAAAGTGACTACAAAATTGCAGAGAAAAACTCTAAAGCCATGAGCCTCCTACAGAACGGTATGATAACCTCAGAATTTGATAGATTCTCATCTTGTAGTTCCGCTAAGGAAATATGGGATAGTCTCGAACTTGCTTATGAAGGAACATCCGCAGTCAGGAAACATCGTATAGACTTGCTCGTTCAAAGATATGAACTTTTCAATATGGAAAAGAATGAATCTATTGATAGCATGTCTGCACGATTTTCTTGTATTATTAATGAACTGCGGAACCTTGGCAAAAAGATCAATTCTGAAGATATCATTCGTAAGATTCTTAGGAGTCTCACCAAAAAGTGGCAACCTAAGGTCACGGCCATAGAGGAAGCACGTGATTTATCTAAAATCACTTACCAAGAGTTGATTGGATCCTTAATGGCACACGAGATCATACTAAATAAAAACGATGATGATCCCAAAGGAAAGGGAGTCGCCTTACAAGCTTCCACAAGTGAAGTATGCGAAGAAGAACTAGAAGACGAGACAGTTCTATTCGCAAGACGTTTTAAAAAGGCTGTCTTCAAGGGAAGATACAAAAACCCTAACAACAAAACAGTCGACAAAAAGAAAACTGACACAAAACAAACATTCTTCAAAAGAGGATGTTTCAAATGTGGTCAACAAGACCACATGATCAAAGACTGTCCAAGTTGGGACAAAATCAAAGACAAGTCAAAAAGAGAAAAGACCAAAACGGAGTTCAAGAAAGTAATGCTTGCGTCGTGTTGGGGAGAATTAGAATACGAGGATGACGAGGACTCAGAAGAAGATGAGGTAGCAAACCTATGCCTAAGCAACGTCAGCCTAGATCTAATCTCAAACGACAACAACGAAGACGACGCATCCCATATGTGTCTCCTTGGAGAATCCGACTCAGACGACGACGACGACGACGATGAAGAGGTAAATTTTCTTCAACTCAAAAGTCAAGTTAAAAATTTATCTAAAGCTATGTTGGTTAAATACTTTGAGAAAACCCTAGAACAATGTCATGAACAAAGTCTTGAGTTAGATGACTTGAAAGAACAGATCCTTGATATTGCTGAGGAAAATCAACTTCTAAAGGCCAAAGCTAAGAAACTGAAATCCAAAATAAGCATTGAAGCAAATGCTAAGTTGGAAACAGTTATGTCTGAGAAAAAGGTTCTTGAGTCTAAAGTTATAGCTAATGAAGCTATAACCTCAAAACTAAAACTCAACATTAAAGAGCTTCAATCTAAAGTTATAGCTAATGAAGCTATAACTTCAGAATTAAGAAAGGCTAATGAGCGCCTTAAGTCAGAATCTTCGATTATGGTCGAAGATGAGACTCATCTGGAAGAAGTTGAGATTCTCGAAAGCAAAATTATGGATCTAGAATTCAATCTATCTAAAATCAAGAAGGAACATGCCAAAATTGTGTCCGACTTTCATAAAGACATTCAAAACCTAAAAGAGTCTAACAACACTAACCACAGTGAATGTAAGAAAGAAATAGACTCCCTAAAAGACCTCCTTCTTCATGCTCGGAAGGTTCACGACAAATGGGAAGGAAGCACTAACGTTCTAAACTTCCTAACTGAACAATCCGACAACAACATGAAGATGGGATAAGGTCACGAATGTTATGGAAGAAGGGATCACTCAAAGTGTAAACAAAGTCCAACAGATAGAGACTTTAGAAGAAGAAAATATGCCGACCTTCCTGAGTATTTAATATGCACTTACTGTGGCCATAATGGACACCTCCGAGAAAACTGTGTAAAACACGCACAAGATTTTAAAACCGGAGTCAAGTTTGTTAAATCCTTAGGAATTCCAAACGACACTATTTCTGTCTCTGATAGTGATGATAATAAAACTGAGGAAAGAAACATTGACCACAGATGGTTCTATGACATGACATTTGACTACGAAGAAAAGAAAAATAGAACCAAACAAACTTCTCAACAAGCAACACACAAAAATTGGTCACCCAGAGTCCAAACTAAGACCTACACAAGAACATCAAAACCCAACCACTACAAACATAGAAAGACCTATATAAGACAAGTTTGGGTTAAAAAGAAAGATGTATTTGTAATTACTAACAACAAAGGACCCAAGTATGCTTGGGTACCTAAATCCTGTCTTTAAACTTATTCATGCAGTTTGTCGCCAAGGAAAATAACCTATGGTATCTCGACAGTGGATGCTCAAGATATATGACAGGCGACGTAAATCTATTCCAAACCCTAAAACCTTTTGACGGAGGTAAAGTCACATTTGGTGATAACAAAAAGGGAAAGATCATCGGAATTGGTAAGATAGGTATTTCATCCTCTCATGCTATAAATGATGTATACCTTGTAAGTGGTCTCAAACACAATCTTATCAGTATATCTCAATTATGTGACAAAGGAAATAAAGTGGTTTTTCATTCAGATATATGTCGTATAATTTTAGAAGGCACCAGTAAAGTAATACTTGAAGGTCATAGGATGAAAAATGTTTATATGATTGATTTAAATGTTGTACCTACTGATTCTCTATCATGCATGAAAGTTACGTTAGATGATCCATGTCTATGGCACAAGAGATTTGGTCATATTAGCTCACCTATTCTGAGTAAGCTGAAAAGATGGGACTTGGTCGAAGGTCTTCCAAAGATCAAATTTGATCAAGAAAAGATGTGTGACACATGTGCACGATGTAAACACGTCAGATCATCCTTTAAGCCAAAAAGAGTGGTAAGCACAGAACAAGCTCTTGAACTTGTACACATGGATCTATGTGGCCCTATGAAGGTAAGAAGCAGAGGTGGTTCCAGGTACGTTTTCGTTCTAGTTGATGATTACTCTAGATTTGTTTGGCCAATCTTTCTTCATTCTAAAGACGAAACATTCGATGAATTTGTTAGTCTCATGAAACTTGTTCAAAACAAATATAAATCAAACCTAGTAACAATCCGTACTGACCATGGAACTGGGTTCGACAATCATGCTTTTATTGAGTTCTGTAAAACCAATGGCGTTGGACATAACTTCTCGGCCCCTAGAACCCCACAACAAAATGGAGTCGTAGAACGAATGAACAGAACCCTAGAAGACATGGCTCGAACAATGCTTCTTTGCAGTGGCCTACCTAGAAACTTTTGGGCTAAGGCTATTAGTACAGCTTGCTATATTCATAACCGTGCTATGATTAGACCTATCCTTAAAAAGACTCCTTATGAACTTCTCCGTGGTCGTAAACCAAACATATCACATTTAAGATGCTTTGGTAGTAAATGCTTTGTTCACAACAATGGTAAAAACAGATTAAGCAAATTCGACCCTAGAAGTGATGAAGCAATCTTTATAGGATATTCAGATCATAGTAAAGCCTACAAAGTTTTTAACAAACGTACTTTATGCATAGAGGAAATTATTCATGTTATCTTTGATGAGAATAATGTCTTCGATAAGCCATTACAGGATATAGAGGAAAACCTAGACGAACCTGATTTCAGGTTATCAAGGGAAGATCCTCCTGAAATGGAAATTGAAGAAGGAGAACCTCAAGGAACTCATGATGAACTCAACTTAGGAGAAAATGGTGCGAGAGATGAAACTACAGTTGATGATACTGTAGATAACTCTCAAACCAATGACTTGGAACCCAGAGTTACAGCTAATGAAGCTGTAACTTTGAATCAAAACCAAAGGGAAGAGGCCAGAGTTATACCTGACCCTACTATAAACCCAGGTTTGGATTCAGGGGGAACAAGTCAAGATCCCGAGTCAAGTTCAGGGAATGCAAATGATCAATCAAGAAACTGGAGATATAAAGGCTCTCATCCTTTGGATAATGTCATAGGAAGCCTGACAGATGGAGTTCAAACTCGAAGGAACTTAAATAACTTTTGCTCATTCTACTCCTTTCTCTCCACCATTGAACCTTCAAATATCAAGGAAGCTCTCGCAGAACCAGACTGGATAGTTGCCATGCAAGAAGAACTCCAGCAATTTGAAAGAAACAAAGTTTGGCATCTTGTTCCTCGACCTAAGGACAGAACTGTCATTGGAACTAGATGGGTATTCAGAAACAAATTAGACGACACTGGAGTCATTGTGCGAAGTAAGGCCAGATTAGTAGTTCAAGGGTACAACCAACAGGAAGGGATCGATTATGACGAAACCTTTGCTCCTGTTGCTCGTCTTGAGGCAATAAGACTACTCATTGCATTTGCAGCACACAAAGGAATGAAGCTTTTTCAGATGGACGTTAAGACTGCATTTCTTAATGGCTATCTCCAAGAGGAAGTATTTGTTGAACAACCTCTTGGATTTCCTGACAGCAAACTCAAGGATCATGTATTCAAATTGGACAAAGCTCTCTATGGCTTGAAACAAGCACCTAGAGCATGGTACGACAGATTATCAAAGTTCCTATTGGAGAGTGGATTCAAGAGAGGATCTGTGGATAAAACCCTATTTCTTAAAAGCGAAAACTCAGATCTACTAGTCGTTCAGATCTACGTTGACGATATTATTTTTGGCTCAACTAATAAAAAGTTGTGCAAGTACTTCTCCGAGTTGATGACTTCTGAGTTCGAGATGAGTATGATGGGAGAACTAAAGTTCTTCCTTGGACTTCAAATACAATAAACTGAAGAAGGAATCAAAGTTCATCAACAAAAATATGTCAAGGAGTTACTAAAGAAATTCGGAATGGAAACCTCTCATGCAATGCCTACTCCAATGGTCACAGATAAGAAGTTAACCAAAGACGAAGATGGTAAGTCTGTAGATAAAACAACGTACAGAGGTATGATTGGCTCACTTCTTTATCTTACAGCAAGTCGTCCAGATATAATGTTTAGTGTCTGTGTTTGTGCGAGATTCCAATCTGCACCAAAAGAATCACATATGATTGCAGTTAAGAGAATTCTAAGATACCTAATCGGAACCTCAAAATTATATCTATGGTATCCTATGGAGTGTAACTTTAACCTAGTAGGATATTCAGATGCGGATTATGCAGGATGTTCTTTAGACAGAAAAAGTACCTCCGGACTTGCTACCTTTTTAGGTCCTTGTATTATATCTTGGGGATCCAAGAAACAAAATTTTGTCGCCCTATCAACTGCTGAAGCAGAATATATTGCAGCCGCACTGGTATGTTCTCAACTTTTATGGTTAAAGCAACAGTTACATGATTATGGTGTTGATGTTGGATGTGTGCCTATATTATGTGATAATACGAGTGCTATAATTATATCTAAAAACCCAGCCCAGCACTCGAGGACTAAACATATTGAAATTAGACACCACTTTCTAAGAGACCATGTTGAAAAGAAAAATATAAAATTGGAATTTTGTAGTACGGAAAAACAATGGGCAGATATCTTCACTAAACCATTGGCTAGAGAACGCTTTGAGACTTTGCGATTGGAAATTGGTTTAATCGGTGGCACCTAATCAAATCTTAAAAGCAAAAATAACCCAATGATTGACTACGGTTTAGATGAGATTATATGACTGTGTCCGTATACTCCGCTGCATGTGTATGTATATATTCGATGATAAATTCTGTGATTATAGTTATATTATACGATTTACATATGAATGTGTGCACAATCGATCTCACAATAATATTACGCCACATATTATAATTTTCCCACAAACATACATATTACAATATATACAAAATAATAATATTCAAATACTACAAAAACAAAAATAAATTTACCTCTAAATTAAACACACAAAGTGTGTGTGATGGTCCCCTATGTGCCACGTCTCCACCCAAACCTATCCCACTACCACCTTTCACGTGCCCCCCTACTAGTCCTAGCTTTTGACCTTTACCCCTCTCACATTATTACCCCAACTCCCTCAACTTACCTCACCCTCCTTCATTATTACCGACATAAAATTTGTAAAAAACCCATTAATACACTCAAACCTCCATAAAATCAAACCTCCATTAAAATCCTTCAAAACCTCCACAAAAACTACACCTAAAACCACCATCGTTTATTACCACCACCATGCCTCCCTCACGCGCCACACGTTCCCAACAAAAGAAACCATCTCCTCCTTCACCAACCCCATCACCCCCACCGTCTCCGACACCCCTTGCCGCTTCAGCTCCACCATCCGACAGTGGCAAACGACGCAAACTCAACCGCTCGTCCTCCTCCATTCCTGATGACATGCATGACCTAGGCTCTCCGTCGGAAAATTCGCGTCCTCTGTTTTCCGAGTACTCCATAGAAGCCACTAGGGAAGGTCTTGAGAAGGTGCGAATGACTAAGCAAGAAGGTATGTTAATTGAACGTGTTTTACCTTATGCTATTCATGGGGGTCGTTACTATCCAGGGTCATGGGTTGAAAATTCGAAATCTCTGTCTTTCTTTAAAGACTTCTTGAAGTTTCAGGGTTGGGAATTCATTAGTAGTTTCTCTGGGTTGATCTTTCCAATCGAAATTGTTCAATTTTTTGCGTCAGTAAAAAGTAGTGATGAAGGGTTGCGTGCTATAGTGAATGGTAAAGATGTCGTGGTAACCACTTCTGATTTCCGTGATATTTTTTAAACTTGATCAAAGTGGTCTGGTTCTTGACCCTAGGAAGGAATGGAATGGGGTGTCAAAAGAACAAAAGATGGAAATTAAGAAGTATTTTGATGAGTCTGCAACAGAGAATAGTCCCTTGTTGACCGTGACCTTCTCCCCGAAACTGAAATTGTTTGTCAATTATTTGTGGAATACGGTCTTACCACGAAGAGGGGGAAGGGATAAACTTTCGAGTATTGAGGCAGTGGTGTTGTACAATTGGTTAGAAGGTATAAAGATTGATTTGGCTTCGCTTGTTTGTAACAAAATCTTGCAAATATCGAGTGTTCTTGTGAAGGAGAAACCGTGCTCTACACTCGACATCCCCTATGGAATGTGGGTGTCCGAGCTTCTGTTAAAGAAGGGAGTTGTTGATGATTCGAGCTTTGGAATCAGGCCTCGTGACAAGATGAATGATCGAATGTTAAAGTTAATGGGGATATGCTTTGAAGGGGATGATCTCTCGTTTGGTAAGAATATTAGTAAGGAACCCGTGTCGACTTCATCTCCATTCTTTGCAAATCTTGAGGCAAAAATGGACAAAGTCATTGGTTTGTATGAAAGGCAGAAGAACACTGGTGAGACAGGGGGTAGTTGTAAGAAGAGAGGTCGTGATTTTGAGGTTGAGGTAAAAGAATGGATGGAGAAAGTTGATAAGCATTTGGTGAAGATTGGGTCAGAGGTCTCGGTGGTATGCTCGGAGTTGTTAAGCATGAGCGATCGTCTCTCTTTCATCACGTCTCAGGGAGGAGCCATGGTGAGAGACCATGGGTTGTTGCGAGAGGATGCTTCTAAAGCACTTGAGGCCGTCAAGGCACTCTCGCTCAAGGTACTTAACTTCGAAATCGCACTCAATGCTCAAGGGAGGAACGTGAACAGTTGCCTAGATAGGTTGGAGACCCTCGAATTTCGTACCCGACCCGACTACGTGAATCCTTATGCAAAGAATCCGGGCTCAAGCTCTCGCTCTTGATAATCCGTATCTGTTTCTGACTCATTAGAAGTAATGGTTGTGTTGTTGTTGTTTTGCTCAACGTCCGGTGGTGGACTTATAAACAATCTTAGTATTGTGGCCCAATTTGCTTACCTAGCCCATTAGAAATCCGAAGCTAACCCTTATTTTGCTTCTTCGGATTTCCTAACCCCAAACAGGCCCAAACCTAATCCCTGTTTTGATGTGGCCCAACTTCTCATTCCTCTTTGCCTTGGCCCATCGTATTTGTTATCTTTTGCATTGGCCCATATTATCCTATCCTAGCCAGGCCCATTTTTTTAATACTCTATTATTCCTAATTCGGCCCATTGGCTTAGTATATTCGGATTGGTTGTGCATCTTTTAACATTACGTATGTGTTTGTATGATATTTTCTATGTTCATATTTTTCGACTCGTTTATATGCTTGCTTATGTTTCGTACGTATATTATTCTAGTCATTTCATGTCTTTGTTCTCATCTTTTCGATGATGTCAAGAGGGGGAAATATGCGACTTAGATTAGAATTTGCCTAAGCTTGCTCCTTGTCGTAATTCATTGTCTCTTAGGGTCCTTAAAGGATATGGGATAGATAGAAGATAAAAACCCTAAGTTGATCTTTGCTATGAATAACCATTATTATATTGAGGGGGAACATACACTTAGACACGAAATCTAAGAGAGACTTTAAGAGAGACTTGCCATCATCAAAAAGGGGGAATTTGTTGAACCATATATTCAAATACTTATATAGTATATATGTTTATGTTTTGATAATGACAAGTCTAGCTAATTATATATTATATACTCGTATGTATAATCGTATGCTAAGTGTACAGATTATTAGTAACAAGATCTAATCTATCAAGTATAAAAGATTCAAGCATATTAGTCAGTGAGTTGACTAAATCGAAGATCGATAGAAGATCACAAGCGCGCATAATGAGCTAAAGTTATATTGATCAACTATAGCTTTAATACAAGATTGGTCCTAGTTATAGCTCGTAGCTATAACTCTATATCATGAAGAAATGATCGGAATATATATGTGTTTGAGTTGAAACGATTGTTTCTATATTAGTGTCGTGTGGAATTAGTGTTTAATTGGTATTCTATTTTAATAAATAGAATTGTTAATCTTAATAGGATTATATAAAATATCTTTAAGTTAAATAAGGAATAAATAATTGTCTTATGAGATAATTATTTATTACTAAAATAAACTAAGGATTTTTTATATGATTTTATTTGTCAAAATATATAATCTAAGATGTGGTTTGTTTCGATTTTTGGAAAACGTGTAACATGTCACGTTTCTATAAATCGTGTAGGGTTTATTTAAATAAATATTATGTATTTATTTAATGTCCTAAACTAACTAAGATTATATTATGGTAATATTTTTTATTATCTTTGACTTGGTTTAGGAAGTTGATTTAATAAGGATACTAATTGTTTATTATATAAAGATCTTTCCTAAATATGAATTAGGAAATAGATTCCTTCTATAATACATAAAGTATATTATTAAATCTTTCCTAGATATATTAAGATTAGATTTAAGGTAGTATTACTAAAAGACTAGTATTCTAGCTTTAGTAATATTCCTAAATCATCTAGGGTTTGAATTACCTAGATACATATTCTATATAAATAGACTACCATGATACATTAAATCACACGAAATACACACACACATATCTACACGCAAATCGAGAAAGCCGCCGTTCATATATTCTTCAAGATCCGAGCTTTAATTGTCATATTCATATCAAGATTCAAGTGCTCAAGCATTGATCTTATTTATTCAAGATTGTGACATCAAGAAACATCGAAGACTTTATCTTATTAACGTAAGATAGATCGAGTATTTAGCGGTACTCATTGTAAGGCAAGTATTTAACGGTATTTGTCGTAGCTAGATATTTAACGGTATCTAGATAGAGTTGTGACTAACATCAAAGTTGCACGAGTAGGGTTGATAAAATTGTAATCCAGAGTTGGTACTAATTTTATTAATCGAGAATAGTGGACGTAGGTCTCAAAGTGTGAGACTGAACCACTTCAAAAATATTGTGTCTCTCTTTATTATTTGTTCTACTCGAAGATCATCATACAACCATACTCACATCGAAGAAGATTTAAAAAGAAGGCATACTCAATTCAACCCCCCCCCCCCTTCTTGAGTATATTATATCTATAGACTCTTCATATATTAATACAAGAACATTTCGTGCAATTTTGTGCGTTTACGTAATCACATTCATTTTCTTTATTTTTTATTTTTAAAGAAATGTATGACCCAACTCAAAAAATATGGAATTAATTTATAAAAACCAACTTTGTTAATAGAATTTCTTCGAATAAACCATACAAAATTTCATTGAAGCACCATCCGCAATTTCAATTATGTTGTGTAAATAATACAATATGAAATGCAGAATTTTCCCAATAGTCTATATAGTCTACCAATATAAATAAAATAAAAACATGAACAAAAAATATTATTAGGCAATGAAAATATAAATGATGAAAAACTGGTAAAACAAATAACGTTATTATATTACTTTATAAGTTTTTAACTCTAACATTTTGACCATCATAATAGCAAATTTTCGAGACATTACTAAATTTGAGTAATTTTTTTGAATGATAAATAGTTTTCAACAATTTGTTAATAAATAGTATTGTTCTAATTTTCAATTAAAAAAATGAGATCTATAAAAAGTTAACAAAATAAATGAATTATAAAACTTTTTTAAGTAGATTTAAGAGCATTTCTTTAATTTAAAAACTCTATAAAAAGTTAACAAAATAAATAGAGTATAAAATATACATGTATTTTGATTTACATTTTTAAATATTAATCATTATATCGTTGTTCTTAAAACTATACCCGTACAATTTTACACGGGTTAAAACTAGGGTTTGTTTATATAAAAAGACCATTAACAAATTACACTTCAATGATGCTCCAAATTTTGTGATTCCCTAACCGAATTTGATATTCAAAATAGTTTATGACTTAGCTAGATAATTAATTGATGAAAACCTAACTCCAATCCCCTTTAACTTATTAAGCCAGACCAATCTGATGTAATTACAAAGCGAATGAAATAATGAAGATCAAATTCGATTGCATAATATTTTAACAAAACTTTATTAAGGTTAAGTCGCAACTTACAATTTTTGCTTACTCAAAAAAACCAATTAGGTAAACAACCATAGGACTATAGTAGTCAAATTCTTCCACTATAATATTTGTAGTATGATAACAAGTCATCACCTTTATTAGGTGGATATCTCTCACTATTAATAATAGGTGATCGATCATGACGAGAGAGTTACTACTTCCTTAAAAATTTAAATAAATGTTTCACACATTCATTCGATGATGTCGTTTTGAGTATTTAGTTAACAATGCATCTAACTCATGCATTCAATAGATAAGTTTCATCTCATATGAAACATCTTGCATTTGTAATACCCTCACATATCAAGGCCCTTATTACCAATGACTACCCTAGCATATATGAGTGTTACCATCTCGATTGTCCGAGGTAGTAAGCATCATAGTTACCATAATGAAACAACTTAAATGTATCACTTTAACTCAAACAAAATACAACGTCTCAAAATCCAAAATAGAAAAGTACAACACTATCAAATTGTTCAACAAAACACGAGAAAGCTAGACTATGATCATATCTCTAAGCGATGACTCTGATGTCCCAACCATGTTCTGAGCACCTAACACTGTCAACCTTCTAATCAACTGCTCACCATCTCCAATTGGATCTTCTCAGTTTACAACAATAAAATTGGGTCAGCCAACTGTATACTAATGTAAGCATAACAATAACACAACACAATATATAGTAACATCCTCCAAACTCCTATAGTAACCAGTAACCGACTACACATTGCAACGTGTAACCCTACCAAATTACCTATCGCAATAGGTAATCATCACTACCAGTGGGGATCACAGCCTTACCACCTAAGCCTTGCTCATCGCAACGAGTGTACCCAGATCATTAATGTGCACATCCTCCTCGTGACGGGAGCTACGAGGGGAGATCGCAGGGCTGGAAGTTGGAACCATCTCCTGATAGTGGTCCCACAATAATATCATAATCATCACAATAACACAACCATAATATCTCTAGCATAATATTCAGACAAAGATCCTCACACCTAGCCAACATTTGAGTAGGGAGACTCTACCTTATTGGAAAAGAAGAAAGCGTGTGACGATCTAAAACTGCTCCTCTACGAAATTCTCACCTAATAACAAACAATTAACCTTACTAATCATAATATATTAACATATCACCCTTTTCTCCCAAATCAACAAAATATAAGGTTTAAGACTGACACAAAAGCAGAAAGATAGAACTCTAATACTTACAGACTAAGCTAGTTTGGCGAGCAAACGACGAAAGTCCAACGATCAAGATGCTAACTTCTTGATTTGGAAGTGATTAGGATGATTAGAAAGCTTGAGAGCTTGATGAGGAAATGATCTGACAAAATAAATTATATAACATCTAATCATCTTAATCACCCGACGGAAAAACCCGTATAAAATCGGGTACTCGGTCAAGTACCTGAAACACTTGACCGAGTATGGCCTACTCGACCGATTACTAACTTACTCTAACGAGTACAACTCGATCAAAAGCCCGACAACACAAACTACTAGTGTACTGGCTCTAGTACCCCTACTCGACCAGAAAACAGGAGTATTACAGTATTTACTTGTGTCAATTCCCTCAATTAAAGAAAGAGTAAAGCCCAACAAATTTCCTCCTTCTCAACTTAATTGAAGGGCATCACCTCACCAGGCCCATCACAAAAAGCATCGTATTTCTTCGTTGATATGGTCTTAGACCTTAGTCATCATGTCTGACCAATTGTGACCGGTGTGGACTTAATCAAATTGAAGTCGTTTTTCTTCAAAAACATCTCGAATCCAGTGATAGCAAACATCGTGTGTTTGGATCTTGAATGGTAGGTTGGAGTTTTAGCTAAGTGAATATCAGGTTAATTATCACATAATAGAACATATTCTTCTGGCTTTTAACCGAGTTCTAGCAAGAAATTCTTCAGAATTATTTTGACCATATCAAGGAGTTGATCAAGCCATTTGTTTACCTTAAATTAATATCACCACAAGAAGTAAAGTGTTAAAAAAAAATGATTGGAACGAAAAGAGTAAATAATTTTCATCACGATTCATCTATAATACAATTTCTTACCAAAATACTCAAATTCAGCTTCGATGTTATCAAATTAATGAAGAATTTTTATGTCGGATTACACAATTTGTCAATTTTAATCCAAGGATCGACATTAAAACTCAAAAAGTAAACAAAGCAATAAAAAAAACGCGAATTTTTCAGAATTTGAAACATTAGAAAATCAAAATCAAAATCATAATTTAATTGAAATTAAGTTACAAATCCTTAGAATATATCGCTTGTAATTATATGATGAAAGTGAGAGGATTATTACTTTACCGGGATGTAACGATCCCCCCCCCCCCCCCCCCCCCCCCCCCCCGAAATTTGAGGTTTCCTGCCGAAACTGTGCTAAAAATTAAGCTTTGTGGACTAAATTTCTCTGGAACAAGCTAGAGAAGACCGGAATGTTCTAGAACAATCTAGACTGTTCAAGAATTGTCTAGGACATCCTAGATAAGCCATGTAAATAGTAGAATACTCTCGAGAAATCATATAAGTGTAGGAAACTTGTACATACTTTAGGAGTGTCTAGATTGTTCCCGAGACTTCTTGGAACACTTAGGGTTCTAGAGAATTCCTTGGGAGGCCTATAAATAGGAGGGCATGGCTTCATTTTCCATCCATCCAAAAACATTCACACAAACTCACTTGTAAGCATTCTTGTAAAGCTTTCTTAATAAAAGCAATCTTTCCCAACACCAAGTGTCTAGCCTTGTTGTTCTTAAGTTCCACTTCACTTCGTAAGTGCCTAAGGCATAGCCAAACAAATCTCAAGGGTTTTGCTTGACTTGGCTTGCAACGGGATCACAAGTCGAGTAGCACACGAGTTCGATTCAAAGGGTTAAAATAATCATCTCGTGACAAGTGCACTACAAAACAATACTTTATTTGCGACGGACTGGTCCGTCGCAAAAACATCATTTGCGACGGATTTGCGACGGACTGTGTCTGTCCCTTATTTTTGTCGCAAAAAGTAATTTTGGGACGGATTTTTCCGTCGCAAAACTTTTGCGACGGATTGACCAAGCTTTGCGACGGACTGGCTTTGACCATCTGGTCAAGGTAAGTCAATATTTGCGACGGAAAATCCGTCGCAAATGTCCTCTTTAGCGACGGATTTTCCGTCGCAAATATTTACTGACCTTGACCAGATGGTCAAAGTCAGTCAACATTTGCGACGGAAATTCCGTCGCAAAAGAGGACATTTGCGACGGATTTCCGTCGCAAATGTTGACTGACTTTGACTTTTGGTCAACAATTGCGACGGAATTCCGTCGCAAATTGAGACATTTCCGTCTCAAATTCCTGTAGTATTTTCCGGTTTCAGCTGTTTTTTCAGCTCCCCATTTCAATTAAATGGCTCATTTTTCCCTTTTGCAAGCTCTCCAAACCTGCATATTTCAGCAAAAACAACCCAGCAACAAAGAACTTGTCGGAGACAAGGTTTTTAAAAGGTCTTTTCATAACTAAAATGAAGGTTTTACATATGATCGTCCAACTAAAAACTAAACATAATCCGCGGTACACCAACTAAACAACCTAATAAAACCTATCTAACGGTGGTGTCGGTGGGCTGTGGGGTGGCGAAATGGCTGGCCGCCCTAGCATTGTCGCCGCCATCATCATCGAAGTCGCATCTCGGCTGAGAAAAGCCTCCCGGATTGCAGCATTGAGTAGTGAACTCCCCCCGTTGACTTAAGAACTCTTTAATTGCCTTCAGCCTTTGGGATGTCTCGAGATCACGTTCTCTTAGCTGAGCATTCTCTCGAAGAACTCTGCCGACGATACCTGCAATTAATAGTCAAACATGATATTATATTCATTCAGTAAACGGTTAAATAATTGGTTAGTCTTAATTTTCAATATACTATAAAATACAAACCTGGGGTGTATGATGATGGGTTCCCAGCACTTGAGTGACGACGACGTTCGTAAATAACTGGTGCTGCATTTCCCATACCAAGTATCAACCCTTTCTTGCTGAAACCGTCGTGTTCTTCGAAGTAGATCTCGCTGTCGTTGATATCCTGCTCCGGTACCCCTTCACTTATCATTTTTGACTTTCTTGAAAAAAAATTTCCTACAAAACAAAAATAAAGTGTGATTAGTATACGTTAATTAATTAGTAAACCAAATTACTAAAACATAAAGAAAAGTTTATGTTAACTTACAAAGAGTTCTTTGGGTTTCGTTGATAGTCATCCCTTCTTGGCATGCTTTTTCGTCTTCTCCAGCAACTTCAAGGCGGATGGTACATCCCTCCCATCTTGTCCAGCCTGCAATTTAAATCGAACGGCACTTGTTAAAAAAAACACTCAAGATTGTCAAAGTTTGCCAATTGTTTAAAAATTACTCAAGACAAGAAAAAGTGAAGTAAAAACTAAGAAATTACCATTTCATCCATCATTTGTAGGGTGTTTTTACGACTCATAATGTGAGTACCTAAGGTCTTGCCTTTTTCGGTACTTCCAGACATCCTATTGGTTTTGTTTTTCTCGGATGTGTCTTGAAACTTTGGATCATTCTTTCTAGCCTTAAGGTGTTCGAATATATCGGCCGGTATCCAAGACGGCCTTTCCTCCGCAGTTTTCTTTAAAGCATAGTGGATCTTTTTGCGTAGGCGGTCTTTCATCATGTTGGTCCAAGCCGTCTTAACCGCTTCTCTATCACGAGCATGAAAGGTAACATGTTGCTGTTTCAAAAAAAATATAGTTAAAAAATAATGAAACAAAAAATAGGTAATAAATAATAAAACAGAAATAGGTAACAGTTAATAAATACCTCAAACCAATTCCACCACTCATTCTTCATGGCATCCGACGCAAGTGACCAGTTGGGCGCAAATTCCTTGTAGTTCGAAATAATGGTCAAGGTTACGAGATCGGAAACGTCTTTGTCACTGAACCTGAAAAAGAGTTAAATTTAAAAATAAAATAGTCAACAAGTAATCATATTATAATCAATATATATATACAATCAATAAGTAAACAAATGAGATACTTACCACTTGCCGCCATCGTAATCAGTCGGATCGAGGTGTACTCGATGTGTAGGCGGCTGAGGCTCAGGAGGAACAATCTCGTCCTCATCAGTAGCTCCCGATCGTCCTCCCTCAGGCTGACGACTACCAGTACCTCGTCGTCTTCCGCCCGGCATATTATCAAACTAATATAGCAACAATTAGAAAGAAATGCTTTACGTAATTAAAAACTTGAATCAACTAACAACAACAACAAAAACAAAAACAACAACATCAACTAACAACAACAACAAAAACAAAAACAACAACATCAACACCAACACCAACACATACACCAACACCAACACCAACACCAACCTGCAAAAAAAAACAATTTGATATATTGGTATGGGGTCCTTATCTCTCCAACCTAAACCCATCTTTGGATCTTTCATACTATTAGTAAACACTCTTATATTATCTTGATTGTAATGAGACAAAAATTGAGCAGCACTTCCCAATTGTTCTCCAAATACATTATATAGAATGTACTTGGAGAACAATAAGGAAGTGTTGCCCAATTTTTGTTTCATTACAATCAAGAAAATATAAGAGTGTTCACTACCTAAATGGCATGAAAGATTCAAAGACAGTCCCAAAACGGGGACTATTCAACAATTACACCTAATGTGTAATTATTGAACGGGTACTATTCAAGAATATTCTAAACAAATCAACAACAGTAACAATCAACAACAATGCAAATTTTATATCAAAATCATTCGTCATAAACATCTTAACAACAATATGCGACGAATTTGGGACGAAATTAGCTACTAACCTAATATTACTAACCACCTAACAATACTAACTAAACTAATCAAATAACAATTAAACTAAAATAACTATTCCTAATAACAATAAAAAACAATATTACGGAATTTGCGACGAAATTTTGCGACGGATTAAACATAACTAATTAAGACGGTATATAAATAACGAAAGTTAGTATACATACATAAGGAGAAATGAAGAAGGAAGAAGGAAATGGCGGCGGCAAGGTGGCGGCGGTGAGGTGGTGGCGGCGGTGAGGTGGCAGGGAGAAGAAAGGAGAAGGAGAGGAAGGAGGAGGAAGGAGGAGGAAGGAAGGAGAAGGAGGAAGGAGGAGGAGGTGGCCGGCGGCGGCGTGGTAGGGTGGTGGTGGTGTGGTGGTGGTTGCAATTAGGGGTGGTGGTGGTTGCAATTGGGTGTCGCAAATCGCGTTTTAGGTTTTAGGTTTTAAGTTTTGTAAATTGATTTGGGGAAAAATAAGACCCGCGGGGTCTGTATAAAAAAATTTTGGGACGGAAATTTGCGACGGAATTTCCGTCGCAAATCTGGTCCAGGTCAAACATTGACCAGATTTGCGACGGAAATTCCGTCGCAAATTTTGACTTTTGCGACGGAAATTCCGTCGCAAATCAGGTCAAACTTTGACCCTGGACCAGATTTTGGTCAAGTCTGGTCAATTATTTGTAACGGAAATTCCGTCGCAAAAGTCAATATTTGCGACGGATTTTCCGTCGCAAACTTTCCCGCCATTTGACTTTTGCTTCGCGGGTCTTGGAATTTTGGGTCCGTCGCAAAATCCGTCGCAAAAATAAATTCCGTCCCAAAATCCGTCCCAAACCAATTTTTGCGACGGATTTTATGTCCGTCGCAAATACAGTGTTTTTTTGTAGTTGTGGTATCAGAGCAGGTTCGCCTGCTAGGACCATAGAGATAAAGATGTCAGGAGACACAAGTGGTGTAGTGAACATGCCGGCTGGTGGGAAGCCAACCAATACTCAAGAAGGGAAAAATGAGTCGATCGTGACACGCTTAGCTCGTTTGGAGCTAGCCGTAGGGGATTACCAAGACTCCTTATTCACCTTGGAGACGAACGTGGGTACTCTCCAAGAGCGATTTAAGGTGTTGGAACAAGGGGATGAGGACCTCAAGGAGGAGGTCCAAGGCGCCGTAAATGAGCTCGTAGGCTCGTTACGGCAAGATCTATTACGTTGGGTCCGTGAGGAGGTGACCAAGCACGTCCAAACCTTTAATGAGAAGATAGAAGAGTTCAAGGCTGAACTCGTGGTGTGCAGAGCTGCAATCGCAGAAGGTGCCCAAGTACGAAAGACACCTAAGATTAAAGTACCCGAGCCGCCAAAGTTTAATGGCAAGAGGGATGCCAAGGAGATTGATAACTTTGTGTGGAGTGTGGAGTGGTATTTCCATGCTTTACAAATCCAAGATGACGCATCCAAGATCACTACCGCCACCATGTACTTATTAGATGATACCATCCTTTGGTGGAGAAGACGAGAGTCGGATGAGAAGAAGGTAACCTTCCATATTGGCACATGAGAGGAATTCAAGGCCGACTTCAAGAAGAAATTCTACCCTCGACAATGACGAGGAGATAGCTTTGAAGAAACTGCGGGCTTTGAAGCATACCAGATCCATTGGGGAGTACATCAAGCAATACTCCTCACTCTTGTTGGAGATCGTGGACATGTCCGAGAATATGTCCTTACTCTACTTTATGGATGGGCTACAAAGATGGGCCGAACAAGAACTTAAACGCCGCAATGTAAAGACATTGGCCGAAGTAATAACGTGGCGGAGTCCTTGTATGAAATAAGGAGCGAGCTGAGGAAGGAGCATCACATAAACGTACAAAGGCGGCAACAAAGAGAAAGGTGGGGGAGCAACGCCCCAAAGTAGCAGCTCAAGCCCAGGAGGTTTAACAAGGACAAGGGCAAGGGCAAAACCAAGTCTTTTCCGGAGAGCAAGGCAAAGAGTCGCGATTGCTTCTTGTGTGGAGGGCAACATTTTGTTCGGGAGTTACCACAACGACAAAAGTTGAATGCAATGGTGTCCGCATTCGATGACAAGTCTGGGTCCGATGATGAAGCCAAGATAAGGTCTCTTCGCTTGCTCAACAAGATCGCTAAGGAGAATAAGACCACTGGTAAGCCCACAAAACTCGAAGTCTATCCTCGTTCTAGTGGCCTAATATTTGTGGAGGCGATCGTTAATGAGAAGCGCACCAAGTCCTTATTCGATTGTGGTGTCACCCACAACTTCGTGACTAAGGCCGAAGCCACGAGGTTGGTGTTGAAATATCACAAGGAGCTAGGGTCAATGAAGGCGGTAAACTCTTCATCAATGCCCACACATGGAGTGGCAAGAGGCGTATCCCTTCGACTGGGTGAATGGGAGGGAAAAGCCGACTTTACGGTGGTGACCATGGACGACTTTGCAATTGTACTTAGCCTTGAGTTTATCGACTCCGTAAGGCCCATTGTGTTCGAGGAAGATAGGTCATTGACAATCAAGAGCCAAGGAAAGGACCGAGCGACACTAGTGACACGAGAGCAGGTCGAAGCAAAGGCGTTGTCCGCACTCCAACTAAAGAAGGGTCTTAGGCGTCACGAGACCGATTGAGGTACAAAGGGTCTTGGAGGAGTATCAAGACGTTATGCCGCCCGAGTTACCAAAGAGACTTCCACCTAGAAGGGAGGTGGATCATGAAATCGAGTTTGAGTTAGGAGCCAAACCGCCGGCCAAGAGTTGAGAAGGCAACTCAAGGAGCTCTTGGATGCCGGGTTCATCAGGCCGTCAAAGGCCCCTTTCGGTACTCCAGTATTGTTCCAAAAGAAGCATGATGGGTCACTACGGATGTTTATCGACTATCGAGCCCTCAACAAGGTGACCGTCAAGAAGAAATACCCAATATCACTAGTAGCGGATCTCTTTGATCGTTTGGGGAAAGCAAGGTACTTCTCTAAGCTTGATCTTCATTCGTTCGGGATATTGGCAAGTGCGGATTGCAGAAAGGGACGAGCCGAAAACTACTTGTGTAACTCGTTATGGGTCATACGAGTTCCTAGTAATGCTCTTCGGCCTTACCAACGCACCTGCTACATTTTGCACTCTAATGAACAAGATATTTCACCCGTTCCTTGACAAGTTTGTGGTGGTATATCTGGACGATATTGTGGTATATAACGATACCCTGCAGGATCATGTGGAACATCTACGGCAAGTATTCAAAGTGTTGCAGGAGAATGAACTCTATGTGAAGCTGGAGAAGTGCTCTTTTGCTCAAGACGAGGTGTCTTTCTTCGGACACCGAGTTCGGGATGGGACGATTATGATGGAGCACGACAAGATTAAGGCAATCAATGAATGGGAGGGTCCCAAGAATGTGTCCGAGCTACGATCATTCCTTGGCCTAGCAAATTATTACCGAAGGTTCGTCCAAGGCTACTCGGCCAAGGCGGCGCCCTTGACTGGTCTTCTAAAGAAAAAGGTCGCATGGCAAAGGGACGAAACATGCAGCCGTGCCTTTGAGGGGCTAAAAAAGGCAGTTACAGAGGAGCCAGTGTTGGCCTTGCCAAACTATGAGAAGCCTTTCGAAGTACATTCTGATGCTTCCGATTATGCCATTGGGGGAGTATTGTGCAAGAAGGACATCCGGTGGCGTTTGAGTCCCGTAAGCTGAATGATACCGAGCGGTGATACCCAATGCATGACAAGGAGATGACCGTTATTATCCATTGCTTGCGGATATGGAAGCACTACCTGCTCGGGAGTCGATTCGTGATCAAGATAGACAATGTTGCTACAAGCTTCTTTCAAAATCAAAAGAAACTCACTCCCAAGCAAGCGCGATGGCAATATTTCTTGGCCGGGTTCGATTATGTCATAGAGTACAAGCCAGGAAAGACCAACACGGTTGCAGACGCATTGAGCCGAAAGACAATGCTAGCGAACATCGGTGGCGTTGTTAGCAACCTGATTGATCGAGTCAAGGAGGGGCACGACAAAGATCCCTTGGCCAAGAACTTGATGACATTGGCTAAAGAGAGAAAGACTCGGAGATTTTAGTTCGAAGATAATGTCCTCTATACCGTGGGACACTGAATCTATGTACCAAAGTGGGGAAGTTTGAGGAAAGAAGTCATGCGGAAGTGTCATGACTCGCTATGGGCAGGGCATCCAGGGATACAAAAGACTATGGCCCTTATAGAGCAATCATTCTATTTGCCCCAAATGCGGGACGTTGTGGAAGTATATGTGAAAACATGTCTTGTATGCCAACAAGACAAGATCGAGCAACAAGTTCCAGCGGGCATTTTACAACCCTTGTTGATTCTAGACAGGCCATGGGAGAGCATCTCTATGGACTTTATTTCGGCCTTACCCAAGTTTGATGGGTATGGCTCGATCCTAGTGGTGGTTGATCGATTCTCCAAGTACGGGACGGTCATATATACCAGCAACGAAGCATTGCACGGGAGAAGAAGCGGCAAGGTTGTTCTTTAAGAACGTTGTCAAGTATTGGGGACTTCCGAGGAGCATCGTAAGTGATCGAGATCCCCGCTTCACGACACGCTTCTGGACCGAGTTATTCCAGCTAATGGGGTCAAGTCTACACTTTTCTACAAGCTTCCACCCACAAACCGATGGGCAGACTGAGAGAGTCAATGCCCTACTCGAGCTTTATCTTAGGCACTTTGTAAGTGTCAATCAAAAGAATTGGGCGAAATTGATGGATGTTACTCAATTCTCGTATAATCTTCAAAGGTAGGGGTCTACTAGTCAAAGTCCATTCGAGATTGTCACAGGACACCAGCCTTTGACACCCCAAGCCATAGCATCCGGATATTCAGGCCAAAGTCCAGCAGCATTTTGCATGGCAAGGGGATGGCATGAGCAACTCGACATTGCCAAAGCATACTTGGACAAAGCCTCGAAGAAAATGAAGAAATGAGCTGACAGGCGATATCGAGACTAGGAGTTCCAGGTAGGCGACTTAGTCATGGTGAAGTTACTCCCGCAACAATTTAAATTACTTAGATAAGTACACAAGGGGTTGGTGCGGAAGTACGAGGGGCCTTTTCCCGTCGTCAAGAAAGTTGGATAGGTCTTATACAAGGTCGAGTTGCCACCCAAGTTGAAGATTCATCATGTGTTCCATGTTAGCATGTTGAAGCCATACCATGGGGACACAGAAGATCCGAGTCGTGGGGAGTCACAAAGAGCTCCCACCACGGTAATAACATCCTTTGAAAATGAATTTGAGGAGATTATGGTCGACCGAGTCATAAGGAAACGAGGAGTCCCAAGGACTAGATAATTCCTGATCAGACGGAAGGGGCTACCTGAGAGCGAGGTGTCTTGGGAAAAAGAGGACGATCTTTGGCAATTCAAAGATGCAATAAGGCGTTTCGACGAGCATCCTTGACGAGGTCGTCAACGGCTTTGGTGGGGGAGAATGTAACGATCCGCCCGAAATTTGAGGTTTCCTGCCAAAACCGTGCTAAAAATCAAGCTTTGTGGACTAAATTTCTCCGGAACATGCTAGAGAAGACCGGAATGTTCTAGAAGAATCTAGTCCGTTTAAGAATTGTCTAGGACATCCTAGATAAGCCATGTAAATACTAGAATACTCTAGAGAAATCATGTTAGTGTAGGAAACTTGTACATACTTTAGGAGTGTCTAGATTGTTCCCGGGGCTTCTTGGAACAGTTAGGGTGTGTTTGGATAACAAATTGGGAGGGAAAGGGAGGGGAGGGGAATGGAGGGAAGGGAAAGGGAAAGAAAGGAAATGGAGGGGGAATGAAGATGGATTGTTTGGATAGCAAAAATAAAGTAGAGGGAAAGGGAGGAGGATGTAGGAAGAAAGTGATTTAGTGAGTTTAAGGATGAAGAAAGTTGAGCCATATTAGAGGAGTATTTGGTCATATCATTCTTAAATTAGAGTCTAAATTAGAATAAAAAAAAAAATTTCCTTCTAAATTTTGCCAACAATGAAGAGATTATAGTTTGGTCTAATGGAGAGAAATTGAATCCTCCCATTTCCCTCCCCTTCCATTTCTCTCCTTCCATATATTGTAACGAAACAATGGAAATTGAATCCCTCCTTCCCCCTCCCCTTCCCTACAATTCTCTCAATCCAAACACACCCTTAGGGTTCTAGAGAATTCCTTGGGAGGCCTATAAATAGGAGGGCATGACTTCATTTGCCATCCATCCAAAAACATTACCACAAACTCACATGTAAGCGTTCTTGTAAAGCTTTCTTAATAATAGCAATCTTTCCCAACACCAAGTGTCTAGCCTTCTTGTTCTTAAGTTCCACTTCACTTGTTAAGTGACTAAGGCATAGCCTAACACATCTCAAGGATCTTGCTTGACTTGCTTGCAACAGAATTGCAAGTCGAGTAGCACACGAGTTCGATTCTAAGGATTAAAGTAATCATCTCGTGACAGGGAGGTGAGGTCTTAAAAAACAGAATTTGTGGCGAGAGTAGCACTCCAAATAGCTAATTAATGACATTAACTAAATTAACTTGAAAAATTGTTCTGAGAACGTAAGAAGTTGTCGGCGGAGTATTAACTTAAGCGTCTCTTTTATTTAGTTAATATACGAAGTTGTCCTGTGAACACAAGAACGTGTCTCCTCCCATATGACTTAAAAATACTATTTCTGAGGCTGCATCTTAGTCCTGCGAACGACTTCGAGGTAAAAGACGTCCTGCGAATGATTATACTCATTAATTATTAATGACTATTCCCTTCATTTAATTTTTATTACCCTATTTCTCCATTATACGTGAGGAGTATTATATTAAAATCATTATATCATTAAAAGAATCTTGTATAATAGCTGACATGGCGCAACCATATTTCAGAAAATTGCTTTACAAGGCCTCTCATTAAACCTCACCATTTCAGTTTTTTTCAGCCAATCAAATCAAACCATAATTGCTTTTCGGCCAATCAAATAAAACCATAATTGCCAATTTGACAATTTTCCCTAAAATCAAACGTTTCATACAATTTTCAATAGTTCAGAAATTTCATATTAAATGTTCATACAATTTTCCATAAATCCCATTCAAATTCATATTAATATGAATTTCAATTTCACAATTTTCCATAAAATCTAACGGTTGATACAATTTTCCTTAGTTCAGAAAATTCATATTAAATGTTCATACAATTTTCCATAAATCCCATTCAAATTCATATTAAATATGAATTTGAATTTGACAATTTTCCATAAAATCAAACAGTTCATACAATTTTCCATAGTTCAGAAAATTCATATTAAATGTTCATACAATTTTCCATAAATCTCATTCAAATTCATATTAAATATACAATGATATTCCAATTTGACGATTTTCCATAGTCTCATTAATTGTGTACGTTCCAACCTCTCTTCCTGCAAATACACATTTTTGGAATCATCAATCCCTTTTAATGACATTATCGGAAAATACCAACAGTTACAATAATACCAATTAAGTACAAATTTCGAAAATACCGAAATCCCAACTACCCTCTTATTATGGTTATTATAAATTTGCACCAGTCATTATAATAATTTCACTTTTCATTTACCTTCAATTATCAAACTCCTAAAATTACAAACAAACGCAACTTACCTATTTCAGTATATCAATTTACCTCATCTTCTTCCATGGCCATTTCATCAGTCCTCACCATTAGGCAACTCAATGTCGGGATTAGGCTTACTGAGATGAATGTGAGGGTTGTACACAAATGGACAAGACCTGAATTCAAAGATAAGACAAAGAATGAAGCAATTGAACTTCTACTCCTTGATGCTCAAGTATGTCAATTAAATCTTAAAATTAATCCTAAAAATTAAGAAAATAGAATAATTAATCCTACAAATTAGGAAACAGAATAATTGAGTAACTTATACTCCCTCCATTCTTTTTATATCACCCAACTTTTGTTTTGACACTATTCACAATCGACTATTCAACGTCGGTTTTCTCTCAATCCGTTCACGGAAATATATTCATGTGAGATCTTTTTTGGATTGTCTTGATAAGAGGATTAAGAATATCAAACTTTTATACTCCCTCCAATTTTCTTTGTTGTTCCCCTTTCCCCTTTTGACCAATATCAATGTTGTTCCCTCTTTCCTCATTTAGCAAAAAAAATAGTAGTGAAATTACAAGATTGTCCTTGTACACTTTTCAGAATTACACAAAATGCCATTGAGGTTGGGCCACATACTACTTCCCTAATCCAGCCCAATTAACCCCACCCAACATAATTAGTCTAATTATACTAACCTAAACCCAATTACCCAACCATAACACCCCAACCCAAATAACCCATGAAACATTGTTGATCTTGAAAACCCTAGTTCATCAGCTGTTACAACTACAACATTTCTAGATCCTTCTTCAATCTCCTTTACCCCTTCAATCACCCTTCAACCTTCAAACTCCCTTCACTTTTCGTCTTCTCCATTGAAACCCTAACTCCTTCATTACTTCATCTGTCGTTTCTCTTTCTCTCTTTGTTAATTAAATCTGAGACTCTCTTTCTCTCTTCAAACTCCGTATCTCTTTCTCTCTTTCATTATTTCTGCCACTTCTCCGTCTCTCTCTTTCATAATATCTTCAGATCTGGTTATATTCATGGCAGACTACGATTATGAAGATGATCTGAAATCTCCGGATCTCGTTTATGAAGAAAAGTCATGTTTATTTAACATGTTCCGTGATGATTTCGAGGTATTTCCTTTGACATTTACTTTTTTTTAATAAATTTTAACATGCAAATTAAGTTTAGATCTGGGTAATTCTAAAAAATTGAAGACATGCATGTTTAATAAATTGAAGACGTAGACATGCTTGAATTCTGTTTAATTTTTTAATTTTCTGGGTAATAATCTGGGTAATTTTTTTAAAATATGGGTAAATAAGAGATATGAGGCGTTTAATGTTTAGATCTGGGTAATTTTTTAAAAAACACGGTAAACAATCTGGGTAATTTTTTAAAAATCTGGGTAAATAACAGAGGGTAAGGCGATGAACAAGTCTGGGACTAAAGAATTTTAATATAGGCGTAGCATTAGTACTAGATGTACGTAGCATTAGTACTAGAGGTAGTAGAGGTACGTGGCTTTCCATCATTTTAATTTGGGTAATTTTTTAAAAATGTTTAGATATGGGTAATTTTTTATAAATCTGGATAAATAATCTGGGTAATGTTTAGATCTGGTTATTTTTGTTCAGATTATTAAAATGCATGTCTATTTATGTTGGTTTTTTTTGTTTTTTTCGAGGTGTTAAATAATGTCGAGAGGATGGAAGGTGACGTGTTTGAAGATGAGGTTGATGATCTGTCGATGATGATGAACGTAAACGATGATTCCGTGGTTATTGTACCTGATTCTCTCGGTGATGTTGACACTTTTGTGCCTGAGACTTGTAATGAATTTTTCGAGTTTGATGAGAGGATGAAGGAACTTGATGCTGAAGTTTACCGGAGATTGGAGGAGGAGGAGGAGAGAAGGAAAAGAGTTTGTGCAATGCAACAAACTCCTGAACATCGTCGCTGGTTTATTTTGGAAATGTCTAAATATTTCCCTGCATTTAAAATTCTTCTGGATGAAGAATAGGGAGGTTAATTTCGATTCCTTTTTCTCTGTTTTTTAAATAAAAACTAATGATGAATTGCATGCATTGCTGGGATGTTTTCTGATAAAAAAGCCCAATGATTTTTTAAGAGGGCTCAGATCTAGTTGCATGTATACTGCCACCATATTCTATGAATATGAAGAGGCTATGCATGCACCCAGATCTGAAGTTATTATTCGTGTTCTGTAATTTCTAGTTGAATGCCAAGTTGAAAAATAAATTAAGTGCGCCAACATGATTGAATATGCAAAGTTCATACAACATGATTAAACCCTAAAAAGACATTACAACAGCCTATTGTTCTGCATTCCCTTGTGTATGTTCTTCATCTTCATTGTTGTTGATGTTCAAAATGTTGTTGCTGTTGGTAGGTTGTTTGGTGTACTACAAACCTTTAAGCAAAATGAGTACAATAAACAACCTTAACAAAATGTTAGTATAGACTTCTGGTCAGTCCCATATAATTGAGTCTATAAGTTGAGGAAATTGAGAAAGGTCACCTTCATCACCTACATTCTGAACATACTTAATGGCGTCTTTCACCACTTCAATGTCTGCCTGTAAATATTGTGGTAGTGTTCCAGCTCTTGCCAACTTGGACTTGTGCATATGTGGTATCTTGTACCTATTGTGTCCTTTGATTTTTAGCACCTCTAGCATACAAGCCTGCCATGTAATGAACACATAATTAAGTTTTACAACTTCAAGATTGTTAAATGCAGTAGATACCGCTTCCACCAACTCGTCTAACTTGTACGAATTGCTTTGTGTTTTTAAAGATTGTATTGCCCTAAAAAAACCCAAATCCAACACATTCATATCTGGTGAATTTGGGGGCTGTTGCACTAGTTGAATATTCCACCCATCTGAACTTGCTGCTTCTCTGAATTCCAAATCTGTGTTCTTCAAATGTGGGCGTGCATTATCCTGTTGAATAAATATCGTCTTTGTTGCATTTGCTGGCCACTTCCTCTTTATTTCAGGCAGCACCTTCCCTATTATCATTTCCTTAACCACATCTTTGGTAATTGATTCTATTGGCTTTGTTTCCATTGTTCCTGCAACCCTGTTTTTCGAATTTCTTTTTGCTGGTTCCAAGCTAACAAATGGCCAAATCCCAAATTTACCATCAAATATTACTTCATTGTTTGAATCGTAATGTGGTCTCCCAACAGCACACATGAACATTATTTTACCTATGAATGTTTTAGATTGAACACTTCTATATGGGTCTGGTTCTGTTTGTGACAAGTAGTACCTTTGACCATCCTTAGTTATGTAGAACCACTTTTCATCAATGTGTATGATATTTGTTTGATCCTTAAATTTAACTTTACTAAGAATGTGGTCATAGTGTAGCTGAGAAAGAACAAAAATTAACCTAGAAAGCTTGTTTTTATCAGTCAAACCTGGTTTTAGTGAGTTGGTATGGCTCCTTATAACTTTGTCACTTATCCATTTGGAAACCAAAGATTGACTGCAGCTCATTGCTTTTGCCACCCGAAGTTGTGTTGTTTTCTCACCCAAATCAACGTTTTTGAACTTTTCTTCGTCAAACACGAACTTTGCTCTCCCTTTCTTCCCCTTTATCTTACTGGTTACGTTGATAACTTCCCCATTGTCTTTTTGCTCTCTTGCTTTTTTCCAAACATTTGTGATTGTCTTCCTTGTGACATTAAACTGGGCAGCAACTGCATTCATGCTCCCTTTTGATGGTTTACCATTGTTGCATTTTTCAAGTAAAATTTGAACAATTTTTTGTCTTTCTAAATTAGTTAGATTTCTGGTTTTATACATATTGAGGTATTTATTTGGATTTGGCACTTTGTAAATAAGTGTTGATTGTATTTAATGAATGTTGGTTGTTTTTGTTTGTTTGCTTATAAATGATGTTCCTGAAACAGTTGCCCCTTTTATACTTGAAAACCCTAATAAAATTTGAACTTTGCAAAAATCAATTGAAATTTGGCGCACTAATTTTAATTTGCACGAAAATTTGGATATGGCGCAAAAATGAAAATTTTGGTGCCTATTTTAAATTTAATGCACAACTTGTGTGTCCTCTTGATTCTTACAGCAGCAGCATTGAAGAATGACCCACATGCAAATCTGAAGTTTAATTTTGGAAAATTTTAGGTTTTCGATTTTATTGACGGAATTTGTAATTTCAGATTATGTAATTTGCTTGAAAGGGTATGTAATTTTAGATTCTAAGTACGGATTATGTAATCTCCGAATTTTTATTGAACGGTATGTAATTTCAGAATATTTTATTGAATGGGTACTTCTTGAAAAATCTGAAATTATAAGATCTGGTTTTTTCGAAAATGGTGTTTTCCAAAAATCTGGAAATAAAAATTGGTGTTTTGACATCAATGGAGTTTTTCCAGAAATCTGGAAATTGAAGATGAAGTTTTCCAGTTTTCTGGAAATGATAGGCTATGTGTTGATTTAAATGTACAAAATCAATTTTGATTAAGGACATAATTACTTTTGGTCAATTTAATTAATAAACTTTTCTCTCTCCAATCTACTACCCTTTTGGTCTTTTTACCACCTTTTCATCTTTTCCTTAATTCTAGTGTACAAAAGGAAAGGGAACAACAAAGAAAATTGGAGGGAGTAATTTTTAGTAGTATGTAGCTAAAGATATAACCAAAACAAAATGGACATCGACAAACGTGAATAATGAGATGGGGTGATATAAAAAGAATGGAGGGAGTATACACCAAAATACATGACAACTTCTCTTAAATAAATTCTACAAATTAGGAAAATAGAATCATTTATAGAATATGAAGGTCCTTTCTTAATAGAATTCATACTCTTTCCCCTTTAACGTCTTCTTATATTCTTTATCTTTTCAAAAGAAAGCGCGCTGGAACGACCTCTTAATTGTCGAATTTGGGAAATTTTGATCACCCCACCCACTAATTCTTAGAGTGAAAGCAGTCCGAGACCAAATGGCATTTGATGATCCTTTGTACAATTTTGTGAAGGAAAGCGATTCTTAAATACCTTTTCTAATATTAATATAGTAGTAGAAAGTAAAAGAAGATAAGCTTGCATATTAGAATAAGAAAAAACTAGACAGACTGACGAGGAGAAAATGGGATTTGATCAAAATATGCTCATCAAAATCTTTGTCATTGTGTAAAAGAATTATATGCTCACCAAAATAGCCCCAGCGATAGCTCAGATCTTCTTAGGCAACAGAAAATGGGATTTGATCAAAATGAACGTAATAATGAAGCAATGAACGTAAAAGAATTCATACTCTTTCTGATCAAATCCCATTTTCTGCATGTAACATTTACCCACTTAATTTAATCAATATTAAGTAACACTAATCTCTGATTTAAGTATGATGATGATGAAGAATGATCAAATAAAAGCAAGAAATGTTTTATTGCATTAAACAGTCCAAATCAGCCCACAGTTCTAACCCTTTTTTCCTTTTATTTATCGCAGAATGATGTATGCCAATTATAAATGATTTCTTTAATAAAATTACAAACATACAAAGTCTTTCTTAGAATTATTACCTTTCTACTATAATGCTGTCAGAACTACTATAAAAATCATTTGTATTCAAAAACTATTTTCTGTAAGTTTAATTTTTTCAAAAATACTATCAATCTCATCCAAATCCAATAAAACATAATTTCAACCATTTATTTTAAAATTTGGACACTACGTAGGAAGATGAATTTCTCATTAAATAAAAATCATTGATACCTCCGTCGAAAGAAATATGGGATATTTTATGACTTAGTCTCACTTTATTCAATTATATAAAATCAGATGGAGAGCATGACATTAAATAAACAACTGTTCGATAGAGGAAAGAGTACCATAGTTGACAGATCAGTTAAATGTCTGTTCACGATGATATCCACGGAGATTTTACTAAAGATAAGCTGTACCGGTCTCAGGTAAAGTTCCAACACATGAGCGCCTACAAAATCAGAGACGAGTTCACACATATTTAAGCATTCGAACAACAAGAGATAACTAATTTGTGCAATACAAGATCAAACAGAACAATCAGAAATTACACAGGCTTTGTCAATCAAAGCATATACGACAATTCAAAAATCTCAATTCATTCAGTTCTCGAGTTGAATACCATCAGGCAACGAAGGCAAATGGTATACACATAAAAAAACGTGTCAAGACTGATTCAAATTTTTCTTTTTTCCAATTTCCCATACAATAAACTTTTAATTGCAATTCACATAAAAAAAACGTGTCAAGACTGATTCAAATTTTTCTTTTTTCCAATTTCCCATACAATAAACTTTTAATTGCAATTCACATAAAAAAACGTGTCAAGACTGATTCAAATTTTTCTTTTTTCCAATTTACCATAAAATAAACTTTTAGTTACAATTCACATAAAAAAAACGTGTCAAGACTGATTCAAATTTTTCTTTTTTTCAATTTCCCATAAAATAAACTTTTAATTGCAATTCACATAAAAAAAACGTGTCAAGACTGATTCAAAATTTTCTTTTTTCCAATTTCCCATAAAATAAACTTTTAATTTCAATTCACATAAAAAAAACGTGTCAAGACTGATTCAAATTTTTCTTTTTTCCAATTTCCCATAAAATAAACTTTTAATTGCAATTCACATAAAAAAAACGTGTCAAATGATTTTTTTTTTCAATTTCCCATAAAATAAAAGACTCATTCAAATCTTTGTCTTTTAGATAACTGTGTTTGAATTTGGAATGTTCTATAACGAGATTATTAGAATTCTACAATTGTTAAGTCCTACAAATAGTGTAACACAATTCCATATCACGTATTAGAAGCTCTCTCAAAACAAACATCAAATCAAAAACAATTATATCCATGGCAGGATCTAAATCTCAACAACAAACACCAAAGAACAGTAAAAGAAAAACCAGTGAAGGCAATAAAGGTTAGTTTATACACTATGTTTTATACTAATTTTAGTTTTTACAAATCTCTATTGTGCACTATTCTGAAGAATGACTTTCTCTATTGTACCTTAATTTGTAGATCCGCAAATACCAACAAGTGAACGAACACTCCACAATGTTAATCATAGAATAACAGCTTACCTCCCCTTCGAAAATAAAATAAACTCCTTTGTTGTTTCCATTATGAATAACATGTTCTCCCTCATCTACAGCGTAACATGTTCTCCATTATGAATAACATGTTCTCCTTCATCTACAGCGTAAGATCACATCGTAAGATCACAGCATAAAATAAACTCCTTTGCTGTTTCCATAAAATATTTTTACAGCCCATAAAAATTCCAGAGAAAAAATAGTAAATCGGTGTTCATCAATATTAGAAAAAAGTTTTTACAGATGTGTTATTTTTACGATTTTCAAATTCAAAATCACTTTAATATATCCATGTTCATCTATATTTTTACAGCCCATAAAAATTCCAGAGAAAAAATAGTAAATCGGTGTTCATCAATATTAGAAAAAAGTTTTTACAGATCTGTTATTTTTACGATTTTCAAATTCAAAATCGCTTTGATTTAAAACCAAATCAACAAAGGTGAAGATGAATGCTAAACGTTATACCCTTAATTGATAGATGCATAGAATCGCGGATTTGTAAAAAACAAACATCAACTGATTTTAAAAAAAAAAACATCGAAAAACACGTTTTCAACCACATATAAACATCAAATAACGATGGATTATTGTATTTGAGATTTAATTTAAATAATTTACAATAAAAAATCAATATTAAAAAGATCTTTTTTCACTTTCGATCTGATAAAATTGTAAATCGGTGTTCATCTATATTTTTACAGCCCATAAAATTTCCAGAGAAAAAATAGTACATCGCTGTTCATCAATATTAGAAAAAAGTTTTTATAGATCTGTTATTTTTACGATTTTCAAATTCAAAATCGCTTTAATATATCGATGTCCATCTATATTTTTACAGCCCATACAAATTCCAGAGAAAAAATAGTAAATCGGTGTTCATCAATATTAGAAAAAAGTTTTTACAGATCTGTTATTTTTTCGATTTTCAAATTCAAAATCGCTTTGATTTAAAACCAAATCGACAAAGGTCAAGATGAATGCTAAACGTTATACCCTTAATCGATAGATTAATAGAATCGCGGATTTGTAAAAAACAAACATCAAGTAATTTAAAAAAAACAAACATCGACAAATTTAAAATAAGAAAATAACTGACCTTCATTAAAGGAGAGAGAAAAACGAAGACATACAGCGAGTCAGCGAATGATGCATAGAATCGCGGATTTTGAATAAAGAATATGATAAGGGGGATGGAGTTCTGAGGGGGATGGAGTTCAGAAAACCTAATTTGATTAGGTTATGTTCACAATGGGGATGTACTTTGAGGAATACTGCGTCGTTTTGGTTTTTGTCATCTAACACGTCGGTGTGAGGTGTTTTTTCCGTATTTAAATTTCAACCTTATTAACAAAATCGTTTGGTACAATCGGTTTTTTAAACAGTTTTTATTTTATTTTATAGAAAATAATACTCTTACTTTTGAGTTTTATAAATTTACATATCATAATGTGCTCAAATTAGAATATTTTATCCCGTTCTTACAATTATTACGCTTATTAACATTGCCATATTTTACCTAATTTCCTATTATAAAATAAATCAAATGTTATTAAATATTTTATAAATATATATACAAATTTTATATAAAAGTTATAATATTTGTTGTTTTATAATAACTATAATTTATCGTCTTCTATAATCTTTTTATATCTTTTAGATGGTCCAACAACTACACAATCGACAAAGGGTATAAAGCAATAGTTTATCGAGGGTTACAAGTAAGAAAGGTCTAAAAGTCCTTCTTCTGGACGGCGACAATGGAGTTACTAATAGAACCTCCAATGTTGTTTACAAGGAGATTTTCGAGAAATTATGAATTTGTGAGCAAGATTTCCATAATTGACTACCCTAATTTATTTTATTTTGTATTTGAGCCTTTTTTTCAAGTGATTTATCTTCTATTTTACAGTCTGTTTAGGAACATACATCAGCATATCAATTATTATTCACTTTTAGATCTTTTCTATGGACGTTTCTATGGACAATTACATCAACAATGACACTAAATAACCATTATTTTTTTCAATAAACTTAAGAACTTGAAGACGTTCACATAATATATTAACTTTTACAGTCTCCTACATAAAAAAACTAAGTGAACAAAGAAATCATTTAGACTTTATGGGCAAAGCCCAACCATCGGGAGTTCTTTAACAGGGGAATTCTTTAATAATACTCTTAGTTTTGAGTTCTTATAATTTACATATCATAATATTATCAAATTAGAATGTTTTATCCGTTCTTACAATTATTACGCTTATTAACATTGCATATTTTACCTAATTTCCTATCATAAAAAAAATCAAATGTTATTATATATTTTATAAATATATTTATAAATGTTATATAAAAATTATAATATTTGGGGTTTTATAATAACTATAATTTATCGTCTTCTATAATTTACAAATTAAGTACACATTCCCGTGAATTTTCACGGGTGTTACACTAGTATGATCATGAAATATAAAAGGAGGAAGTATAATTTATGAGCATCTGGCTTGGGAAGAGATATACATGAAACAATTTTGCATGTTGATCAAATCCAATTGTACTGAAAGCGTGCGAATCACCACAAACCACCTTTCACCAATCAAATTACCTTTAGTACCTCGTCAATAAAGCATGAAATGATAATATAAAAGTTTTTATTGAATGTTTGGAAAATTAAATGATTTTGTTTGTTAATGGGTAATTGGGTGGGATCCTAATTGGTTGGCTGAATGTTTGAATTAATCAAACTTAATGGATTAACTTGCACAAATTATAGAATAAGACAGTCTTATGCCGTGAGACGGTCTATTTTTATAATAAGTTTGATCATAATAAGTAATAAATAAATTTTTCTTTTATATAATGAGACCGAGACCGTGTATGACTGTCTCACACAAGAATTACCGATTAACTTAACATAGATGGGTTATAGTATAGAGTATAGACTATAATAGAAAGTTTAGGGCACAAAATAGAATTTAAAAAGATAGGAATACGCCAAAGAAAATCCAAAAAATCAAGGATACAACCAAGATAGGAATGTCATAGGAAACCCAAGAAATTCAGGGGTACAACGAAGAATATCTCTAATTATTTTTCATCAAAACTAAAATTTAACTAAGTTTATAAGTAATGTTTTTAAGTTTTATTGTAATTTGTTAAGCTAAACTATAAAACTAGTGGTAGTACATCAACCTACCGCGGAGATTTTCTCCATTAATAAAGAAGTAATGAAGGGGCCATATACTAAAACAACGAGGGTGAAGTAAGTCTCTTATAAACTCAATTAAGCCACAGATCGTAAGAGTATATATATACATACCGCAAAACCCATAATCAATCCATTTAAAGCATAGATTAAGAATATGAAAATCTGAATTCCACACGCACAATGAGCTTAGACAATACTCATAAGAGTTTGCTGCTTAGAGGATAGAGCATCTCCCCTGTTCAGCTGCTTTACGAAGGTCTTCTGTCTCCCTTCTTGCCTTCTCTAAGTTCTCTCGGAGTTTTTGAATCTCGTCATTTGATTTTCCCCGATCAGCGAGTGCCTTTTCCTCTGCTTTCAATCTTGCCGCGTGCTCCTCAGCCAGTTGCTCTTCAAGCCTTTTAGTTGTTTCTCTCAGTTTTGACTCGACCTTTGAAAGAAAAAAAAAAAAAAACACATCAAGTAACTTCAAAAACATTAATTTCATTCTATTGATGTGCTCTATATGTGCATCAGTAGTTAGAAAAGAACCATTTCAGTAATCCGTTCGAGTTGATCTTCATGTGACCTATGCATCTGCTCCTTCAAGTTTGCTATTTCCTGCTTGGTATAGCCTTCTAAGGAGTCAACATCTTTTTCTTGCTGTCGGAGCTTCATTTCCCCTTTCTGTATAACATGATAAAAAAATGTAAGTAAAAACGTTTAGTTCCACGTTCAACTATTAAACCATCAAAATAAAGCAGGTCGAAAGAGATACCTTCAGTTCCTTAAATATATTATCAGTGTATGGTTGCTGTACATTTTGTAGCATGATCATTTCAACCATATCAAGAAGCTTTTGTCTTTGTCTTCCCTTCATGGCTTCATCTCTTGATTTGTTGTTGAAAAGAACATGTCGACCTCTACATGAGTTAAGAATTTTCTGCAAATTATTAGAAAAAAAACACCATACTAAGTTACTACATTCTCAAACCTGGACCAACAAAATAAGATACCCATTCAAGCAGTCCATTCAGAATGAGTTCCTACGATAAATGCATTCATCAATCACGCGAACAAAAAGTGAGACAGATAAAATTCATAAAATGTCTACCTACGGCTTTACAAAATTTCAATTATCAAGCTAGATTATGGACTTGCTTGGCAAGGTAAATAAGTATGGCTAGTAAAAAAATAGAGGGGTATAAGTGAGAAAATGAAATAGTTGAGGTACACATAAGAAAATCCCTTAAATTAATCTATGGCAATGTTAGATTTATGGCAAACTCATAACAAGCTTTCAAGAATATAACAAGCATCAAATCATCAAATTGCCATAGAGTTGCCTGAAACAATTAGTTAAAACAAGTCTATAACAAAGAATTGCATTGGTAAATAATATAAGGTGGAATATACATATAACAGCTACCTACCTGCAACGGTTCTGGACAATCGGCACTCAAGTAATCATCGAGTGTTTCATCATTTTCTTCAAGCTCATCACCTCCCGTAAACACTACTATCATGTAATCAATAATTTTAGGACCAAAGAAGGTTTGCAGAATATTTAGTGCCGTTGCTTCTTCTCGAGTAAAACGTGTCCTGACAGATACTACCAAAAGTATTGCATGTATCCCATCCTTAGCCAAATCAACACACTTAACGATCTCTTTACCAATGACTTCAGAGTCAAGAACGGGATCAAAGAGCCCTGTTAAGCAAAGAAAAGGCTGACATGTAACGATGTTGGTCATCCTAAGAGCTAGAATCTAAGCAATGAGCAATAGACAAAATGACTACGCGTACAAGAATATAGAGCATATGTGGTTACAGAAAACAATCAAACTAACTAATTGCATACCTATGGTGTCGATAACATTAACAACTTGCCCATCTTTTAGCATTGTACTTTGCATTTCTGTGGTGCTTGTGACACTAGCAAAGCTAGACTTGGACTTAAAAACCTTTTTCCCAAGAATACTGTTACCCGTAGCGCTCTTGCCATTTCCTGCACGCCCAACCAGAAGGACAGTACGCGCACCATTAGAAAGAGAGGGAAAATCCCAATCGTCTTCAATTGAATTTCCACCCATTTGATCAATGGATATATCTGCAATACGATTAAGAACCAAGTTTATAAATAAATAAATGTTAGTAAAGTAAGACAACGCCAACGACAATGGAGCCTTAAGCACAAAATGATTGGGGTTGGCTCACATAAATCATCTCAAAATCATAGCAACGCATGCCTGCAATATAATAGGATAGTTTGTTTATAACAAAAGATGATCGATACAAAACCAGCATTGGCATAAGACAATTGGAATGGGTCACCCAACCTTCTGGGTGATAACTATTTTGAAGATGAGAAGCAAATAATTGGTTTAAAAATCAAATTAATAAGTATTCTTAGTATCTTTCATCGAATAAATCTCTATAACTTTTACTAATTTACTAATTAGGGGAAAAGTTCAACCGCAAACAAAACCCAGAGCTCGGGAACGTCCAGAAAGGGTCCGAAATTATTGGCAGAGATTCCGATCCAAATCAAAGTAAAAGGACTCCATCCTATCCGGCCCAGTCATTTGTTTACCACCGATTCAATACCCCTCACAATAAAAAATAAAAGAAATGATTGGGGAAGAGGGAGTAAATAACTCAAAATCTGAAATTGAGGTTGGACGTTATCGAATTAATGCAGAGTTTTGATGTGTGACTACACAAATTGTCACTATTAATACAACGATGGGCATTAAAACTCATTAAGGAAACAAAGCAATAAAAAACGCGAATTTTGCAGTATATGAAGCATTGCAATTGCAAATTATTAGAATTCAACTCAAGTCAACAATCAGCAATCAAATTTCAGGAAAAAAAATGATGAGAATTATGTTCACAAAAATACGTATCATACCAAAATGAATGAACTCTCAGATACATAATCAACAAGTAAAACAATAAGACGAATGAGGTTAAAAAAGAAGATGAATAAGTACAAATTAAGCAAAAGGAAACATAAGTAAGCAGGAAGGAACGAACGAAGGAGGGAAGGAAGAAGAAGAAAGGGTTTTAACTTACAACTTTAATTTAACAAGATGTTCAGAATAAACAAGACCTTTGAGTGTTTATTGAAGGCAGGTCACTAAATAAGTATATAATAATACGAGTATTAAATAAATAAAGGATATTCTACATGGTACCCTCAATTTTTTGACTTTCTACATGGTATCCCTATACTTTTTAAAACATACATGGTATCCTAATTGTTCTCATTATCACTACGCGTACCCCTAAACTTTATTTTCCGTCAATTAAACTCATTTTAAAGCTTTAAGTGATAACTTGAACGCGTAAGGAAGCTTCTCATTTATTATCACATGACATAAGGACTCTATTAGGCTCAATATCCATCTCGATCCTAATATTTATGGATATATATGGGCTAAAAAAAAAAGGTGAAAGGAAAAATTATTGATCTTTGCCAAATTATCACGTCCAAAGAATGAATATTAATTCTAATAGAGTCCTTATGTCATGAGATGATAAATGTCAAGTTTGGTTATGCGTCTAAGTAATTATCTAACGCTTAAAAATGAGTTTAATTGACGGAAAATAAAGTTTAGGGGTATACGTAGTGATAATGACAACAATTAGGGGTACCATGTATGTTTTAAAAAGTGTAAAAGTGTGAGGTACCATGCAGAAAGTCGAAAAATTAAGGGGTACCATATAGAATATCTCAATAAATAATTATGTGGGGAGACTCCCTAATTATAACCACCACCTTCCCAACACAAACTTTTCTATATTATCGCCAAATTCAACTGGATTCTGGCTTGAGTACTAGGGGTGTTAACGAGCCGAGCCGAGTCCGAGCTGGGCCTTGCTCGGCTCGTGCTCGATTACCAAAACTCGAGCTCGAGTTCAAGCCGTTCTTACCCGAGCTTGAAAAAAATGCGCTCGTTACAAAGCTTGCGAGCTTTAATACGAGCTCGAGCCAAATCGAGCCTATATAAAATTCTATATTTTTAATTTTTTTCTTCCGATATTTTCAATAACAAGGTTCGAAGATTTTATCTAAAAATGTTTAGTAAATCAACAAGATATTTGATATATATGATTCATAGATATAAGAACGATAATATATTTTTATAATATATGAACATATTTTTATAAAGTATGATTAATATCTTATATAATCTCAAATGTTCGAGCCGCTCGCGAGCTTTTCGAGTCGAGCCAGCCTTTGCTCGGCTTGACTCGTTAAGCTCTCGAGCCGAGCCCGAGCTCGAGTCGAGCAGACACGAGCCGAGCTTTGACCGAGCCGATCTCGAGTTGCTCGCGAGCTGTCTCGTCTCATTAACAGCCCTAGGCTTGACTATGTTTGATTAGATAATTCACGCATTTTATTTTCACCAAAATTTCGATTATTTTTTATTTTACGTTTTGTTTTTTTAAATGTTTGGCGAATAGTCTATTTAGTTAAGAAAGTTGCCTAAAATAAAATGCTACTAGATTTAATGTTCGGGCGATGTCCGGATAAATTTGTAATATCATATAATTATGATGCAATAATACTGAGAATAAGAGTTAGTTCTAGTGTGCTCTTGAATAAAACAAATGATGCAATAATACTCTGAGGCCCTAGTTTTTCACACACATTTAATTTTGCTTAAATGAATGCTATATTGAACTTATAAGAATTGAGTTAATTTATAAAAACTAAATTATCTTATATGAGCCGACTTGAATTTAATTTTAAGTTATAGAAAAATTGGATGACATAAGGTATTAAAAGAGGGGTGGTGCTCATTCATAGACGAGTTTTACTCTTTTATGGACGAAAATGACCATTTTACCCTTTTATTTCATCTCCCATAATTTTCCTTTTTCTCCCTCTCTATTCAATTCCCTTGAATTTTACAATACTGTTCAATAATAATTCTCTTTCGAGATCGACATTCTCGTTAATTCGACAAACACCAATCAGAGAATTCATTATTCGATAGACTAAGTGAGTCATTCATCTTAAATAATCAACAACTACCCAATAACATAATTTCAAAAAGAACAGAAATTCCAACAATTAAATTTCATAATCAAAATTTGAAGCAATACCCAGTAATTACCTTTGAAAACAATCCTAAAATTAACAAGTGAAAACAAAGAAAGCTAGTGATTAACATCTCATTAGTATATAGTGATAAAAGAAAGAAAGAAAGAAATAAAAACAAATAAAAATTGCACGCCAATGTGCTGGGAAAAAAGGGGGAGAAAGACGAATTCAAAGTGGTGGTTATAACTTATAAGGAAGAAAAAAGAACAAAATAAAAGACGGTTTAAACAAACCCTAATTTAATTAATTCAAATCAATTCTTTAATTTCATATAATTTAATTAATAAAGTTAGAAATTAGAATTATTACTTGAACGATACGAGAACTAGCCTCCAAGTTGGGTAATTTTGACGGATTTGATAAATTTGATTGATTTTGTGTGGGAGAGCATTAGAAAGATTTTTTTTTTAGACAGAAGGGTATAGAATGGAAAAATGATGAAAAAAAGTACATAAATGAGTAAAACTCGTACATAAATGAGTAACTACGTAAAAGAGTCAGGTGAGTACTAATAAGAGGTATGTAATTCGATTTTACTTAGGTAAACTGTCTTGAATAAGACGTTATTCTTATAGCCTTTATATTATCATAGTTATACTTAAAAACTCCTATCTTGAGACACAATCAAAACAACAAAACTAACAATCAAAAGGAATTGCTTAGAGAGGAGTATTCTCTTCTCGAGGAACCGTCATATTTTTCAGTACATTGTGGCCCGTCTCTACTCATTTCATTCTAATGCATACATGAGAAATTAAAACTACTCATCGCTTAATACCCATACCAATATTATTTTCATTCTATTAAGAGTAAAACTACAATTCAGATATATATATATATATGACGATGTTTATTGAAACAGCATGCATGCAAGGGTGTATAAATATGTATACACACGTTTTGATAATAAAATATTAACTACAATTGTAGTAGTATTAATTAGACGTTTATAATTTATCCCTTATGCCTTGCAATTTGATCTTCTAACCAAATTTTTTCATCTAATTTTATATAAATGTTAAATTATAGTGTAAGCTCCTTCGTCTAATTTTATATAATGTAAAATTATATAGAATTAGGATTATATGAGTCCACATCTAGGTGTTGAGTCCTTGAGACCTAATATAAGCTCTTAGATCTAAGTTATTGGATGATTGAGATTAAAACAAAAAAACACTCACCAAACATTGAATTAATGTTTTGTCTCTCATATTTACAATTTCCAATGTTGTATTATTTTTCCAATTACTCTGAAACAAATCATTCTCATTCTCATTCTCATTCATCCCTCATCCATTCACCTGCCTCCTTCAATTTCAATTCTCTCTCTAACTTCATCTTCTCTCATGTACTCCCACCGACAAGCCACCAACACCCCCGACAACAACACCACCCACAACAACACTAACTGCCACACCACCCACAACAACAAATCACTGACACCAACACCACTGTTGTTCCACCGCCCAACAACACCACCGACAACAACACCACAAAATCGACAACAACACCACCGTCCCAGATCTGAGTTTTTCCTTGGAAAAAAATAGGGGAAGGCGACGTGAGCGGCGGCGTGAGAGGCGACAGGATGCGGTGGCGACTTTTGGGACTCCATTGGCGTATTAATTCGTTCCCTTAAAATTAAAAGAAAAAAATGAATTACCTAATAAGAAACGAAACCCGTGGTTCGCCATCAAGATGAATTATTGATTACTCTGATTTAGATATGCCGGTTTGACGATGTGATTTCATCTATTATGGTTAATCATGAAGCAATTTATATATAAAAAGGGAACTTAGAGGTTAGAACGTTGGAGGTTGATTTTGAGATAAAGTGAGTTGGAGAAGAAAAAAGTGGGTAGTTTTTTGTTTTTTTACTGGATGTAGAACCGTATTGTATCTTACAGAAATACATGGGCGGATACATGTATAATATACCATAGATTAACCACAATCTGACATGTAAGCTGTGACACCCTCATACCCTAAGACCTTTAAGTAGGACCATTAGACCATGAGAGCATCATCATCTCAGTTTCCTGAGGCATAGTAAAAGATAAAATCCAAACAAAATTATATAAAAGTGTAGTTAAAGAGTGAATGTAACGAAATACATTGTCTATCAAAACTCTATCAAAACTGTCATCAACTACAAGCGAAACTAGACTTATGGACTTGACACTGGTGATCATCCACTACTACAGAAAGCCTTAAGGACATCAGACTTTTATGGTCAAGGACATCGGATTAGCAACCGATGTAGAGTTCACTGATGTCCATTATGGGTATCAAGGACATCGGTTGTGCAACCGATGTCCATTTGATAATGCACATCGGATGTTTAAAACATTTGATGTCCATCATCCTTATGCACATCAGACTTTAGCTCACATCTGATGTCCATTATGTTATTGCACATCGGAGGTTTAATAAGTCTGATGTCCATCATTCTTATGCATATCATTCTTTAGCTCACATCTGATGTCCTTCATATGTATGCACATCGGAGGTGTAATATGTCTGATTTCCTTCATATGTATGCACATCATTCTTTAGCTGTAATCTGATGTCCATTTATGTTTTGTACATCGGTTGTTGACCGAAGCCCATGTGCATTAAAAGTTAATATGCATCATACTATTGAATAAACCGCTGTCCTTGATATTGCCTTTTTTTTAAAAAAAAAAACTGGTATTGATGGTAATTTGTACCACCAGTATACATTATTCAGATGCCAGCCAGACTGCCATAGCATCAACCAAACAAACACAAATTCAAAGCGAAGCACGACAAAGTCGTTCGTCTTTCATTAAACAGGGACAAAGTAAATCACGACAAAGGTCGGTCGTCTTTCATATACATTATCCAAAATCATCAACTAACCAAACATATAGGGTTATCTGTCATTTTAGACGACATCCAAAATAGCCTAGAGATCACAAGTTCAACAACTAACCAAACATCGGCTTAGTTTGCAAAATCAAAGTACGTACTACGTTACTAGCTAGAAAGACTATGCATTTAGAAAATAGTCCGCCCACAAGTCCCTGACCTCGTCGATTTCTTCTTGGGAATATGGCAGTCGGTTTTTGAAAACCTGTAAATAATACACAAAATTCTAGCTTTAATAATGATACGGAAAAATAACTTCATAATATATATAGCGTGCTAATGGCATCTGAACAATCACGGTGGTTGATACATCTGTATAATATACATGTTGTAAGATAAGAAATTTACACTAGAAACAATAAGACTATTCTTCCAATGCTTACGTATTCTGGTATTCCACTCCTCCTATATAGCATAAAAAGCAGCACAAATGCAACATTTAACCAGACTATTCTTCCAATGCTTACGTTGCTTTCTAGCCCTACACCAAGAGACATCAGTCCCGAGGTCATTACTTCTACTAGTAATATGAATCTCTTAATGGTAGCAATTTAAAGCCAAAAATTTGGACGAGGATTCCAAAAAAAGCATCAGTTGTGAAATAAATAAGCAGCATCAGATTTTCTTCAGAATGAATGACTGCAAAAAAGATAACAATACAACAAAGACATGAACATTACCTGAAAGAATAGATCAATAATAGTATTGTAATCAAGGGGCATCCTCATTCCATCTGTGACATCATCAAAGAAAAATTGATAGCTCCCTATCATAAAGCCAATTCTACATGACTATAATCAAATCATGATCATCATTTCTCACATCACTCAAAGTATATTTTATTAACCTGAGGATCAGTTCGCAAAATTGTTTGCAGAAGAAACAAATAATCAGGAGTGTACCAAACCTGCAGATATCAACCAATGTTGAGTGTGAGCAAGAGACCTTGATTCCATATAAATCAGTAAGAAAGTCTCCATCAAAAATGGAGGGAGTATGCCACGTTCGAAATGTGATAAAGGCCTCAAATAGCCACTAAAGGCAGTACGCAATGATGTTAAATATAGTAGTAAAGGATGTGAAGTCGTTACTTGTCTGAGACAAAGGAAGAGAATTAATACGTTAGTTTTAGTTACAGGTCGAAAGAGAGAGAATGGCCTGCAAACAAGATCAAAGGTTTCTATAAGGAGGAAGACAAACTCCACACCTGAGATAAAAATGCCTCTTTCTCAGCAGCCTGGAACTCCAACCTGCACAAAAACCACAATTTTCCCAAATACGTCAAACCACCCATGATTTGAGTCATTGAGTTGAAAAAAAAAGAAAAATTCTTATAAATGAGCATCATGTGCAAACAATGAAACTGGAGCATGCACCCGAACATGTATAGTGGTAAGAAACCAACATTGAAAGTATGGTAGCAAACAAACCCAATAATTCTGACACTTAAGTGCATAGTGTTGCTTAGATGTTGATCTCTATGAAATGGATGATACAATATTCCTTTTTCTCTATCACGGACTAGCAAAATTAGACACATATCCTGATATCCAACACAAGATTGTTACAGAAGAAACAGGAAGACAACATGAGACTATGTACAAACCAGTATACTCTAGATATTTTTTGTCAGTAGTCAATACATCAACCTTCCCTTTCATTCTTTAGAAGTGTACGACACTCCAGGAATTAATTATGTAGTTCATTTGTCAAATTTAAAAAGGAAAAACAACAATCCAGATTGAAAACAAGAGGAGGAAAAGTACTTAACACACACCTTCCATTTCCAGTTCCACCAAGATTCAGTTGAGAAGCGTTCACACCCCGTGCATTGTTTGCAACTTCACCAAAGTCCCATCCTTCACCATATCTACAACCAGAAACATTTCAAAAACCAAATAATAGAACCAAATGGTGGCTTTGGAAAAGTGAACAAAAACCAAATAGACACAATCAGATTACAAGAACGACACTCTCAGTTCAAGGGATAAATTGACTTCAAACTCACATGTAGATACTTGAACCTTCTACACCATCCCTGTCTTTTGATAGGCCTTGGAGCATACTTGTTGCTTTCACCTGCAACAATTCTAAAGTTTTATACAAGTTCAAACACCACTGACTGTATGCAACATACTTACATAAAGAAAAAGCTAACACAAATTTTTAACTGATTGATGTCTGGACCTATATCTAATGGAGACTATGTTAGGGAGTGATCGAGTCAATTCCACAATTTTAGCAAGTACGCAGAAGATAAACAGAATTGACTAAAATCCTTCGAAAGTAGGTATCACGGTTCACAATTTGATATTCGAAACAGCTGCCCCATGATAAACGGACAGACAGAAAACTGATAACAAAAGGTAACATCCTAACAAATTAATCGCAAGAAAACAGTAGAAGAAAAGCTTAAATAATGAAGTAAGCTAAGAACAACTATTATAGGAGAAGTCAAATTACGATCGCCACACTTTGACAGTATTTGAGTATCCAACTAATAAACAGTGAAGAGAGCAGAAGAGAGTGGCTAGCAGAAAAACATGATGCCTGGGTACAACCCCAGCAGAGCTCATTTCATGCAGAAACATTCCATGGATATGGAGAAATCACAAGATTGCGAAATTCCTGATGTCCATAGTCGCTAATCATTGAATCGTTAGACAATGATAGTAGGTCTTTGCACATATACATTTAAAATTTCCTAAAAGACAAAAAATGTTCAAAGCCTCAAGTCAACTAGATCAACTCATAGTTAGAAGCATCCTTGCATATAACAAACGTATTACAGTTTGGCAGTCAAATCTTTAGGTCTCCTTTTGCTGTAACTTGTTACTTTTGTTCTATTAATTATACAAAGTTATGAAGCTGAAAGACTTCTAACCCACTGGTCCGTGTAATCAAAAAAGGTCAACCTATTGAGTTTTGTAACAGACTAACAGTGATATTTTTATATGTAGTGTTGAAACTGTATTTTAATATTACTTCCTTCAAATCCAAACATCCCATAAATTCAAAATTCGTCTCACTAAAAAGATGGGGCCTGGATGTTTGGATAATTGGATTTGAAAGGAGGAGTAACTAATATTTGTATTTGGTTAGTCAGACGCATGTATTCCCATTGTCAGAATTTCCAGCTTTGTAACCATCTTAATCTTATATCCACTCCTTCCAAAGAAGCACCATATCAATACATAACGATGACAAATCATTTTAAATCTTCTTTCCAAAGAACTATATACTAAGAAAGTGAAGTTCATCATTAAAATTCATTCAATAAGCATGCAACTAACAGAAGCAAGTACATATCTCGCAAGTAAGAGTCCCATACCATTGTATGTTTCATTATGTGGCCCATAAGATCAAATCTGAATCCATCAACCTGACATAATAATGAATAAACCATGCAAGTTTAGATCTCGCAAGTAAGAGTCCCATACCATTCTTTAGAAGTGTACGTCACTCCAGGAATTAATTATGTAGTTCAGTTGTCAAATTTAAAAAGGAAAAGCAACAATCCAGATTGAAAACAAGAGGAGGAAAAATACTTAACACACACCTTCCAATTCCAGTTCCACCAAGATTCAGTTGAGAAGCATTCACACCCCGTGCATTGTTTGCAACTTCACCAAAGTCCCATCCTTCACCATATCTACACCCAGAAACATTTCAAAAACCAAATAAAAGAACCAAAAGGTGTGGCTTTGGAAAAGTGAACAAAAACCAAATAGACACAGTCAGATTACAAGAACGACACTCTCAGTTCAAGGGATAAATTGACTTCAAACTCACATGTAGATACTTGAACCTTCTACACCATCCCTGCCTTTTGATAGGCCTTGGAGCATACTTGTTGCTTTCACCTGCAACAATTCTAAAGTTTTATACAAGTTCAAACACCACTGACTGTACGCAAAATCATTGTTACCTTTCTCATATTATTGTTAGCGCCTATATTATTACCAAATGTTGCTGCACAATCAAACTGCCCTATGACTCTTACATCCTTGTCTCCTTGCTTAACATTTAGCACTGCAAATTCATCCACCCCATCGCCTTCTTGTTGCTCCCAACATGAGACTCCTTTAGTACTATCTTGTGACAAAACAGGTTATAATACTGATACTGACCACACAGTTCAAGAGTTTTTTTGGGTGGGTGTAAAAGGATTTCATTTCCTCAATTCAAAAAACTGCTTAATCCTAATTTTGAACCCAAATCCAATTGCGCGACAGCAAAAACGACTCTGATTTGTACAAAAACGAGACACAAAGTAAAGCTTACGATAAAAAGACGGAAAACAAACTATTTTTATTGCAGAGGAACCAAATTTCAAAACTTTAATTCGAAAAATTCGAATCAGAAACCCTAATCTGCACACTTAGCATACATTAATTAAAAAAGAGGGTGGGGGAGCTGTAATGACGACGAAAAGCGAGAAAAACTAAGACAAAACAAAAAAACCCCCAATTCGAAATTTGGACGAACCCTAAGAATAACAATACTAACCTGTTTATTGTAGACCAACCTGAAATTGTTAAAGAAACACACTTATATTACTCCTTAATACTAGATACACACTTATATTACTCCTTAATATTAGATAAATCGAAATGAAACAAAATATACAACAATATAATAATGTTGAATTTAGAATTCATACCTTGTAAAATAATAGAAATTACCCCAAAAAATAGATGAAAAGGAGACGAAATGATAGCAGTAAAGGATGTCTGGCGAATGGTGATAGAGGTGTGGCGTTAGTTGGAAATCGACGAAGGTAGCATAAGGCAATGTAAACTTTCGAAATGAAATGTGAAAATGATAAAGATCAATGTGATATTGGTGAGTGGGAAGTTGGTGCGTCTTAATTTTTTTTCAATTATTTTGAAGATGATGTACATGGGTAATAAAATCCGATGTACATTAGCAGTAATGGACATAGGTTTTTTAAATATCCGATGTCCATTAAAATCAGCAAGTCATGGACATGGGTTGTAAAAACAACCGATGTAAATAACTCTATAAGGACATCGGATTTTTGAAAAAACCGATGTGTATTATTTATTACATCGGTTTTTTAAAAAACCGATGTGCATTGACCGATGTCCTTAAGGGTTTCTGTAGTAGTGATCCCTCCTCCCGAGCTAGCAAGCAACTCATCTACGTACCTGAGACTCTGCTCACCAACACGTGGATCATCACAGTCAAACCACAACAAGTGTCAGCAACTGAAATAACACAACTGATATATGCCAAATGCAACACAACAACATTATTACCACTGTTACACAATATCACAATACTGATTCCCCCACTTACCGCAGCAAGTAGGTATCTAGACCATAAATGTGCACATCCTCCCTATGGCGGGTTCCACGGAGAGCGATCATAAGAGTGAGATCCGTTCTCCGCAACGGTCTCACACATTACCATATCAGTCTCAACAATATACCATAACATAGGGATATACATTAACATAACAATACCGTCACAATCAACATTATGTCATTATACAGAGCTGAGTAGGGAAACCCTACCTCAACAATAATCGCAGCGGAAAAAGGAAGCACAAAGATCCTACCAACACTCTTCTACGAATCCTCCTCCTAAGGATTATACAAATGAGAATTACTTTACTAATCAACATAAATCTATGATACACAAAGATAGAACGGTACTTACTTGACGTAATACGGACTAGGTAGATGATCGGCGCGACTAAGTCCTTGCTAAACACCTTAAAAAGATTGAAGGGTTTGAGGGGGAAGAACTAGAGTTACAGATTTTTCTTTTCTGATTTAGGTTAAATGAGGTTTTACCCTCGGTTAACTTTTTATAATAACCGTGGACCAGTAACTGATAAGGCTCACTCGGTCGAGTTCAACTCACTCGGCCGAGTACGGTTGACTCGGCCGAGTTGATCTTAATCGACCGAGTGACTCTGACTCGGCCGAGTGACTCTGACTCGGCCGAGTTTGACCTACTCGGCGGAGTTGGTTCACAACTCCGCATATACAAACGGGGGGTGTTACATAAGCATTTGTCGTATAATGGCTTTTGCTTTAATAGTATTAATGAATAATGATTAATGAATAATGATAATTATGATATATATATATATATATAGGGTCAAGATCCTGTGCGAACTCCCTTACGGTGCGAACCGTACGAAACATAGTAAAAAAGGAAAAAAAAATTCATAAATTTGTTTTTCGATTTTTTTTACGTTGGTTCGTACCGTAAGAAAGTTCGCACGAGATCTTGATTCTATATATATAGTATTGATATGCTTTGCTTATATAATTTCATTCATTCTAGCTTGAACTTCGCTTATTTTGCTTATATAATAAATATTTCCTCGTATTTCATATGTCATTCTCTTTTTGTCTTATGAAAATTAATTAACAACACTGAAATTGGATGCAAAAGAAAAGGGGAACATCATATGAAATAGGAGATAGTATACTTTTTCGGAATTACTTTTTCACATACGAACTTTACTCTTTTACATACACTTTTTCATAAAATTTCCATATGGTGGCCTTTTTCCTAAACATGGTCAAAACAACTCTTGTAATCACTAATATAAATCTAATAATTATTCACTCTAAAAACCTAAAAATGAATATAATTCTTCAATAAATAATAATTATAATAATAATAATAGTCATCCTCCTCCAATATCAAATAAAGAAAAAAAAACAAATTAAGTTACTACTAAATAATAAAAAAATTAAAAATTAAATATCATTATTGAGAAAGAAACAAATTAATTAATTACATAAAAAAACAAGAAAACACGCAGCATAGATCTCCTTTTCCTCACCATCGTCGGACCACCACCAACACCGACCGACAACCAAAAAAACACCGGACCACCACCATCTCGTACCTAGTCGACGACCGACAACCCACCACAATCCTTGTCCAAGCTGGTCGGCCAGATCTGGAGTGTGGGTATGATTGAGGTTGAAAGGATGGCGGTATTAGAGAAGGTGGTCGGAACAAGAAGAGGGGGACTGTTGCGGAGGGGAAGCGCGGGACAGGGGCTAGGGGACGAGTCGGGTAGTATGAGATTTTTTTGTGGATAATTGATATGCTCTATTTTTATATACTTTTCGTCCCCATTTTAGCTCATGTTTTATCATTGTTTACACTATTCTATTATGTTTATTGAGCTAATTCCGTGTTCTAGGTAATTTGTAAGTGGTTTAGCGGTTTTTGTAGGAATTTCGGATTCCTCTTACATTTTGACATTTACCGAGCATCACGGAGCTAAACAAGGTCGAGACAAGCATTCTCCGGGTAATAGAAGTGACGGAAAATGAAAGAAAGTCAAAGAAAGTCAACAAAGAAGTCAACCCTTGAAGAGCATAATGTGCAAAGCATGACAACTCAAGCATTACATCACTCTTGCAACGTCACCCATGTTCCCAAATGTAAACAATTGACGAAATGCGGAGTATTTGGACAATGTTCTCACCCCGGTAGGGGTGGGCTGCCCCGGTATAACGGGGTGGCTGCGATTTCGTTGTTTTTTGGTCTAGATTCAAGGAATGCGTACGTCATGTTCTTGCCCCGGTCCGGGGTGGCTGCAATCTGCCCCGTCTCCTCATCACTATATATACCCCTTGATCTCATTCATTTGAACATCATCAATTAGCATAAAATCATCAAATTTAGGAACTTGTAGCTACATTAAGTTTGTAAGAAAATATTCTAAGTCTTTCTCTATTTTCTTTATAAAAATAGTTCTTTGATTATTCAAGCATTTTCCGAAGCTATTCGCATTTCATCTTCCGAGTTCTTATTCCGTTAATTCCCGGTATTATCTTTCTTTACGGTTTTATTTCGTTATCATCATGTTTATCTTAGTTAATAGAATAGATAATCTAGTTCATAAAACTATGTGTGAGTAGTTTTTATATCTAGGGGGGAAACCATGCTAGATTAGTTGTTAGGTCATGTTAAATTATTGATTTTGCATTATCGTATGGTTGGTTATATACATGCTTGTTTCATTTGATTAATATATGATTTTGACCATGATTATTGATAAATCATTATTCTCATCCTAAGACCGAAAGCCGGGATAGAACTTGATCATTCGATAGTTGTAGTCATAGTCATAATTGTTAATTGTGTTGTTCTTATCCTAAGATCGAAAGTCGGGATAGAATTAGGCATGGCATGTTATAGTATTTTGTTCCAATATACGCGAGAGCTAATTGGTAATCAATCTACGGTTAAACTCTAGGCCGAGAGGAAATTGTTATAAACCTAATCAACTATCGACAATGTACTTCTTTAATTTGACATGACTAAGCTCCTATATGCATGTGTACTCCCAATCCCCTAGATTCTTCCCCATAATCGTTTACATCTTTACTCTTATCATTTCCGTTTTAAGTAAATCTTCAATCAAAACAACAAACAACACGTAACCGACCTTGATAGAATTCTCTCCATAGCTAATTACAATTACATCACCGTCTCCCTGTGGTTCGACCCCTTCTTCCCTATCTACATTAATTTGTATGTTAGTCAAGTCTAGGGACTTTTATCTTTGGCAGGTGTGCGATTAGCCTGGCCAAATTTTGGCGCCGTCGCCGGGGAACGCACGGTTTTATTTTTTGTGATTAGTAGAATTCTATCTTGTTTTCTTTTGTCTTAAGGAACACTTGTTCCTTGAGACCGTTACTTACAATCTCCCCTAGGTTGTTGTCTTATGCCCAGGTCCTCTCGAATTGGTGAACTTCTTCCCGTTGATCCCGAACCCGAGAAGTCTTTGCGTAGGAGATTACGCTTCCTTAAGGAGGTTTCCGAAGCCGCAACTCTTGCGGAACTTGATAACATTCGAAGTTTTTATCTAGAGGATCTCAGAAATCTTGAGGAAGAAGCCTCTACTTCTCAACCACCAACGGAAAAGATGGTGCGTTTGTCTGATCATTCCAATGCGGCTATGCTCCCAAGAGGAATAGTTACGTCTCAAATTGGTGCGGTAAACTTTGAAATCAAGCCGGCCTTTATAAGCATTGTTGAAAGAAAACAGTTTGGGGGAACTCCTACGGAAGACCCCAACTTACATGTACAAAATTTTTGTGACTATTGCTCCATGATTCGGCAACCGGATGTCACACAAGAGCAAATAAGGGAGATACTATTCCCTTTCTCCCTAAAGGACAAGGCTAAAGTTTGGATAAATAGCCTTGATCGAGTTGCATTGGGAATCAACGATTGGGATAGTCTAGCCCTTGCATTTTATCAAAAGTATTTCCCTCCTGAGAAAACACAACAATTAAGAAGTCAAATCACCGGTTTCGCCAAAGTGGTCATGAAAGTCTACATGAAGCATGGGAGAGGTACAAAGAACTTCAAAGGGAATGTCCACATCATGGTTTGGATTCATGGTTTCTTGCCATCACGTTCTACAATGGGTGTTGCGCAGAGTCTCGTCGAGTTTTGGACTCTGCAAACAATGGGAGATTCGATAATATAGATGTGGAGTTAGCTCACTCAACCATAGAATCTATGGCGGTGCACGACTCTCAATATGTCAACTCGAGAAACATCCCATTAAAGGCAAAGGAAGAAGATCCTGGAATAGCTCTCTTGAAAGCTCAAGTAGCTCTTCTCCAAAGACAAGTCGAAAATCAAGGATCAAGTTCCTCTCAACCTCATGAACAAGTAAACGTGACAAGTCAAGTTGTGGTATGTGAAGCCTGTGGAAATGCGGGTCACGGATTCCAAGAGTGTAGAAGTAATATGGAACAAGTCAATGCCTACCAAAGCTTTAGGCAAAATTCAACCCTTTTTCTAACACCTACAATCCGGGTACAAAGTTCCATCCAAATTTCTCCTACAAAAGTACAAATGTCCTTAACCCACCACCAAGACCACCACCAAGTACTATACCACCAGGTTTTCAAAATCAAGGACAAAAGAACCAGTTCCAACAAAACTTTCAACCTTTCCCTCAACACCAATTTCCAAATCAACAACCATTTCCCCAACAACAATTTCAAAACCAACAAACTTTCTCTCATCAACAATTTCCAAATCAACAATCATTCCAAAATCCACAATCTTTCCAAAATCCTCAGAATCAACAAGGTCCATCATCAAATCTCCAACAATTGAGTGAGATAAGAGCACTATTGGCCCAAGTAGCTGAGACACAATTGAACATGGCTTCCCACATTCAAAAGATCGATCAAGCTAGGGATGCTTCAATCAAAATGCTTGAGACACAAATCGCCCAACTTGCTACTTCCAACCCTCAAAGACAACAAGGCCAATTGCCACCTCAAGGAGCACAACCTCATGAACAAGTTAATGTCATCACTCTAAGGAGTGATACCATCTATGATGAACCTCCAATGCCCAATGATGCAAGTGAAAAAGTGGGTAAGAAAGACAATGGTGGAAGCAAGGTTGATAGCCCTGAAATAGGTGAAGAGGAGTCAAAGAAGGATGATGACCCAATAGTGGTGGAAGATGTAGAGAAAGAGCCTCCAAAAGTGAATGACAAAGCTAAGGAGCCGGAGAAAATCCAAGTGCCATTTCCACATCGTTTGGCACAAGCTCAAAGAGAGACCCGACTCGGTAAGTTCATGGAAATGATGAAAAATCTCAAGGTAACTATCCCTTATCTAGAGCTTATCACTCAAATACCTTCATATACTAAATTCATGAAGGAGATTTTAACTAAGAAGAGGACTATTGACAATGTTGAAACAGTGGCCTACACTTCTGAGTGTGAAGCTTATTTGAAAAACTTGTCCCCTCCTAAGTTAAAAGATCCCGGAAGTTTTTCCATACCATGCACCATAGGCAATTTTCCAATTGATAAAGCTCTATGTGACCTTGGTGCGAGTGTAAGTGTCATGCCTTACTCGATATACGAAAAACTGAATTTAGGAGCTCTTAAGTGTACTAGTGTCACCCTACAAATGGCGGACCGTTCTATCAAACGGCCCTTGGGTGTGTTGGAGGATGTTCCCGTCAAGGTAGGAAAGTTTTTCATTCCGGTTGACTTTATCGTGCTTGACATTGCCGAAGATGCGCAAATTCCCATAATTTTGGGTAGACCATTCTTACATACCGCGGGTGCATTGATAGATGTTAAGAACGGTAGGTTGATTTTAGCCGTAGGGGATGAGAAGGTGACATATAGTTTGAGTCATGGTCTTAAGGGTCCAATGTTGGAGGAATCTTGTTATGCTTTGAATAAAGCTAACCCCTTGTCTCAATCTTTGAGCAAGGACGTGGAAAATTCTTTGAGCTCTTGTGTAGAAAATGGTGAAACGGTAAGCAATGGGAAGAAGGTTTTGATGGAAGAGAAAGCTCTTGCAAGGTCCTTGTCATTCAAGGAGATGGTGAAGAGTCGGCGTAAGAAGGAGCTTATCAAGGATGATCTCAATGTTGGTGACAAAGTGCTTATGTTCAACCCTCGGAAGAAGGTTTCTCCAGGCCCTTATATCATCATCGATAACGACGAGATTGGGTCCTTTGAAGTGTTGGCCCCGGATGGGGAGAAGATCAAAGCTAGTGGCCACTACTTGAGGCCTTACCATGAAGAAGCAATGGTTGGGATGGTAGAGGAAGTTTTCTTGAAACTTCCGGACTCTAAAAACTGAATTTTTGTGACATTTTGTCTAGCAAGACTTTAAATTGCGCTTCTCGGGAGGCAACCCGTGTTTTTGGTTGTTATTTTTGAACATAGTATATTAATAATGTTAGATAGGTTTTATTTGGAAGACTAATATGCAGGTTAACGAAAAAAAGAACCAAAACATCAAGAAAGAAAAGCAAGAAAACTGCAAGGAGCTCGGTTGCACTCACCCCGGGGGTCCGGGGTGAGCCGCCCCGACCGGGGCCGATGCGAAGAGGCTCGACGGTTGTAGAATTACTAGTCGAATTTTTTTCTTCTATTTTGCTCTTCCTCTTTGACGGGTATATTTTTCCTTCCATTTATTCTACCTATTTCCCCTACTCCAAGTCTTCATTGTCTTCAATCAACAAGTAAGTATTCATACTTCTACTAATTTCTTTATTTTTTCTCTAGAAATCAATCATTCACTCAACCTAATTCCAATTTTTCCCAATTGGTATTTATCTCATGAAGTGGATAATTGTTTTTCTAGTTAAAATTAATTAATTGTAGAGTTAGTATGCATAATTCACATAATGAACATGATTGTTTGATACTAGCTTGGGGGAGGGTTAATAATCTAGCACGTTTGTTTTTCTTTTTTCCTTTCCTTGTAATTCCCTTTCCCCATTAAACTTGTTGGTTAGTTAATCGTCTCTATGATTCACATTAGGGACAATGTGAAGTTTAGCTTGGGGGAGGGATTGCATTTGCATTCTATCTTTTTTGTTTTTGCATATAGTTTAGCTTGAATAAAATGATGATGAATTTGATGATGTCATGCTTTGCTTGAATCTCCTACTGTTTTCCTCTTGCATTTTCCAATTCTAATGCTTTTTGAATTTTTGTGAGTCTACTATGACGGAATTTTGGCTTACATGGGGATGTCTTGACATAGTAGGTAGAGAATGGATTTTTGATGTTTTTGGCTTGATCTTTTGGCATTGGCAACCTACAAAAATTGAAAGTTTTAGAGCCTCCTAAGACCGTTACATCTTTTTTTGGTCTCATCTAGGTGTGTGAGTAGGTCTCCTCATGGTTTTGTGTTACACCAAAAGGCATAAATATGGTTTTTGTTCCACTTCATAAGCATTGCATTCATCTTGTGAGTATTTGTAAGCCTTTCACATGATTCTATTTGCCCATTTTTGCCCCTTTACACATATTTTTATTGATTTTCTAAAGCTACATTCAAAATTTGCCTACCTTGTCAAGTTAGTAGCTTATTCTTAGTGTTTGGGTGCTCAATTGGGATATGGTTCAAATGTTGCCTTTTATCATTGTGATTGGCATTGAAAGAAAAAAAAAATGATGGTCAAAAAGTCGAAAATATATACCATCCATGAGAAAAAAAAAGAAAAAAGATGAAAACAAAAGAAAAGAAAGAAAAGAAGCATGAATTGAAAAGAAAAGGAAGAAGAGAAAAATATGAAAGTTTCCATGACATTCATCATAAACATATTTTTGGGAAATTCTCATTTGCTTTGTCTTGATAAAGAAGTCATTTTGCTAAGTTTTGACTTCAACATTTGGTAATGAGTTGGGTTTGATTTTGGATTGAGCATCCTTGCATTAATGGTTAGTTGCTAGCTTGAATTAGCTCCAATTACCATAACTCACATGTTCCCTTTCTTACCCATCACATATTGCTTCCTTCTTATGGCTTCTCTTATATACTTGCATTTTGAGCTAGTTGACTAGTGGATTGGAATGCTTACCATATTTGATTGCCGGCACAACTTCATGAGTCGAGGTTAGGAGAGTGTTTTCACATACAAACCTCCTTTACATTTATATGTGTGCTTGAGTGTACCGTGAGAGTCCTTTGTCAAAATGATCATGCAAAAGCCAAAGAGTCTAGATGAAATTCTATATGCTACGCCGTCATGTAAATCTCAACCATGTATTGCATCTTTCCTATGCCCATGTTGTGTTCGGGATTTCGTCTCACAATTGTTTCATTAGCTAAAATTGGGATTTGTAATTGATGGGATTATGGAGATTCATTTGCTTGTCTTGGTTTATTTAAGCTTGCTTGAGGACAAGCAAGGGTTTAGCTTGGGGGAATTTGATATGCTCTATTTTTATATACTTTTCGTCCCCATTTTAGCTCATGTTTTATCATTGTTTACACTATTCTATTATGTTTATTGAGCTAATTCCGTGTTCTAGGTAATTTGTATGTGGTTTAGCGGTTTTTGTAGGAATTTCGGATTCCTCTTACATTTTGACATTTACCGAGCATCACGGAGCTAAACAAGGTCGAGACAAGCATTCTCCGGGTAATAGAAGTGACGGAAAATGAAAGAAAGTCAAAGAAAGTCAACAAAGAAGTCAACCCTTGAAGAGCATAATGTGCAAAGCATGACAACTCAAGCATTACATCACTCTTGCAACGTCACCCATGTTCCCAAATGTAAACAATTAACGAAATGCGGAGTATTTGGACAATGTTCTCACCCCGGTATACCGGGGTGGCTGCGATTTCGTTGTTTTTTGGTCTAGATTCAAGGAATGCGTACGTCATGTTCTTGCCCCGGTCCGGGGTGGCTGCAATCTGCCCCGTCTCCTCATCACTATATATACCCCTTGATCTCATTCATTTGAACATCATCAATTAGCATAAAATCATCAAATTTAGGAACTTGTAGCTACATTAAGTTTGTAAGAAAATATTCTAAGTCTTTCTCTATTTTCTTTATAAAAATAGTTCTTTGATTATTCAAGCATTTTCCGAAGCTATTCGCATTTCATCTTCCGAGTTCTTATTCCGTTAATTCCCGGTATTATCTTTCTTTACGGTTTTATTTCGTTATCATCATGTTTATCTTAGTTAATAGAATAGATAATCTAGTTCATAAAACTATGTGTGAGTAGTTTTTATATCTAGGGGGGAAACCATGCTAGATTAGTTGTTAGGTCATGTTAAATTATTGATTTTGCATTATCGTATGGTTGGTTATATACATGCTTGTTTCATTTGATTAATATATGATTTTGACCATGATTATTGATAAATCATTATTCTCATCCTAAGACCGAAAGCCGGGATAGAACTTGATCATTCGATAGTTGTAGTCATAGTCATAATTGTTAATTGTGTTGTTCTTATCCTAAGATCGAAAGTCGGGATAGAATTAGGCATGGCATGTTATAGTATTTTGTTCCAATATACGCGAGAGCTAATTGGTAATCAATCTACGGTTAAACTCTAGGCCGAGAGGAAATTGTTATAAACCTAATCAACTATCGACAATGTACTTCTTTAATTTGACATGACTAAGCTCCTATATGCATGTGTACTCCCAATCCCCTAGATTCTTCCCCATAATCGTTTACATCTTTACTCTTATCATTTCCGTTTTAAGTAAATCTTCAATCAAAACAACAAACAACACGTAACCGACCTTGATAGAATTCTCTCCATAGCTAATTACAATTACATCACCGTCTCCCTGTGGTTCGACCCCTTCTTCCCTATCTACATTAATTTGTATGTTAGTCAAGTCTAGGGACTTTTATCTTTGGCAGGTGTGCGATTAGCCTGGCCAATAATATTGGTCGAAATTGGTGAATGGCGTAGTGGTTGATTGGTGCTATGTACTTGGTGGTTATGGGAGAAAATTTTAATTGGGTGAAGGATGAAAAAAAAATGATAAGGGTAGTATGATAAAAAGTGAATGTGAAAGAGTAAAATTCATATGTGAGAATGCACGTCCCTTTTTTTTTGGTACAACATTATTCAATGACTCTCGCAAATTGGATAGTAAAGGGAGTTAGAAGTACAGTTTAGCAATGCAACATAAAAAGACAGTTTACATATGAGCAAGATAAAATTGGGTCGAATACCAAACTAGTAAGTCATCCCTAGGATGCTCGTAACCGGTGAAGGCTAACTCATTGTAATTAATTGTGTTTAGTCTAGTCCAATCAATTTCAATTAATCCATCAAAACAAAGAGGATTTTGTGAATCATAAACTTGACTAATCTTAAAGCAATCCATTTATTTCTTAAACTCAAATGAAGAATATGAAAAATCGAAAATCCCCAGCTTAGATCATAAGGATTTTGTTAATTAGAGAATACCGCAGCTCCCCTGGTCAGCTGTCTTCTTACGAAGCTCTTCCGTCTCCTTACATGCCCTATTTAAGTTCTCTCGGAGTGTCCTTATCTCCTCATCTGATTTTCCTTGTGCCTTATTAAGTTCTCTTGGAGTTTCCTAGTCTCCTCATCTGATTTTCCTCGATCAGCTAGCGCCTTTTTCTCAGCTTTCAATCTTGCTTCTTGCTCCTTAATTAGCTAATTGTTTTTCAAGCCTTTTACTTATCTCTCTCTATTCTGCAAGCATTTTAGTCGTCTCTCTCCATTACGTCTCAATCTTCGAAAGGAAAAAAACATTAAAGTAACCTAAAAAAATTAGCAACACTACCGGAACACAAAAATTGTGTTTGTTTAAACATCAAATTTTATAAGTTGAAGAAATGAGAGCAACCATTTCAGTAATCCGCACGAGTTGTTTTTCATGTGACCGATGTATCTCCTCCTTCAAATCTGTTATTTCTTGCGGAGTTCCTTGTAAGAAACCAACGTCGTTTTCTTTCTGACGGAGCTCCATTGCTCTTTTCTATACAACAATGAACTGAAAATGATTTACTAATCAAATTTCCAAAAACAGGTCGCAAGAGATACCTTGAGTTCCTTAAATATACTATCCGTGAATGGATGCCCTCCATTTTCTTGCATAATCATTTCGACCATATCAAGAAGCGTTTGTCTTTGTCTTGCCATATTTGTTTGATCTTTTGTTCTATTATCGAAAACAATATGGCGATCTCTGCAAGAGGTAAGAATATGCTGCAAAAAAATAAAGATAAAAAACCCTCCATAATGCCATACTCATTCACTACATAAACATCTCACATGGAAACGTAAGACGAGGATTGCAAACAACACCTTCAAAATGAGTTGTTGCAATAAATGAAGTTAACCAAAGCAAATGCAGATAACCAGATAAGCTTAGAATATACATATCACAGATTCACAGCTATAGCTACCTGCAATGGTTCTAAGCAGCCACACAAGTAATCATCAAAGGTCTCATCATTTTCTTCGAGTTCATCACCTCCCGTAAACACTATTATCATGTACTCAGTAATTTTAGGACCAAAGAAGGTTTGCAGAATACTCAGTGTCGTTGCTTCTTCCTTAGTAAAGCGTGACCGCACGGACAATACCATAATTATTGTGTGTATCCCATCCTTCGCCAAATCAACACACTTTATGATCTCTTTACCAATGACTTCAAAATCAATAACGGGTTCAAAAAGCCCTGTAAAAATAACATTTTCAGATTTACATGACTCAAGTTCATAAAAAAATACATCTAAGCTTATATATTAACATGTATAGAAAAACTCGAATTATAGAAATTGAATAAATTTGATCGTCTTACTGTATATTGATAGATGAACCATTTCAACCAAAACCTTAATTAAGGTGATGGTTAAGGCCCAACTATTATTAATATTCCTAATACGCTCCCTCACTCAAATGCTGCTGGTTTCCACTTCGTGGGTTTTTGGAGGGGTTTTGAGGTTGCCAGGATTCAGACCTGTGACCTTTGGTCACACTGGCTCTGAACCAGGATAGATGAACCATCTCAACCAAAACCTTAAGGTGATGGTTGAGGCTCAACTATTATTAATATTCCTAATATATATGGCCATGTTGGGCATTTATTATATTACACATATTTCAAACAACATATATTTTAATTGTCTTAATCTATTAGAGTATATTTTATTAAGACTGAAATCTGAATGCCTAAAAGTACATGATAAAAAAAATGAGAAGAAAGAAAAAAGAGTACAAATATATTCGGGTATATGGTTTTAAAAATCGCAAAAATCACTATAAAGATCCGATACAGTTTAATCGTATATACGACTATGGCTTGGTGACAAATGCTCAATTAAACACTGTAGTTATTCAAAGGCTAATAATTACATCCAACGTGTTTACCTCTGATGAAACACTAATTTTTTTATTTATTGAGATAAGTTTGTAAAATAAGTCATAACAAAACATTAAAAGTGGAAGTTGAAAGAGAAATTTTGCGTTTTTTAAATTTTTGTAAACAAAAACTACAAATCGTGTCGAAAATCGTATATACTGTATAATTTTTGCCCGACCGGCTACAGTTTTGTGAAAAACATATCGTATATACGGATTTCCGTATTATAAGTATATTGAATCCGTATAATTCAAATTGTATACCGTATCGTATCCGTATTTTAAAACCGTATCGTATATTTTTGCTCACACTAGTTTTTGCCACTAAAAATAGACATATTTCAATCACACAATTAGCCACCCTCCTAGTATTTGATAAAATGAACAACTAACTAAGCAATTAGCAAACCAATTAATTTAGAATTTAGACTATACATACACGAATATGCAATAAACAGAAAACAATCAAACTAAAAAAACTGTCAATAAGTCTCTCTTAAGACGGATATAACCGTTTTAAGACTAAAACGGGTCAAATATACCCCACTCGCATAGATAAGACAAGTCTTTTTGCTAATATCTAAACAATTTATTTTTGTCTTATATATATATAAAGTGGTAGCTATTTAACCCGTCTTATTGCTTGGTTTGAAACAAGAATTTGTGAAAAAGTGCATACCTATCGTGTCGATGACATTAATGACTTGTAGATTTGTTAGAACACAATGTGTTGATGATGGCAAGTTACCTTGATTATCTAATGTTTGCTTGATTAATACAATAGATTAGCAAAGTGACATAACGCTCATTGAAGACAACAAGATCATATGTCAAGAAGCAAGCAAAGATAAGTGAAGGCCTAAGTCTAGGAAAGTGTTGTGAGCAAGGTAGTCCAATATACTCTCTTAATTGTTAGAAGGTGCAAAACCCTTGCAACAGTCTAGCAAACTGTTGCAACTGGGGTTTCTGGTACGGTCATGGAGATAGTTTTCGAAAATCATTTATGTTAAAAGAAGTTGTCTTTTATTCTCATCTGCATATTTTAAAATCATGGTTTACAAACTATAAAGGGAATCAAAATGAAATTCAAATATCACATGGAGTCTAAAGCTAAAAAGTAAAAAGCTAGTTTTTTTCTCTTATAGCCATAAGACTTTTTCAAAGAGGGTTTTGTGTTATACACACCTTACCCAAAGGGAAAAATTTCTTGAGTCTTGCAAAAGTGTGTAGTCCCTTTCATCAGTTTGTAAAAGACCTTCATTATATGAACCTTTGGTTAAAAGAGTGATACAAATATAATATGCATCTGTGAGAGCACTATCACACGCCCCACCCTCTATAAAAGCCAACATTCTAGGTCATTTAATGTTTAGACTTCTAAGGCATTTATTGTAAACTTTGCAAAATCTTTTTAAGCATTTGTTTTTCAAAGTTTGTTTTGCAAAAGTTTCTGATTTTCAAAAGAGTCTTCATTTGTTTTCGAAAAGCAATTATCTCCTTGTGCTAGTTCGCACCTCTAATGATTAAAAGAGTATGTTCGATGAACCTTGCGTTTTGATATTAAATGAAGTCTCCATGTTCTTAAAGAGAACCCTTGAGACATTGATCGTGTAAACCAAAGGTAGAACATCAAAACTCTTAGAACGGAGTAGCTTTAAGTTTAAGTCAAGTCTTACGAGCGGAGTAGCTCTAAGCAAAATGCAACCGGAGTAGGTTGGAGGGTTGTTTTGTTGTAATAGTTTTAGTTAAGCGGAGTAGCTTCTAAATTTTCAATAAAATAACGGTTGGACGTAGGCTCCGGAGTAGGAGCTGAACCAATTTTTTATACCGTTTGTTTATTACTCAATCTCGTACTTGTTTCTCACTTTTTGCTACATTCGTAATAGATCAGTTATGTGCAACAGTTCCACATACTGTTGCTTAGACTCTGATTCTTGTTGCTATAACTCGTAGAACACTTAAGCTAAATCAGAATTTTTAAACGGTCACCTAATTCAACCCCCCCCCACTCTTAGGTGCTAATTCGTTCTTGATTCTTCAAGATTGCTTAGCATACTACTATGCATTTTCGTGGTAATTGTGACACCAGCATGGCTAGATCTCGACTTAAAAACCTTTTTTCCAAGAATACTATTACCAGTAGCGCTCTGACCATTCCCTGCACGCTCGACCAAAAGGACAGTACGAGCACTATTTGAAAGAGACGGGAAGTCCCAATCATCTACAAATAAGTTTCCACCCATTTGATCAATCAATAGATCTGCAATATGATTACCAACCAAGTTTATTTATTAATTTTGGTAAAGTATTGCATGAAATCGATAAATAACCGGCATTGATATAACACAATTGGAATGGGTCACCAAACCTTTTGCTGATTACCATTTTGAAGATCAGAAACAAAGTATTGGTTTCAAAATCAAATTAACAAGTATTCTTAGTACTCCTACAATCCTATCTTTCATGGAATAAGTTTTATAACTTTGATGTTACTAATTACCGCAAAAGTTCAACTCTAAACTAAACCCAAAGCTCGGGAAAAGGTCTGAAGTTATTGGCAAAGATTCATATTCAAGTAAAAATTACTCCCTCCGTAACAATAAATAACAAAGCAAAACTTTTAAATATTTAAATATCGCTCATATCAAATTAAAAAATAAAGTAAAACAAATAAATGGGACACACAAGTAATTAACTTTCATCAAGCCATTCATTTGTAATACAACCTAGTATACTCAAATTCAACTTTGACGTCATCGAATTAATGCATAATCCTTAATTCTTATGTCTGATTACACAATATAATATGTCAATAATACTCGGAGGAGGCAACATTAAAACTCAAAAGGCAAACAAAGCAATAAAAAAACATAAATTCACCGTTACTTTAAGCATTGCAATAGTAAATCATAGGAATTCAACTCAAGTTGGCAATCGTGGTTTATCTTTAATTAAAATACCGCTCATAATAAATGTGATAATATTGACGTGAAGAAACAAGATGAATAAGTGTAGATTATGTAAGTTCTTTAGTCTTAATTAGTATGTTTAATTACTGAACAAACATACAAATGAGTAAATAAATAGCGGAAGCGATAAATAGGATCGAGAATTAAGAACCTTCAGCCATTGCTTATTGGTATTCCTGATCAGCTTTATAAATCCAAAAGAATAAATAAACCCGTTTCCGTCTTCCGATAACCGTTACTTTGGTCGTCTGATATTGGTTTCCGAACCCTCATTTCTCATAATTTAGATGGTGTAATTAACTTAAGAGAGAGTATGTTTTGTGACCATATTAATCAAAATGTTTGCTTAAATAGCCCTTGCCATCAAAGAGTTGTTAACTGCATGAGAAGAGTGGGGAGTGGTTTCACATAATGTGAAGAGAAAATAGGACATTTTCAACGTATTGACTGTCAAGTCAAATAGGTCACATAAGGATTTTCATAAACCCATCTTAATATTATTAATAATAATATTAGTTAATTAATTATAAAAAATCCAACATTTTCCCACTTGGCTCATTTAACAGAGAGAAACTTCATATACGAGTCATAGCGACGAATTCTCTAGGACGAGAATTAATCCTCCATGTACTACGATATACTTAGTCTCTCACCACTCACACTTATCTTAATGAATAAACCATATGTTTACTCTAGGTCAAAATATAATGATATTTCTCAATAAAATAAATAACCAAAGAACGTACGTATATAATTACAAGAGAAATATCCAACTAAATGAAAGGTTCAAAAACATAATATAAATGAATGTATCACATTATGGAACCAAGTCCCATATTCACTACATGACCCTGGAAACCCTTAGGTGGCATGCCTTTAGTCAAGGGATCTGCAATCATCAATTCAGTGCTAATGTGTTCTATGATCACTTTCTTTTCCTGAACATGCTCTTTTATGGCCAAATACTTAATGTCGATGTGTTTACTTCGACTTCCACTTCTGTTATTCTTAGCCATAAATACCGCAACTGAGTTATCACAATACATTCGAATCGACCTGCTAATAGAGTCAACAACTCTTAGCCCAGATATGAAACCTTTCAGCCAAACACCATGTGAGGTAGCCTCAAAACAAGAAGCGAACTCGGCCTCTATAGTATAAGTGGTTGTCAATGTCTGCTTAGCACTCCTCCATGATACAGCTCCGTTAGCTAGCATAAACACATATCCAGATTTGAATTTTCGTGAATCAATGCAACCAGCAAAGTCTGAGTCGGAATACCCCCTACTTCAAGACTATCAGTCCGTCTATACATAAGCATGTTATCTTTAGTACCCTGAAGGTATCTCAGCACTTTCTTTGCAGCCTTCCAGTGATCGATGCATGGGTTACTCTGATATCTGCCTAATACTCCAACAACATATGCAATGTGAGGTCTGCTACAGACTTGAGCATACATAATGCTACCAACAGCTGAAGCATAAGGAACATTTTTCATTTGTTCCCTTTCCAAATCATTCTTTGGGCACTGGTCTAAACTGAATCGGTCACCTTTCACAATAGGTGCTACACTTGGTGAACAATCTTTCATTCTAAATCTTTCAAGCACTTTGTTGATATAGGCCTCCTGAGACAAGCCTAAAATGCCTCGGGATTTATCTCTATGAATCTTAATGCCAATAACATAAGATGACTCACCCATATCTTTCATATCAAAGTTATTTGAAATAAACTATTTCACCTCATATAGCAACCCCTTATCGTTGGCTGCTAGCATAATATCATCCACATACAACACAAGGAAACAAATCTTACTCCCACTGACCTTAAGATATATACATTGGTCCATGATATTTTCTTCAAAACTGAATGAAGAAATTACTTCATGAAACTTTTTATACCATTGACGGGAGGCTTGTTTCAAACCGTATATGGATTTATTTAGCTTACAAACCAAATGGTCACCGTCTTTAGAGAGGAATCCTTCAGGTTGTTTCATGTAAACCTCTTCCTCTAAATTGCCATTAAGGAATGCCGTTTTCACGTCCATCTGATGTAACTCGAAATCAAAATGAGCTACTAATGCCATGATAACTCGAAGAAAATCTTTCTTTGATACAAGAGAAAAATTTTCCGTGTAGTCAATCCCTTCTCTTTGAGTGAACCCTTTAGCAACGAGTCTTGCCTTATATCTCTGATAAGCTCTATTTTGGTCACGATTTCCATTGTCTATTCTTCATTTTTGGTCCCGATTCGACCTCGTTTTGCGTGCCTTTGCTCGTTTTTACGCCCGTTACCTCGACTATTTCTTTTTGGTTTACATTTTATAGGTGTTGTGGCGGGAGCAAAGAAACGGGAGCAAACGAGACGAATTTGGAGCGAAATGTGAAGAAATTGAGAAGAAAGTGCAAGTTACCCCTTCAGGCCCTCCCAGCCGGTTCCCAGCCGGCGGCTGATAGGCCGGCTGGGGTCCTTGACTTGACTTTTTGACCAAAATTGCAAGAATGTTATAGCCCCTTCAAATTGTCTCCTAGCCGGTGCACAGCCGGCGGCCGGTAGGCCGGCTGGGGTGCATATCCATACTTAGCCAAATTTTGAAGATTGAAGAATTCACGTATTTGGGCAGATTCTAGCAAAAGGGTTCCCTGCTGGTGGTCAACCGGCAGCCGGTCCACCGGCCGGTGGTACCTGTACATATTGAAGAAAAGTGAAAAAAAACAGAAGTCACCAACCAGCCTCCCAGCCGGTGCCCGACCGGCAGTCGGCCGGTCGGCTGAGGATCACGACTACTTTGAAGAAAAGAGAGAAGAAGTCAGAAGTTTACGTTTGGGCTCCCAGCCGGTCCACCACCGGCAGCCGGTTGACCGGCTGAGAGTCATATTTCAGAATTTCGCACTCTATATAAACCCGCACTTGTGTTATTTACTTTTTACGCAACATTTATTGTATTTTCACGCATTTCTAGGGTTTGTTACTGTTTCATTGCCTTCTTTTACACATTCAAATCTCAACTCAAATCTTTAATCTTTCTTTAGTTTTTGTAATCCTTTAGATAATCTCTTCTTAATCATTTGGGTAGTCTCTCTTAATTACTCTTAGACATTGTTGGAGGATTTTTGGTTGTAATTTGGAGGGTTTGAGAAGACTCTTCCTTTGTAATCAAAGTTCTTCCGTTTAATCAAGTTGTTGGTATAATCTTTCCTCTCTTTACTTAGTTATTTCATTTTGTTTAAGTTTTCCTTGTTTATTTGTTTACTTTCATCATAATCCAACATGTTTAGCATTTCCTCATCATTTGTTTACATGTTTACTTTAGCCATGTGTGAGTAGTTCCCCTACTAGGGTTAGGGGTGTGCTTTGGTTTGTTGGTAGCTATGAATCTTGTTTAGGGTTAGGATTTGGTTCTCTTATTTGCTAGGTTTTCATTTGTGCATGTTATATGTTTGATGAAATGTCTCAACGACGGTTGGACATGATTCTTATTGTTGTTGGCCTTTGATGATAGTCTAGGGCTTTCATGAACATGTATGTATGTTAGGTTAACCTTGTTTGTAGCGAAAGCTAGGATAGGGTTCGACTTTAGGTGAGTCAAATCGATAGACGAGACAAACCTAGGCCTAGTATAGTGGAGACCTTAGACTCTCTTGCATGATTCGTTACCAACCTACCTTAGTACCCCCGACACCTTAGTATCTTTTATTCATCGATTTAATCTTAACTTATTTGGTTTAATTGTTCTTTAGTTGTTAATCAATCACAAACCTATTACCCCCGACTTAAGCTTTGATTAGAACGTAACTATTCAATTTCCCCACCATCTTCGCGTTCGACCCCGAACTAATACTACTTTTCTTCGGGTTTAAAAATCTTGTTTGAAGGCCGGTAGTGACGGCATATTCCGGCCATCAAAATGGCGCCGTTGCTGGGGCTGGTGCTAGAAGTTGTTTAGTTTAGTTTTAGTTTTAGCTTTAGTTAGTTGTGCTTTTTTTGTTTTGATCAAAGCTTTGTTAGTTAAGTGTAGAGTGGTTGATATATTGCTCACCCTAGTGCCTAAAAAACACTAGGACGACTAATTTTGTGCCAAGTTTTATGCCTAGGGGTGATTCTAATTCTTTGTTGTCGACTTCCGAACCGGAGAGGCTTTTTCGAGCCTTAAGGAGGAGGACTATTGCGAGAGTGAGAATAGCTTCCCACGCATCTACTAGCCAAAACAACCACCCCTCTTCACTCGAACCACAAAGCCCAAATCAAAGCATTCCTAGCCCAACCTCCGAAAACTTCGACAACCCATTCTACCAAACACCACCACCCTCACCTCACATTCCAAACCACCCACAAATTCCCATAATGGCCGCCCTTAGAGATCACAATCGGCCAAACCACAATGATACCACAAACCCAATCAATTTTGGCACTCTTGTGCCCCAAAACTTCGAGATTCATCCTTCTCAAATGAGCTCTATTGAGAAGAATGCCTTTAGTGGAGCTTTTCATGAAGATGCTCACGAACATTTGAGAAAGTTTAAGGGCAAAGTTGTCATGATCAAGAAAACGGGGGTGCCGGAAGAAACTTTGAGGCTAATGCTCTTCCCTTACTCATTGACGGATAAGGCGGATAGGTGGTTGAACATCCATCCCCCTAATACCTTCACTACTTGGGATGACTTAGCCACCGTTTTTCTCGCTAAGTACTATCCATCTTCGAAGACCGCAATGCTCCGTAATGAAATCACCCAATTTCAACAGGATGAGGGTGAAAGCTTGGGAGAGGCGTGGGATAGATACCAAGATTTGCTTGCTCGGTGTCCTCATCACGGGATACCCACGTGGTATACAACTCAAACCTTCTTTCAAACTCTTCTCCCACGCACCAAGGAGATGGTGAATGCGTCCGCGGGGGTAGTTTTGACCACCTCCCGAATGAAGATGGGACCGAGCTTATCAAGAAGATAGTGGATTCCGAGGAGAACTATGGTACAAGAGGGAATTCATTGAGAAGAAGTAGTAAATACCCCAATGAGCATCTCTCCAACTCCAAAGCAAATGAAGAAACAAATGCCAAAATTGATTTGTAGACTAAAAAGTTGGAGGAGTTAACAAAGGGGTCTTCAAGCAAAGAGACTAAGGGAAATACTCCGGGAATGTACCAAGTGCATAATGTTGTTGCTTGCGACTTGTGTGGTGGGAGTGGACATACATTTGATGTATGTGCCAATAATTCATATGAGGGAAGTGGGAGTGAAGAGGAGTTATATGCCTTCCAAGCATTCAACAACTCTAGGAGTCAAAACACTTTCAACCCGAACTCCAATTACTACCACCAAGGCATTCGTGGAAGCCCTTACATGAGTTACAAGAGCACAAATGTGTTGAACCCACACCAAATTCAACAACCATAAGTTCAAAATCCACCCGGTTTCCAACCAAGGGGTGGAAATTTCAATCCAAGAAACAACTACCACAATCAAAACTTCTACCAAGGGAGTCAATCAAATCAAGCCAACCAAGGCTTTCAACAAAACTTCAATGACCCAAACTTCAACCCAAATTTCAACAATCAAAACAACCAAAACTTCAATCCACCAAACCAAAATCTCAACCAACCACCATTCCAAAACAACCCCAATCAAAACCAAAACAACTACAACCACAATCCACAACAAAATTTCAATAACAACCAAAATCCAAACAACCCAAAGTACAACCCAAATTTCAATCAAAACTTTCCATCAAACAACCAAAACCAAAACTTCAACAACCAAGCTCCGAGAGGAAACTCCCAAGGTGGGGGTGCAAGGAACGATTATGGTTCCCCTTGCCCCTTCACCAATGCACCTCATCAAGACACAACGAGTGATTCCCAAGTGGGGGAGTTGTTGAAACTTGTCAAGAACATGCAAGCAACTCACACCCAAGAAAGGGCAAATTTGAAGAACGCCAATCAAAGAGAAATACGGGAAATGGAGGCTCGAGTTGCCTCTCAAGCTCTAGAAAACCCACAAAGGCCACCGGGCGGCTTCCTTGCCCAAGGCCAAAGTTCCAAGGATGCCTCACATAATCACCAAGCACATGCGGTGATCTTGAGAAGTGGAACGGAGCTAGAGGACCCGTACAAAGACTATAATTTTGGTGAAGAGGAGCCCATTTTGGAGCTTGTGAAAGAGAAGGAAAAGGGAGTTGATGCAAGCACTTCAAGGGATGTAAGTTTTATGTAGAGGACATCCCTTATGAGGAGAAAGAAGAAGAAGCTATCTTGGAGGAAGTGGATGCTAGACAAGAGAAGTTGGTTGCACAACCAACTACTAAGGTAACAAGCAAATCAACACCCACCAAGGTACTATCTAACCCTCAACCTACTATCTTGCCTTATCCTTCAAGGGCCTTGAAGGGAAAAGAAAACTTCAAGTTCACCAACTTTTGCAAAATGCTTGAACAACTTGAAGTGACTCTTCCCTTCACGGATGTGATTTTGAATATGCCGACTTACTCCAAATTTTTGAAAGAAATCTTGTCGGGAAAGAGAACATTGGGTAACCAAGAAGTAATGGCTATGAAGGAGGAGTGTAGTGCACTTCTCCTCCAAAAGGTGCCAAAGAAACTTAGTGACCCGGGGAGCTTCTCTATCCCTTGCATAGTCGGTGGTATTCCTATCTCTCGTGCTCTTTGTGATTTGGGAGCTAGTGTTAGTGTGCTCCCTTTGAAAGTTGCTAAGAGGATTGGTTTGAATGATTTGGTTCTAACAAGCATCACCCTCCAATTGGCGGATAGGTCCGTCAAGCGCCCTTTGGGGGTGCTTGAGGACGTACCCGTCAAGGTGGGTAAACATTTAATTCCCGCCGATTTTGTTGTCCTTGACATCCCGGAGGATAGCCACACCCCCATCATCTTTGGTAGGCCTTTCTTGGCTACCGGAGGCGTCTTGATAGACGTGAAAAATGGGCGGCTCACCTTTAGGGTTGGGGATGACAAAATTGAGTTTAATCTTCCTACCATAATGAAAGGTCCAAGACATGATGAGGCATTCACATTGGACATTGTGGAACAAGTGCTGAGAGAGATGGAAGAAGTGGAAGAAGACAAGGAGAGTCACATGGAGCAATTGTGTGGCATCTCAACATGTGAGGACAAATAAATGGATGAAAGCCTAGAGCTTGAGGATGAAGAAGTAGAAAAAGTGGAGGGAATGCTCCCTCCAAAGGTACAACTCAAACCCCTTTCTCCCTCCCTAAAGTATGCCTTTCTTGGGGAGGGAGAGGCTTATCCGGTGATTATCAATGCTAACCTCAATGAGCACCAAGAATCCAAACTTATTTCAACTTTGAAGGATCATAGGAGCTCATTAGGGTATAGCCTTGACGACATCAAGGGGCTAAGCCTGAGCCTTTGCATGCATAGAATAATTCTTGAGGAAGGGAGTCGACCTAGAGTGGAAGGTCAAAGGAGATTGAATCCCAAAATGGCGGAGGTAGTGAAGGGTGAATGTAATACTTCGCGTTTAAGAGCATATATATGCACTACTTGTGGTTGTCATATGTGGGGTGTGTTGTTATCGTTGCGGGGTGGTGAACTTCGGGACGAAGTTCATTTTAAGGAGGGAAGACTGTAATACCCCGTATTTCAGTCTCGGCCAACATTTGTCAAACCATGTTTTTACACGTATTTCAAACAGATGCTATTAATTATTTACGTAAACTGTTATTATTTTATAAATCGTATTTCTACGATTATTTCGTATTTCATAATCATTTTTATATTTGACGATTATTTCTTAAAATGACATTTCATTCGTACTTCTTTAATTTGGATAATACGTTTATAATTATATATATTTCATATTTTATATTTATTTCTCATTTATACTTGTTTTATTATTTAAGTCGTAATTTTATTTAAATTCTAATTTTTATATATGTTCTTATGTAAGTACTAATAATTTTATATTCTTATTATTAATTAATATTTTCTACTACTAAATAACATAATTTAATTATGCTAGTTATTTATATGTACTCATTAATTTTAAATTACGAGTCGAGAACGGAGTATAGACGGACAAGCTTCTCGAGATGTGTAATGGGCCACGAGCTCGTGTTGTGATTTTGAGAAACACACACTCACATAAAACCCTACTACACAACCCATCAACAAACAAACAAAAAGAAGAATAAAATGAAAACCCTAATAATTTGTTGACTGTCGTGGGTTGGAGAAGAATAGAAAACAAAGACAGCTATCACAATCGTCATCTCCTTCGCCCGACTGCTGTAACTTCGACCTTTATTTATCACGTATAATGGACCTTCGACATAGTATAATCTGGCCTAGAGTCATCTTTGTAGGACCCTTAACATGTTTACCACCGTCAAGCCACCGTAGGACCACCGTGGTCGTCGCTATAGGCGTCTGTTTTGTCGTCAGTAACAATCGTTGTATACTTGGTTTCGTGTTCATATGGAAATTCGAACTGTTGTTTTGGTTAAATTTTGGTATGAGTCTTCGGGTAGTCGAAGTAGGATGTGTATAGGTTGTTTTGGGTTGCTGTAAGGTGGTGTGTAGTGGCCGGAGATCCGTGTTTGACACTTTGTGCATAAGCGGCAGAAACAGGGGAGTGAGGGAGTTCTAGTGATTTGTGAGGGAGTTTGGTGGTGTTTCAGAGGGTGACGAAGGGAGGAGGTGAAGACCCTTTGAGCCACCGTGGATCAGTGGTGATGACGGTGGTGTCCGGGGGATTTGTGGGGGCTGGTGGTTAGTGAGAGTGGCGTGAGAAATAGGGTGGTTGGATGACGGTTGAAAACGAGAGATCACGGGTTATGGGCAGCGGTTTTGGAAGGAGTTTTAGGGTGGTTTTAAGGGCTGAAAGGGGTGGATGATACATGGAGGTGGTTGTTGGTGGTACAGGCTAGAATTTGGGAACCTCCGTGGTGGTTGTAGGTGGTCTGGCTGGCGGTAGTGGTGTCGCGAAAATGGGTGTGCAGGCTGTGATATTGAGTAGTGTCGTGAGCTGCTTTGTGTTGTGTACGTAAGGTTATGATTATTATTTTATTATTATTATTATTATTATTATTATTATTATTATTATATTAGTAATATTATTAGTGTTGTTATAATTGTTGTTGTCGTATGTTATTATCATCATTATTATTTTATTATTATTGTTAGTATATTCTTATTATATGTTATTACTATTATTAATATTATTATTATTATTATTATTATTATTATTGTTGTTGTTGTTGTTGTTGTTAATAATATTATTGTTGGTATGAATATTATTATTAGTAAATATTGTCCATGTCATTAGTTATTAAAGTTTTTAAGTGAATTTTATTATGAAAGAATGTGACGGTTATCAATAGTTTGGTTATATTTTCTATGCTCGTTTATTCAATTGGAATTACTTATAAAGGTAATAAGGACGGATTGGTTAAGTTAATTGAAGTAGTCATGTTTTATACAGTCTCGTTATGCGTAATATATGATTTAATCGTTAATTTGAATAATTGATATATTATATTTGTTTACGTAGTTATATTAGTTAGTAATTATGTATTTTATATTGTTAGGTGACAGTATTAAAGTGGCATAACTCTGTTTACTTGCTGGCTTGCTATTGAATTATATTGCTATCCAGGTAGGATACACTTACAATATACTCTTTGAAGTGTTATGAATGGATGTTTACTCTGTGATGTGTTATGAATGGATGTAGCCTCGTATATTATGAATGCAAGTATGAGTTATATGAGCATGGTATTTAATGGTTATTTATTTTAGTGTTGCATTCATGAGCATGGCATATGCATTGGTTACTGAGAAATATATGGATTAGATATTGTTCTGATATAAAGCCCAGGGTGGTTCTGCAGACCAGGCCTGATGTCTTATCAGCTATTGAGCTGGTGTTCGGCGACAGCTGATTATAGTCTGCCGGGAGGTTCGGTATGGCTGGGTGTTACGGGTTTGAGATTGAGAATGAGATTGAGCTCGAGCATGTCATGCATTTGCATATCATTATTTGTTTCATTATGATTTCGTGTTATTCTACTCAACCGCGAGGTTGACAGTGTATTCGTGTGCACCTACGATGATCCGGAATGGGGAGTAGATTCTACAGGCCAGAGACAGATGGACTAGGAGATTGGGCATGGAGAGAGACATGGCTTGGACCTACTTAGAATTAGATCACATAATTAGATGTTATTAGTTGTACTTTTATTTTATGCGAAGTACTTGCAATATAAAAGTTTAAATTTAATCAGTTTTATATAAAAGTACTTCACATTTATGATTGTTGAAATTGTAAATTATGTAAGTTGCAGCGTTCATTATTATTCATTTGGTTTAGGCCTGAGGATCGTTCGCAACTTACACCCAGCCATACCGATCCTCAGGCCTAAACCAAATGAATAATAATGAACGCTGCAACTAACATAACTTACATAATTTACAATTTCAACAATCATAAATGTGATCTCATAAATGTGATGTATGATTGTTGAAATTGTAAATTATGTAAGTTGCAGGGTTCATTATTATTCGTTTGGTTTAGGCCTGAGGATCGTTCGCTCTGATACCACTTTGTAACACCCCCATTTATTTAAGAGCCTTTAGCAAGACATTCTCAAATAAATAGAGCTGTTACCATCTCGGAATGTCCGAGGTAGTGAATAACAAAGTAAAACAAACCAAAATACTTTATATAAAACTGATTAAATTTAAACTTTTATATTGCAAGTACTTCGCATAAAATAAAAGTACAACTGATAACATCTAATTATGTGATCTAATTCTAAGTAGGTCCAAGCCATGTCTCTCTCCATGCCCAATCTCCTAGTCCATCTGTCTCTGGCCTGTAGAATCTACTCCCCATTCCGGATCATTGTAGGTGCACACGAATACATTGTCAACCTCGCGGTTGAGTAGAATAACACGAAATCATAATGAAACAAATAATGATATGCAAATGCATGACATGCTCGAGCTCAATCTCATTCTCAATCTCAAACCCGTAACACCCAGCCATACCGAACCTCCCGGCAGACTATAATCAGCCGTCGCCGAACACCAGCTCAATAGCTGATAAGACACCAGGCCTGGTCTGCAGAACCACCCTGGGCTTTATATCAGAACAATATCTGATCCATATATTTCTCAGTAACCAATGCATATGCCATGCTCATGAATGCAACACTAAAATAAATAACCATTAAATACCATGCTCATATAACTCATACTTGCATTCATAATATACGAGGCTACATCCATTCATAACACATCACAGAGTAAACATCCATTCATAACACTTCAAAGAGTATATTGTCAGTGTATCCTACCTGGATAACAATATAATTCAATAGCAAGCCAGCAAGTAAACAGAGTTATGCCACTTTAATACTGTCACCTAACAATATAAAATACATAATTACTAACTAATATAACTACGTAAACAAATATAATATATCAATTATTCAAATTAACGATTAAATCATATATTACGCATAACGAGACTGTATAAAACATGACTACTTCAATTAACTTAACCAATCCGTCCTTATTACTTTTATAAGTAATTCCAATTGAATAAACGAGCATAGAAAATATAACCAAACTATTGATAACCGTCACATTCTTTCATAAAAAAATTCACTTAAAAACTTTAATAACTAATGACATGGACAATATTTACTAATAATAATATTCATACCAACAATAATATTATTAACAACAACAACAACAACAACAACAACAATAATAATAATAATAATAATAATAATAATAATAATAATAATAATAATATTAATAATAGTAATAACATATAATAAGAACATACTAACAATAATAATAAAATAATAATGATGATAATAACATACGACAACAACAATTATAACAACACTAATAATATTACTAATATAATAATAATAATAATAATAATAATAATAATAATAATAATAATAATAAAATAATAATCATAACCTTACGTACACAACACAAAGCAGCTCACGACACTACTCAATATCACAGCCTGCACACCCATTTTCGCGACACCACTACCGCCAGCCAGACCACCTACAACCACCACGGAGGTTCCCAAATTCTAGCATGTACCACCAACAACCACCTCCATGTATCATCCACCCCTTTCAGCCCTTAAAACCACCCTAAAACTCCTTCCAAAACCGCTGCCCATAACCCGTGATCTCTCGTTTTCAACCGTCATCCAACCACCCTATTTCTCACACCACTTTCACTAACCACCAGCCCCCACAAATCCCCCGGACACCACCGTCATCACCACTGATCCACGGTGGCTCAAAGGGTCTTCACCTCCTCCCTTCGTCACCCTCTGAAACACCACCAACCTCCCTCACAAATCACTAGAACTCACGCCCTCTTATTTGAGAATGTCTTGCTAAAGGCTCTGAAATAAATGGGGGTGTTACAGTGAAGTTCTTAAGTTGCTTAAGGCCGGCATCATCTACGAGATCACGGATAGCCGGTGGGTGAGCCCCGTCCGTGTTGTCCCCAAGAAGGGGGGTGTAACATTGGTTACACAAGAGAATGGGACTCTCCTACCGACTCGTCCGGTGACGGGTTGGAGGATGTGTATTGAATATCGCAAGTTGAATGCGGCCACTCTCAAAGACCATTTCCCAATCCCCTTCATTGATCAAATGCTAGAGAGACTAGCGGGGCATTCGTACTATTGTTTTCTCGACGGTTATTCCTGGTTTTTTCAAATCCCTATTCACCCGGAAGACCAAGAGAAAACAACTTTTACATGCCCCCAAGGAGTGTATGCTTATCGGAGGATGCCATTCGGGTTGTGTAATGCACCCGGCACCTTTCAAATGTGCATGATGGCCATCTTTGCCGATTTTCTAGAGAAGAGTATGGAGGTTTTAATGGATGATTTTAGTGTCCATGGTGATTCTTTTGACCTAGGGCTTGCTAATCTTGAAAATGTGTTGAAAAGATGTGAGGAGCACAATCTTGTCCTCAATTGGGAAAAGTGCCATTTTATGGTAGAGGAGGGGATTGTGCGTGGTCACATTGTGTCCAAGAGGGGGATAGAGGTCGATGGTGCAAAAGTGGCGGTCATTGAGAATTTGTCACCCCCCACCAATGTGAAAGGGGTGAGGAGTTTTCTTGGACATGCCGGTTTTTACCGGCGTTTTATTAAAGATTTTTCCAAAATTGCCAAACCATTGACTTCTCTCCTTCTCAAGGATGCACCATTTTTGTTTACTAATTATTGTCTTGAAGCCTTTTCTAGGATCAAAGAGGCACTTGTGACGGCTCCTATCATCCGTGCTCCGGATTGGGATTTGCCTTTTGAGGTCATGTGTGATGCGTCGGATTTCGCGGTTGGAGCGGTCCTATGGCAAGTTGTGGATAAGAAGCACCATGTGATATATTATTCAAGCAAGACCCTTGACCAAACCCAAGCACACTATTCCACGACCGAGAAGGAGATGTTGGCGATTGTTCATGCCATTGAAAAATTTAGACAATATCTTGTGGGATCTAGAGTAGTGGTGTACTCCGATCACACCGCTCTAAGGCAATTAATGTTGAAAAAAGATGCCAAGCCTAGGCTCTTGAGGTGGGTCCTTTTGCTTCAAGAGTTTGATCTAGAGATTAGGGACAAGTCGGGGTCGGAAAATGTTGTTGCGGACCACTTGTCTAGATTGACTATTGAGGATCATGGTTTGCAAGATAGGGAAGGGCCGATTAATGAATGGTTGCGTGAGGATAGTTTAATGGCTATAGGCAATAAGTTGCCTTGGTTTGCGGATCTAGCCAACTATCTCGTTAATGGCTTTATCCCGGAGGAGTTGGAGGCTAGAGATAGGAGAAAATTGAAGGTGGATGCTAAAAGATATTTTTGGGATGATCCTTAACTTTTCAAAAAGTGTGGGGATGGACTCTTGAGGAGATGCGTGTCCAAAGAAGAGGGGCTTGAAATTGTGGATCGGCTTCACAACTCCGCCTATGGAGGGCACTTGTCGGCTTCTCGGACTATAGCCAAGGTTCTCCAAGGAGGGTTCTTTTGGCCTTCTATGTTTAAAGACATTCACAATGTGGTTAGATCTTGTGACGCTTGTCAAAGGTCGGGCAACATTGGTAAAAGGAATGAGATGCCCCTCAAAACTATCTTGGAGATTGAGCTATTTGATTGTTGGGGGATTGACTTTATGGGACCTTTCCCCAATTCATGCGGGAATGAATACATCTTGGTGGCCGTGGACTATGTCTCGAAGCGGATAGAAGCGGTTGCCTCCCCCACCAACGACTCCAAGGTAGTGGTAAAGCTCTTCAAAACCATAATCTTTCCCCGTTTCGGTGTACCCCGAATTGTGATTAGTGATGGAGGTTCTCACTTCCGGAAGCATACATTCAAGGCCCTTATAGCCTCTTATGGAGTGACCCACAAGGTAGCACTTGCCTACCACCCTCAAACTAGTGGGCAAGTGGAGGTTTCAAATCGTCAAATCAAGGCTATCCTAGAGAAGGTGGTACACAAGAACCGGAAAGATTGGTCCCAAAAGTTGAATGATGTGCTATGGGCTTTGAGGACGGCTTACAAGACGCCAATAGGAATGACTCCCTACAAGCTTGTGTACGGGAAAGCATGCCACCTACCGGTGGAGCTTGAGCACAAGGCTTGGTGGGCCTTGAAGGAGATGAATTTCGACTTAGATATGGCCGGGGAGAAAAGATTCTTGCAAATGAGTGAGCTTGAGGAGCTTAGATATGAGGCATATGAGAGTTCAAAACTCTACAAAGAACAAACGAAGAAGTGGCATGATGCCAAATTGATGAAGAAGAATGTGAGCATAGGAGAGCTTGTTCTCCTTTTCAATTCAAGCGTCAAGAATTTTCCGGGAAAGCTTAGATCACGATGGTCCGGCCCCTTCAAAGTAATGGACATTTCACCTCATGGGGCCTTTGAACTTTGGAGTGAAGGTGGTGGCACCTTCAAAGTCAACGGACATCGGATAAAGCGTTATTACCAAGGAGATTCCAAAGGTACCGTAGAAGTGATTGACCTCGGGGACCCACTCCCCGAGGAGGATTGATTTCAAAGAATATTGTTCGTGTAAGGTTTGGTGGAGTCACTTAATAACCACCGTTTGTAAGTATTAGTTTTCTTTCTTTCATGTAGTTTGCATATTAGTTTAATTTTTAGTTCGATTTTTAGTTTGATTTCTAGCTTGCATGTGAGTTTTGGAAGTGTTGTTTACTTGTTTGTGGTTAATTCATGAGTGGAGTCGGAGGATGTAAGGCAAAAGCGTTGTTTGCAAAGTCGTTTTTCATGTTCAAGTAAATTATTTTTCGAAATTGTGTACAGGTACTCCCAGCCGGCCCACCGGCTGACGGTCCCATACCGGCTGAGAGCACCTGGACACATTTCTGTTTTTGATAGTTTATTTGGCAGATTTCAGATTTTGCACTCCCAGCCTGCACCATACCGGCAGCCGGTCAACCGGCTTAAAGGTGTGTTACTTGTTCAAAAAGTCGAAAAACTCAAAGAAGATTGATTCCCAGCCGGTCGGCCGGCAGCCGGTCCACCGGCTGAGAATCATGAAGGTGTACCATGTTTGAAGAAAAAGCAAGAGAAGAAGATCCCCAGCCGGTCGGCCGGCAGCCGGTCCGCCGGCTGGGAGTTTTTGTAAGATGTGAACTTTGAAGAAGAAGAGGAAGTAGGAAGAGTTGAAGGCGGATTTTGAGCCGGTCGGCCGGCTCATAATCAAATCCCTTGCAAAATTTTCGCGAAAAATAAAAAATCAAACCCTAACTCTGAGCCGGTCGACCGGCAGCCGGTGCCAGACCGGCCCGGAGTCTTCTGTCGCAAAAATAAAAACACACGACACCCCTCTTTTCTCCTCATTTTTTCTTATTTCCTCCTTATTTCCCCTTCTCTCTTAAATCCCCCACCTACAAAAACCCCTCAAAACACTCCTAATCAAACCCCTTTCAACCCCTCTTCAAATCCCTACACATTAACCATGTCAGGAAGAACGGAAAGAAGATCAAAATCAAGCTGACCCGATTGTGGAGCAAGAAGTGCAAAATGTTCTAGATAGCAGCTATATTGGTCTGGATCCGAGCTTTCCCGGCCTCCAATTCACTAATATCCAACAAAAAGGTAATTTTACTTATTTCAAGCATCGCCCCCTTCATCCGACTAGGTTTATTGATAGGGCTGGTTTGAGGGAGTTAGGTATTGAGAGGATTACTGAGGCTCTTTTTGAAGGTTTGGGGATGAAAACCTTGTACGAAACTAGACCGGTTCACACCTCTCCCCGATTGACTTGGGAGTTTCTTAGCTCTCTTAGGGTTACAAAAAACCGGAGTTTAGGGAAAGTGGTCTTGCTGGAATTTCGTTTGATGAACAAGGAACACCGTCTTACTTTGGAGAACTTTGCTCTAATTTTTGGTCTCAATGGAAAATTGCCAATTAAGCCTCCGGAGGGATTTGATACGGAGGCTATTTGGACAGCCATCACCGGTTTAGTGAGCGATAGAACAAAAAAGAAACCGGCTAATAGGGTGCATTTGGCACCGATTAGGATATGGCATCGGTTCATGGGATGGACCGTCTTTTCTCGGGAAGAGCCTCACAATTTCACTACGACGGAGCTCGAGATCCTAGGTTGCTATTTGGTCAGTGGGCCAAAACTTAACATTGCCCACCACATGGCGCTTCACTTGAGTAGGTTGGCAACCCAACCTTAGCTTACCATCCCTATTTGTGTTGGCGGGATGGTCACTTTGATAGCCGAAGACCTTTGTCAGAGGCATTTTACGGTGGACTATATACAGGGTGAGAACGTGTTATCTCGCCGGTACTTGCAGGAGGCGTTGGGGTGGATCAAATATAACCCCAACGATCGGAAAGAGTATTGGCAGATTCGCGTCGATAACAAATTCAGAAATTTTGTGTCCTTGCCTAACACCGAGAGGATGAGGGTTGTACCAGGGAACACCTCCTACCTTCTTGACATTGAGGTCGACCCAGATGAGCTCCCTCCCGATCAGCGTGCTCCCAGAGTTTATTCCCAAGAGAGGACCGGTACCACCTCCTCCGACCTCCAGTTTGAGCAGTTTGAGCAGCCCGCAGTCACCATGCCTCCTTTTCAGAGTAGTCCTTCACTTTTCCAGGGATCCTTCTCCAGTTCCGTTCCTCCTCAGTCTTACACTATGCCTCAGGACCTCATAGATTTCATGGCCCGGGTTGATTTGGGTATGAAGACGGCGGCGGACCTTGCAGACGAGCGCCAAGCATTGGCGGATGAGCGGCGTAGGGATTTGACTTATAGGCTTGATTACATATACCACGATCAGGCCTATGGGACCTTTCCTAGTTACGACCAGTCTGTTCGCCAGGGGCTTCATCATGCGGCCGGTGGTCGCCCGTCTTACTACATGCCTCCGGAGGCTGGTTTTGTGCCCCCCGAAGGGCGTTTTTACGGGGATATTAATGTTGCCCCGGGCTATTTCTCTAGCCCGATCTTTCCCCCGAATTTCCGTGGAGCCGGGAATTCAGGCCCTCACCCTCAAGGGCACCCTTCTCCCCATGGCATGGTAGGTGACCCCGGGGCTAGTGGCTCGCATGCCTCCCCCTTTCGTGATTTAGTGAACAACCCGGATGACTACATGGTGGTATATGGCAATGGAGATGGTGATGTGAGCGGTAATGGAGGTGATGATGAAGAAGATAAGATGATGAGTGACCACCCTTGGAGGTGGTAGGTGATGTCGATGCTCCCCTTTGAAAAATCCAAAGCAAGTAACTCCCTTTAATCCAAATTTCACTTTAGTTTGCATTTTTACTTTCTAGCATGCATTTAGAGTAGTTAGTTAGTTTAGTTAGCTTGTTTTAGTTTTCATTTCATCATTTCATATCATTAGTTTAGTTGCATATAGTTGCATTCATTTAGATGCACTAGATTTACTTATTTTGTATCATATTGTCACATGTAGTTTGCATACATGTAGATTAGAGCATTTAGTTTGAATTTAGTTTAGTTTTTTTAGTTTTTCATTTCTTTTGTTTACCTTTGTTTTTATTGCTTTCATAAAAACCAAAATTCCAAAAAAATTGAAAAACCAAAAACCTTCAAAAACATGTTCTTTATTTTCCGGTTTTCCTCCTCACATTATGCACATAAATAAGTGTGGGGAGGAACAACCGTTTATTTCAAAAAAAAAAAAATACAAAAACAAGTTTTTATTTTCTCAAAAATTTCAAAAAAGCCAAAAACATGTTGTTTTCGTTCTTTTTCTTCATTTCCCCCTTGCACTTTGTTCCATTGAGGACAATGTAAATCTTAAGTGTGGGGAGGGAAAATATCCACTTTGTGACTATTTATTTGCTTTTGTAAATATGAAAAAACTTCAAAAACACCAAAAAAATCGAAAAATTTGAAAAATTTCAAAAAACATGTTCTTCATTTCTTTTGTTTTTGTCCTTTCCTTGCCTTGTATATATATGTTTGTTGGACTAACAAGTGGCAGATGTGACGACAACCCGAGGTATTAGGAGAATGAAGATGCTTGGTATACTCTTTCCTACTTCTTCTTTCCCTTTCCTATTTTCTTTTTATGTTGATAGCATGAAGGAGAACGGGATTTTTGTGCCTTGGATGTTCCTTTAGGGAACTTGTGGTTGCTGTGGTTGATGTGCTGTTAGTTTAGTCCTCTTGTTGTTGCATGTTTGTTGTGTTTGCTTTTAGTTTGCTTTTATTTCACATGCCTTTTCGTTTTCATAGTTTTGTGAATATGTGTTAGTCGGTTTTTCCGTTTTGCATTTGTTTGTAAATATGCATAGGAGGTTGAATAGTGGAGGATATATGCCGTTAATGATGATATTTGTCTTGCTTGTGTCTTACCCCTCCTAATAGCTTGCACCGTTTGATGTCACCTTGTTAGGGTTCTTGCTTGCAAGGACCCGGAAGTCTAGGCTTAATGACCAAGTTTCGACCACCTTGTGAGACCGTGTTAGACCTTGACCCGACCTAGGACCGATATTAGCTACTCAAATGTGAGGATAGAGCCTCCTTTATAGTCGGCCCATCAAACCGACTCAGTTTAGGATTGTGAGTAGTCCTCCTTACGTGGTGTGTTATGTCTATACGCATAAGAATGGCGCTCGTTCCTCATTTTCGTGTTTATGTTCATGTGCATGTGAGACGACTCTTGTTTCAAATAAATCAACTTCACATTTGCCAAATTAGCCTTGTTTTGACCCTTGCATCTTATTCCCTCTTTTGTTTAACCACTTTGAGCCTTAGCCTTCTCATTTGGCCTTAACCTCTAAATGAACTACATCCCCAAAAACACCCTTCCTTGATCAAGAATGGTTGCTTTTGTGGTACTTTGTTGGTGGTAGAGTCAGGATTTTGATGTTGGTTGGTGCACTCTTCCGTTGTGGTCACTACTTGTTTTCTTGGTGAATGGAAGTTTGACAAAAAGAAAAGAAAAGAAAAAAATGAAAAAAGAAAGAAAATAGAAAATCAAAGAAAAGAGTTGAAAAAGTTTTGAAAAATCCAAAAAAAGGAAAGTGTATATATGTGTTTTGAAAGAGAAAAAGGCTAGCAACAAATCCCTTCCATCAAGGGGACATAGAAAAAGTCGTTGCTACAATAATGTGGTCTTTTGATGTTTTTGCACGCGTACCGGGTTTACACAATTTTTTCATTTGATTTGGTTTTCAAGTCGTATGTTAGGGTGTAGACGTTGTTCGGTGTTTTTAATAATGACCACTTTGTTTAAGGTTGTAATGGGTTCGTTTTTTCCAAAGTAAGTTGGGGCTTATGCAATTTTTGCTTGGTTTTGTTAAAATCAAAGTTAGGGCATAGACGTTGCTTAGTTGTTGTAATAAGGAGTTGTGTTGATAATGGCAATCATTCTTGTTTTTGAGCCTCAAATTCTAGAACGGTGCTTGCACCAAACCATTTTCACCCAACCCAAGCCCCGTTGCATCCTTGTTGTTGTTCTCATCGTGGACATTTGCATTTATCATGGATTTTTGGATGGAGTACCATTCTAGATTGCGGACATGCTTCGCAAGCTGAGGTAGGTGAGTGATTTTGATTACTTTTTGTCACAAAAATCACCCCCTTTCTTTCCTTGTGTGTTGAGTGTCACCCGTGAGAGTCGGTACTTAGGGTTCTTTTATAGGTTATGGGTCTTGCATGGAGTCGAATCTTGTGTGCGTCGTGTCATTCTTGGAAGTATAGCTTAGTACTTCCGTTTGCCCGCCTTGAATTAGTTTCTTGGTCTTTGGTGATGTCATTTTTGGTTGCTTGAGCTTGATTTAGGGGTTTGACACCGTGGTTAGACTTTGAGTCGGCATCCTCCGCTATAGACCTCCCTTGTTTAGTTTTTCAAAACCCCGCTTGGATGAGGCAAGCGGTTGTCTTTTCCTTTTTCCGATGCATGTTGCTTGTTTATATGTGTATTGTTTTGACTTGTTTGCATCAAAAATTTTGTAGCAAGACCTTACCTGCCTTGCAATAGGGCATTCTTCCTCATGAATGTCAAATTGTGAGTTGAAAGGGCTACGGGTGTAGCTAAACCCAATTCGGCTTTTAGTTAGCTTAGTTAGTTTGTTTCTTTGTTTTCGAATAAGGGTTATGTAGTTCCTTGACCTCTTACTCGAGGACGAGTAAGGTTTAAGTGTGGGGAATTCTGATAAGCTCTATTTTGGTCACGATTTCCATTGTCTATTCTTCATTTTTGGTCCCGATTCGACCTCGTTTTGCGTGCCTTTGCTCGTTTTTACGCCCGTTACCTCGACTATTCCTTTTTGGTTTACATTTTGTAGGTGTTGTGGCGGGAGCGAAGAAACGGGAGCAAACGAGACGAATTTGGAGCGAAATGTGAAGAAATTGAGAAGAAAGTGCAAGTTACCCCTTCAGGCCCTCCCAGCCGGTTCCCAGCCGGCGGCCGGTAGGCCGGCTGGGGTCCTTGACTTGACTTTTTGACCAAAATTGCAAGAATGTTACAGCCCCTTCAAATTGTCTCCTAGCCGGTGCACAGCCGGCGGCCGGTAGGCCGGCTGGGGTGCATATCCATACTTAGCCAAATTTTGAAGATTGAAGAATTCACGTATTTGGCAGATTCTAGCAAAAGGGTTCCCAGCTGCTGGTCAACCGGCAGCCGGTCAACCGGCAGCCGGTCAACCGGCAGCCGGTCCACCGGCCAGTGGTACCTGTACATATTGAAGAAAAGTGAAAAAAAACAGAAGTCACCAACCAGCCTCCCAGCCGGTGCCCGACCGGCAGTCGGCCGGTCGGCTGAGGATCACGACTACTTTGAAGAAAAGAGAGAAGAAGTCAGAAATTTACGTTTGGGCTCCCAGCCGGTCCACCACCGGCAGCCGGTTGACCGGCTGAGAGTCATATTTCAGAATTTCGCACTCTATATAAACCCGCACTTGTGTTATTTACTTTTTACGCAACATTTATTGTATTTTCACGCATTTCTAGGGTTTGTTACTGTTTCATTGCCTTCTTTTACACATTCAAATCTCAACTCAAACCTTTAATCTTTCTTTAGTTTTTGTAATCCTTTAGATAATCTCTCCTTAATCATTTGGGTAGTCTCTCTTAGTTACTCTTAGACATTGTTGGAGGATTTTTGGTTGTAATTTGGAGGGTTTGAGAAGACTCTTCCTTTGTAATCAAAGTTCTTCCCTTTAATCAAGTTGTTGGTATAATCTTTCCTCTCTTTACTTAGTTATTTCATTTTGTTTAAGTTTTCCTTGTTTATTTGTTTACTTTCATCATAATCCAACATGTTTAGCATTTCCTCATCATTTGTTTACATGTTTACTTTAGCCATGTGTGAGTAGTTCCTCTACTAGGGTTAGGGGTGTGCTTTGGTTTGTTGGTAGCTATGAATCTTGTTTAGGGTTAGGATTTGGTTCTCTTATTTGCTAGGTTTTCATTTGTGCATGTTATATGTTTGATGAAATGTCTCAGCGACGGTTGGACATGATTCTTATTGTTGTTGGCCTTTGATGATAGTCTAGGGCTTTCATGAACATGTATGTATGTTAGGTTAACCTTGTTTGTAGCGAAAGCTAGGATAGGGTTCGACTTTAGGTGAGTCAAATCGATAGACGAGACAAACCTAGGCCTAGTATAGTGGATACCTTAGACTCTCTTGCATGATTCGTTACCAACCTACCTTAGTACCCCCGACACCTTAGTATCTTTTATTCATCGATTTAATCTTAACTTATTTGGTTTAATTGTTCTTTAGTTGTTAATCAATCACAAACCTATTACCCCCGACTTAAGCTTTGATTAGAACGTAACTATTCAATTTCCCCACCATCTTCGCGTTCGACCCCGAACTAATACTACTTTTCTTCGGGTTTAAAAATCTTGTTTGAAGGCCGGTAGTGACGGCATATTCCGGCCATCAATCTCTCGATGTTTCCAGGTGAGTCTCTCTTAGTCTTAAAAACCCACTTACATCCAATGGTTTTTACATCATTGGGCAACTCGACGAGATCCCAAATTCGATTAGATGCCATAGAGTTCATCTCATCTTTCATAGCATCCATCCATAAGTTTGAATCTGTAGAAATTATGGCTTGTGAAAATGACATAGGATCATTATCAGCTCCAACACTGCAATCCGATTCTTGTAGATATACTTCGTAGTCGTCAGGAATCGCCGATCTCCTTTCTCGAGTAGATTTTCTTAATAGAATTTGTTCAACCTCGCGGTGAACTTCTTCCTCATTATGATCTACCATATTTTGATCGACATTTTGTGGAATTTTTGTATTTGGTTGTTGAACCTCCGGTCGTACTTCAGGACCGTGAACAATAACTAACCTGTTACTCAAAACAAAGGGTGAAGCTTCATGTTGATCCTTTTCAGGTTCAACTCCTATAGTACTCCCACTGATTAAGTCATTCTCTAGAAATTTTGCATTTCTAGATTCCATAATCCTGGTACTATGAGACGGACAATAGAACCTATAACCTTTGGACTTTTCGGCATATCCAATGAAATGCCCACTAATAGTCCTTGGGTCTAGTTTATTTTCTTGTGGGTTGTAAATTCTCACCTCAGACGGACATCCCCAAACGCGTATATGTTGCAAACTCGGTTTCCAACCTTTGAATAACTCAAAAGGCGTCTTAGAGACGGCCTTGGAAGGAACCCGATTTAATATATACGCAGCCGTCTTTAGGGCATCAACCCATAAAAATGAAGGAAGTTTAGTATTACTTCTCATACTACGCACCATTTCAATTAATGTCTGATTCCTTCTTTCTGCTACACCATTCTGATCCGGAGAACCAGGCATAGTGTATTGGACAACAATCCCATGCTCTTGAAGAAATTTAGCAAAAGGACCAGATGCTTGTCCATCCTCGGTATATCTACCGTAGTACTCACCACCTCTATCTGATCTCACAATCTTAATGTGTTTATCACACTGTTTCTCTACTTCAGCCTTAAAAATTTTAAAGGCATCTAAAGCTTCATCTTTGGAACGAAGTAAGTAAAGATGCATACATCGTGAATAATCATCAATAAAGGTAATAAAGTATTTCAGATCGTTAGCGTTCATATTCGGACAACATATATCTGTGTGTATGATCTCTAGTAGGTCAGAACTCCTCTTAGCACCTTTCTTAGATTTGTTAGTTTGTTTTCCCTTAATGCAACTAACACAAGTCTCAAAATCGGTAAAGTCTAAAGTACTAATTACCCCTTCCTTTACCAATCTATTGACCCTCTCAATGGAGATGTGTCCCAATCTCCGGTGCCATAACATAGAGGACTCCTCATTTATAATACTTCTTTTTAAACCAGTATTAACATGCATAGTGTTTTGAGTGATATCATTCTGTAAACAAAGACGATATAAATTATCAGACAAAATACCATTACCAATAACTTTAGAATTTCTGTAAATACTAAACCAGAGTCCATAAAGTTAAAGGAATATCCGAAAGGTACAAGTCTAGAAACTGAAATCAAATTCCGAGCAAAATTCGGAACATAAAAAGTCTTTCCCAAAAACCAAAATAAAGCCAGTAGTTAAAATTAAACTGCATGTCCCCACTGCCTCAATGTGCAAGCCTATCTTGTTGCCTGAATAGATAGCGCTTTCACTTGCCACTGGTTTCCGAAGGTTTGTCATACCCTGCAAGGTATTTGAAACATGGATTGTAGTACCAGAGTCAATCCACCAAGTATTATGATTAACATTGACCATATTAGATTCATAACAAACAAACGCATGAAAATTACCTTTCTTTTTCAACCAAGTCTTAAACTTTTCGCAGTCTTTCTTCACGTGTCCCTTCTTTTTGCAGAAGAAACATGCAGACTCCTTCTTAATGGTAGGCTCAACTGACATCTTACCCTTTCCCTTGTCTTTATTGTGACCCTTAAACCTCTTACTGGATGAAGCTTTATCAGTAGAGGTAGTAAGGTTCACCTTTTCGCCTTCTTCCATCGAAAGCCTACCCTCCTCTTGAACACACATGGTCAATAATTCATTAAGTGACCACTTATCCTTATGTGTGTTGTAAGAGATCTTAAAGGGGGCAAACTGTGACGGAAGACTGCACAATATGAAGTGTACAATAAAAGTATCAGACATGGTAACTTCCAAAATTTTTAGTCGAGCTGCAATGTCCCTCATGCGCATGATGTAATCATGCACCCCTTTAGTGGCACTTAACTTTAAGGATGTGAATTCCATTATCAAGGTGCTCGCAAAAGCCTTATCGGAAGTTTGAAATTGTTCATCAATAGCTTTAATGAGAATATGAGATCCCTTACATTCGTGTGATGCTCGACGGAACCCCGGATACTAGCACTCAATTTGGTTTTAATAAATAGCAAACAAATACGATTAGATTCGTCCACTGTTTGCGAGTATCAATTTCCTTAGGAGTGCTCTCTTTAGTTAGCTTAAGGGGGTTCGTCATTAAGTATAGCATAATCAAAACGAATGAATCCCAAGTGCAATAAAATTCGTTCCTTCCAAACCTTGAAGTTATCACCAGTTAAATCAGGAATATCCATTTTGATATTATACGAACTACCAGATTGAATTTCTGCAAATGAATATATATATATATATATATATATATATATATATATATATATATATATATATATATATATATATATATATATATATATATATATATATAGGGTCAAGATCCGGTGAGAACCACTATTATAATGAGAACCATGAGAACCTTCACTAAATCTCCACTTAATCTCGTTTCGAAAGTTTTGATGGATCATTTAACATTAGTTTAGTTTATTCACACACATTCTTTAGTATCATTAAACAAAATTTATTGATTTTATTAACAAAATATATATTTAATGTACAAAAATACAATTATGTATACTAAAACGGCTATAGATGCGCGAAAAAACTTACTACGTGCATGGAAATTTTTACATGCATGAAAATGATTACTAGGTGCATGAAATAACAGGCTCTAGGTGCATGAAAAAGAGTTATAGGTGCATGAAAAATGTTAGATACATAAAAAACAGTAGTACGTGCATGAAAATTAATAAAATGTATCTCGCCTCGATTTCCGACACGAGTATAATTTTTTCTGGACCAATAAACATGTTTTCTAGTCATAAAATTCTATAACGAATCCAAATATGTCATTAATTTTATTTGAAAAAGTCATTAAGGTAGAGTTCTCAAGGTTCTCATTATGTTGGTGGTTCTCATATGATCCCAATTCTATATATATATATATATATATGCTTAGTAATAAAAATTTGAGACTTAACTTTATCACAACTTACCAATGTAAATTATGCTTATATGAATCTAGTGACATAAAACTTGCCTGTGGGCTAAAGTCTACTCAAATTAGATTCATAAAAAATTAAATTTTATGATGAAACTATCAAATCATATTCATTTCTCAACTCATGTGGGTAGATTAAGAAACATAATTTAATATAACACCCTAATTAATTATACAAATACAATAAGATTCATGTGGGTAAGTCTAATCACATTACGTATAATTAATTACAATTAACGTCTAGTTTCCACATGTGATTTCGAAGAAAATTTAATTAATTAGAGATGCTGTGGTTACTCCCTAACTAATAAAATTAAAATCACTCGACGTTTAAAAATATTAACATAAATATACACTTAACTTTATGTATATATACGAAAACAATAATATAAAAACGAAGCATGTGAATAACGAGATAACTCATCTTAAGAACGGAGTACTATCATACCATATACAGATATATTGATATTACTTTATTGTAGTCACATGTGAACATCAGAAGGTAAAGTAATAGGCATAAACTTTGACAACATGACTATTTCCTTTATTAAATTAACTCATCTTATGTTGATCGTTCCATCCGAACCTACTAGCTTGTGGACCTAACATCTTCACAATTGCATCATAATGCTTCCTTAGAGTCTTCACCCTAGATTCGAGGTGAGGTTTAGCTTTTTTACCACTTCCGAGTATTTTTAGAATTTGTGATTTGTTTTGAGGAATTGAGATCCCTTGTCAAAGAAAAAAATGTTTGCTTTGACTAAGACTTTTCTAACCTTTTTTTTGTTTTGTTTTTAATTTATGTTTTACTAAGTTCATGGTTTTTGTTTATGTTTTCTAATACAATGTTTGTTTTTATCCTTGTTGTAAAATTTTAGGGTATCACAATACGTATTCAAAATAGATGATTGGTTGTACAAGTTTTTAGATTTATTTTATATATTCGTTTCATGTATTCGATCTAAAATAAGAAGTGTACAAGAAAATGCGTACATGAAAAATATATGGTGTTAATTTTTAGGTTATTTTACCAGAATAATCCAACCTAAGTCCGCTCTTCTCATATTAATCCATCCTAGTGTTTAACTGATGCACAAGTTTTTGCCGTCACTTATCGCGATCAAAAGAAATTTGTAAAACCCAATGGAAGTAGTACTTAAACAGAATAACATTAATGAAGCAACTAGAATTAAAATTAGGAAAAAAGAATAAAAAAAGGAAAAAATAGAAAATCAGAATAACGCAGCAAGCGCCATGAATGAACAAACATACACCACTATAAAGTAACGACATGTCAGAATAACCCTCCCACGTCATCCGTTAACCACCCTTCTCCGGCTTGCCATCCTCACAACCACCCATTCATCAACCAACTTCAATCCAAATACTAATTGTTACAAAACTCCCTTTTTAGAAAAAAAACATCAACTAAAACTTAATAAAAAAATACTATGAAACGACGAACTTACGTTTGATATGTGAGAATTACGATCCATAATAGTCGAACGAATAACTGATTGATTAAGTTTAGAGAGGAAGAAGTCTTTATAATTCCTTAAAAGTCATTTTAATTTTTTCCAATAAGGGTAATTATGAAAATTTAACATAAAAAAATATTGGATTAAGTAAGCTGCGGAATTTTGCAAGTACGTAAAACAGTTACATGTACAATCCACCCTCCCACCCCCTCTCACAACCACTCGACCAAAACATCCAACTACCTGCCCACACGGCCACACACAAATCACTCTCATCACTCGTCTCCTCCACGACACCCCTCGAATACCCGTGCCACCCTCCACAACTTATTAACCCACCATCCCCGCCCTCATGTTATGTTCTGTCCTCACCTACATGACCCCAACAAATACGTAGATTATAAAGCATTAGCCATAAGTAATTGAAAAAATAAAATAAACCGTCTTTTTTTTTCCTCCTCCTTGTTTTAATCATCTGTGATCATCATCATAACGTACATGCCAACTATCGATCAATGAACAAAACTATACGAGGTTCTACTTCTACTTTGTTCCAGTTTACAAATCAATTTGGGTAATTTTGCAAAATTAGGGTTCTTCATCATTCTTCGTGTATGCGTAACTGTAAATTCAGATGAAGGAGCCTCTCAATCGTACCAAATTAGTCATACGTCACTTACCTCCGACGCTTTCTCTCTCTTCATTTTTCGACCAAATCGATGCCCGCTTTTCTTCTCGCTACAATTGGTCCTCTTTTAGCCCCGGAAAATCAAGGTTATTTTATTTTTTGTTTATCAATCTCTTAATTTTACCCTTTTTTATGTTAATTTTCGTATAATTATGATTTTATTGATGTGATGATGTTAATGTGAGTGATGATACGATCACCTTTAGAGAACATTGCAATTTCTCGATTTTCGATTGGTAGTTTTGAGTGTTGATGTAATTATGTATTGTTTCATTGAAATTGTAGTTATAAGAATCAGAAGTTTGCGAGGGCATACATAAACTTCAACAAACCCGAGGATGTTTTCGAGTTTTCAGAGTTTTTTGGCGGCCATGTTTTTGTCAATGAAAAGGGTATATGTTTTTTTTATCATACTGTGTTGTAAATGTGTGATTGAGAGTTTTGTTGTTTGAGAAAAGATAATTTCATGTTCTGAATTGAGGGTTTTTGGAGAACAGGTACTCAGTATAAGGCTATAGTCGAGTATGCGCCTTCCCAAAAGGTCCCGAAGCCAATTGGCAAGAAGGATGGTCGAGAAGGGACGATCCACAAAGGTATTATTATTCAGTTTTAATAGTCTTTCGGTCATTTGGAAACAAACTCTTTGGGTTAGTGTAAGGTTGCGTACATCCAATACCCCATACCCTGCAACTCATTGAGGCACTAGAGTAATGTTGGCTATTGGCGTGTCATTAGTTGGTTACAATATCCTCATTGAGATCTTCAATTTTTGTGGAGAATAGATCCGGAGTATATGGAATTCCTTGAGAAGGTTTCGAAGCCTGTTGAGAATCTTCCTAGTGCTGACATACAACTTGAGAGGAGAGAAGCAGAACGCGCTGGTTAGTGGATTTTAGTTTTGGTTATTTGATTGCTCTAGATCATTTTTCTCCGGGATTTGGATTATTTTTTACCTGTTTTATTTTTTACCTGTTTTATTTTTCAGGTGTTCATGAGGCTCCAGTAACCACACCCTTGATGGACTTTGTGCGGAAGAGGAGAGCTGCTAAGAGTGGCAATCAGGTTTGTTCCGTATCTTCATTATAGATACTTGATATTTCTTCACTCACTTATATCAGATATTTGATATTTCTATCATACAGTCGGCTGACTTAAGTACTCGCCAACCGTGCTTGATCTTGTATATCTGGTCAAAACTCAAATGTCTGTTATTCTCCAGCAACCTCATTCCTTTTCCTTTCACCAAATTCTAATAATAAGCCCTTTATAAAGTCTTGTCTATGAATGTTGCTTGAACGTCTTTTTTAAAATGAAAATTTTCTTAACTTTGGTTAATTTGCAAGAATCAAGGACTGAGACAATTTGGAGCAAGTAAAGCTTGCTTATCTTAATTTTGAAGTGGTTTTGAGATTATAAGTTTGCTATAGACTTTTGACAAAGATAGGATATTTTGTAGATGTGGAATTTTTGTAGGGACACTTTTCAGTGATACTAATATGTTCAAAGCTCAATAGCCGAATTAATATGACACCGTCGCTGTTTTCTAACAAGGCCAAACATGTGTCTACCATGTGCAAGTAAGAGAATAATTCTTTTAGAACAAGACTCAATAATTCATTATGGGAAGGAAATCACATTAAGATGATAAATGGGGTAGTCAGTTTTCTGGATCTCAGTGAGTACATGTTACCTACCTTTGGGGATTTGAACTTCAGTCTTCGTAGACGCTGTTACATTGTCTAGGGTAGTGAAACATGTTACCTACCTTTGGAGATGTATGACCATCCAGCCTATAGATTTGCGCAGGCATTGGTGCTTACAAGGTGAATTTCCCCGGTCATTGTGGCCTAATTATTCATTAGATGGTAACCATAAAGGCATACTTGACTAACATCATGGATCTGAGGGACCCTTACTTCAGGATTGGTGGCACCTATAGGAACTTCATCAATACACAATGAACTAAAAATAAAAATACATCCTAGAGGGTTAGAAACTACAAAGTCAAATCCCTGCTTATGAATCATCAGTTTCCAAATGGATCATGACGGGGATGAACCTCGTCTTTAAGATGGTGCACATTTGTGGGATCTTTGCTCATTGCTCGTACCCCGTAAAACAAGAATGTATAGAGATGGTAAACCTCTATTCTAAGATTGTCCATATTGGAAGGATCTTCGCCCTTACCCGATAAAATAAGAATGGATCAATGTCCGGAGGAACTTCAACGTTTATTCTTGAGAGGGACTATCGTCATTAAATGAAGGCCATACGATATCTACAATTGATGTAAGAATTGTGGAATAAAATATTGTAAAAATAAAATCAAAACAATCATTCTAAACAAAAATACATAAACTGAATATGTGACTTTTTTACACGCCTTCTAATATTTTGATGTTTCTTCATGCAACCTTCTGCTACGGGTTTTTGGGTATGACCTCACATGTTGCACATGACATTCCGAGATTAGGTGCACCATATAGGAAGAACCACAATAGTGCCGATCTTCTACTTATTCAATAATACATTAGATTTCAATACTCTCATATTAAAGGATAAAACCCACCATACGCGGAAGGATGACTCTTATATTGAGAGACTACAATTGCCGTTTATTTGGCGGGGAGTCCGGGTACACAATGTCTCCAGCCTATCGTGGACATTTATATCAGTTATTTATTTATGATACTTTCTTTTGATATTGTTTTTTAGGCATGACGATAACCATAATTGGCGTTCCTTTATTACAGAGAAAAAGTTGTTACACGCTAAAATTAATCAAGAGGATTAAAATTGTTTATGTAGTCTCTTTAACAGTTCCTCTTTCATGGTTTTCTCTCTTCTCAAAATGACATTATTGTTGATAGCTTTACTGGGTTTGATGTCAGGCTGGTGGAAGATCTGGCTTAGCACCGGGAGAGTCTCGATCGAGCAAGCAAAGTTCTGATAAAAAAAAAGGTATATACATTATCTGGATCAGTGTATCACAACATATTGCTTGACGTCCTTTTTATGCATGTGAGGATTAATACTATTCTGTTTGAAAATTGTTGGCCGCTCATTTCTCCGTTACACATTATATATCTTTTCGCGTGAGGTTTCTGTTTTCGACTAACTCATGTGGGCAATTTTTTTCTTTGTAGAACTTATTTTGCTAAGAATACTTTTTTTTTTTTTAATTATTTATGGGTATTTCCTTTATGTCTGCCTTTACCTTAGGTCAGTTTTGAATGTCCACTCTAGCTCTATTCTCGTTTATTGTACTTTTCTAGTGCTTATGTAGCCATTGTACATGTTCTCATGATTTGGAAATATTTTCTGCGATCTTTGTTGTTTGACTTCCCTTCTCTATAATATAAGCTTGTAGAATATTGTGATAAGTTTACCGTTTTTCTTTATGCTTCAAGTGTCATGGCCATTGCTGGAAATGGACTTGGCGGGGAATTTTCTTTTATTGGCATGTATCTTATGTAATAAACGACGTTCAATTCTTGTCATATTTATGTTGTGTTAGAATTTTGTTCGATTTATTCTAGACATAGGTAACATGCATTTTGTTATTAATACGACAAGCTCCATCTCTAGGCCTTTGTTTTTCCTATTCTAGATAGAAGTTGGAGCTGCGTTGTTTGGTCAATATAAGCTGCGATACTATATTTTCTATGCTCACTGTATCATGTATGACTTCATCAAATTCTCTTAAGAGATGTGAATTACTCACTTATAGAAGATGGTGTTATGTGATACAATTTTGTGAAATGAACTAAAGTCACAAACCTGAATTTCTTTACATGTTAATTTTGTTCGAATGTGTAGTATATCCTGAAACCTAATGGGAGGAGTACAAATGGAAAAGACAAGTCAGCATACGCTTCTTCATCTCAAAGGGAAAATCACTTGGATTCTTTCAACAAAAAAGAAACAGTTGAAAATGATGTTGGTAAGTTTCATACATTATTGCTTTTCTAAATTATAAGTTTGTCAAGTGGAACTAAGTTCTCTAAAAGGCATAAAATCTACAAAATACACTGTAGGTAGTGTGGTCGTGGTTTGGCCACATGACAGTTTTCCAGAGAAGCTCATGGAGGTGTACTCTCAGTAGAGTGTTATTATGCTGTTCTTCCTCTGCCATTATGTTGTTATGTTTGCTTTTGCTTTTCTTCTCTTTTCCTTTATGAAAGGAATTTTGAACAAATGCATCTATCCTGGATTCCTGGTAATAGGTTTTTCCTCACAATCTATTTCACCCAGTCTGAGAGTTTTTTTTCTCAAATTATTAATTAATGTGGCTTGTATTCAACTTTGCTTGTTTGCACCTGGGAAATGGGGGAATCGTTTAGAAAGGAGGAACTGAAATCCCCTATTGAATGAATAGAGTTATATATATTTACTCCCCTTGTCACTGCCCAGTTCCTCTCAATGGAGAGAGAGATAGTAGGACCCCCACCCCCCCCCCCCCCCCCCCCCCCCCCCCACCCCCCCCCCCCCCCCCCCCCCTTCATCTTGATAGTGCGCAGTTTTCTGATGTTTTCTATGGTTGACCATTTTGTATATTACATTCTCGATTGAGTTATTTATATTGCTTCCTTTTGTGCTAAAACCACGGGTGCTTTAGTTAATAAGGCGAATTACCCTTTTTGAGAGGCAATGGCCCTGATCAGTTCGCTTGATGTGTTGTTCAGGCAGCATTTCTCAAGATGCATCAAAGAAAAGGGTTCTGCTTGTGAAAGGGAAAGACCAAGAAATGACTCAGGTAGACATTGGCTTACTCTTGTAGTCTCATGTACCATATCACGTGCCTTCACTTCTTTGATGGGTTGGTCTTATTTATGTTATATTTAGTTGTGTTGTTTATCCTTCTTTCACCTCTTGATCGTTTATGTAGACATTCGTTTTTTGCCACTCTGACCTTCTATTTCTTCGCTTTATATGTATAATGATTATTTAAATTGTATCTCTCAAATTTATTATTTTACCTGTCATTGATTGTTTGAAATGACGTTTCATCTTAGCCGACACAAAATTAATTTCAGATTGGAGCTTTGTTATTGTTGAAGATGAAATTAGTGTATAAAGGCAGATTTTCATACTAAACATATCAAAGTGATATTGTTTCCTTCCGCATCTTTACTAACAGTTTCACTGATCGTCTCAAATGAAGTTTCATCTTAGCTGACCCTGGACCAATGTCAGATTAGAGTTTTGTTGTTAATGAAGTGGAAAATAAGCTAGAAGGAAGATTTTTCATGACATTATTTCCTCTCACTTTTCTTCCTTGTTTCTCTGATCCCAAACGAGCTTTAATGCACGCCAGTTAATACTAGTACGCATAAAACTAAGTATGACATCTTACTATGCACATTCTAATTCTGTACGTGCATTTCTGATTTATGCTGCAATAGGAATGTCATAATTACTCATGTTTTTGTTCTTGCGTTGCTGATTTGTGTTGCTGTCCAAACGACTTAGTTGTCGATATTTTTTACATGCACTTATTTTCTGTGCCAATGTGTGGCAGACAATCTTTCCCAAAGAAACAATTTCTCAGAGTGCTTTGCTGTAAGTGACAATGTGAAAGTTGGGAACAGGAAAATACCTACGTGTTGCCAAAACAACTTAAAACCCATCTTATGGAGTAAAATTATTGCAATTGAGTGGCAAAATCAGGCAAGAAACGAGACTTAGAATGAGCCCATTAGTGCCTTGTTTTGAGTGAAAATTGGAAATTAAGGTTTTTTTCACAACAGTTGTGGAAGACGAATGAATGTTTTTCAAGGGAAGGCAAAATGATTCACGAAACTGGTTACACTTCTATTTTTGAGCAGTCATTCAGTGGAATATTCATGAAACAGCCTCGTAAATTTGTTAACAAAGGGAGCTGCTTATAGAGTGAGTCTAACAATATATCTAAACCCCCTTTCCCCGCCATATGTGCGAACCTTTGAGGTATTGGGATAAAATGTTGGCTGTTGTGCGTTGGGTTGGGGCATGATGTTTGGACCCGGTTATAAACTCTGCTATGCTGTGTTGTGAAGAGTATGGACTCTATGGAGTTCACGATATTAACTATGTGAATTAGTTTGACTTTTTGCTGCTGTTGAATTTTTTTATATTATAATTTTGAACGTCTAATTATTATATCAGACTAAAATGAGAATTGTTGCTCCTTAAGCAGTCTAAGGTTGTTTCTTCCACGCCTGAAGCTTCACCGGCACTTATTGCGAAAATTAGTACGAGGCATGATGCTAGTGGAAAAATCATCAGAAGCATACTGTTGAACAAGGATACTCGTCAGAGTCAGTCACCTTCATCACCTTTGACAGAGCAGAAATTTCAAGCTCTGAATGCAGACAAAGGCAGGCGGCCACCTCGTCAATCTGGTGTCAGGTCTAATGGGCCAATTTCCATCAGTGAGCAGTCTCCCTTGAGTTCCGATTATGCTGGGAAGAAGTCAGCGGATGGCAAAGCTTCTGGAAATGAAACCCATGGTTTCGTTGGTGGCCGTGACAGGCAAGACAGGCGCACAAGAAGTAGAGAGAAACTTGATCGTGGTGTTTGGACTCCTTTACACCGTTCTGATGCTTCTCCCTCTAGCGATGGCTTTCAAAGTAATGTTTCAGATTTTTTAGAAGGTGTCATTGTCTATGATTTGAACATGTTGAGACGATTACATGTGTTTACAGCCTGTAGCACCCTGTTAGCGTGTTGATTGGTTAAAAGCAAAGAACATGGGGATGAGGGATCCTTTTTAGAGATGTTAGCCAGTAAATATTCGAGGACTACAGAGTATTTACAAATTTTGAGGATGCAGAGAGGAAACAGTCTTCTCGTGGTGGTGATACTGTACTGGGATTTTTCTGAAAGTAGCATACTGTTTATCAGTGTTGATAAAACGAGCTTCGTTCTCTTGTGTTGATGAATTTCTCTCTAGCTGCTTCTGTGAGGTTGGTATTGAACTCTCTTTTTGTAGGTAAACGTGGGGATTCCAAATATGATCCTGTTCATTCTGGCCGTGGGGTGGAAGTTGCAGCTCATTCAGGTGGTCGTAATAGCTCATATACTGAAAATGGTCAGTTAATTTTGTGCTTGTATTGTCCATTTCCCACCTTAGACCCCTTTGTGATTCCAAAGCTTTGTCTTGACCATTGACATCATCAACTGTTAATTTTATGCCAGGATCTCATAGGCAATTCGTTCGTCGTGGACCACCGTACAATGGAAAAGATGATAGCACATCCAAAAAAGTTGGCATCGTGAGTCATGGTCTTCATGAGGTTTGTAACTTGTATTTTACCTTTTAGTTTGCCTGTTAGCGTTTCCCCAACCCTCATAGATCTCATTAGACAATGTCGAACTTCTCCGTACCATCTTCTCTACAATTCAACGAGCCTTTGAAGTCTGTGTTGATGCTTCACTTATTTATATGCTCCATTTTTATTTCTTCTTATTTTTCTCCTTTTCTTTTGAGTATATCACGTCTTAGGTTTCAGGGTAAGCCATTTCAACAAAAGATTAATTAAAAGTATAGTTTAAGACTTAAGTTAAAGAGACTTTCTTGATTTGTGAGAACAGCATATGTTAAGAAGCAGAGGAAGTAGTACGTTAGTTATGTTCATGTTTTGCTTCCTATCTAATTGTATTGTTGCAATTTGTAGAAACAAGTTTGGGTTCAGAAGTCAGCCGCAGGTTCTTGAGCTCGTCTTCTTATGGTGAGCTCTTCCATATTTATTGCAATGCTGTGTTATCTTAGTCCAGGATGCCATCTTTTTTTAAACTTGGTAACATTGTAGAGATCAAAACCACTTCTAGAACATGAGCCGAAAGATTAAATGCTTACAGTTGGACATATCTTGTCATGCTTTGTTGATAATCGCCTTTTATAGGAGTGCAATAACGACCAAGATTCAGTCTTGAAATAAGGCGGGGCTGTCTAAAATATATTTAATAAAGAACTGGTACTTATAGGTGGTAAAATCGTAAAACAAATAAAGGGCTAGAAAGGGAGACGCGAGACGAGAAAGAAGACATGGCATTGCATCAAAACCAGAAGGTATAAAACTTGTATGACCAAAAATAAAGTGAATATTGAGTTGGGGTGGTGGGGGGAAGGAAGAAGCACTAGAATTTGTAACTGAACAATCTTGCAAAAAGAATTTGTGATTTACTACATAGATGCGGTTTGCTATGTTCGCTTCAGTTTTCTTGCGGTGGTGTTTGTTTGTCAGGTGGGCTCAATTTATGCTTTGCTATGTTTTACAAATTAAAGCAATTAATTTCCATTAGCTAAACCCTGTCTTTCTTGTGAAATGCTCATCACCGTATTTTGTAGTTTTATAAAAACTAAATACACCCCCATTAAATAGTTTGTTTCTGTTTCAGAATTCCTTTGTTGCCACTCAACTATAGTGACGAGGTTCTACTGGATTTTGGATTAATCTTTACTTGTGAATATCGTGGTTAGATCTCCCATCAGCCATAGCTTTGAACTGACAGTCAAGGCAAGCTGTCAAGCATTATCCCGAAAGCATTGGAAGGGGTCTTCTAGTGTTGCATTTGAAGAAAAGCATCAGTTGAATTGTGTATTGCGTTAACGGGTTAGTTGGCATTCAACTGGGCAAGTTAGTTACAAAATGAGGCTTTCATAAGTGAGAATAAAGCAAATGAGTACCATTTATGGCAGCAAAGAGTAGGTGCACACTTTTGCAGGTTTCTTGCTCATATGAAGATGCTTCAGATTTTTGTCTTGGCTCCTGCTCGGGTTTGTATAGAGCAAAGTCTTGACCGGTTATGTCAAACTTGGTAATACTGTATATACTGAAGCACGAGAGATGCCAGCGCCCAATACTAAGTTCTACTGAATGTGATCTTTAAATTGAATATATTCATAGGAGAGATCCTTTTGGTGTTTAATGTTAGTAATTAAATCTATACCGACACGTTATGTTAAAATTATCAAGTGAGGTGTTGCAATGTTAGTCCGGCTTGTAGCTGATTTGTTGGTATTGGATAAGGCCGTTCTCCGACTTTTATGCTGGTCATGGTATAGATCGCGGCTGTGCTTGGTGTTTGTCTAACAGTACTGAGAAAGAGGTCTTGTGTAAGCTTTCTGGTATCTCATGGCTCTCTTCCATTGTAATAGGTAATAGCTGCCAAGCTGGTCACAATACACAGCATATTGATTCTGGTGTCGGTATCGATATTTAATCTAGACTATCTAGTACAGTACTATATTTCTTCTGTGCCATTTTAGGAGGCCTCATAACATCAACAAATTAAATTATTGTTGTTGAAGTAACACAACTCCAACTCAGAGAGTCGAGTTACTAGTGAGTAAGCTACTTTGTAATCACTTTCTTTACCGCTGCAAAAGAAAAAAAAAAAAAAAAAACTCTAGGATGGAGGCGTTGAGCTATTGATGAGCTTTCAACCCTGTTCCTTGAACTTTGAATGTCTGAGATTTAATAACAGGAAGCTGACGAAGAAGTTTTGTTTTTTGGTGCCGTAAGTTTAATTTTACTTTGATGCGGCGTTACTAATTTTACTCTCAACTATTCTCACTTAAATTACCAGGTAAATTAGTAACTTAAGAAAAAAATAATAAGTAATACTCGTTTTTATTTCTTTGTGTTCTCTTTTCATTTTGACACATGAAATAAGAGAATTAATTTGGACCATACAATATACAGAACTTCATATTAAATTGAATTCAGCAGTAAAAAAAGGTTTTTACATAATGGCCACCCGACCCTCCGGGTTGGACTTTTTTTGTTACATTTTTAGAAAGAGTTTTTTGTCAGATAGCATCTAACATTTACACTGTCCGTAGAAATAGTACCTAAAGTTATTTTTTTTGCCCAATAACATCTAACATTCTCTGTTTTTTGTCTAATAACACCAAAATCAGTTTTCCGTCAAAAAAAAGTCAAGATTCCGTCTTGACTAACGGTAAAATTGATTTGACGCTTCTTTATTTTCTCCCGATGCATTTCATTACCCTCTTCATCATCCTTTCTAAACCCAATTTCCCCTTTTGCTAATTTTCCTTCAATTAAACTTAATTTCCCTCCAATTAAATTCTTATGTGACCTCCTCCTTAGTTATTTAACTCCTCAATTTTTAAATTAAAACCCCAAATTGGGCTTACTTTGTGCAGTTTTCTCATTTTCCCTCACCATCCTTTCAACCCAATGTCTTATACAAGCTCATCCTCAAACTCAACAAAGCGGGTGAGATGCAATTGTATTCCAGTAGCTGTGAAAACATCGTGGATACATCAAAATCCGGGTAGGAGATTCATGGCCTGCAAGTTTTACAATGTAAAGACGGGTTTGTGTTTGTGTTGTTTTTCTCAAGTTGATTGATGAAGATATGACTTATTGTCAATTACTTTAACAATGCATCAGTCGGTGAAAAAAAAAGAATGAAGAAATAAGGTCAAATCAATTTCACCGTTAGTCAAGACAGAATCTCGACTTTTTTGACGGAAAATTGATTTTGGTGTTATTAGACAAAAAACAGAAAATATTAGGTGTTGTTGGGCAAAAAAAATAACTTTAGGTACTATTTTTACAGACAGTGTAAATGTTAGGTGCTATCTGACAAAAATCTCTTTTAGAAAAGAGATTAAACTAGTGACGGGACTGACACAGATGATAGATCTTTTAGGAGGACGATTTGATCTTTCCAACTGAGCGAAAACTCCATTTATTTTGTTTATCGGTTGAGCTTCCAAGGAGTACCTGCAATAATACACACTTACGCCACGAGGATGTAGAAATTTACTGTAGGGATATCTACTTGTAGGGAAAGTAAATAAATTGTGTCTCGGTGATTCATCATCTTGGCTAGGATTTTTCTTGTAGGTAGAAAACCGTTTCTTCTTCCTCACATGTCTAAGAGAGGAGTATCTGCAAGATATACACGTAACAGGGACACGTGTCGGTTCACCGGCAAAGAAGTTCTGCTCTGCTTGTGACTGGCTGAAAAATAGAACGGCTGATTAACAGTTAGATCAGAAGAGGCTAGATGGCAATTAGAGATGAAATTTTTATCGCCTGTCAATAAAAGGGACTCAACAACCGAAGTGTTCTCATGTGAAGCTTGGGTACCAATAGGAGTGAAATTGTCACAAAAGGAGGACGATCTCGAGCTTATGTCGCTAATGGAGGACTTTGGACTACCACCAATATCTACAGTGATCAATTCAGGAGTAGAAGACATATCATCTCTTTCCACCTTCCTCTTACGATTTCGAGATTTGAAAAGTCTTTTTTTTTTCTTTTTCTTTTCCTTACAAACATCTCTTGTAATTCCTTCCTCCTTAGAAGACTGGAAGTGACGTATCCGATTTGTCATAGTCGACAAAACCTTGTTGTGGTAATACATCACCTTTTTTACCTTGAAGGAGCTTTTGATAATCGTATCCCGAGATCTTTAGTTGGGAACGTCCTTCCCCTTTTTTAGAGAAATCAAAAGAAGACTTGATAGGAACTTTCTTCTCCAAACCAGTCTTCAGATTAATCCTACAAGTACTTTCAGCTTTAGCCATCTCCAAATCCACACTCACATTTTCCTTAGTACTCACTTCTTCATGGTCTTCCGTCGCCTCCGTGATCACACTCTCACAACCCTTAATATTATTTTCAGAAGTATGCACAGTATCCGAAGTTTGCACCTAGGGATGTCAATGTGGCGGGGCGGGGCGGGGCGGGTGCGGATCGGAGGGGGGTCAACCTGCGCCCGCCTCGGGAACTATAAATGTGCACCCGCCTGCCACACGGCCCGCGGCGGGTTGAACCTTTCAAAACCGTCCTGCCCCGCGGGGACCTGTTGACCCGCCTAACTCCTAAAAAAATGTAAATCGTGAATCTAAAATATAATAGTCGTACTATTTATACGAATAAGTTTTCGCAAAATGCCTTAACATTCAATTAACTAGACTCCGTTGAGCTATGAAACGGTTTTACATACAAATATACCACGAAACACATGCACAAACAGCAGCCCAAATACGGAATACTGAGTAGTGAACTAGTGATTATTGCCTTATTGGACTACTAGGTAGGGGGTACTTATTTTTTATAAGTTTTTTTTTATATTTTAAGCTATATTTTTTTATCTATATACATTATTATTAGGTATTATTACTTATTAGGTGTGTATAAGCGGGGCGAGCGGGGTGGGTGTGGGCGGGGTGGGTCTCATGTGATACCCGCGCCCGCCCCGCGACCCGCGACGAACGATGCTTTTGAAACCCATCTCCGCCCCACGACCCACCAAATCATTACCCACAAACACCGCACGTGGGGCGGGTGCGGGGCGAGACCCGCCCCATTGACATCCCTATTTGTACCTGTTTTTTACTGTTCACTTCCATTTCATCAGCCGAACCGACCTCCAAAACTCTTTTACCATTAGCCTTTATGAGGAGGTGACCGTTAACCACTTCCAATTTCCCTATAACATCCTTATTTTTAGGTTTCGCCCTCAATGCTTCCACCAAATCCTTTTTTGCTTTTAAATACTTGTTCAACTTCATATATGTAATTGTCCTATGAAAAAGAGCCTTAACATTTCGTGGAAAATATTCCAAGATCATGGTGAACAAATCCACCGCTGCTCTAAATTCCTCCAGTTTCAAGGCACAAACCGCCAAATTAGAATTTAGGGAGATTGCAAGGTCAGATAACGATTGAATATCTTCACTTTCAATGCATCCCAAGCTAAGACCAAAAAGTTTACAAGCCTCGTTATAACACGAAACGGCCTTATCAAAATAATTTTGTCGAAATAGAGCGTTTCCTTTATCTTTAAGCGTCTTCACCTCAGACAAGGCCGACTTAAAAGACCCCGTATACTCATAAAGTGACATAACATCCTATCCCCGTCATCATCCATAAACCCATCGCTAACATGGGCACACGCGAAATTATCTAGAAACTTATGATATACAGTAGATGATGTCATATCATCAGATCGAAAAACGAAAAGGCAGACTATCACCTAGACCAAAACGAACAACTAAAAACACAAAAAAAAACTTCGCACAATCGATCCACACACACAATCAGACGGTACGAGACGTCACCCAACCGACAAACAACCAGGAAGACAACGATATAACATAACAGAAGAGGAACGGAAAATAGGAAGTTAATCAACCATGGATAGACCAACTATGGTGAGTAACAAACGATCAAGAAAAGCAAAACAAAAAAAATCGAACCTGTGACTACACAAAGATGGCGACACTTAAACGAAATACGACGAAGTAAAGATGGTCTCGACGGTGCTAAGCTAGAAATTGAAGAGGTGTGAAGATGAGATAGCCTCGCCGGCGACCTTAAGAGACGACTAGAGAAGTCGCCGGCGAGGGAATCGTATTTCTAGATTTTTTTAATTGGGGATTTTTTGAGCTTTCTCTCTCCTCTTTTTGGTGGCAGTATGAATTTCACTATATTAAATAGATTTCAGATCACACAAGAGAAAAGAGGGAACATCAATGTAATTGAGCCAAAACGGAAAAAGGATCAACACCAAAAATAGAAGATATTAATTTTTATAAAAAGAAAAGTATTCTTAATTGTCCTTGTTTGGGATGTATTTCATGTTAATCCCAAATATGGTCTATACAAAAAAACTCAGAATATGGGCATATTGCCGCAATAGGGGAATTTTTTCCTCTTTATCAAGCCGAAAAAAATACTCTCTCGGTTTTAGTCATTTATTTACCTTTTAAATTCTTCTAATCGTAGATAAACAATTGCTTGGGACGTACTGAAGGATTATTTAGGTTTAGAGATGACATTGGGTGGGATATGGATGTGGTGAGGAGCTATATGCATATCCATATCCTTTTAATTTATAGTTATGCATATCTCACCCTTATCCGTTTTTTTTCATCAATTCATATCCATATCAATCGGGTGAAATGGACACCCGTTGGATATTTTCACGCTCGGAAAATTTAAAGGCGATATATCAAAATTATACGCTCAAGACAATCAAATTAAAAGCGTACATTACCAAATAAATCCGGGTTACATAATTTTTGAGAAAATGAAACATAACTAGGTTGTAACCCGTGAAATTCACGGGTCTGTTTTTTAAATTTTAGATGAATATAGTTAATAATATTGGAGATAAACAAATTAATTATTTACGGTGGCCTGTTTTTTTAACTTTAAATGAATACCGTAATTAATAATATCAAAGAAGCTGATTAATTATATACGTATAAATAAATTTCGAATATTTATGACACATGTCGGTATGACGGTACACATGAGCCATCATATAGTTGTTCATTAAGATGATCAAGACTTACAATAGAATTAGCACACTTCTAATTACCCATTGCACCATTTTTAAAATATGTAACCCATATATACAATAAAGTTGTATATTACATATCGTACAATAAAAGCAAAACGTAAATAATCTCATGAGACGTGAGTAGTAAATGTATAGTTGGGTTAACATCTTATATCTGATTATATTTATTAAAGATGTTCATATAGCAAATAACAGTTATTGTGTGAGACGTCTTACACGAAAACCTTCCAAATTTATTAAAAGACCACTCATTTACTATATTAAATAAATACTCCGTAGTTGTTAAAATGATTCGCATGTGAATAGTCGTTTTACATTAAATCGAAAATGTAGTCTAATAAATTCCGACGCTCACATTGGTGTATATACCGAGGAAGAGTAATTTATTTCGACCCGTATTTAATAAAGATTAAACAAACCAAAAAAAAAAATCTATAACAAATATTCACGGAATGAAAATTTGATTGATTCCATGATTTCCTAAACTAAAGGAACTAATTTTGACTTTTTTAAAAGAATCATCATATATTTATCTAATGCAGAAGCCAAGCTGCTGACATGGCATCACTAGAAAAAAGCTATGTCCTACGTGTCGCGTTGTAAAGCATCCTAGAGCTATTGTCCAATTAGATTCATCCTAGAGCTATTGTCCAATAACATTCAAGATATGATATAATGGTATAACTATTCCAAGATTTCACAGACTAAATCTATGGAATCACAAGATTTCATTCCATATACTGAAACAATAAATAATGACAGTTTTGGCTGAAGATTAATTCTGTAGCACGGCCTAAATCCTAGAGTTACCAATCCATAATCACCGAACAAAAAAAATACCTACAAGTATTTTTTAGACTACATTTTCGATTTACATATGGGTCAGAATAATTACGGGTCGGAATACCTACAAGAATTTTTTAGACTACATTTTTTTTAGGGTTATTTAATAACAATACTCTGAACTATAGGTGTTCTTCTCAAAATACTTCAAACTTTTGTTTAACTACCAATACTACAAACTAATAACTCTCTTCGCTTTTATTACACTATGGTGACTGGCAACCCGTTAGCAAGTAAAAAACTTCTTCATTTGTCTAAGCAAGTAAATAACTCTCTTCTTTTTTCTGTTGTCTATTAAATTTCTTCAACACCATTAAACCCATCACTAATTATCTGTTATAGTATGCAAATGAGAAAATAAAGTAACAAATTATTTCCTCAACTATTTCTTACTGTCATTTTTATCAAATTACATAGTATCCTTACACAAATTCTCATTTAACGGCGGTATCCGTCACAAGTTATTTTTATTTCTTCAATTATTCTTTATATTTCATCTTTCTTAGCCATCTGCGAACATTGAAATCGTTGCCTCCAAATCTGATATATAAATGTGCTTGAAATACCATGGCGATGAATCATTTTTTCAATTTTAATCGCCTCTATTTCCTGCGCGATATCTTCATACTGGTGGAACCACATATACGGAGTATAATTTTGTTGCTGAATTCGCGAGCGAAAAACATATGTTAAATGGAGAACAAAAAGACGGGGAAAGATTAAAAAAAATGAAAAAAGATTAAAAAAAGGTGTGAATGGAAGGGGGGGGGGGGACAAAGAAGACGGGAAAAGATTAAAAAAAATGAAAAAAGATGAAGATGTAAAATGAAAAGGAATAAAGGAAACAAAAAAAGGTGTGAATGGAAGGGGGAGGAAGATGAAGATTTTAAATGAGAGGTTCAAAATTAAAAGTATAGAGGAGAAAGTGAGATATGGAAGAAAAATATTTGTTTGCAAAATCGTTGCAAGTGGAAGGGGAAGAAGATGAAGATCATAAATGAAAGCGATAAGCCCTACCAAACAATTAACCTGCTACACAAGGTCATAAAGAGAGCGATTCTATTCTATAGGAAGGGGTACATTAGTTTATATTATTTGTAGTTAAATGAAAGAATAGAGTATTTTGAGAAGATGTGTAATAGTTCAGAGTATTCTCGTTAAATAACCCTTTTTTTATGGTTTAATCGTTATTAAATATGGGTCGGAATAATTACTCTTCGTCGGTATATACACTTATGTGAGCGTCGTGATTTATTAGACTACATTTTCGATTTATTTAAGACATCTGACTATTCACGTGAATGCGAAACATTTTAACAACTACGGAGTATTTATTTAATATAGTAAATAGTAAATGAGTGGTCATTTAATAATTTTGGAATGTCTTCGTGTAAGATATCGTGCGTAATAACTGTTATTTATTATATGAACATCTTTAATAAATATAATTAAAAATACGTTTTTTAACTCAACTATACATTTACTACTCACGTCTCATCAGATTATTTACGTTTTGCTTTTATTGTACGATATGTAATATAAAACTTTATTTTATATATGGGTTACATCTTTTAAAAATGGTGCAATGAGTAATTAAAAGTATACAAATTCTATTGTAAGTCTTGATCATCTTAATGAACAACTATATGATAGCTCATGTATACCGTCATACCGACATGTGTCATAAATAATTCAAAATTTATTTATATGTATATAATTAATCAGCTTTCTTTGATATTATTAATTACGGTATTCATCTAAAGTTAAAAATAGGCCACAGTAAATAATTAATTTGCTTATCTCCAATATTATTAACTATATTCATCTAAAGTTTAAAGAACAGACCCGTGAATTTCACGGGTTACAACCTAGTTAATTGCAATCCATAATCCTTCCATAATAACTGAAAGATCACGGATTTTATAAATTTGTATTTTTTTTAAAATTTATTTTTGGAAATATTCTAGTAGCTCTGAAATCGTGCCACGTCAGACGAAAGTGGTTTTCTGTGAAGCCACATCAGCGGATTGACTTCTGCATTAGTATAATATATGATTCTTAATCATGTTTAACTGACTTATAATTTTACAGCTTATAACTGTTGAACTAATCTGCACAATTTTTACTCGTCCATAAACAGAAAGTATAACAAAACATTAACGAGTAGTTTCTAACTTTATATTAAAAAACTTTACAAAATTGAAAGTATTTTTTAATCAACATATTTTTAAATTTTTTTAGAAAAAAATAATTACAAATTAATTTAGGATATCCACAGGGTAATTAAGCGGGTTATGGACTATAATTCATACCCCCTAAGGGGTCGTTTGGTTCAAACATTAGGAATGGATTGGAATGAATTCTAACTTCAATGAGGTATGGAGTTAGAACCCCATACATTTTAAAGTTGTTTGGTTCAATCGAAAAATGGGAATAAGAATGTGTTGGATGAAATGGAGTTGGAAACTTAGGGGAAGGGGGTGGGTATGAGATTCCAAGAGGTTGGAATGGAGTTAGAATCCATCAGGTATCTAACTCCATTCCAAAATGTTTCAACCAAACATTGGAATTGACTAAATCCATTTCAATCCATTCCAATACCTCCAACCAAATACCTCCTAAATTTATCATATCCATATTGCATCTTAAATGTTTTAAAAAATTATCATCCATATCTCAGCCACTTAATTTCGGACAGACCAGGTGAGAGTGTGAGACCGTCATCCCTATACCAGATGTTCATGTCCCATCCTTGAATAAAAATTATAATGAAAAGAGAAAGGAGTCCGTAGTTGTTCTTACTCTCCCCTTTTTTTCCACATCATCATCGTCAATTCGTCATCAACATCATTCATCATAATCGTAAGTTGGTAACACACAATACACAACAAAATAGAAGAAACCTCCATACATACATATATTTATCTAATGCAGAAGCCAAGCTGCTGACATGGCATCACTAGAAAAAAGCTATGTCCTACGTGTCGCGTTGTAAAGCATCCTAGAGCTATTGTCCAATTAGATTCATCCTAGAGCTATTGTCCAATAACATTCAAGATATGATATAATGGTATAACTATTCCAAGATTTCACAGACTAAATCTATGGAATCACAAGATTTCATTCCATATACTGAAACAATAAATAATGACAGTTTTGGCTGAAGATTAATTCTGTAGCACGGCCTAAATCCTAGAGTTACCAATCCATAATCACCGAACAAAAAAAATACCTACAAGTATTTTTTAGACTACATTTTCGATTTACATATGGGTCGGAATAATTACGGGGTCGGAATACCTACAAGAATTTTTTAGACTACATTTTTTTTAGGGTTATTTAATAACAATACTCTGAACTATAGGTGTTCTTCTCAAAATACTTCAAACTTTTGTTTAACTACCAATACTACAAACTAATAACTCTCTTCGCTTTTATTACACTATGGTGACTGGCAACCCGTTAGCAAGTAAAAAACTTCTTCATTTGTCTAAGCAAGTAAATAACTCTCTTCTTTTTTCTGTTGTCTATTAAATTTCTTCAACACCATTAAACCCATCACTAATTATCTGTTATAGTATGCAAATGAGAAAATAAAGTAACAAATTATTTCCTCAACTATTTCTTACTGTCATTTTTATCAAATTACATAGTATCCTTACACAAATTCTCATTTAACGGCGGTATCCGTCACAAGTTATTTTTATTTCTTCAATTATTCTTTATATTTCATCTTTCTTAGCCATCTGCGAACATTGAAATCGTTGCCTCCAAATCTGATATATAAATGTGCTTGAAATACCATGGCGATGAATCATTTTTTCAATTTTAATCGCCTCTATTTCCTGCGCGATATCTTCATACTGGTGGAACCACATATACGGAGTATAATTTTGTTGCTGAATTCGCGAGCGAAAAACATATGTTAAATGGAGAACAAAAAGACGGGGAAAGATTAAAAAAAATGAAAAAAGATTAAAAAAAGGTGTGAATGGAAGGGGGGGGGGGGGACAAAGAAGACGGGAAAAGATTAAAAAAAATGAAAAAAGATGAAGATGTAAAATGAAAAGGAATAAAGGAAACAAAAAAAGGTGTGAATGGAAGGGGGAGGAAGATGAAGATTTTAAATGAGAGGTTCAAAATTAAAAGTATAGAGGAGAAAGTGAGATATGGAAGAAAAATATTTGTTTGCAAAATCGTTGCAAGTGGAAGGGGAAGAAGATGAAGATCATAAATGAAAGCGATAAGCCCTACCAAACAATTAACCTGCTACACCAGGTCATAAAGAGAGCGATTCTATTCTATAGGAAGGGGTACATTAGTTTATATTATTTGTAGTTAAATGAAAGAATAGAGTATTTTGAGAAGATGTGTAATAGTTCAGAGTATTCTCGTTAAATAACCCTTTTTTTATGGTTTAATCGTTATTAAATATGGGTCGGAATAATTACTCTTCGTCGGTATATACACTTATGTGAGCGTCGTGATTTATTAGACTACATTTTCGATTTATTTAAGACATCTGACTATTCACGTGAATGCGAAACATTTTAACAACTACGGAGTATTTATTTAATATAGTAAATAGTAAATGAGTGGTCATTTAATAATTTTGGAATGTCTTCGTGTAAGATATCGTGCGTAATAACTGTTATTTATTATATGAACATCTTTAATAAATATAATTAAAAATACGTTTTTTAACTCAACTATACATTTACTACTCACGTCTCATCAGATTATTTACGTTTTGCTTTTATTGTACGATATGTAATATAAAACTTTATTTTATATATGGGTTACATATTTTAAAAATGGTGCAATGAGTAATTAAAAGTATACAAATTCTATTGTAAGTCTTGATCATCTTAATGAACAACTATATGATAGCTCATGTATACCGTCATACCGACATGTGTCATAAATAATTCAAAATTTATTTATATGTATATAATTAATCAGCTTTCTTTGATATTATTAATTACGGTATTCATCTAAAGTTAAAAATAGGCCACAGTAAATAATTAATTTGCTTATCTCCAATATTATTAACTATATTCATCTAAAGTTTAAAGAACAGACCCGTGAATTTCACGGGTTACAACCTAGTTAATTGCAATCCATAATCCTTCCATAATAACTGAAAGATCACGGATTTTATAAATTTGTATTTTTTTTAAAATTTATTTTTGGAAATATTCTAGTAGCTCTGAAATCGTGCCACGTCAGACGAAAGTGGTTTTCTGTGAAGCCACATCAGCGGATTGACTTCTGCATTAGTATAATATATGATTCTTAATCATGTTTAACTGACTTATAATTTTACAGCTTATAACTGTTGAACTAATCTGCACAATTTTTACTCGTCCATAAACAGAAAGTATAACAAAACATTAACGAGTAGTTTCTAACTTTATATTAAAAAACTTTACAAAATTGAAAGTATTTTTTAATCAACATATTTTTAAATTTTTTTAGAAAAAAATAATTACAAATTAATTTAGGATATCCACAGGGTAATTAAGCGGGTTATGGACTATAATTCATACCCCCTAAGGGGTCGTTTGGTTCAAACATTAGGAATGGATTGGAATGAATTCTAACTTCAATGAGGTATGGAGTTAGAACCCCATACATTTTAAAGTTGTTTGGTTCAATCGAAAAATGGGAATAAGAATGTGTTGGATGAAATGGAGTTGGAAACTTAGGGGAAGGGGGTGGGTATGAGATTCCAAGAGGTTGGAATGGAGTTAGAATCCATCAGGTATCTAACTCCATTCCAAAATGTTTCAACCAAACATTGGAATTGACTAAATCCATTTCAATCCATTCCAATACCTCCAACCAAATACCTCCTAAATTTATCATATCCATATTGCATCTTAAATGTTTTAAAAAATTATCATCCATATCTCAGCCACTTAATTTCGGACAGACCAGGTGAGAGTGTGAGACCGTCATCCCTATACCAGATGTTCATGTCCCATCCTTGAATAAAAATTATAATGAAAAGAGAAAGGAGTCCGTAGTTGTTCTTACTCTCCCCTTTTTTTCCACATCATCATCGTCAATTCGTCATCAACATCATTCATCATAATCGTAAGTTGGTAACACACAATACACAACAAAATAGAAGAAACCTCCATACATACATATATTTATCTAATGCAGAAGCCAAGCTGCTGACATGGCATCACTAGAAAAAAGCTATGTCCTACGTGTCGCGTTGTAAAGCATCCTAGAGCTATTGTCCAATTAGATTCATCCTAGAGCTATTGTCCAATAACATTCAAGATATGATATAATGGTATAACTATTCCAAGATTTCACAGACTAAATCTATGGAATCACAAGATTTCATTCCATATACTGAAACAATAAATAATGACAGTTTTGGCTGAAGATTAATTCTGTAGCACGGCCTAAATCCTAGAGTTACCAATCCATAATCACCGAACAAAAAAAATACCTACAAGTATTTTTTAGACTACATTTTCGATTTACATATGGGTCGGAATAATTACGGGGTCGGAATACCTACAAGAATTTTTTAGACTACATTTTTTTTAGGGTTATTTAATAACAATACTCTGAACTATAGGTGTTCTTCTCAAAATACTTCAAACTTTTGTTTAACTACCAATACTACAAACTAATAACTCTCTTCGCTTTTATTACACTATGGTGACTGGCAACCCGTTAGCAAGTAAAAAACTTCTTCATTTGTCTAAGCAAGTAAATAACTCTCTTCTTTTTTCTGTTGTCTATTAAATTTCTTCAACACCATTAAACCCATCACTAATTATCTGTTATAGTATGCAAATGAGAAAATAAAGTAACAAATTATTTCCTCAACTATTTCTTACTGTCATTTTTATCAAATTACATAGTATCCTTACACAAATTCTCATTTAACGGCGGTATCCGTCACAAGTTATTTTTATTTCTTCAATTATTCTTTATATTTCATCTTTCTTAGCCATCTGCGAACATTGAAATCGTTGCCTCCAAATCTGATATATAAATGTGCTTGAAATACCATGGCGATGAATCATTTTTTCAATTTTAATCGCCTCTATTTCCTGCGCGATATCTTCATACTGGTGGAACCACATATACGGAGTATAATTTTGTTGCTGAATTCGCGAGCGAAAAACATATGTTAAATGGAGAACAAAAAGACGGGGAAAGATTAAAAAAAATGAAAAAAGATTAAAAAAAGGTGTGAATGGAAGGGGGGGGGGGGACAAAGAAGACGGGAAAAGATTAAAAAAAATGAAAAAAGATGAAGATGTAAAATGAAAAGGAATAAAGGAAACAAAAAAAGGTGTGAATGGAAGGGGGAGGAAGATGAAGATTTTAAATGAGAGGTTCAAAATTAAAAGTATAGAGGAGAAAGTGAGATATGGAAGAAAAATATTTGTTTGCAAAATCGTTGCAAGTGGAAGGGGAAGAAGATGAAGATCATAAATGAAAGCGATAAGCCCTACCAAACAATTAACCTGCTACACCAGGTCATAAAGAGAGCGATTCTATTCTATAGGAAGGGGTACATTAGTTTATATTATTTGTAGTTAAATGAAAGAATAGAGTATTTTGAGAAGATGTGTAATAGTTCAGAGTATTCTCGTTAAATAACCCTTTTTTTATGGTTTAATCGTTATTAAATATGGGTCGGAATAATTACTCTTCGTCGGTATATACACTTATGTGAGCGTCGTGATTTATTAGACTACATTTTCGATTTATTTAAGACATCTGACTATTCACGTGAATGCGAAACATTTTAACAACTACGGAGTATTTATTTAATATAGTAAATAGTAAATGAGTGGTCATTTAATAATTTTGGAATGTCTTCGTGTAAGATATCGTGCGTAATAACTGTTATTTATTATATGAACATCTTTAATAAATATAATTAAAAATACGTTTTTTAACTCAACTATACATTTACTACTCACGTCTCATCAGATTATTTACGTTTTGCTTTTATTGTACGATATGTAATATAAAACTTTATTTTATATATGGGTTACATCTTTTAAAAATGGTGCAATGAGTAATTAAAAGTATACAAATTCTATTGTAAGTCTTGATCATCTTAATGAACAACTATATGATAGCTCATGTATACCGTCATACCGACATGTGTCATAAATAATTCAAAATTTATTTATATGTATATAATTAATCAGCTTTCTTTGATATTATTAATTACGGTATTCATCTAAAGTTAAAAATAGGCCACAGTAAATAATTAATTTGCTTATCTCCAATATTATTAACTATATTCATCTAAAGTTTAAAGAACAGACCCGTGAATTTCACGGGTTACAACCTAGTTAATTGCAATCCATAATCCTTCCATAATAACTGAAAGATCACGGATTTTATAAATTTGTATTTTTTTTAAAATTTATTTTTGGAAATATTCTAGTAGCTCTGAAATCGTGCCACGTCAGACGAAAGTGGTTTTCTGTGAAGCCACATCAGCGGATTGACTTCTGCATTAGTATAATATATGATTCTTAATCATGTTTAACTGACTTATAATTTTACAGCTTATAACTGTTGAACTAATCTGCACAATTTTTACTCGTCCATAAACAGAAAGTATAACAAAACATTAACGAGTAGTTTCTAACTTTATATTAAAAAACTTTACAAAATTGAAAGTATTTTTTAATCAACATATTTTTAAATTTTTTTAGAAAAAAATAATTACAAATTAATTTAGGATATCCACAGGGTAATTAAGCGGGTTATGGACTATAATTCATACCCCCTAAGGGGTCGTTTGGTTCAAACATTAGGAATGGATTGGAATGAATTCTAACTTCAATGAGGTATGGAGTTAGAACCCCATACATTTTAAAGTTGTTTGGTTCAATCGAAAAATGGGAATAAGAATGTGTTGGATGAAATGGAGTTGGAAACTTAGGGGAAGGGGGTGGGTATGAGATTCCAAGAGGTTGGAATGGAGTTAGAATCCATCAGGTATCTAACTCCATTCCAAAATGTTTCAACCAAACATTGGAATTGACTAAATCCATTTCAATCCATTCCAATACCTCCAACCAAATACCTCCTAAATTTATCATATCCATATTGCATCTTAAATGTTTTAAAAAATTATCATCCATATCTCAGCCACTTAATTTCGGACAGACCAGGTGAGAGTGTGAGACCGTCATCCCTATACCAGATGTTCATGTCCCATCCTTGAATAAAAATTATAATGAAAAGAGTAAGGAGTCCGTAGTTGTTCTTACTCTCCCCTTTTTTTCCACATCATCATCGTCAATTCGTCATCAACATCATTCATCATAATCGTAAGTTGGTAACACACAATACACAACAAAATAGAAGAAACCTCCATACATACATACATACATAAACATTATCAATGATGCCAGTTTTCCAACATTTCATTCATCAAATACTCCCCTCTCTCCGCTCAATTTAACTATCCCACCCTAGGGTTTCCACCTTTTCCCACTTTGTTACAAATCAATTTGGGTATTTTCACTTAATTAGGGTTCTTCCTTTTTTTTTTTATGTTCTATTTCAGATGAAGGACCCTCTCAATCGCACCAAACTAGTCATACGCCACTTGCCTCCTACGCTTTCTCACTCCTCCTTTTTCGACCAAATCGATGCCCGCTTCTCTTCTCACTATAATTGGTCCTCTTTTCGCCCCGGCAAATCAAGGTTTTTTTTAGTTCTCGTAATTTTACCGCTTTTTATGATGTTTTCTGCATCATTAATCATCATATAATTGTGATTATGAACATTGCAATTTCTCGCTTTTCGGTGTATTTTTTTGTGTGTTTATGTGTTGTTGTGTTGGTGAAATTTTAGCTACAAGAATCAGAAGTTTGCAAGGGCGTATATAAACTTCAACAGACCCGAGGATGTTTTCGAATTTTCAGAATTCTTTGGCGGCCATGTTTTTGTCAATGAAAAGGGTAATTATCTTTATATTAGAAGATGTCATTGTGTAAGAAACAGGATATTTTGTGTTCTGAATTGAGGGTTTTTGGAGAGCAGGTACTCAGTATAAAGCTATAGTCGAGTATGCGCCTTCCCAAAGGGTCCCGAAGCCAATTGGCAAGAAGGATGGTCGAGAAGGGACGATTCAGAAAGGTATTATTATTCAGTTTTATTAGTCTTTCGGTCATTTGGAAACAAACACTTTGTGTTAGTGTAAGGTTGCGTACATCCAATACCCCATACCCTGCAACTCATTGGAGCCTTTGAGGCACTAGAGTAATGTTGGCTATTGGTGTGTCATTAGTTGGTTATTTGGTACAATATCCTCATTGAGATTTTCAATTTTTGTGGAGAATAGATCCGGAGTATATGGAATTCCTTGAGAAGGTTTCGAAGCCTGTTGAGAATCTTCCTAGTGCTGACATACAACTTGAGAGGAGAGAAGCAGAACGCGCTGGTTAGTGGATTTTAGTTTTGGTTATTTGATTGCTCTAGATCATTTTTCTCCGGGATTTGGATTATTTTTTAACTGTTTTATATTTCAGGTGTTCACGAGGCTCCAGTAACCACACCCTTGATGGACTTTGTGCGGAAGAGAAGAGCTGCTAAGAGTGGCAATCAGGTTTGTTCCGTATCTTCATTATAGATACTTGATATTTCTTCACTCACTTATATCAGATATTTGATATTTCCATCATACAGTCGGCTGACTTTTAAGTACACGCCAACTGTGCTTGATCATGTACTTCTGGTCAAATGTCTGTTATTCTCCAGCAACCTCATTCCTTCTCCTTTCACCAAATTCTAATAATAAGCCCTTTATAAAATCTTCTCTGTGAATGTTGCTTGAACCTCTTTTTTAAAATGAAAATTCTCTTAACTTTGGTTAATTTGCAAGAATCAATGACTTAGACCAATTTGGAGCAAGGTCGGCTTGCTCATCTTAGTTTTGAAGTGGTTTTGAGATTTTAAGTTTGCTAGACTTTTGTCGAAGAGAGGAGATATTGTAGATGTGGATTTTTTGTAAGGACATTTCAGTGATACTAATATGTACAAAGCTCAATAGCCGAATTAATATGATATCGTCTCTTTTTTCTATCAAGGCCAAACATGTGTCTACCATGTGAAAGTAAGAGAATAATTCTTTTAGAACAAGACTCAATAATTCATTATGGGAAGGAAATCACAGTAAGATGATAAATGGGGTAGTCAATTTTCTGGATCTCAGTGAGTACATGTTACCTACCTTTGGGGATTTGAACTTCAGTCTTCGTAGGCGCTGTCACATTGTCTAGGGTAGTGAAACATGTTACCTACCTTTGGAGATGTATGACCATCCAGCCTATAGATTTGTGCAGGCATTGGTGCTTACATGGTGAATTTCCCCGTTCCACGTAGCCATAATTATTCATTAGATGGTAACCATAAAGGCAAACCTGACTAACATCATGGATCTGAAGGACTCTTACTTTAGGATTGGTGGCACCTATAGGAACTTCATCTATACACAATGAATTAAAAATAAAAATACATCGTAGAGGGGTACAAACTACGAAGTACAAATCCCTGCTCATGAATCATCAGTTTCCAAATGGATCGTGACGGGGATAAACCTCGTCTTTAAGATGGTGCACACTTGTGGGATCTTTGCTAATTGCTAGTACCCGGTAAAAGAAGAATGTATATAGAGATGGTAAACCTCTATTCTAAGGTTGTCCATATTGGAAGGATCGTCGCCCTTACCCGATAGAATAAGTATGGATCAATGTCCGGAGGGATTTCAACGTTTATTTTTGAGAGGGACTATCAATTCTTTAAATGAAGGCCATGCGATATCTACAATTGATGTAAAAATTGAGGAATAAAATATTGTAAAAATCAAATCAGAACAATCATTCCTAAACAAAGATACGTAAATTGAATATGTGACTTTTTTACACGCCTTCTAATATTTTGATGTTTCTTCATGCAACTTTCTGCTAGGGGTTTTTGGGTATGACCTCACATGTTGCACATGACAATCCGATATTAGGTGCACCATATAGGAAGAACCACAATAGTGCCGATCTTCTACTTATTCAATAATGCATTAGATTTCAATACTCTCATATTAGAGGATAAAACCCACGGTACGAGGAAAGATGACTCTTTCATTGAGAGACTACAATTGCCGTTTATCGGGCGGGGAGTCCGGGGACACGATGTCTCCAGCATACCGTGGACATTTGTATCAGTTATGGACTTATGATACTTTCTTTTGGACTTTTGGTATTGTTATTAGGCATGATGATAACCATAATCGGCATTCCTTTATTACAGAGAAGAAGTTATTACACGCTAAAATTATTCAAGAAGATTAAAATTGTTTATGTAGTTTTTTTAACAGTCCCTCTTTCATGGGTTTCCCTCTTCTTAAAATGACATTATTGCTGATAGCTTTACTGGGTTTGATATCAGGCTGGTGGAAGATCTGGCTTAGCACCGGGAGAGTCTCGATCGAGCAAGCAAAGCTCTGATAAAAAAAAGGTAATACATTATCTGGATCAGTGTATCACTACATATTGCTTGACGTCTTTTTTATGCATGTGAGGATTAAAACTATTCTGTTTGAAAATTGTTGGCCACTCATTTCTCGGTTACACATTATATATCTTTTCGCGCGAGGTTTCAGTTTTCGACTAATTCACGTGGGTCAATTTTTTTCTTTGTAGAACTTAATTAATTAAGAATACTTTTTTTAAAAAAAATTATTTATGGGTATTTCCTTTACATCTGGCTTTACCTTAGGTCAGTTTTGAATGTCCACTCTCGCTTCTCTATGATTCTCGTTTATTGTACTTTTCTAGTGTTTACGTAGCCATTGTACACGGTGTTCTCATGATTTGGAAATATTTTCTGCGCTCTTTGTTGTTTGACTAACCTCTATATTATAAGCTTGTAGAATATTGTGATAAGTTTACCGTTTTTCTTCATGCTTCAAGTGTCATGGCCATTGCTGGAAATTGACTTGGCGGGGCATTTTCTTTTATTGGCATGTATCTTATGTAATAAACGATGTCAAATTCTTGTCATATTAATGTTGTGTTAGAATTTTGTTTGATTTATTCTAGACATAGGTAACACGTTTTGTTATTAATACGACAAGCTCCATCTCTAGGCCCGTGTTTTTCCTATTCTAGATAGAAGTTGGAGCTGCGTTGTTTGGTCAATATAAGCTGCGATACTATATTTTTTATGCTCACTGTATCATGTATGGCTTCTTCTAATTCTCTTAAGAGATGTGAATTACTCACTTATAGAAGATGGTGTTATGCGATACAATTTTGTGAAATGAACTAAAGTCACAAACCTGAATTTCTTTACATGAATGTGTAGTATATCCTGAAACCGAATGGGAGGAGTACAAATGGAAAAGACAAGTCAGCATACGCATCTTCATCTCAAAGGGAAAATCACTTCGATTCTTTCAACAAAAAAGAAACAGTTGAAAATGATGTTGGTAAGTTTCATACATTATTGCTTTTCTAAATTATAAGTTTGTCAAGTGGAATTAAGTTCTCTAAAAGGCATAAAATCTACAATATACACTGTAGGTAGTATGGTCGTGGTTTGGCCACATAATAGTTTTCCAGAGAATCTCACGAAGGTGTGCCCTCAGTAGAGTGTTATTATGCTGTTCTTCCTCCGCCATTATGTTTTTATGTTTGCTTTTGTTTTTCTTCTCTTTTCTTTAATGAAAGGAATTTTGAACAAATGCATCTATTCTGGTAATAGGTTTTTCCTCGCAATCTATTTCACCCAGTCTGGGACTTTCTTTTTTGTTTTCTCTAATTATTGATTAATGTGGCATGTATTCAACTTTGCTTGTTTGCACCTGGGAAATGGGGGAATCGTTTAGAAAGGAGGAACCGAAATCCCCTATTGAATGAATAGAGTTTTATATAGATATATATATAGAATCAAGATCCCGTGCGAACTTTCTTACCTGTACGAACCAACGTAAAAAAAAAACTAATTTTTTTTTCTTTTTTTTTTAAATAATTTTTTTTTTTAACTATGGTTCGTACCGGAAGGGAGTTCGCACGGCATCTTGACCCTATATATATATTACTCCCCTTGTCACTGACCAGTTCCTCTCAATGGAAAGAGAGAGAGTTGGACCCCTCCCCCTCCTTCATCTTGATAGTGCGCAGTTCTCTGATGTTTTCTATGGTTGGCCATTTTGTATATTACATTCTCGATCGAATTATTTATCTTGCTTCCTTTTGTGCTAAGACGACGGGTGCTTTAGTTAATGAAGCGAATTACCCTTTTTGAGAGGCAATGGCCCTGATCAGTCCTCTTAATGTGTTGCTCAGGAAGCATTTCTCAAGATGCATCAAAGAAAAGGGTTCTGCTTGTGAAAGGGAAAGACCAAGAAATGACTCAGGTAGACATTAGCTTACTTTTATAGTCTCATGTACCATATCATGTGTCTTCATTTCTTTGATGGGTTGGTCTTATTTATGTTGTATTTAGTTGTGTTGTTTATCCTTTTTTCACCTTTTGATCGTTTGTGTAGACGTTCATTTTTCGCCACTCTGACCCTCTTTTCTCTTTAATAAGAGACATGGTGACCTTTTGCAGTTTCGTATGTAGCATTTTTGTCTGTCAGCCTATTTTTATTCTACAAATAAGCTTCCATGATTGATCATTTGGTGGAAGCACACCATCTCACTGTTTTGACATCTTTTGTCATGTTCATGCTTTATGTTTCAGTTTTGTACTTTGCATGACTTTCTCTTCACTTTATATGTATAATGACTATTTACTTTGTATCTCTCATTTTTATTATTTTACCTGTCATTGAATGTTTGAAATGATGTTTCGTCTTAGCCGACTCAAGATTAATTTCAGATTGGAGCTTTGTTGTTGTTGAAGAAGAAATTAGTGTATAAAGGAAGATTTTCATACTAAGCATATCAAAGTGACATTGTTTCCTTCCGCTTCTTAACAAACAGTTTCACTGATCGTCTCAAATGACGTTTCATCTTAGCTGACCCTGGATCAATTTCAGATTAGAGTTTGTTGTTAATGAACTGGAAAATAAGCTAGAAGGAAGATTTTTCATGACATTGTTTCCTCTCGCTTTTCTTCCTTGTTTCTTTGATCCCAAATGAGCTTTCATGCACATCAGTTAATATTAGTAACCATAAAACTAGGTATGACATCTTACTATGCACATTCTAATTCTGTACGTGCATTACGGATTTATGCTGCAATAGGAATGTCATAATTACTCATATTTGTGTACTTGCGTTGCTGATTTGTGTTGCTGTCCAAACGACTTAGTTGTCATATTTTGTACATGCACTTATTTTCTGTACCAATGTGTGGCAGATAATCTTGCCCAAACAATTTCTCAGAGTGCTTTGCTGTAAGTGAGAATGATTAAGTTGGGAACAGGAACAAACCTACGTGTTGCCAAAATAAATTTAAACCCATCTTATGAGGTAAAATAATTGCAATTGAGTGGCAACATCAGGCAAGAAACAAGGCTTAGAATGATCCCAGTAGTGCATTGTTTTGAGTGAAAATTTGGAATTAAGGTTTTTTTACAACAGTTATGGAAGACGAATGAATGTTTTTCAAGGGAAGGCAAAATGATTCATGAAACTGGTTACACTTCTATTTTTGAGCAGTCATTCAATGGAACATTCATGAAACAGCCTTGTAAATTTGTTAACAAAGGAAGCTGCATATAGAGTGAGTCTAACAATATATCTAAACCCCTTTTCCCCGCCATATGTGCGAACCTTTGAAGTATTGGGGTAAAATGTGGGCTGTTGTGCGTTGGGTTGGGGGATGATGTTTGGACCCGGTTATAAACTCTGCTATGCTCTGTTGTGAAGAGTATGGAGTTGTGGACTCTATGGAGTTCATGATATTAACTATGTGAATTAGTTTGACTGTTTGCTGCTGTTGAAATTTTTTATATTATAATGTTTGAACGTCTAATTATTATATCAGACTAAAATGAGAATTGTTGCTCCTTAAGCAGTCTAAGGTTGTTTCTTCCACGTCTGAAGCTTCACCAGCACTTATTGCGAAAATTAGTACGAGGCATGATGCTAGTGGAAAAATCATCAGAAGCATACTGTTGAACAAGGATAGTCGTCAGAGTCAGTCACCTTCATCACCCTTGACCGAGCAGAAATTTCAAGCTCTGAATGCAGACAAAGGCAGGCGTCCACCTCGCCAATCTGGTGTCAGGTCCAATGGGCCAATTTCCATCAGTGAGCAGTCTCCCTTGAGTTCCGATTATGCTGGGAAGAAGTCAGTGGATTGCAAAGCTTCTGGAAATGAAACCCATGGTTTCGGTGGTGGTCGTGACAGGCAAGACAGGCGCACAAGAAGTAGAGAGAGACTTGATCGTGGTGTTTGGACTCCTTTACACCGTTCTGATGCTTCTCCTTCTAGCGATGACTTTCAAAGTAATGTTTCAGATTTTTAGAAGGTGTCATTGTCTATGATTTGATCATGTTGAGACGATTACATGTGTTTACAGCCTGTAGCACCCTGTTAGCGTGTTAATTGGTTAAAAGAAAAGAGCATGGGGATGAGGGATCCTTTTTAGAGATGTTAGCCAGAAAATATTCGAGGAGTACAGAGTATTTACAAATTTTGATAATGCTGAGAGGTAACAGTCTTCTCGTGGTGGTGATACTGTACTGGGATTTTTCTGAAAGTAGCATACTGTTTGTCAGTGTTGAAAAAACGAGCTTCTTCTCTTGTTTTGATGGATTTCTCTCTATGTGCTTCTGTGAGGTTGGTATTAAACTCTCTTTTTGTAGGTAAACGTGGGGATTCCAAATATGACCCTGTTCATCCTGGCCGTGGGGCGGAAGTTGCAGCTCATTCAGGTAGTCGTAATAGCTCATATACTGCAAATGGTCAGTTAATTTTGTGCTTGTATTGTCCATTTCCCACCTTAGACCCCTTTGTGATTCCAAAGCTTTGTCTTGACCATTGACATCATGAACTGTTAATTTTACACCAGGATCTCATAGGCATTTCGTTCGTCGTGGAGCAACGTACAATGGAAAAGATGATGGCGCATCCAAAAAAGCTGGCATCGTGAGTCATGGTCTTCATGAGGTATTTCTTCTTATTTTTCTCCTTTTCTTTTGAGTATATCACGTCTTGGGTTTCAGGGTAAGCATTGACGGCCAGTTTCAACAAAAGAATAGTTAAAAGTATAGTTTAAGTTAAAGAGACTTTCTTGATTTGTGAGAACAGCATATGTTAAGAAGCAGAGGAGGTAGTACGTTATTTATGTTCATGTTTCGCGTCCTATCTAATTGTATTGTTGCAATTTGCAGAAACAAGTTTGGGTTCAGAAGTCAGCAGCAGGTTCTTGAGCTTGTCTTCTTATGGTGAGCTATTCCATATTTATTGCAATGCTGTGTTGTCTTAGTCAAGGATGTCATAATTTTTTAAACTTGGAAACATTGTAGAGATAAAACCACTTCGAGAACATGAGCCCAAAGATTAAAAGCTAACAGTTGGACATAGCTTGTCATGCTTTGTTGATAATCGCCTTTCATAAGAGTGTAATAACGACCAAGATTCAGTCTTGAAATAAGGCGGGGCTGTCTAAAATATAACGTAATAAAGAACTGGTACTTATAGGTGGTAAAATTGTTAAACAAATAAAGAACTAGAAAGGAAGACGCGAGACGAGAAAGAAGACATGGTATTGCAGCAAAATCAAAAGGTAGAAAACCTGTATGACAAAAAATAAAGTGAATATTGAGTTGGCGTGGTGGGGGGAAGGAAGAAGCACTAGAATTTGTAACTGAACAATCTTGCAAAAAAATTGTGCTTTACTACATAGATGCAATTTGCTATGTTCGCTTCAGTTTTCTTGCAGTGGTGTTTGTTTCTCATGTGGGTTCAATTTATGCTTTACTATGTTCTACAAAATAAAGCAATTAATTTCCATTAGCTAAACCCCGTCTTTCTTGTGAAATGCTCATCACCGTATTTTGTAGTTTTATAAAAACTAAATACACCCCTATTAAATAGTTTGTTTCCGTTTCAGAATTCCTTTGTTGCCACTCAACTATAGTGACAAGGTTCTACTGGATTTTGGATTAATCTTTACTTGTGAATATCGTGGTTAGATCTCCCATCAGCCATAGCTTTGAACTGACAGTCAAGGCAAGCTGTCAAGCATTATCCCGAAAGCATTGGAAGGGGTCTTCTGGTGTTGCATTTGAAGAAAAGCATCAGTTGAATTGTGTATTGTGCTAACGGGTTAGTTGGCATTCAACTGGGCAAGTTAGTTACAAAATGAGGCTTTCATAAGTGAGAATAAAGCAAATGAGTACCATTTATGGCAGCAAAGAGTAGTTGAACACTTTTGCAGGTTTCTTGCTCATATGAAGATGCTTCAGATTTTTGTCTTGGCTCCTGCTCGGGTTTGTATAGAGCAAAGTCTTGACCGGTTATGTCAAACTTGGTAATACTGTATATACTGAAGCACGAGAGATGCCAGCGCCCAATACTAAGTTCTACTGAATGTGATCTTTAAATTGAATATATTCATAGGAGAGATCCTTTTGGTGTTTAATGTTAGTGATTAAACCTATATCGACACGTTATGTTAAAATTATAAAGTGAGGTGTTGCAAAGTTAGTCAGGCTTTTAGCTGATTTGTTGGTATTGGATAAGGCCGTTCTCTGAATTTTATGTTGGTCATGGTATAGATCGCGGTTGTGCTTGGTGTTTGTCTAACAGTACTGAGAAAGAGGTCTTGTGTAAGCTTTCCGGTATCTCATGGCTCTCTTCCATTGTAATACGTAATAGCTGCCATGCTGGTGACATTATGCAACATATCGGTTCATGTCGGTATCAATATTTAATCTAGACTATCTAGTACAGTACTATATTTCTTCAGTGCCATTGTAGGAGGCCTCATAACATCATCAAATTAAATTATGGGTTATTCTACGTGACCCTGTATTTTTTCTCAAATTCTACACGGTAATACTATTTTTTAGGGATTACACGTTAATACTATTTTTTCTCAAATTGAATTTTGAGATTTTCTGTAATTTCTCCTTATATTTTTAAAAATTGTACATCACCACCTTACCTTTTTCTACAAATCACATATTTATGAAAACGTAATCCCTTCATTAATTTTAATTTCGCAATTTTGCTGGATTACTCCCAAATTGGCAAATCACTCTCATTACCCTTTAATAGACCGAGTGTTGAAATAATTTCAATAAAAACCTTGTTCGATATCAAAAAATATTCTAAATACCATAGTAAAAGTATTATATATCGATCATTATAATAATCAATCCCAAGTTTAATTCATAGCGTTAATCTAATTAAAAACTTTTGTTTTTAAAACCTCAACAAATATCCCAAAACGAAAAACGTTGTAAACGCAATAATGACTTTAATTGTTTCACACCGTAACCCGATTTCTTTGTTAATTATTGAACCCGGATATTGAGACCGGATATTGAGAGTTGACCTTCTTTTGCGTAATTGAGTGAAACTTAATAATAATAAATTGAGTAAATAAGGGAGTATTTTTAAGATTATTTCTTTTGTAAAAAAAACAAATAGAGTTATTTTGCTGGATAAAAAACAGAGGGTTACCTTGTAGAAAATCTCGAAATCCAATTGGCTACCTCACTTACTTAATGGACAAATCTGACGGAAAAAAGTTAAGGGTCACGGCAAAACATATTAACAAAGTTAAGGGTTATCATGTATGTTCACTAAAAAATAGGGTTATCACATAAAATTTAAAAAAATACAGAATTACTACGTAGAATAACCCTTAAATTATTATTGTTGAAGTAACACAACTCCAAGATGGAGGCCACCTTAATAGTCCCGTCCACCTTAATAGTCCCGGTTTGGATGTATTTCATGTTGATCCCAAATATGGTATACACAAAAAACTCAGAATATGGGCACATTAGCGTGTACATGGGAATTTTTTCCTCTTTATCAAGCTGAAAAAATAGTTTTTCGATTCTAGTCATTTATTTACCTTTTTAATTCTTCTAATCAAAAGATAAATAGTTGCTTGGGACTAGACCTGACAAAATTATACCGAACCCGAAAAACCGATCGAAAATAACTGAATCAACACCTGACCGAACATCCGAAAGGTACAACTGAACTTCACCCGGAAACCTGAATCGACCTGAACTGATTCGAAATCGAACTGAATTTGTAATATCTGAAATAGGCCCGAGATCGAATGAACCTGAACTGTTTAACCTGAACTGTTCTAATCCGAACCGATATATATCCGAACCGATTTCAACCCGTACATTGATGACTAAAACCCTAACATTGAAACCCGAAATAACCCGAATGTACCTAAGTGACATATCCAGGGTGTCCTTTGTACATAAGTATCACCCATATGACGTTAATGAATTAATATTATATAGTAATTATTAAAAAAACATTATATATTACATTTTTTAAAAACATTTTTTGTATTATATTCAATGTTTTGAATAAAGACCTAATCCATTGACATCCGATCCGATTTTGACCTGACTCGAATCTCAACTGCTCTGATATTGACTCGACTCGAACCTTAGTTGCACCGATATTGACCCGAATTGAACCTGAACCGACCCAAAATATCTACAACCGTTTAAAACTGAAAACTGAATCCAACTGAGTTGAACCAAACTGAAATCGAAAAAAAGATAAACCGAAATAACCCAATCCGAAAGAACCCGAACCGAAACTGATCTGATTGACCTGTTTGCCACCTCTACTTGGGACTGAGGGATTATTTAGGGTGGTTTATAAAATTAATTTTGCATTCGATGCTTTATAGCATCAAAATGAGAGAATCTCCAATGGGCAATGGGAAAGTGACCAATGTATGTTACAAGTTACAACCTACAGTTTTGAATAATAAATTGAGTTGAAACGAAGCATATGAACTTAATGAAAGGAGACAAATTTCAAGACGCTGAAGATAAAATTTTCGTATATAGAGTGATAATTCAAAGGGAAAACAGTAAAAGGAAAATAAAAATAAAAAGCAGAGAAAGGGAATTGAACAGTTTGTCGACATAGGACTTGCTCTCTTCAAGTTGTATTTGCGGCCAAATGCAGAACAAAATCTTTCGGCTATATACGGTGAACGAAAACCCCGTCAAGTGATAGTACAGTGTTTGTCCCACGTCTGTGCACCTGACCACTAAACTCGTGCTTGTGCTCAGCTCCGCAACACCCTTAGTCAGTTGTGCCATTCAACCCTTGAGAACTCTTTAACCACAGTATAGCGGGTTTGTCACATTTCTTTGGGATCTGATACTTACAAACAAGATACAAGGGTTGAGAAGAAGCTCATTTCATTACTAGGAGTATAAGTTTAGTTTAAAAAATCGGAAATCAAACATCAGTACATAATTCAGGAACAGCTGAAGAAAGTGTACAATAGCTTTCGACCTTTCGTGCCTTCTCAGGTGATAAACACTAAAAATAAATTCAGTAATACTAAGTTCTGATTGTTGTAACTTTCGTCTGTACAACTTCTGCCTCTCAATGGTGAATCACATCACATCACATCACATCGTTCAGTAGAAGAATACCTTATCGGACTTCCAACAGGGTAGTTGAGCTATGGAATTTGGATGATCTCGAGTAAGATTTTGTGTAGCGATTGGGGCTTTGAGAAAAATGGGCAATGATCACTCCCTTTAATCTTATACACTCCCTCGGGTGTGTTTTCTCTAACAAGCTTTTCCTGAACATCGGGTGAGAGGGCACGGTCATCTAAGGTTTGAATGAAATAGCGTCTTACAGCACCATATTTTTCAGGTGATAATGAGAGTTTCTCCATTATAGGACCCAAAGGAACGGGTCTCATGGACACCATCGCCAAAGCAATATCCTGAAAGCACAAACATCAACTTTTTATTTAGATCTATATACAAAGACTGCTGAAACAATGGAATGGGAAAAATTCCCCTGACCAAAGCAGGCCATCTTATCTAGATCCAGTTCAATAACAGCCAAATTAACGAATACTATGGTGGATGCAAGTAATTCAAATCAATCTATCCACATTGCTCTGACCCAAACCCTACCCGAACCCCAAAATAATACCCGCGTACACTGAAACTCGAATTAAGCATCTGAAAAAACTCAGTGAAAATGAGCAGAACCAAAATGGCTCGAAACAATAAACTTGCAAAAACACACCAATAGGCAATAACCAACACCAAAATTGATCATAAAATGACCCGATTGAACTAACAATTATTTGAAAATGACATATTACAATTGAAATGAAGCCGAAATGGACGAATGCGTAATGTCCCTCCCCGCGTCCATGAACCTGATCCTAGTTAGTTACCCATTTGCCAATTCTCTTGGTTCAGATTACGGATGCAAGCATCACCTATCATCCAAAGTAGGGTATATTTCGTGGGAAAAGTAATGAATTTTTCATGGGAGCACGTTCATCTTATAATCACCCAAAAACTAACACTATCAGGAAGAAGAGTAAGATAAGTTGACAGTGCCAATAATACCGAGTTTAGCTAAACAGGTCCCAGATCAAGCACCATAAAAGTTAAATTTGTCCATGCAGCGTTGTCTGCGAAAACTAGATATGTCATATGTGAGATCAAACCAGATACTAACTCACCTTTGCAACTCTTCGGCACGTATATATGCTACCCACACACTTGGCCAAAATACTAATTTTCCAGTCAAAACCCTTGGCATATTAAGATACGCTAATCAGGCTCGATATCACGTGGAAGTGACAGTGTACGGATGTCTTAACACTCCATTTTCATAATTAGGAGACAGGCCAAGCAGATAAAAAGTACTTTGACCAATTATGTAAACACGAACATGGTACATCTCATAAAACTATCTCAATCCTATCCTGTAGCAAATCGTGTCGACACGCAACAAGCCAGCTGAGAGGCGCATCCAAGTAACATACAGAAATTATATTAGCCTGTGACGAATGAGTACAGGCCAATAAAATGTCTGAACATCAACTTCATCTTAAATTGCTAATATTTAGAAACACTTTGACATCCCGTCTTACACAAGCACTAATATTTCTTGCTTATTCAAGAAAGTTAACGATAGTTTAGCAAGGTGTAAGTGTGTAAGTGTGTAAGTGTGTAACATGGTCGATAATAGAGGTCATCAAGCACAACATTGCAGAAACCATTTGATGTCGCAAAAGAAAAACACACCACAAATACACGATAGTACATGGTGTATAGACAAAAATAGTGGACACTTGACAGTTGATGAACTACAGTAATGATTCCTTGATTTACCTTTGCAGGGCTCTGATTGAAATATAATGCCTTCATATGTTGCTTCTCCAACTTAAATGACGTAGGAGGATTGTCAGAACCTTTCCCGTGAATCAAAAACTGCGATTCTTTCATGAAATTTTCTGCAGATCCAAGCTGTGAAAAGAGCTTTGCTCAGACAATGAAGCATTGAAGATCATGCAAATTCAACGAATACGTGAAAGGCCTATGCATTATTTTTTCTATTCCGTTTTGGTTGAGAGGGGGACCACACAATGACACAATAAAAGAAAATGGCTACTGGTAGATGGAGAACTGGGAACACTTTGACAAGACACAAAGTAAGACACATATACAAGAGAGCTAAGCTTCATACCAAATTTGACAATACTAAGACAAACACATGTCTACTAATCTGTTTATACCAGGCTACCAGCTTTGTTCATTTGAATGATCTTTAAAAGTACTTTAAAGAATGAAACATAGAGGAATAAGAATAAGTTCACATGCATACAAAACCGAAATATCAGATTCTAGGATCTGTAACTTATCGGTAAATTTGAGTCTCCTGACAGAAATCAGACCACAATTCACTACTGCTGTTGTTTGCTTAGAAACAAAGATACTACTTAGTACTTACTGTTCACTTAACTTAGTATATTGAGTTACAAAAGGTTATGTAAAACTAGATACCTCATCTACTTCATTTAGTCTGACTGATTAGAAATAGAATTTGAATGTATGAGTCGTCACTCATGCAGTCATAAACTAATAGTTTGAAAATATTAGAATATTACCATTACATATATACTACAGCAGAATCCATATGTTTATGAAAATTATTGTCACTGTTTATACCTAAAAAGTGGACAGCTTTACCACTAGTAACGAGTTTTCAACCTCAGAGAAGCCAAGTAATTAGTACTGAAAACACATTAACGTACGAGTTCTCAGCCTCAAAAAAGCCAAGTAGTATCATACCTAGAAGTGTAGGAGTTGCTTCAAAGTAACAGAATCTTTAGTAGAACCGTGTGTGTAGACAAATTATTGTAAAATTCTTATAGTTCTTATTTTATAAGAAACGTAGGGAGCAGACTCTAGCATGACCCAAATATCTGTGTTCACTGTCAAGCTAATATGCATATATGAAGCGTTATACATACCTCTTCACTAAATACATCAAAGGGCCTCTGTTCACTAGAGACCATTGTGCCACATACAAAGATAGCTTTGAAAATCTTTTGGGGGAACTGCTCCATAGCATAAGAAACAGCCGCACCTCCACAACCATGACCAACCAATATAACCTGCCAATGAACAGCAAATGTTGTAGCAACTGAAATCAGATGCCATAATTTTCGAACACACATTAGTGATTTAATTTTAACAACTTACCTTTTCGTCATCAGGCAAGTCCTCTATATACGAAATCAGTGGCTTTGAATAATCTACTAGTGTACTGACAGAATTAGTATCTGTTGTATCTATACCAGAACCACTGAGATCTAAAGCATCAGGGAGTAGCCCAGATTCTTCCAACAAAGCAATAGTTTTGTACCAACACCACGCCCCAAAGCCTTCCCCGTGTATTAGAACAATTCTTTTCACTTTCAGACTTTCCAAGAAATCAGCTGCCTGAAAAGGACGCCAGAATTATACAAATATACAAATCAAAAGAGACTGTCATCGTAACTCAGAGCAATGAATAACTAAACCAAGATAGAAGTATAGTCAGCAATTCATCAATTTTCCCAACATCTGACGATTAATTAGGCTGTTACAGACGAAATGTGAGTCAATATCCTATCATAGTATCATGTTTTTATACCTGGTACAAATTAAACTTTGGTTCTACAATAATCTCTACAAGATAAATGATCAAGCATCAACGACCCGTTGACTGGGCAACCGTCTTTTTTCTTTTGAACGCAAAACCTCGTACAAAGATGCTATGTGCCAGTAATCAGAACAAAGTTTACAACTCTCTCTAAATTGACAGCTGATATAACAACAATGGTGTCACAAAGCCGAGTTTTTTCCCCATTTACATACGAGATTCAACATTTCATCATTGGCACAGACAACCCAAACCAATTCAACATGCTTAAAACTAGCCCAACAACAATTCCAGTTAAAATTATTAAAAAAAAATCAAATTAAAAACTTACAGGATTATATATCAGGTAAAGTCTTACTGTCACTACCAGAAGAACACGGGCAAATTGTAGACTTTATGGTAATCATGATAAAGTGATAATAAACACAATGATTATTTATTATAATAAAAAATAAAATAAAAAAACTGAACAATTTCATTACATACTCTATCAATCAACCACAGTAGTAGTACTAGTACTACTAAGAAAACAAAAAGTTGAGCAAAAAAAAAAGCAACTTTGAGTGACCCAGCTTTTGCAAGATCCAGATTCATTCATGTACTACAAGTTTACCTTTTCAACAACATAATCATAACAAAGCACAATCATCACACATTCTTCTTCTTCTTAAAATCTACCAATTTAATTACTAAAACAACAAAGACTAAATCAAACCCTTATTATTCTATACTTGACCTTTTCCCCACCAAAAATATAAATATATCATTTCTTAACTTATATATAAAACCAAAACTCAATTTCAACAAACAATTCGCTCCAGTTTCGCTTCCGTATAAAGGTTAGTCCTTATTTTCTGACATTTCACATACCTGTTTAGTATTAGAGAAGGGATCAGAAAGAGTGCGACGTTTAGAAGTTGAACCAACACGACGAGACATAGATCCTCCATTGTCAAACCTCTGAGAATACTGATGTTGTTGAATCGCCATTGATAAAGCTCTTCTATGTAAAGCAGCTGTATCATCTTCTTCAAGCAATTTTCTGTTTGATCTTCCCATCATTCTCTTACTCTTTGACCTCAATTCTTTCGTATCATTCTTCTTTGACATACATATAAATCGATTACCCATTTCTCAAAATTCAATCTTTTGCAATACACACTTGTTATCTTTCAATTTTACGCGAAACCCGGTTACAAAAATTCAATCGTTTGCAGTACCCAAATGATAATCAGAGATTTTAAGCAACAGCACAGATTTAATTTTGTGATTTTAATCAATTGGCAGCTGTTAATTTGTGAATTATGAGTATAATTTAGGGCGGAAAATGAGGAAAGTAGTGATGTTTGACTAGTAGTTAAGTTTGGTAGCTGGGGAGAAGAAAGCAGCTTTCTTTTTGTTTAATGATGAGACAAGATTAGACGGAAGATGGTGAACTGCAACATTTTAATGCACACAATTTTTGGTTGATTTTTTTCACTATTTCAACTGCAAATTCAATATTGTTTCACACTGTTTTACTGTGCACTCAACCTGCTATTTTGGATGGATTAGGCACCAACGCCACCAAGCAGCTCAACCAAATAAAGTATTGCCTTAGTCTTGTTAAACACCAATAAATCCGTTTTAACTGTTAAACGGGTTAAATATTACTTGAATTAGATTATGTTTTTTCGGCTGTAAGTAGTTGAATTACACTGAATGAAGCTGAATTGAAGTTAATGGAGCTTAACTGAACTAAGGAGGCGTTTGAGAGAGAGTCTATAAGAAAGGGAAAGGGAAACAAAATTACTCATTCTCTTTGTTGTTCCTTGTTTGACACAAACAAAGGGAATGAAACTCTCTTCTTTACCCCTCAAACCATCTAAGGGGGCGTTTGGTTAGAGAAAAGGAAAGGGAAAGGAAATAAGAAAGGGTAAAAGGGGGAAATGGGAAAGGAAATGGATTACCTAAAACTTAATTGGTTGTTTGGTTACACCAAGAAAGGGAACTAATGGTCCATTCACACTCACTCCTACCACTATCACACACTACCACAAACAACCACGTATATACTAGCGGTGGTGATGGTTGTGGAGGTGTCATGGTCGTGGTGGTGGTGGGGGTGTCATGTCGGTGGTGGTGGTGACGGTGGTGGGGTGTCATGGCGACGACGGTGGTCGTGGCGGTGTTGATCGCGACGTTGATGATGGTGGGGGTGTCATGGCGGTGGCGGCGATGGTGGTGATAGAGATGTCTTGGCGGTGGCGGTGGTGGCGGCGGTCACGACGGTGATGGTGGTAGGGGTGTCATAACAGTGATGGTGGTGAGGGTGTCATGGCGGCGGCGGTAGGGGCGGTGGTACTGGTGGTAGTGGTGGTAGTGGTGGCGGCGGTGGCGTCATGGGGATGGTTTGGTGCGTGGTGGCAATTGTGGTGGTAGGTGAAAAAAGTGTTTGAAGAGGAACAAGGGTAATGAAATCTCATACCCTAGGGGTGTGGGGTAATGAATTAGATGGATTGAGGGGTAAGGAAGGGAGTTGCATTCCCTTTGTTTGTGTCAAACAAACAACAACAAAGGGAATGAGTTACTTTGCTTCCCTTTCCCTTTCTTTTAAAACCCCAAACCAAACGCCCTCTAATTTGTTACCTCATCCCCTATGTTATGAGATTTCATTATGATTGTTACCCTGCAACCATTTTTTTCACCTATCACCACATTTACGACTACCACCACACTAGCCACCACCATGACACCACCACCACCGCCACCACTACTATCGCTAACACCGCCATGACACCTCTGCCGCCACCACCGCCACCATGACACCATCACCACCACCACCACCATCACCGTCGTGACCACCGCCACTGCCATGACACCTTCACCACCATCACGTTCGCGACCACCACCATCGTCACCACCACTGCCCCATGGCATCCCCACCACCACCACCATGACACCCCTACCACCATCGTCGCCATGACACCTTCACCACCATCAGTCCATCACCGCCGTCAGTAGATAAGTGGCTGTATGTGGTGGGGTGTTAGTGGTAGGAGTGAGTGTGAGTGAATTTTTAGTTCCTTTTCTTGGTGTAACCAAACAACAAATTAAGTTTTAGGTAATCTCGTACCTTTTCCCCTCTTACCCTTTCTTACTTCCTTTCTCTTTCTCTTTTTCTAACCAAACGCCCCCAATGGAATTGTGGTAAAAGTTAATTTGCGAAAAGACAAGTTGAAATAAACTGAATGAAGTTGAGCTAAAATAAATAGTTTAGGTGAACTAAAATGAGCTGAAATTAAACCAGAGAGAACCTTGTATTAGGTTCTTTTTGGTAAACTAGCTAAAAAGATAGCTGAAACCTCAAAAATTAACTGAAAACTAAAAAGTTACTAATAAGGTAGCTGAAAATTGGTAACTGATTTTATAAAATTTTGTTTGACAAATTTGCTGAAAAGGTAGTTGATTTTAGTAAACTGACGTAAAAGAATATGATAATTATTTAATATTATAAATTAAAGGGGTAAAAAATGGAAAATCTCATTTCAGGTACCTGATTTCGCAAATGCTACCTGGGGTAGTATTTCATCTCATGTAACTTATTTGGTCAAATAAACTACATACCAAACACTTCCAAAAAAAATCAGGTAGCTGAATTTTTGGTCAAATAAAGCTACTTTGGTCAAACAAACTATCTACTATTGTAACACCCCCATTTATCAAGGAGTATTAACAACACATTCCCTAATAGATAACAACGTTATCATCTCGGTTGTCCGAGATAAATATATCAAATTAACAATAAAAGGCCATTAAATACTTTATAACTACAGTAAAAAGTAAACAATTCACTATAGAATACAACTGGTGGTACTACTATATATATCACTATAAGACTCTACATTGTCGTGACCTCTCAAGCAGCAGCTAACCAACACAGCATCTAAGCTAACGCTTGAAAAATCTCGTTGCTCACTATTTGCCGGCAATATCAAATGGGTCACCGCAGACACAAACAGAAGAAGAAACACAACAAACACACCATATAAGGTCAATAACTGTATATACAACAATGATAAAAATAGAATCAATAGCAAATCAAACCAAACCACACAATCTTGTTTCAATTATCAATCCCCAAATTCCGAGAACTAGAGTCCAAACCGCAGCCCATACTCGACTACACATCACATATGTAGCCCTACCATGTTACCCATCGCAACAGGTAATCCTCGCCACTAGTGGGATACCGCAACCTAGCCACCTAAAACTATGCTCATCGCAACGAGCGAACCCATATCATTAATGTGCATACTGCCTTGTGACAGAATCCCCTTGTGATAGGAGCCACAAAAGGCGAACATAGGGGTGAGGACCATCTCCTGAAAATGGCTTCGAAACAATCTCAATAACCAAAATATATGATATCAATCAATCAACCAAGACAAACAATGCATCACAAATCTCAAATCATATCAAACAGTAATAACTGAGTATATAAACTCTACCTCGCACATATCCACATCACAACAACCACCACATCGACGCATAACAAACAAGCAATCATGTTGTCATCTTACAAACAATAATTACCCTATTACTATACTAGTAAAACCAACTAATTGAATGCGCACGACACAAAATTACCACAAGAACAACTATACTCCGATGACGAGGGAGATTCGACTCGTTAACTCGACATTCACGCTACGCTCATCCCGGAGCAATGATCATGGTAAATTGGTGGAGAGAGAGAGAGAGAGAGACAGAAAGTTAGGTTTTTAGGAAAAAGGAAAAAGTGTTTACGATAAAATGATTTAAGTTAAACTCCCAAAACATTATAGATCACTGTCATAGAGGTACTCGGTCAGTATATGGCATACTCGATCGAGTACGCTACACTCGATCGAGTACCATGGTACTCGACCGAGTGACCATTACTTCGTCGAGTACTCAACCTTTATCCGTCTAAAATACAAGACAAATTCTTATTTCTACCTCTCACTAGGGATCTTACGCTGCTATAGGTCAGTCAACGGGTCCTTAATAGGGCGGATATTACAGTCTTCACAGAAACTTCGTCACCGGAGTACGTCTCACACCGGACAAGGCAACTGACATCCATAAGGCTAAAACATGTAGTAACTGTTGGAGTAAATATCCACAAAAATAGTGCGATCACATGTTTAAATCTCAAGATAAGAATACGCAAGGGATGATTCATTTATATAGTCAATTGATCAACATTATTCAATAACGATTGGCTGGCTAGAGTTTGACGTTACTGTCGTTTGACGGTGATGTTCAGTTGATCCCTTAAGGTCAAACCTAAAGAACGATTCCCAAACTTTTAAGTTAACTAATTGTATGTCGATACAGATTAACTAGTTCCTTAAATTGAACAAAAATTGAGAATCTTATATCTTATTGTAATATGATTAAATAAGATTCAATTTAGTAATTAAGATATTATATTACTAAAATTGATCGATGTTTACGAAACATGCGAGATAAGAATGACAAGTTAGTTAGAATTACAAAATGTTGTGTATTATACTAAGTACTAACTAAATTTAAAATGACCCATTTTACGTACATGTAATTAAGAATTACTAATAAATTTGTTAATTGTAATTTATTTGATATGTAATGATATTTAATTGTTAAATATGCATTAAATTACAAGTGTTACATTGTCGGACTAAAAATACATAAGAACACATAATCTATATAATAACATAAAAAGCCTAGATTGAGTTGGTAATTGAACGACACGTGGCGAGCTATTGAGTAGTTAGTTGAACAACATGTGACGAGCTACAATTTTATGCTGAATTAAAATATTAAAATAAAGAACAAATAGAAAACGAATAGACAAAATAGTGAATAGTAATCAATGTAGAAATGATCTAAACCTTTATCTACCAAACATTACTAACTCCATAATCACAATTTATATCTCTTGAATGCCAAACTTTTCATATTTTACAATTATGAAACCAATTTAATAAATTTTACCTATAAAATAAGATCAAATGATAAAAACTCTAATACATTCTTAGCAAAAATTAAAAATAAAAAAATTTACGGGTAAGTTTATTCCTTTTCGCCTATATTTTTCTAATAGTCTGTTTAATTTCATTTGATTGATTATTTGAAACTTTTCATATTTTTATTTTTGTAGTGAGTTGGAATCAATTGAGAGAGAAATGAAGAAACAAAATTAAAGTAGAAGAAAAGAGAAGAATCTAACAAGCATTTGTATCATATTCTTTATTTTTGGCATTGTCAATTTTGATGAGGACACTTTATATCACTAATTATCGAATATATTTAAACCTTAGTTTTATAGTCTCACATTTTATTATTATTGATATAACGATTTGGGAATTTGTTAATGTGGTAATGTGTAGTGAATTTGTTGAAATTGATATTAACAACTTCATGTATGGGCGTATGGGGGTGGCGTGTTTGGTACAAGTATAATATTTTTTATGAAATCGTCTAAAACAATATATTTTTCTTGTACTTTGAGTACCAAAGAGGAACATATCGTTTAATTTGTAATTTTAAATTTTTAATGAGAGAATATCGCATGATTATCGATGTTGTTTTTATTTAATGTACCCTTATTTAAATTATGTTTTATTTGATTAAATATTACATGATTATTATTGTTCTATTTAAGAGAAATTGAGTAAGAATATTTTAATTCTTAAATATTCGTATTATATTCATACTCAAAAAATATAATCATGCAACTAAGGTTAATACTACTTACTACTTTCATAATATCATTTTAATAAAGTTGTAAACTAGAAAAAATGTTATTTAAATGTCCAGTAAAAACGATCATTCAACTACAAAGGCCTTAGGAATCGAATTAAATTGCAATAACAACAAAACAAAAATTTTTAATGAAGAGTTAAAAAATTCCGTGATTTTCACGGGAAATTAAACTAGTTTACAATAACAAAGTCAGTTAACCAAATTCAAAACAAGCTTAAACAACAACTAAAAACGATGATCATCACTCTTAAGGGTTCTCGCCCATGTCCTCATTCATATAATCCTTGGCCGTTGTCCCTGATGTACCGGCTCCGTTACTTGCTCCAAGCATGACACCGCCGCCCAACCATATCCCCCTCAGAATCCAATTGGCTCCTCATGGGCCCGTGAGGTATCCGTATTTATAGCTCATCGGGGCTCCGCATGTACTCCGATCTACGTTTAGTTATGGAAAACCCCGATATCATCCCCAACTTCTCCTCACCACACTGGTTGTGCACACTTGGTCCCCACATTCTGAAGATACGTCATCTCATGCATGTTTCTCATCACTTGGCGTTGGACAATCGCTCTGTTAGCCCGCTCATTTGCATCTACGGATCGTGAAATGTGTGGTAGAACGAGTACTGGTAATGCTGAAGATACGATGGTGAAGTGTTGGTGGCCAAAGGGTGACACCGACTCATCCTCTCCAACCTCTCTCGCTCCAAGACTTTCCCGAGGGGGCTGAGTGACCCTTTTACGCCAATTGGTCAACATCAGCTCAGCCAATTCCATTAAAATATGGACAGGGATAATGTAGGTTTGGGATTGATGGTCGTGTTCCTCATCCAAATGCTCGATCACGAGGAGGTTCTCAGCATTAAGTAATCTCATTCATCTAGACCATATCACTCTCCACGCGAAGGTCACGTCATCTAGCACTCGCAACCACTTAGTGTGAATCAAGTAGTCACAGTCGATAAACGGAACTACCTCAAACAAAGTCGGGAAGTCGGTAGAGGCCATCAAGTCAGTCAATGTCTGAGCGAGACGGGTCACTATAACACTACAACTGAGGTGGCGGTGCCTAGACCGGACCATGTGTGATAGACTAGCACACACGATCATGGGAGCACTATAGTAAAAAAGTTAACCCTGAGTAGGGTTCAGATAAGACATCATAACATCAGCTCATGTGAGTTTAATTTACTCACATCGCTCCGAGTGTATATGCAATACCCTTTATTTTAAGGCTTGGTCAATGGTTAGCCAAACGGTAAAATGTGTTTTATAAATTATATTTATTAAAATATACGATTATGTTGTGAGATGGGAATAATTAACGAAAATGTAAATAGAGACAGGCGACGATTAGTAGGCGTGTGAAATAGGAATAGTAGTAATAGTAGTAATATTAATACTTGTATAACTTACTAAAATCATAAATTGATAATTCCTAATACTTTTCTAAATATACGTACCATACTACTACTATATACAAGCTAGCCTATTCATAAACCTCATTCACATAATTACAAAACTCATTACCACATAAAGAGGGCGAAACAAATAAAAGGAGAAAAAGTAAAAGGGAGCAATTATGTCTTTTATTGCCTTGAGATAAGATTTTAGTAACACCATCTCATAACTAATCATCTCGCAATTTCTTTATTTTATTATCATCCTTGACGACTGTTTGACTCAGTTGTGACCGGGACCTTACTGTGACAGTAACCTAGATCGTCGTGATTGACTGAACCATCATTGACTGTTTGTAACACCTAATTATCCAGCCAATAAAAGTGTTACCATCACGGTTCCCCGAGTTAGTGAAGTCGGAGATACAATTGAGAACACTTTTGTTATAAATAACAATTAAATGGTTATACAAACGTAAAGAAATGAATAAAAATACAACTCATGACATCTATACTCTTCTAACTACTATACTCGACTCGGATATCGTCACAACTCGTCAAGTCTCCCACGTGCTACCAATACCACCTAAACATAACCTGCTCCCCATATGATCGAAAATGTCATATGGATTGACACAGACAACCTCGAAAATGGGTGACAATTACTCAACACAAATATGTCGGTTTCAATATAATTATATATAAAACATGAAATACGATAATAAGTGCAACATGCAACATGACTTTGACATGTACTACTCATGCCCATACCACGACACACACGACACACCGGTACCGAGAGACGCCCAACCGTACCCACAATCACTCTGTATCACTCCCGAGTATCGGAACACATCCAGTCGTACTAACAAATCATAGATGCTAAGAACACGTCCACGACCTCGGACCCGAGTGCGACTCAAGGTCCCCTTAAACTATGTCTTGTTACTTTTTTAAAACCCAGGTTTTAGTTAATTTTGTTAAAACGTATTAATGCTTCACTTTCACCATAAGTCAAACGTTTTTCGGTCATAGTAACATATTTAGCCATATTATCAATCATTCTTGGCTTGTTATAGATAAAAGGCATATATACCCCCTGTGGTAGAGGACATATATATAACCTCCAAGTTGTGATTGAACCATACCTTTAGAACTTGATCCACTCATTTCCCAATTTTCGGCGGTGATTGAATGTACCATTCCAAGTGACGTGCAAAAGTATCGGTACCGGAATTAGTTTTCCATTTATAAGTAGCATTCTTCGTAGTTTTCTCTTGCTCCTTGCATGTTTTACAAGCTCGGAAAAAATAGTGGATTAGTCACCTTCTCCCAGTTGATGTACTTTATCGAAAATTTTCCACACATAGCTCCCACCACTATCTTTCTTATTTATCTTGGAAGAAGTTTTGGTTCGGGTACCTTGGCGGTGATGCGATATGATTGTGATGGATGGCCAATTTTTGCAAGAATAACAAATTAAATTAGACAAATGTAAATAATAATATTATTTATAATTTAAAATAAAAAATAATATTATTATACTAATAAAGTAATTAGTAAAAATAATGAACACAACAAATAAAAAGAGAAACATAAAATTATTAATTAAGAGAAAATTCAAATTATACGTTGTTCATCTTGATGCCCTTCGGAAAAATCATTACTTGATCGAGTGATGCTCCATAATTTTGATATGATAATATATTTTATATTTATATTTAACTTGGAAAATTATACCTTATAAATTTATTAATTAGATATTTTATAAAAATATAAAGAAAGAGATTGATAAAAGATGAAGAGAAGTAAAGAATAAGAGAATAGAGAGTTAAGTCGTGTGAAAAATGAATTGATATAATAATGGACTATTTATAGGAAAATAAAATGGAAAAAAGGCAACGAAATAGTCATTGGCAACGACTCGATTTTCAACGGCTAGTTTGACCGGGTTAGAGCTGGCACTGAATGAAGACAAGCTGACAACCGAGCCGGGCTGCATATAATCCAACATTGGCAAGGCCTGAATTGATGACCGGGTTGGGTCGGGCCACGATGATAGCTGAACGAGCTGGGAAACTGGCCCACGTGCCAGTGCTGGGTCAGGTCGGGTCGGGCTGGCCGCCATGTTGTCCGGCTCTACCTTTGTCTGGACTTGACATAATTAATCTAACCCGAATCACTCGGCCAGGTACCTGACACTTGAACTCAAGACTCGGAGTTGGCTCAACTCAAATTGATCCGACTCAATATAATCTGTTCCGAATGTATATTATTACGCACTGATTACTATCGATAAATAACTTGATAACTAGTTTTGTGACCCGTGAAATTTACGGGTTTTATTTTTATTTTGCCACTTTATAAACTATAACGGTTCAACTTTATAATAATTAAAAAAATGTTGTACCAAGTCATTACCGAAAGAAATACTTGTCGGTTATTTTTTAGCAAACAATATATTAAATTGTTGCGTATGTATTGTATTCAAAGTAGTCAATAAATTTAGAAAAGTCTTTGGTCAGCGAATAGAAACTCTAAACACCACATAAAATAGAGAGGTTAAAACAACAAATGAAAGAAGAGCAAGAAAAATTCTCATGCGTAGAGAGTAGAGATATAAAGTGCGTCTACCTTACCAAAACCATATAAAAGATAATGTAAAGCAAATAACCCATAATTTTAACAATAGAAATACTCCACCAGTCCACCATTTATATTGATAAAATAGTATGAACACTATAATATTCGTAACATGATCATAAGATTGTAAGAAAGCATCTGTAATATCGCTTTTTGATTCATTTTAAAGTATTATATTTTAAAAACGACTCCCATATTTCAAATTTTTGTTTCGAACTTGCTTTGTATGTATTTGGACATCTTGCTTTCGGAACATCTACCTTATGATTCCGCCCATCATTGAGATACTTGTGAGAAGTTTAACTTTAAAAAAATTCTACAAATGGCTAATAAGCACTAAGTACTACGCACGACGAAACTAACATCGATAAAAAAATAGCTTTAATGATGATATAAGGAATATATAATAAACTTTCAAACTCTAGCCCTCCTATTAAAATCATTATGATAAAGTTGTTGACTCAATCACAAATGATCATTGAGGGGATCAATATTATCACTCCATCACCAACTATTATACAATAAGAAATTGAAATAAAGAAAATTAAAATTAAAATAAAAAATAATAGTGAATTAAAATATAAACTACAAAATATATAAGAAATAAGGTCGAAAATATAATATTATCAAATACTCCGTAAAAAAAAAAAAAAGTAAGGGATCATACCTTGAGTAGTACAACGGAGGGTGTAATTTTTTGGTTATTTTCCTATAAACCCTCTATACAATTATGTAAAAGGAAACTATAAAAATACAAATATTACTCTATAGCTTTATAAACAAACAATTACTTGCAAGATTTATTTTACAAAGTTCACGTGACAGACCAACTTACATAAAAGTCTAAAATAAAAATTCTTACGAAAATAGTTACCTTTTACCTCTTTAATTTTGTTAGTATTTTTTTACTATGATGAGTATGTATAAGGTACCTAAAAATGAAACAAAATTATTATGAGGAGTATTTGAAAAGTCAAAAAATGGTTGCTAATGAACATATTCAATGCATGAGAGATTATAATAATAACATTAATCAAAGTATAATAATGGTGTGTTACTTTTCGCGTTTTTTTTAAGCCTATATAAGTGTTGTGATTATTTCATGCTTGTTATATGTTTCGTTATCATTATGGGGTGGCGAACTTTGGGACGGAGTTCTTTTTAAGAAGGGAAGATTGTAATACCCCGTATGTTAGCCTCGGTCAACGACAGTCAAACCATGTTTTATACACGTATTTTAAACGGATTATTTATAAAGGATTTTACGTAAACTATTATTATTTATAAATCGTATTTCTACGATTAATTCCTATTTCATAATCATTTTATATTTGATGATTATTTTATAAAATGTCACTTCATTCGTATTTCTTTATTTTGATAATATATTTATAATTAAATATACTTCCTATTTTATATTTATTTCTCAGTTATCCTTGTTTAATTATTTAAGTCGTAATTATATTTAAATTCTAACTTTTTATATATTATTATGTAAGTACTAATAATTTTATATTCTTATAATTAATTTAGTTAATATTTACTAATACTGATTAAATAATTTAATTAATATAATTATTTATACGTCTCGTTTATTTTAAATTATGTGTCATGAACGAAATATGGTAATATAAATTCCTCGAGGTGCGTGATTGACTCTTAGACTTGGGTTATGATTGACGTGTGATGGCTTGGACTCGGGTTTATCGTGAGAACCATGGAATGCAACCCAACCCTACCAATGTTAACAAAACCCTAGCACAAACAAGCCCATCAACATACAAAAGAAAACCCTTACATCGACACTTCATTTTGCCTCCATCGACATTCACAAACCCTACTCCTCTATCACCTCGACTGCCCTATCATCACCATCTGCCTCCCCTAGACCAACTTAAACAAAAACCCTAATCTATAGTGACAACAGTGGGTTGGAAGAAGAGCAAAAACAACAGCAACACAGCCGTCACCATCGTTTTCATCCTTCTCGCAATAGAGAGTTTGTAAGTAATTATTGTACCCTTCCAGACCATCGCTTTTAATGTTTTATAGTTATATGTAATCTTTGTAGTATGTACAACATTTTTATGGTCTTTAAACCACCATAGGACCACCATGGGTGTCACTAAAACAGCCAAGAATGGCGACAGCAAACAACATTGTTATACTCTGTTTCGTGTTCTCTTGCATTTGAATCGTGTTTTATGGTTTAATCCTTTTGTGGGTTCGTGAGTCCTGGTGGTAGGGTGTTAGTAGGTTGCCTAGGTGGTGTCGGGGTAGTGTATGGTGGTCTAAAATTACCGTGACAGTCTACAATAGGGTATGTAAGTAATAAGGGCAGAAACACGGTAATAAGAGGGTTGTGTACATCAGTTTTGTGGTATCTTTTTCACGGGTATTGGCTAGGGTCGAAGCCTGGTGTTTGTCACTAGGGGATCGTGGGTGTTGTGAGGTCTCGAGTGTGGTGTTTGGTGGAGGTTATGGAGGTGTTAGAAGGTGGTTAGAGGGGCGTTTACAGAGGGGGCGCATGAACGGGTGCAGGAGGAGTGTTATAGGTCGGTTGTGACAGGGTGTTTTTGTACTGGTTTCGAGGGTTGTTGGAGTGGTTTCAAGGGTCGTGGTCGGTGTCAGTGGGTGCGCTATAGTGTAGTGGTGGCGGTCACCGTGTTTTGGTGGTGGTTCAGGTACGGTCAGGGTGGTCGAGAGAGCTGAGTTCAGGGACTGTTGGTCACGGCTTTTTGGGGCTGTAGAATGTTACGTTTTTTTTATGTTGGTATTTGTTGTTGTTGTTTTCTTGTCCACGTGTTGTTATTATTATTATTATTATTGTTATTTTTTTTTTTTTATAAACCGAGAACTTTTATTAAAAATACTGGAAAAATTACATGAAATTTGTGGGCACCCGCGAAACTAGCTGGGCGCCCACTCCCTTAGCAATAGCAAAACTAAGGCGAGCAAAATTCCGTTGCCGGGACTTGAACCCGGGTCTCTCGGGTGAGAGCCGAGTAATTACTCGAGGTTATGTTATTATGATTATTAATATTATTATTAGTATTATTGGTATTATTATTATTAGTAATTTTGATGTTCTTAGTAATTTAATTAGTTGAGTTGCTTAATTTATTTTGTGACGGTACTTTATTATATTATTCAAGTTAATTAGCTAGTATTGTTAATTAATTGTTATTATAATTACTCGAGGTTATGTCTAGAGTGATTTGTTAACGGTTACATATGTTCGTATAATCGTGTGTAAGACGAAGTTTATAATTATAATTAATCAAGTAGTTAATTTATAAATTGTTACCTATGAGACAAGTATGACAGTTAATGAGCATGACGATATTTAATAAGTTATAATTACATACTTACGGGTGATACACTATATTCGATATTTGGTCATTTGTTAGTGGCTTGACGGGTTTAATCGTAATAAAGGAACCTAATTATTTATCGGTGGTAGTTGTATGGTGGGTAATTGTTATTTGTTAATTGTTAAAGGTAACGGTGTTGTGGAAGATATCTGTCTTTACGTGCTCGGGATACTCATTGGAGTAGCTTGCTACCAGGTAGGATACACTAACCTTATACTCTATGATGTGTTATGAATGGATGTGATATTATGTGTTATGGATGCCGAAAATGATTTATATGAGAATGATATGGGTTGGATTGATTGTGAATTATTGGTAATGGCATGAGTATTTCATTATTTGATAGCATGATCGAATAATTATATCGTTGCATTCATGAGCATAGCATATGCATTGGTTACTGAGAAAGTTATGGTCAGATATTGTTCTGATATAAAGCCCAGGGTGGTTCTGCAGCCCAGGCCTGGTGTCTTATCAGCTATTGAGCTGGTGTTCGGTGACGACCGATTATAGTCTGCCGGGAGGTTCGGTCTGGCTTGGTGCAAGGGTATGAGATTGAGATTGAGATCGAGCATATCATGGCATTTGCATATCATTTAACTGTTGCATTATAATTATTGTGTTACCCTACTCAACCGCGAGGTTGACAGTGTATTTGTGTACACCTACGATGATCCGGAATGGGGAGTAGATTCTGCAGGTCAGAGACAGATGAGCTAGGAGCTGGGGCAGGAATGTGAGATGCATACTTTGGACCGACTTAGAATTATATCACATCTAGAGAAGTCATCAGTTGTATTTTCTTTTCCCGTTATGTAGTACCTGTAATAACCAAGTTTTAAATTTTATCAGTTTTATATAAAGTACTTTGGTTGTTTTACTTTGTTATTCACTACCTCGGACATTCCGAGATGGTAACAACTCTATTTATTTGAGAATGTCTTGCTAAAGGCTCTTAAATAAATGGGGGTGTTACATGGTGAGTGAAAATAAAAAGGTCATACCAATAATTAAATAATTGTTGGTTAGATATATAGGATAGATTGTATAGGTAAGTATGACTTATTAGTCATGTGAGATGTATAATGTATATTTGGAGAATAAGAAAAGATGATTTTATTAGTCCCTTGATTTTTAATATATAATATCTTTTGTTATTTATTTCTTATATTTATTTTATAAGCATTCTTATAAGAGATTATATGATGATATAGTATAGATAGATGTGTGAATTAAGTTAGTGTTATGTCACCATAAATTAGTATAGATATGGGTCGTTTGGTTGATACGGGAATTACAACATCCCATGAAATACAAATTCATGGGAAATAAGCTCCCTCGTCTAATTCATGGGAATTTGCTAAAGTTGTTTGGTTGTCGATGTGGGATTCACTTCCATAGGAACTTCAACCCACCAAGGGGGAGTCGATATTAGAAGTGCCTTTGTCAATTATTAGTAGTGGAAATTAGCAAAACTAACTAAACATTTTGTTTAAAACATACTCTATATGATATGATATGATATGATTGAAACATACTTTGTAAGATTTAAGCATAGTTGTTTTCTCTTCATTCATCCAATATTGAAATTATAACAATACTATTATAATTCATAAGAACTATTACACAAATTAAAAATAAAAATAAAAATCTCGAAGAAATATACATTGCGAGTGCTAAAATAACATATTTGGTGGGGAAAAACTATTTAAAGTTTTGAAAGTATTCAAAATTCAAATTGCGAATTTGAGAACGAACATTGTGTTACAACCAATAACTATAATATTTACTCTGCATACTAGGGGTGTTCATTCGCGGTTCAGTTCTCCGAACCGTATATTTAATTCGGTTCGCACACGGTTCGGTTTGGCAAAACACCGAACCTAAACCGCACCGTTCCTAACGGTTATAAACGGTTCGGTTAACCACCTTAAACGGTTATTTGCGGTTCGGTTACCGGTTAACCTATAAACATGCTAAATATACTTTTTCTTTAGTTTTCGAGAATTTTATCTAGTAGTTTAATTAAATTTTTAATATTTAATTATAGTCAACAATAAAGTTAATTAGTGAAACTTTAATATTATCATTTTAACCATTTTTGAATTTGGAAACACTTTTAAATTAAACAAAAGAACAATTTTTTATATAATATTTTAATTTTTTGCTTACTTTTTTGCGAACGGTTCGGTTCGCGGTTAACCTCTTTTCTAAAATTGCGAAACTCAACCGAACCGTGTCCATGATAAATTTAACGGTTCGGTTCACCGAACCGCTTTGTACGGTTCGGTTAATCGAACCTTAAAAATGTACGGTTTTTCGGTTTTTCGGTTCGGTTATTACGGTTCGGTTTATTATGAACACCCCTACTGCATACGACACTATTAAAAGGTTAAAATTGACATATTTGTAATGTACTTCAACACTTCGACTAAAATATTTGATTTATAATCCGTTTGACAAAATACAAAATAGAATTAGAAGTTTTACCTGGAAAGATAAACTGGGTGAAAGAGTGAAAAACAGTGTCATACTATTTTATAAAATTGTCAATTAATAAATGAAGGGTTATAATATGTAATATAACATGTCAGCACATAACATAGATTCATACTACCATTTTATTTTGCATATGTCATAATAAAAAAAAATCCGACAAAAAAAAAAGAGTATTCAAACCAAAAGAAAAGTGGAAAGAATATATATTACCATTTATTTTCCAATTTCATGTAATGTTGTTGATATGTAAATATGTCACACTCCTGCAATTTGATTACAAACACAAAATAATATTTAAATTAGATTCTTATTCTAACTATTAATTCAACACATAAAAACGATAAAAAGCGAAACAATTCATTTATTTTTTTATGTATATATAATTACCCACCAACTTTCTGAATAAAAAATTTAGGATTAGTGTGATAGTTATATAATATCATTTTTTAATTCATTATCACATTAATATCACCAATTTATTTAAGGGTAGAAGAAAAGTTGTGAATGAAAAGTTAATAAATTTATGCTAATATAACTACAAAGTACAATAATGGTGATTAAAAAGATACTATTTAATGGATGATGATAAATTAAGAACCAAAGCTGTGAGTGAAAATTAAAAAGTTTGTATTAATGTATATTTTGTGCTTGTAACTACTCCCTCCATTCTTTTTATATCACCCCATCTCATTATTCACGTTTGCCGATATCCATTTTGTTTTGATTATATCTTTAGCTACATACTACTAAAAATTATAAAAATTTGATATTTTTAATCCTCTTATCAAGACAATCCAAAAAAGATCTCACATGAATATATTTCCGTGAACGGATTGAGAGAAAACCGACGTTGAATAGTCGATTGTGAATAGTGTCAAAACAAAAGTTGGGTGATATAAAAAGAATGGAGGGAGTAATATTTAATAGTTTTTTTATATTTGTAAACCTGTAACCCATAATATTTGGAGTTGAGTTTTAAATGACATATGAGTAAGTGAGGTGTTTAGTCTTTTTCTTTTATATAATGTTGTAGCGAGTTTATTATCGTAGTGCATTTTTAACTCGTCACTGTAATTTTCATTATTTGTCTATAAACTTTAAAAACTCTAAAATCTAACTATACAATGTGAATTGTAGAGGTAACATCACTTTTAAAATTTGTTAACTCATCAAATATTTAATATGCACAATTAATTTAAGAATAATGATGATAATTAATTAATTATGACACTTTTGTAAAAAAAATTTAGTATATATATATTTTACGTGTATATGAAAGGTTAATTCAATAAATTTTCAATAAATAGATTAGTGTCATGTCACAATAATTTTTGCCATGTCACAATAAAGTTTTGCCATGTCCCAACTAATTTTTTTCACTTTACACTTTAGTTTGATATTTTAGTTTACCTTTTTAATAAGAATTTAGGGGGCGTTTGTTTCACGCATGGGTATGGGTTTGGAATCAGGAATCATACCTGAGTGGTATGGGGTTGGAACTCCATACCCGATACCTTGTGTTTGTTGCAATTGTGAGTGGTATGAGTTTGAAACTAAGTTAAAGTTGAAGTATGTAAAATTTAATACTTTAAATAATAATTTTATCATATAAAATTATGAAAATAAAGATTTTATCAAATAATTATATAACATGTTTCGTTTACAATACGTGTTAATATTTATTTTTCACATTTTTGATAATTGTAGTTTGATACCCATGGGTATCAAACTCATACCCACCCCCCTCTCTGGGTATTGGAAACCCATACCTCATGGGTTTGAGGTATGGGTATGAAACCCTCATATTTGCTAAACAAACACGTGGTATGGGTTTGACTCATTCCAAACCCATACCTTATACTTTTTAGGTTTGAACCAAACACCCCCTTATAGATATATAGTATAGTTTTATTACTTATGGACATTATTTTTCATTTTTGGCAAGTTATAAAATTAGAGACTGTAAATTTTTATTTGAAGTTTAACATATTATAGTTTTTTAAAAAAGGCTAATATTTAATGTTAACTATGTTATTATTTGCCCTTAAAATTTACAAATTTTATTTTTTATAAACGACGTATAAATTAGAATTATATGATATTTATTCGTTGGTTGAAATATTCTACCAATAAATATCGATATTGTAAATTTATTAGGAATTATGATTTTGATTTGTTATTTAATTTATTTAGAAATTTAAAAAGTCAAAGGTTAATGTTTGTTAATTGTTATGCTATTTACATTTAATGTTTTAGAATTTTTTTTTTTTTTTTTAAATAAAAAATAATGATGTGGCTCCAATGTGATGTGCAATAAGTGACGTGACTTTTTTTTTAATGCTAGGTGATATTATCTACATGACATTTAAAGTTAACCTTTTAATAATATTGTATAGATAGATAGTCGACCCGTAGATAACTCAAACACAAATAACTCGGCCCAAACGAGCCCAAACTATTATAAACTTTGAAATTGTTCCAGGCCGAGTAACCTCGTACAAACACAATTCGATTGACCCGTTTACGGGGTCACCTTTTGTCCCTCCTTGATGATTATGGAGGAGGAGATGATGAATTATTGTTGTGGGAGATAATGATTTGGTTAGAAGAATGATGAGAGCAATAATCATGTCTGGACACCGACACCATATTTCAGAAGCAACTCAATTACAGTACGTACCTCTCATTGTTTAATTTCAATTATTCATCTACATATAACATATCTTATTTCCTCCCAATTTCAAGTTTAAATTCGTCACTCCGGATTAATTTAGGACAATTTATTATATTGAATTCCATTCCTTTACAGTACAATTTATTATTATGTGTCCGTTATGAGTTAGTCTCGTGTGAGACCGTTTATTCATGTATCGAATCATTAACGCATTTATAAAATGAGACATGTCAGGTTATGGGTCTGTGTATGTCACTACAGTTGATATAGACTTGCAATTATGGTAGGCTGTAGAGGGTGCATACTTTAAAACAGTACTGTTTGTCTTTCGAAAATTAGTAAATTAGGATGATGTTATACCCTTATACTCCCTTTGTTCCGTGATTTGTTTAACCTTTGATTTCGCACAAAAATCAGGGAAATATACGAGACTGGAATAAGTAAACAAGTGGTTGCGACACTTAAAAATGGAGTAGGTTAACAAGTTAGATGCTTTCTCAATATGAAACTTGAAAATGGAATAGTAAGCAAATAAGTAGGCACTGAGGGAGTAGTTTTCTTGCATTCTGTACTTTGGCTTCGACACTTACTTTGTTCAATTGAAAGGTCAGCAAGTTTTCATGGATCGTTGGACTGGTATTCTGAAGATTCCTGTATGCCTAAAGGGCACAGCTTACTGCAGAGTAGCAGCATCGCTTTGTGTTTCACCTTCTTCAAAGATGCTCATTGTATGTTATATTCGCCACAATGTATTCAAATCTTTCATACCCTTCTTTATGAATCATATACAATGCTTAAAACTATTGGCTGCTTGATGTTTAGGTGCCTAAGGCAAATGCTATCTTCTTTAACGGGGATCGCGTTGAAGGGACAGGAAACCCAGTGATCGATAAGCTTTCTAATTTACAAAATATAGTAGACGTTCTTAACTCGAAGTTTGGTTCTTCTGTTAATACATGGGCTATTGAGGCCTCTACTTTTAATGGCCCTTTTGCTCTATACAAGGAATTCATTCAATCTCTTAACAAATGGGGTGAGCCGCAATCTTACAAACCTGGTGGATTTCCTGCATCAACATCTATCGTTTCACTTTTGTCGAATTTTTGTTCAGAGGTATGACCAATATATCGGCGCTTGACCTTTTCTTTATGGAACATTAATCTTTGGTGGCAACTTATTTTGATCTCAGTCATAGCCAACTTTGAGTTCACTCATGGTATCCATTATCCAAAGTTTGGTCACTTGGTGATAAAATTAAGGTTTTAAGTTCATTTTGATTCAAGTATTTTATAATTTCTTGATCAGCAAGTTTTGACTGATGCCCGTTCAACGTAGATGATGAGCTTCTAACAGCTTTAGGGTTACTTCTCCCTGTGGAGCTATAAAACCCCCGCTAAGACCTTGAACCTTTTCCCGTTTCTACCACAAGGCCATCTTTCGCAATCTTTTATCTACCCCGATTTAGGCATTTCCCATTTGTACCACAAGGTCATCTTTCGCAATCTTTTCTGTCTTGACTTAGGTACTATTCCTAAATCGAGAGACGGTATTGTTTTGGAAGTGTGTGGTTCTTGAGTTAATATGACATATTTTAGTAAAGAGAAGTACAAGCATGTTCTTGGGCATTTGTCACATTTTAGATGTGCATTCTGGGAAATTACATTATCAATGAGAAGAGTAGACCCTTTTGTAACGAATATTTAGGACTACTGCTTGTCGTTTTAATGCTTCTTTGATTATATAATTTCAATGCAGCGAGACAAAAAAGATGTAATGTCACGGAGTATTAATTTCATTGAGATCAATTGTATACCTTGAGTCACTGGGATACTAATACGGTGTATTTTATATTCCTGATAGATTGTACCACTCATTTAGACATTTACTGTGTTTTGTTATCCCAGTAATATAATGGTTTGGGTGTGGTTGCTGGTATTATAATGCTTCAGTTGTTTAGGCTTCGGAACTGTTATGAGGGGATTCGATAGGGGACTACATGGGAAGCTCGTTAGAAAATTTGGAATGGGGAAACCATAAGAAGCTTAGAACAGACGTGAATTGGTCCAAGATTTGAATCCCTCTTCTCCTAGATTGTAATGCCCTTGTGCCTCATTTGACACAACAAAAAAGAAAGAACAGAACAAATGTTTTGATCATGTTGCTTAATGAATTAGAGAAGTTTGAATTTACACATGGAATCCAAAATTTGGTCACTTAGTGATAGCTCAAAGTAAAAATTAAGGCTTTAGTTCATTTTCATCAACTATTTTGTAATACCTAGATCAAGTCTGACCGATGCCGTTCAACATAGATGATGAGCTTTTAACAGCTTTAGGGTTAGTTTTCATTGTGGAGCTATAAAAGTTCCCCTAAAACTTCGAATCTTTTCCCATTTCTACCACAAGGTCATTTTTCTCAAACTTTTATCTGTGTTGATTTAGGTACTAATCCTAAATCAAGAGGCGGTTAAGTTCTAGAAGTGTGTGGTTCTTGAGTTATTATGGCATATTTTGGTAAAGAGAAGTGTGAGCATTAGTCACATCAAGATTCATTCTGGAAAAGTACATTTTCAGTCAGAAGAATGTTTCTTTGATTATATTTAGGACTACTGTTTGTCTTTTTAATGCTTCCTTGTTAAAATTTCTATGTAGAGAGAAAAAGATGTAATGTCATTGAAGTATTAATTTTGTTGAGAACAATTGTATATCGGAGACCCTGATAATTTGTTGTGTCTGTCTGTGTTTTATTACCCCCTTGATCCAATGATTAGGGTATGGTTGATTGGTATGATGATGCGTCAAGTTGTTTAGACTTCAGAATTATTATGGCCTTATAAGGAGATTCGATAGGAGACGGCATGAGAAGCTCGCTAGGGAATTTGAAATGGGAAAACATGAGAAGCTTAGGACATACGTGATTGGTCCTACTCGAAATAGGAGCTGAACAAGCATCTACCTGATATTTTCTCACATTAAGATTATTTGTGTTTTTGTAGTAGAAACCAGGGTGAGATTTGTATAGATCTAATTATTCTTTTTTCATCTGAAATTTCCATGAAGCGCAAGGTCCATTACTAAAGTCGTATGACATTTTCTGTCACACAAGGACATACGGAAATTGGTCCTATCTGGAAATAAGTCACTCACATGTCAAGCTTGATGAATCAGAGTAGGTTTCTCCTACAGACAGATAAATGTATACCATTGTTCTTGTTTCATCTGATTGCTTCCTAGAATTGTTTTGATGTGGTGACCAGCAGATGGACCACCTGAGAGTCTGAGACCTGGACTGCTGTTTCTTTTTTATATATATTTTTTATTTTTGATTTGTCTTGCTTAGCTTCACTGACTCAACCAAAAGTAATATCTGAACCATCATGCTGTACACCGTTTCCTTCTACACTGATAAACTAAAAAAGATGTGTCATCTTGTGTCAAAAAGTTTTTGTAGTAGTGTTGGAAAATACAGCAGGTAAGCATGATTCATGATTATCTTACAACATGCTTACATGTGTATTTGAACTGTGCGCAGGCAGGTTTGAGCGTCAATCTGGAAGAGCATCAATCTTCTGCATCCTCTTCTTTGCCTCAAACAGTTATACTCGGATTTAGCAAAGGCGGTGTTGTTCTTAATCAGTTGGTTACTGAGCTGGGATTCGTCAAACCCAATGCCCTGGAGGACCCAACATGGCCAAAATCGTCTGGATTCTCGGGGACCCAGATTATTCCAAGTTCAGTTGAAAGCTTCTTGGATAGTATTACTGAAATCCACTATGTGGATGTTGGTTTAAACGCTCCTGGCGCTTATCTCACTGATGACATTACCATTAAGAGAATTGTCGAACGTCTTACAAAGAAGGACAAAAGAATGCGGTTTGTGCTGCATGGGACCCCAAGGCAGTGGAACGATAAGAGGAGAACTTGGATTTGTGAGGAGAAAAACCAGTTCCGGGAATTGCTTGAATCGGGCGGGAAGAAGAGTCAAGGGAAGATAGAGGTCTCTGAGATGACCTATTTCTCTGATGGGTGTCCTGATTTGCAGATGCATTTTCAGATAATTGAAGAATTGGTGGTTACTTGATGTAAAGACTCAAAGACTCTTGTTCATGACTCGTTTCGCTCGGCGATGAGCCACAGAGTTCAGGTTTCTAGGAATAAAACTAAAGCTAATACAATGGAAAAGAGGTAAACTAGTTTCAATGTCGAGAAGTATTCCTTGTGTCAGATGGTGTTCGTTTTCCACTCTTGTGATTTGGAATAAGATCTGTAGGCAATCAGAAAACACGTCCAAATGTAGAAAACCATTAGCGCTAGGCCGCTAGCCCATCGTAAAACTTCTCGGATACCCTTTGCCTCCGCCTGTAAAGCAGATTCAGACCATGAGCTACTACCTCCTTCATAGATGATTAACCCATTAGGGTCATACGCCACCCATCCTACAGCAGACTTCAAAGACAAATTCCAACTAGCATCTACTTTCACCCTGATAGTATTACACCCGCTACCCGTGCCAATCAAATAAACATGAGTACTATTCTCCAGCTTTTCCTTAACTTCATTACGTGATACACCAGTATAAAACCTATCTACCCTTGACATCCCTTGAGAAGCCTCATAAGCCGCAGTTGCCTCAGCCATCGTCTTATAATGAAGATTGAAGAAAGCCTCGGGTGAGAATAAGTCACTCTAAAAACGAGATTGTTGCGCGTACACCATATGCACCAGATAGCAGCGAGGAAGTTAATAACCAAAAACTCCCCATTATCAGCCTTAGAAAGGTAATTGATCCAATTAATAATCCATTCTCCCACCAACACGTGGGAATCATTGTCAGAACGGATGCCCAAATTACTTGAAGACCATATCCTAGCAACAATATCACAATCACGGAAAAGGTGATTTAGCGTCTCAAGCTTATCCATACCATGACAAAATCTACACGAATGGTCCGCAACTATTCCTCTTTTTTGGAACTCCGACCCGTTAGAGACAGAATTAGTAAGAATTCGCCATATTAAGATTTTCCATTTCTGAGGTCCGGGGAGTCTCCAAAGCCGTCTCTTACAAAAGGAAACACACGACCTGCTAATTCTAGATAAATCCTTCTCGGTGCATGTTTTTTGAGGTGGGAGTCAAGAGCAACACCATACCCGCTTTTAACAGAATAAATACCTGAAGTAGATAGCTTCCAAAAAGTCATATCATCGGGTTGTGACAAACACAATGGAAGAGCCAGGATTTTCGTCCGTCATTCTTCACTAAAAAGTTCAGTTATTAACTCTTTATTCCATTCCCCCGGACCCAAATAAAGATTTTTGACCTTGAGGTTCAAGGCAGCCGAGACTTAATTAGAGTTTAAGTTAGGACTCATACTAGGTGTTTCCCCATTAACCCATTTAGAGCTCCAAACATGCATCAAGATTAGAAGAATATCCCACTTTCCAAGCACAATTTGGAAGAATAAGTTCCAGCCCCCGGAGCAGACCTCTACAACCCCATGACAGATTTGAGGCCTGTTTTACAGAAATGTCGCCTGGTCTAAACGATAAGTTGAGTAATTTATCTCTGAAAACTTTCCCAAAGAGTGTATCCTCCCCCTTGACCAGCTTACATGCTTGTTTGGCCAGAAGAGCTTGATTAAGACAAGAAACATTCCTAATACCAAGACCTCCTCTGCTTTTCGGAATACTTAGGAAATTGATGCTACACCAGTGCACCGTCTTGGACGATCTCAAACCCGCCCACCAAAAATGTGACAACAGAGAATTAATTCTCTTAGCCACACTTACCGGTGTTTTAAACACCGATAGGAAGTAATTAGAAATGGTGGACAAGACAGATGAGATCAGCGTAAGCCGCCGTGCTGGTGACAAAAAAATCCCATTCCACGAGGAGATCCGCCTTTTAACATTTTCCACAAGTGCAGTGAAGATACCCGTTTTTGAGCTTTCAAAATCCGTGGATATACCCAAATTCTTACCAATACCCTTATTATTCCGAATGTTAAGAGTTTTAAGTCCTATGGAAGCACGGCGAATCGGAGTGCTCGGGCTAAAAATTATGCCAGATTTATTATAATTAATAGCCTGACCTGAAGCCTCGCAAAACTGCTTAAGGATACCGTCCAGCTGACAAAAAGCATCTCTTTTATCTACGAGGAAGAAGATAGAGTCGTCAGCGAAAAATAAATGTGAAAGAGGTGGAGAAGACCTGCTTAGCTTAATGCCCTGTAGTCGTGCACAACGAATAGCTGCAGAGATATTACAGGACAAAACTTCCATACAAAGAATAAACAAATAAGGAGAAAGAGGACCCCCCTGTCGGATTCCACATTTAGGCTTGAATTGCTTCAAAGGAACCCCATTGAACAACACTTCATACGACACGGTAGACAAACAGCTCATAATTAAGTTAACCAAGTTGTCAGGGATTCCCATGCACGTTAAAGTTTTAGACAAGAAGTTCCAACAGACCCTGTCGTAAGCCTTACTCATGTCAGCCTTTAAAGCGAACCTACCATGTTGACCTTTTTCATGACCGTTGATGTTGTGAATTGCTTCGTGGGCCTTAATTTTCCTATGAACTTCAATTTCATAGGAATTAAGTCCCTGCATTTAATTTGGGTGAATTTGACAAAACTTCCAATGGCCATGTGGGGTAGGTAAGCAATTCCTACATTATGTAAGCATTAACTTCAAATTCCTCCATTTTCCAAAAATATGTCAACCAAACAACACATATTTTTGTAAATTATGTGATTTTACAATGTGTTTTTAAAATGTCAACCAAACAAATTTTTATTTGTTTCTGAAGTCTCACTAGTTTTACGCCATGTAAAAAATACACAGGTGTAATTTTATTAAACGGAGAAAATAAAAACAAAGGTAATATGTTTAATAAGAAAAAAAATATAATTTTAGTATCGCAGTTATATCGATGTAAAATTAAAAAGAATTTATACGCTTAATTTAGACGTAAGTAAAACAACGCATCTGCTTGACAATATAAAATTATACAAATTTTTGTGTAGGACGACACTATCAGTTTAAGTTTAAGACGAATCAAATATACATATATAAGATGAATAAGACAAAAAAAAAAAACATTATGCATGGCGAAAATAAAATATATGTCCTACAACCCATGCATGGGCGGATCCAGTAGGGGGGCCGGTGGGGCAGGTGCCCCCCATGAAATTTCCGAAATAAGTTTTTATAAGCATCTATAATAGATAGTAAGTTATCATGGCATAGTTGGTATAGATGCATAATTTTATCCATGAGGTACAAGGTTCGAATCCTGATAACATTTAATGATTTTACCTTTTTCTTAATTAAAAAATTGTTTGAAATGAGATTTGAACCCATGACTTTTAGGTAACTTACCAAACTAAGTCATTGAACCACTTTGATTTATCGTTAATTGTAGTAATAAAATGTATATATTCTATGAATGAGATATTTTTTTATATATACTTACAATTTAAATTATTTTAGAAAAAAAGCTGAAAAAAGATATGTCTATGACCAATATGTTTTCATTCTTTTACTAATATCATGACTAATTAAGGAAAACATCTCCAAATTATAAAATTATTTTATTAGATGTGCTTAGATAACACGTTAAAAAACAAATTTGTGCCCCCCAACAACTAAATTTCTGGGTCCGCCACTGAACCCATGGGGAGTGATACGGATCCGTTTTAAATTTAAGACGGATAGTAGCCGGTAAAAATATCTATAGATTTTAAAATTATACTTAAGGTTTAAATTCTAAGTTCATAACCATCGTAATGAACCCAAATTATTATTAGTCCGACTCTCTAAATACCCAAAAAACTCCGACCATATAATATAAACCCTAACTATTTTATGTACATTTAAGATGAAGTTAATTATTTTCGTGGATTTCCAATTCTCAACAATTTTAATTTATTGATTTTCAGTATTTAAATGCATTAATTTTCGCCAGTTTATATATTATTATATTTGGTACTCACTTTTTGTTTCTTTTTTATACTCATTGTCACCCACTTTAATCATTTTAGTTGCTGCATGTTAAATTAATATTAACAACTTCTTTAATCTTGGAATATACTATATCTGTAAAGTCTAAGCGTCTCAATCATATTATTATATTTAATTTATAACTTTAATTTATGTAAAATTAGTTAACTTATTATCAATGATCATCAAATATTTTATTTTTACTGTTGAAATTGAAGTAGTTTGGACTTCGGAAGATTTCATATTTCAATATATGATTATAGATTGTAACTTATTTAATTAATGAAAGTAGTGAAAAGATTAAATTGATGAAAGTTTGAAGGGAGGTAATTAATTAGGTACAATGAACATGATGGACCCTATCTTAATTAATTTTTTTTTTCTCTTCCTAATTTTCATCGACCAATAAGAAACCTTTAAAAACTATTCCTTTTATAGTAAAGGGATTTGAGATTAGTCCATTTAATCTTGTCCATCAAACTAATTTGAGAGGCTTAGTTCGAAAAGTCAGTTAGATGTCCAAATTATATGGAAATCGAATTTTCCTAGCACATGGTACTTGAACACGGACATTCAGCTAAAATGTTATGTCTTTTTATTGTATCCAATTACTATCCCCTAAAACGTTGGGTCACGAACCTAAGTATCTTTTGAACTTGTTACTCCCTCTGTCTCGATCAATTGTTATCTATTGCTTTTGACACAAAGATTAAGAAAAAAGTATGAATGAATTTAGACCACACAAATTACATGGCTCCACATGCAATGAACACAAGGTTGGCAAAAATGAAAATAGATAACAATTCAATGATACACCCCAAAGTGGAAATAGATAACTATTGACCGGAACGGAGGGAGTATTAGACAATCATGCTTCTGCTAACAGCGTATTAAACTTCCGGCATCTCTTGTTTCTCTCTTCTAATAAATTCTTCCAACCTTTAAATTCAATTACAAACAAAACCGATTTAAAGAAAATAGTAAGCAAGTAGTTGACATTAGTTTCAAGAAATTAAACATGTACGAACTAATCTATGTAAAAACGGTTACACGAAAGCAAAATGTGTAGGATGGAGGAAAACATGTTCGATTGTTTGATAAATATGACAAAGCACAAACGAGGTGTGGTAAAGAGATGTGATCGCCGCACATCTCCGCTCAATTTCCTGAAAAGGAGGCGAATAGATGGTGGACTATAAGTCATAACGGTTCAAATGAAACTCTCGAATTTAACTCGAGTTATTTCAGGACTTTCTTGGGAGCTCTTTTTTACCCGGATCGAGGGAAGTTATGCAATAAAAGTGATGAGCGATAAATGCTTAGTTTTTGGGCCACTATGTGATGCTTAATTTTGGGCCACTATGTTGGAAGCTCGTGTTGTGCCTCGTTTGACTTGGTTTTGCCCCAGCTCGTTGGGCCACTATGTCCTGCTGAATTTTGTACAACTTAATTTTTGGAGGAGGCTACAGTTCAAAGGTCTGGTGATCCTAAGCACACCGTACACCGACTAGATGGAGATCTCACTTCAAAACAACCCAAGCTACATTCTCTATGTGTTTCTTATCTAATTTTATGGTTTATAATTATGTATTTTTTTTGGTACATATAAGGGGAAAGCTCCAAGAATTAACTAGCTATAAAATGAGGGAAGGCTACTCCAAAAATATCTTCCCGTAAGATAGGACGCAGATCGATAGGAGGATTGTCTAGTATACTGGGATTGAAACTAGCTTGGACTCCATGATTTGCAAGCCAATCAGCTGCCCGATTTGATTCTCGGTATGTGTGCTCTAGTTTCACTGCGGAACCACGCTCTTGAAGAAGATCTTTGCATCTCTTGATTAACGGCCGAAGATCATTGCCGACAAGCTTCTCTTCTAGGATAAGCTGAATGCACGGTTTATTATCCATGTGGATGATTAATTTGGCAATCATCCTTTGCTTAGCTTTTTCCAAACCAGTTACTAAGGCCAACAATTCGGCTCTCATGGAAGAATGGATACCGGCTGAAAAAGTAAAGGCTGATATGAAATGACCTCTGTCATCACAAAAAAATACCTCCGCTTCCAGCTAAACCCGGATTACCTTTAGAAGCCCTATCAGTGTTAAGCAAAATCCACCCATGCGGCGGAGGCAACCAGCGGATATAAACTTCTCTACTGGCCGCCCCGCGCGCTGGATTGAACAATGAGAATTTATCGAAGGCCCGACGACTCTGATCATATTTGCTGAAACATGAACTCTCTTGGGAAGGTTGGGTTCTCCTTATCCCTACCAAAAACCACATTGTTCCTCCACCTCCACAACCACCAACAGGTAATCGCAAACCAGAAAGCCCAATCCTGACCGGCATTTTCATAATTATTAGATGCATTGTACACAAGCCAGTCATTAAAATTTTCAGTAAGGAAAGAGGGTGAGGTAGCCAAGCCTTCGACTTGACTCCGGATGGCCGATGAAACCGGACAGGAGCGGAGGAGGTGCTCCACGGTTTCCTCTTCGGCCGAACATCGGGGACAAATTGGATCATCTCCCGTGTTTCTATGGACACGGCTAACATTGGTCATAAGACGGTCATGGGCAGCAATCCAAAGAAACATTCGAATGCGCTATTGAACTGAAAGTTTCCAAATGATACGCCAAATGGGGGTCTAGGAGCTGCTGGGTTGAATTTGGTCTTTCAAAAAACCAAGTGCTGATTTGATAGTGAATTTGCCAGAAGAGGAGCCTCGCCAATAGACCGTATCATTTAGAGTAGGATTGGGCACCACCGTGTAGGCTGTTATTTTGAGTAATTCAGTTTGAGGGAGATAGTTGGCAAAGGAGTCTCATTTCCATCCATTGTCTCCATCCTACATATCACTTACTGTCGCGGTTAACAAGGCCGAAGGGATAGCAGAGATGGCCTTATTCGAGAGAATAGTGTCATCTATCCAAGGATGATCCCAAAACAGTGTATCTCGTCCATTTCCTATTGATATCGAAGTTCCGCGTCCGATAGAATTAGACTCAGCGGATATTCCGGCCCAGATATTTAAAATACCTTGCTTTGGTCGGAACATATCCAAGTCGTATCTGCATTTGCAATACTTTACTCTAAGAACTCTAGACCATAACTTGGTCGGTTCAGCTAATACTCTCCAACCCAATTTAGTGAGAAAGGCTAGATTTGCTTGCCTAGCAGAAACGATTCCGAGGCCACCCAATGATTTTGGCTTTTGGATAGTTTCCCAGGAAATGAGGTGGGTGGATCTCTTATTTTCATCACCGCTCCACAAGAATATTCGAGCTTTTCGATGAATGGAGTCGCATACTGATCTCGACAGTCGAGCATATTGCATATTGTAGTTGGCGATTGTAGTGATAGTCGTTTGGACTAAGGTCGCACGACCAGCCATAGAAAGGCGTTTTGTTGCCGAGCCTGCCAAACGTCTACTGATCTTGGACTCTAAATGAGAAAAAGTGTGCTTGGTAACTCAACCGTTGATAGTAGGAACCCCCAAATAAGTGCCCAAGTCAGCGGTCTCGGAAAAACCCAGAGTCGAACAAATAGCATTTTTCACCTTTGGATGAGTATTAGCCGAAAAGAAAAAATGTGATTTGGCTTGACTAACCTTTTCACCCGAGGCTTGGTAAAAATTATCAAGAACATAATTAATAATCTCTGATTGTTCTATAGAGGCTTCAGCAAATAGGACCATATCATCTGCGAAGAAAAGATTGGAGATAACAGGGCCATTCCGACAAGTGGGAAGTCCGCGCCAATTATTAGCACGGGTTTGTTTGTTAATCATTTGTTGGAGTCTTTCAAGGCACATCACAAAAAGATAGGATGACAAGGGGTCTCCCTGGCGTACTCCACGAGTGGGGGTAAACTGTTCAGTGGGTTCACCATTCCATAAGACTTGCATTCTGGCGGTAGACACACTCCATGATAGTATCAATAAGGAGCGGAGGGAGGCACATATCTTTCAGAGTTTGGCTGATAAACGTCCATTTTAACCGGTCATAAGCTTTTTCAAGATCTATCTTGATCGCCATATAAGCTTTCCGCCCTTTTTTTTATTTCTTATAGTGTGTATAGCCTCCTGAAAAATGACGATATTATCTGTAATTTGTCTCCCTGGGACAAATCCACTCCGGGTCTCAGAAATAAGATGTGGGAGGACCTTCTTAACACGATTATCCAAAACCTTGTTTATAATCTTATAGGCCACATTACAGAGGCTGATGGGCCGGAATTGAGAAATAAACTCCGGGGCTTCAACTTTGGGGATGACCACGATATGTGTATCATTTAGGCCAATTGGAAACCCCTTGCCTTCGGGAGCGTTAATTACCATGGGTATAAGAGATGACGAAATAATATCCCAGTTTTTTTTTTTGATAAAAGAGGGCTTGGAATCCATCCGGACCGGGGGCTTTTAACGAACCCATGTAAAGAATAACACGTTGTATTTTTGCAAGCGAGAACGGGCTAGTGAGTCTCTCGAAATCTTCATTACTTAACTCTTGAAACAGGTCGTATGGAATATCAGCCTCCATGTCATACGGAGTATCATCAGTGTAGAGGTAACGAAAATAATCGACAACCAGATGCTTCACCTCATTCGGATCGTCTACCCAAATACCATCATTCTGCCGCAATGATTGTATTTTATTGTGCCACCGACGAACCAAAGTGCTGACATGGAAATATTTAGTATTACGATCCCCGTCTCTGATAAATTCGACCCGAGCTTTTTGGTACCACAACAATTCCTCCCTCTCCAAAACCTGGTATAACTTTTTCCCTCAAATTAGCTTCCAGCTTGATATAACGAATATGTCGAGAGTGAGCTAAAATTTCCTGACAGCCCTCAAGCCGAGCTAAAACGGTACGTTTTTGCCTAAAGATATCACCAAACACATTCTTATTCCACTCTTGAAGAAGTGATGACAAATTAGTTAATCTGGACGGGAAGGAACCGTCTTTAGGCCAATTACTATGGACGAAGGAATTGAATTTTTCGTGAGTCATCCATGCTGCTTTAAATTTAAACAGACGGTTAATAGAGCTTGTCGGAGAAAAGCCGTTTGGAGCAATAAGAAGAGGGCAATGGTCCGACTGAAACGCTGGCAGATGTTTCACATGAGCATCCTCGAACTCCATCCCCCATTCGCTATTACGGAGAGCTCGATCTTGTCGGGCACTTTTTCTTGTTTCCGCCGAATTACCACGCGACCAAGTATGGGCAGACCCGGAAAATTCTAATTCCAGAAGTTCACAATTATTGACCCAATTATTGAAGTTGTAATATCGTCGTTCCATATTAGCATCCCCACCATGTCGTTCACTAAGAGAACGAGTTTCATTGAAATCGCCAGCGAGCATCCAAGGGTGACTATTGTTCCGTGCAAAAGTTTCCAATTCTGTCCATAGTGCTTGATGATTTCCTGGGTCAGGACTGGCATAAATTGCCGAGAAGAACCACGGCGTGTGGCCCATTCGCGAGACTTCAACTGTGACAAATTGGTTATGCTCCTTCAGAGGAGTTACTGTGACTAACTCAGACCGCCAGTAGAGCCAGATACCCCCGCTAAAGCCAACCGCATCGACCCGAGAATGTCCCGAATATCCTATAATATTTTTAATAGTTTCAGCGTGTTCTCCACCCATGTGAGTTTCGATTAACAGCATAATAGAAGGTTTGTATGTCCTAACCACATCTTTAAGGGCAGTAATTTTATTCTTATTCTTTGTGCCTTGTATATTCCAAAACATACAAGTCAAAGGAGGAAGGTTGGGGCATAAGTTTGGTATTCGTTCAGCCATATAACAAGGTATAAACGGTAAATATGTTAGATATGCTCGACTTACGAGTGTTAGGACATGACTAATGTTCCATGGGATTGATATCTCGACTTGGAGATCCTTCGAGTCCTTCTGAAGTAGGCTGAATTGAAGGTCCATTATTGGGGATTCCGGGATCATCACACCCAACAAGGGAATTGGCATCTCCTCCTGTATCGATACGATGGGTTTTCAACTTGGAGGGATCCATACTGTCCGAGGGTGTTCCGACAACCATCGTGGTTTGGGAAGCCTCCCGTATAGGATAACCGGGGGGATGATCGACATTCGTGGCAAGGTCACGAGTGTCATTATCGGTATTTCGAATATTGAGGTTACGAGTTGGATTTCCGTAGCTGGCAAGAAAACTTTACTAGATTGAATATTTGATGGAATATTTTCTGAAATTGGAATAGTAGATATATTAGTTATATTACGTAGAGTTTGATCTTTATAGGATTTGGAGGGAATAATAGAGGTAGATTTTTTATAAGAGTAATTCAGATTTTTAGTATGGAAATAATTCCTATTATTGCGGGACTTATTTTGGGAATTGATTCCGTTGGAATCTTTGGCTTTGGCACTGAAATTTGGAAAAGATTTTTGAGAAGAGGAAAATGGTAATTGTGCAATATTTTCCATTATTCTCGGAATATTTTTTTGATTGTTATGGAAAGTTTGGGAAGGAATATTAGATAAGGAGGTATTACCTAAAATATTTGATAGAGTATCGAATCTTGACCTGTGGCTTTACGTAGTTTTACCGTATTCGGAAGCAGGTCCAACTGTAGTCTCGGAAACTGGAATTTGCTTCAGCCCTTTCGATCGGTTTTCCGTCGTCTTTCTGCGTGGTGGTTTTTTTACTCTTAATGGCGCGACAGTCAGTTGGAAAAGTCCAAGCAAAGTGTTATAGCAGATTCTACAACTGAGTCCGAGTACTATGCCGCCTCGGAAGCTGCAAAGGAAGCTATATGGATGCGTCAGTTCTTACAAGGACTAACAGTAGTGCTTAGTTCGAATGACCCTATCACCATCTATTGCGATAATAGAGGTGCCATCTTCCAGGCTAAGGAGCCTAAGTCTAGCAACAAATCTAGACATGTAACACCCCCATTTATTTAAGAGCCGTTAGCAAGACATTCTCAAATAAATAGGACTGTTTCCATCTCGTAAAATCCGAGGTAGTGAATAACAAGGTAAACAAACCAAAGTACTTTATATATATAAAAACTGATTAAACTTAAACTTGATATTACAACAACTACGGGGTCCAAACTTTGGTAAAAAAAAAGTACAACTGAAAAAAATCTAAGTGTGATCTAACTCTAAGTAGGTCCAAGCCATGTCTCTCTCCAAGCCCAAGCTCCTAATTCATCTGTCACTGACCTGAAAAATCTACTCCCCATTCCGGATCATCGTAGGTGTCACACGATGACACAGGGTCAACCACGAGGTTGAGTAGAGAAAAAAAACTGTAAACAAACCACATTACTATAAGTAGAAAGTCGAACTTCTCCACTCCGAAACACAAGGCCCATAATTCTCCACACCAATCACAGACCCTTTATCTCCGCACCAATCACAGCCCCTTTATCTCCGCACCGAACACAGACCCTTTATCTCCGCACCAAACACAGACCCTTTATCTCCGCACCAAACACAGACCCTTTATCTCCGCACCAAACACAGACCCTTTATCTCCTCATCTCATATCGTATCACAGAATATATAAACAAATATCATAATATACCAAACAATTATTAATATAAGACATTCATGGTTATCATCAATAACAACTGAGTAATCATTATAATATGCACCGTATTTCCCCTACCTCGAATAGCAAAATTGTAGATAAGTCCAAAGCTCGCTACAAATGTTCCACGCGGAAACTGCTACCTATACACGTATTTTTAACGAATCAATAAACTTCCCGAACCCCATAACAACCACACTTACTATAAATAGAAACCTTCCATAATTGGAAAGTTTCCATAATTAGAAACTTCCCAAAGTAGACACTCCCTTGACTCGCTAAATTTCCCGACTCATATATTAATTAACACAAAACAACAACCAAAATAACACCAATATAAAGAGTGACATTACTAACAAGTATTTTGATAAATAACAACAATAACAATAATTAATAACAATTATAATAATGACAAAAGTAATGATAATAATAATAACAACAACAATAATAATAATAATAATAACAACAACAATAATAATAATAATCATTACAGTGAAATCATTTTGAAACTTTGGGAACATTAAAGGGGTAATTGTGACAATTTATAAGTACGAGTCAAAAGACAATATGACAAGCTATAGATCGAAACAAGATTACTTAGAGACATTATGACCCTTCTTTACTAAAACATTTTCCTTGTAAATTGTAGCTCATGAACTAAGAAAGTTTAACGTTAAAAGTAAACGAATTCACACACTAGTACTTCCATAAATCACACGTCTACCAGTTAATAACTCAAGATATTATGATCAGATTTTAAACATAGCAATGCAATCCAGTTTGTGACATAACAATATACATGAAGGTGTTGGAAAGATTATTATCTCGGTGAGCCAGACAACGATATACTATAAATATAGGAAAGAACATCAACACGAATATCACTTCATTATTTTGAGGTCATACCATAGAAAGTAGGAACGTCCGTACAATTGAAACTATTTTATGTAAAACCCAACGAAATAAGCAAGGTTACATTACCATGTAGTAAGGTCCATATTCTTATCATATGACTATTGTTCATGTTACTAAAGCCATAACAGGGTGTCAATCGTTCAACTATATTGCGAGTTTTAATAGTTTTTAGAAAAATATAAAGAATTAACTAATCATGGGAAAAAGAATCAAATGCATATCCTAAGGGAATTATTTATAACAATTTTAAACACTCAGTTGGTCTGAAGAAAACTTTACAGCGATTCGACAGAAAATTGGACAACTTGCAGAAATCACTATTAAATAACGACTCGTTAAGATCTACATGGCTTATCATTTTGAAAACATGAACGGGTATTCTAATCAGTGGAGTTGAAATTATGCACAAACAATAAAACGGAACTGTGTAGGAACAATTTGACCACTGTGGACTAAAAAAATTAATCTCTCTCAAAATATAAGTCATTTTAACATGAAACCATAAACATTGGAAAGCTAAATTAGAAGGTTATCATACATAAAATTTTCATACTCATATAGAGAACACATTTTGGATGGCCGCTCTTGCAAGCAAGGTAACATTTTTAAAACTTATCAAAAATTTTAGTTCTTTTACAACTTCACATTCTACCACGAAACTCAACCATTTTTCTTCCAAACACGTTGACCTATTATTGAGGCATAAACACTACCATATTAACATGTATTCATCACTCCAACTATAACTGTCACCTAGAACACGTTAAGATTTCTAAACTGGAAGTAGAACCAACTAATTACTCAAAATTTATACATTGCGTGTATATACCATTGTAACACATATTATATATCATTCATGACTTGGGGCAACACATTCCGCATATCACTAGACATGGATTACTAATATATATATAAGTCTGATCATTCATATCCAAATATCAACAATATACGGCCTAATTACGGTAATCATTTAATAATTAGATAATCACATGTACGCTTCAAACACCAAAATTATATGATCACATCCCTCTTAACTATTGCTCAACAAGTACACACCCATACTCTTCAAATTTTAATTCAATCATCCTGCTCGATCCACATTTTAATATCAATCATAACTTTCAACCCACATTATAAACCGTAAATCATGTATCACTTACCTCATTCTTCTCCTGTAAGGACGTTAGTACGGTATAACAAGGTCACTATATAGTCTACCCCACTCTTCAATTACTCTCATTGGGTTCCCGAGACAGAACAGAAAGGGCCCAGGTCTGGTTTGAGGGGGCCCCTAACTCATCCTGTTCCTCTTTGGGGCTCCTATCAGTTTCATCTCGGGGTTCATTTTATTAGACTCTTCCTACGTTCATTATTATTCATTTGGTTTAGGCCTGAGGATCGTTCGCTCTGATACCACTTTGTAACACCCCCATTTATTTAAGAGCCGTTAGCAAGACATTCTCAAATAAATAGGACTGTTTCCATCTCGGAAAATCCGAGGTAGTGAATAACAAGGTAAACAAACCAAAGTACTTTATATATATATAAAAACTGATTAAACTTAAACTTGATATTACAACAACTACGGGGTCCAAACTTTGGTAAAAAAAAAGTACAACTGAAAAAAATCTAAGTGTGATCTAACTCTAAGTAGGTCCAGGCCATGTCTCTCTCCAAGCCCAAGCTCCTAATTCATCTGTCACTGACCTGAAAAATCTACTCTCTATTCCGGATCATCGTAGGTGTCACACGAATACACAGGGTCAACCACGAGGTTGAGTAGAGAAAAAAACTGTAAACAAACCACATTACTATAAGTAGAAAGTCGAACTTCTCCACTCCGAAACACAAGGCCCATAATTCTCCACACCAATCACAGACCCTTTATCTCCGCACCAATCACAGCCCCTTTATCTCCGCACCGAACACAGACCCTTTATCTCCGCACCAAACACAGACCCTTTATCTCCGCACCAAACACAGACCCTTTATCTCCGCACCAAACACAGACCCTTTATCTCCTCATCTCATATCGTATCACAGAATATATAAACAAATATCATAATATACCAAACAATTATTAATATAAGACATTCATGGTTATCATCAATAACAACTGAGTAATCATTATAATATGCACCGTATTTCCCCTACCTCGAATAGCAGAATTGTAGATAAGTCCAAAGCTCGCTACAAATGTTCCACGCGGAAACTGCTACCTATACACGTATTTGTAACGAATCAATAAACTTCCCGAACCCCATAACAACCACACTTACTATAAATAGAAACCTTCCATAATTGGAAAGTTTCCATAATTAGAAACTTCCCAAAGTAGACACTCCCTTGACTCGCTAAATTTCCCGACTCATATATTAATTAACACAAAACAACAACCAAAATAACACCAATATAAAGAGTGACATTACTAACAAGTATTTTGATAAATAACAACAATAACAATAATTAATAACAATTATAATAATGACAAAAGTAATGATAATAATAATAACAACAATAATAATAATAATAATAATAATAATAATAATAAGATTAGTAATAATAATAATAATATACTATTAAATTGGCAAATAACAACCAAAACACGAGACATAACACGAAACCCACGAACAGCCCCAATTTTCGCGAACACCGAAACAGCTCCATAACCAGCCCGCGCAAACACCCTGTCTGACACCCTCAACGGCCCCTGACCTCGCCCATGACACCACCAGGCTCGCCTCTGAGCCACGGTGGTTCCAGGGGAGGGGTCCTTGGCCGTCAACCTGCTCAGCCACCACCAGACGACCGTGAAAGAAACCCAGAACCACCCTCTGATATCCTGCTCCTGACGCGACAACCCCAACAAACATTGCTATAAGACCAACACCAACCACCCATATCCACCACGACCACCGCCATTCAAACACCGTGACTACACCCTGTAACCAGACTCTACTAAACATATAAATCAAACACAAAAGAGTGAACGAATTCCATTGCAAAATCCATACGTTCATAGTTTCTGACCAGAGATAAAAACCGTTCGTGGAATAGCTGACAACCGACTCCTACTGGTGGTCCATGGTGGTCAACGACGACTCCATAGGGGTAAAAAAACTATCTACTAACATCATAGATTGCTACTGACCAAAGAATCGAAATTATAAGGTATTACACAATCAGAAATTTCGAAACCAAAAGGAAAGGAAAACCGCGATTTATCAAAGCCATGGTGAACGTACCTATTTCATTGTGCATTCGAACCACCTTAGACCACCCTAACCCCACCGTGTGAACCTCCCCCTTACTCCCTGAAGCGGCGGCAGTAGTTGTGTGGCAGTCGCTGAGAGTCGAAGAATTTAGGTTTAGGGTTTTGGTGTTGTGAACATGGTGATGGTAGAGTGAGTATTGAGGGTTTGTGTTGATTTGTGTATTCTTAACGAGATGGGCTCCTTTGGTTGGCACACAATTCGAGGCCCAAGTCTAACGTAAACAAGATATATTAAAACCGATACTCGCACTCGACATGCCACTAATAACATATAAAATATAAAGCACTTAAATAAAATACCAAAACAACTATTAATTATCGAATACCACATTTAAATACTTTCGAATCGTCAACATAATTAATAAATGTTAACAATAAAATACGTAGTATTACAGTCTTCCCCCCTTAAAATGAACTTCGTCCCGAAGTTCAACCACAGTCAGGTGATAACCAATCCCACTCATGCGAACTTGGACACAGACATTAACAAAACGCTAACCAAAACATTAACAAAACATTAACCGAAACATTAACTTGGAACATGAATGCCTCGAATATAAATGCCCAGGAAATATCAACACGTTAATATAATAAATAATACGAAGTATTACAGTCTTCCCTCCTTAGAATGAACTTCGTCCCGAAGTTCACCACCCCATAGCAAGCATGAACAAACACAAGTGACGCTTAAGAAACGCGAGGTGTTACATTCTATCCCCCTTAAGAAAACTTTGTCCCCAAAGTTTAACACACACTGCAACACATGATACTTCAACAATCACAATATAGTACATAACATACGCAACAAGGTTATCAAGTATATTCAAATAGTCACGACATATCAGTTAGTCATGTCATAACAACTAGCCATATCATAAATCATTAAGATTTTACAATCACATCCTCCTTAAGACATGGTTACGTCCCCGTAACCCCATAAACATTCTAACACAGTACTCCATCTCACTCATTACTTTATCCCACAAAGTCTAACTCCAAGTAACCAAGTATCGCACTCATCGTCGCATCCAAGACCAAAGACAAGGGGTGAGTGAACTGGCGGATAGACCGCTAAACAATACCTCCATCTCATATCGATTCCAAACCAAATAATATAACTCAAACCTTGGTCACTCTGGACCGTAAATATAACTCGGCACGCATGCCCCATAACTCATTGCTAGTAACCAATCTCAATTCAATATCGTTATTGTCAAAGGTTCAAAGAACCGTGCTCAACACTTAGAGTAAAACTCTGAGCTACTCACCCACGAGTCGAGGTCACAGAAATCGACAAATCAAACAGAATACCACTTAACAATCTTACTGTCAAAATAATCAACTTAAGCTTACCAGCAAAAGTCAACATCTCAATACTTCTCAGACCACTAACTTAGGAAAAATACTAGCTCACTTGACAAATTATCGTGGTTCAAGCTCTAGTGCTAATAACAATGGATTTTCACTCTTCGAAGGACATTAATAATGGCACCCTTGTTCCCAACTAAACAATTCAATATTGTCTTTATACTTCAAATCAGTCAATTACACAGGACAACCCATCTCAAAATTAAACCCATCTCCAAAACAAAAGATTAAACTTAATAATATAAAATGTTAATGGGTACGAATCAATTACTCATAACTCAACAGAGATAAAATTAGCACATAAAACCGTCATAATTAAATAACAGGTAACAAGTACTTCATACAACCTTGAACAATAATATTAATAATAGGATCGGTAAAATCGTGTTACGCAGTAAAACAGAATCAGGGTAGCTAACATTTACATATCTCTGAAAATGTAACACAAAATTATTATATTTATTACAATGTAGACAATCAAGAAGCTCATAGTTCACACTTGACCAGTTAAAGTGTCTCGTGCTCATATTCATATTATAGAAGCAAATTAATTAACGTAATTAAACATGGAATCATTGACATAGTTCACAAGATGTACACCAATTATAGACTCACAGAACCGTTAACATTCCCAGATATCAATAAGTTAACAAAATCACTTAGGTACATTTCTCGTTTACTTACATTACATCATTTATCCTGAAACTATTACTATATACGACTTGCAAAAATATAGATTTTATACGATGTGCAACAACTAAACATTCAAGCAGGATTCCATCAATGTGTAACTACAGAATCCGTCGTGTTGTAATCACCATAATTATCAAAACATCAAGCACTATCATGGATGATCATTACAGTGAAATCATTTTGAAACTTTGGGAACATTAAAGGGGTAATTGTGACAATTTATAAGTACGAGTCAAAAGACAATATGACAAGCTATAGATCGAAACAAGATTACTTAGAGACATTATGACCCTTCTTTACTAAAACATTTTCCTTGTAAATTGTAGCTCATGAACTAAGAAAGTTTAACGTTAAAAGTAAACGAATTCACACACTAGTACTTCCATAAATCACACGTCTACCAGTTAATAACTCAAGATATTATGATCAGATTTTAAACATAGCAATGCAATCCAGTTTGTGACATAACAATATACATGAAGGTGTTGGAAAGATTATTATCTCGGTGAGCCAGACAACGATATACTATAAATATAGGAAAGAACATCAACACGAATATCACTTCATTATTTTGAGGTCATACCATAGAAAGTAGGAACGTCCGTACAATTGAAACTATTTTATGTAAAACCCAACGAAATAAGCAAGGTTACATTACCATGTAGTAAGGTCCATATTCTTATCATATGACTATTGTTCATGTTACTAAAGCCATAACAGGGTGTCACGTGGTTACATCACATAATCCATAATTGATTGAACTTTTATACAAAACTTATCTAACCCATAATTTCACCAATAAGCATGTTGCAGCACTTATAAAAATCACAATTAAATAATCGTTCAACTATATTGCGAGTTTTAATAGTTTTTAGAAAAATATAAAGAATTAACTAATCATGGGAAAAAGAATCAAATGCATATCCTAAGGGAATTATTTATAACAATTTTAAACACTCAGTTGGTCTGAAGAAAACTTTACAGCGATTCGACAGAAAATTGGACAACTTGCAGAAATCACTATTAAATAACGACTCGTTAAGATCTACATGGCTTATCATTTTGAAAACATGAACGGGTATTCTAATCAGTGGAGTTGAAATTATGCACAAACAATAAAACGGAACTGTGTAGGAACAATTTGACCACTGTGGACTAAAAAAATTAATCTCTCTCAAAATATAAGTCATTTTAACATGAAACCATAAACATTGGAAAGCTAAATTAGAAGGTTATCATACATAAAATTTTCATACTCATATAGAGAACACATTTTGGATGGCCGCTCTTGCAAGCAAGGTAACATTTTTAAAACTTATCAAAAATTTTAGTTCTTTTACAACTTCACATTCTACCACGAAACTCAACCATTTTTCTTCCAAACACGTTGACCTATTATTGAGGCATAAACACTACCATATTAACATGTATTCATCACTCCAACTATAACTGTCACCTAGAACACGTTAAGATTTCTAAACTGGAAGTAGAACCAACTAATTACTCAAAATTTATACATTGCGTGTATATACCATTGTAACACATATTATATATCATTCATGACTTGGGGCAACACATTCCGCATATCACTAGACATGGATTACTAATATATATATAAGTCTGATCATTCATATCCAAATATCAACAATATACGGCCTAATTACGGTAATCATTTAATAATTAGATAATCACATGTACGCTTCAAACACCAAAATTATATGATCACATCCCTCTTAACTATTGCTCAACAAGTACACACCCATACTCTTCAAATTTTAATTCAATCATCCTGCTCGATCCACATTTTAATATCAATCATAACTTTCAACCCACATTATAAACCGTAAATCATGTATCACTTACCTCATTCTTCTCCTGTAAGGACGTTAGTACGGTATAACAAGGTCACTATATAGTCTACCCCACTCTTCAATTACTCTCATTGGGTTCCCGAGACAGAACAGAAAGGGCCCAGGTCTGGTTTGAGGGGGCCCCTAACTCATCCTGTTCCTCTTTGGGGCTCCTATCAGTTTCATCTCGGGGTTCATTTTATTAGACTCTTCCTACGTTCATTATTATTCATTTGGTTTAGGCCTGAGGATCGTTCGCTCTGATACCACTTTGTAACACCCCCATTTATTTAAGAGCCGTTAGCAAGACATTCTCAAATAAATAGGACTGTTTCCATCTCGGAAAATCCGAGGTAGTGAATAACAAGGTAAACAAACCAAAGTACTTTATATATATATAAAAACTGATTAAACTTAAACTTGATATTACAACAACTACGGGGTCCAAACTTTGGTAAAAAAAAAGTACAACTGAAAAAAATCTAAGTGTGATCTAACTCTAAGTAGGTCCAGGCCATGTCTCTCTCCAAGCCCAAGCTCCTAATTCATCTGTCACTGACCTGAAAAATCTACTCTCTATTCCGGATCATCGTAGGTGTCACACGAATACACAGGGTCAACCACGAGGTTGAGTAGAGAAAAAAACTGTAAACAAACCACATTACTATAAGTAGAAAGTCGAACTTCTCCACTCCGAAACACAAGGCCCATAATTCTCCACACCAATCACAGACCCTTTATCTCCGCACCAATCACAGCCCCTTTATCTCCGCACCGAACACAGACCCTTTATCTCCGCACCAAACACAGACCCTTTATCTCCGCACCAAACACAGACCCTTTATCTCCGCACCAAACACAGACCCTTTATCTCCTCATCTCATATCGTATCACAGAATATATAAACAAATATCATAATATACCAAACAATTATTAATATAAGACATTCATGGTTATCATCAATAACAACTGAGTAATCATTATAATATGCACCGTATTTCCCCTACCTCGAATAGCAGAATTGTAGATAAGTCCAAAGCTCGCTACAAATGTTCCACGCGGAAACTGCTACCTATACACGTATTTGTAACGAATCAATAAACTTCCCGAACCCCATAACAACCACACTTACTATAAATAGAAACCTTCCATAATTGGAAAGTTTCCATAATTAGAAACTTCCCAAAGTAGACACTCCCTTGACTCGCTAAATTTCCCGACTCATATATTAATTAACACAAAACAACAACCAAAATAACACCAATATAAAGAGTGACATTACTAACAAGTATTTTGATAAATAACAACAATAACAATAATTAATAACAATTATAATAATGACAAAAGTAATGATAATAATAATAACAACAATAATAATAATAATAATAATAATAATAATAATAAGATTAGTAATAATAATAATAATATACTATTAAATTGGCAAATAACAACCAAAACACGAGACATAACACGAAACCCACGAACAGCCCCAATTTTCGCGAACACCGAAACAGCTCCATAACCAGCCCGCGCAAACACCCTGTCTGACACCCTCAACGGCCCCTGACCTCGCCCATGACACCACCAGGCTCGCCTCTGAGCCACGGTGGTTCCAGGGGAGGGGTCCTTGGCCGTCAACCTGCTCAGCCACCACCAGACGACCGTGAAAGAAACCCAGAACCACCCTCTGATATCCTGCTCCTGACGCGACAACCCCAACAAACATTGCTATAAGACCAACACCAACCACCCATATCCACCACGACCACCGCCATTCAAACACCGTGACTACACCCTGTAACCAGACTCTACTAAACATATAAATCAAACACAAAAGAGTGAACGAATTCCATTGCAAAATCCATACGTTCATAGTTTCTGACCAGAGATAAAAACCGTTCGTGGAATAGCTGACAACCGACTCCTACTGGTGGTCCATGGTGGTCAACAACGACTCCATAGGGGTAAAAAAACTATCTACTAACATCATAGATTGCTACTGACCAAAGAATCGAAATTATAAGGTATTACACAATCAGAAATTTCGAAACCAAAAGGAAAGGAAAACCGCGATTTATCAAAGCCATGGTGAACGTACCTATTTCATTGTGCATTCGAACCACCTTAGACCACCCTAACCCCACCGTGTGAACCTCCCCCTTACTCCCTGAAGCGGCGGCAGTAGTTGTGTGGCAGTCGCTGAGAGTCGAAGAATTTAGGTTTAGGGTTTTGGTGTTGTGAACATGGTGATGGTAGAGTGAGTATTGAGGGTTTGTGTTGATTTGTGTATTCTTAACGAGATGGGCTCCTTTGGTTGGCACACAATTCGAGGCCCAAGTCTAACGTAAACAAGATATATTAAAACCGATACTCGCACTCGACATGCCACTAATAACATATAAAATATAAAGCACTTAAATAAAATACCAAAACAACTATTAATTATCGAATACCACATTTAAATACTTTCGAATCGTCAACATAATTAATAAATGTTAACAATAAAATACGTAGTATTACAAGACATGTACTGCGGAAGGCTCACATGATCCGGGATTACGTGGAGCAAAAGGAGATCGTGGTTGAGAAGATCGATACGGATGACAACATCCCGGATCCTCTCACTAAACCGTTAAGATATGAAAAGCATGAAGGACACGTTATATCTATGGGAATTAAACGTGTTCCTGAGTTGTATTTGTACTTTTGATGGATTGGATAATTGTATCTCTTTCATATACTATTTATAACATTATCGTTTTTTGTTTTCATATTTTCTTTTTCATGTGGATTTGTACGACAAAGATTGAACACAACAAAGTGAACTGAATTACATTATATTTATTGTGGTCCGTAATAGCCCACATGAGCTGATAACTCGAACAATTATTTTGTAACGTCGATTGATGGTGGGTTCAACGAGCCATAAGTCAAACTGTTGACTAATCGATCACAGATACGAGATTATAACGATAACTCGTAGGACATTTCGTGACAACGCAATGGAATCCTAAATGTTTCAGAACATTCGGTGCCAGGTCGTGGATAAGACGTCCATAGTGTTGCTAGAGTCTATTCTTTTGACCATCGACTGTTTCTTGAGATAAAGGGCAGTTTTGGGTGACTTTGATTTCTTTCTCACTAGTCGACCGTAACTAGGGCTAAGCATATTTTTTTGGGTCATTTCGTACTGCGCTTCTATCTGCAAGATTCGAGTTGAGAAAATTATCCAACCTTTATCAGGTTTTGTTATTTCTCAGGGCCACTCGAGGAGTTGTAACTGAAATGCATGGCCATGCTCGAATAATGATTCGTTATTAGTTGAGTTACTCTCTATTCGGGAAAACCACTCTTGATCTTGATCGCTTGTAAAATACGACCTTTGCTAATACAGATTTGCAAATTGTTTTACATTGAGTTGGAGAAATTTATGGATATTGAGAATCGATTATCGCACATATACTTGTACGGACAAGTGGGAGATTGTTGGAGTCAGTGTCCTCCACAGTTAGTGTGATAACATGTATAAATCTCTTAAAGGTTCACAGGGTATACTTTGTATTATAATCAGTTGATTAACGTTCATCGATAACGGTTGGCTTGCTAGAAGTTTGACGTTATTGTCATACAGATGGCGGTAATCAACTGGTCCCTAAGAGTCACACCTAAAGGATGTAATCAGAGAGATATGATTAGATGAAAATGCAATCATATTGATACGTTATACGACTAAACGGTTAGTTAATATAATGATGATACGATTATTCTAGCTGAGACGAATTAAAATGTTAATTCGTAATTAAATGTAAAATGTTATATTTCATTAGTGTGTGTAATGGAATTATTTAATAAAGATTGAATAATTTTGTTAAATAAAAACGGTTATATTTAATTAGTAAACTATAAATATACGATATTTATAAGATAAACATTATACACAAGAGAGGATAAAAACCGATCTTATACTGATAAAATTGGTTGAGCCGAGTGGAGTAGTGTTCGGTCAGTATAGGTATGGTACTCGGTCAGTTCTGAGTTTGTAGCAGTTTAGGTATACTCAAATACGAATTTGAGAAATCCTATCTAAACTCTGCAAGGTGGTTAAGGTTATGCATAAGAGTTATACTTATTAACAAACACCTCATACTACTATATATACTAGCCTCACGACACACATGCTTTCAAGAGTTCCAAAACAGACGTGATACTCCCTCCTCTCTCTATTTCATCATTCACAAAAATTAACGGTAATTTTTGCAGCTCTAGCTCTAGAAAGGGTATTTCTCGGAGCATCTTGGGTGCAACAACTAGGAGGATATCTATTTTGATATCTGTTCTTAGGCCTCTTGCAAGGACCAAAGGTTAATTCTTGTTCCCAATCCTTGTATCTCGTATTTCGTTTATGACTGTAAATCATAATTATAATTTCGTTATAATCTTGCATATAAAGTATTGGGATATATACAGATATTTTCCCACAACGTCTTCACTGTAGTCGTACTAGGATTTTATTGATCACTCCGAGGAAATATACAATAAGGATAATATACACAGCAGAATTACACACTCTTATTACTACCCTTATTAATGTGTTTTACGTTGAACTGATAACTTAACAATAAGTTTCTCACATATTTATATTATGTTTAATTGCTATATAAACATATGTTATTTCTCCTTCATAAAGAAAATAGCTTCCTCGTGTTTCTCCCCACTATAAACCTTTCGTAGGATTTTCCCCAAATAGAAGGAATTAATTCAATAATCTCCCACTCCCAACTATTTTGCCTACAACGATCCACCTAGTGCGACTGGTTCTCCGCTTATACCGACCACAAGAGCCCAGTCGAGGTATTGTCCAACCTCGACCTTTTATCATCCATGTATGTTCCCAACGACAACCATACTTGTCGAGTTTCATCTATCGCTCTTTCAGGCGTGTACTCCCACCTGAACGATACACCATTTCGTGCCCCCTTGGAACTCCTTGCATTACCTCACACTTCCTAGCGTGCCAATTTCTCCTTGTGCATTCTTTGATCACCAATCGGCTTCAAGCCACCGACTTTACTTATACGGTGCTTAGTGCAAGGCGCAACATACATAGTTTTCGTATTCCACGACAAGTCTCGTGAAACAATTTCATTTTTCATCCCTCTAACGCCTACATTACTTATGTCACTGCACCTTACACTGGTGTACAAAGTTCCACTCTTAGTCCCACGAGCTACTATCATAGCTTCCTTGACTATTTTCCAAGAACTTGCTTCAAAGACAACCTCGTAGCCTGCTTTATCGAGTTTTCCAACAGATATCAATTTCTTTTTCAAGTTCGGGATAAACATAACAACGAGCCTTGGCTCGATCAACCACCGAAGCACAATTCTGAGCCTTAGCTGATACTACTCCCGAGGTACGTTGCTGAATTAGGCATTACCATTACAAAACCTCTTGCTATTTATTGTGATAATTTGTCAGCCACTAACTATGCAACAAACCCATTTTTCCATTCACGAATAAAGCATCTCGCACTATCCTTTCACTTCGTTCGAGAGCAAGTCCAATTACGTACTATTCAAGTTCAACATATTGCAAGTAAGGACCAACAAGTTGTCGCTCTTAAAAAACCTTTGCATCAATCTCGCTGCCACGAATTTTGACTTAAGATCAGTCCATTTCCTCGCACGTCCGACTTGCAGGAGTGATGCGTGCCTATTTTATACACTTTTTTGCATTATCTAGCACGCATTTCTATGCATTTCCACGCACTTTACGTGCCATTCTACCCCTTTTTCTGCTCTTGGTGTATCTCTTGTTGTTTTGCAGGAATTATGCTAAAGTTGAGGAAACCGAGCCTTTCTCGTCCAAAGTAGACCGTTTTTAGAAGATGGAACAAAGTCAAGGAGTCTCATAACCTCTGAAGTGCAGTCCTGAGCTGATAAGAACGCTAACCGAGGCAAAAACAAAGGACAAAAGCAAAAGAACCACAAGAGAAGCAACCTAGTATGACATGAGCTCGATCGATTCTGGTGTTTACTCGTTCGAGTGGATGCAGGAGAAGAAACACTCGATCGAGTGATGAGTTACTCGATCGAGGAGTCTGCAGGAAGAACTAAGGTCTCGAGGATTTTGAAGCTACTCGATCGAGTGGATGCTGGACCATTGTTGGTCGATCGAGGACATTTTGAAGAATAGTTACTCGATCGAGTGATTTTGTCACTCGATCGAGCAACTTACTTGTTGCACCGGATTCAGCAGTTTCGCATTTCTAGGTTGAGGATTAAACAGTTAACCTAATACCTTTATAAGGATTAGGTTAACACTAATCACTCACTCACCTACTATCTATCATTTTCCAATTAGTCATTAATCATCTTTTATACACTTGGCATTTTAGCTTTTCACATTTTCAACAGTAGTTTGTAGTTTCAATCTTTTGGTTCATTTCGGATTCCGTTCGTCACTTCCTGCGACTATTGTAATCTCTTTATCTCTTCTCTTAATTTTATTATCATTTTCATCATTCGTCTTTTATGCTTTTTAGTTTAATATCTTTATTAATCATGTTGTATTTTTTTGTTATCATCGTTGTTAGTGTAGATCTCCTAGCCAAGCGTAGGTAACTTTCATAATATGTTAGGATGAGGGAACTCGCGGTAGTAATGTCGTAGGAATCACATGTTAGTCGTCTTTGCGATGAAGTTCGTCTATAAGCAATTTAATCATGAAACTAGTCAAATGAGTGCACGCAGGAGACCGGTTTATTTAGTAAAACCAAACCTAGATCGAAATATTGGTAAGGTAGGCTTGCTTAGGATGATCTATATAACCTATCTGGATCGAAAGATTGATAGGGGACTCTAGGGTGATTTCAGACCGAAAGGATATTAATCGTTCCCACTTCATTTATAATTCGACTGACCTAGTTTTCTCACGTGACATATTCTACCGCGACAACCCGATTCCTGACATAGTCCTCTTTTATTGATTGAATTTCTCGTTGCATTACTTTGCTTTATTTTATATCCGTCTGAATTTTAGTAAATCAACATCAACAACAACAAACCCCCCATTTGTGATCAATAAACTGACCTTTTCTTATGACTCTGCCTTCCTGTGGATTCGACCTTACTTCTGCTAGCCTCTAGTTAGTAGACTTAGGTATTTATCTTTGACCGTATATACGACGACTTGTGTCAAGGAGCGTATTGAAGTATCCAAAGTTAGCATCCAGAATCTCCAATCACAATCCCAACAATCAAGCACAAATTAGTGCATTCACACTCTAACTTTAAAATACAATTATACTCAGGCCGCGTTTGGAAACACGGAATTGATTTCATTTTGATGAATTCAATTGTAGAAATCAAAATGTTTGAATTCAATTCGAAATCCAATTCCAAAAGTTCGTTTGGGAAACCCATGGAATTGGAATTGGAATTGGAATTGGGATTGAACGAGACGGATATTGGTCGAAGTGATCGAAAAAAATTTATTTGTGAAAAAGAAACATTTTCACGAAAAATATTCGCAATCGGAAAAAATGTCAAAAATTAAAATATTACGATTAAACTTGGATATAAAAAAATGTAAATGGTGATGAAATTGAAATAACTACTAAATGGTAAGAATTTGAGATGATCAAATTTTAACTAGGTTGGAATTGGTAAGGAATTGAGTCCAATTCCAATTCCAAATTCTAAAGGTTCCCAAACACTTGAAATGTTTCAATTATGGAATCCAATTCTAATTCCATGTTGCCAAACATGCTCTCAAATTATTCAGTCAATCAATTAATATATTTGATGTAATTTCTAGCTATGGCTATGTTTGATAATTGACATATTGGCCAAATTTTAGTATATTTGCGAGGTTTAGCATGTTTAACTTACGAATATACTAGTTAGAGCGTTTGTTTAATCAATATATATAATTAAAGAAAGCTTTTTTCTAAGCATGTGGTAATCTCCACCTTTTACAAAACACTTAATTATAAATAATGATTTATAATTAATTATAAATAATGAATTAGGAGATAATTAATTATTTACAATTTTTCTATTAGAATAAGAAAATTAGTAAATTGTTGTTTATTTATAATTTTCCTATTAGAATTAGAAAATAAGAAAATACTTAATTTTAAATAATGATTTATTTACAATTTTTCTACTAGAATTAGGAGATAATTAATTATTTACAATTTTTCTATTAGAATTAGAAAATTAGTAAATTGTTGTTTAGATAATAATTTATTTATAATTTTCCTATTAGAATTATAAAATAAGAAAACACTTAATTATAAATAATGATTTATTTACAATTTTTCTACTATAATTAGGAGATAATTAATTATTTACAATTTTTCTATTAGAATTAGAAAATTAGTAAATTTTTGTTTAGATATAATTTTCCTATTAGAATTAGAAAATAAGAAAACACTTAATTTTAAATAATGATTTATTTACAATTTTTCTACTAGAATTAGGAGATAATTAATTATTTACAATTTTTCTATTAGAATTAGAAAATTAGTAAATTGTTTTTTAGATAATATTTTATTTATAATTTTCCTATTAGAATTATAAAATAAGAAAACACTTAATTATAAATAATGATTTATTTACAATTTTTCTACTATAATTAGGAGATAATTAATTTTTTACAATTTTTCTATTAGAATTAGAAAATTAGAAAATTGTTGTTTAGATAAATTTATTTATAATTTTCCTATTAGAATTAGAAAATAAAAAAACACTTAATTATAAATAATGATTTATTTACAATTTTTCTACTAGAATTAGGAGATAATTAATTATTTACAATTTTTCTATTAGAATTATAAAATTAGTAAATTGTTGTTTAGATAATAATTTATTTATAATTTTCCTATTAGAATTAGAAAATAAGAAAGTAATAAATAATTTACAACTTTTCTATTAGATTTAGAAAAATAAAAAGTAGTTGATTATTCACAATTTTCCTATTAAATTTAGCACATTATTATTCTTTAATATTTATATACTTACTGTTTAAGTTTATTAACTTTATTCAACGTTTTTATTAAAACTGAAAATCGAAAATGAATTAGAATAATTGATTCTTTACAAGTTTATTATCTTAGGACATTATTCTTTAATATTTATATACTTACTATTTAATTAAGGTTATTAATATTATTCATCGTTTCCATTAAAAATGAAAATGGGAAAGCGTAAAAAAGAACTAATTTAGTTTGTCTTCGTCTTAACATTAAAATGGGTAAAAAAATAATATCACGGGGATATAAGAGTAATAAGACAAATCTTTTACTTTTTCTTATACATTATGTTCTTATCTTTTCCATATTACTGAATCATTCAAACCTAAAATGAATACCTCCATATTAATTAAAAATATGTGGAACTAATAAATGTTATTAGTTAAATATTTAAGTCTAAACAAATTCCTACCTAAAAGGAACATTTGTGATCAATCATATTTGACCAAATTAAGAGCAACACTACTATATTTTGGTACAAGTGTAGCACTACTATTCAAGTGAGTATTATTTACTTTCGTACTTAATTATGCGAAAGAAATGAGATAATTTCTTTCATTAAGTAAAAAGAAAATAAGATAAATGTCAAATATAGTAAACTTCAGAGAAACGCCAAAAATGTCAAATTTGGATTTAATTAGTATAAATATAAATATTAAAAACTACAATGATGATGTAGATAGGTGCTGAAGTAGAATAATTTTGTGGATGACATGTGTTTTAAATGGATATTGAAAGATATTTCATAAATAACAATATTTATTCCTACATATTTTCACCTTATTATTTAACTACGAGACATTGCTTGTGTTATAAAATAACATTTTTTTACGGGGGCGGAAGTAGATATGTAACACCCCGTAATTTCCAAGTATTTATATATTATTAAAATCTTATTTTAGTAATAATAATGATCCATAATAAATATAATTCCATTTACAATATATCGTTTTTGACTATGATATTAATATGTCCGTCTTAAAGTTATACTTCTTAAATTTGTAAAACGTTACTCTGTCCTTGTTACTAATTTTAAGATATTTTACAGGCATATTTAGCTCTTGCTTATAAAATAAAAGTTTTAGTTCTTTTTCTTAGCTTTCCAACGTCACCAAAAACACGTCAATCGGAGTTCTGTGGAGGAAATTATGCCGAAAATACGAAAGGCTGTCACGGACCATCCGCTAACGAGACCCACGCTCGTTGCTTACTCTATACTCTTTTCCACATGTCCTTTGGGACACATGGCTGAGTACTAAACCTTGCCTTGCTGCCCAAGGTCATCCTCTACCTTCCTTCCTTCTTCTTCATCCCTTTACTTATTCTTTTTTTCAGCTAAGAACACCCAAAACACAAAGACACCATTGTTGTGCACCTCAACCGTAAAACGGTCGTAAAATCTTCGTTTCTTATCCGTTTTCGACGACTTTTGCGCCTATCTCTTCCTCTCCTCGCCCTCCATATTTCTAGGTAATAAAATTATCAAATTTATTCATTAATATACTCTGGTCGTGGCCTTGAAGGCACGATTCTCATAGCTAACCTCGTTTATTTATGTGTAGCTAGTTCGGTTGTCCAAACCGGAGTGGCTTTAAGTCAAAATCATCCTTATTGAAGAGCTATAAGGTAACGGTGATGGGTTACTCGACTTATCGTCTTTGTTTGCATGACTATATGCTAGTAATGTTTAGTATACTAGGATTGTTTTTGATTAAATAGTGGCATGATTAGGTTAATAAATCATATGTTTGGATGAATTTCATCATGCATGCTTGTGTTGGATAAGTTTTTTAATTGTGGAAATTCATTAAGGATTGTATGGTTAAATGAGTTTACGATCATCGAGGATGATTAGTTTGATAGTCTTTCAAGTTCATAGTGTTTTGCTTACAATGGTTAATTCATGATGTTTCAGCACCTTGACAAATCTGTCCATTGTCTTGTACAATTTATTTCGACATCTTAGAGTATCCGCCTTTGAAAATGTTGAAAAGAGACCACTGTTTATTTTAAGTGTAGAATCTACCTCTAAAATATCGTAATTTTATTGCATGTCGTTTGTTCACAATAAATTATTTACGAACGTTGCGCGGAAATACTCGCAGAATGGACAGTAGCTCAAAGATGGTTTCGAAAATCATTTTTATACTTTGAAACCATTCTGGTCCTTTTCAATAATTAAACTTTGAAGAGTTTAGATGATGTTAGGATTTTGCCTTGCCCCAAAATGATTTGTTAAACCCGTTTTATGAAGCAATACACTTTGTGTGACGATTTCTGACACATTGTAAAGATCAGACAATTACCCCATGTTAAGTTCGTATTTTGAAAATGTTTATCTGACAAATATTGTAGATAAAAGTCTTATTAATCTTACCCAGTTGGCCTTGTATCATTTCGATTTTATTTGAATTAATTATGAATTTTACGGCAGAGGACAGCTGAACAGTAAAACGCTTTTAAGACTTATATTTTATTAACCAGTTTCGTTTATTCTTCTCCCGTATGCAATGGTCTTAAGTGCTGTCTTATTTATCGATTGTTGGCTCTTGTATGTAAATGAGTTGGTTAACGGTTATGTTAGCTTAAATTGTGTTTTGATGACGGTTATGTTATCTTAAAATGAGTAGGGTGACGGTTATGCTGCCTTGCTTGTGTTTAGGTGACGGTTATGCTGCCTTGTTTGTGTTTAGGTGACGGTTATGTCACCCTAAATTGTGTTGGTAACGGTTATGTTGCCTTGGTTGTGAATAGATAGCGGTGATACGATTTGTGTATCATTGTAATGAACAAACACCGCTCCTGTAATGGGATTTTATCTAACTATGTTCGGGATTGGTCGGTGTCCGTGGTTATGCGGCCCGGTCCCCGTGTGTCGTTCGGTGTAGGTTATTATATCGAGAGGCCTGGCCAGGTCTTAGGCATTTAGTTGTCGGTTATGCGCTATACATAGTATCCGGATGACGTGGTTATGCGCTCCGGTAGCTAGGGCGCGGTTATACGCCCTAGCCTATTAGTGGAGCGGTTATACTCCCTGACTATCAGTTGTAGCGGTTATGCTACCTGACGACGTTCATTCTATTCTTGGTTGTTATTGTTTGTCTGATTGGACATGCCATCAAGTGTTGGTCTCTGAGTCGATCACCTGGTTGTTTACCTAATTTTGAGCATCATGCTTTGATATTTCTCATATTCAGATGTACTACTCCATATTCAATATGTTCTTATTGTTATCTATTTGTATTTTGACGTAAAGTGGCTGGGAGAACCCTGAGTTACTCCCCACTGACTGTGGCGTTCATGTTTCATGAATGTAGGTTGGTGCTGTTTGGGGAAGACGTGTGGCTAGCGAGCATTGTTGATCATTCGACAATTACCCTTACGCTTAGTTTAGATTTAATTCATGTCGTTATCGTGGGATACCTTATCCCTCGTTTATTTAAGTATTCGTGTATAATTTATACTTAGTTATTAGTTTTAGTCTTCCGCTTGTTATTTTGATATTCCGCGAATAAGTTTTAATAAATATGTCGAAAAGTTTTTTAAAGTATCGTATTTCCGCTGCAAATTACTGGTTTATTTTCATGGTATAATGCGGGGTGTCACAGATAGGTTTTTAGGGAGGAGGTAAGTGTCTTCAGGGGTAGGATAACTCTCCGACGTTAAGAGTATTATTTGAGTAGTACAAACAAATGGTCAGAGATGTTCTAGAATACAGTTTATGATTCTGATGATCAAGTTGGTTAGTTGGGTTGTCAAGTTACGATTTAAGGAGTATAAATATAAATATATAGATATTAAAGAACATAATGATGTAGGTGATCTGAGTTAAGCGGAATAATTGTATTGATGAGATGAAATGCAAGTGGGTATTGGAAGTTATTCATACAACAAAGTAAAGACAAATAAATGGTGTTTCTGAGACGGATAGAATAAGTCGTAAAAAGATCAAACATAGTTTTTAATTAGTATTAGATTATAGTTTATTATAGTCTGTATTCTTTTGTTTTTCCTCCATATTTTCAACTTATTATTTACAGTTTGACATTATTTTATAGGGTAGAGGTTGATTTTAAATTGTACGTACATTTGTTTAGGGATGAGGATAAATAGATCTCGAGGGAGGAGGTAAGTATCTTGGGGGATAGAGTTACTCTGCGACGTTTAAAAGTGTGATGTAAGTTGCAGAAGAAAATGTCTATAGGTTAGAGTTATTGTTCAGGGATACGATTGATTATGTTAGTCAAGTTGGGTAGTTATGTGAAAAGGATATGCCGAATATCTAAACGGTGTCGAAAAAAGTTGCGTATGTACTACATAATGATTAGAACAGCTGAGCAAGTACATAGGTAGATAACTTTTATTTCAAAATTATATTTTATGTGATAGTAACAGAGGCACATATGTTATGAAAAGAGCTTAAACATCTCTATAGTAACATGTATGCATACTCAATTTTGATTGTTATAGGGCGGGATTTGATTTTACATTGGATATATCAATTGTTTCGAGCGGTGGGGGTAAATAGGTTTTGAGAGAGAAGGTAAGTGTTTTGGTGGGGGTAGGGTTATTCTACGACGTTGAAGAGTGTGAGAGTAGTACAAATAAATGTCGGTAGGTTAAGGTTTCCAGGAATACATTTTACAAATCATTTTAATGGTTACGTTGGTTAAGTGGGTGAGAAGGGTACTCCATGGGTAGGATTACTCCCTAACGTTTACGAGTGTGATTTAGAAGATTGAAAAATATATTCATATGTAGGTTGGGTGGCAATGGTTGAATTTGTGAAAAAGTGGATAACGTGAGATATTGATTGGAGAAGGTAAATGAATAAATTTTATTTGAAAATGTGTATTATATGAGAAAAGAACCGACAAATATAAAATATAGGCTAAAAACTTTTAAAATATCACATGTATAAACTCAATTTTGTTTATTTGTTGGACACAAAACTAAACAATCAAATGTTATACTCTCTTCAGTCCTATTGAATGCTCCATTGGCCGGGAAATAATTTTTAATGTGGAATGACGTTATAGTGTTTTTTGTGGGAGTATTCTTGGAAATATTTAGGGGTGTGTATAAAAAGATGTCCTAATGTGGAGTTGTAGTTGCAAATTTGCCATGATAACATTGTAAATATAAGAAATAGAAGAAGATATTTATGTCAATTATTTTATCAAGTATGAAAGAAAAACATTGTATTAAATTGTGCAAAAATAGAATGTGGAAACATTGGATAATAATTAAGGAAGTATTTGTCATGTCAGAATTATATCGCGGTAGATAGGTAGATAGGTCTGGAGGTATGAGGTAAGTGTCTTGAGGATAGAGTTATTTTCCGACATTTAAGAGTGTGATTTGAGAAGTACAAGTAAGTATAGATACAATGAGGTTGTTCAGGGATGCGCATACGGTTAATTCTGATGGTCAAATTGGTTAGTTGAGTGAAAAGGGTACGAACAATGCCTAAATGGTGTGGAAAATGGGGGGTATGTAGCAAGAAAACTGATGAAGTAGATGAGTTTATTTCAAGGTTGTATTATGTGTAAATGACTTAGGCATAGATGGTATAAAAATAAGTTAAAAATCTCTAAAATATCATGTATGAAAACTCAATTTTGTGTTTTTTTCTTGTGAAGCACAAAAATAAGTAATCAGATGTTAATAAATATCATGTTAATATAGTATTGTTAACGTTTAACTAGGTTACTTTTTTGTCGTCGCTTGGTGATTAAAAAAAACACCGTGGTTTGAATTTTACACCAAATTTCGATGTAACATCTCGAGTGTTGCATCCACCGTTCATCCTTAACACTTCTCTCATACCTCTTTTGTTAACCAAACAAAAAAATTGCATGTTTTTGTTTTCCCAATCAAGGATTTCTCATTCAAACAAGATCGGTTTTGAAAGCAGAAGTTAGCTAGGTTTCTGATAAATGGAAGAACTTTTCAAAAGGAGAGCTAACATTGATGGATAAGTTCGGGTGTTTTGTGAAGGAGGGGTCACTTGAATATTTTGGGTGTGTATTGAAAGCTAGGAAAGAGTGTCGATGATGAGTTAGATGGTTGTTTGAGGTAGCAATAAAGATGACTAAATCGCATTTGATGATTAATTTCATGATAGGTTAGTAGGTGTGGCTTTGGATTGTGGACTGTTTCATGTGTTGTTTGAAGAGTAAGAGTAGTGGTTTGAAGGTTTCTTTCGTGTGGTACTGTAGATTATTGTGGCGAGTTGGTGCTAACATTAATGAAAGAAATAAATGTAAATGAGGTAATTTTTTTAACAAAATAACACATGTATATATAAAACGAACTAATACTATTTTTATATAAAAAAAAATCTTATGATTTACTTTTGATTTACATGATGAAAATTTTATGAATACCACAAATTAATTTAGTATCCGTGCATCGCACGGGCAAAAATACTAGTAGCATATTGAAATAGAATATTGGGGTCCAATAAGCTACTTTACAGTATGCTGCTCTCCTGTTGCATTAGCAGATTAGTGAAAAAAATTTGTCTTATTTACCCTCATAATAAAATACCAACTTTCATTTTATATGTTTAATAAATAATTTGTTCATATCCTTATATGTTTTTTTTAAATGATGTTAAACAATCTGCTAATCTAAACTGTCAATTACTAAACACCTCTAAAACAATTCTACTAAATAAATATGTTAGTTAAACTTGTTAATCATTCATCATTCTGCTAGTCAAACATGTCTTCTAAACTTGTTTCTGTCAATATTAATTCGTAGTTTACCAAACATGTCCTATATTTAACTTAACATATATCTTATTGTACTACTCTTTGTAATTATTCATTCATAATAATATAGTCTTATAATAGTCAATAAAAAGTGGCAACTATTTACTACTCCCACCTATTCTAGATATTTGTCACATTTGAGGGTTGACACAATATTTAAGGAAGTGAATAAACTAATGTAAAGTATTGTTTGAGGGTATGTTAATTGGAGAGAGAGTGTTGTGTGTTAGTTTATTAATTAGTCTATTAGTAAACTAATGAGTCCCTCCTTTTTTTCATTGTGAATTAGTATTCCCTCCATTTGCATAAACACTATAGCAACTTCAGACTTGCAATTACATTTGAAATACGGTTTCGATACAAACACGGTTCTACGTACCATTACTATTACATGCTGAAAAATTAATTACACATTATAATTTTTTTTTTTTTGGTGATAATTACACATTATAATTTTAAAATTACATAAATTCGAAATAATTACATTAATGACTGGAACAATGAAGTCAGAAATTACAAAGTACTGAAGGCAATTGTTGAAGACGGAATATACACAGTTCTGCGAGACGAATATCGACTGATGGACTTCAGACATTAAAAATATTTTGTTCTTCGTCTACTCCAGATTGGCCCATTTGAGTGAGTTTACACTTGCTTACTAAACCCAACATTACATTTCAGAAAAATACCCAATTCACTAAGAATGAAATTTGGCACCAAATTCAAATATTGGAGCCAAATTGCAAACAGGTGCCAAAACATAACTTTCAAAAGAGACCAAAGTTCTTTAAGCTATAAATAGAAGGTGCATTAAGTAGGGTTCATTTATAAACATCAGTCCAAAAAAGAACTTTCAGCAAAAAGAACATTCACATAATCAGAATATTCATTTAAAAGAACATTCAATGAAGAATCTTACCAACCTAGAAAGATCAAAAATAAATGAAAATTTACTTCAACAATGCAATAATGGAAAACCAAGTCATGGAGTGATAAACGAAGTAGCAGCAAGATATATACTATGTCAACAGGAGGACAGTAAGCAGACTATGGAAGGCAGTAGAGGCACAGAGGCAGGCAAACATTCCTGTGAATGTGAACAGCAAAAAGATGGGCAGCGTGAAACCAGGAAGGGTAAAGTTGGATGAGGAGAAGCTCAAGTCCATAAATCTACTAGAAAGGACAACACAACATTCACTGGCAACGGGATTGGGGGTGAGTCAGTCTACAGTTTCAAGGTGGGTGATGTCCAAACAAATAAGGTCACACACAACGTGCACTAAAACCAGGTTTGACGGATAAAAATAAACTTGCTAGACTTATTTTCAGCCTACAACATTTACAATTTCATGAATTAACTCAACCAGTCGTATTTAAAGATCAAATTAATGTTATACACATGGATGAGAAATGATTTTCAAAAACAAAACCTTCAACTAGGTTTTACTTGGGTAAGGGTGAACAGACCCCCATAGGTGTGTTCAGTCTACAAGTTTTATAGAGAAAGTGATGTTCATGTGTGCTGTAGGAAGACCTAAGTATGGGTTAAATGGTGAACAAACTTTTGATGGTAAGATAGATATATGGCCATTTGTCATACAAGCACCATAGCCCAAAGAAACTCGAAGAACAGAACAGCTGGTACATTAGAGACTAAATGTATAGAGTCTATTAAAAAACAAGTAACAAAGGATATGGTGATAAACTGTGTAATACCAGCTATTAAGGCTAAATGGCCTTCTAATCTGAGCAAGCATATAATAATTCAACAAGACAATGCTCGTCCTCATTTTACAAACGATGATCCTGATTTCAAAAGAGTTGCAACAGCTGATGGATGGCAGATAGAATTGGCCTATCAAACACCCAACTCACCAGACTTAAATGTCTTAGATTTGGGGTATTTTAGGTCAATTCAGTCCCTCGAACAGAAGAAAAAAGCAATTAAGTTGGATGAACTAATAAGTAACACAATTACTGCATATGAAGAACAAGATGTTCTAAGACTAAACTATGTGTGGATAACATTGCAAGCTTGTATGGTTGAGATTATGAAAAGAAAAGGTGGTATAGATTACAAACTACCACATATGCACAAATCCAAACTAGCAGCAGATGCTCCCTGACTATCTAAATGTCGACATGGGTTTAGTGAAGGAATGCATACAATACGTGGAAAATGTGGGTGACATAACTTCTATCAGTGAGTTGGTGAATTCAGTAAGCAGGTTTACACATAATGCAGCAGAGAATGTAGCTAGTAGCAGTGACACCAGTAATGAACCAACAGGTGACAGTGAACCTGTTGGCACCATTACTGAAGCAGTGGCTGGTAGTAATGACCCAACATTTAAATTTCCTCCTGTTGGTAGCATTACTGACTGGTTCGAACAAATGTGTACAGAAGAATGATAAATGAACAACATGAACATTGGCCCCATTTTGCAAATTTACAGATTACGAAAGAATGAATATTTGACAAGACTCAACCTTTTGCGCAGATCAAAGAAGAAGCAAGGACACCAAACAAACATGAAGAAATCATAGAGAAGCTCTTTTGTTGTAACTATTTAAGCTTTTTTGTTGAACTTTGGTCCTCTTTCGTTTTGTTTTGTAAGGGCAGTAAGGATATTATCAGAAACGCATATGAGTAGAAGTAGCTATAGTAAAAAACACTATTCATTGTCGTTGTTCATAAACAGCCATCACCTTCCTTGGTGGTGGCATTGTTTACAAACAATGACAATAAAACCAATCCACTACCATCAACATAAAATTATCACTGAGTAAATTAAGAGAGACTAACAGAATAATCCGAACCCACAACATTGTCATCACTAGTCCATTAGGTTTAAACAATAATGAAAGCAATCTAGTACCCTCCAAAATACATCATCGAGTACAAACATAGTCTAAATAAACAGAATCCAGCAATATTTCAAAGGCAGAGTCCCACAATTTTATCAGCATTAGTCCGTCATAAAAATCGAGCAAACCTAAGGAAAAATTAAAGAAAGAGGGAGAAAGGATAAAGAATAAACCTCTGTTAGGCAACATCGTCGTTGGTAAGATCAAAACCAGGCTAGTACTTACCCATTTCTTTGATAAACCAACTCACTATTATAGGGTTTGTTATTATATCCCTCGGATCTAATGTAATGTTTGAATCAATGGCGACAAATTCACAATCATCGTTCTCAATCTCATACTCCATTAAAACCGAAAACCGAGGCCAACAAGTACATAAAGCAACCATGAAAGACCTTCTGTACTGTTACGAAGTTTTTCTTTCATTAATAACCAAACCTTACCTTTTCGTTCAGAATCTTCATCCGTCACTACACCATCGCCCATTCCCCAACCCGTATCCTCATCCATTTTTGAACGACATGCAACATCATCAACAGAACCCTCCCCCTTCTGATTCGATTTTGAAGAATATGCAACACCATCATCAGATTCATCATCACCCATAAACATATCTTCATATTCCATCTCCATAGTACGAAGATCAAGATCAGTAGTCAATTTTACGGATTTTGTTGCCATTTTTTAAAGATCAGATGAGTTATATTGTAAAAGGAAGAAGATCAGAAGACAATATTGTTGTAGTTCAGATGAGAACACGAAGGGTTAGGGTTTGGGGATGAAGGAGATAAGGAGCGGAAGTGAGAGACAGAGGGTTTCTTAGGCTGCGGAAGAGAGAGGGATTAATTAGGGTTTGGGGATGGGGATGGGTTAGTGGTAATAGGAATTGGGCTGGGTTTAGGGAGTCCATAAACAAATTAATTGGGTAGGGTAATTAAATTAGGGGTTGAGTTACGGGTGGTTTTATTGTAAAATAAGAAAAGTAGTAAGGGTAAGGTCGTCATTTTATGGACAAAACATGTCCCAAAATGAAATATGGAACATTTACGTGACTAGACAAAAACGGAAAGTGGGACAATTATCTAGAATAGGAGGGAGTACGTTATTATTAATCGAAAAATTATCATTTTTTTATCGATACACATAGGGCTGTTTTACAATAGATTTTGCGGCTAAGGATCCTATCTCCCTGCTATAATTGGCTGCCTTGCCGCCCTTACAATATCTTACGAAAAACTGTAGTACTTGTATTAATTTATTCAAAAGTAATGGACATGATTAAGTGGAAAGTACAAGATGGTGTATAATTCAGACATTCAGTACAAAAAGAAAACAGATTCCCCTTGCCCCACTTAAATCAACGACTCAGATACCCTTCTCAATTCTCACTCCCATCCTATTGCTTAATTATTATAAATTCTTAATTCTTTATCTCTTTTTCTTATTATTATATTTTAATCCATTATTTATTTACCGCTTATATTCTTTATAACAAGTTTAATTAAAAGAAAATAAATAATTAAGACTAAAAAAATACTCTCTCTAAATTCTTAAGTACTTTGTACGATAATTGTTAGTATATATGTTGTTTTTTTGTCAAAATGGATCATCTCCATTACTTTTCTCTCCATTACCTCTCACAAACATTACTATATTATATATTTCAATCCCCTTCATTTACCTTTTTATTTCCAAATAAATGTACAACCATCCGATCGATTCCATAATTAATCCGAACCATTGATAAGTAATGGACCGCCATTTCCTTTTGAGAAATGGAGAGGATCCTTACTCTTTTTTTGTGCGCCTTCTTGTTAGTAAATTGTAACATTATTCTGTTAGTGTTGTTAACATTATACTCGTACCACATCATAATTGTAAATGTTTTTATTTGTATAAACGAAGTGATAAAGGGTAATATTGATGCTGGCAGAATAATACTCCCTCCATTCTTTTTATATCACTCCATTTCTTTATACATGTTTGTCGATGTTTATTTTGTTTTAATTATATCTTTACCAACATACTACTAAAAATTATAAAAGTTTGATATTTTTAATGCTCTTATCAAGACAATTAAAAAAAGATCTCACATGAATATATTTCCGTGAACGGATTGAGAGAAAACTGACGTTGAATACTCGATTGTGAATAGTGTTAAAAGGGAAATTGGGTGATATAAAAAGAACACAAAATCTTATTTGTAACGGCACTATCCGTCGCAAGCTTGTAACGGATATCGTTTTCTCTCACAAAATACCCACATTTCTCTCACAATAATTGATTATGTTTAATTTGTTAAAATCAAAGATAAATAAATGAGCGAGACGGAGACGAGGAGTACATCCCGTGTAAGTTGTAACGTATCAAGAAATTCTGGCTATATAGACATCATCCCGAGTTTCCCAGAGCTTCTCATGCTTTCTCCCTCAGTCCCTATCCTCTCTACTCCACCACCCACAAAATGATACAGTCTTCAGCGCCACGGCGGCGCCACTCAATGAAAAGAACAACAAGTATGACGGAGTTCTCCTTCGACGACCTCTCCTTCCTTAACCACCCTCCACAACCACAGTCCTCCGATCAAGATCAGGCGCTGTCGTCCACACAGTCTGATCTTGATCGTCGGACTCTACTTGGTTTGGTGTCACCCAGATTGATGCTTAATAGGCGTAGCTCCGCTGACTTTGCCCGCCCATCATCAATGTCATCTTGCTCTTTTCTTCGTACTTGCTCTCTTTGTGGCCGTCGTCTCGGCCCTAGCCGCGATATTTTCATGTACAAGTACGTATCTCTATCTCTCATCTCTTTCACTTCATTCTTTACGTTTTATTTTTAATCGTCAAAATTATTGTATTCTGTTAGTTATAGTAATTAAAGTTTATAACGCCATGAATTGATGTTAGCTTAATTAGTTGGTGAAGCGGAGACTTGAAACTCGTCATCTAGTTTAAATCCCGTTAGCATCAATATACATTAATATTACCTTTATGGAGGAAAAAAAAACATTCATTAATACGCACTTTATTTTATGGATAACCAAATTAAATACTTAGTATAAGTCTATAAGAGTATACCACATACACTTCATTTAATTATATTCTACTAAATTAAGAGATATGAATAATTGAGTAGCTAATTTAAAGGCCTTCATAGTTACTCCTCTCATGCATGTGATTCCCTATAATTAAGCAGATCATGAATTAATTAGTCTGCATACTCATTTAATTTGTATGTGTTTACTTTTTCTGCATTTCTTTTACTTGGCTAATCTACAATAATTTTGCACTTTTGTTTCCTTTGTGGACCTAGTATTATCACTCTTTGTGACACCATATTCTGGTACATGGATGCGTTTTAATTAAACATACAACATGTAAATATGATAATACTAAACTCGATACTATATGTCATGGAATAACAAAACATTTCGGAATTGATAAACTATAGAGTTAAGTGAAATATGATTATATATTAGAAAAGGAGTATGAAGGGATGAATTGTAATGTTGGATTCCATGTGATGTGGCTAGGAATTAACAAAAAAAAAAAAAAAGAGGTAGTAGGAAAATAAGACATGAATAAACAACTTTTTGGAAACATAATTGAAGATGCTAGCAACAAAGCTTGTTGTGGGTCTCTTGATGCAATTATTACTATGTTTTTTAGTGGAAAATGTCATCATTTATAGGAATTGAGTCCTTTTCTGCCTCCAATAATTTAGTGTACAAGTGTACAACTGGTTGATTAGGAAAGAAGCTTGATGCTTTGGCACTTTACTTAATTATAAAAATCACTAATGCTTTTCAATTTGTCAATTACAATCCTAGTCATTTTCTAAAACAAATATAGGTTCATTTTTTTCGATGTCTAAATTTCATGTTCTGTTAATGTAACGGTTAAACTTTAGATAAAGTGATAAGAACATGAAATAAGAAAATAATATAAATTTATTTTGTGAAAGGAAAATAAACTCTTCATTTCTTTTATAAAATATAAAGAATCTCAAACTCTTTAACTTGTTGTATCTTTCCTCCTATAAATATATCAAAAATTACTTATACATTTACTTTACTTACATAATAACACCTTGTTGAAATAGTGCTAGCAAATCATAGAACTCTATATGAAAAATCATCTATAGTTATGTTTCATTGACTAGAATTAAAATATTATATATCACTAAATCTTACCCATTTAGAACATTTTATGTCAAATAATGTTTTTTGGATATTGAGCATATGAAAGGTCTCACAACAACATTATCATATGACCATCTCATAGGAGAAGGTGTTTGGTTAAAGAAATGGAAAAGGAAAGAAAATCAGAAAGGGCAAGAGGGGAAAGGTATTAGGTGATTACCTAAAACTTAATTTGTTGTTTGGTTATACTAAGATCATAGACGAAGCTAAGTCAAGGCCGAGGGGGCCATTGTCCGGGTTAGGTTTTTAAGGTCAAGTATTAAATAGTAGTATTATCTAGCATAATTGTTGAAGTGGTCCAGTGGTAAACACTTAGATATCATATAAATGGCCATGTGTTCGATTCGCGGACGTCTCTCTTTCAGATTTTTCTTTTTTCTTTTTACAATATTATTTATTTAGACGAGATTAGTTATATTATACACTATGTCCTTTAGGTTATTTTAGTTTAAAGTCAACGATGATTTTTGTAATGAAAAAGTAGGAAGGGAAATGGTTCTTATCTAGTGAAGAATGAATATTATCAATAGTTATTGTTTTACGTTTTTAATCACACCAGTTTATAGTAGAGAACTGTTTTTATCTTTTATTTATATTTTCAAGTTACTTCATCTTATAAATGAACATTCTATAAATTATGGATTTATTAAAAAATAAATCAATTTATATATAAAAAAAATTCTATGTTTCATATATAACCTAATTTAGAAATCTTAGTTAATATAAAAAAATGCTAAAATAATGATACGAGGTCTTTAATAAATGAGTATAAAAGCGAAATAAAAAGCGGTCCGGGTCATTATCTTACCCTAGCTTCGTGCCTGACCAAGATAATGAACTAATGGTCCACTCACACTCACTCCTGCTACTAACACACACCACCACAAATAACCACTTATCTACTAGCGGCGGTGATGACGGTGGTGGTGGTCATGGCGGCGGTGGTGGTAAGGGTGTCATGGTGGTGGCGGCGGCGGTGGTGGGGGTGGAGGTGACGTCATGGTGGTGGTTTTGTGGTGGTAGTCGCAAGTGTGGAGGTAGGTGATCAAAGAAAGTGGTTGAAAGATAACAAAGGTAATGAAATCATACCCTAGGGGGTGAAGGTAAGGAATTAGATTCATTGAGGAATAATGAATGGAGTTTCATTTCCTTTGTTTGTCTCAAACAAACACCAATAAAAGAAATGAGTAATTTTGTTTCCCTTTCTCTTTTATATAGACCCCCCAACCAAAGGTCCTCTTAATGTTTCATATGAAAACCAAATATTACAAATACATATTAAAATAATATTATTTGCTATAAAAAAATGTTTTACAAGACTATATTTTCACAAAATAATGAAATATAGTGAATATGATAAATTATTAGATGAATACTTTTTAAACAAATAAACATAGTTATAAAATTCATAACATTGAAAATCACGTATTTTCTCTGTCGTTCCAAGCATTTGATTTTACCTGCGATTAATTTGCGTGTCATAAATAATTAAATGATAAACAAACAAATCAAATATATATAAGACAATAAATTACTAGGCTTTGGGACTTTGGGTTCATGTGTTAAATATAAAGTAAAGGTATCGTGGATCAGTGTTTAAGTAGATTTATGAGTGGTTTTATCATTTCATTTCGAATATTTTTTTATCTTTTTTTAAAAACAAAAACTAAGGCGAAATGATGACATACTTGTAATTATTAAACGACAAATGACAATGATTAATGTGAAATATAAGATTCGAGAAACTGAAATAGAAAAATAACTAATTGGTACAAATAAAATATAAAAATAATATAGTAAATTAGGAAATGAGACAATTAAAATCTTATTCATCGCCTAAAGAAAATAGAGAGTCCATTTTTTCTCAACGCTCAAGATTTCATCTCAAGGAGATCTAATGGTCCAAGTTTTGATCGGAAAATAAATAGAAAATACAATGAAAAACGAGAAAAATATTTTTTGATAATGATGTGAGAGAAATTGAATTCTCCAATTCTAAAATGAAAATGATTGAAACTCCAAGGAAGAGATAATGGCCAAGTCGCACGGAGTAGTCGAGTAGTATCGCTAGTTTGGTACCTTTGAGTGTCATTATAACAAAATGCATGTGTTGTTATAACTTACAAGTATAAGTTACTGCGTTGTGTGTAATGTGTATCAGTGTATGCAGTATTTCACAAGGCTACATATTTTCTGTAAGACGATTTATTCATGATAATCCAACTAGATCAAGTGTTTACATCCTCGTTTTGACTTTGTCCTTTTAAATTGCATGTCATTCTCATTTGGTGATAACTTCATAAAAAATAATATGCTTGTTCGGTTTTGTACCATGGTTATTCTTTGGTTTTGGCACAGAACTTAATGAAAAGAGGGGGTCAATTATCAAATGACCAGCGTATCAAATTGTGTAAATGATCAAATTGTTTATCAAGTTCATTCTTCAATAAAAAAGACACATTTGACTGAGAACAAAATGAAATAGAACCACAAATGACCGAAACAAGTGAATTATTATTTTTAAAAAAATATTAGATTAAAAAGAATATCCAGCTCTTTACTTTATCACGTTATCATATATGATGCGGTTTATACTTTATAGTCACACTCCAAGAGTGACACACATAAACCAAAATCCTTGTATAGTACTTAAAATTATTGTTTCAAGTAAATCCTTTAAATGAAGCTTATTGAAACAATCAATCATTTATGTGATCACAAATTCTTATTTGCAACGACACTATTCGTCGCAAGCTTGTGACGAATACCTTTTTCTCTCACAAAATACCCACTTTTTCTCTCTTTCTCCAACACTATTCATGTGGTCCTCTTTCTCCACTAACTCATTTTGTATCCATTTTATCACACAAAATATCCGTCACAAATGGTGACCTGTCGCAAGCAAGACTTACTATTATGTGATACCCTCACATCCTCAATAGTCATGCATAATTCCTCACTTGTATGCTGACCTATTTTATTTTGAGATGTTTTGGTCAATTATTTACTTTTTTATTTTAAAAATGTTTTTAATGGATAATTTAATCTACTTGTCATCTTAGAATAAATGTTTTCTTTTATATTGATTTTTGTGCTAAAACCAAAAATAAACAAATGAGCGGAACAAAAACAAAAAGATAATAAGTTATTGTTAATAATGGGGGTGTGATCGAGCCGATTTGAGTTCGAGCACGGGTGGGTTTGGAATTGGCTCGGAAAATTGAGTTTGAGCTTGGAATCGGCTCGGAAGTATCCGAGCTTAAAAAATCAAAGCTCATATTAGACTCGAGCTCTATTCGAGCTCGGTTAAGTCATTATTTTCTTTACTTTCTTGAACTTTTACGTCAAAATAAAAAATAAATATATTTTAATACAAATGCAAATGTAAAATACTTATCATATATAAGAAACATATGATTATAAATGTTAAAATAACATTTTATTAGGAACAACAAAAATTACAAAATGACAAAATAACTAAAAATAAAGGGTAAAACGAGCCAAACCGAACTTCCGATTTCGAGCTCTACTAAGCTCGGAATCAGCTCGGATTTGGTCCACCCCGACTCAAAGTTCTAATTTAGTTTTGGCCGATTTCGAGCCGAGATTTGACCGAGCTGATTCCGAGGGCTCTACGAGTCGGCTGATCATTTACAGCCCTAGTTAATAATGATAAAGATAAAAGTAATTGAAGTTTTGTATTGTGTGGTGTGTAGAGGTGATACTGCATTTTGCAGTTCAGAGTGCCGTCAACAGCAAATGGCACAAGATGAATGGAAAGAGAAATGCGCAGCTAACAAAGAATCCAATTCTGCTTCATCTGATTGTACTAAAGGCGAGTCCGTCACTGCGTTATAGCTTCTATTTGGCATGATACGATGCGTTTTAGAGTGCTACTTTTTGTATCATTAATTAATGGATGTAACTTGTACTCTTTGTATAATTACAAAATTCAAAAATATATTAATAAAGATAAATATGTTTTGACTTTTAACTACCACACACGTGCGTGTTGGTGGTTTAGGTCATTGCTATGCTTAACTTTACCAGAACTCAAGGTGGATTGGTTTCATTCTAATTTTGGTTGCTCATTTTTTATTTTTGGACAGAATCTACTTGTCGCTATAAAAGTGATTACATTTTGATAAATATTAACCACTTTTGACTAAATAGAGATCAACTTTTTATTTAAAAAAATGACCTATTTTTTAAAACTGTTCACAATTTATCAAAAAGTGGTCACTTTTTACAATAAAATCGCACATTTTGCAAAAGAAAAAACACAAGATAAGACCGTCGTACCGGAGAACAACTATTTTTGGTGGCTTCCTAATTTGGGAGTTGTTATGTTAGAGTAATGGATCAAGTTTCATTAACCCAATTTTAAAATTTCTCATTTTTATTTTAATCGAGTATGCAAGTCATTGTAAATCATTGTAAATTACAACACTTTTAAACAAAAATTATTGTAGTTTATAACTCATTGTGTTTCAAAATTTAACAAATTCTCTTCTATCTACGAGAACCAAAAGTGACTCGTATGAGTTTTATCAAAGTAAATCACATATGCTATGTAATATGGAATGTGAGGCAGACAGGCAGTTGAGTATCTTACGGGTTAAAGTGGGATACATTATGGATGGAGGTGTGTACGAGCTTTACCCGTACTCCCTTTGCTAAATAGCTAGTGTGTAACCCGTGCATAAATGTACGGGTGTAATATGAGTTTATGTATAAAGGGTTATTTACACATGAGAAATATAAATAAAGGAAATTATAAGTTCTTTGTATAAATATTTAGATGAGTACATAAGTAAATAATTAGATGTGACAAATATAAACAACATTATGAAATTAGTAACTTCATAAAGACATTTGTTTACATACAGCGAAAATAGAATATAGTGTATACTTACAACAAATAAATACACTCCAAATACTCAAATATCCCATGGTAAACAACATTGGAAGTTAAATTACATGTGTCAGCTTCGTTTCCAAATAAGTATTTTCAAGCCTTTTTTACTGGTCACCCTCGAGATAGCAACATAGAGTTGGTCATGACTAAAAAATGGTCTAGGAAGATAAAGATCGATGTGGAATAATGATTGTCCTTGACTTTTGTTGATTGTCATGGCAAAACATACAGTTATTGGAAACTGTCTTCTCTCAAACCTAACTGGAAATTTTGTTGAATCAGAAGGACTTAACGTGATCCGAGCAATATGAACTCTATCTCCCTTATTACTGCCACTTAAGAGATAGTTGTCCTAATAACTTGAACCCCCAAGTTCGTTACGAACAATCTTGTATCATTACATAATCCTTCTCGTTGATCAATGTTTCTTGGTAACATTATTGTTGCCCCAACCTTCAATTGAGTTTAGAAAATCTGTAGAATAAACTTCAAGTATCTCTGAATTGCTCTCCTCTTTGTTTACTTCATCTGAGCTGTAATAATTTTTTTCATAAACGGGAATAAGGGACAACAGATAATCATTGATAGTCTCCACAACCACATGAGTTGGTGCAAGAATTGCTCTTTCTTGAAGATAATCTGAATTCCGATATTCAGTAACAAAAGATGGATAAGTGTTATGAACAGTAGCAGCAATTGGTTCGTCGACGTCCTTAATAAGGATATCATCAGGGAGTTCTATATCAACTTCTCCGTCATTTTGTTCTCCTACTACACCATCTCCAACCTTCCAAATCCACTCAGAAAATTCTCGGTTTTCATTAGCATTAGAATTTGAGCTTCCAGATTGAAGACGCATGTTTTTCGTTAATTTTAGTACCTTGCATTAAAAATGTATAAATAATGAGGAAAAAATATTTGAAAAATAAAATTTGTAGTCAACTTAGAAGCAAATAAAAATAGAATTACCTTGCAATAAGACCAAATATCGGATGAACACAAAGAAGCAAACACGATATCTGGCCTGCTACCTTTAGGAACAACTGGTAAGCATTGTCGAAAATCAACACCGAATACGACGACTTTGCCCCCGAACGGCTGGTCATAGTCTACATTATTTGAGAATCGCATGATATCCTTTAAGCTTCTGTCAAGAGCTTCAAAACAATACTTATGAGTCATTGGAGCTTCATCACAAATTATGAATTTTGTTCGTATTAACAATTATGCCAAATCTGTTCCTGGTTTAATTCTAGAACATGTAGAATTCTCAACAACATTGATTGGAATGCAAAATCTAGAATGTGATGACGTCCCGCGGGGTAGCAGTATTGCAGCAATACCACTCGATGCTCAATAGAATGCGATGTCGTCCCGCGATGTCATCCAACAATGAAATATGAAATAACAATCCAACAATAAAATATGAAATAACAATCCAACAATGATAATCCACATAGTTTCTTAAACAAAATCAAATACGAATAATAATCCACATAGTTTCTTAAACAAAATCAAATACTTAGTCAACAATGAAATATAAAACCTAATAGTAAGTAGATCGATAAATACGACTACGATTGTCAACATTAGTTCTCCTAGTCCTTCTCAATTTTCACTTTGACTGGAATTTTGCTACTGGTTGCATTTTCTTCACATGATATACTTTCGGTGCATGCAATTGTCTCACAGTCAATTATTTCTTTCTCTTTGCTCTTAATACTCGGTGTCATGTTCTCTTGTTTGTTTCCATCCTGTTAAAATCAATTACTTTTACGTTATGTATGATTAAAAAAACTTTATATCATAATACAAAGTAAACTTCAAGTTATTGCTCTTGTTAATATATTGCACCTTTGCATCTTTGTATTTTGCCTTCTACCAAGCAATTGATTCCTTTTCATCTGTTATTGTAGAGCTAGAGCTGTATAACAATTTGACTTTTGCTCAATATTATATCTCCTTGAAATCTCTAACTTGCACACTCATTGCTTTCCAATCATCATATCTAGTTCTTCTGGTATATCATCCTTAATTCCAGCCTGTTTAGAAGAACAAATTAATTAATAAGGATATACTTAATGTTATGGTACAATTATAAGCTAATGTCATTTATTGCCTTTTCCAGGTCTGATATACACTGGGCATCAGTTTTGTTGATATGGCCTTCTAGTTGTGCCTCAAACACTAACAACTTGGCAATATTGCCCTCATCTCCTTCTGCCTGGTTGTTATTGTTTTCCTCATCTGAAATGTGGTACCTAACTTGAAACCTATGGTAAAGTAAAGAGGTTAGTATTCTTACCCATTACATAGATCATATAGTTTATTAATATGATTGAATTATACAACAACAAGGAATTGTATCCGACATTGCTTCACGATGTCCTTTACAATAATCTTTGGTGCATCTCCATAAGATGTCATCGTCTATAGCTACTTTGCCACGACATAATTTACATGAATAATAATACCATTTGAAATTTGCAACTAATTCAGTAATATTAGCAAGTGTACTATATACTCTAGCCTATACATGAAAAGTAATTATTATTAGTGATGAATAGTCCAATTAATCAATGTTGTTACTAGCTTGTCAATGTTGTTGAGTTCTGAAATTGTCTTGAAAATCAGGCTTGGACGAATGGTAGGTTTCTCATTACTTACATTTGTGATCATTGAGCTATCAGAGTTTGATCCACTTGTCTCGGAAAGTTCTTGGCCTGCAGTAAGTTGTGGTATATCAGGGTTCACGTAAATCCATGTAATCTCAAATGAACTTGTGATACAGCTTCGCCAGAAATATTGTAAAATCACTCGGAATATTTAACGTTGTTCTATGAGATATAAATGGAATATGTAATTATTAAATTACCCTTCCATTTCGCTCGAGCAACATATTGCATGTATTGATAGTATTGGTCTTTTATTTGCATCTGCATAGTCATTAATGATCTTGACGGTCCGTTTCATATAATCTCCAAACACATATAAGGGCAGTTTATTGTTTCTGCAATGTAAATGTTACAACATAAGTGGTGTTAGTAATTAAAATAATGGTAATTTAGTAATCCCAATAAGACTGTCAGGTACGTACTCAGTGTCGATTAGATCAATATGAGTCCATTCATTTCCTTTTTCCGACACGACAATGGTGTGAACACTCAAATACTTCAAGCACAACTGTCAATATACGTTGTAACAATAATTAGTTTTATAAATAAGAAAAAATGTTGTAGATGTCAACATAATTCTCGAAGTATTTACCTACGTAGGAATCAGGCTTGACATTTTCATGGATTATGTCCGCAAAGCTTGAAAATTGAAATCCGTATTTGGGTATGTTTGCATCATTTGTTTCAGTAGAAAAAGTAGAGTACATACTCAAACCAAATCCTCAATGGATTTTTGGTAGGGAGTCATATACCCGACATTATCCGAGACTGTAAACTTGTCGAGCATATATGTACGTCCTTCAATGACTTTGCTTTTCAATTTGTACAAAAGTGACTTGCTGATACTTGCATGGATGGTGTGACCCTGAAATTATTTCCGGAAATATAAAAGAAATATATAAGTATGATATGCAGGAATCATTTATAGATGCAATTCAATGATTTGTAAAATGAGAATTGCAATATACCTAATGATTATATGACAGTAGTGTTGGGAATGTAGTAAGTTGTTTGTTGGTGAAACATATTTTAATTAATGCAAAAGCAATGGAAAATCAAACTCGAGATTATAGTTCATATCTGTAAACTATATGAAAAGGCTACCTACAAAATGCCACCAAAATGTCATGCGTTAAATCCACGTCAGCTTTCAAAAAGCCACGTAAATGCCACTAGAGACAAATAAAACCACGTCAATTCCGCATGTGAATAATTAGCCGAAGTCAATGAAACATATGACTAATAATAATAACAATAATAATTAATAATAATAATAATCAATAATCAATAATGCTAATTACAATACTAATTACAATAATAATTATAATAATAATGCCACATTCAGTTTATTTTATTATGACTTCTCTTTTCCACTCATTCTAAGTTTTTCTTAAATTTTTTTATTTTATATATTTAATTTCTTCAAATGAAATTACATATGTTATATGTAGATTGATATATTGTTGGCGACTTTTTTTGATGGATTTTCACATCTATCTATTTATAAATACTATTAAAAGGGTAAACCTTAAATGCCACATAGACAGTGTCACTTCAATGCCAGCTTACATACTATTAATGTGACCCGACAAATTAGTATGAAATGTATTATAGATTATTTGATATAATTATTTAAAAAAGGATTATTTCACACCAATAATCCAACCTATTGCCCCCCAACCTGTAATAATCCAACCTATTCATAATCCCACAATAATCCCACCTATTACCCAACTTGCCTTTGTTTGCACTTGGCAAATTTAATTACCTTTAATACCGGTAACTCCTTATAATTATATAACTCTTCTCTTATTTCCCTAATTCATCTTCTTCCTCCCCTTTCTGCATTCTCTTTCTTCTTCAACCTACTGCATATCCCTCCTTCTTCTTCTTCCCTCTTTTCTCATTTTTTTTTCGATTTTTATTCAATGAACTCCTCATCATACATAAGTTCGTCTAATTCTCAATCTTTCAAAGGTAAAAAACGATATTATGTAATCATAATTTGGAAGCAGTGGTGAGGACTATGAGGAAGGGGCGAGTTAACTCAGGGAAAAAGTTTTATGGGTGTCCCCTTTGGCCGGTAAGTAATGTAATTGTTTTGCAATTAATTTATGTATCAGAAATTATTCAAGCATTGTCGCTAAGAAATTGGTGGAAGACGGTTTTTTCATTGCTGGTTTTTTTTGTAGGATAATCATTGCCGGTTTTTTCAATTGGTGGAAGACGGAATGATGGGAAGTTCAAGCATGTCCATGGGTTATTACACTGAAGACACTGAGAAGCAGAATTTGGTAGAAAAATTGAAGAAAGTGGAGATGAAGAAAGCAAGCTTGAAGAAGGAGATTAATGAATTAACACTTGAAATATCGAAACATCGAAAAAGCGAGAAAATAGCTATGTATATGCTGTTAGTTTCATGGATTTTTTTTGCAATTAGTTGGGTGTGTAAAAGTGGTGTTTGAATTAGAATGTACTCATCCAATGTTGTATTCTGAATATTGCAAAATGAATGAAAAATTTGGTTTCACTTTATAAGATCTTGTACTCCCATAAATTGGCAAAATAAACTTGTTTGATACAAGAGCACTAAAGTTAAGATAAAATACTACACAACATTGGGTGTTTGCCACATGAAATCAAAATATTACACAACACCAACACTTTGATAGGTTCCAAAATACAACTACTTGACAACAATACTTGAAGACTAATTTGATGAGCATAACCAATTGTACAACCCTCCCATTCCTCTGCCTCGAGCTCTCTGTCCTCTGCCAGTCTGTCCTCTCCCTTTTTGTCCTCTCCCTCTCTGAGATCTTGGAGGATTAGTAAAGGGAGTTCCTTGATCATCAAACAACACTCCCATGCCTTGAGGTACCTGAAATGAAAATTGATTATCAAATAATCAACTTACACAGACACACAAACATACATTGTACAACATTGCTGACTGGTCTGAAATGTCTTACCCTTCCCCTTCCCCTTCCCATGGTGGTTGTTGATCTGCCTGCTCTACCAGCACCTCTTCCTGTTCTTATTGTCCTGCCACTTCTCCCCACTCTAGCTGGTTCTGCAGTAGTATCATGATGGAAGGTAGAGGCATTACTACCTTGCTGACTGGTTTAGGCAGTTGTAGTTGGATCATCTTGTCTGCCACGGGTATTGGTCCTAGGTCTTCCTCTGCCTCTTTTTGCTGGTGGTGGTCTAACATTGTCCTTGTCAGGACATTTTCTCTTGTTGTGATTTGTAGACTTGCAAATTGAACAAGTCATCAATAAGCCATGCTTTGTCAACTTACCACTTCTCTTGGGATCCTCATGTGGATCCCTCCTTCTCTTCTTCCTTGGCCTACCTGGCCCAACTTTAATTGGTGGAGGGTTCAAGGGGAGATCAATCTTAGTCCAATGTCTCTCACTTGGACATGGATTGATGGATCCACTATATGCAGTTAGATATGCATCTTTTTTGTACATGTCATGGACATAATCCTCTACTTGTCCATGTGTGTAAAAGATTGCAGCCACCCCATGATTACAAGGTATACCAGTCAAGTCCCACTTCTTGCAGGTACAGGTTCTTTCAGCAATATCAACACTTACCTCATCCATCCCAATTTTCACCTGCAATTTAGTGTCAGATGATGGTAATGTTTCATATGCAGCAACTTTCTCTTTCTCTAACTCAAGCCTCTCTTGAACTCTAGGGCACACTACCCCTGACCTTTTCTGCATGTCTGTTTTCTTCAATACTAACCTCTCCATCATGGAGCACCTTATATCTTCAAGGCAGTAGATCAAGTGCTTTCCCCTAGCTTCTATAATATACGCATTGAAAGTTTCAGCCATGTTGCTGACAATTACATCAGTCTTTGTGTCAGTACTGATAAATGCTCTACAGAAAAGCTTGGGATTGCAGGCCATGAATGCATCAGCTGCTTTTTGATCTACCTCCCTCATTTCATCTAAGGCTTCATTGAAATCAGCCAAGTTGTAGGCCTTTGCACAAGACCAAAATAACAACTTCATTTCATCTCCTTTGAAAGACTTGTGCCAGTTTGCAAACATGTGTCTGGCACAATGTCTATGTTCAGCTTTGGGGAGCTCTTTTGCAACCGCATTCAGTATGCTCTACATCATAAACAAAGAACAGACACAAACAACAACACTATTAAAAAAAGAAAAGACTAGGATGTACATCATAAACAAAGAACATAAATGGGATGTCAATTTGTACCTGGTGTTGATCTGAAATGACTGTCCACCCAGCTCCATCCCTCTCACCAATAGTTTCCTTAAGTTGTTGAAAAAACCACTCATATGACTCATTGTTTTCCCCTTCAACTATAGCCCATGCTAATGGGTACATTTGTTCATTGGCATCTCTACCAATGGCCCCAATCAACTGTCCACCCAAAAATGTCTTCAAAAAACAGGCATCAATGCATAACACCTTCCTGCATCCTTCAATCCATCCTTTTTTGAGAGCATCAAAGCAGATAAATACCCTCTGGAAAACAGGTATGCTACTTGTGACATTAGGGTTAGTCATCATTTTGAAAACACCTTCTGGATTGCCTTCTGTCAAAGCATTTAAATAGCTACCAAGTTTGCTATAATGCTCCTTCATTGAGCCACGTAACATTTTATGAGCATGATACTTGACCTTGTAAGCAAAATTCTTTTTGATAAGCACCTTGTATGCCCTTCTAACTGTCTCAATTATATCCTTAGCCGGCCAGTGAGGCCTTGCTTTAAAAACTTCTAAGAACTGCTTAGCTACCCATGTGGACTTCAACAGCCTGTTTCTATCCATATTTCTGTGACAAGTGTGATGTGGATCTACAGATTTCACTAGCATACAAGCAAGTTTGTTATCCCAGCTGCCATATAACTTGAATGGGCAGCCTGGTAAACACCTCACCCCTAGTCTTTGCCCCCTTCCTTTGTCACTGACATCAAATGTAAGGTTTCTCCCTTGAGCTACTGCATATCTTGTTACACAATCTCTGAATATATCTCTATTTGCAAATTTTATCCCCACAACTTACTAAAATCTGTTTTCTCATTAACTTCAATGACAGTTGACCTTCTCCTCTTACCCGGCACAGGATCTTCTTCACTTTCTACAGGTGTGTTGATTTCGTCACCACTCTCATCATAGTCACTTACCCTTCCACTGGTTTCACCAAGTTTCTCTTTTTCTTTGACAATCTCCTTTTCTTGACCAGGTAAGAGTGTGGATCCAGCTTCTAATTCTAGCTGTTTTGCTATCTTAAGAGCATTAGCATTCCAAGCCTTCACTTTCTCTCTTGCTTGGTTCAACTCCTCATCTGAGTTATCACTAAACAGTATGTCCTCCCTCTCAACAAAGTCCTCATCTGCCTCAAACAGTTCCTCATGATCAATGATGGGAACTTCCTCATCAACTAAATCCACCTCACTTAGGTCATCCTCTTCATCATCTACTTCATTCTCAAAATCAGGATCATAACCAGGATCCTCACTCTCACTCAATTCATCCCACTGCTCACTGAACTTAAGAAAAGCCAGCTAGATCTGCACTTTCCTCATAAGAATCAAACACATCACCTAGTCTTATGTCATTGACATCATAACTGCTATCCCTAAACTCATTACAGTTTTCACTCAAGTCATTGACACCACTGTTTTGGATTACTGAAGAGTTTTGGGTAGTTTTTTCAAGGTTTTTTTGAGTGTGTTGGGTAGTTGAATCAGTGTTTTTTGGAGTGTGTTGGCTAGTTTTTCAGTATCTTTTGGACTGTGTTGTTCTTCTATGTTTTTTGGACTGTCTTGAGTTAAATTTTCAGAGGGATTTGGATGTGGTTGAGAAGTAAAGGCATTCAAAGATGAGTGAGAAGGAGTGACCTCCTTTTTATTTGTTTTTTCTTGAGATTCCCCTAGGGTTCCCTTTTGTGGTCCCCTTTTCTTTTCCTCTACATGTTTTTTCTTAACCACTTTCTTAGCCACTGTCTTCCTTCTAGGAGTCAACTTCTGGGGAGGGCTTACAATAGTTTGACAAGTCCCATGTGAAGCTATTAAATTCATCACCTTCTCCACATCACCTTCCTTAACTAACCAACACTCAGCCACCCTACTAACTATGGCCAGTTTACGAATTATTTCTGAATCACTATCATCTTTAGCTTTTTGTAAGCCAAAGCCAGGTTTTATGTAGAAGATACCATCAGCCTTACTATATCCCTCACACTTCTCAGCCTCCTCTAACAAAGTAAACCAACATACTTCATCAGGGTCAAGAGGAACAGTCCTAAAACTCCTACCATTATAACTAATACCCTTGTCACTCAAGCCAAAACTACTTCCATACCATAATTTCAAGGTTGTGCTTTGCCAAGGATTTTCCTAAGTTGGGAGAACAATATAAACACATTAGGGTTTGCAAAATTTAAACTAGAGTTTGCAGAAATTAAGCTGGTTTCAATTTGAATTGGGGATTTCAAAATCAATTCAAAAATACACATACAATCTAGGGTTTGCAGAAATTAAACTAACATACAATCTAGGGTTTGCAGTAATTAAGCACACATACAATCTAAACTCTATGGAATTAATTTTTTAAAAAAAAACTAACACTAATTAAATTTGCTCGAAAACTTACATTTGAAGCCATCGAGGGGAACAATGTCGTCTTCAGATGGGGATGACCAATGAATTGCGTGCTGGGATGTCGTCTTCAGATGAGGAGGATCAATGAACAGTGTCATCTTCAGAAAGCTTCTCAGTTTGTTAATGGCGTTTTAGAGAATTGGGAATGACAGACGAAGGAAGAAAACAAATGAAAAAGAGTATAAGTTTGGGGTTTACCTGTTCAACAGGTTGCCCTTCACCTTGGTGTAAAATGGGCAGATTGAGTAATAGGTGGGATTATTGTGGGATTATGAATAGGTTGGATTATTACAGGTTGGGGGGCAATAGGTTGGATTATTGGTGTGAAATAATCCTTTAAAAAAAATATTTAATGATTGCTAAAAGTACTTATAAAAATGTTATTGCACATTTTGTAATAATATACAAATAAAGAAAATTAAAGGACATCAATAATGTTAAATTAAATATTTATATACCCAAAAAAGTGTTACTTACAAAAAATTACATCAACATTTAATAATTTAGCAAAAAATAATTAAAAATAAAAGTGAAAGTAAAAATGAAAACAAAGTACTACTTAATATATTAATTATTCATATTATTATAATATCTATCTATTAAATACTATTAAAAGGTTAGCCTGAGCATCTTTCATATGTCATATGTCGATGAGAAAAAGACTCACAAATGCACAACATATTGCATATTAATATATTATCGTAAATTTCAAACAATTGGAAATATGAAAGGTATTACTCAATAAATCTCTAAAAAATTCTTATTTATTCTCCACTTACTTAACATGAGTAGTGATTAAGTAACTAAATTAAATTATTTACTTAATTTCATACTACTTACTTTAGGAGTTACATGTCATTTTATCTTTTCTCATATCAATGTTATTATTTAATTGCTCATCTAATCTCATATGTATGAGAATAAAATTTCATTTTCATCAGATTTGTTAATTTTTTCACTGAAATATATTTTTTTGGTTATTTTCAGGTTATCCGAGCCCAAAATTTGAAGATTAAAAAGAAGAATTTATTTTGTTATTTGTTCATCATCCTCTATTGTTTAATTTTAATTTATTTTCCATATGTTTTTCTCCCTTTGTTTTTTATTTGGTTAATTTACTCTTTTTAATTTACTATTTATTTTTATTTGTAACAATGTCTTCTTCTTAAATTATGTTTCGCTATTTTACTTCTTTGTCTTTTAGGTTTTGATCAATCGACGTCCATAGAACAAAGCTAAATACAAGTTTAAGGTATTAATCTGATAATTACTATTTTTTAATTATATTTTTATATAGTCGTTTTTGTCATTTTCTATACTAAGCTAAACATTTACCCGTAGCTTGAATCTTTCAACTTGCGTTTACTTTAATTGTTCTTTTGATCTCCATTTTATTAGAAGGAAAATATTTATTAGTTTTCAAGAGAATGAGATCTCATCATCTTTATCAATAAATCGATTTAGAAAAATGCCATATATATATATTAAATATAATTTTAGTTTTTAATTTGAATTCAGGGGATCTTTGTAAATTGTTTATTTTTTATTATTCTGTTTTGTAAATAAAACACTATATAATATAGTTAAAAGGCTTCTTAAAACATCTAATTTTATTCCACATGTCATTTTTATATTGGTTAATATTAAGGGTACATCGAACTTATTTATTAAAATTCTCCTTAAGATTTACTAATACTTTTTTAATGGAAATCATAATACCAATCATGATTTACATTATAAAAATAAATTAAATTTTTACTCTCATCATTTAAATCGTACCGTAGAGATAGTAGTTAAAACTTAAAAGATCCAACATAGAGTTAATAAAAAGTCTAATAATTTGAATTAGAAAGCTACTAATAATATTTTTTAGTTGAAATCATATGATCATGTACTAAATTATAAGAATAAATTAAGAATTACTTTCATCATTTAAATTGTAAAATCTATCCACATAATTCCTTATTGCCAATAAAGATAGTAGCTAAAAGGTCTTATACGTGGTAAATGAAAAAATCCAATAATTTGGATTATAAACCTTCACAATTTCACATATTGACACTTTTGATTTTTTTCAAAGCCATCTTAAAATATTGTAATTAGCACACTTGCGAAAAAGTGAAAAACAAGGTGTATATGTACATGTGATTAAAGCGTTCATAGTCTTTTTAAAAAGTAGTAAGTCTTGTTTGCGACGGGTCACCATTTGTGACGGATATTTTGTGAGATAAAATGGATATAAAATGAGTTAGTGGAAAAATGGGACCACATGAATAGTGTTGGAGAAAGAGGAAAAGTGGGTATTTTGTAAGAGGAAATGGTACCCGTCACAAGCTTGCGACGGATAGTGCCGTTGCAAATAAGAATTTGTGTTTAAAAAGATACTCTATATTTCTATCCTTCAAGATTTTAAAATGTTTAACCTTTAATAAGTTGTATAGTTAGTTTTGTAATTAAGATGATGGTTATTTTATTTTATTTAAATTTAAATTTTAACTATCTCAATTTGGATATTATTAATTGTGAGGAGACTATTAAAAAGAGAAAATTAAATATTTGGATTTAAATGTGAAAAACAAAAACATATTTTTTACTCTTTTAGTCGGCTTAGAAAGTATCTATTTAACTTTCTTAAACAAGCTTATCAGATATGTAACCGCGATCTTGGAGTGCTTGTTTATCGATTTAACGACATAGCCATTTTTAGCTTAATTTATGATATACTACTCCATTCAACTCCATTCAATACATTGTTTTTTGTACACTATTCACAAGTTAACCTTCAATTTCAATTTTCTCCCAATATAAGAAAAAACATATTCATGTGGGGTCTTGTTTAATTCGTCTTTATGAGTACATTAACAATATATAACTTTTATAATTTTTACAAATACATAGCTAAAGATATTAAACACGTAAAACGTGCGTTGACAAACGTGAAACAACAAATGTATTGAATGGAAAAAAATGGAGGGAGTACATCATAAATATAGCAAAATAACAAATTTTAAAAAAAACATAAACAAACATTTATAGTTCTAAAATTTGCCACATTAAATTGTTGATTACAAAATATTCAAGAATAATATTAACATTTATTAAAATTTATGATCATAAAATTCAAATTAAAACTTATATCTATATTACTATGATCATGAAAAATAATGTAAAAGGAATAAAAACATTTACAATTGTTTTGTTTATAGCTTATTCACGATAAAAAAATATTATTTTATATATAAGTTAAAGATGGACGTCAACAAAAAAATAAATACACGGATCAAATAGAACAAGTTCGCGAATTCGCGGGTACAAAACTAATTATAATATAAATGGTGAATAATACTGGTTAAACATATCAACAACAATCACATTGAGGAGAATGTAAATAATTATTGGTAAGAAAAAAGATGACTTACTTCTGCATCAACTAATATCATTTCGATTCCAAAAATTTGACAAATTTTCTCGTCTCCATAAACAAACAACACGAACACTCAATTCCACGTTACGAACATTTTTTTCTAACTTTGAAATTTTTGTTGCAGTAATTTGTTGAGTCATTGCAAAATTTTGTTAATTATCGAGATGAGTAATTTGGCAAAGATTTGATTATGTTATTTTATAACAAATTTGTAGTTACAGTTGAGGTTCAGTTGTTGAAGAAAACATGGGAAATGCATAGTGGGAATGCAGTTGAAATTTTAGTGGGAGACAACCCTGAGATATAATATTTAAAAATAAATAAGAAATCTGTAGTTACAGTTGAGGTTCAGTTGTTGAAGAAAACGTGGGAAATGCATAGCGAGAATGCAGTTGAAATTTTAGTGGGATCGTGCCTGAGATATAATATTTAAAATGTTTTTTACTGTATTAATTTCTAAATACTGTATAAATATACTGTATTTCTACGGTTGATTAATCTGGATCTGACACATAAGCGTATGGGCGTATTTCGGCGGTTAGTGGCTGTTGCTTTAATATAGTAAATGATAAGAATAATTTTGTATAATTAGTAGACATATTAATTATGTTGATCTAGAGATCGACTATGGATGCAATTTTTATCATGAGACAGTTGATGGAACACCATCGGGAGAGGAAGAAAGACCTGCATATGGTTTTTATTGATTTGGAGAAGGCATAAGATAGGGTCCCGAGAGAAATACTTTGGTGGATTTTGGCGAGAAAGGGTGTGTCAAGAAAATATATCGACCCCATAAACGACATGTATGAGGGGGCTAGTACAAGTGTTAGAACTAATGTTGGGAGAATGGAAGAATTCCCCATTACCATTAGTGTGCATCAAGGTTCCGCACTTAGTCCCTTTCTCTTTGCTATAGTTATGGATGAGTTGACAAGGGATATTAAGGACGAGATCCCTTGGTGTATGATGTTTGCGGATGATATTGTGTTGATTGATGAGACGAAAGAGGGGGTTGAGAGAAAGTTGGAATTATGGAGGCATACGTTGGAGACTCGTGGGTTTAGGCTAAGTAGGAGTAAGACCGAGTATGTGAGGTGTCAATTTGAGGGGCCGAGATCGACGGCGGTGGGGAGCATTACTTTCGATGGAAATGTTGTTGAGGGGTCAAATTCCTTTAGATATCTCGGATCTATTATCCAAAAAGATGGAGAGTTAGACGGAGATGTGGCCCACAGAATTAAAGCGGGATGGATGAATTGGAAAAGTGCTACGAGGTTTTTGTGTGATAAGGGTATGCCCCAAAGATTAAAGGGTAAATTTTATCGTACGACAATTAGACCTGCCTTACTTTACGGCTCGGAGTGTTGGGCCGTGAAGCAGTGTCACATTCATAATATAAGATGAGTGTGACAGAGATGCGTATGTTGAGGTGGATGTGCGGCCATACAAGGAAAGACCGGTTAAGGAATGAGGTGATTAAAGAGAAGGTAAAAGTGGCCCCAATAGAGGACAAGATGATGGAAAACCGACTAAGATGGTTTGGCCATGTGAGAAGGAGACCTATGGACGCACCGGTTAGGAGGTTGGAGACCTGGGGTGCAGAAAAGGTTGCTAGGGGTAGAGGGAGACCTAAACAAATTTGGAGAAGAGTGATTGAGCACGATATGAGATTTCTCGGGCTTCAAGAGGGAATGGTGATGGAGAGGGCACTATGGAGGGATATGATACATGTGGACTTCTAGCCTTGATGTTTTTATTAAGTTGTCTAAAAAACATTTTTCTTTGGATTTGTTACACTTTTTTCCCCAAAACTCTTATATTAAATTTTACTTCGTTTCTCAAAATCACTTTAAACTTTTTTTTTGATTTTTTTTTGGGTTTTTATACATGTGAAAGTTCGATGTAAAATCTATAAAACCCCCTTTGCCTTTCAGTTTTTGTTTCACTCCACTTCCGTTTTTTTTCTTTTCTTTCTTTTTTCTCTTGTTGAGATGAGAGGTCACTCATGACGATTCCAAAGGATGATTCATGTCAGCCGACCCCAAAACATTTTGGGACTAAGGACCTGTTCTTTTCGGTTGAAACGAGCTGAATTGAAATAATTGGAGTAGAGCTTAATTGAACTAAATTGAGTGAAACTGAGGTGAAGTGAATTTAGTTGAATTAAAAGTTAATTTTGTGAAGAGATTAATTGAACAAAATTGATTGAACGTAAATGAAAATTAACGGAATACACTCAAGAAAAATTGAAAGGAGCTGAAATTAAGCCAGAAAGAACAGGGCCTAAGGCTCTGATGTTGTTGTTGTTGTTGTTGTTGTTGTTGTTGTTGTAGTGGTTTTGTGTAGTTTTTTCTTGTTCAAGGTTGTCTGCTAAATAATATTTTTTTTACCGTTTGTATTATCTATATTTTTCAAAAGCACACAATAAATTATTATGTTAGAACAAGGTTTTTATTTTATAAACATCAATCCACAACTTCATAACTTCGTTAATTTTTTGCACCCCGATTTTTATTATATAAACATAAATCCGCAACTTCTGTAATTTCGTTTTTCCAAAAAATTTTATCTCACCTTGTAGTGAAGCTCAAGATGTTGTGTGTCATAGGTATAACAATTCGACCTGCCACTGCCGTAATACGACCTCAATAAAATGGGATGTGTACCTTTGAACCCATTATTTGTTCTCACTTAAGCCCAAAAGACAAGGTCTTGATACTAGCTGGCGAGTGAAATCCCTTAAAGATATATCACAAACTCTTCTATTACCGCATGTGAGAGAAATTTAGGGGTCGTCTGATTCAAAATAATGGAATCGATTGTGATACCATAGAGGTATGAAGTTAGAACCTCATACTTGCTCACAAGTGTTTGGTTTGATCATATAATGGATTGAGTATAGTAATAGAGCGGAATGGATTAGAAACTTTAGTGTATATACATGCATGTTATAGCCTATGGGATTCCAAGGGATTGAAATAGAGTTAGAATTCATTCGGTATCTAACTCCATTTCATAACCCTCTAACCTCCCATTAAAATGGATTGAATCCATTCTAATTCATTCCAATTAATTCTTAACCCATGACACGAAATGAACCGTTATTTTAGGGTTGAAATTCGACTTGACTCATTGGGTCATTAATAAATTAAAAATATTATTAAAATATTAAAATTTTTATATTATATTTGAAATTATAATTATAAAGAGTATTATTTTAATATTTTTAATTAAAAAAATAATTTACGTGTCAATTTTATGACTTAATAATTATTAAAATTACTAATATAATAATATTATTAATATTAAATATGATTTAATTTTTAAAAGTATGTTTTTTCGGCTCAAAAATGATAAAATAAAAGATATCATAAACTTCTCTCTAACTCGTATTCTGACCCTAACCCGATTGAGAACCGCATGACCCGAGACCCGTATGACCCAATTTGTATTTAAGCCGACTCGTATTGTGACTCGTTTCATATGACCCAACTCCGGCCCCGAACCGTTTGATTGGTGTAGTTGTATACCTAACTAGTCCTCAATAGTTAAGATACATGAATGTTTGATGCGAAACCTTTAATTTGAGCACCTACTCCTTGTGCGGATCTCTGTTGGTTGTGTTCTATGGACCACCTTCCTTGTGTTTGGGCCTTAAATAGGTGTGACCCATTTATATCACCACTTTGGACCACAAGTCAAAGGATTATATAAAATTGGTGTTGTGGGATTATATTTTTAGAATGGTTGACCATCTTAAAACTTTCCTAGGGGCTGCTCGAGCAAAGCCATCCAACATAGAAATAAAAGACTCGTGGTAATTTATAGAGTCAAACACCTTTTAACATTTTTATCTTATTTTAGTGATCTAGACTATCTTAAAGTGAAAATACATTTTAATTGAAAAATGAGTCAAACTAAACTACAGAAAAAGATACAAGACTATACGAGATGACGTAAAGGTATTATTTCGAGAAAGTCAATTTTTTTTCTTAAACAAACAAGGGGTAATGGTTTTTTAGAATTTTAAAAAAAAACCTAGGAAAAAACAAGTTATAACTTAGGTCAAGAATATTTAAATTAAAAATGACGACAGGACAACCCAAATTCAAGTGATCTAACTCATTACTCAAACCAAAAAAAATATGAATATATGTAAACTCCGAGGTGATGCTACCCAAAAACACGGGGCAAAGTGTGAAATTGATCCATATCTGTAATTATACCGTTCAAAATAACAATCGAATCATACCCAAACACTCCAAAAGTAATGCATAAGGATATCTTCATCTCTTCTTTAATAATCATATAGTAATGGTTTTTATTTTACACCGGTTAGGCCGTCACCTTTTTATTTACATGTATAGACTTAAAACCATTTGAAATTTGGATAGTATGACCAAAATAAGATTTGTTGATTAAAAGGAAATGAATCATCATCAGTATAGAAAATAAAAAAAATCTTGTCTCAAAACTAAACCGTATTAAAAATCACAAATTCTCATCTCAGATTGTAATTATTCGTCTTAAATGGAAGCGGGTTAAATAGATACCAAATCACCCCACTTATCACCTAGAAAATGACATTTATTTTATTTTTATTACCCTTTGATAATATTTGATCCGTTTTAAACTTAAAACGGATAATACTATCTCAAACAAGCTGATTAAAAATAAAAGATATAAGGATTGGGTGCATAAAAGTAGTAGTAGATTGAATAATGCATAGTGGATTAGTGGTAGTATTTAAATATTTGATGTAGGGATTAGAAGAAGAGGAAGAATGAAATGATATGGAAAAATAAATGAATAAAGATGGGGTTGGGTGAAGGGTAGCTGAGAGTTGGGTAGTTGAAGTGTGTTGAGTTGCCTTTTGTTTGGGTGTTGCCTGCCAACGATACGAGACCATCCCAAATAAATTGGGACGTTAATTACGTGAACACACATCTCCCTCATTACCTCATATCATACCAACCTCCTCCTTCCTTCCCTCCCTCCCTCCCTATTTATATTCACATTCTTTCACTTCCTATTTTTTCCCTATTTATATTATTTTTATTATTTATTTTACATTTACAACAACTTCAACTACTACATTCTACCCTTTCTAATCATACTCTTTCAACATTCAACATTCAGCATTCAACATTCATAATTGCTGTTCAACTGTTTAATTCATCCAATTTTACTGCTACCCAGATGCCCAATTTCATTCTACTCTAATCGTCTTTTCCAATTTTCAAGGTCTCTTTCTTTTTATATTTCAGTCCTGTCTTTTATTTTTAATCTGGCTAGTTCAACTAACTACACTGTAAAATAGTGTGAATTATGATCGACTTTTTACTAGGATTTATTTTCGTAAAATACGTCTTGCTTAACACCGTCTTTTAAGTTACTCTCATTACGTAAGACCCTCTTAACAAATAGTCTGATTTGTCATTTTTGAGTAGCTGCTTTTCTTTGATAACAAATGCTTAATCTTAATGCTATGTTACATCCATGTCTTTATTTGTATACTTAATTGGATAATTGTTTCATAGGGATGCCATCATTTTCATCCTTCACATCAAATTCTACTTTTGCACTCGATCTTATACTTGCTCATTAATTAAACAAATACGTAACATACTAGAGTAGTAACTTGTGTTTTTTGGGTTTCGTCATCACTGACGCCTCCATATCATGCTTCATCTTAGCCCACCCCTAATCATTGCGGAACTGCGGATTTGTTGTTACTTTGCTTCATTAGTATCACAAGTTTTTTGGGTTTTTGTTTTATTGAGTAAGTGGTTATTGGTTGGTGATCTTATAAGTTATAAGAGTTTCAGTAGATAGGCAGCAGTTCATATGCTTTAATTCTCATCTCATCTTTATAATTATGTTCTGTGACAAGAATTCTGCTTTTTCGATCAAAGAAAGAATTTTGCGTGAAATAGGCTGCCAAATGATGTATCCATACTAATACTAGACGCGGCTTTTGTAGTACTAGCACTTGAATTTGTTCACTTGGAAATTCTGTTTGCTGTATTGATGCTGCTGGAACCAGAACTCTTATACTTGTGGTTTCATTTTCGTGTGCCATTAGCAGCTGACATTTTCACGGCCAAGGTGAAAGATGGTTGTTTTAAAGCGGAACAATGACCATACCAGTAGGAATTCTTCTACAGTGTCGGTGGTGGATGATTTTTGTTATGCTCTTGGAGGAAAGAGGCCAATACACAGCATACTGATCGCAAACAATGGTATGGCAGCTGTCAAATTTATTAGAAGTGTCAGGACGTGGGCATATGAAACCTTCGGAACAGAGAAGGCTATATTACTGGTGGCCATGGCCACTCCTGAAGATATGAGGATCAATGCTGAGCACATCCGAATAGCGGATCAGTTTGTTGAAGTTCCTGGTGGGACTAACAACAATAACTATGCCAACGTGCAACTCATTGTTGAGGTAATGGTTATCTTAATGTATCAGCATTATAATTGTGTATTAGATTCCAATGGGGTCATTGTCAAAGACTCACGGTTCTTAAGTTTCGGTATACGACGGAATAAAGCAAAATGGTCCATTGAACTCTCTACGCTTCTAGTATCTTGAATAGGAGAGTATAGTTTTATTTTATGGCGCAATTCTCAGTATAGGTCTTCCAGAAACATCTTATTTATGCTTTTAACATGAGGATAAGGTGGCATAGTCTCGACACTCACCCCGCCACAGGCAGGAGATAGTAGGCACTCGGGTAACGATGATATGTAAGACTTACTGTAACATGCTTTCCCGCAGATGGCAGAAATCACTCATGTTGATGCAGTTTGGCCTGGTTGGGGTCATGCATCTGAGAATCCGGAACTGCCAGATGCACTCCAAGCAAAGGGAATTGTATTTTTAGGACCTCCTGGTACGTCTATGGCTGCCCTTGGAGATAAAATTGGTTCATCATTGATCGCTCAAGCTGCAGATGTTCCAACTCTTCCATGGAGTGGCTCTCATGTATGCACACAATTTCTTGTAAATTTGCCCAAGAATTTATTCCAGGAGTTTGTTCCACATTCTAAATAACTTGCCTGTCTTCCAGGTAAAAGTCACTGCAGAGAGTTGCTTGGATACAATCCCTGATGATATATATAGGGCAGCTTGTGTTTTTACTACAGACGAAGCAATTTCGAGTTGTCATATTGTAGGTTATCCAGCAATGATTAAAGCATCATGGGGTGGTGGAGGAAAAGGAATTAGAAAGGTATGCTTGCATTTGGTCATGATGTGGGTTCATTACCGTTAAATGTTATACATGTTCTCTCCATCAAAATTTAAGATCTGTTTGAACAACAAGATTAAGCATTGAGTCAAGTATTTTTGGCAATTTCCACCCCCTTCCTAAATCTCATGAATGAAATATGGTTTTTTGTCTTTCAGGTTCATAATGACGACGAAGTTCGTGCATTGTTCAAGCAAGTCCAAGGTGAAGTTCCTGGCTCGCCGATATTCATAATGAAAGTGGCCTCCCAGGTCAGTCTTTCAGCTTTGGTAACATAAAATGAATTTGCATTTTATTTGGTGCATTTTGTTGAGTATGGATATTTTTTATGGACTGCAGAGCCGACACTTGGAAGTTCAGTTATTGTGTGATCAACATGGAAATGTTGCAGCATTACACAGTCGTGATTGTAGTGTTCAGAGGCGACACCAGAAAGTGAGTCCTATGTGATTGGTAATAAACCTCTATGTTTTCCTCAATCATGAATGACCGACCGGGTGTAAATTATGCTTGCTGAAGGGACAGCTACTAGATGACTGTTTTATATTAACTTAATATTGTTGGTGACCTTTTTAGTTCATGGCCTTTTTTCTCATTGTTAATGACTATTTTATCATTGATGATCATTTTTAAACTAAAAGTGACCTTAATAGTATCAATCGTGACATGGTCTGACAATATCTTATAAAGAGAGTGTCTTACAGGAGACTTGCTGTTTAAACGTGTGGTTTGCTAATGAAGTTTAGATCTGAATGTTGTCTCTCTCATTTCAATTATCCAGATTATAGAGGAGGGTCCAATAACTGTAGCACCACCAGAGACAGTGAAAAAATTAGAGCAGGCAGCTAGAAGGTTGGCCAAGTGTGTAAATTATGTTGGGGCAGCCACAGTTGAATATTTGTTCAGTATGGAAACTGGCGAGTTTTATTTCCTGGAGCTCAATCCTCGGCTACAGGTACATTTCGTTCTCAGCTTCTGTTTAGTAGCTACCACTTGCAAATTATATTACTTGAAAAATCTTACATCATTTGTTTTGAGTTTTGACATACCAACTTTGCTGATTTGGTATACAAGTAGATATGGTTCCTCTACGGCACAATTGTCAGTTTAAGACAAGTACCAATTATTAAAGATTGCAATGCTAAGAACACTATGTTCTGAATTTTAAATATTTACAGTGCCTTGCTCCCAAATTGATTTGTGATCGGCTAACACAAATCATCATTCTAACCCGCAAATATTAGGTAACTAAAAAATAAAAATAGAAAAAAAGGAAAGAAAAACTCGTTAAAGAAGTCAGCACATCATTACATATCTAATGTGGCTGAATAATTTTTCTCTTTGCAATCGCCTTTGATGTAGGTGGAGCATCCTGTTACAGAATGGATTGCTGAAATAAATCTTCCAGGAACCCAAGTTGCTGTCGGCATGGGTATCCCTCTTTGGCAAATACCTGGTAGGTATCCCTCCTCCATGTTTACTTAATTCCAACTAATTAACTTCTTCTCCTCTACACTTTGACGTACTTCCTTTTCTTATATCACTAGAAATCAGGCGATTTTATGGGAAGGAGCATGGTGGGAGTAATGATGTTTGGAGGAAAACCTGTGTTGCCGCCACTCCATTTGACTTTGACGAGGCAGAGTCTGTACGCCCAAAAGGTCACTGTGTTGCTGTACGTGTGACAAGCGAGGACCCAGATGATGGATTTAAGCCCACAAGTGGGAAAGTGCAGGTGAGAGATTTTCTTGGTTCCTAGAGTCCTTTTGTTTTTCACGGCAATTAAAAAGACAGTCCTAAATCTGGTGTTTTTTTTCAGGAGCTGAATTTCAAAAGCAAGCCAAATGTGTGGGCCTACTTCTCAGTTAAGGTATTTACTTTCCTCACCAACTTTCATGCCGTTTTCAGATTGGTTTATCAGGAACTCGGCATTGATTAATGTTTTTCTATTGCAGTCTGGAGGAGGCATCCATGAGTTCTCGGATTCTCAATTCGGTAAGTGTTTGTTAGTAACTTGAAATATGGTAGACATTAACTAAATTTATCGAGAACTTTCCAAAATGTTAACACTAAACTATAATAGTGCCCGTCCCTTTGTGTAGTATATTATCATACTTCCACGACTTGCCTTTTAGTGGTTTATGAAACTAAAAGTGAACAATTTTCTTCGCAGGCCATGTTTTTGCATTCGGTGAATCTAGAGGCTTAGCCATAGCTAATATGGTTCTTGGCTTGAAAGAAATTCAAATACGTGGGGAGATTCGCACAAATGTTGACTATACCATTGATCTTTTACATGTGAGATGGACCTCCCATTTCTTTCCTTTTGTGCCTACTGTTTTTCGTAGAGTCAACTCCTTCATGTGAATCGATTTCTTTGGACTTCCAGGCTTCAGATTACCAAGACAACAAAATTCATACAGGTTGGCTGGATAGTAGAATTGCAATGAGAGTCAGAGCAGAAAGGCCACCTTGGTACATATCTGTCGTAGGAGGGGCGTTGTATGTACGTACATCTGTTTAAAATCATTCTAAGTCTCATTCTCAAAAGCTGCATTTGACAATTCTTCGTAATCTTATGATGTGTAATTTCTGACATTCCCCTTCCCCTCTGCCTCTTCTCCAGAAAGCATCTGCTAGTAGTGCAGCTACAGTTTCCGAATATGTTGGCTATCTCGAAAGTGGTCAAATTCCCCCTAAGGTATGTAATACCGTGATAATTGGTGTTATTAACAACCTCATAATGATCGTCTGTTTCTATACTTACATTCAATTTTGTAATTGCAGCACATATCACTCGTCCACTCACAAGTTTCTCTGAATATTGAGGGGAGCAAGTACACTGTAAGTGCCATTGTTGGTTGCTTTTGTTATGAAATTGTAGTTTATAGTTAATAGTTAATTCTAGTACCACGTCCGGATCTTTGGATGTGGCAACTGGCAAGGGGTCCAGAACTGAACCCTTGATAAGGTTGAAAATAGTCACTATTTACCCATTGAGCAAGGCTGGCCACATTCTACTTTATGTACTAAAATATATATGAGCTTAAATAGCCAGGAGGGGTTGATCCCTCTGTGCCCAAGAGAAGACCCACCTCTGGATACTATATTGAGAGTACTTATACTTAGTGTAATGCTTATATTCGTGTTTGTTTTGCAGATTGAACTGGTTCGGGGTGGATCTGGAAGTTATAGATTGCGGTTGAATGAATCAGAAATTGAAGCAGAAATACATACACTAAGAGATGGAGGTCTCTTGATGCAAGTAAGCTATTATCTGTTGAATAATTGAAAGTTTAATGTTAATGCATAACTCAAACGTTTATGGTGTAGACAATTGCCCAAGAGCTAATATGTTGGTTTGGCAATTTGACTTCCTAATTGCGATACTTGTTCACTTTTAAATTGAAACCTTAGAATAAATACAATGGAGGCCCCCTCGAATGTACACCCACTTTCAATTTCCCTAAAGTTTGGAAATCCTAGTATCTTGAGGAATTTTGCGTGTTGGCTCTTGTGCCATGCTAGCCATTTCTTTATTCTTTTCACTTTCACTTATCCTGTCTTACATTTATTTACATGGAAACACGTTCCACAATAATTTGAGTTTACACAACTATATGCAAGTTGAGAATGAGATTCAGGATAAGAAATTATGTTCATGGAAGTAGTTTGGATTAAAAATGTTCGTGTAGAATCATATCGAGTTAATCTATATCAATGTATGTTTAATGAATTTAATTTTATAAAATTAAAATCCATATGAATAATTTATTTAGCATTCTAGTCAAAATAAATGGTGGGTGGTACATGGTGGGGTCAAAGTATAGTAAGAGGAAACCCCTCAACTATTAGGTGAGGGTGGAGGATGAGTACTGGAAAATAAGGTGGAGGAAAGAGAAGATGAGGTGTAGGAAATATAAGAAATGTAAAAATCAAAGGGGAAATGGAACGCCCTTCATTGCCCATGCTCTTGACATCTATAAAAGATTAAAAAAAACACAGCAATGACTTTTCCTAAGTAGCTGATTTAGTATGGTATTGAGTTTGAATGATTTGCCTTATGGTACACTGTTGAATATACATTTTTGACTGAGATGATTTTAATGTCGCCTTCTATTCATGTTTCATAGACTTCACCGAGTATCTAGTTTCAAAGAATCTACTGTTAAAAGAGTGGAGCATCATTTACATTTGTTATGTTTTAACATTTAGAGAGCGTGTTTTTGCTGCATTGGCTAGGAAGTAATGTTCTGGATGTCTTATCGAGGTTATTCCATTTCTGATTACTACTGTTTACATATTTGTTAAACTGACTAAGCTACATCTTTTTATAAACCCCATCGACAGTTGGATGGAAATAGTCACGTGATATATGCTGAGGAAGAAGCGGCAGGTACTCGCCTTCTTATTGATGGAAGAACTTGTTTGCTTCAGGTACCAACCCTCTTGTAATATGCTTTTATAACCTTTCTAATTCTTTATAATTTAAGCTGATTGCTGTTTTCTTTTTAATATTTAGAATGATCATGATCCATCAAAGTTAGTTGCGGAGACACCATGTAAGCTATTGCGTTATCTGGTATCAGATGGTAGTCACATTGACGCCGACACCCCATTTGCTGAAGTTGAGGTTATGAAAATGTGTATGCCTTTGCTTTCACCTGCCGCCGGCATGATACAATTTACTATGTCTGAAGGTCAAGCAATGCAGGTACATATCATTAAAATTAACAAGACTTGGCTTTGATCCTCTTAACCTTGAGTATGGCCAGATGTGTTAGTAACGGATATTTTATAAGCTTTCAACATTTTTATTACTCCTTCCAAAGTTCCACATAAAATCTAGATTAGCTGGTAAAGTCATTGAGCTATGGTACTCATCATGACTTGCTTTTAAACTCGTCAACAGTGAAACTATACCTGTGGCTCCCTTTATTACAACAACAACAACAAAAAGAAAAGAATCTTAATTGCTAATATAGTCTTAACAAAGAACATTTATAAGACAATCTTAGTCAAGTTTCCATGTATCAAAGTTGTGAACATAATGGTCATGTTTGATCCTATGCAAGTGTTGGTTGTGTACTCGTGTAGGCTGGTGAGCTTATTGCAAGACTTGATTTGGATGATCCTTCTGCCGTTAGAAAAGCAGAACCTTTTCGTGGTGGCTTCCCTGTCCTTGGACCCCCAACTGCAGTATCAGGAAAAGTTCATCAGAGGTGTGCTGCAAGCTTAAATGCAGCCCGGATGATTCTTTATGGTTATGAGCATAACATAGCAGAAGTAAGAACCCATATCATTACTCTTTCTGTTGGTTTAATTGTTATCTCTATGTTGCATTTTTTCACTGGCACATTTAATTTTGTAAACTTGCTCTAGTTCGGGAGAGAGTTCATTCAAGCAAGGTTCCTAATCTTCCTATACCTTGGTCTATTTCTAAGCAGAGCTGCCATTGGGAGCTATGCCTTATAAATTCGGTTATGTGTGTGACAAACTGATATTACATTAACTCATCATTGATAATATCCTTGTTCTTAATGACTCATGTTGATCCTTCCAAAGATGATTTTCTAAGCTTATCAAACCTTTTTTTTATAACTGAGGGTTGGCTTCAGCAAACTTTAAAATTGCGTTTAGCATTTGAAAGTTGTCATGAAAGTCCATGGTGTGAAAGAATTGTGTCCCTCAATTTTAGTAGTGTATCCAATGAGATATGAGGCATCATGTGGGAAAAAAAAGTACTTCAATTGTCAGCAACAAACCATAATACTTCAATTGACGGCAACAAACCATTGAAGTCTTTGGTAGAAAAATGGCGGTGTCTCACACATTATCTGATGGTAGAATGATACGGAATATATGTATTCGTTTTAGAAAAGGTATATTCCACAGGTAACATACAGAGCCTTATACAGGACTACTGGATGTTGTGACCCCCCTTGCATGGTTAAAATCTTGGGCGATACGTATTGTAATGCCTGAGATGTATCGGTTTTCGAAGAAGCCGTTACGAGATACCGCAACATCAAACACTACTCCGTGTTTACTTAGTGTGTGAATCATTGAAAGGGGGGAAGCTTTAGCAAATTAAAACGCGATTTACTGCAAGTTCTTTGGCAATTTCACTATGAACTCCTATTTTACTAGTGGATTTTATTCTGTCAGGTCGTTCAAAGTTTGCTGAACTGTCTTGATAGCCCTGAACTTCCTTTCCTTCAATGGCAAGAATGTTTGTCTGTCCTAGCTGCCCGGCTTCCAAAAGATCTGAGAAGTGAAGTATGTATCTACAGTCTACACCTTGTGTTACGTATGAAACAATTGATGTCTATTTTTTCTCTGATTTTCTTTGCTACTTATTCTTGGTACGTTACACTTTTTCCTTCCGATTTTTCAGCTGGAATCAAAATATAAAGCATTTGATGGCATTACGATGTCCCAAAACATTGAATTTCCTGCAAAGTTGCTGAAAAGTGTTCTCGAGGTATGTGTCTCACTTGTTATCTTCTGCATGTTATTGATTTTCAATAGGACCCTTCTAATAGTAGTTTGTTGATATTTATCAGGCTCATTTAGCTTCCTGCCCCGAGAAAGAAAAAGGAGCTCAAGGGAGGCTTATTGAGCCTTTATTAAGTCTGGCAAAGTCTTATGAAGGTGGAAGGGAGAGCCATGCCCGTGTTATTGTTCAGTCCCTTTTTGAAGAGTATTTGACAGTTGAAGAATTGTTTAGTGACAATATTCAGGTAAATTCATCTTTCTGGTTCTATCTTTTGTTTGAACAGGAAGTATTAGCCTTCGACCTGCTGCCACTGTTCTTTGTTGCTGGCAATTCTTTAGTTTTGTACACCTACGAAACATTAATTACCTGCAATGCTAATATATGCTTGTGCCTTAATACATCCTCATAATTGAGAATCTGTGAAGAGCGTAACTACTTTTCCTAAATTTATTGGTCGCTTGATTTTTGCAGGCCGATGTGATTGAGCGTCTCCGTCTTCAGTATAAGAAGGATCTTTTGAAGGTTGTGGACATCGTACTCTCACATCAGGTATGTGTCTCCTTTAACCGCGCATGGATTTTCTGGTTTTCATATATGGCCGGCTGGTCGCCTGACTGGTTACTAATCTTGTGTTTATGGCAGGGTGTCAGGAATAAAAACAAGTTAATTCTGCTGCTCATGGAACAACTGGTTTATCCAAACCCTGCTGCATACAGAGAAAAATTGATTCGGTTTTCACGACTTAACCACACAATCTATTCCGAGGTGGGTAATCATATCAATTTTTGCTCTGACTTTTTTGTACTCTGGTACTTTGATCCTTTAGATCAAAGGTCATGACATATCGATCCAAACCTTTTCCTAAAAGAGCCAACAAGGAAACCCGCATGTTGCATTGTTGCGTAAAAGAAGAAACTTTTGAGGAAGCAATTGTATTATAATTAATCAGTTTAGCCTTATTTCTCCAACATCTCCATTAAACTTACTGTCTTGAAAACATGTTCTCCGAAACATATCAGTAGTCTGACATTTGGATATGTATCCTTGTCTCACACTCTTACTTGAGTAGCTTAGGTTGACCTAATTTAAAATGACTGTTTTACAACTTGGTCTCACCTCATAGACATGAAGGTTGCTCATGTGGCTATCCATGCAATATACTTTTCTGAGGTTTTAATGCTCAACAAATAATTCGGAACTCAATTTAATTTTGCAGTTGGCACTCAAGGCTAGTCAGTTACTTGAACAAACTAAGTTGAGTGAGCTTCGTTCAAATATAGCTAGAAACCTTTCTGAGCTAGAAATGTTTACGGAAGATGGTGAAACCATTGATACTCCAAAAAGAAAAAGTGCCATTAATGAACGTATGGAGGCTCTTGTAAGTGCTCCATTGGCAGTTGAAGATGCCCTCGTTGGCTTGTTTGATCACAGTGATCATACTCTTCAGAGGCGGGTTGTTGAAACTTATATCCGTAGACTGTATCAGGTACATTGTGTTATTATTGTGCATCACAAATTTCCATAAGAGACCGTCTATGATAAGATCACCATGAGATTCGCCCATACTGTGGGGAAGTTGTTTTTTTATTTCGGTTCGGAGGATTGGGCAGGTCTCACACATTAAAGTGTGAGACTCTCAGGGAACTAATTGATTTTTTATTTGCTACTGCATAAATAATATTTAACATAGGTATGTAACCTGTCATTTTTTCTCAGCCATTTCTTGTCAAAGGGAGCGTCAGAATGCAGTGGCACAGGTCTGGCCTCATTGCTTCTTGGGAATTCAGGGAGGAGCACATTGAAAGAGAGGAAACCATGACACCCCTTGCTGAGGAACATAGTGGGAAAAAATGGGGGGCCATGGTCATTATTAAGTCTCTACAGTTTCTCGAGTCCGTGATTACAGCTGCATTGCAAGAAACAACTCAAAATTCTGATAAAGTGATTTCCAGTGGCTCTTTAGAACCGACCAGTCATGGGAACATGATGCATATTGCACTCGTGGGAGTGAATAACCAGATGAGTTTGCTGCAGGACAGGTATAAGGCTTCTAGCTTGTTCCTTGTTCAACCAAAGTGACTCACTAAACTCAGTATGCTTCGTGCATCTGAAGTATAATTGAGTATAGATAATTCGCAATTTTCATTATGCGTTATCCGGAAATATCCTCGTGTTTTTAATTCATGGGCCAATTCCTCCGTACCTTGCCACAAGTAGAAGCAATTGAGGCAGTTGGATAATGTTTTTAACTTGTTATGTTGGATGCTTTGGAAAAACAAAACACATTTGAAACAATCATACTAGTGCCTGATATTTGAGCCTTGTTTTTTTGTTGTTGGTATGTTGGCTTTGTTTCTTGGTGAATTCTCAACTTCTGTTTATAAACGTTGCTTTGTGTACGTCTTGCAGTGGTGATGAAGATCAGGCTCAAGAGAGAGTAAAAAAGTTGGCCAAAATTCTGAGAGAGCAAGAAGTGAGTTCAAGTCTTCACGCTGTTGGAGTAAGGGTGATTAGTTGCATCATACAGAGAGATGAAGGGCGTACCCCTATGAGACATTCATTTTATTGGTTGACAGAAAAAAATTACTATGAGGAAGTACCTTCACTTCGCCATTTGGAACCTCCTCTATCCATATATCTTGAATTAGTGAGTGAAACTTGATCGTTCCATTTTGAGTATTATAATTTAGATTTGGTTCTTCAAACTTAGAAGAATCCAAAAGGTTTAGCTGTGCCTCGTGAACTAATTTTTAACTCTTTGAATTTTTCATAATCAGGACAAGCTTAAAGGCTATGAAAATATCAAGTACACGCCATCTCGGGATCGCCAGTGGCACCTCTATACAGTTGTGGACAAGCCTTTCATTCAAAGGATGTTTCTTAGGACGCTTGTGAGGCAGCCAATGACCGGTGAAAGCTTTGCAGGCATTGAGCTAGGATCTTTTAGAACACAAAAGCCAATATCTTTTACTTCTAGAAGCATCCTCAGGTCTCTAACAGCTGCAATGGAAGAATTAGAACTTAATGCACACAATGCCTCATTGAAACCAGATCATGCACATATGTACCTGTACATCGTACGGGAACAACAAATACAAGATCTTGTCCCTTACCATAAGTAAATATCTTTGTGGACTTATTCTGTCTGATATTTTTCGCCTTAAATACAGCTTTATTCTAAAGCAAAAATTGTTTAATCAATTGTTTCAGGCAAGTTGACATAAATGCCCAACAGGAGGAGCAAACTGTTCACTTGATCCTGGAAGAGCTCGCACATGAAATCCACAAATTGGCTGGGGTTAGAATGCATAGGTTAAACGTGTGTGAATGGGAAGTGAAGATGTGGATATCGTCCTCAGGACTAGCCAATGGCTTTTGGAGAATGGCAGTTACAAATGTGACTGGTCATACATGCTCCATACACGTAAGCATTTTGCACTCGACCTTTCCTGTGAATCTCTTTGCCATGGTTCTGAGCTTTGTAAAAGCTAAGTTGTCAAAACATGATGATAATATTCTGTGGAGCAGCATGTACTGTGCATGTTCAGATATGTCCTATCTATTACAGAAATTTGTCTTGATGGCAATGAAGCAAATTGAAGTTTCTTGCATTAGGCTAGTAAACATGACGCATATTGCATTTATTTTATCAGTTTGAGTGAATTAATGCCTGCTTCAAATAAAACCCAGGTTTATCGCGAATTAGAGGACAGTAACCTCCACGAAATTGTTTACCACTCCGCATCTATTCACGGCCCCCTTCACATGCATCCAGTGAATGAGCAGTATCGGCCACTTGAGGTCATTGCCCGTAAGCGACTTCAGGCCATGAGAAACAGCACAACTTACTGCTACGATTTTCCGCTGGTATGATTTTCAGATATGTTATCTTATTATCTGGTCCTTTTACTTTTATTTTCATAATTTTTGTTAATTTTTTTCCTTTTCCATTTCTTTCCAGATGTTTTGTTTCCATTGTTTTTTTTATCCCTTTTAATTGGTTTGCCTCTCATTAATGGTCTGAAATGATGGTTCATAAATCATAACGTCATTACCTTAACTTAAGTCAGTTCGGCACTAAGGCTCTTTTTGGTCCAGATGTTTTGATTTTTTTTTCTCGTTTCACCCTTTTCTCTATGTTTTTGGGCCCTTTTTACCGGTTTACTTCTCATTAATAGTCTCAAATGATGATTCTTGTTAGCCAACCTCAAGTCATTTTGGCACTAAGGCTTTTGTTGATATCCATTTAATTCCATCTTTGATCTTTTAATGACACCAAATTTTTTCCATTCATTTTTTTTTATATATGAAGGTGCTGTTTTAGATTTTAGTTGTGTTCTTACGTTCATAAGGACAAGAAATGAACTTCGGTTGTTTGTTGTGCTGTCTGCAGGCTTTCTTGACAGCATTGGAGCAATCTTGGGCATCCCAGTCTCCAGCTTTGGAGAAACCTTCTAATAGAGCTCTTATGAAAGTAACTGAACTAGTTTTTGCTGATTCGAAAGGCAACTGGGGTACCCCACTTGTCCCCTCTGATCGCCTCCCCGGTTTAAATGACGTCGGCATGGTAGCATGGTGCTTGGAAATGTTAACTCCTGAATTTCCGGATGGTCGGACGATATTGGTCGTGGCAAATGATGTTACTTTTAAGGCGGGATCCTTTGGGACACGAGAGGATGCTTTCTTCCTTGCAGTTACAGAACTTGCATGTTCCAAGAAACTACCTCTAATTTATTTAGCGGCTAATTCTGGAGCCCGGCTTGGTGTTGCTGAGGAGGTCAAAGCCTGCTTTAAAGTCGGCTGGTCTGATGAGTCAAGCCCTGATCGCGGCTTTCAGTATGTCTATCTAACTTCGGAGGATTATGCCCAGATTGGGTCATCAGTTATAGCCCACGAGTTAAAACATGAAAATGGAGAAACTAGATGGGTCATAGATTCTGTTGTAGGCAAGGAGGATGGACTGGGAGTAGAGAACTTGTCAGGAAGTGGGGCGATAGCCGGTGCTTACTCAAGGGCATATAGGGAAACCTTCACTCTAACTTTTGTAACTGGTAGAACGGTTGGTATCGGTGCGTATCTGGCTCGCCTGGGCATGCGTTGTATACAGAGGCTTGATCAGCCTATTATTTTGACGGGTTTTTCTGCATTAAATAAATTGCTTGGACGGGAGGTTTACAGTTCACACATGCAACTTGGTGGCCCAAAGATTATGGGCACAAATGGCGTTACTCATCTCACAGTTTCTGATGATCTTGAAGGCATATCAGCTATCTTGAAATGGCTCAGCTTTGTTCCACCGTATTCAGGTGGCCCACTTCCAATTTCTCCCTCATTAGACCCTCCAGAGAGACCAGTTGAGTACTTGCCTGAAAACGCCTGTGATCCTCGTGGGGCTATATCCGGTACACTTGACACAACTGGTAAGTGGCTTGGTGGTATTTTCGACAAGGATAGTTTTATTGAAACTCTGGAAGGTTGGGCAAGGACAGTTGTTACCGGAAGGGCTAAGCTTGGAGGAATTCCTGTGGGGATAGTTGCTGTTGAGACACAAACTGTGATGCAAGTCATACCTGCAGACCCAGGTCAACTCGACTCTCATGAACGAGTGGTCCCACAAGCTGGTCAAGTGTGGTTCCCTGATTCTGCATCTAAGACCGCACAAGCCCTGTTGGATTTCAATCGGGAAGAACTCCCGCTTTTTATCTTGGCCAACTGGAGAGGTTTCTCCGGTGGGCAAAGGGACCTCTTTGAAGGGATCCTTCAGGCGGGGTCCAATATTGTCGAGAATCTTAGGACCTATAAACAACCTGTTTTTGTCTACATTCCCGTGATGGGGGAGCTCCGTGGTGGGGCATGGGTGGTTGTCGACAGCCGGATTAACTCTGACCATATTGAAATGTATGCTGACCGGACCGCCAAAGGGAATGTTCTAGAACCAGAAGGGATGATTGAGATCAAGTTCAGAACTAAAGAATTGCTGGAGTGTATGGGAAGACTTGATAAAGAGCTGATTAATCTCAAGGCCAAACTTTCTGAAGCTAAGAACAGCAACTCTTATGCAAATATAGAACCTCTAAACCAACAAATCAAAGCTAGAGAAAAACAACTTTTGCCTGTGTATACTCAGATTGCTACAAAATTCGCAGAGTTGCACGACACGTCTCTAAGAATGGCTGCCAAAGAAGTCATCAAGGAAGTCTTAGATTGGAGAAATTCTCGATCGTTCTTCTACAAAAGGCTGTACAGAAGAGTTATTGAGGGAACACTAGTCAAGACTGTCAAAGATGCTGCTGGAGAGCAGTTGAGCCATAAATGTGCCATGGACTTGATAAAGAAATGGTTCATGGAGTCCGAATTTGTAAGAGAGGGAACAGATACTTGGGCAGATGACGAGGCTTTCTTCAAATGGAAGAATACTCCTGCTAACTATGAGGAGAGACTGCAAGAATTGCGTGTAGAGAAAGTAACTCATCAATTCTCGAATATTGGTAAATCTGTATCTGACTTGAAAGCTCTACCTCAAGGCCTCGCTGCTCTTCTTCAAGAGGTATTTCATTTACTACTGATATTGTATAACATGTTTGTGTTATAGTATGTGATTCATATGTACTGACGTCTCTGAAACGTGATTGCAGATGGAGCCGTCAAGGCGGGCGCAACTAGCAGATGAACTCCGGAAAGTGCTGAATTAGATGATTACAGTAGTAGCACATGTAAAGGTGAGTGTGAAATGAATGTACTTGTATACATAAAGTGGATATGTAGGAGATCTCAAATTGTATGAGATTAGCATTTAGCACCATGCAATTAGTGCAATAGAGACACCCTATTCTTGTTTACCTCATTTTGTAATAATAAGTTATGCTGTAACTTTGTACTCATTTGTAAACTATTCTTATATGCATTTGCAATTTGCAATTTGTAAATGCTTAACGTTGCAAACAATCAAGTATTAATTGATTTACAATATTTATTCGATGCCTACGAGTAGTGCTGAATTTATTTGTCATTTTCTACTTTTACTCCTACTAGGTTTAATTTAATTTCACTTTTATATTAGAGTTTTTTTTACTTTTTACCACGTATTGATTCCTAAATTTTAGAAAAATTATCACCCATTGAGTCCATTTTAGCCAATAATCACTTAATTTTTTGCGTTTTACCACCTAATTTGCAGTATGTTGACGGGTTTTGTTATTTATCGTCTCGGTACATTTTATCGACTCTCTATTATTAACAATGACCACACTGCCCTTTACCAAATATTATACACGCTCAACCTTATTATTTCACTCAATGGCACGGTAAGTCTCCCCATAAGATAACTCATGGACAAGTCCAAGTAGAATAAGCTTGTCAGTGTTCCCCTTTGCTTTCTAACTTATAATTATTAATAAGCTAAGAAAAAATAAATATATGCTCAAAAAAATAAATATATGCTCAAAAAAGTTCGGAAAAAATACTCATGCTTAAAAACAAGTAAAGTTTAAGATAATATATCCGATATAGGTTCTTTTTTCTCATTATTTTTCCTTAGTTTATATTTTCTTCCCTATTTATTGAGCTTCGTTACCTATCTTCTTTGTTTCTTTAGACCTTGGCGGCTTGGCCCCATCCCCTCGCTATCTAAAACAATCCTCCCCACCAAAAGTCACCGATAAACTGATTAAGGATTTTGGAATGGAGTAAGATACCCAATGGATTCTAACTCCACTTCAACCCCCTGGAATCACATACCCACCTTCCCCCTTTGGATTCAAACTCCATTCCCCCCTTCTATAATTTGTGATGAGCCAAACGAGATTATGAAAGTATGGAATTAGAACCCCATACCACCATACTATCAGAATCCATTCCATACCATTCCGACTTGTTGAACCAAACGACCCCTAAATGTTTTCCCTTGTAGGACAGGTTCATGAGAATTCGAAATGATTACATGTTTTCCATCTTAAATACAAAAAACTGCATTACAAAATCTTCTTGCTATTGTTGGAGACTCTTCTGCTCTAACTTGGTTGATTTCAGTCACAAATGATGTAATCAAATATTCATGAAACAAAAGTTTTGTCGAGTACCCTTTCTATCTACCGCATTTAACCCAAGTGTTTGAACATAAATACTCCAACCCAACTCACCCAACTGATAAACCTGTCTAACAGAATCTATGGGACATATGCTCCAACAGGTTTGCCTTAGTCGTTCACAAAGCGTTGTTGGCCATGTGTTTCATCGCTTTCGTTCAGCCTTCCACTTATACACAGGCCTCGAGGTTGGATTAACGACCTCATCTTCCCTTAATTTGCGTTTCTTACCCTTTTTCTGCATCAAAAAAAAATCCTAGATAAGTTTTTTTCGGCATATGATATACCCAAAACAAAAAAAAAAAAAAAAAAAAACTATACTCTATGGCCATATTAAACCGCAAAGCATAAATATAAAAGAGGCATGGTATACAAGGTATTTTTTTATTACAAGTTTTTGTACAAGATTTAAAATACAACGTTTGTTTTACTTCAGAAGTAACATTTGTAACTCTACTCTATGGCCATATCTTTTAAAATTTAGATGAGCTGCAGCCTACAATTGAAGCAATGATGAAAGCTTTATGACTCCAATCACATTATATGGCAGTCTCATGCCAGAATAGAAGAAACGAATTCTGATTTCAGATGATCTGTTTATGAAATAGGGCTAGACATTGGTAGAACATCTCAAATAAGTACTTATTCTGTCCAGCAAAAAAGAATGATCGGTCATTTATACTTTGGGGTGTCCCCGTTATTTGTAGGGAATTTGATCCACATTCATTTTGGTCCGCATGTCATTCAGAACAATGAATACAAATCATACTCTTTTTCCTAGGTCTTTATGCCAAATACAGAGGTAAACAAATAACTGAGGCGACGGGAATATTAAAGAAGTATTTCCAGACTACTCTCAATCAAAAGAACAAACTAGAGGAAGTACTCATATACTCGTATACTACTACTATCATCTACAAAGGTAGATTGAAAGTGTCAGTCAGTAATTTCACTCAACTGAAGGTTCAGATACTTGGTAAGTCATCTTGTCAAAAGTATCACACATAAGCACCAGACAATCTTATATTGTTCACTTGTGCATGCAATTTTTTAATCATTGCCCAACGCTCTCTTACCAACTTCATAATCATATCAGTGCGCATAATAACCCTAGCTTCACCGTCCTTTGAACCATGTCTATATTTACTACGCTCATCTAAAAGGATAAGTAAAGATTGGTCTACCAACCAAGGTCTGCCTCCAATTTTCTCGACTACTTAAGGATACTAGTTACACAGCTCCTGCAAGGGTAAGCAAGGTCACCTAATAATTTAACAATTAGGCCACATCTGACATACAATATGTCACGGTCCACTTCCTATGCACAGACAAAAGCAAGACGTGTGCATTGAGCAAATCCAGAGAGCAATTCACATAAAACACCAATAATAACAAAAAGTCAGATTTCCCAACTCCTGATTCCTTGTTGTCTCATCCAATAACAATAACAATCATATGCCATGAATTTTAAATGTTTGTGGAATTAGTACTGTAGAATATACCAACTTCTATTTTATATTTTCTTCCCACTTTCCAAAATATAAGAGGGGACTTTTGAAAATGGGGAGAAAATGAAGAAAGGAAGAGAATAACTACTAACACGCCTAGCCTGAAAGTTTGTACCTGTAGTTCCTTCTGCATGGCCATCTCTGCATAGACTCTCTCCAAATCTTTAACTCTTAGCATTCTAGCCTCTAGCTCTCTGTAGGAAGATTCCATCTTTCTGTCCACATAAGATGTAGGGCATAAACCGCCAGCAAATAATAAGGATAACAAAAGCTGTACATCTCACTATCACAGTGCACTAGGCATAAAAAAAATTTCCCAGACAATTACCAAAGCCACCCAACATCTAGCAAATCAATAAACGAGGAAGAGGATATAATGTCAGTACAGCATCAGGTGCGTAATATCGCAAGGTAAGTTAACTTACAACAGTTAATTAAGGTTGAATAATCATTCACAGAATCATAAATCCATGCTAATCGACCAAATAGGATAAGTGGAAGAATATTAGGTCAAGAGAAAAAAAAAAGCCAACTTATAACAGCTAGATCTTGCAAATAACAATTACTACTCCCCATTGGCGTTTCCAATGGGGCTTCATGCGGTTCAATTAAACACCCAATGGAAGATATATGTACAATTAATAACAAGCTAGTAGCATAAGAAGTATGTTGGTGTCGTGGTAAAGAAGATGTGTTTTAACTTCAAGATCATGAGTTCAATACCAGCTGTAAGTTTTGCATGTTATATCTTTTCAAGTGACGGCAAAATCAACATAGCGTTTTAGTCCAACGAGAATTTACAAATATAGCAGTAAACACAGTTTAGTTATTCAAAGAGGATCATCATTCTTCAACAACTGAGGCTTAACCTGCATCTGAAAAACTCTAGGTATTTTTCAACACCTCCCTCAATAGTATATGAACTATCTACATAACTGCTAAGAAAGAAATAGTGCCCTCATACATATTGAGATAATACGACCACAAGATGTCCAGCACTACCTGACCAAAAATATACCCTCGTCAAAATTGGATGACTTCCAAAAACTAATTCAGTATTAAAGGTAATGGGAGACTAAAAGCCTAATACTTGAAATTAAAAAATTATAGTCCTATCCAATCCAATTCCCTCAGATAAGTTCCACAGAAAACAACAAATAATACAGTAACAGAATCGAGCAACAATTGTTTAAAATTGCAAATTAACACCTTCACCTTCAAGGCTTCAACGCGGCATTGAAGTAAAACTAAATGCTATGAACTGATACTAATTTTTGGGAGCAAATATTAACCACAGATATATATACCTCTTAATTGTCGGTGGTAAAAAACCTGATATAGGCAGCTCATCATTTTTCGAGACTCTTGATTGTATCTCATTAGCTTCTTCACTGCAGAGATATGTTTGCAAGATAAGTGATGATATGAGGTCTACAATTCCACCATCTCACATACAGAAAGAAAACACAAGGCCATCAATGATATATATGTTTACACACAAACCTGTCTTCTGCAAAGTAAATGTGTTTCTTTGAAGGTTGGTCATCCAAAGAATGTAGCACAGCTCTCAGCTTTTCAACTTTCTGTAACAAGCCGAAAAATGATGTCAATGGGTGTTTGAATACAAAAACCAAGCAAACAGGTACTATTTCACATACAAACAATGAATGACTACACAAATTTGAGATAATGAGCTAGAATCTTTTCCTTCTTTTCACTCTGAATTTTCTGAAGCACATATCCAATATCTTGGGTTTTCATCAGCAATAGTTCGTCAGGGGTATACTTATTAGCTTCAACCCTGTGATAACAAAGAGACTAACTAATTAGAATCAAAAATCAACTATATACAAATTCTCACTTAAGCAGGCCCAAATTCAATTGTGAAACAGGCCCAAATCATCCGATATACCAAAGTATCACATAATACCCTGCGGAGATTGCATCTGTTTCACAAAAATACATCCTCATACAATGGTATTAAGCGAGACTACGATAACCATTCAACAAAGCCTTAATCTTACAAAGCTCTATGTTTTCCATTGACGGTTTTACTTCTACACATGCCAAAATAAAATTCATCAGGGTTCTTATTCGCCGCCTTCTCCCTAAGCCTCTACAAAATTCAACCAAAACCCGTAATCAACAATCAAACATCAATAAACACTCGCCATTCCAAAACTCGCCGAAAAAGCGAAAACTCACCTGTAAAATCTCTTCCTTTTTGTGGTAGTTTTGTGCACGAATGACATAATCCTTATGCTTCTCAAGAAGCCCGAATTTTTTCCTCGAAGCTCTATCAATAAAACGTAAAACACAAAACCCTAATCAAACAATCAATTGAGTTAACAACAAAAAAGTAGAAATTGAAGAGTACGACTGAAATACTAACGGTTGAGAGCGCTCTTTGTAGGGTCTTTTTGGGACAGAGTTCCTTATAGACGACATTGTTAAGCTCGATAATTTTGAACAAATGTGTAACTCTGCAAATTAACAGAAAAAAACAAACAACAAAATTGGAGGTTGATACATAATAATGAAGTTAAATTAGGGTTTTATGAATGAATTATTTACCAGAAGAACTTAATTGTGTGAGAGCGGCGGGAACTGGTGGCGGTGGCGGTGGCTTAGGTTGAGAAAAGAGGTGAGTGTGGCCGAGGAAAATATGAGTTAATGTTCGGTAACTTCAAATTTGCTCTTTTGTAGCATTGTGGTGGACCTTTTAAAATTCGACCAACTTAAAAGTTCGATTTGTCCGACCCATTTTTTAGAGTTACAAATCCAATTTTTTTGACCCGTAATCTGTTCATTCTGAATTTAAAATGACCTGTTATTTTAGGGTCGAGATCCACTTGAACGGGTCAACCCGTTTGTTCAAAAATAAATCAAAAACTTTATTAAAATATTAATATTTATATACTCCCTCTTATTTTACATAAGAGCAACTTCAGTGGTGTAATTTAAGGACGTACTTGCAATTAATTTAAATTATCTAACTAATATCTTACCATTCATTACCATTTGGGATGAAAAAAGGGATATGCTTGAAAGCAGTACCTCATTTTCCAAGCATATAGCTAGGGGTTGTTTGGTTGACACCTTAAAAACACATGAATTGCAAAATCACATGATTTACAAAAATATGTCTTGTTTGGTTGACATATTTTTTGGAAAGTGAAGGAATTAGAAGTTCCTAGGAACTTTCAATGCCTACATGATATAGGAATTGGCTTACCTATCCCTCTCTTGGTAATTAGAAATTCCCATGGAATTTAATTCCTACATGGGCAACCAAACACCTTTGTCGAATTCACCCGAATTGGATGCTGAAACTTAATTCCTATGAAATTGAAGTTCCTGGGCAAATTGAGTTCCTTGATCAACCAAACGACTCCCCTAGACTTGATGATATAAATGTAATTATTGAATAAAAATTAAAGTTAAAATATCAATTTTACTTGTGGGACCCATACGAGCTACAAGGTATTGTAGTTCACCATTGGACTACTTTGAAGCCAGAAAGCAACGTTGTTTAAAATGCTGAGGTGGAAATTCAAGCTACAAAGGGTTCTGGCTGTCCATTGGAGTTACTCTAAATAGGGATGGCAGTGGGTCAGGTCCCCAACCTAGACCCTTAGGGTCTGACCCTAACGGGTCGGGTATGGGTCTGAATTTCTGAGAGCCGCTCGGATATGGGTCTTATATAAAAACTTCGGGTCCGGGTCCGGGTCTGGGTTTTGGTGTTGGGACCCTACCCGACCCTTAGACCCTTATATTTATTAAAAAAGAAAAAAAACACGACGTCAATAACCCAAATAACACACACGTACAAACGACATTTATTAGTTATCACTAATATCTATATTCATATCCAAATACAGATTAAGAATAATGAGAAAATTTATGAAAATGATAAGTTTGGGTACTAGATAAATGATATTATAATTTAGGGAAAAAATTGTTTAGTCAAAGAAAAAAACAGACCTTAGGGTAGACTCTATCCGGACCCGGACCCTCTGGGTCGGGTATGGGTCCATTAATTTCAAACCCTTTAGGGTCTGGGCCGGGTATGGGTCCAAGGTATGTGACTTAGGGTCGGGTTCGGGACTTGTTGGACCCTACCCAAACCCTTACTGTAATACCCCGTATATTAGCCTCGGTAACGGCAGTCAAACCATGTTTTATACAAGTATTTCAAATGGAATGTTTATAAAGTATTTTATATAAACTGTTATTATCTTATAAATTGTATTTCTAAGATTATTTCGTATTTCATAATCATTTTATACTCCCTCCTATTCATAATAACCTTCCCTATTTGGGGAAGACACGGAGAATAAGGAGGGGATTATTATATGGGAAAGTATTGGTGTGGGGTTGGGTAATTGGAGAGAGGGTATGAATTGTGGGGTAATTGTTGTGAGTAAGGTGATTAAAATAAGTATAAAGTATGAGGATGATGGGTATTGTGGTGGGGTTAGGTGATTAAAATATGTATAAAAACTTTACTAAATAAGGAAATAAGGAAGGTATTGTGAATAGACGAAAAAGGAAATAGGGAAGGTTATTATGAATAGGAGGGAGTATTTGATGATTATTTGATAAAATGACATTTCTTTCGTATTTCTTTATTTTTGATAATATATTTATAATTAAATATATTTCATATTTTATATTTATTTCTCATTTATACTTGTTTTATTATTTAAGTCGTAATTATATTTAAATTCTAATTTTTATATATATTCTTATGTAAGTACTAATAATTTTATTATTGGCATAATTATATTTAATTCAATACATGTTTTGCTAATTATTATAATAAGTATAATAGTTACATGTATTGTTAATTTTATGTTACGAGTCCGGAACGGAGTATAAGTCCTTGAAAAGCGTGTTGGGCTTGGGCTCGACTAGACTATATGAACCGTGTATATGCAAACCCAAGCCTAGGACGTTCACCTAATACTCCACACCCCATAAACATCAACCATCCACATAATCAACCTATACAAACATATATCATCGACATATTAAACCCTAATACCCTATATGTTATTTGCCTCCTTAATCTCGTAAAACCCTAATCACCATCTACCTCGTCTACCTGCCTTCACCCACAACACAAAAATGCACCAAAGAGGAACAAAAACGCATCAATGTCAGCCATCACCATCGTCGTTATACTCGTGCACAGCAGCGATTTCGTAAGAAATTTATCGTGCCCTTTTCATATCGTATATCTGAGTATTATAGCTATAAGTAAGCTGTGTAGTATGAATAACATGGTTGTCGTCCTTAAGCCACCATAGGACCACCGTGGGTAGCCCTAAAACCGCCATAAAAGTCGTCAGTAACTATGGAAATCTGCTCTGTTTTCGTTATTTGTTATGCTTCGTTTTATTACCACTTATTTGTTTGTGTTTTGGCTCTATTCTTGTTGCGAGTTCATGAATACTGGTTATGTGGTGTTAGTAGGTTAAGTTGGTGGTGGTATGGTGGAGCGTGGTGGTCGGGAAACCTACTTTTGATAGTCTGTTTAGGAAGGGTGTGAAGGACGTGAGCAGAAACAGGGGTGTTTGGTCGTGTAGATTAGACTTGTGACGGTTGTTTCAGGGAGTTTCGGTGGTGTCGAAGGCTGGTGTTTTCCACCAGGGAGTCGTGGGTGATGTGTAGTGTCGAGGGTGGTGGTTGGTTGTGGTGACGGTGGTGTTAGAAGGTGGTTAGGGGTGTAGTTGCAGAGGGTCGGAAACACGGGTTCGACGGGGGTGGTTGTGACCAGGGGTTTTAGTGACTAATTTTGACGGCTGTAACGGTTCTGTCAAGTGTGGTGGTCGGTGTCAGTAGATGCACCGTAGTGCAGGAGTGTCAACCATGGTGGTTGGTGGTGGTTGAGGCGTTGTAGGGTGGTCGAAGGGGCTGCGTTTGGGGGCTGTTAGAGGGCTGGTTCTGTCGTGCTTATTAGGGGCTGTTCTGGTTTTCTATTTTGGTTGTTAGTTGAGGGATGTTGTTGTTACTACTATTATTATCATTAATATTAATATTATATTATTATTATTATTAAGGGCTACGTTATTGTTGTATTATACTAATACTAATTATACTATTATTATTATATTATTATTATTATTAGTACGTGGATGTAGTTTTTGTGTAGTCCATATTACATTCTTATTATTATTATTATTATTATTATATTACTATTTTATTTATTAGTAATATTATTATTATTGCATTATATGATTAGTTAATTGTTAGAAAAGGTTGTTTATGATATGTGATTATATAAGTGTTAAGTACTTTCTATACAAGAATGTGACGGTTTTCAATAGTTCGAGTATATAATTTCTATGTTCGTTTATTTAATTGATTTTAATTATAAAAGTAATGGAGACGAGTCATTTGAGTTAATTAATTATATAAAGGGTTAGTTTACGAAATTTATTGATTTATTAGATGTGAACGTGTTATATTAAATAGAGAATTAATATTAAGTAATATTCATAGGGAACGAGTTTGAAGTGCAGTATTTCTGATTCCTGTTGATTACGTGGTTGCTCGGAGTTGTGCCTGACCAGGTAGGATACTCTGACACTATACTCAATGATGTGTTATGAATGGATGTGGAATTGTGTGTTATGGATGCTGAGCATGATTGATATGAGAATGATATTGGTTGGATCGAGTGTTGATTATTATTATTGGCATGAGCATTGCATTATTTAATAGCATGATTAATTAAGAGTATTGTTGCATTCATGAGCATGACATATGCATTGGTTACTGAGAAAGATATGGTCAGATATTGTTCTGATATAAAGCCAGGGTGGTTCTGCAGACCAGGCCTGGTGTCTTATCAGCTATTGAGCTGGTGTTCGGTGACGACCGATTATAGTCTGCCGGGAGGTTCGGTATGGCTTGGTGTTTCGGGTTTGAGATTGAGATTGTGATTGAGCTCGAGCATATCATGACATTTGCATATCATATTTGTTGCATTATATATTATTGTGTTATCCTACTCAACCGCGAGGTTGACAGTGTATTCGTGTACACCTACGATGATCCGGAATGGGGAGTAGACTCTACAGGTCAGAGATAGATGGACTAGGAGTTTGGGCAAGGAGAGAGACATGGCTTGGACCTACTTAAAATTAGATCACATACTTAGATGTTATCAGTTGTACTTTTATTCTTTGCGTAATAGTTGTAGTATCAAAAGTTTAAACTTAATCAGTTTTATATAAAGTACTTTGTTTGTTTTACTTTGTTCTTCACTACCTCGGACGTTCCGAGATGGTAACAGCTCTATTTATTTGAGAATGTCTTACTAAATGCTCTTAAATAAATGGGGTGTTACACTTATCCATTGCCAACCCTAGCTCTACGTGTCTCATTGTTGGAACTTATTCTTGTTACCCTTCAATCACTTTCTTCACCTACCACCACCTCATAAGTAATTGAAATACGTTATAAGAAATGATCGAACTTCCATCATCTTATTTGCAATTTAAATTAATTTAACCAGCATGACAATGTGAATATGATGATATTTTAAAAAATCATAATCATATTTAAAAATAAATACTCCCTCCGTATCAATTGTTATCTATTGTTTTTAACACAAACATTAAGAAATGAAGTATGTATGAATTTGGACCGCACAAATCACATGACCCTACATGCAATGAAATGTGATCCACATACAAAAGGTTGCCAAAAACGGAAATAGATAACAATTCAATGAACCCCAAAATGGAAATAGATAACTCTTGACCGGAACGGGGGACGGAGGGAGTACTTTATATTTTGACAAGTTTTATTAAAACTATCCATTATCAAATTGTTTTAGTATTTATCAAACATTTGTATATTAAAATAAGTTTTTGTTTATAGAGGCTTATCTTTTAAATATCGCATAAGACCAGAAAAATGTTAAAGATGAGATTAATCGAGTGATTATATTTTGACAGGAAGTCCGTTGCGAACATTAATTAACCTTGACCTTGACCGGGCTCTGGTCAAATTCAGTCACTATTTGCGATGGATGTCCCGTCGCAAACGTTGACCGAACTTGACCATGACCAGGGTCAGTCAATTTTTATGACGAAAAATCCGTCGCAAAGGTTGACTGACCTTTTGACCTGGTCGTCCAAAAAAGATCCCACCAATTTCAGATGCAACGGATATTCCCTCGCAAAAGTCATTCTTTGCGACGGAATTTCCGTCACAAACCTATCACCATCATCGTCATGACCACCACCGCCACCACCGCCATGACACCCCTATCACCATCATCGTCATGACCACCATCGCCCCCACCACCGTCGCCGCGATGACACCGCCGCCGCCACCACTGCCATGACGCCCCCACCGTCATGACACCTCGACCCCCACCACTATCACCGTCGCTAGTATATAAGTGGTTGTTTGTGGTGGTGTATGTTAGTGGTAGGAGTGAGTGTGAGTGGACCATTAGTTACCTTTCTTGGTGTAACCAAACAACAAATTAAGTTTTAGGTAATCTCTTACCTTTCCCCCCTCTTGCCCTTTTCTGATTTCCTTTCCCTTTCCCTTTCTCAAACCATACGCCCCCTGAATAAAATAATGTAACGTATTGGTAATGGTAAGTAGATTGGAGAAACGGTGTTAAGAATTAGATTGGTAATGGTGGGTTGAGAGCAGGCTTTGGCCATGTTCCCTGTTTACAAGGATCACATCAGAGCAGCACGTCCTTTTTATGAGGGTTGGGTTCATCCCTCTTTCTACCGATACCCAGAGGGTGGGTACCCTTCCTCCTCTTCATCTGATGAAGAGAGGGAGGAGACACCGGTAGAGAGGGAGGTTCGGCTACGTGCTGAGGCAGGGGCGAGGAGAGCCCACAGAGAGGAGGAGCAGGATCCCACATATAGAGAGGAGGCGGCGCCTGATGATGATGATTAGGGCTCCCCTAGTTTGGTGCTGGTTTGGGGAAGCCAATTTTGTAAGTACCGTTCTTTTTCTTCCATCTTTTTAGTTTTTATTTTTCTGTTTTTAGGAACATGTATCAGGTTGTTCACTCATCTCCCATTGCTTGCTGGTTTTTGTGTTGTGAAGACAACAAGGGCGTTGTCTGTTTTGGTTTAGGGAGGGTATGCATCCTTTTGCGTCTACATTTGCATTCACGTTTATTGCTTTCATGTAAATTTCAAAAACTTGAAAAAAATAAAAAAAAATCATGTTTACTTTTGCATTTAGTCGAGTCGGATTGAAGTATTTCGATGATGATAAAACTTTCTATAGTCAAATATATGTCATGCCATGCCATTTTCAATCTTTGCCTAACGAGTTTTGAGCGTTATCTCGAATTTTGTCGTGAAATTTATGTTAGACCATTAGACTTGACTCGTAGTTTTGGTAACCTACTACACTTTCTGAGTTTTAGAGCCTTAAACTGGTGACATCCATGACCAACTAATATTAGGATTGTGAGTAGTACTCCCTGCATTTCATGTTTTGCATGTGTATGAGTTTTGGTTTCTTATTGCCTACACGCACCGGTTAGAGGTCGGTATTACACGTTTGGAGGACTATTGCATCACCCCCTTTTCCTCGTTTGCCCATTTAGCTCCACTTTTAGCCAAAATTGCCTTTTGTCCCTTACTACATCCTATATTTTGCCCACCATTGTGCCGAGCTAGGAAGTAGTGGAGGAATTTACCATGTTATATCGGTTTTGGCCTGTTTTCTGATGTATTGGAGTGCGTGCAAAGGGGAGTTGGGGGAAGTTTGCTGAGTTTTGCTCGATCGAGAGCATTTTAAGCTCGATCGAGAGGTTTTTCGTAGTATTGTGCTCGATCGAGATTTCTGGAATGAAAAGTCCTCGATCGACCACCATTTCTTGGTCGATCGAGAGAAATGAGGCAATTGCTGAACGATCGAGAAGAAAAAAATTCAGAAAAAAAAAACCAAACAAAAAAAAAGAAGAATTGATTTGCTTTAACACTCTAAGACGTCACTTCATCACTTAATGAAGCTTTATTTGGGAACATGATGTGTGCATTTGTTATAGACTTTTTAGTCCCATTTTGGCCCACATTTTCATGCAAATAGGTGATTTATTATCGCTTTATTCCCCGAATAGGCTACTTTGTGTTTGTATTGCTATTTTGCAGATATGAACCGGATTGTAGCGGAAACCGAGCTTTTCTACCTCGAGTATTATGTTTTCAGTAGATGATGGAAGAAATGAAGACAAATATACATTCATGGAGGAGCGTGAGGGATGCCATCGACTACAAAAGATGAATTTCGAAGGAGTCGACACTTAAGGCCAATCGAAGACCCCATCGAGGAGAAAAAGCCTTGATCGAGCTGTCTGTGCTCGATCGAGAAGATACAAGGGTCCCAAGGTCTCGATCGATAGCTATGTTGTTCGATCGAGCAGTTTTGCGAATGAAGAGATCGATCGAGAACTGTGTTTCTCTCGATGACCGTTTTGGATGGGATTCCTCTCGATCGAGGAACAATTTCTCTCGATCGAGAGTTCTATCGGTGTCTCTTCATTTTCCCGAGAACTTACAGCAGTTTTGCTTTCATGTTCTATTTAAGAACTCGTTTATGAGTTCATAAGTTTTCTAGCTTTTTATAGAACTCACATTTTACTTCTTTTAGCCGTCATTTCCTGTTCAATAAAAATCTCTCTTAGTTTAGTGTTCTTTTTCTTACAAACTCAAGGATTGTGTTTCGTTCTTGTTCTTAAGCCAGATTCTTTTGATTGTAATCTTTCTTCCTTAATCTCCTTCTTACTATTATTATTGTTATTCTTAGTTCATACCTTCTGTTTTCGCTGTCTCGTTTTGTTCGCTTCGTTTTCACGCATTTCGTCCCCTGTTTTCATGTTTCGTTTCTCCTTCTGTTTTCGTCCCTGTTTCCCTATCGTTCATCACGTTTTGCTACTGTTCTCCCCTTCCCTTATCACCTATGTTATCATATAGTTTTGTCATATATTTATTTTGTCTTAAACTCGCAATCTGCCTCGGTTTTCGTGTCCAATACCGCGCCCCTGTTCTCGTTTTGTAGTCTCGAAAATCGTGCCTCTTGCTTGTTTGTTTACGGTTTTACAACCCCTTTCCTTTACTAATATTACTTTCTGTTTTCATCATTTCATTATCATGTCACATGTTAGTATGAATTTCGTAATCATGTTTGTTTATAATTACGCCATGAGTAGCTAACTTGTTTAATATGCCGGGATGAGGGAATTTGTGTCTATTGCATGATAGGTGGTAATCGGGATGGGTAGTTTACGGTAGGAATTATCGTTAAGCAATATATTTTGTGTTTGGTTAAATGAGTGCACACATGAGACCATACGTTTAGTTAAACGCCGACCTAGACCGGAAGGTTGGAAGGGTAAGACTTGCTTAATTATATTAATTAGTTTTTGTGAGGGCGGAAGTCAAGCAAAAACGACCTTAGGGCGACTTAAGACCGGAAGGTATAGTCGGGTTTGAGACGTGACTGTAATGCCCCAGTCTTTCCTACCAATAAACTGACCACCCTGGTTACACCGATAATGCATATGACACAATGACCCGAATCCTAGCATATTTCCTTTCTCTTGAATTAATTCATACTAATTCCGTGTTTGCTATCTTTTTCTATTACTTGTTCTCATCTTATATCTCATAGTTTAGTTAACAACTTTAAAACCCCCAATTGTGACCAACAGTTAAAGACCAATAGTTGACAGTTAGCCTCCCTGAGGAATCGACCCTATTTACCACTAGCTTTTGTTAGTAGTTCATTAGGTTTATTTTTGGTGTCTACAACGACAGACATCAGAACATTTGTCCAACCGCAAACTCCTTCCCTTGTTCATGTTGAACCATATTCTCCCAACTTTTCCAACTATTCAATTCATGCTCATCTAATGGATCTAACTTATTAAACTCAACATTTGGGGCACTAGCAAATATAAGATCATCATCATCATCCTTTTCATTTTCCAACAAATTATCATCAAGTGTTGTCAAATCCTCATCAATCTCACCACCTTCTAAATTACCATTAAATTCTCCATCATTAATGTCATTACTTTCAAGGGTCACAAATTGAGCAACATCATCTAGCCTAATAAGAGTACTTGGTGTTGGATGGATTGACAATTTGGCTATTGAAAACTTCAACGAACAAGTCCATTGGATGAGAATTTGAATGCCTTACACTAGCCCATAATGCTTTAAAGTCTCCCTCATTGTTAAGGGGTACAACTTTAAAACACCCGGAACTTGGAAATTTCATCTTCGCCCTCAATTGACTACTCAAACTTTGAATACCAATTCCCTTACATATCTCTTCCACCAAATCAAGATATGTCATCTTTGTACTAGCTAAAATAAAACATTGATTTCCTCCCCTATAAGAAACACATCCATTTTGCTCCAAGACTTCTTCATCCCAATAACAAATGATAGGAAAATCCCAAAAATCCATTCTATACAAGAAAATTAGACAAATTTAGTAAAAATAAAAAATTTCTAAACTAACCATAACCTAATTTTACCCAAAATACATACTACACATATATTGTCTATCGAAATTTAGGGTGTTTTGTGAGGAGGGAAAAGGAAACGTGAGGTAAGAGGGGGGAGATGGTGAGTTCAGTCGGATTTTAGGGTGTTTTGTGAGGAGAGATAATGGCGATATGTTTAGAGTGTGGGTGAAAGTGAGGAATCTCAGGGTTTTTGTAAAAAAAAACATAACGCGCTTAAACACGCCATACGTAATGGCATGTCTAAGCCCACAAAAACGCCATGCACAATGGCGTGTTCTATATGTCCAAATTTACAGAAGTTCCTGGAAAAAATGATATCAAAAGTTTAAACAACAAACGAGTACTCAAGCAAAACTTCAAATTATGGCTGAAAACACAATTCACGATATGATTAAGGACATAACACAAGCCAAAGAATCGTGACGTATCAAAGAATGTATTTTTTATTCATGTGAGCAAACTTGGGGAGACGGAGATGTAGCAAGTAATATCGATTTCATAATTACTCCATTTTATGATTCTGATGGTTTTGGACTTTGGTGTCGGTTAACTTGACACAGTAACACGACCTCATGCTCGAATACATATATTCTTCTCTCTACGTTTTAGTGAGAAGTTTTTCTCTCTTTTCTGAGAGCTTCATCTTTTTTCAAATTTCCATTTTTAAAAAAATCCTTTTGTCCTAACTTGTTTTACCTTTATTCCTTCTGCATTTCACCTATTGGGTCTTTACTCCATTAACTCTTCTTCTCCCTTCTGTGCAAAATCTTATGGTTTTATTTTAATTCAGTTTTTCCAATCATTGTTTTCTTTTATCTTCTGTTGGGTGAGGCTTTAGGCTACGGCGGCTCGCCTGTTGGAGTTCCCGGGGGTGTCAGAGCCACTCTGGCTAGGTCTGAAATTCCTTTTGTTTTTGCACGACTCAAGGTTTGGGAGCCAATTACTCTTTCTGCAACGGGTGATGATTGATATTCTTGCAGTTATTGAGGCAAATTCCTGAGTTAAGTCTCCTTTTTTGCCTATTTAAGGAAGCATGGGGAAGCACGGTCACCACAACTCATCTCACTTCCTTAACCTTCTTCGCTTTTCCTCATCCAAATCATTTTCTTCTGCCACTTGTTTTTCTGATTCTGGGAGGACATCCTCTGTTCTCTCTGTTTCATCAGACCTTACCAAAGAATCTGGGTGTGTTAACATGGTGAACTCAAATATGGGATATGGGGGTGATCAAAGGAACAATGGAGATGCTGGTGATGGTTTTTCGGCTGATAGGGGCTCCCCTCAGGCTCCTTCGTTTGATCCTCGTAACCCTTTACATGCCAGTATGTGGAGGTACCCGAGGTCTGGAGGAGTGGTTAATGTAGATACTGAAGAACTTGGCAAGTCACGGGTTTTCTGGAGTCAATGTGTCTTAGGGTATCTGGTGGACTATAGGGACTTTGATGCTCTGAAGGTGAATACGATTATCCGTACCAAATGGACTACTAGGGGCAGTGTGGTTTGTTTTAGGATGGGAGACCTCTATGTTTTCCATTGCACTAATATTCATGATAGGGAGGGTCTGCTGGTGGCTACATGCACGGCTATGGATGAAGCCATCATGGTATTTGGAAGGTGGTTCCCTGATGCCATTCCCAGAACGATCAGATTTCCAAGAGCCAGGATGTGGGTACAAGTTTGTGGTTTGCCCTTTGAGTACATCAACACTCATGTGGCTGGAGTCGCTGGAAAGCTTCTTAGTGATGATTATCGTGTGGAGCCTTTCCATATGATCCCTAGCAATGACTATCTCAGAGTTCAGGTCAGTCTTAATCTCAATCAACCTTTGATGCCAGGCTTTTTCTTAGCCATGGAACAAGGATTTTTACTTTGGATTCAATTCAAGTATGAGAATGTATTCAAATATTGTGTTAAGTGTGGGAAATTAGGACATAACCGAACCCAGTGTCGTGAGAGTTTGATGGCTATTGTTTCTAGCATTAATCATATGTGGGATAGGTCCATAGAGAAAGGGTTTGCTGTGTTTCATGCACATAGTACCCATACCATGTTTAATTTAGACCTTCGTGCAACCCCCTCTACTACTAATCATGTTTCTGCCAAGCTGAATTTGGGAAGCTTGAGAACAAGGAGGGGTATGGAGAGTAGTGGTGAGGGGGATGAGAGATATGTGGACTTTGGAATTGGGTTGACTCCTGGGGGAAGGGTGACACCAGGGATGAGGTTCACTGTTACAGAACAACCATTTGCTGGAACTGTGATATACCAAAAAGGAAGCCATATGCGTTCATGTAAGAACTATGGGGCAGGAGAAGGGCCCAGCAACTGGATGGGGAATACATCACAGGGGGTGGGTTCTAGGGACAGATTTGTAGATGCTTCTGACCAGGATAATACTATGAAGGTGGGGGATGTAGAGGCTAGTGTTGGGGACAGTAGGAGTAATAGAGATTCCAGGACAGGAAAGGGTTGTCAGGGGGGGTGGCTGATGGAGGAGGATGATCCTATGGAAGACTGTTTCTATAGTGCGGATGATGAGATGGACCCTATTGAGCTGAATAATGGGGATGAAATTGCTAATTTGCACCTGCAAAGTACTGGGGGGGGTTTCTGTCTTGACTCAGGGGGTTTTAGAGACCAAACTCCTCAGGTCACAGTGAGGTTGGACTATGAGGAGAGATTGCAGGACAACATCATGCGCAGGACTGAGAGCAACATGGATTGGGCAAGGGTGGATGATGATGTGCTGGGATTTAACCAAACTTTCAAGCCCCCCCCCCCCCCCCTTGATTGGTGTGCCCACTACTTATCATGAGAGGGTGGATTCGTTAGTTGTGGAGAAAGAGGAGGATAAGAACCTGGGTAGGAAAGCTGAGGGGGAACAGCACGGGGGCCCAAGAAGAAGGAGTCAAGATGCTAATGATGGGGTAATCATGGTCTCTTCTACTGTGTCCTCGTCTACTGACAAGGGTTCTTCTGAAGAATCCATTCCAATGCAGAGATGGTTGGACATTTTGGCTGGGGAAGTCTCTGTCACCTCCCTAGATCCTAGATTCAAGACTGCTATTGATCTTATTAGCAAGGATGGCAGTGAGGATAATATTAAGACCCCTCTTACTGAGGGTGATCCCAAGAATGCACCAGAAACAAAGGAAGCTATGCCGGTTAGGAGGAAGTTGTTGCTGGAGTATGATAGAGCTATTGGGGATAACAGGGAGCAGAAAGGTAAGAAAAAGGGAGGAGAGCTGAATAGAAACTCAGGGAAGGACTTAGATGAGTCCAAAAGGAAAGGCAAGGGGAAATTGCCTGAGTATGAAGAAGATAAAGAAGGAAATGACTCTGCAGAGGAGTACAGTAGCAATAAGAAGTATAAAAAGAAGAAGATACCAGACCTGGAGAGCCCCAAAGCTTGTCTCTTCCCCCAGGCTTTGTCCAGACCATCAATCCATGCGGGGAAAGTGTGTTACCCAAGAGGAGATGGCTACAGTCCCTGATGTGGCCTTGACTTCAAGCAATAAGGCAAAGGAATTCCTCATTTCCTTAGCTAAAAGGCAACGTACAGACTCGGGAGAACAAGAAAGTGAACTGAAGAATGTGGGCTTCAGAATGGCTGTGGAGGATATGGACCTGGATGTTAACAATCAGTCTGGGTCTTCTGATTCATCTATCAATGATCGGAACTTGGTGAAAATGGAACCAGAGGAGCTGAAGGGCTTTGCGGGGGTTGGGCCATCACAACCCCCAAAGGGGCCATGATCGGCCTTGCTTGGAATTGTAGGGGTCTCAACAACTCGCTCGCCCCTACAATTCAAAAGATTAGAGCGATTCTAAGTAGTAAGCTTTATGATTTTATTTTTCTTAGCGAAACCAAATGTAATAGCCATAATGGCCTTTCCTTGTTTCATGTTTTTAGATCGTTTGGGTTTTGTAATTTTCATTGTGTGGACGCGGTTGGCAAGTCGGGGGGGTTGTGGGTAGGATGGAAAAAAGAAGCTCGTATGCGAGTTGTGATCGATTGTAAGCATTTTGTTGTTTTGCTTGTTGAATCTAGTGAAGCGGTTTCGTGGTACCTTGTGCTGTTTTATGGAGCCCCTAAGGTGGAACATCGTTTGGCTGTGCTTGAGTCCCTTGGAGAATGGATGGAGTTCTGGAATCATCCCTTCCTCATTCTGGGGGATTTTAATCAAGTGGAATCCAGAAGTGATTAGAAAAGCAACAATTTGGGTCCAATTGAAGGCGCAAATCATTTCTCAAAGTGGAAGATCAAACACGGGTTACTGGATATTCCTTTCAAAGGACCGAGATTCACCTGGTGTAATAATAGAAGTGGTAGTAAAAGGGTCTACGAGAGACTTGATAAGGCGTTGGGCTCAAAAGATTGGCTACTCCATTTCCCACATTCTGGAGTTCACCATTTCCCAATTCAATTTTCGGACCACGCGCCAATTGAATTCAACTTGAATCTTACTAAATTGGGTGGTGGGGGAAGACCATACAAGATTGAAGCGTGGGCTCTGGATCATGAAGAATGTTTGCAGGGCATCAAGAAGGCTTGGGAATTAAATTATGTTGGGTCCCCAAGTTTCTGCCTTACTCGAAAGCTCTCAGCCACTAGGAATAGCATCAAAACCTGGACTCTGAAGAAGTCCAAGGATTGGAAGAGTAAGTGGGCAGATTTTGACGATCGTCTCCGCGCAGGTCTGGAGGATGATTTTGATGGCAAGGGGGAGGAAAATTACTTATCTGCACATAAGGATCTGAAGACTTTTGTAGATGCGGCCACCTCCTATTGGATGCAACGAGCAAAAGTTAAATGGGCAAAGGAGGGGGATGCATGTACAAAATTTTTCTTCAATTGGGTTAAAGGAAGAGCCGGAAGGAATTTTATCCATAGCATTAGAAAGGATGATGGTACCTGGATTCGGGGTGAGAAAGAGGTGGGACAGGAATTTCAAACTTTCTTCAAAGATATTTTTCGGGTTGAGTGTGACCCAGTTTTTGGGAGGGATGCTAATTTTTTTGAAGAAGGTCTTAGAACAGTGCAGTCCCGAGTTTCCGCGGATGACGCTGATTCTATGGGGAGACCATTCACCTGTAAGGAGGTTCGGAAAGCTGTCTTCCAGATGGACGCCCTGAAGTCTCCTGGGCCTGATGGAATTCCTGGGGTCTTTTTCCAGAAATGCTGGGGCCTGATTAAAGGCGATGTGACCAAAGAGATCCTCTCCTCCCTTAACTCTGGAAGAATTTTGCGGGAGATGAATAGAACCTTCATTGCTCTGATTCCTAAGGTGGATCATCCGGAGACGGTCTCGGGTTTTCGTCCTATTAGCCTATGTAATGTGACAATGAGAATTATGACTAAGTGTATTGCGAATAGGATGGCAAAAGTTATGGGAAATCTGGTAGGAGAGTCCCAAGGGGCGTTTGTTGCCGGGAGACGAATTAGCGATAATATCCTGCTCGCTCATGAATTGATTCACAACGTCAACAGCACCCGTTCAGGCAAGACGGGTAAGTGTATTTTTAAAGCAGATATGAGTAAAGCGTATGACAGAATCAGGTGGGACTTCTTACATGCGGTTCTTGAAAGGTATGGTTTTCCTACGAATCTCATAGCTCTAATTATGAATTGTGTTTCAACGGTTAGTTATGAGATTCTCTTGAATGGTAAGCCCATGACCAACTTCAACCCTTGTTGTGAAATCCGGCAGGGGGATCCGTTATCCCCGTTCCTGTTTATTTTATGTATGGAGGTTCTTGCTTCTCAGATTAAGTGGGCACAAGAGTGTAATAGTATTAGAGGTATCCGAGTGGGACGGGGGGTGCAGCGCATTTCCAATTTATTCTTTGCGGATGACTCGGTCTTCTTCATTGAGAATAGTGGAGGGGCGCCTAAGAAGCTTATGGATATTCTGGACCTGTTTTGTGCTCTCTCTGGACAGCAGCTGAACCACTCTAAATCTGGGGTTTTGTTCAGCCCAAACTCCACTCTTCGCTGTGTACAAGAAACGCTCAAGGTTTTTAAAATCAAGCATAATGTTGGGCTGGGAAAGTATCTTGGTATCCCTACGGAGTTTCATCACTCGAAGAAGGACATTTTCTGGGGGCTTGTGGATTATGTTACTAAGAGAATATCATCCTGGAATGCACTTTTCCTGTCTGCGGCAGGCCGTTTGACTTTGATCTCTTCTGTACTTTCAAATCTCTCCATTTACTTTCTATCGGTGTTCAAGATGCCGGTAAGTGTGACTAAGAAAATTAATTCTCTTCTGTCACAATTTTGGTGGTCGGGTAGTAGATCAGGGAAAAACATTGCTTGGTGTAGTTCTAGATTCTTGGGCCTACCAAAGAAGAAGGGGGGGCTTGGGATTAGGGATATTGGATGCATGAACAAAGCTCTCCTGGCTAAACATGGGTGGAGAATCCTGTCGGGGGAAAGCTCACTTTTTTGTAATGTGTTTAGAAGTCTGGTTTTTGGATCTCATGGGAGGATGGATGGAATGAAGCGTAAGTTAAAAAGTAATTCTTCCTGGGGACTTCAAAGCATTTTCCTTGGAATGAGATGGATAAGATCGAGAATGGGGTGGAAGCCGGGTAGGGATTCCAATTTGAATATTTGGACTTGTAAATGGGTCAGTGGGGAGGTCCCACACCCAAAAGATAACCTGTTGGATATGAATTGGATTCATCTCTATAAACTTGAAGTCCGGGACCTCTTTGATGATGAAGGTCAGTGGAATGCTGAGATGGTTAACCAACTTTTTGAGGATTGTTGGATTGCTAAGATTCTTGCCATGCCTATTCCTCTTTCCCGGTCGATTGATGAGGTTTTTTGGCCATACACTAACGATGGTAAGTACTCGGTTAAGAGTGGATATGGGATTCTTGCCAAGGATCTCTATGACCAAAAGAGTAGCCCAAAGGATAGATCACGAATGTGCAAGTTTACTGCGGATTTCTGTGGAAGGAAACTCTGGCACCTTCATATTCCGGCCAAATGGAAAGTCTTCCTTTGGAGGCTATGTGCTGACACCTTACCATGTGGGGCAGAATTAAGAACTAGAAATTTTCAGGGTACTACGCGATGTATCTCCTGTATGAGGGATGAAGGTGATGTGGAGACCCTGCAACATTTGTTTCGGGATTGTGAGTTTGCCTCGCGTTTCTGGCAGGGATCTTCTCTGGGAATTAGAACGGATCATGCCCATCATCTTAGTATCCAACAATGGGTTATTGAATGGATTGGTTATCTTGGGAAGTTGGTTGATGGCAATTGGAGGATCTGCTATTTTACTTCCATCCTTTGGTACATCTGGAGACACAGGAATAACTCTATCTTTCATGGCAGTAGCATGCCCGTGTCGACTCTATATAATCTTGCTGCTCGTGACGTCGAGACGTTCCATACAACGACGGGAATCTCTGCGGTTCCAAAACTAGTACATTATAAGCCTAGGGAGACCTTTGAGCTGGATGCTAGCGTGTTGGCGGCAGGTAAGTCTTTCCATCTTATTGGACGGGAAGGTTCCTGTGAGGTTATTAGAGTGATGGTTGATGCAGGATGGAAAATAACTTTGGATGCGGCTATTGGTTTTGTGGCTTTTAATCATGATGGTGTGGAATTGGGGCGGTTCAGGGAAACCTGTATGGCTGAATCCGCTCTCCAAGCGGAGACCCTAGGATTGCTTAAGGTGGTGCAGTGGGCAAGAGAAAGGCATATGAGGCATTTACATATCTCTTCGGACTGTCTTAATGCTCTTCGGCAATTACTGGGCCTGGAGAATCCAAACCATATGATTAGAGACATCATTGAAGACTGCAAGGACTTGTCATCCTCGTTTCACTGTATTAGTTTTTCTTTTATTCCTCGTAGATTTAATAAGATTGCACATGACCTTGCGTCAGGTGTAACTAATGTGTAAACTTTCCTTTACTTCTGGCAAAAAAAAAAAAAATAAAAATAAAAAAAAAAAGCTTGACACAGTAAATAGGATTAATTGTGTTTTTTGTTTTCTTTATTTTAGGGTATTCCTTTGTGCCTATTGGCCTTTATTTCGAAATAGTTAGTATGAATCACCTTTCTATTGGTCTTTATTTTGAAATAGAGTGTTACTTAGGCCGAGCCCTTTATTTCTATTGGGATTAGCCTTTTGTAAAAAAGGCTAGAACTTTTGAACTATCCTTTTGTATGGACCACCTTTCTTTTAATAATATACTTCCATTTTATCAAAAAATAAGATTTTTTAATTCTCTCATTATAAAAAATGATGATAAAATACTGATACTATATTCATTTTTTATGTTTATAATTTACTTATAAGTTAAGCCGTCTATAAATAATCAAAGAGTTAATCTGATTTTAATTTGGACCGTTTATATGATACAAGGTTGGGCTCGTGGGTTGGACTATTCTGTTTGGACATAATACGGAAATTTAATAAAAGACGTGTACATTTTATTAAATATATCTTAACAAATATTGTAACGGACGTTAAAAATACCGAGACATTTTTATAGTCTCAACAATCAGCAATATGATTCATTTTCTTATTAAATTTATTAAATATTGTATATACATTAATATATGTACTCTTTTATACATACCCGTGCAAATTGCACGAGTTCTAAACTAGTATACACCATAAACACGCCATTTGTAATGACGTGTTTAAAGTTCGGAAAAATCGAACTTACGTGGACACCATTTTAACAATTATTTTTAAATCCAATCCAAAACCACAATTACTTTGTTTTTAAACGCCATTTCAAAAAATCGTTCCCTGTTTAGGAGTCGAAATGAATCCATTATCCATGAGCTGAACTCCATTCCAGTCTCGTTAGTCCGTTACTCGTATATGGATGGTAATATGGTATACAGTAATACAGTATTAATGTATATAGGAATCCATCTTACATTCGTACTCCTACCTGATTCTCAGCTTACCCAAAATGGCAGCTCCTTCCCTGTCAACCGTGCGCACATTTATAACACATCATCCGCCATTAACGACCCTTCTTCAACACTTCTCTACACCTCGCTCTTCTCGTCCTCCCTCTACTCTCTCCAACCTCAGATGCTCTAAACCCTCTTTAAACTCTCACACTCTTGAATCCCCTTCTAAAGGTACCCCCTTTTCTTCTTAATTCACTTGCTTTCATCGTTTATTTTGTAGCTTATTTTGCTTTAATTTTGTAATATCATAGGAAATTTGTTGGTTTTGAAGCAAGATGAGAGGTTTTTGGGGTCAATTGATGATACCCATATGGGGAATTCAAGTACTATTGCAGCAATTGTGACTTGTTTAGGAGGTGCTCCTGCGGCTGTTGGGATTGTCAGGTTGTCCGGACCGTCTGCGGTGGAGATTGTCCGGAAAGTGTTTCGGCCCGCGAAGAAGAGGAGGAGAAAGAAGGGAGTGGAGGAGGGAGGTGGAGGAAGTTGTTCATTGTGGCAGCCTACAAGCCATGTTGTTGAATATGGTGTGGTTTTTGATTGTGTTGGGAATGTTGTTGATGAGGTACAAGTTCTCATATGACTCTTATCAATTGCATTCTTAAAATACAGGCTACTTTGCTTCAGGATCAGCTATGCTCCTCATTCAAATTTGTTAAAATTAGCATGCATAAAAAATCTGTACCGACTAACATTTGAAAGGGAAAAACTTGTTTTATGTTACGACATTTGATGTGAAAATTAGTGTGGTCAGCTATGATTGCGTGTAGTCTAAAATGAAAATAAGGCAATCGGATGCCATAACCTTTTCTGAACATGTTAGATGTGGAAGTTTCATGCCTCTTTTAACTAATAATCTTGTCCTACTTTTGCCCCCCTCCCCCCTCCACTAGTCCACTTTACATCTTCATACTTTCATAGTATACTGAGACCTGCAATGTTTAGTCATTCGGTCATTCATGGCTTCATATTAATTACTTGCAATAGAATTCCACTTATATGATGTACCACTAGGCACTAGAGCATACCATCTTAACATAGAGGAGTGTTATTGGTATTCGGTAGGTTCTGGTGATACCAATGTTGGCCCCAAGATCTTACACCCGTGAGGATGTCATCGAGCTACAGTGTCATGGTAGTGAAGTGTGTCTTCACCGTGTTCTGAGAGCCTGTTTAGACGCAGGCGCAAGACTCGCAGAACCAGGTGACTTTTATTTGTTCATAGTGTTAATAGACTTTCTTTTTTTTTTGTTCTTAGTGTTAATAGACTTTCAGTTGATATTCTGTTTGGGGGAGAATACTGTTTTGACTTTGTATTGAAGAATTTTCAAAGCGAAATGTTAGGTAGACGATCATTAATGGCGGCTAGAATGTGTCTTAGTTTTCTGTAAGTATCAATCATTAAGTTTCATTTGTGTTCCTATAAACTGAATCTGTCAGGCTCTCCATAGTGATCATGGGGCTATGGTTCATATGAATTAATAGAATTGGGTTTCCTAAATCCGTCATCCTTCATCTGTGATCGACTAAATGCCGGCATGTCACATGCTATGTTACTCTGACTCGGCTTGAAGGGTCGGACACAGGTACGTGCTTTTGATCTAAAATGAAGTGTCCGAGTGTCATACCAATGTCCTAGGATCAAGTGTCGGACACTGGTACGGGAGGTCATATGTAGTGTCGAAGTAACATAGGTCACATGTGTGCAAATTCCCAGTCATCTTTAGAGACGTGTTTAAGGTGTATGTGAAATGATGAACCTAGATGAAGTATGATGCTATTTAGTACACCGTATTCGCTGTGAACCTAAATGAAGTATGAAGTATTATGTCAGGAATTGTAATCAATGGCTGGAACGCTTCTGGAAACTTGAGTTTGTCTCTCTTTATCTTCGCATCATTTTGAATTATACATGTGGAATGATTGATTTCCTGGAAGGCATTTATATTGGCTTTCCCAGTTGTTTTACTGAACTTCTTGTGTCTAGTCGTTTCTTTCGACTTTTAAGTTAAGTGAATACATCCAGGAGGTTTGGGAACCTCAAGATGCCTCTTCTCTTAGTTTGCCTTTTAGAAGCGGCTCAAACATAGGCTATAGTTTGGCTTGAATTAGTTTAGTCCTGTATTGATTTTAAGGTGGGAAATTGATCGAGAGTTTTGTTTTGGCATTATATTTGATGCAGATATCTCCAATTTATTCCATGATGTCTTTTGTATATGGGTGGTCTCTCCTATGGCATCCTTTGATGAACACTAGTTATCACTTATCAGATAAAAAAAATATTGAATTGCGCTCATCGCAGGACATCTTGGAAAATCTTCTCCCTCCTGTATTTCCAATATGTGTGTCATGTAGGCATGTACAGAACCACTAATCTTGGTCACTTTGCTGGTATTGTATAATCCGACCATAACTTAGGCGCACTTATGCTTTTAATATACTAAACTTTCCTTATTGCTTTAGAAGATAAGTTATCTGACTCGAGGTGGCTTAGTGCTAACAGCCACATAATCATATCCCTACTAAGGGCCTTACCTGCATGATGATGCTTCTTTAAAACTTCCCTGCAGATGATTCTCTTATTGTGTGTTAGCTAATAAGGATTTCAATATCTAGCTTATCAACATACCATCAAAAGTTTCAGAGCGCTATAAAAGAGTGCCACTTGTGAGTTGTGACCAAAATTTCGTGTACTTTTAGGACTCTTTTCTTTTCTTTCATTAACTTCAAGTCTTCAATAACAGTCCTTTATCTTTTACAGGCGAATTTACACTGAGGGCTTTTCTAAATGGCCGTTTGGACCTCACTCAGGCAGAAAATGTGGGTCGACTTTTGACAGCAAATTCCACATGTGCTGCTGATTCAGCATTAGCTGGAATACAGGCATGTTTTAAGTAGTAGTATCTTATTTTGTGAATATCTGTTGCTACCTTGTATTTCTTCAAACTCATAATATTATTATGAATAGGGAGGTTTCTCTCGTCTTGTAAATTCATTTCGAAATCAATGCATTGAATTGCTTACCGAGATTGAGGCACGCCTTGATTTTGAGGATGAAATGCCACCTTTAGACATAATTGCGATCAGAAACTCGATCAATGATATGCTAGAGGATGTCGAAAAGGCACTGGACACCGCACATTATGACAAGCTTCTGGTATCAGGATTGCAGGTAGAAATATTCCCTTAGATAAGAAATTTGCATTTCTTTTATCATTGTTTTTAAAATAGCTTGCTGCATGCATCCTAGTTTGGTCTTTTGTATAATTGTTTTTATAATAGCATGCTGCATGCATCCTAGCTTTGTCTTTCTTTCACAAGAATATGTAAGGCGGCAAATTCCTGGATCAGCAATTTGTCACTATGTTGCTTGGACTCTTTAATATTACCCCGTGTACCCGTGTCGGACAGTCAACCCTTGGATATGGTAGGACACTTGGACATTGCATTTTAGACCAAAAGCAAAGTAGCCGGATCTGAGACTTCGACATGCATTCTGTGTCTGATACTTCTAACCAAGTCTGATACTTCTAACCAAGTCTGAGCAACATAAATATTTTGAAAGTGAAGGACCAAAGATGAAAAAAGTTGAGTTCATTATATTTTTGTTGCAATGGTCTGATTTGTCCATGTTATATGTTTAACAGGCAATGGAACATCACATTTAGATGACATTTTTTTTCATTTCATCCTTGCATATTCAGTAGGACTAGGCAAATTGCAACTTTCTGCTGAAATTGATGACACCAAAATATATTGTGCTATACATCTTTATTTTTATCTTGTATTTTGTACTCTTCTTTGCTTTAGCTGTTTTCATTTCACGTTCGACCTTCTTTTTTTTTGGTACTTGCCATTAGTTAGGATTCACTTCATTTCTCGGGACTTTCAAATTAATTCACATCATTTCCACTCTGGATAAAGAATAACCACGAGAATAATCCCATTTGAGTGTGGCCCAAAAGCAAATAACCTACTCTCAATTTAGTTTTTCTCTTCTAAAAATTTGGCCCAAAAGTTAATATGGTGAATTCAATTCAACTTCGAGAGTACTAAAAGAATGAATGGCGTTGGTCTTTTGGAATGGGTTCCATTTGCTTTGCTCCTTCTCCCTACTTAACAAGTAGTGAAATTCTATTACACGCCTCCCACTTTTCTGTCATAAGGGTTTATGTATCTTGTTTCAGTAAACTCTTAACAGATTGCAATTATTGGTCGGCCAAATGTTGGAAAGTCAAGCCTACTTAATGCTTGGAGTAAGGTATATACTCGTTTTGTCCGTGTATAAGGGAAATGGAGGGAGCTAGTATTCTCTCTGCCGTTTTCCTCCAATTCAATTTTGTCAACCCATCAAAGGAATTTTTTTTTGTCTTCCCTTTAGGTTTGCTTATTCTGATATATTCTATAATAAACTGATTTCTATGATGTGGCATAATTCTTTATTAGTATGCAGAGTGAGAGAGCTATAGTGACTGAAATTGCTGGTACAACTAGGGATGTTGTTGAAGCAAGTATCACAGTTGAGGGCATCCCCGTTACTCTGCTGGATACTGCGGGTATCCGCGAAACTGAAGATGTTGTGGAGAAGATTGGTAAGTGCCTACTCTGTTTGTGACTACCTAATGTCGGCCATAGCAAACGAGTATTTTTTGTGCAGCTTGGTTTGAGATTCTTTAAAAAGCAGTCAATATTCTGAATTGAACAAGGTTACTGTAGCAATGTAGCTCTTACTTTGCATGCTTATTTAGTCACTTCTGTAGATCTTTGATAAAAGTTGTACTATGGTCATCCTATTTTTATGGTCCCAGTATATGTAGATTTACTCACGTAAATTTGTCTAGTTTATGTTATTTTGAAATCATTTTCACATTGTTATCTATAAAATATTTGTCAAAGTTGAGTTCGTTTGACCGTCAATGTTATAAACAGAGGAAACAAAAAGTAGTACTTCAGTTCCTGAAAATATTGGTCAAAATTGTTTGACCTCGACAACAGAGTATCCTTTGTTAGTCTGTCAAACTTCTTGTTCTCCGAGTGAATAATAATACTTCACATACACTCAGAGTTCAGACACTTGGTCTAGGTTTTCATTTGAATTGCCGTTGTTAAGCACTATCTTGCATTCTTGAGCTGGCCACGTTCTTTAGCTAAGCTGGTGAACTGTAATTATGTAGTGTGGTCTATTGATCTTGTTATTGGCCGCTGACCAGCGACCAGATGAGCTAGTTCTTGGTACATTCATATTTAACATCATAGATATCTGTAAATATGCAGCTTGGTAATCTATAACTATGTATAATTCCAAGACAAGCGAATTTGTTGTGAAGTATTGGTTTTTGTGGACGAATATTGATATGAGTTAATAAATCTTATCATTAGAATTAAATTGGGTTTAATGGAACAAATCTAATATATCAGCCACATTGGGATACTTTGGCAATTTGGCTATATCACACAAATTTCAAGGAGGAATGTAAATCATGAAGTTTTAAAAATTGGTATGCCTATAAAAGGAAAGTGTAACATTCCAGACTGTAGGGAGTATAATTTTCAGATGCAGGCTCAAAGTTCTCTGTCGTTTCAGTGGAACAATATCTCGGAAATTTTATCATTTATTTTACCTTTCATAATTTTTGTTTCAGGTGTGGAGAGATCTGAAGTGGCTGCTTTGGGTGCTGATGTTGTTATTATGACAGTTAGTGCTGTTGATGGCTGGACGCTTGATGATAGCAAGCTTTTCAATAGAATTCGATCTGCTAAGGTCTGAAACTTTCTTTAGCACTCCTAGTTTGGTTTTTGTATCTTCAAGTTGTGATAAAAGAATGCATTTTGCTGTTTTCTGAATATCGTACGCTGTACATGGTATTCAATGTTTTTATATGTATATTTTAGTCAGAGTATTTTGTATTTACTGATTTATGTGTACTGATGCCTTTTCATTTTGACATTGATTCCTAAGGACATGCGATCTTCAACGCCTACAATCCTTGTCATCAACAAGATAGATTGTGTCAAATCTGTCTGTTCTGAGAGCTTTGGCGTGGAGTGCAGTTTCGATAAATGCATTTACACATGTGCTGTCACTGGTGAAGGACTGAAAAATCTCGAGATGGCAGTGTCAGAACTTGTGGGTCTCAACAAGATTTCTAGTGGAGGAAGAAGATGGGCTATCAATCAGGTATGCTAGTTTTGTCATTTTGTTCAGTCATGAGTATTTTTTTTAAAGATTACCCACCATAATTTGAGAGCATAATTAGCCTTCTCTTAGTTTGTATATAGGCATTATCCCCACGATGTGTTTTTGTACTTTGGCATCACCTTCTTGGTGTCCCTTAATAATGTTCCTCCGTATTACTTACGGAATATAAAAAGGCATCCAACTGGCAGTCTCCCCTATCCCTATTTCTGCCTCTTTACCCTCTTTCCATTCCATTCTTAACCATCCTACGGCTACCTTATCTTTTCTCTCTGGCACTCTCAGCAGCTGAATGAAGGATGATCTTTCTACCTTCCCAACTGTTGTAAGTGAGTGTCCTGATCAGAACAAACTGTTAGTTTTATTTTTAGCGCAGGATACGACTGCCTACATCAGACCCTCACCTTATCTGCTGCTAGCGATAATTTTGGAGGCATTGTGGTAATGTAGTTATTGCTAAGTATGTAATATTTTAAAACTTGTTTGGATACAATTTTTGGAGGAAAAGGGAGGGAGGCGGATGAAGTGAAAGGGAGGGAAGGGGAATGGCTTGAGGAATTTCCCTGCTAAATATTGTTCCTTTGTTAGAGCCTTAGAGGGTTTCTAATTTGCAGAGGGAGAATGAATACCTCTGTCCCCGGCCCCCTCCATTTCCCTCCTCTTTTTGCTAACCAAACAAAGGGAAATATTATTCGCCCATCTCCCTCTCCTGCCTTTCCCTATAAACCCCTCCATCCAAACTAGCCCGTAGAGAATGAAATCTGGCATTTGTACATGCTATGATTACCAAAATACCCATAGTTAGCAATTTAGCATAGTAAATCATGATTTTGTGGAGGATGAAAAAAAATCTTGTTTCCACTTTCTATTAAAACAATATGAAAGTCACCTACATTAGCCCACTGGGTGAAGTATGGTAACATACGTATCATATCCTTGGGGACCCATAACTTATATCTCAGGTCCTAAGGGGGCCAATTATACAGATATAGCAAATAGGTCTTCCTATCCTTCCTCAAGGGCCATGGGGGGGTATGTCCTAAGGTCTATATCTACAGAGACGTGCTACTTTTTGTGTTTTTTCCCCTCTTTTTACCTGTCACGACATGTATAGTCCTAGATATGGTATTATCTTTTGGCCTGCCGTATCATTGCCTATCACAAAGTTGTGACCGCATTTTGAGTCAGTATTGGCTGCATTTATGTCATTCACCTAGATTATGCTGAAACAATAGAATTCTGATCAAGAAAAAAACCCTGATTTGATATCATGGTACTAGACTGAACTTGGGTTAGACTGTTGGTCGTACACTCATAGGGGCTAGGTAAGGTACAAATTTAATTTTGGAGGACTTTACAAGGTTTCTTGTTGAATCCTGTGATTGCTCGTCTCATCCTACTAGAGGACTCCCATAAATGGTAAATCCATGATGCAATATCTTTATTATTGAGTATTGAGCGTAGGAATCATTTGGTGGTCTGAAGTAGCAGACTAGCAGGTACATCACAACTAATTATGAACATGGTATTTACCGATTTTTAATTTCAAGGAGATAGGACTCCAAAACTTAGTTTTTGATGTCGGTTATGAACCTTCTTTCTCAATCTCATGTCCCTTCTGACACTTGTCCTTCCCTATGGTGAGCGTGCTCTTCAGTTTATCCAGGATATTCGACTTGACTGCGTTTCATCCAATAATCACACACTCATTTAATGACCTTGTGTCTTTCTACCGGAAGGATATTTCCAGCTTTTATCTTTATTGCTTGTAAATTCTCTTTTGAAGCTGTCACGATCATTGAAAGGGTTAAAGTAGTAAGCCTATCGTTTTTTCTTCTGCGCCTCTCTTGTTATATAGGCACAAAAGTAGAAGGGAGGGGGAACGGAACCATGGTTCTTACTTTCTTACATCCAAATCCTTTCTATGTTGGAGAGATTTTAATAAGGTTTATTTGAGAAAGAAGGGGTCCCCTATTTCCCTCTCATCCATTTTGCTAACCAGATTACCAAACTAGGGAAAATGCCCCCCTCCCTTGGTACCTTTCCTTTCCGTCCAAACCCATTCATTCAAACAAAAAGTCAAATAATTTTGGCTTATGTTAGGGGATTGGCCTGCTTTGTTGATAATGCACTTGCCTGTGGTGTCTCAAATTGTACTCAGTAGTAATCATATTGAGTGGTTCTAACTGAAACAGCATATATGTATATATGCCTTTTGGGACCTAAAAAGCTATTTAAAGGGAGTTCATCACTTCGTCCTTGTCAAAGACTGATCTTTTGATAGACTGTCAAAACCAAAAAAATATTTAGGAAATGATGACCCTGGATAGCCATTCATGATGTTGACTCCAATGGAGAAAGGTGTATGTATTCTGTATCAACCATCCATTTTAGTTTTTTCCTAATCCATGAGTTGGGTGGTGGAAATGCATTTCTGGGTTTTATTCAACTTCTAATGTGATAATGTTGGACAATGACAGATAACTATTGATCTGCAACTCTGCACTCTAGATTATAGTGCTAAAACCGTGAAATGTAGAATACCACAGACCCACAGTATGGCAGCTACTTGCACCCACGCACACTGGGAATTCCACTTAGCAGATTCTTTTATGTTGCTACTTTTATATCTTTAGTGGTAGGGTCGTTTGTACAAGTAATACCATGGAAGAACTATAGTTGACCTTATTTATAAATGTGCGTCGAAGCGCAAGACTAACATCTAGACGGGCCCCTCCTCCCCGCAAGGGTATTGTTACACAATATTTTGATTTGAAAATAGAAATTTGCTATGAAAAAACAATCTGATCCCCCCACAAAGGAATTGTTGCACAAGATTTTAATTTGAAAATAGAAATTTGTTATGGAAAAACAATGTGCCTTGTGTTCATGAGGTGAGTGCCTTTGGCCCACTCCTTCCACCTTGTCACAAGAGTCCCTTGCGGCCTCGGTATGCTGAGCACTTAAAAAATGTTGGAGTTGACTTATTATGTTTGTAGAAGTTTACTAGCTTCGTTGCCTTTATGCCTTCTATCCTTAAAATTTCTCTTACTCCTACAACATTATCTCAATGCCTTAGTAGTTCCTGCAAATAGCTGTAGTCTTAGCCTTGTGTTAGTAGCACAGAGAGAGTTTTCAAATGACACAAGATGAAATTTGCATCGAGAATTGCACCATTCACAAGAGAACGAAATGCAGCCACTTTAATGAGCCATTTCTCTTTCTTTTGTGGCAAGTATTTTATTTTGCTGCGCTGAGTAATTGGTGTTGGGGTAGTGGAGTAAAAATACATGGGGCTGTAGGAGCCTAAGAGGTAGGACTTAGGAGTGGTGGTGGATACTGGATAGAAAAAGGAGATGGAGATAGGCTAATAACTACCTTTCACCACCCCACATTTTCCTTGTCTTTTATTTTGAGCTTCTTTACTACCAATCTAAGCGAGACCTAAGTAAGTCATGCTTTCTTGAATTCCGGATGATTTTGATGTAAGCTACTCAAAGCTTAATAGTTAATGATTGTGGGGTGATTTATGACGACAGAGACAGTGTGAGCAGTTGATACGCACCAAGGAGGCCTTGATCAGGTTGAAATCTTCTATGGACGAAGAATTGCCACTTGATTTCTGGACAATCGATTTAAGAGAAGCAACATTGGCATTGGGACAGATTAGCGGAGATGACGTTTCAGAAGAGGTTTTGTCTAATATCTTCAGCAAGTTTTGCATCGGTAAATAGAGCCTCTCATTTTCCCGTCCTAAGGAAACTGTCACTCTCAAGGCCCCTTTTTGTTTTGCCTGACGGACCATCGTTTCCCTGTACATTGAAGTGTTAATCTTACAATCAAGTTAAGGAAGTTCGGATTTAGCTTGGACTTGTAACCGGTGTTCTGGTTTTTTAATGTACAAACTAAATTTAGGTCTAGATTTACTGCAACCTAGAGACTAATAATTTACAGAGTTTCATATAAAATTAAAAAAATGTGTGAAAAATGTTTGAGCATGTTCAATCATTTGCTTGACGTACTTCAGATTTCATGTGAAGTTTGAATCAGTTTTCATCTTGTTTGTAATAATATTGGTATGTTGAGTACCAGGTTGTAAAAGTATCCCACCAAAGTTAAACTACTGAAGACAGCACCGGAAATAGACTGAATTTGAATCTACAGAAACAGGAAAATGGCATGGTCTGTCTGAATTGGTCTTTCCCGACGTGAAATAATTAATTCAGAACGAATCTACTCGTTATACCATCTAATTTTGAGCTTACCAACGTGATTAGTATCTATAAGCGCGATTATAGCTCCCTATAGCAATTCAGCGACGGATACACTCCAAATGACAGTAGTTGTTGAACCAGACGGCCAGACCCGAATAAAAGGATTCCTGAACAAGACTGTCATTAGCAATCTCACCTTTCCTCCATGGAAGAAGAAGGTGAATAGTAGCCGGAGTTGCATTTGCGAGCTGATATTTACAGTAGCTACAATATTTATAGATAAAACATACAATACATACAGATGACGGCCATCTTTTAGCAACTTAGGTTTAGTACAATTCACACCTCTGACGACTTAACTATATTACAATACACTTGACACCACCTTTTTAAAATGGATCCAAGCCAGTGACGAATTCATTATTCACTTAATTCTCGGCTATCATCAGCCAACTGCTGCCTTGCTTTCTAAGCTCGACTGTTGATCCCGACATGAATGTGACTCTCTTTATTAGACTGGCTGCTTTTACTCTCTGGATGCACTTACTAGTAGCTCATACATTCACAACATAACTTACGACTGTTACGAGTTGACTTGAACATCAACGGTGCTGTCTTTGGGCATATGTGTCATGGATCTTCAAGGACTTTTGGGGAACATGCATGTACTGCATTTGCCACTGTGAGATAGATGTTGTCTTCCCCTAGCAGACTGGTGAATCGGGATGCATGTAGCTTCTCTATCACCGCCGGCCCTGGATTCGCAAGACCTAACTGCATAACCAAAGATTATTGTGTCAACATTACTGGATACTCCAATGAGCGTATCCTATTATCGACATTCGTTAATTCACGGGCCTCCCTCGATTATGTGATATTTATTTATATGAAGCCGTCTCATAAGAGACCAATTGCATATAAGAAATCGATCCAAAATATTTAGCAGACTGATTAATTACCTGGACGTTTCTTTTCTGTAGAGACCTGTATAGCTCTTCCAAGGCATGAATGCCACTAGTGTCAATATCAGTCACAGCTGTATCACCAGCAAAAGCAATAAAGACATCAAACAAGGCTTAGATTTATGAGTTGACTTTCAAAGTTACGAGTCATTTTCATACGTTTGTTCAATTTATATGACAGGAATTTTGAACAAATGTATGAACATGTGTTAGAAAGTGCATTCATTTGTGACCGTTCATTTGGTAAAACCAGCAATACTTACGTGACATCTCGACTATCAGAAATTGTATCTTTGTGTTGTACCCCTTTTTCTTCCTCTCTTCCTCATCTACTAACCATCTCAATATCCTGCAATTTAAAAAGCATGCAGTTTAAACTGAGACTTTATAATGATAGTAGCTTGTAAATGGATCGAACAACGTAAACTAGTAAATAATGGCAATTGAATGTACTACTTCACAAAATTAAAAAGTAGAACAATATAGCGAGACATTTTACGTGATTCATCCAACTCCGAAACCAAAAACCCAAGAATAAAGGGTGTTTTGAACATTTAGATTAAGGTAATAAGTTGTTGAAATGGGAAAAATACCTTTCCTTGACGTAATTTGAGTTGGAAAAGTAGATGGCGGAATCAACTCTGACAATTAGAATGCCAGGAACACTAGTAGCTTCAGGATATTGTTCAATATTTCTGAAGATTGTTGAGCTTGGTAGCTTGCCCAAAACAGCGGTGCGTGGCCTTGTTACTTGTAGGAGAATTTTAGCAAAGGATATAACTACCTGTCAAGTTAAAGCCATCCCAAGCAAACACAAATCAGCATCATATAGACTCTGCAGGGGCTAATGTGCCATATAATTGAACAGTGTCTTACCGCAATTAAAAGCCCAATCTCAACTGAAGCAAAGATCACTCCAAAGAAAGCACCCATACATGCAATAAAATCAAATTTGTCGATTTTCCATATCAGGATGGCTGCTTCATAATCGATAAGGTTGATGACAGCCGATATAATGATGGAAGCAAGGATGGCGTTTGGCGTATACTTGAAAAGGGGAGTGATGAATAACAGTGTCAGGAACACCACAAATGACATTACAATGTTAGACACTGCTGTTTTGCAGCCTGCCATGTAATTCACTGCTGATCGAGAGAAGGAACCTGCAACTTACAAACATTAATCAATTTTCTTATGGAACTTATTCACCCAACAACATTCATATTCCTTAGCTTGCATCTATAATTTCAATTCTTGCCTTGTGTTCATTTTAGTCTCAACACATGTTTGTTTGTTTGTCAAAATAGTCATGTTCGACACTCTGACATGCACAATCCCCGATACTTACAGCCAAGTTTGAGTAACACACAATAGCCAGGTAGTATCAGTTTATATATAACAGGTTGGGTTGGGACATACCTGTGGCAACATAGCAGGATGTCATGGAGCCGACAACGTTCATAGCCCCTAAAGCTACCATTTCTTTGTTGCCATCTAGTTGGTAATCCTTCATGGCTGCAAATGTTCTTCCTATTGCAGAAGCTTCCTGTTGGAATCACATACTTTCTCATTACAAATTTCAATTGGATCAAATCATGCACCCGCCATATTCACACACATATACTAGCAACCACGAGTGCAATATGAAATGTACATTTAACGATATTACATGAGTTAACCACTTTACATTTACGTCATTATCATAAAAGAATTTGCGAAATAGAGCTCAATGAACAATTAATGAAGGAAAGTAACTTACAGTCAGTGCTATCATGCCTGCTACTGCCCCGATTTTGAAGCCTTTTAGAAGATTTTCTCCAGATAAATACAACAGATGCACTGATGATGGATTCAGCCCTTTTTCAATATGATTCACCTAAATCCGGAAGAGGTTTAATGTTACTATCTATAGTCCTTAATCTCTCATTTGTGTTCTTATATGAAAAGAAAGAGGAAGATGTTAGCTTACTATTGCAACTCCCTTCTTTTCGGCATGAGTCAGAAACACGAAAAGTGTCGATAAAATGACTGAGATCAAAGGAGCTATGGCAGGAACCCAAAATAGTTTCTTGTTCCTCTTTCCCTGTTCATACAAAAACGATTATTAAACAGAAGTTTCTAAATTACCCGTACCATATATAATCACAGCCTTAAGTTAAAAGTCTTACGATAAATTTGGCGAAAATGAGGAACGCTAGGAATACTGATGCAATGAGTATAGTCTCCCAATTCCACTGCAATGAGTCGCGAAAATGAGATTAAACTTTAAAGACAGGTATGTGCCAGGTATGATTTCAATGTCGATTCCATCATTATAAGAGTATTAGAGTAGGATGAACAGACCCCATGATGCATAGAACCAAAGACTGAGTGTAGCACAGAAATCAAATCAGATTTTTTGGTGAATTTCTTGATCCCAAGAAATCCTTTGAGCTGTTGCAAGGCAATAGTGATGGCTGCCCCACCCATGAAACCCACAATCGCAGCATGTGATAGGAAGTCGATCAAAAATCCTAATCTGATGACAAGAAAGGATATAGTAACGTAAGCTATAACGAACTGGCTGATTTATGATACCACATATATACGGAGTAGTAAAGAAAAGGAGCAATGAAATCATTGCGATGTTACTCAAACTTGTCTGCAAGTGTCGGATACAATTATTCTTTGTAAACAAATTTATCGAGGTTTTGTGTCTGGGTGAGTGTCATGCTGATAAAATATACGCAACTAGAGTGAAGTGTCGAAATAAATAAAGCTATTGTTAATGGACTTATTATGATACAACAGTCGAAAGAATATGAAGTGAAATCATTTGTCTTCATTTGATGATTTGTTACACAAATTCATCTACATGTTTACAGAAAAGAAATGAAGTGACTGATTATGATACAACTTTTGGCCTAAAATGACCGAGGCACGCAACTAAAGTGAAGCGTGGAATTGACATAGGTTAAATGACAAAGTATGCAGGCAAATAAACATTGACTTGCCTGAAGAATCCAAGGGTTATCTGTGTGATCCCGGCAAAAAACGTTGCAGTAAATGCCAGCCTTCGATACTCGAGCGGATTAGTAACAGGATCGATCTCGTTTTGAATAAGAGTACCTAGTAAAAGAGATACAACAGCCACTGGTCCTATTGCTATATCTCTTGAGCTACCCATGCAAGCATATATGAGTGGAGGAACGAAGCTTGAATCTGCACACATTATCCAAAAGTTGAACGTCATAAACATTCGGTTTTTTTGTCAGAAACGACCTCGTGAGGTGTGAGGTGTGAGTGCAAAAGTTGGCAAACTTACATAGACCATATTGAGGGTCTAGGTTAGCAAGCTTTGAATATCCAATATCCTGTTTTACATTCGAAATAAACTTAGTTAGCCAAACAAATTGCGAAAACATAGGAAGTTGTCCTATAATTTGGGTGTGTTAATTACCTGAGGAATGCAGAGACTAGCAATAGTAAGTCCAGCAATAAGATCACCTCTAAACTTGTTGAAATTATAACCTCTTCCCCATTCTAAGATAGGAAAGACAGCTTGAAGACCAAGAACAAACTTTCTGGACTTGGACTGATCCTTAAAATGTCGTAAAGGGTCATCCGAGAACAACGTCTCTTTAATACCATTACTGAACTCTTTAAACAAGTTCTGTTTCGATGGTACACTCACTTTATGATGCATATCTAACGACATAACCGGGTCGTGGTTATGACGATGTGACCATGATAGACTGGCCACGTCCACATCGACTTCCTTAGTATTATCGGACTCAACATTGCCGGTATTAGGAAGACGATCCATTGAAGTGTTTGGGAGAACTGTGAAGAGGGGACTTCACCCAATTTAAACCTGTAACAAGTAGAAACGTAAACCAAAGATGTTACAATCAGAATTTAGAATATTTAGTTAGAAAGAGTAATGTTTTAAGTTTGCACCGTTCATTTAATTTATATTCGAAAAGGATTGTAGAATTAGTAATAACAAGAGTTTAGAGGAGCTACCTGTTTAGAGAAAGTCACTAATAATTATGCATGGATTTGGTGTAAATTGCAAGTGTTTAACTAAACGCTTTGCTTTTTCTAACCTTGTCTGTCTTTTCTTATATAAACATATTAAAGTCAAAGTCCTCATACATCTGTGGACCATAATGTTTTGGCACAAAACTAATATGATATTATCCCATTCTCACAAATAGCCAATTCTTATTTAAAACGGTCTTAACATTACTTTTACATCGGGTTAAAATAAATTGGAAATAATAGACTGTTTTAAGTCAGATCAACTATGTTATCGTGAGATACTGGGGTTAGAAGGGTAAAAAACTAAAATGTAAACCGTATTAATCACGTATTTAAAATATAAAGATGTCCTTTGAATGAAAATTGTGGGTCTCTTATTTAACAAAATTTAATTAAAAACTAATAAATAATATTGTTTTGGATTAACTTTTTAGAATGCAATGGTTCAAAAAATTTTGATTAATGAGTTTGATTAGAGGATAAGGATGATAAATTTTCATTTTAGACGGACCTTTTCCATTTCAAATTAAGACAAAAATAATAGCATTATTTTGTAATAAAAAGTGACAAGAACAAAATAAATAGTTACAACTGAAATTGTTACATTTTTTAATTAAAAATGTCCAACTAACATTTTATTTTATAAAATGGGGTGACATTTTATTGTAAATAGATGATATTTTGTCCATGAAAAAAAATTCAGTCTAAAAGGATGACTTTCTGGTTTGTTTAATAGTCAAATAGTGTAAATGAATGAATAATACTCCGTAAGTTTGTTAAGAAGCAGCAATTATTGGATAGAAACATGAAATGTCTTGTTGATGGAAAAGTCATTTTGGACCAAAGATGCCAAGGATGGGGTTATTTGACCTAAGCATATTAGGTTGGTGCCAAGGGGCATGTGTAATTTGGGTACTTCCCCAATTATCTTCTCTTCAAGTGGGAGAATTTGAGAAATTAATGTCTGAGTTAATTACAAGTTTCAATTATCTCTACCCACAAATTCTCATTGGAGACGGATATATACGTCGTAAATTTGCGACGGGTCAAATATTATCCATTTATATAAGAAGAGACGAGATATTTGAGATTTTCAATGTTTTATCTTATAAGAACTTGACCCACTTACACGGATATATCCGTCGCAAGGAAAACTTACCTATCTCAGCTACTGTGGCATTCTTAAAGTTGACATTTATATGAGACCTTAAATTGTTGATCGATTTATAGAGCTTTTATATTACGCAACTCATCAATAAAAAGTTGTTAAGTTATTTTGTTTATTTTAATGATTTAATTTAAATTACAATTAACCATAAACATAAGTAAATTTAAGGAGTAAAGGTAACTTCTTTATCTTTTGAAATTATCTTCAACTTTCTCCTCTCTATATTTAGTAACAAATTACTACTCTGTAAATAGTTTGCTTCCTCTACCGACATTCAAATAATGGACAAAGAAAATACTTGTATTTCATCTGTCTTCGCCTTTTGTTTATCTATTTTATGTTCGACGTTTTAAGCAATACTTTACCATTTTATTTTAAAAGTTTTTTATATTTAAATTGATAAAATATTCACTTGCATTTTAATCCATTTGTCAAATTTTCCTCATCGTCAATAGCTAGCTACAAGCTAAACACCAGACTCTCCTCCTTAGTTTTCTTTGTATACAAAATGATCGGAACAATGAGAGTAGTTAATAGACGACATGATTGACGTCGCTCTAAAACCAAATTTGATCACAAAAATAGCCCCCCTTGAGCCATCAGTACCATAGTAAGTAGCATTGTACATTTGTAGTAAGTGACTAAAGATGCAACATCATACTCGTACCTAACAATCTAACATGATATCCTTCCACATGAATAATGACAATTAATATGAAGCCAAAAATGACATAACATGCCATGTATTATATGGGGAAATGACATTATTGTAATACCAGGGTAACTCGTTTATTACTACTTCCACAGTTCCACTAGTATAGGAAGATAACACTAAAATTTGAGATAGACGGTCTTTCAACAAATTATTTAGAGACCATTTTTTTTGTACCATTTTATTTGTATTTTGTAACTTTTCTGTCGTTGATCGTACCTATTTACATAATAAATGTAGTCATTTTATCTTTAATCATAATTTGTACCAATTTTATTACTTTTAGTACCACTTTCTCTTAAATTTGTAGAATATTTCTCAATAAACTTATTGAGAGACGGTCTCTCAAAAGACCTATGAGTAACATAATCCATTAGCTAATTACTATAACTAACCAATTATATTTGCTACTTTAATAAAGTATATATAATTATATATGATTTTTCTAACGTATGCCCTTTAATAATTCAAAAGTGTAAATATTTATAAGATATTCTTAAAAAATATTTAAGTATAAACTCATTTTTACCATAATTAGCGAGAATATCTTGTAAATCTTATCACAATTAAATTATTATAGTGTACCCTCATAATACACGTCTTCAGTAATCAAATATCCACATTAATAAAAGCGGCTAAAAGGGACGACTCCCCGCTAGACAATGAATAAATTGATGTTTTCAACTCAAATTTTGTAGAAATCTAACTACTTTAACTTATGAAAGATAGTGCTCATACTTAAAATTCCGTCAATATAAAAATTCCCCTGGTGGCTTGTAGGTTCCCATGCACAAAAAAAAATCAGTTTTTTGAAGTTTACTCGTATTTTATTAGTAGTTGTCTAAGCTAGTTAATCTTGTAACGTTAAATTCCGACTCTGCCATTAACTCGAATCCAAACTAGATTATTGAGTGTAATGCTAATGGCATTTATGATGCATTATAATCCAATAGAGTACTTTAGGTAGTGACAAGTAGTCAAGTACGAAGTAGTCAGTCATAGTGTAGTAATAGGTCATCATTGAATACGTGAATACCAAAAAAGAAAACTAAAAACCTAAAAGTAGCATATAAAAATGGGGACTAAATCGAATGGTAGCGAATTAAAAAAATTGAACTACTAAAAATAGCATATGTTCTATAGAGGTCGAAATGGAAGTTGGGAAAGGTATGTTTCTCCAGTAGAATGCTACTTTGATGGAGAATAAAGAGGTTGAACATGAAGTTGCACATAAAATTAAAGGAAAGAAACAATATGAAAGTGATTTGCACCTGTATTTTATTCACCAAATTCTTTATTTCCAAGCCATTCATAGTGGAAACTATCATCTTTTTTCATGACTTCCGTAAAGCTCTTCACTTGCCCTTTGATATTCTCTAAGCTAGGGGCACAATCGTCTTTTGCATATACTATATGATTCCTTTTTTTTGGAAAAGGAGAACGATAGCGTGCAAGTGACAGACTCGAAGTCTAATAAATGATTATTTATTAAAAATAGATGTTCAAAAAAGAATGTAAGTGCAAAAAGGAAGAATTAAAATAAAGTTGATGAAAATATATAAAAAAAAATGAGAGGAAAAGGTATACCTAGTACCTTAGGATTGTGATAGTTTAGAAGCAAAATAATGCAAAGCAAATTTGATGGATGATGTAAATGGGGAGGTTTTTGTGTGTTGAAAGGAGTTTTTCTTTTGTCAACCCTATAAGTTATGAGTGTTTTGCATGAATAAAAGGTCTAATAAAGGTTAAAAGGTAAAAAAAAGAAAGCCATTTAAAGTGCATAAGAAATTAAAGAAAAATAGAAAAAGAAGATTTTGAGGATTATTAGAAAGAAACTAAACAAACTTTCAATTGTTGTCTAGATTCAATGAACCTACACAGTTTTTAACACCAACATATTTTGACACAATATCATAAATTTCCAGCTAAATTTACTTTATACGAGTATACAATAAGAAATAAGTTTGCATACAATCAAAAGAGTATTTTTTTCGTTAGGTAAAATAAAAGCAAAATATGGGATACTAATAAATAGTGCAATAATGGCTACAAGTTTTCTCGTTATCTATTTAAAAAACAAAAAAAGAGTTGTGGATGTTATAAATCAATACTGATTTCCAAATGAATAAAAAGTAGTAAAAGGAAAAAAGCTTTTTATTAAACAATAAAAAGGCAAAGAAGGTTTTGAAAAAAATTGAAAAGAATTGGATAGAAGATTGAAGAAATTGGAAATGGAAATGGAAGGTATGATCGTAGAGTAGTTATGATCCCTAGAGTCGTAGTTGTAATGTTGGTTTAGGCATAATTAGCAAATTGCACATGGTCTTGTTTTACGGTAAAATTCATTTACTTGAATTTGGACATCTTGCACTACTTGTCAACTAGGACTTCGATGCCTAACAATTGTAATCATGTACATTGTAGATGAAGGTTCATGCCATTCTACTTTTTGTGACCCTTGATTTAATGGTATGTCATCTTGCATACCAATTCTCCCTAAATAACTTCAATCAATTTACAATTGTTGAACTAACTACTAATTTAGTATACCTTCCAAATTTCCTCAATTGTGGAATGGGTTTTTCTTTCTATTTTCTTTCATATTTTTTCAACCGAATATTTATTTCGTTTATTTATAATTTATATTCTAATAAATACGTAATTTATTTTCGCAGTACGATTTTTACTCATTGCAGTACCTTTTACGTTAAAATTTCCATTTGTCTACCCTTCACTTGAAATACATCAAACCCAATTTTTTCTACTTCTCTCTATTGTTTTTTTTTTTTTTTTTTTTTTTTTTTTTTTTTTTTTTAGCAAGAGTAAACAAAACAACGATCAAGGTTCAAAGGCCATCTTCGCAAGATTGTGAGCAATCTTGTTAAGAGACCTAGGAATAAAACTAATACAAACACAATGAAAAAGAGGAAGAAGAGATCTAATATCCGACATGACACCCTTAATATCATTCGAAACATGAACCGAACCGAGAAGCTGTTGAACGAGGGAGAGACAGTCCGAAGAGACATCCAAGTGTCTAATCCCCAAAGAGAGGGCCCACGACAACACAAGCTTGAGACCCAGAGATTCGGCTTGGAGAGGAGTTTCAGCACAAAAAGAAGAAGCAGACGAACCAAAGACACCACCCTCAGGATTATAAGCAATCCATCCAGCAGCCGCACTAAAAGAAGAGCGCCACGAGGCATCAACCTTAACCCGCACAGCACAACAGCTTCCCTGACCACAAACCAGAAAAGAAGGGAAAAAATCACGAATAGGATCCCCCACAGGTTCGACCGGGATCTGAGCCTGCGGGACAAACTCCAAAGCAGACAAAGCCAAACCATAAGAATGTCCAAGCATCTGAAAGAAAGCCCGAGAAGAGGGCGCGGTTCGAGAGAAGACAGCATCATTCCGCAAGCACCAAATACACCAAAACACAGCAAGGAAAAGCAACAGAAGGTCCACGGACTCCTTCCCAAGAGAAAGGAAATACTGAACCCAGTCAAAAATCCAGTCTTTCAAAGAGAGGAAGGAAGAAGAATCACAACGAATTCCCAAGGTTGAAGAAGCCCAAAACCTTTTAGACCACGAACAGTCACGGAAAAGGTGTTCAAGAGTCTCCAAACAGGAATCCTCACCACAAAGATGACAGAAAGATGGAATAGATATATTCCTACGAGCAAACTCTGCACCAACAGACAAAGAATCCGTAATAATACGCCATATCAGAATTTTCCACTTATTTGGCCCAGGTAGGCGCCAAAGTCGTTTTTTACAAAAGATACGTGATCTGTCAGAAATACGCTTACACGAAACCAGCGGACAATTTTCCTTTAGGAAATTATCAAGGGCAATACCATAACCTGACTTAACCGAATATAAACCATCACGACATGGTGTCCAAAACGGGCTATCAGAAAAAACCGAATCACAAATAGGAATGGCACAAATCTTATCCGCCCATTCCTTATCGAAAACTTCATAAACAAGAGTCTTATCCCAAGCCTTATTCGAAGAAATAAGATCCGCAATAACCCAGTCCCGCATATGAGGTGGAGGTGGAAAGCCAAAACAAGTGACAAATGAGGGTTTAGCACCATTAATCCATTTAGAGTTCCAAATATTAAGGGACGAACCCTGCCAGAAATTCCAACCCAAACCTTCCAGAATAAGATGAGCACCAAAACGGATACTACGACAACCCCAGGAAGCAGCAACAGATTTAATTACCTCCATAGGAAAGCCCCTTTGCGGCCCTTTAAAAACTTTATCATAAAAAATTTTACTAAGGAGGGACTCTCTTTTCTCAATAATTTTCCAAGCCACCTTCCCCAAAAGAGCTTTATTCATACATTCAATATTCCGAATGCCAAGACCCCCCTCAGACTTAGGAAGACAAATGAAATTTTTACTAGCCCAGTGAATCGACCTGTTAGACTTCATTCCAGCCCACCAAAAATGTGACAGAAGCGAATTAAGCTTACGTGCCACACTTATCGGAATTTTGAAGACCGATAGAACATGATTAGAAATGGTGGACAAAACAGACGAAATCAGAGTAAGTCGCCCAGCTGACGATAGATAAATTCCATTCCAAGAGGAAAGCCGCTTCTTAACCTTATCCAACACATCTTCAAAAAACAAACACTTAGAAGTACCAAAATCCGTTTCGATGCCAAGGTACTTACCGATACCCTTATTATCTTTAATCCCAAAAATACGCAAACCCTCCCTAGCCGAAGCAAGAGTAGTGCTAGGGCTGAACACCATGCCAGATTTCTTTGCATTAATAAATTGACCTGAGGCCAAACAGAAGGAGTCCAGGATAGTACGTAACTTTTGAAAAGCAAACTTTTTATCATGCAGAAAGAAAATGGAGTCATCAGCAAAAAAAAGATGGGAAACAGAAGGACTTCCCCTAGCAACTTGAATACCCACAAGCGAGCCATCCTCAGTTGCAGCAGAAACATTATGCGAGAGGATCTCCATACACAAGACAAACAGATAAGGAGACAACGGATCTCCTTGTCGTAAACCACAACTAGGTTTGAACTGATTAAGCGGTACACCATTTAACAGAACTTCATACGAAACCGTCTTAACACAGTTCATAATGAGAGAAACCAACCTTTGAGAGAAGCCAAAACAGAGGAGTGTCTTCTCAAGGAAATCCCATTTAACCCTATCATACGCTTTACTCATATCAGCTTTAAAAGCGAAACGTCCACATTTACCCACCTTATGATTATTGATAGTATTTAAGACTTCATGGGCAATGAGAATATTATCCGCAATGTTACGTTCAGCTACGAACGCATTTTGAAAATCACTCACCAGATACCCCATGACTCTCGAAAGCCTATTAGTGATACACCGGGTCACCACTTTCATCACGACATTACACAAACTGATTGGCCTAAACTCCTCAACTCTCTCAGGATGCGAATTTTTTGGAATAAGAGTAATGAACGTCCTATTAAGCTCTGGTGGAACGAAACCAGAGTTCAGAATATCAAGCACCGCAGCAGTAACATCTTTCTTAACCAAATACCAACACTTCTGAAAGAATACGGCTGGGAACCCATCAGGTCCAGGAGATTTTAAAGCTCCTAATTGGAAAACAGCCTTACGCACCTCCTGGGCAACAAACGGTTTATCAAGAAAAACGACATCTTCCTCCTTGACCCTCACCGGAATATGTCGAAAAAGATCATGTTCCGACACATAATTCAAATCAGTAGATTCCAGAGGGTGAGATCCAGGGTTGTACAACTTATAGAAGTGATAAAGAAAGATATCAGCAATTTGCCCTGGATCGTCCACCCAGATTCCAGAATCGTCTTTAATACTACAGATAAAATTACCCCCTGCACGACCTTTAACCCAATTGAAAAAATATTTAGAACAGGTGTCCCCATCAATCGCCCAGTTCAACTTAGCACGTTGTTTCCAATATAGGGCTATACTACGAGCAAAAACATTAGCCTCCGACGAAACCAAATCAAACTGCTCATAGGAACCCGACTTAAAACAAACTTCCAGAGAATCGGCCAAATTGTCATCAAAAGTATCCCATTTAAGTTTCCATTCCTTCTTTTTCTTAAGGGCCCACTCCTTAACCTTACCTCTCGTAAAAGAAAGCTTACGCAAAAGACAGAACGAAGGAGTACCTCTCACCCTTAGAGTCCAACTTCCTTTGATAACCGAAAGACAATCTTCACACTCAAGGCACCATTTATCAAGTTTATAGGGTTTCTTACCCCGAAAAGAAATTAAAGAGAAATCAAGAAGAATCGGGGCATGATCTGAAAACTGAATAGGAAAATGCTTAACCCCCGAACTTGGGAAAATATCGAACCAATCCTTAGAACCATAAGCCCTATCAAGCCTCTCATAAGTTCGTCTAAAACCTTTCCGATTATTACACCATGTGAACCGTGGGCCTTTAAAAGGAATATCAATTAATTCATTAGCAACACGCCACATATGGAAATTTGAAGCTCCCGCAATAGATCTCGAGTTCTTCCCTAACTTATCACAACCGAATTCAACTTGATTGAAATCCCCCACCAAAACATAAGGATAATGGAGAGTAGTAATATATGATTCTAAGTGCTCAAAGGTGGCCATTCGAAGAGATAACTCCGGTTCGCCATAAAACAAAACAAGATACCATGGAAGCTCCTTCTTCATTTCATTCAACAAGATAAGGAAATTCTTACAAGCATACATAAGAGAAAATTGGACCTTATTCTTCCAGCCGCACCATAACCCACCCGAGGAACCAACGGCATCAAAACCCACACTATTAAAAAACCCCGAACTCTTAAAAAGACTACTGACATACTTCGTACTACACTTAGTTTCAGAAAGAAAAATAACATTAAGGGAGTCATCCATGGACAATGCTCTTAATTTCGGAATTGTAGGGGAAAGAGCATCATTAAGACCCCTACAATTCCAAGCCAAAATACTCATGGATCTAGAGGAGGTTGCTTTCGGCCAACCTCCGCAACACCATTGAAAGGGCTTTCCACAGAATCTTCACTTGAACTGCTTACAAATTCTATGTCAACATTAACACGGAAACCCGTGCTAGGACCAGCCTGAAAACGAATGTCAGAGCCTTCCGCTTTAGCTTTTTTAGCTAAATGGGTCAGATACGTCTTTGCATAGCCAATAGAAGAAAGTGCCAATCCAGGAACTTCATATTCCTCCACATCAGTCCTGCACTTCCTCTTCTTTGGAGGTAAACTAGCATCAGAATCAGACCGAACATCAGAATCAGCCACCAACTCCTTCTTAACGCAAAAAGGACCTGCAAAAGAGTCAGCCTTCCTCACCCCAAACTCAGTATCAGACGAAATATCAAACTCAGAAGGCAAGATCATATGATGCTTATTGGTTCCTGTATTAGGAGCATCATTAGAAGGGCCAACAGAAGGCATACCAACAGCTTCAGAGTCAGACGAAATAAGAATTGGGGTAGCATCGGAAACCCTCAAACTCGAATTCAGGTTTGAATTCAACTCCAGAGTAGTGTTAACCCCCTTATCATTTTCAATTTCAGATTTATTTTTGTACCATGCTGCCATATCGCTTTCCGAATCAGAACTAAAGGATGGCCACTCCGGGGTTGAATAATTTGAGCTTGAAGAATCATAAATCTGAATAACCACATCTGATGGATTAGGTGAATGGAAAATAGCATCTTCATTAGCATGCTCATTAACAGCCTCAAACTCTCCAACACCTCCCACACCAGCAGCCCCATCATTAACATTCCCATCTTGCATTTCGTGATCCGGACCCCCATTCACATCAACATTCTGGTTGTTAGTCACAATAGGAGCTTCATAGTATTCATACTGATACAAAATAGGAATACCTTCTGGTGGTGGATCAAAAGTCTGTCTATAACCACGGTTTTCATCATCAAGTCGTGCCCAATTGAAGTCACTTTCAACCCTATTCAGAATAGCATCTTGTATGTAGACATTACGATCAACAATAGTATCACTAACATCACCATCCACATTAACATAATTAGATAACGGGTCACTATTCACCATAGAAGAAAAAAAAGAACCTTGATTCAAATGAGTACCCACATTATCCCCCTCAAACAAGTAACCACCCACACCCATAGCCCCAGACCCAGCAAAATTACCTTGATGATTAAGATTAGAACTCGTACCTGCAGCCGAAGTACCAGCAAAAGAAGTGGCATTAACAAACTGATCCAAAGGATGATCAGAACCCCCATTGTTAGCAGCAACGGTCACACCCTCATCAACCTCCATATTAAAGTTCCTCTCATTATTACCCCTTTCTTCTTCACCACCTCTCGGAACTCCAGGCCCCCCAGAACCCCCAACTTGGAATAAGACCGGGCCAGCGAAAGGTTGAGCTGTTACACTGAATCGCATACCGGGTGTCACCCTTCCTCCAGGGGTCATGTTGACTTCTCTCTATTGTTGAAACCTTAATCTTCTTCAACCTCCTTCAAATTTTTCCATTATAATTGATTAATCGAATGACGAACTTGTATTTAATTCGTTAATCCTATATTAATAATTAATAACCCTTTCTTATAATTTTGTTCATTCTTTAATTAGGGTTTTGTCTAAATTAATCAAGGGCTAATAAGTGTGGTATGGCGGGTTTGTTGGTGGGGTTTATGTCAATCGTCGCCAGAGTAGTTTGACAGTAGACCGGCAGCCCGTCGGTGTTGGAATAGTGGACAATGGTGGGAGGGTTGGCCGTGTGAGGGATAGGTGCGGGGGAGAGGGGTTGTTCGATGGCCTGTTGGTGGTTGTTCGGTTCGCCAGTGAGGATTTTGGGTGGTCAAAACATATTATACTTCATAGTTCATACGGCAGATGGCAGTGGTAGTAACTAGTATGTTGGCTAGTTTTTCATTTTTTTTCCACCACAATGGTGTGTACTGTGTAGTACGCAACAATGGCGCACTTTTGTAGTACATAGTTTATGTACATTTATTAATGCAGTACATAAAATTAGTTAGAGAGATGAATTAGAGACAAATTAAAGAGGGAAATGAAAGAGAAATAAGAAGGGTATAATTGTCAACGGTGTACTACCATGAGTAATTTGTGTACTGCGAAAATCAACACCTTTTTAATATCCTGTCACACGTACTTCTTTTGAGATATTTTTCATATGTGGGCAAATATTCAAATAACTCCATGAATAAAATTCACGAATATCAACCAAAAACTTCTGAGCAATTCACATTTTTTGAAATTTTTTGCAACTTAATTCACCCGTGCCAACATAACTAAGCAACCCTTTAACTGTGTTATTAGTAGTTAAAATAATTGTAGTAACTAACGAAAATAGTAAATATAATAATAGTCAATAATAGTAGCAAAAGTACTGAAATAATAATTGTAAAAGCTAGAGTAACGAAAAGTCGAAAATAACAATGGTATTAGTAAGAGTAGTGAAAACAACCCTAATAACAATAATCGTCGTAAATATAACAATAGTAACAATATGCATGTTTCATAATTTGATTGATAAGATTGGTCTTAATCATAATGTTATTTTTTAAATGTTGGACAAAAATGTATCATAAATTGTGAATGTATGAATTAGATAGGACATCACAACCTTAATTATCTATATTAATATAAGGACATTTCGTGTAATTTCGTGTGTCCACGTCATCACATTCATTTTCTTTTATTTTTTTTTGTTTTTAAATAAATGTAGGACTCACCACAAAAATTATGAAATTGGTTTATAAAAAACCAACTTTGTTAATAGAATTTCATCGAATAATTAATACAAAATTTCAATGAACCATCATCCTCAATTTCATTTATGTTGCCTAAATAATATTATATGAAAATGTAGAATTTTTTGCAATTGTCCACATAGTCTAATCAATAATAAAAAAAATAAAATAAAAAAAAAGAACAAAAAACATTATCAGACAATGAAGATATAAATGGTAAAATAAATAACGTTATCACATTTTTTTTTTTGTGATATTACTAAATTTTACAAACTTTTAGCTCTAACATTTTGACCATCTTAATAGCATTTTTTTGTGATATTACTAAATTTGAGTAATTTTTTTGAATAATAAATATTTTTCAATAAAAAATGTAATAAATAGTACTGTTTTAATTTTCAATTTTAAAAATGAGAGCTACAAAAGTTAACAAAATAAATGAATTATAAAACTCTGTTAAGTAGATGAACATTCCGTTAAAATAATAATCTAAACGAACTCGTTAAAGATATTGAGCTTATATATCCACTAAAATGAGTATATCTAAAAATTTTGCTATCAAGAAAGAAATAGAATATAAAATATACATATATTTTGGTTCAACATTTTTAAATATTAATTATATATTATCGATGTTCTTAAGTATATACCCGTGTAATTTTGCACGGGTTAAAAACTAGTTATATTTTAATATTTCATACAAAATAAAACTTAAATTAATAAATATAGGTAGTGCAAATGGGACTATGAAAACCTAGTTTTATCTTTAAAGCGAAGGGTTAACTCCTTTTTTCGACAAAGATAAATTTTGTAAATAAATAAAAGAGAACAAGGTTCAACCTATAGCTAGATTTATAGACCAATTATGGTTAACTCTTGTAATTTATCAACTCTTAGAACTCAAATTTTGACTCGTTCCAATTTACTCTATTAATACTTTATATTTATTTAACAATTAAGATTATAAACAATTAAATTATAAAGCTTTAAGCCCCATTTAGAGTTAACTCCAGTCGCCTTCTGTAGTCCTGTTGAATAATTTTCTTGAAGTCACTTGGAGAATCATTCAATCTAGTATAAGAACAAGCACAACTATCCATTTTATCTCTCCATTTGAAGAATTGGTTAGTGGTTTATGTAAAGTTGACCGCATTGTACTGGTCCATAGCAATTAGGGGTTTGGTTTTACCAATTTTTATTTAAGATGGTTCAACCTCAAGATAGGTCAAATATACGTACACTAGGGTTTTGGAAATTTTGAAGTCCTAGTAAAAGAATAGAACACAAGACCTTTTAATAATTGGTTAAAACATGTGTAATGGAAGAATTTTAAATAAAGTTCTTCCTTTGCCAAGTCATTTTTTGTCAATTGCTAAACTTAAGAACCTTATGTTGCAATTAGACCTGTCAAACGGATCGAACGGGCGGGTTACGGGTCGGTTAGATACGGGTTCGGGTAAAATACGGGTGGATGTATTCGGGTTAAGTAAAATATGGGTCAAGTTTATACGGGTTCCGGGTCGGGTTCGAGTAAAAATACGGGTCAAACAACATCTTTTCCTCGCATTTTTTAAAACTTCTTTTATATCGTAATTCCTACCCTTTATACGTTTTCTCTCCTCTTACTCGTCTTAGTCAACTTAATTGTCACCATTTTTCCCGTCACCACCAACATCGCTATCGTTACCGTCATCATCACCCTCATTAACTCGCTAAGTACGATAATGAGACTCAAATAAGATAACAATGATGACGTGACATTTGATCTGAAGTGATGAGGTGGAAGTGTTGACGCAGGTGCGGTTTAGTTCGACGTAATACGGTGAAAGTGACGGTATGACACACATTTCGCGGTGATGATGTGACATGTGGTCCTAGGCTATGGGGTGGCAATGATGATGTTGAATGAGGTGTAAATGACAGTGTGACACACATTTCGATGTGATAACGTGGCATGTAGTCCATCGAAATAATGGGGTGACAGTGCCAACGTGGAATGTAGCTTGACGTACTACACTAAAGGGACGACGTGACATACCGTTCGATGTGATGATGTGGCATGTGGTACGAGGTGATGAGTTGACGATGCTGACGTGGAATGTAATTCGACGTACTACAGTGAAAGTGACGGTGTGACACACGCATTGAGGTGATGACGTGGCATGTTGTTTGAGGTGATGACGTGACATACCACATATATATACATATTTCTCCTCAAAAATTTATAAGTCATCAATACCTATATGACATTGTATATCTTAAAAATGATATATTGTCTTAACCCAACGATCAACCCGTTGGGGGTCGGGTTTTGACCCGTTGTTTACGGGTCAAATGGGTTAGGGTTGAAAAAAACCGGGTTATTTACAGGTCGGGTTACGGTTGGTTTTCGGATCGGGTCAGGTTTTGACAGGTCTAGTTGCAATAGAAGAACTTTTACTAAGTTCTTAAGTATGACCCACTATTAAGTTTTTCATCTCTAAATTAATATTTTACTTTTTGAAATTATCAAAGAACTTGGTTCTTATTTAAAAATCAAGTTTTTAGTTTCACAACCCCAATGTGACCTCCAACTAATTTTTACGATTAAACTCAAAAAAACAATTTAAAATTCATACGCTTTTTAATAATAGCAATATAAAAAAACTTATGTCTAATCCTTTATGCTCATAAACCGGCTTCTGTTACTTTTCCATTATAGGTTCAAAATTACTATATTCCGCCCCTACTTTACTCATTTCTCCCCTAATTTCATTTCAAATATTCCAAGATTACCCCTGTCTTTGTAAAAAATATTTAACACATTAATATATCGATTAATCGTATAAGATAAGTATAATAGTTACGAATACACGTAGTGTAGTGATTTTGTTTACGGTGAAAACATTACGAGTTAATATAATTACCCCAAATAAGCTTAAGATGAAATTTAATTATCACACATCATCACTTTTAACATTTTCTCTTTCTAAGAAATTACTTAACACATATATTTATCGATTAATGGGTGACGATAACCCATTTTTCGATTATATTTTTGAATCGTACAATAATAATAGTTCTTAGAACAATGACGGAAATCAATGAACACTACAAGAAACAGGTCATTTAACAACCGAAATTATCCGACCGCTTATAAACTCGGTCACTAAAATCATTTAGCGACCGAAAACGGTTGGTAAATATAATTTGGTTGGTAAATTTACCAACCGACCTAGAATCGGTCTCAAAACATGAACAAGCGGTTGGTATAAACAATTTTACCAACCGAGTTTTGTTAGCGGTCGCAAAATGTTAACTATCGGTCGCTAATTCTCAGACCATTGAAAATAAACCCGACCATTCACCAATTTCCCTTTCTCAATCACTTCAAAAACTAACCCAACAAAATACACCCTACGCTGCTACCGCCCCACCACGCTGCTACCGCCACAACCCCTCTACGCTGCTACCACCACGACGCCTCTACGCTGCTACCACCACTGACGAGCCGTGCATCGTCACTGCTCACCATCTTTGTTTCAATTACTTTCTAATCCCTAATTTGATTTAGGTAAGTTTTTTCGCTAACTTTTAGTTTTAATTATTGATGTTTACATCTAATTTATGTAGTATTTGATTAGTTATTATATGGTTTGTATGTATTTTTGAAATTGATTCCGGCACGGTTATTATGGTTACGAAAAATTGGGGATATTCTTCAATTCCCTCTATTCTTTACAGTTTTATCTACATTGTTAATTGTTACTGTTTTACCCTAGATTGTGCCTTTGTGTGTAGTTTTGCGTCTGGCAGTATTATGTTTTTGATAATTTGGACAACTATAGCTTGTTGTTGAGTCTAGGAAAGAGACTATAAGTCACCCTTTGTCCAAGTGAGCAGAACTAATGAGCGCGTGTAATAGCGAGCAGCGTATCGAGCCAGTTGCTAATGGAAGACCTAAACAAAAGAAGAATGGGGAGAGGAGAGAGAAAAGAGCCTCGACCAAATACGAGAGGTTTAAATAGCTCGAATATAAGGCAAGTAGAAGGCTCAACTAGAAGGAGAGGAAAGAAGTAGAGGAGAGAACCTACCTAATTAATGTACTAGTACCGCAGCCTTTCTTTTCCACCGGGGACCTCGGATATAGCCGATGCCGTCTCATCACACACACATACTGCCATATGGCATGAATCGCACCCCCTTTCTTCCTTGTTCCAGTTGGAGAGCTGCGATCATAGCATATAGTAGTATATAGAAAGATTAAGCAGGCAGCGTAAATGGTAGACGGACCTTTATGAGACTTTTTAAGTTCTTTCCTTTCGTGTAAAATAAGAGACTTACGTCTTTGCTTTCAACTTGTTAAAGAGGAAGGCGCAAGCGGGGATGTCTAATACAGCAAGAGTCGAAGCAACTTTAACTGGTTCCCTGTTGGAGAGATTGGTTCAATCCTTGAATTATGGAAAGATCAGACGGCAGGTTGATGTGTAAATAGAATTAACTGTTCCAACACCTGTCTGCTTGCTAGGTCGTAATCTATAATCTCGCCGGAAATCCAGTGATTATAATTGAACCGAGTGAAAGAGCTTTCCTTCTCCTTTCTTCTTTGATGCCATTTACTACTTACTAAAATGTTCACCCGATCTTAGGGCCAGTGGAACAGCTAGACAAGAAGAAGATGCTCACTTCGCATTCGAAGCTTTCTCTGGATAAATACGTTGTCTCAAGCGCTATTCTAGTAAGAGATTCCTCTCTAGGAGCCATTCCCCAAGAAGAGAAAGCAGGTATAGAAAGGCATCCTCCTCTCTGATTGTAGACGGCGCTTGGCTCATTATAAGCTTATATCCTGTGTGCACCCACCGCTTTTTTCTTTCTTACACTCTTTAGTATGAGTATGCAAGTGCATTGAGCTTCCTTTTTGCAGTTGGTCCTATTGCTTTTTGAGATTGATTAATCTTTGGCCCGAAGTCTTCTATATCGGGGTAGAAGGTCATCATGGCATACATTTTTGAGAAGAGGACTCGCCCTTTCTTTTTTTAGGGCATCTAGCGTATAAGGTGAAATTGAAGAAGATTCTGACTAGCCTATGGGTATGAAAGAGCTTTTTGGTTGGTCTAATGAATGGCTGGATGTGAAAGGCATCTAATGTCCGGAACCTTTGTTTGAGCAAACATAATATCTTGTAATAACGCGATAATGGGATCAAAACCCTTTGACCTTCCTTCCCTAACCTAACTAAGGCGGCTAAGGAAAGTCCTAAAGGACCTTTACCAGTGCGTAAAAGAGGAATGCAGCAGGATTTCTATCTTATCGTACCTTTATAGTATAGTAGTGGCCGCTAAATTGACTAAGGGGGCTTCGCTTCCTTGCTAACCCGAGACCCTGCTAGTGAGACTTTCAAAGAAAGCGCCTATGATTAAATCAAAGAAGGGAAGTTTCATCTCTAGGGGCGGAAGCTAGGGTCTAGTAAGGCTACCCCGTGTATAATAGGAATGAATTCAATTCAGGCTATCTATATATATATATATAGAAGACTAGACTTCTTCAGATTGAGGTGCTATAAATGGAGTGACCAGGCTAGTTAGTAAAATAACAAAAAGAAAGGTGGTATTGGCGTATTTACCTTCTCTTACTTAAGGCGACTAGTCTACTACTCTGGAAAAGAGTTATTTGATTACATACATTACGACCGCTCCAATCTCAGGAGGTAGGCTCGCATAGACAAGCAAGGTAAGGTAGAAAACAAAAGGGCGAGTTCCAAAAAGGGGCAGGTATGATGAAATGACTCGACTGGAGAGGAAATGGGCAACTTTCTATTCTACTACTATTGAAAAAGACAGGCTGCTTCAATCTATTAATTCAAGTTGTACATTTTTGGTTTAGTTTCTGTGCCTATTTGATCCTCAACTTGCTGAATTGATGACAATCTTAAGGTACGTTCATGCTTCAAGACCGGCGTAATCTTAGCACTCCTCCGTATCTCCCTGGAAAGAGATTCCCCGCCCCAACGCGTATACTCTAAGCTTGTATATAAAGAGGAAAGACCATATTTAATGAAGAGAATGCCTGTAATGAACTCCCAATGAGAACTTTTCGTATAAATGAAGAAGATCATCGCGAATATTGGGCCTCGTCATCTTTATATAAGTGAAGCCCCCTTTAACTTATGTATGCTAGCAAGTGGATTGGGTGGCTGACTTAATGATAAGGGTAAAGTCGTCACCCTAAATCAAAGTAATCCTTAGGATACTACTAACTAATAGCTAGCGGTAAGAAAGGTATCGAATCCACAGGGAGGCGGTAATAAATTGTTTGCTAAAGTAAATAAGCCTTAAAGTAACAATTGGGTTGTTTTGATTGTTTTTGTTGTCTAACAAACTAATTGCGAAATAAGTAAATAAAGATGTAAACAAGTATTAGGAAAGATCTAGGGATCAAGTTCACATAGGCAATTATCCAGGGGAATGGGGTTTAACGAATTTAATTGGGCAAGATTATTATTTAAGATCATATGTCCGGTCGGTATTCATATAATCTTTAGATCTAAACCTAACATGCGGTCGCTATAATTAGGTCGGTCTATTCAATTGTTGTGGCCTATCTTAGTCTCAGTCTACGGTCGGATCTAAGACTAATTCGCGAGACTAATTAACTAATCCTGGCCAGTAATTAATTAATCAGATTTAAAACAACAATAGAACAATAATAATAAGCAGTTTAACAATTAAACATCATTAAAGTTTGATTCCCCCTTCTAATCACCTAGATCCCTTTTCACCCTAGACAAATAAATTAGCTACGCATGGCTTGGGATCTAACTACAACAATATTGATTGAAAACATAATTAATAAAGCAATAAACTAAGAACAAGAATAATTGAAGAACAACAAAGTAGAGATCATGATTAAATACCGTAAATAGGAGAACAAGATCCGAAGGCAATTGCTAAATAATAATCAAGAGAGCTACTAGTAATAATTAGGGTTTTTAGAGTAATAAAAGTGTCTCTAACAATAGGCTACGAAGCCTTTATTTATAGTAAACTACTTAAACAATTTATGGAAACTCGGGGTAAATTAAAGCACTCGATCGAGCTCTCAAGACACTCGATCGAGCCCTCAAGGCACTCGATCGAGTGTTGGTGGCACTCGATCGAGTGCTCTCAGCGCGTAATTTCTGCTTCGCGCACTGAACTTCAAACGGTCGCCATTTCTTCGTTACTTGTCCAAATCAAGTGATTTTCATGGCGTTGGAAAGCTAAGAGGATGAGCTTTCACCTCCAGTTGGAATCATCTGATTATAATGTGTATAACTCGAGATATGGCTCTCCAAAGTAGGTACTAGTTATATGGAGCTCTTCTTTGTGCTTGCTTTCGATAATCTCCTTAGCTCTTCCTTCCTAGATCCTCGTGTCATGCTACGTGTGTTCCTTCATGTCGGGTCCGCGGTGCTCCAATCCATCTTTTGCTCCATAAATGCATCAATCCTGCATTAAACACCGAAAGGCGGAAGTATCGACATTCTAATATAAATAGCATATAAATGACACAATTTAGCACAAGAATCATCTCAAAACAACTAAAGGGGAGGCATAAAAGTGTATAGGAATATGACTCATCACTTAAGACGAGAGTAGGCGAATCCCCTTGAATAGCTGACGCACTCTTGTCAAGCTAAGGATGCGTCGGAAGAATATCTTTTTCCTAGGTAGCAGCTAGGCTATGGCTGCTGTCCTCTACAATAGAATAGAAGATCACGAATAAGGTAAGGAGGAGATCACGAGACCCTTATGCAATATAAGACTTCAGGACCTTCCACTGACTTGTGGATCCACTAGGGGCTTGACTCTTTCTCTGTCTTTCCTTTGTTTTCTCATCTTCGCGTGCGGTAAGCCCTATCATGTCCATGGGAGGATTTTTCCTGCTTAACTAAGTCCAGGTCGAAGATTTCCTCGAGGTTGGTCTATCCTTTCGCATTTTATAGTCGTTATACACCCGTAAGCGCCACCCTGTTCTCAACCTTGTCCCGACCTCCAAAATACGAGGGCATTCTTTGTTCTTTTCCTTTGTGTGTGTGCGCCTTTGATCCTTCCCTTTGAAAACGGCGTTCAACTTGCCTTTGTTAAGCATCGAGAGCGCTTTGGAAATATGAACTATGAATATATATATATAGAATGAATGCTAGATAATACGATGTATATAATGGTGAGAGACGATAGCTTCGTCTTGTTACATCGAAGACAAGGGGGGCGGGTTTAAGCCACAGGAGCAAAGTCTTGCCCATCTCTGAGCGAAATAAAAGAGGTGTGGAAGGTCTGTCCCACTTGCACAAGACTCGTGATCGAAGTTAGGTCAAATCCTCGACTTGCCGCTTTTTTATGACTTTCTTGAATGCCCGGCTAACCTAGCTCTTGGTTGAGTGGTTCTGCTGAATAATACTTTAAAGCAACCACCAGACTCTAGTGTTTTCAAGGAGAGAGACTCGCATGTAAACAAACAAGAAGGGGTAGAAAAGAGTCTCGACTTACATACAAGGCTTGTAGAAAGGCTCGAACGGATATGAGAGGAGATAGTATAGAAAGGAAGATGAAGACTGGCAAGGGTAGGAAAGAGGCTCACATAGCGTATAAGTTAAAGTAAGGTAAGAGACGAGAAATTGCGATTTCATTCGGATTTATAATGTGGGTTTTTAATGTTGTGTAAACTTCAGAAATTCCTTGTTTCTGTTCAATTTGCAAGTTGTTTGTGTAAAAACTGATCCGCTTTCCTGTAATAGTAAGTGAAACTGGATTTTTTAAGTGTCTGACTCATCATTTAACATGAAAATGGCTGATGTTTTGTATTCAGTTGATCTTAATTTAGCACATAATTATTCAATCTAAGCTATATATACCTATCCTAACTAAGTTGTATTTATATACTTATATAGATTTATAATGAAGAGGGTTGAACGAGAATGGATGTATGAAAGGGTGGATGATAGGAAGATGATTAAGTACGAATTTGTTTCTGGGGTGAATAGTTTTATTGAATATGTTAAAAGCCAAGATGAATTTAGGAATTCACAACTCATTAGATGTCCATGTATGAAGTGCAAAAATATTAAATACTTGAGTGAATTTGTGGTGCAAGAACATCTTATTAGTAAAGAGTTCATGGGAAATTATTATGAATGGGTTTGTCATGGTGAGCCTTTTTCTTTTACAACGCCCAACAACGAACCAAACACCCACGCTTCCATTAGCGGACCATATCGAGACATGGTAATCGATGCTTTAGGAGACAGAATGTTAGACTTCTTGGAGGAACCTCCTATTGGTGAAGAAGAAACTCCACACCCTTAACTGAAGGGTTTTTTTTTTGATATGTTAGAAGCGGTAGAGAAGCCCTTGTATAAGGGGAGCGATGTGTCAGTGTTACAAGCATCTGCAAGGCTTATTAACATAAAGTGTGAGGACAACTTATCGCACAAAAGTGTAGATAAGTTTGCTTCATTTCTCGAGGATGTTTTACCTCGGGAAAATATGATGACCCGGAGTTTTTATAACACAAAAAAATTACTCAAAGCTCTTGAACTTCCTCATCAAAAAATTCATTGTTGTCAAGACGGGTGTATGCTCTTTTGGAAAGAAGATGCGTCACTTGAAAAATGTAAGAAGTGTGGCAACGATAGGTACAAATAAAAGCCTTCAAGTGGAAAGAAAATACCTCACAAATTCTTAATTTACCTCCCTCTAGGTCCAAGATTGCAACGACTTTATGCAACTAGGAACATTGCGGAGGCAATGAGATGACATGATCAAAACCCTCGCGTAGAAGGGACATTCGCTCACCCAAGTGATAGTGAGGCTTGGAAACATTTGGATAAAATGTTCCTTGAATTTGCTAGTGATCCTCGAAATGTTAGGCTTGGTTTGTGCACAGACGGCTTTACTCCATACGGTCAATTTGGGAAGCCATATTCATGTTGGCCAGTAATTCTCACTCCTTATAATCTACCACCATGGTTATGCATGAAGAAGTCGTTTATGTTTCTTTCTTTGATCGTTCCCGGTCCTAAAAGTCCTAAGAAGAACTTGGATGTCTATTTACAACCTCTTATTGAAGAGTTGAAAACTTTGTGGGAGATAGGTATACCTGCTTTCGATGTGTCGAAGAAGCAAAACTTTCAGCTCAAAGCCGCTCTTTTATGGACCATCAATGATTTTCCAGCTTACGACATGCTTTCCGGTTGGGTCACCGCTGGTAAACTTGCTTGTCCATATTGTATGGAAGAATCAAAGTCTTTTTGGCTAGCTACCTCATGGAGGGAAGACGTGTTGGTTTGAATGTCAGACAATTTTTACCGACTAACCACGTATTCCGTGTTGGATGCTCCCCAGTGTTTACAAAAAAATCATTGAGAAGCGAAAGAATCCCGAATTTGTCAAGAAATCAGAACAAGCATCGATTAACAAGAAAGGCGGGGAAGATGGTCCAACTACACATCATTACGGGTCAACTAAAGCGGTGAAACATGCGGCAAAGATGGTAACTAATTCAAAACATTTAACTTGTTTTTTTTCCTAATTTCATTATTAATTTTTAGTATTTATCAATGATTATCTATTTTGATTTTTCCAAAGGCAAAAAAGGATAAAGAGGGCAAGATCCCTAATGCAGTTGAGCTTTTTGTTGATACTCATAAGAAAGTGGTTGATGGCGAAGATGTATAGAGTCATCCGAAAGAAAAAAAAATATGTTAGTAGTCACCAATTAGGATGAGTATCGATATTACGATAATTGGAATGCCGAACAATATTATCGATATTACGATGAGTATAGTAGTCACCAATTAGGAGAAGCAAGCGATTTTGTATAAGGTGAAAACAATTCGGGTTCATATAATTATACCTAAGAAGCTGAAAATGAGTTATTAATCGATTTAATTAAATTTTGTCACTTATTTTTATTATTTCGTCACATTATTTAATAAGTAGAATATCTTTAAAATGGCCCTTTCATGTGAATTACATGAACCTGTCCAAGCTTGTTCATGTAATTCACATGAACACGCATATGCATGTTCATGTAATTCACATGAACAAGCCTAGACATGTTCATGTAAATCACATGAACACGCCCAAACCTGTTCATCTGAGTTACATAAATGAACAATTTTTTTTAAAAAAAATTTTACAACGTTAAATTTTTTGTTCATGGACACTATTTTCCATATCTAATTAAATTTCGTCGCTTATTTTTATTATTTCGTCACATTATTGAATAAGTAGAATAGCTGTAAAATGGCTTTCATGTGAATTACATGAACATGCCCAGGCCTGTTCATGTGTTCTGTTCATGCAATTCACATGAACACATGAACACGCCCATGCTTGTTCATCTGAATTACACGAATGAACCATTTTTTTAAAAAAAATTTACAACGTTAATTTTTTTGTTCTTGGACACTATTTTCCAGATCCAATAATTTACCCAGAAATTCGAAAAAAGAATGGTGAAACGATAAGAATGAATGTGAATGGGGGTTGTTGTTGGTGTTGGTGTTGTTGTAGAAGATGAATGTGACTGTTGGTGAGGATCAATGTGAATATTGTTGGGGAAGGATGAAGATGAGTACGAATTTTGTTTTAAAAAAAAAAACGTTGTTGTTGGTGTAGGATGCACAAATTTGTTAATTTTTGTTTTTTTATTAATACTGTTTGATTTGCGAGTTTTGAAACGATTTTCAAATATACGTAAATGTTAAAATGAATTAATAAAAGTAACTATTAAAAAAATAAAGGATAATTTGATAATTTATAGGGACAAAATGAATAAAATTAAGGATGGAATTAGAGATGGCAATGGGTAGGATCTGGACAGGATCCTATAGGATCCAGATCCATATTCATTTTAAAATGGTATATCCAGATCCTACCCTTATCCTTAGGGTCCGAAATTTGTAGATCCATATTCGTATCCTAAGGATCTGGGTAGGATCTGGATAAAATCCAGATCCGTCAATCTCCAACGATAGATTCAAATGAAACCGCACCAAGTCACTATTATACACTATTTCACTTTTACTTGTCAATTAGAGACGATGTTTTAGTCGAATTAACCTCTATTAGCTTCACTTGTTTAAAAGTCATAGTGTAGAAGACACAAAAAGAGTGTTGTACAAAGTGTTAAAAAGTCTTATAACAACTTACAAATAAGGTTTACAAACCAAAAAATAATTATAATTCCAACAGTTCATAATAAAACAAATTGTTTAAACAAAATAAACACTAATACTTCATTCCTTGTTTCCATGATCTAACTTTGAAGGGTTGAATCTAACCAAAAATTACCCTTATTGAAATTAAAAGAGGGTCCAAGGGTAGGATCTGGATCTTAGTGGTGGGATCCAGATCCGACCATCGTACTCGCATAAGGATATGGGTCTAATCCGGATCCTAAGGATCTAAAATAATAGGATCCATATCCTATCCTTGTGTATATGGTCTGGTGAATCTGGGTAGGATTCGGGATCCATTGCCATCTTTAGGTAGAATATAACAAACCCTTGTAGCTTTCATCGTGGTTTAAAAACGGATAATACTACCTAAGCAGGACTAGTTGTTACTGTACTTGTTAGGGTTATTGGCGAACGAATGGGATGAGGTATTAAACTCAACTGCCGAACTCCCACCATGCACTTTAATGAATCTGACGTTATTGCTAACGTCTTTCAAAATATTACTCCCGTCGTTGTTGGAACATGGATGGCTGGACCTACTTACTTTTATACTGCTCATTGTGTTTCGTCTTTCCAACCTAACGTGGCACTCTTTTTTTTTGTCTTGCGTTGACTTTGTTTAATAAATAAACGTAATTGTTTATTTATGTACAAGTTTTACTCAATTATTAACTGTTTTTATAACTTTTCCACATAATAACCTTCATCTAAAAAATTCCCCCTTTTATCTTTCATTCAAAATTATTCAAATTTCCGTCAAATTACTCCATTATGAATCTTATTCTCATATTAAATTATTGATCAAGTAACGTTATTAGTTATGCAACAATTTTTTATATGAAATTAGGCAGATGTAAATTAAACTTGAGTCAATTAAATTAGGGTTTATGAAAATAATGTATAATTTATCCATTATTTAAGTTACTAGAAGGCGAGCGAGGAAAAACAAAAATAGCATTTTTAATTTCAATTTCTTCTTTTTTTAGAATCAGGCCACAAGCGTGCTAACAAGAAATTAAAAAGAGAATGAATTGGGAAGAAATTGAAAAGAGAATGAATTGGGACGAAAATTCAATAATTTGTCTTCTAAAATAACAGTATGGGCTTGTGGTGGAAGGGTTGGGTCTGGTGGTGGAAGGGTTGGGTCTGGTGGTGGCTGCATATGAGGCAGTCGGCAGGGTAGGGGTGATAGTTGGGTGGTGCCGAATGGTGGTGGTTGGGTGGTGCGAACAAGAAATTGAAAAAGAATGAATTTGGAAGAAAATTGAAAATTATGGGTGTTATGAGAGGGGTAAAATAGACAATTATGTACATGATTGAGTAAATCATGTACATGAAAGAGCAACACCCTAAATAAATTCTCACAAATTCTCATAAAAGACGGATAATATCCGTCACAAGCTGAAGACGGATAGTGCACTCTCACATAATGCAAGTTGCACTATTCATATAATGCTCCACTTTCTCCCACTTCATGTCTACTTGCATTTTTGGGAGAGTACACTATTCGTCCTCAGCTTGTGACGTATATTATCCGTCATAAGCAAGACTCTTTGATTAATTATACGGGTCCTCCTAGTTTAAAGTTTACAAAAGGTAGCCAAATATGGTTAAAATTCGTCTCTTTAAAAAAAAGGGCTAAATGTTATCATTTCAAGGACAAATACAACCAATATAATTTTTTAAGTTAACATATTGTTTTTTCACATGGTCTTATTTGTCATTCAAATAGTATTTTGAAGAGACGCATTTAGCCCGTTTTCAATGAGATTTTTCATAAAGTTTAGGAAAATTGGCAAATTACTACCTAATAAGTTCAAAAAATTGTATATTACTACGTAATATAATTAATTATGCATCTTACTACCTAAAATCACACCTAATTACCCAGTTTGCTACTTTTTTTACGGAAACCGAACTTAAATTAGTTTTAAATGGTCGGAGTAAGTCAAATGACTATTTTACCATTTCCTTTAATATTCCCCTTTCTCTACCAAAAATTGTATCTCTATTCTCTCTCTCTTTACCACGCTTAACTTCCTCCCTCCCATTACTCTATGTCTGCCGCCACTTTCAGCAAAAAATCCAAGGTTCATTTTGCATTCCTCAATAACATTCAATAACACATTTTCCTTACATTACAATTACATACTAAATTAAAACATGCAATAAAACAACAATCATAACCACTAAAACAACAACCACCATAGTAATTCCAATTAATTTCTTGTTAGGTGTTGTTATTGTGATGAGTTACTGTTGTATTCATCGTTGTTATTGCTGCTTTCTGTTCTTGTTGTGGTTGCCCACTGTTTTTTTGCATTTGGGTTGCGATTATATGTTGCTTACTATGGTCGTGTACCACTGCTAGCCTGCTACTGTATTCTTTGCTACTACTGTTTTTGTTGCTGCTACTATTGTGTTGATACTCTGACGTCGCTATATTGTTGCTACTCTGTCGTTGTTGTTGCTGGGCTGCACTGCTGCATCATTAAATTGTTACTGCTGCGTTATTAAATTGTTGTAGTTGTTGTTCTATCTAATAAGTTATTACTGTTGCTCTGAAAGATGGGTTTTAATGAAGAAAGAAGAGAGAAGGAGGGGTTTTAATGAAGTAGAGGAAATTGGGGTTTAATGGAGGAAGAAAAGGGAAATGGTAGGATTTGTATTATTTTGGATTTAAAATCAAAAAAGGACGGAAAGCACTGACTTCCGTCAATTTTTAGCAATTTACGACGAGGTGGTAGTGATCGTGTAAGGTTTTACACATTCTGGATTGTTACTTGAGTAGTTCAACATATTAGGTAGTAATATGCAAATTAGACTTATTAGGTAGTAACATGCTAAATAGCTTAAAGTTTAGACCACACGTGGAAACAAGACTCCTGTTTCATTATTTAGTTAGCTACTAAACCTTAACAATCTGAAAAGGCTACGAATACACATTGTGTATGGAAAATTCCATACACGACCAATGACATTGTGACACGTGTTAAATCATAGTTAGTTTAATGGTAGAATAATAATTACCCAATTGTAATTAAGTTATTAAGTACATGTAGTTAAGCAATAATTATGGAAAATTTGTATTTTTGGTAAAATTAGATTCTATTAACAAAAATCATGGATTTTTTAATTTTTTTTTATTTAATTAATATTTCGCTTAGTTAACAAAATTTGTAAAATTTGTTTATATCTTTGTATTTAATTACAATTTGGTTAACAAAATTTTCTAATTTTTTTATATCTTCGTATTTTAATTATAATTTTGATTTTGTGAACAAAATTTCTGGAAATTATTAATTTTTTTGTATTTAACTAAAATTACGGTTAGTTAACAAAAGTTTATGAAATTTCTTATATCTTTGTATTTAATTAGAATTTCGTTTTAATTAACAAAATTTATGGAAATTTTATATATTTTTGTAATTTACAATTTCGTTTTAAGTAAAAAAAAATTTCGACTTTTTTTTAATATTTTTGTATTTAATTCAATTTTGGTTTAGTTTTAGCCCTAATTTAATTAATCAAAACAATCGATCAATCACGACGATCTCTAATTCAATTTGTTAAACTAATGAACCCTAATAATATAATTCACCTTTTTTTTAACGCTAGTTAAATATCTTAATCAAATTATTAAACCCTAATTCAACTAATTTGATTTGTCTATTTTAATTAATCCTAATGTAATTCAATTTATCTAACTTAATGAACCTAATTAGGTTTAAATGTTAGTGTTTAATTAGGGGAAGAATTAGTATAGGTTACGAGCAAATTAAAAAGATAAAAAAATGTTGCTATTAGTAAGGTTTGAACATAAGATAACTTAGACACAAGTATGTCCGTACATCTATATAGAGTTGTAACCAATTAATCAAGTATGTCCGTACATCTATTTATGGATTGTATTATTTATATTCTGAAATTTACTAATTAACCGGAAGACGATAGAGATACACATTGTGTATAGAAAAACTCATACACGACCAATCACATCACGTCACGTGTATAACCATAGTTAATTTGCATGAGTTAGTGCTAGAATATATTAGTAATTAATATTATACAAATGTAGTTAAGTTCTTAATCACATGTAGTTAACATAATTTAGGAATATTTGTTATTTTGTTAAGATTTTATTATGTTTTACTAAGTTAATATTTTTAAAAAATATTTTGTTATTTTTTGTATTTAGTTAAATTTTCGGAAATATTAATTAGTAATATTGTTGGAATTTTTTTTTGTAAATTAGTTTCTTAGAAAATAATTTTTTTGTATTTAATTAATTTACACGTTTTTTTTGTATTTTATTAATATTCTGTTGGAAATTATTTTGGAAATTAAATTTGTAAATTAATATTCTGCAAATTAATTTTTTTATATGTAATTAATTTAGATGCTTTTTGTTTTTGTATTTTATTAATATTTTTTTGGAAATTATTTTTCTAAATTAATATTCTGGAATTTTTTTTGTATTTTAATTAATGGACTCGTTTTTTAATTTTTTTTGGTATTTTATTAATATTTTGGAAATCAAATTTTCGATTATTCTAATTTAATTAAAGATGACTTGCGAATTTTAAATTTTTTAAAATGTTGCTAGTAGGGTACAAGCTCGGGATCAGATACACACAAGCTAATGTTTGCAAGTAGAGCTTTAACCAATTAATCAAGAGTATCAACACGTCCATTAATGAATTACAATTGTTAATATTCTGAAATCTACTAAAATAATATCCTTGAAAATTTTTATTGTATTGAATGAATGTTTTTTAGATATTTTAAATAAGATATTTAGGGAATGAATAATTTTTCTTAATTTGATTTCCTTAATTTTTTTTATGTAAACTTTGGTTACTTCCGAATACACTAATTTTAAATTTTAAATTATATATTATATTTTTCGGAACTTTTTTTTTTTATTTAACTAAATTTCTCGTTTTTTGAATTTATTGTATTTTATTTAAATTTGTTAGTTTAAATTTATTTAAGAGTTTGTATTTGTAATCTTTTATTATGGGTTAAATAAAAATACATTATTCTGAACTCTACTAAAATAATTTTGGAAAATCGTAATTCGAAATTTAACAAAAAACGAAAATGGTTAATTAAAAAAACGAAATGCATTAAATAAAAAAAAAAGAAATGATGAAGAACGTTTAATGCATTTCATTTTTTTAAATATTTACTGCTTTCGTTCTTTATTTTATTGACTGAATCTGGGGTTTTTTTGTAATCATATGTTTTGAATTGAATACGAGTAACTGGAATTGTTTTTATGTTACATTTACTGGTTTTTTTAAATTTCCTGAAAACGTTTTTCTTTTCTATTAAATGATTTTATTATTTAATAAATTTCGTTTTTTTATTTCCCGAAATCGTTAGTTAAACTCATGTTAGTTAAACTCATGTAAAATTCGATTTTATATGTATAGAGAGAGAGAGTGAAATCCTAAATGTTAGTTTATCTCACGTAAATATACATTTTAAACCATGATCGGTTTTAGCATAATAAATACGTATATATTTAAGTGAAAAATAAGCTAATATATATAGAGAGACATAGAGAAACGCTAAATGTTAGTTTAACTCATGTAAATATACATTTTAAAATATGATCGATTTTTAATTTTTATAAAATATACCCTTGATTGATTGATTAAAACTCTACTTGCAAGCATTAGCTTGTGGGTAGTGTTGGACAACGTAGCGGGCCAGCCCAACCCGGCCTGACCCTGTTACATGGGTCAATTTTTCTAGCCCACACAGGGCCAGAGCTGGGCCAGCCCAGCCCGGTAGCGAATAGGTCATGGCCGACTTTTGTCAGCCCAACCCGATTAGCAACCCTGTGCGTAATGCAGCCCAGCTCGACACGATCCAGCCCACTAACAAAAGTAACACAACTAACACAAATTCAACCCACTAACACAACTAACAGCCCACGGTGTGGGGTCAGGGCTGACTTTTCTTGGCCCAACCCAACTCGACGTTATTTTAGGGTCGTGCCAGGGCCGACTTTTCTTGGCCCAGCCCTCCTCAAGCTAGCACGGCCTGGCCCGGCTCGGCCGGACCCAATCTACATTTATACTTGTGTGTAATTGATCCTAGGTTTGAACCCTACTAACAACATTTTTAAATTTTATAAAATTAACTCGTATTTTTTACAAAATATAATTAATTAAATTAGTATTGAATAGTTGAATAATTGATACTGAATTGTAATTACATACTACCTAAAACAAAATTTAATAAAAGACAAAATAAAAATATTTCATGTAATTTAATTAATTCGAAAAAACCCATAGAATATTTTAGTACTAACTAAACAATTTTTTTTTTAAAATATTAATTTCCAGAATATTAATTTTTATTAATCACTAAACCGACTTTATTTTTTTTTAAAAAAATTCGAAAATAAAAAATTATTTTTACTTAAAATTTTTTTACCATTGATTAATTACTAACTAAAACAATTTTTTTTAAAATAAATTCCAAAAATATTAAATGATTCTACTACATATTATAGAAATATTTATTTTACAAATAAAATTCAATTTTGTTAAGAAAATAAAATTTAAACAAAATAACAAAATTTTCTAAATTAATGCTAACTACATGTTAACTAGACTTGTAAAATTACTAAACTAACCTAAAACTTACTAATGTGGTTTAAATTGAGTTATCTACGTGGCGCGATATGATTGGTCGTGTATGGAGTTTTCCATACACAATGTATATCTGTAGCCTTTTCCTAATTAATCCGATTTAATTATGTAAGTTTTCTTACTAATCAATTTTTCCGCTTAATTTAGGAAATCAATTGTTGAAATTTTGTAAGTTATCTTTTAATTTATTTTAAATTGATAGAAATCACAGATTCAACAATATCTTTTGAAATTTATTAGGAGAGTGTTTGGCAACATGAATTTAATTTGAAATGTGTTATTTGAAATGTAGCAAAGTGAAATAAGGATTTGGAAATAAGGAGGGTTAGAGGGTGGATTTCAAATATGGTTATTTTAGTCTTACTTGGATTTTTTTTAATTTCCAAATTCAAATCTAATAGGTTTGCCGAACAAGCAAATTGGTCCAAATCCAAATTTGAAAATATAATATTGGTAGCAGAGCAGTGATCAGGGAGTTGTAGCGGGTCTCGTTGCAGTAGTTGTCCGTTTAGGCAGTGGTATGTGTAGATTGCCGAGGTAATAGTCTGGTTGCAACATCAGGGATGTATGTTTTGGAATGGTTTGAGATGGGCTTTAGCTTAGCTGGGACTGATATTCAGACTAAGGCCCTGTTCTTTCTGGCTTATTTTCAGCTCGTTTCAGTTCATCTCAGCTCTATTCAGTTCAGTTCAGCTCAGTTCAGTTCAGCTCAGCTCTATTCAGTTCAGTTCAGTTCAGTTCAGCTCAATTCAGTTCAGCTCAGCTCAGTTCAGTTCAGTTCAGCTCAGCTCAGCTTTATTTAATTCATTTCAGTTCAGTTTAGCTCGACTTTATTAAGTACATCCCACATTATTATTATTATTATTATTATTATTATTATTATTATTATTATTGTTTTTGTTATTATTATTATTATTATTATTATTATTATATTTATTTATTTATTTATTTATTTATTTATTATTCTATTTATTATTATTAATTAATAATTCTTATTATGATTATTATTGTTATCATCTTGATGTGCTTCATCTTCGAGGTCATTATGGACACCAATATCGCACCCTTTTTTTTCAATTTCTTTTCGAACTTTGTCCATGAATTTCTTCCGTTCTTTATCATCATGTTTGAATCCGTTCTTCCTTGAATACTTTGATGTTGTATAACTGGAATACCAGGTTTATGCATCCGAATAAAATTATGAAGTGTAAAAGCGGATACGATAATTGACATTTGATATTTCATTGTCATTTGTGGCATGTTTTTTTTAACACCTTTCACCTTCTCTTCAGCTGACCAAACACCATTTCAACCGTCATCCTCAAAGATGAATGTCGATAATTAAAATGTTCAAATATTTCGCTAGGAGGTGCATGCTTATATTCAGGATTTCAGGCACATGGTTTCTCACGTTTGGATGGCTAATAGGAGACAAATACCCAAGTGTATTCGGGTATCCCGAATCCACCAAATAATATTTACCTATAAATAATGTTTATATATAAAAATAATTAATGTTTAGATTATAAAAAAATGAAATACATGCCATATTTATCACATTTAGACGTAAAAGGTTTAGATAATAAAAAAATAATTAATGTTAATTAGACGTAAAATGTTCAAATGTTGCTTTTGTTAATTTTAAAACACAAGAAAAGAAAAAAGCAAAGTCCATTAGAGTTTACTACGAAAAAAAATACTTAAAAATTAATATTTTTTTAATATAATATTTTTTAAAAAATCGCAAATTTGTATTAAGCTAACATTTTTTCTATATTATTATTATTAGTTAGTATACTTTAATTAAACTTAAGTTTTTTCTATTAATTTCAGCTTCATTTAGCTCAGTTCAGTTCAGCTCGATTAAATTCAGTTCAGTTCAGCTCAGCTCAGCTCGATTCAGTTCAACTCAGCTCAGTTCAGTTTAGTTCAGTTCAGCTCAGCTTGATTCAGTTCAGTTCAGCTCAATTCAGTTCAGTTCAGCTCAGCCCTATTCAGTTCAGCTCAGTTCAGTTCAGCTCTAAAAACCAGAAAGAACAGGGTCTAAGTGTAGCTGATGCAGACTTTGTACAGACTGCGTGCTAAGATGCAAGGCTGTAAAGCGGTGGTAACAGGTCTGGGATTGCATGGACTGTGGCTGGTTAGACCATCCCCAAGCAAGGTCATGAGGTAGGTCATGACCTTGTTTGGTCATGGTTAATGGGTAATTAAGAGAATTAATTGGTGACCAAATTCACTAGTTTGTGACCTTATGACCAACCAAGGTCAATTTGTGACCTTTGGGAAACAATCATGACCATATTTGTGACCACTTATGTGGCCACTTTTAATTGGTTGAAAAATAAAAAAACAATAAAAACATTAATTAATGGTTGAATTTTCAATGATTGAGAAGGATGTAAAGTGAAAAATGATTGGGTTGATGACCTAGGTCGTGACCTTTTGCTTGGGAGGGTGAAAATAGGTCGGGATAATTAAGATGTGATTAACGATAAAACCGGGTCGTGACCTAGTTAGCGTGACCACTGCTTGGGGATGGTCTTACAGGACTTTCAGCGTGGAAATGATGATGCAGAGACTGGCGAATGCTGTTCTGCTGGTGCAGAAGCTTTGGCTTGTTCGAGGCATTCGGAACATGAACAATTGTTGTGAAATAGGCTTTTGTTAGTTAGCAGTTTCGATGCGTTCAGAATGTTAGACTACATAGAATACCTTGTATTAGATGTAGTCTCATAATGTACTTTTGTTTTCGATATATTATATACTTACCTTTTACCAAAAAAAAAATATAATATTGGTTCCTAAACACACCATAGAGGAATTTATGGCAAACTGAACTAATAATCAACATATATTCAAATTGAATTTGGGCAATGATAAAAAAAGCGATTTTTTTTATTGAATTAGGGTTTATCAATTTCATAAACAAAATTCAATTAGGGTTAGGAAATCCAATTATATCAGGGTTTATTAAGTTAGAAAAATCGAATTAAATTAGGGTTTTGAATTTATTTTACTTTAATAGGATCTAGTAAAGTTTATTTGATTTTTTTAACCGCCAAAAAAAAGTAAAAATATATGTTGATTAAATCGTGCAAATCTGAATTGTGAAAAATTAAATTAATATATTTTTGAAAAACTTTGAATCGTGAAAAAATAGTGGAGATTTTAATTTTTTTGGAAACTACATTAAAATTTTGGCGCCATACATATTTCCAAATCAAATTTGGCGTTATACATTAATTTTGAAATACATTTAGGGTTTAGGGTTTCAAAATATAGGATTTAGGGTTTCAAAATATATAGTTTAGGGTTTCTACAGTAAGGGTTTAACTTAAATTCTAAGTTCCATTTAAATACGTATAATGTTAAAATCGATCATAGCTTAAAATCTATATTTATAGATCATAGCGTTCAACTAAGTAGTAAGTTAAAACATATCATGGCTTAATTTAGTAATTTCATTTAAATACGTATTTTGTTAAAACCGATCATAACTTAAAATCTATATTTCATGTGTTTAACTAAGAAGTTGTGGATTGATTGGACATGGAGAGTAAGATTGTGAGGGTGGACCTTATGAGGAATCTGAATTACAATTTGGGGATTGGCTTCGGGCATCACCTTCAAAAGTCGTAAAGACGGAGCGTCATGGGAATACGTTTGTTCCATGAATCTCAGGGGACAATTTGATGAGGCTTATAAGATACAAAATGCTGATGATATCTCTTGTATGATAGAAAAACTGAATTCTATAGCCCTTGAACTGAAACATAAGAAAACTGGAAAGTTGCTTTTGAAAGGGACAGACCGAGTCAGGAGTGAGACGGGATATGATGGTGTTGTAAGTGGAGGGACGTTAGAGACTCACAGTTATTCTACTGGAGGTGCGGAGATAGGAGTGCAAGGGGTGGAAGGTGACACTTTGGGGAGCTCTGTGTCGGTTCAAGGGGAAAACGAACAAAGACAAAATATGTTTGTGCACTCGGGGTTGGCTAATGGTGAGGAGGGTGACTTAAGAGGGACTTCTATAATGGACGAGGGTGAGGAGGGGCAACAAGGAGGTGGAAGAAGTTGGAAACGGAGAGCTAGGGGAGGTGTACAGGGGGGCTATAAAGGCCGGTTGTATCCAAATTGTTTCTGGAGTTGAGGGGATCACTGGTATAGGGAAACGAAAAAATGTAGGGGACAGGGAGGATGGTCAAGAGAGTAGTGGTGAAGGAGATATGAAACGTGCAAGAGTGGGTAATGATTTTGGACATACTAAAGTAGCGGCGGTTGATGATAATCAACCCCGCGAACAACATTGAAATTTTTAAGTTGGAACTGTCAAGGGTTGGGCAATCCCTTGACAGTTGGTACCCTCCGGGATTGGTGTTGGAGGGAAACCCCGGATATTGTTTTTGTTTCGGAGACAAAAATAAATGCTCGAGAGTTGGAGATTATTCGGAATAAATGTGGTTATACTTCAGGGCTGTGCATTAGTAGTAGAGGGCGGTCGGGAGGGATTGGTATGTGGTGGAAAGATTTGAATGTTACTCTTTTGTCGTATGATCATAATAATCATGTGGCCATTCACGTTTTGGGGGAGGATGGAGTGGTAGCGTGGAAAGCTGTGGGTGTATACGGGTGGCCAGAACAAGCAAATAAGCATAAAACTTGGGAGATGTTGAGAAACCTTTGTATAAATTAAAATGAGACGCCTATTATTATTTTTGGGGACTTCAATGAGATTCTTTGTGAGAATGAGAAGGAGGGGGGGCTAGACGAAGTGACCGATAGATGAACGATTTTCGGGAGGCTTTGGATCACTGTGGCCTAACTGATTTGGGATTTCAAGGAAACCCGTTTACATGGCAGCGTGGGCGTGGTGATGGTACTTTTATTCGGGAGAGACTTGACCGGGCAGTGGCTACGGTGGAATGGTGTGCTCTATTTCCTCTTGCCCAGGTTCGCCGTTTTTCTATTTTTTCGTCTGATCATTGTGCTATTATTATTGAGGAGGAGAGGCTGGGGGTAAGGGATAAGCAGAAAAGAGGTTTCCGGTTTGAGCCTTTTTGGTTAACGGAACCCGAATGTGGTGAAGTTGTGAAAAAAGCATGGGAAGGGGTAGTAGGTTTTAATGTGGTACAGAAAGTTGCTGAGTGCTCTAACAAGCTAACAAGGTGGGCCAGAAAGAGGTTTGGTAATATAAAATGGGAAATCCGTAACCGAGAGACAACGCTTGAAAGGGAACAAAAAAAACTCCATCTGCGGACATGCTTAATCGGTGTAGGGCGTTAGCTAAGGATTTGGAGAACTCCGTATACATGAGGAAACATATTGGCACGTTCGAGCTAGGAAGTGTGAATTACGAGATGGGGATAAGAACACAAAATATTTCCACCATAAGGCTAATCAACGTCAAAAGAAAAATTTAATTAAAGGTTTAGAGGATAATTTGGGGCATTGGCAGACTGAGGAAGGGAAGATTTCTGAGGTAATAGGGGAGTATTTTTCTGAAATCTTTTCGTCGGAATATCATTCGGTTGCTTCGGAGGTGCTAAATTGTGTTAAACGTGTTATTGATTCCTCTATGAATGATCACCTTGATGCACCTATTGATAATGAAGAAATTCAAGATGCTCTTTTTCAAATGAATCCGAATAAGGCCCCTGGTCCGAATGGTTTTCACGCCCTCTTTTATCAGAAATTTTGGAGTATTGTGGGGCAGGATTTATGTAGTTTTATTCGGGAGTGGTGGGATGGAGGAGGTGATATGGAGGACCTCAATAAAACATTGGTGGTGCTTATACCGAAGTGCAATAACCCAAGGAAGATAACGGATTTCCGTCCTATCAGCTTATGTAATGTAGTGTACAAGATTATATCCAAAACTTTGGCGAATAGATTGAAAGTATTTTTGAATTCGATTATTACTGAAAATCAAAGTGCTTTTACTCCGGGTCGTTATATTACGGACAATGCTTTAATAGCCTTTGAGATTTTTCATTCCATGAAAAGGGGTGGTGAGGGAAGAGGGGGTAATATTGCTCTTAAATTAGACATGAGCAAAGCTTACGATCGGGTGGAGTAGAGTTTTTTAGGGGAGGTTATGGGGCGTATGGGGTTCTCGGAGGCATGGAGGTCTCGGATTTTGCGATGTGTATCCACTGTTTCCCATTCGGTGGTCATTAATGGGCAGCCTACACGGTGCGCCAGTCCTAGTCGGGGACTTCGTCAGGGTGACCCTATTTCACCTTACCTCTTCCTCCTTTGTGCGGATGTATTTTCTCTATCTATCCGACTGGCTGTTGAACGAGGTAGTATTCATGGAATGCGGATTTGTCGAGGGGCTCCTACTGTTTCACATTTGTTTTTTGCTGATGATAGCATTCTTTTCGCTAGAGCAAATACAGAGGAATGTTCGGTTTTAGCTAATATTATTAGCCAGTATGAACGAGCATCAGGGCAGAAAATTAATTATACCAAATCAGAAATTGTTTTTAGCAAAAGAGTGGGAAGTCAGATGCGGAATGATATCAAACATTTGTTTGGAGTTTGTGAAGCGGAGAAGCATGAGAAGTATCTTGGTATTCCCACAATCATCGGGAAATCAAAGAAGGCTATTTTTGCTATATTGAAAGATAGAATTTGGAAGAAGTTAAGGGGATGGAAGGAGAAATTATTATCTAAACCCGGTAAGGAGATTTTGATTAAAGCGGTGGCTCAAGCGATTCCAACTTATATGATGAGTTTGTTTGCTATACCGGATTGTATTATTTCCGATATTCATGCTATGTTTGCTAGATTCTGGTGGGTTTCGTTGGATACTCAACGACATATTCATTGGATGCGATGAAATCGTTTGTGTAAACCAAAGGCCATGGGGGGCTTAGGGTTCAGGGATCTTCATGTTTTTAACCAATCTTTATTAGCCAAGCAGCTTTGGCGTTTACTGATTTATCCAGACTCTCTTGTTGGGCGAATTTTTAAAGCTCGTTACTTCAAACATGATTCAATTATTGAGGCTCGACGCGGGTATGATCCGAGTTATACTTGGCGAAGTCTATGGGGTGCCAAAACTTTATTTCTGGAAGGGCTACAATGGCGGGTAGGTAATGGCCACCGTATAATGTTATGAGATGAAGCGTGGTTGCCCGGAGAGGGTGTGGGTAGGATCCCGAGAGCCAATTTAGAAGCGGACCCTTTAATGACTGTGGCGGACATCATTAATTCGGAGCAAGGATGCTGGGATGTTTCAAAAGCTAGGGAATTTTTATTGGCTGAGGATGTTGAACGTATGATCCAAATTCCTTTGAGCAAAAAATTTCCTGTTGATGAGCGTTTGTGGTGGCCGGATAAGCATGGTCTGTTTTCGGTGAAATCGTGTTATTGGTTGGGAATGAAAGGACGTTTTCAGGCAGAGGATAATCCTTCTTCGTTGCTTGATTCCTCTATTTGGAGATCGTTATGGACATTGAATCTCCCACCCAAGCTAATTCACTTCATTTGGAGAGCCTTAATTGGTATTTTACCAGTTCGTAAAACGCTCCATTTCCGTCATTGTTGCTCTTTGCCCTTGTGTAATTTCTGCACGGATGAGGAGTGTCTTAATCATGCTATTTTCGAATGTCAATGGGCTAAAAGGGTCTGGGAGGATAGTGAGTGTCGGGATATTATTAATATTACAACAACGTTCACGGTTGAGGAACGAATAGTATGGGTATTGCGAAATGCAGAAGATGAGATACGGGGACGATTCTTTGCCTTAGCTTGGGCAATTTGGACAATACGGAACCAACGAATTTTTGTTGAAAACCCACCTTTACCAGAGATAGTCATGGTTGGTTTAATTAAATTGGTCACTGATTATAGGGGGTATGCAGAGAAGGTGTTGAATGGTCCGTGTCTAAACAGAAATTCGTTTGTTGGTAGTTCTTCATGGAGTACACCGAACTGGGGTGTCGTAAAAATTAATACTGATGCTTTTGTTTCGTGAACAGGGACTGTCGGGCTTGGTGCTGTTGCGAGAGATAGGTGCGGTAATATGCTGTGGGTCGGGAGTATGAAGGTGCACGCGGGTTGGTCAGTGGCTGTCGCTGAAGCGCGTGCGGTTCTATTTGGACTCGAAGTAGCAAAGTCCAGGAATGTTTGCCAGCTATTCAAATCGAAACTGATGCTTTATCTCTTGTTTTGGCAGTGAATGCTCCTCGTGAGGATCGAACCCCTGTTGGGCTATGTGTGGAGGACATTCGTTCTATGTGTTCATCTTTTTCGTCTTATTGTTTTTCTCATGTCAGACGGAATGGTAACTGTGTAGCCCATCTGTTTGCTAGGTTGTGTGATACGGTCGGTGACTCTTTGTTGATTTCAGCGGATTTTCCGCAGGCTCTGTCCGCTTTAGCGGAACTTGATTTAATATAATTTCTTTTTCTTTCAAAAAAAAAGTAGGTTAATACATATCATAGCGTAAATTTTAAATTTTATTTAATTATGTATTAAGTTAAAATTGATCATAACTTATTAAAATCTATATTTCATGCATTATTTAACTAAATACTAGGTTAAAACATATCATAGCGTAATTTAGAAATTTCATTTAGATATGTATTATGTTAAAACTGATCATAGCTTAAAATCTGTATTACATGGATTTAACTAAGTAGTAGGTTAAAACATGTTATAAAGTAAATTCTAAATTACATTTGAATACCTATTATGTTAAAATCGATCATAACTTAAAATCTATATTTCATGCGTTTAACTAAGCAGCGGGTTAAAACATATCATAACTTAATTTATAAATTTCATTTAAATATGTATTATGTTAAAACCGAACATAGCTTAAAATCTATATTTCATGCATTTAACTAAGTAGTAGGTTAAAACATATCATAGCTTAAGTTCTAAATTTCATTTAAATACGTATTAAGTTCAAACCGATCATAACATAAAAAATTTATGGGTTTTTCTACGGGGTGCCCCTGAACTATTCGAGTTTCTAACTTGTACCCTCGCGTTTTTCAAATTATCAGTTGTACCCTTAAACTCTACTAATCAGTCCCAAACGTGACCCTTAGTTTCTAAACCGTCAAGTTGAGACGTTAAATGCCTATATGGCGTGATGATTTGGACTACTTGTGCTATGTGGCTATGACGACTTTGGTTTCCCTATGTTTTTCCCTCTATTTTTCTAGAAACTTTCCCTCCTTTTTTTTATACTTCAATTTTATATTTCACACCTCAAATCTCGTATTTATATGCTACTTTCTCATCCTCTCTCTCTATTCTTTTATTTTAATTTCCCCTCTGGAAGGTGGTATGCAAATATGATTAAGAGATATAGAGAGGGGAAATTAAAATAGAAGAATAGAGAGAGGATGAGAAAAGTAACATATAAATAGGAGATTTGAGGAGGGAGATATGAAAGTGAAGTATAAAAAATGGAGGAAAAACAGAGGGAAGTCAAAGTAATAGCCACATAGCATAAGTAGTCCAAATCATCACGCCATGTAGGCATTTAACGTCTTAACTTGACGGTTTATAAACTAAGGGCCACGTTTTGAACTAATTAGTAGAGTTTAAGGGTACAACTGATAATTAGAAAAACGCGAGGGTATAAGTTAGAAACTCGAATAGTTCAGGGGCACCCCATAGAAAAACCCAAAATTTATTTATCTATATTTTCCTAATTTATTCTTATTATCTATATTTTACTTATTGATTTTTATTATTTATATTTTTATTATTTATTTAAAATTTAATACAATGACACGTCTACCATTTTGTAGTTTAAAAAAATAAAAAACAATAAAAAATAAATAAAAGGGTTAATATTGCCGCCTAATCCACTATAAATATGTATAATCCCCTTCCCCTCCCTCTTACCCTTTATTTTATAACTTCTCCTGTAAAACCTAATCCCCTAACTAAAACGAAACTTTAGTAGAATACAAAAAATTAATAAATTTCTGGAAACTTTTATTTACTAAAACGATATCTTAATTAACTACAAAAAAATAAAAAATAATGGAAATATTTATTTACTAAAAGGAATTGTTTAATTTTAAAACTAATTTTAAAAATAATGGAAATATTTAGAAATTGTTTATTTATTTAAACTAAAATTTAATTAAATACAAAAAGCATTTCCAACAATATTCGATTACTAAATCGTAAAATTTTAAAAGTTCCTTGATTTTTGTTAACAAAACCGAATTTTTTACAAAAAATACAAAATTTTCTTAATTATTGTTGATGAGAGTTATGTCATCCACAAAGGGGTAGTGTACATAGCTAATCGTGGTGCCTTCTCCAAGGGACGAGCACTAGTAGAAAAATAGTCATTTGCGGCGCCAAAAAAGGGGTCACTTGAGGCGTTTTTGATGTAGCAGCAAATAAGGGGGCCGCAAATATAAAAAGCTATCTGCGACGGAAAAAACGCCGCAATTAAGAAGCTATTTGCGGCGTTTTTTAAAAAAAGCGCCGCAAATAACATCTCTATTTGAGGCGTTTTTCTCAAAAAAACGCCGCAAATAGCACCTCTATTTGAGGCGTTTTTTGGGAAAAACGCCGCAAATAGGTACTAAAAAAAAAATTATTTTTTTTTACGTGAAATTATGTAAACAAATTGTTTAAATATAATAACTCTCAAATGTATTTTTCCACAAGAGAATCTTACATTATTTTTGTAATTATTCTAAATTATTCTAAAAATAAACAAGAGGTTACCTTTACAGTCAAAATGAACACCAAGTGATTTCACTCGTATTAAACTACTAGATTGAATTACAACCAAGTACTTCTGAATTAACTGGGCATCACACGATTCGCAACAATATCAGTAATTGATTTATTGATGTACAGACATCGTCCTTGATCGGTCTTGTTATATCCTACAGAAATCAGAATAGAGCATATATGAGAAGGATAGCCAAGACTCAGCAAACAAGGTGGTCAAGAACTCAACTACCCTAGAGGCCAGGAGTGATTGATAGATACTTTTACGGAATCAACTCCATGTATCATCATCATTACTGTTTCGCAAATGAAATACTTGAGAATAGAGTTATAAATCAAGAAATAGGATCTCACCTGATAATAGCTAGAGATTAGCTTCAGGATGCTGCTCTCATAGCACCTAACCAAAAGGTTGAAAGAGTAACCACGTAAGCAACTAAGCATGGTATTTTTAAAAGAAATAATGAGAATAATGGAAAAGGCTCACCAATTCTCAAACATATGTCCAGGAATCTCCAGTAAGTCAGGGTCAACGCGTAAGCCTGAGAATCGAGCAAGTGAAGAATGGTTGCATAAATGATAGAGCCTGAATTACACACCATCAACCTTATGTTATTTACAAAAACGCTTTGCAAGAAAAACACGTCACTGATGACACTGACAAATATGTTTTACAAGAAAATTTACTTGTCACGGTATTTGATCAAAGTGCTTGCTAGCCAACCGGACCCAGCGTCTCCTTCAGATAAGATGAAGAAACTGTACTGAAATCACAGGTAGAATCTTAATGAATTGATGATTGATCCTAGCAGACTTTAAAAAGTAACACAAATATGCCAAGAGAACTATTCATCCATCAATCTTATTATTCCAGCTAGCCTTCACTAATGACACATGACATACAACAGAAGAGATATTTATGGGCACGGCTTATGCGTCGGTTTACAGCAACTGTAACAACTTAAAAGCTGTCAAAATGCAGACTTCAAGAGTTTCGGTTGTCAATATTACTCATGGCACATAAAATTGAAGCTTAAAAGCTACCAATCACTAGAAGTATCAAGGTTTATATGCCTAATAAAGAAATAATTATCATGCCGTGTCAAGGAAAGTGAATCACATAAACTATAAAATTGCATTTTTCACCAGTATAGATTCTTATAGTGAAAATCAGATTTACATTACCAAAGCATAACTACAGGTGTTGAATAACAAGGATGTCAGTATCTGTGAGTTCTAGACACGAAATCCTATTCAAATTCAGATGACCCCTTAAACAAGAATTTCTACAAATGAATTCAGTTATATTACAAGTTCAGTTGTTTATTAAAGCTACTCACACAACTGCGTTGCTGTACACAATGCCTCCTTTCAGTATGCTCAGCCTCTCAGGATTATGCCCAATAGTTTTGTCATCCATTGCCTGAAATAAGTGTTGGAATAAAAATGTGATGGCGGGAACGATAAGTGCATATGGTAGAAGTAATTAAAATGATAGAGGATTATGTGATGTCACACCAAGAGCCCACTATGAAACCAATAAAATTTAGAAAAATAAGGGAAAAAATATTAGCCATTAGCTTTTGGACTGTTAAATCCATTGCATTTAGCATTGTACTTAACCGTTAGTCTTAGGAAGTAGGAATAGGGCTGTCAATATTCATCAATTTGTAACTTAGGATTAACAATGTTATTTATGCATACATTTTTGTATAAATACCCCAATACAATGAACAACCTTTCAGAATTCATCTTGCATATTAAGATAGAACTTTCATTACCTCTCAACAGTTGAGATTTTGTTCTGGAATGATCCAACGGTCAAGTGTTTTGGTGGGTTGAAGAGAGTATACTGATTTTATATTGATATAAAAAAACAAGTACTTTGATTAAATCCTGAGATATTTGAGGAGCCATAAGTAGAAGTGCGTAAAAAATTGGATGAAATGCATTCTATGCTACTTGACAATAGAAAAGAAGGCAGACGATATGTACCAGGCATTTAGAACTCTCAACTTCCTTCAATGTCTCAAGTGGAATCTTATTATCCTAGACACAACCAATTGTTCTACTATGCAGAATTTACACATCAAGGTTTCCTAAATCTAAAATCAAAATGTAAAACCCCTCGCGAAGGCGGAAATATAAACATACAAAAGTACTAAAAATGCAGCGGAATTAAAACTTTTTAAACATTAACAACATGCGAGGTGAATTAAAACTGAAACTGAAATAGATAACTGATAAAACAAAATAGATAAGTTTAACAGTTCCAAATACTGAAACGAAATATATACACAGCCTGGGATGGAACATCCCTACAGGCACCAAAACGCAAAGTAACAAAAGTCTAAGAGTCTAGCTAACGATAGGGTATAAGTCATATGATGAAGGATCATCACTCGCTAGCCCTCCTGTGAACCCCGATCCAATCCAGCATGTACCTACATACATGAAAACATGTACGCCACAATCAGTAGGGAGTGACTAGAGTTCTCCTAGCCACCTTTTGTGACAACACGTAACAGGTAAAGCAATACAGAATACTCCAACATATAACCACATGTGAAGTATAAACATCTTATCAACTGTCTCAACTGACATGCGATACTAATGCATAGCTCTCAACCCAACTTCATAAACCGCTAGGAAGGAGAGCCGGTTTCCCTACTGGTTACCCAGTCGGGGGGTCTTTCAGTCCAACTATTTATGAAACCGATCAAAGAGTCACCCAATGCCTTGGATGAACAATACTAAAGTCATACATAAGACTCAACAACAATAACATCTAAACATCCATAAACACATCTGTCTCTGATACGATACCATCACTAGGCAAGCAGATAAATTCAGCAAGTATAAGGTTCAGCGGTCAACTTAAGACATAACATCTAAGCAAGTATGAAACCGATCAAAGAGTCACCCAATGCCTTGGATGAACAATACTAAAGTCATACATAAGACTCAACAACAATAACATCTAAACATCCATAAACACATCTGTCTCTGATACGATACCATCACTAGGCAAGCAGATAAATTCAGCAAGTATAAGGTTCAGCGGTCAACTTAAGACATAACCTACATACCAAAACATCAGCAAGTAAGAAGGTTCAGCGGTCAACTTAAGACATAACCTAATTACCAAAACATTCAGCAAGCAAGGACTCAGAGGCCAGCTTAAGGCATGTTCCCGCCATTCAGCAAGACACTAGACTCAGCGGCCAACTTAAGGCATAGACTAGCATCCAAAAGTAAAGGACTCAGAGGCCAGCTTAAGGCATGTCCCTTCACCACATCACAAGGTACTAGACTCAGAGGCCAGCTTAAGGCAAGTCCTAGCACCAAACATCTGCACTCCGGGTGAGGTGTTACGACCTAAATGCCCCGTTGTGCAGCTGCTCTACTCGTCAGACTCAGAGGCCAACTTAAGGCATGTTCCAACGCGATCACAATCATACATATCTGGGCTCAGAGGGCAGCTTAAGGCATATCCCAGACACGACAAACATACACATATAGGGCTCAGAGGTCAGCTTAAGGCATACCCCCATATACGGCAAACAACTCACGTATTAAGCTCAGAGGCCAGCTTAAGGCATACCTTAATACGCATCAATACAATTCCATCCAAGTCTATGGACTAATCTATAGTTCTATTTTCTTAACCTCTAATCAACACTTAATTGATCCCGGAAACTAAGTTGAGGGAAAGCCGGTTTCCCTTTCGGTTACCCGATCGGGGGGTCTCTATCCTTACTCCATTCCCGAACTCAATATAATGTTGTCCGTCCTCCGGGGACCTCATATACATATCACGGGTATACAAAACGAGTTTCAATCAAAACCGATTAATCGTTTGAAAGTTAAGAATGAATTACGATTCAAAATATAGCTTACAGGGGTCCCCAACTGGTCGGCAGGCAGCCGGTCGGCCGGCTGGTGACCACCTCAGCCTTTCCTTTACTTTCAAAACAAACAACACAAGGACTCCCAGCCGGTCGGCAGGCAGCCGGTCGGCCGGCTGGGAACCCCATTCCCTAGCCTTTGCTATTTCGTAAACCAACCCATACGTACTCCCAGCCGGCTGGCAGGCGGCCGGTCTGTCGGCTGGGCTCCCTTTCTACCTAGGTTCTTCGCAAAACAATACAACAATACACAAGGGACTACCAGCCGGTCGGCAGGCAGCCGGTCGGCCGGCTGGCAGTCCAAATGCCAAAAACTTCAAAAATCACAAAAACACAAGACGCACTCTCATCCGGTCGACCGGCGGCCGGTCGGTCGACCGGCGGCCGGTCGGTCGACCGGCTCAGAGAGCCTGTAACGAAAATCGCCAATTTCCAGCAAATGCTAAATTTCATAAATCGACAAACAATCTTCAATAATCACTACAAGTATGATTTGCCCAACATTATAAACATCCAATACTACTATCTTATCAGCATACAAATCCCATAACAATCCTCAAATGATTATATCAAGTATCCGTCGCAAAATGTGTAAATTTCAGAAAAACAACATATGAGCATATGAACAACAACAAGCATGAATTCATCACAAATAAACATTCCTAATCATGTTACTAAGTCCTTTAAACATTATTCTTCAATCAAAACAGAAACTTAACATAAAAACACAACAAACTTGCTAATATACACATAAAGGCCGAGTTATCTCATTATCGTCACCTCTCAAGAGATTCCGGCTAAAGATCCTCCTCTACTAAGTTGCTAACACCCTCTGGATCGTCTAAGCCCTCGCCTACAACATAAACAAACGGGTTTAAGGACTTAAAACGGGATTTAGGGAAAACAGCCCCATTTTCGAGTTTAAGGATTTGCAAAATGAAAGTGATAGATGGCTTGGAAATCGAATGAGGATTCCGAAAATGTTATTGTTACCTCGATTTGGTTAATGGATGATGAAGAAAAGCTCAAAAGAAGATGTTAACAATGGAGGTTTTATGAGAATATGTTTTACAGTGGAAATGTTGAGGATGGAGGATGCATATGTCGTAAAGGGGTTTATGGGGGTTTTATGGATTGTCCTTTCCGAGTCAATTAAACGGGTCGGACATTTGAACGGATATTAAGACGTGAGTTTAAGTTTACCAAGTCCGTATTCGTCTTAAGGACTTAAGGTTCTTAAGACGGATCTTACTAATTAAATTAAAACCTTTCACAATAAATTATTAAAATATTATTTTATTACTTAAAATAATTAAAGGTCTTTAAATATAAATCACGAAAATACGGGATGTTACACAAATGACATGTTAACCTGGTAAGTCATGTTCCTGGAAGCAGGAGACCACTCCTGGATAATTCTTTTTCTGATAAGCTCTGGATCAATAGTGGGGGGAATCCGAATATCAAATCCCGCCTCCGCTTCTGATGGCTGCATATTCATAGCATATCCCGCCTCCGCTTCATTATATTTCTTTGTTATTAAGACAGAAATTTCATTATCATTATTGGCTATCAAAAAGCAAACTTTCCGAAAGAATTGCCAAAAGGAATATTGAATAGAAGAGACAAAAAGCACTTATACTCACCACTCATCACCCAGAAGCTAAGCATGAATTTACTGCAGTCAATACAACTAGTTTGAGAAACAATTGAACATACCACTTGGCCGAATTCATGGAAAAGGCTGACAACTTCAGAGAATCTCAATACTACAGGAGAGTCAATATCTTCTTTCAAGAGCTGGGTCATCAGAAGAACTACCGGAACCTGGCATTATAATAATGTTGAGCAACAATCAACAATCAACAAATGTAAATTTCAGTAACAATCAACACGTACAAAATTCGTATGCTCACCTGTCTGGCACCATTGGACAACAATGAGCCATTCTGAAGAGGTAATACGCATGTTTGACTATATTTTTCTTCCCTGAATCAGACAGAATGTCGCAAATCAAGAAATTTTATAGCTAACTTTTCCACTGACAGAATTAAATGGAAAGAATGAGCAAGAGTTGCCAAACCTAGAGTAAAGGTCTAGGTAGACATAGCTTAAATCAAAGACAGAAAACACACGTACATCATCATGCCACACATCGGCACTCACAATTTCTTCAAATCTTAAGACCTGTGAAAAGAACAAACAGCTTACTGAATGTACATCTTTGTAAGCGGAAAAAAAACAAAATTAACCTACAACGATGAGGATGAGAAGTTTTTGTCTTTCTATGTTGGGATATTCATTAGGATATTTCGAGCTACTATCAGAATACATAATACAGACAATTTGTCAGTGCGCTGTATTCTAATAACAGCTTGAAGCTTAACTTCATAATCCCACGGATACATAGTAGTATAGTACTAATCCAATGGATAATTAACTTCATAATCCCACGGATAATTATCCAATGGACAATTGGATACACAGTAGTAGAGACAAAATTTAACTGTATTCAAGATATCTTCAGACCTTTGATGAAGTCTTAGCCATTCTAGAACAAACAACATATTCTGCATAATTATCATAGACAAGCAACCGAGCAAATTTATGACGAAGCAGAACCTGAAAAACATGAACTTGTCAATAATTAGAGTGTAACTAAACAGATGGACCTGCAGGACCTTCACAAACAATCCTGCATTGTTTCTCACCAAATTTTCCAACAAGGGCACATTAACAGCCAAGAATATAGCAGTCCAAAATTTCTGATTCTGGCGTGTCCGAAATAGGTAATATTTACCACTAGCAGTTAGTATATTTGTTACATTCTAAGCTGCAAAGACAAGAGAAGGTCAGTGAACAATGTACGAACAGTGAAAAAATGAAAAATATACGGAATAACAAATGTATTTTGCCCTGATATTGAATCCAACTTTCTTATCTCTTCGGAATCCAACTTTACACTGATATTGAATCACAAGACCTTAAAGACTTATATTGTAATTGAATAAATTAAAACGAAACCCTAATTTGGACCAACCCTAATCATAATATCTAATCAATTTAGATTTGTTTAATACTTCAAAGTTCAAACACAACAATGATAATGTTATATTTATCGATTAAAACAACAACAACATCATATAGGACCGTAATGCAATTAAATAAGTAAATAGTCGATTACCCAAAAAATTTAACTAATTCAAGAGCAATCAGGAACGAATGGTACCTATTATACTGGAGGCAGATGTGCGATGTGGCGGAGTCGGATGGTGCATGTGCGTCTGGGCAATGGTGGCGGAAGAGCGGAGAGTGGTAGGTGAGTAGCATTTTTCAGGTAAGCTTAAAGGGGGTGAGAGAGTTGCAGTCAGGTGTTGAATGAATTAGGGATCGAGGGATAAGGGGTGAAGAGCGAGAGTTTCATTTGTTTTTCTATTTTTCTTTTTTCCAAAAACTCTTTCATATTTGCTGCGTCAGTTGAAAAACGCCTCATATGTACTATTTGCGGCGTTTTTTTAAAAAAACGCCTCAAATAATTATTTGTTTTTTTTAAAAAACTGAAATACTGAATTTTATTTGCGGCTGTTTGACAAAAACGCCTCAAATGATAAGCCGCAAACGATTGTTTTTCCACTAGTGGAGGTACACTTGATATTTTATTGATCAGGTCCCTCAGCTCTTGGTACACTTGATATTTTATTGATCAGGTCCCTCAGCTCTTGGTACTGTAATTCCATCGTGTTACCTGCTCATGCAAGAGGTTTAGAAACAGGCATAAATAAACCAAATATAATACGTTTCAATCACGCTCCTTTAAAAAAATTGATTGCTTGGGTGTCTAGTTATTGGGTTTACAGTGATTATAGATCAAGCCTGTCATCTTGGTGTCTACTGGGCGGACGTTCCTCCTAGACACGCTATGGGGAATTTGTTACTTAGTGGAGTTATTGCATTAATGATGGATTGAGACTTTTATGTTGATGTCTGTTGAGTGAGGGTTCTTGCGATAGATGAAAAGTTAGTTCCAAGAAGACCACTAGACAAAGGATTACCTGATGTCTATTGCACATTGGGAGACTTGTAGAAGATAAGACGTATAGTCTCTTAGGCTCAATGACTCCACTTGGCGATACTCCTCCAAGATCTAGTACTCTGGTGACCAACTTTGGAGGAATTGGTCGAAATGATCCTTTGTTGGTGGTTGGCTTCACGACCCTAGGGGCTGCAAGCTCGACGCTGGTTTAGACTGGGCCACCACTGGAATATGGTTCTTAAGATCCTGATTTTCCTTCTTCAGACTCTTTATGACCTGGTGTAGAGTGTTCATCTCCCGAATCACCAATTGCATTGGGTCGGGCAGAGGGGGTTCAAAGTCTTGTAAACTTCTCCTGATGTTGGCTCCTAGATCTGGGTCCTGGTATCAGTTTCACTCCTGTTAAAACTGCGTGCTTTCTCTACAACATTTTAGTAGGCTAGCTTCAGAAGCTGTCTTAGACACCTGCAGAGGTTTAAAAGGCGGCGACATGGTCTTGTGAGATATGCTAGTAGAGGTCATCTACCTGGATACTGAAGGCAAGCTGACTAGTCCTATAAATGTCGGGAAGGTTTTCCTCTAGGGTTTAGGGATGATGTAATTTGGGTGCTGGATGAATTCTAGTTGGTTCCAAACACAACGACGAACAAATTTTTGCGAGATTTGTCTATAGAAAATGGTCCATATGCGCCACGGTAGGCACCAAATTGTTTTAGTCAAAAATTGACCAGCCTATTAAATCATTTTATGGTGGGTCAAAGCGATCTACTCTATTAAATCGTTTTAATTTATATGTGATTTATGGTAAAATATTAGAGAAAATAAATATGAAAATAACGATGAAGAGAAAGTAAAATATAAAGACACGAGACTGGTGACGTGGAAAACCCATAGTGGGAAAAACCACGGGGGCCTCATAATTTCACCAAGTATGCACTGTAATTATTTGACGATTACACTATAAAAGGAAAGCTAAGAATACAAGCTCTGCAGGAACTTTTCACGTTGGATCCTGAGTTGAGACCTGATTTGGAGCCTAAGTCAAGACCTGATCTAGAAGTTGCGTCGATGCCAGATCTGGAGCCTGAGTGTATTTGCTGAATTTAGGAGTGTTGTTCTTATGGGGATGTGGATGAATGGTTGTGATGGTGGTTGCACGGTGTGAATGATGATTATATGGTGTGAGATATGATATGTGTTTTGTTGTACATTGTGACTCCCTCTCATCTCCCTTATGTTTGATTTAGCTTTTATAGTTTACAAACTCTTATAGGATCCTACGTAACCGCCTTTTCAATGCCTCATTAGTTGCTCCTTTAAATATGCTTCACTAAATGCTCCAATATCTGCATCCATGCTCTTACTCCATGTTGGACGCATTGTTGATGATGACAACTCTTCCATATCCAATTCAATCTTTGGCTTAATGGGTTATCTAGATATGTTATTGACAGGTCTTGAACAAGCCAAGAATGCGGAAATGAAGATGGGCTACAACCGTGATTTACTTAGATAATTTGTGAGGGTATCAAACTTGTGTTTAGTCTTTGCTTTCGGTCCAACAAAGTACGGTTTAAATTAACAAAAATAATGTTGGTTTTAATTATCCTTCTGAAATATCTTTCTAAAACTGTCAAAATTATTTTGTAAAGGAAAAAATCTTTTTCAAATAAGAAGTTGCTTCCTAATTGATCTCAAATTGCATTATCATAGCTTGCAAAAAGATTTGATTCCTTAAAAAGCTCTCAATAGTTGAACAAGTATATAAGACTTGTGATTCTAACGTGAGAAATCAAGAAAAAGGATTCTGACTTGTTTTCACATACAAGGCATATTTCTTAAGCAAGTTAAAAGTTCTTAAAAACTGGTTTTCAGCAAAAAGGACGTTCAGCAGAATTTTTATCAAAAGATTTTTGCAAACAGTTTTAGTAAACCGCACTTCCATGTCCGACTGTGATCAAAGCAAGTTCGTTTACTCGTAGGATAATTTTGCTCGCCTTTGTTCACATCTATTGAATATCTCAAGGAGACAAAATTTGTAATCAGTGTTTTGTTCTTTCACTTAGTTGTAAGAAAAATATTTGGAGTACGGGTTGTACTCGAGTTGCACGATCGGGTTGATCGTGGGATTGTTTTTGTAATCGAGTTTGGTTATAAAAATAATAAGAGAAAGGAGTGGACGTAGACCTTTAGAGAGTAGGTCGAACCACGTTAAAAATCGCGTGTCTTGTATCTACTCTTTATTTCAGTTTTCGTACTTCGTCGTTTCATTCGTTTTTTTTATCTCGTGACTAATTTCACAATCACAGCACAAGTTACAATATTTTGGACAGTCTCCAATACTGTTTAAATCCGTTTGTGTGCTGTCAACGAAATTAGTAGAGTAAAAGTAATTTTTTAAAAAAAAGGAGTACTTAATTCACCCCCTCCCCCTCTTAAGTACCGGATCGATAAACTCATTACTCCAGATTTGTAACTGTAGTAACCCATTTAATAGGAAGTATAACTGCTTTGACTTGCTCCTAACTCGTAAAAGAAGACTCATGCATGTGGACTATTTTTGGTTTGACTAATCTGATGGCTATCATTTGTCCACGTCATCAGTCCCCTAACCTAATATCTATTAATTAATAGTAGCTCGCCACGTCATTGGTGATAAAAGAATGATTTTTTAATCATAACAATTACCCTCTCAAGTTGAAGAAGATGGTGATACTTACTGATGAAATAGTTATCTAGGGTTATAACTTATAAGTGATCAAACTTTTTTCTTTTTGCCAAATTTAGAAAGAGAATAATAACCTTTAGACAAATGACAATCCTTTCGTTTTGGTAGTTGTTAACCTTTTCTATTTATAAGCGTCATAGTGAATAGTTTATCTCTCTATTTTGATGAACAATTTGATCATCAACACTAAATTCGCTCCACTAATCAATTATTGTTAGTGTGCAAACCCATGTCCCACATCACCAATGTAAAGATGAAATAACATCTCTATAAGTGTCCTGAAAATATAATAATACGAGGCTTTTGGAAAAGAGTCCAAAAGTAAATCCGTGAGGTCTTGACCCAAAGCGGGCAATATCGTACTATTATGGACATTGGACACCGGCGCAGCAGAGGCCCAACACGAGGTATTTACGCTTCCGTACAACAAGTGGTATCAGAGCCCAATGTTTGACTTGGGCTAGACACGAGGATGCATCATCAGACCCAAGACTTGAAGTTGTACACCGTAAAAGCTCGGGGTGAGTCATTGAGCAAGCCCCGTCCAAGCCTAAATGGATGAAAGACGTCATAGGTCTTGTAGGACAAAAGATCATTTGTGTACTAGAGCGGTTGATCAGGTGGACCCTTATCAGATTGGGTGCCACAGGTCTGATGGGTCCTTTCCAGGTTGGGTGCCAGAGACCATTTGTATTCTAGAACTTCTGAAGTGACGGACCCGTTTCAGGGTATATTGGATGTAGAGGATGTTCGATATGCATGTGTAGCAAATCCCCAAGAAGGGCACATGGACATGTTGATATATGAGCATGTGAGGGCACTCACTTGACCATGCGGTGACATGTGGTGCAAGACATGATTCGTGATAGCATGATGTGTCGGCTAAGGGGATGTTATTAAGACTTGGTGATGTTTCGTGTGTCTAAAAGTTGGGGTTTTAGAGTGTGGGAGTTTCCATGGAGGTCAAGGTCCGAGATAAGATGATGGTCCTTGGTTTGAGGGGAGGATTGTTAGGGTGCAAACCCATGTCCCACATCAGCAATGTAAAGATGAAATAACATCTTTATAAGTGTTCTGAAAATATAATAGTACGAGACCTTTTGGGAAGGAGCCCAATAATAAATCCGTGAGGTCTTGGTCCAAAGCGGACAATATCATACTATTATGGAAATTGGACTCCGGCGCAGCGGAGGCCCAACACAAAGTATTCATGCTTCCCCAAAACAATTATCATATAAGAAAATTGGTCGTCCCTTCCACTTTGCTTGGTATTTATGACAAAATCAAAGATAAACATATACCATAATACTCGTAAAGTCGTAATATTCAGTTGGAAGATATTGTGTGAAATTTTTGAGGAATGGCTGTGTGCAAATGTCTACTTTTCAACAGGGGAAAACAAAGTTATACTGCGGTACTATACATCATTCATTAGGCTCCTATCAGAAACCGAAAACATGTTTATTACGCTTAACAATTTGACAAATTGCGTAATTGAAGCATATTGATGTTGAGCCATGCAAAATTTCAAACGTACGAAATGAACAGTAAGTTGTTTTGGTCAAAAATTACCTAAACGGGTCGAGAATTACCAAAAGTTGTTGAAGTCGGGTTATAGTGATTTTTGGGAGAAATAAATGGTATTTGTGTTAGAAATCGTAAAGGTAGAAAGAATTAGGAAAATTAAAAGAAGTAAGAGGCGGAGGAACGCAAGGAAAGTTGTTGACGCGGGAAACCCGTTAGGGAAAAACCGCGGGGGAAACCGAGTTCCGCCAATTCCACTAGAAAGTTCGACCAGAAAGTCGAATAATATTACAAGTGTTTTTTGCTTAATTCTAGTGAGAGAAGTATCTATTCTAATGTATTGTGTGGAGTGATCTTGAATGCCCTCTTCATGCTGCTTCTCTTTCTATTTAAGCTCTCCTCTTCTATTCGTGACCGTTGGATCAAAGCATTATCCAACGGTCAGATTCTGGGTGCAGGGTCTGCTGGCTTCTTTCCAGCTTTTTCCCCTTTTCAGCTCTCTTTCCCCCTTCCCTTTTTCCTGAGCATCTTTGTCTTATATCTCTTTTGGGTCATGCTTGGGTCTTCCTCAACAAGCTACCCATACCCACTTGCTATACTCTTCACGTGACTCCATCCCTCTTTTGTGTTTCTTGATTCCTTCTTCTATGCTCTCATTTTATTATTGACTTTGACTTACTTTAATTCCTCCACCCATACGATGACACGTGTCGAGGAGTCAAAATATTAATTTTGGGGTCCAACATTAGCCCCCAATTCTTGCATAAGTGCGCTTGTGTAAGAATTCACCCTGTTCCTGGACCCAGAGGAAGTGATTTGGTTGCCAGAAGGTTTCGGGCTACTCCTGGGGGCAGACCGCTTCCTGGACCCAATATTCGTGCTGAACAAGCACTCCGCTCCAGCAGGCAGCTATGCTGGAGGTGAAGGACACTCTGGCTGCAGAAGTGAAGGAACTGAAAGAGGCAAATGGTGCTCTGGTTGCCGAGGTGGATGCTTCATGGAGGATGCAGGATGCGCTCTTCGAGATCTTATCTGGTGTTGTTTCCCTGGTCTAAGAGATTCCTGCTCTAGATGTCCAGAATGACGATGACGGTGGATGGACTTCTTGTGTAGCACGTGGTGCTGGAGTAGCTTATTTTTCGGCCAGAATTTGATTCTGGGGGTCGCATTATGTTTTCAGTGCAGTTTTCCTGGGCCCTGTGTGGCGCCAGTAGGAAGTTCCTGGATTACTCTAGACCCTGAGTGTCAGGGGTTGCGTTGATGTTTTTCGCATTTTTCGTTTTAATGCTTTTTTCATTTTTAGGCTTAGCCGTTGTAGGCGTTTGCTTCTGCTTGATTTTTAGGCTCAGCCGTTGTAGGCGGTTTGCCTCTGTTTGATTTTTAGGCTCAGCCGTTGTAGGCGGTTTACCTCTGTTTATATGCATGCATGTTTTTGTTTGAGTATGGCCAAGTGTGGGTGCTGGCTTCAGGGTATACCCATCTCAGTCGGAGGATGCCAGGCTTGCGTGGGTGCTCAATATCGCGGGCGACGGTGTCCCGGTTGCTCGTACCCTGCTACATTCGCACGCTATTTTGTTTTATACAGATTTCACCCCTTCTGGTTGCCTGGAACCTGGGGGAAATGTGTTTGGCAGCTGAGTGCCCAGCGTGTTCCACCTTTTTAAAAGAAGTATTTTTTTAGGTGGAGGGTGTTTCAGGGTCTGGGCCCTCTTGGTCGATCGCGCTGTCGAGGATTAATGTTCCACAACACTAGCCCCCATTTCTGGAGGTAAGATGCTTATTTCAGCCTCCTTCTGGAGTCCTGGACTAAAGTTAGAAACAAAATCTGCAAGAGCTTGTGATTTTATTGCAGTATGAGTTTAAAATTTTTAAGTCACAACCATTTAGGTGTACAAACCACTTAGCCATTCTTACAGATAATTCATGTTTTCCCTAATATTGTCTTTTAGGGGATAGCTTACTAAAGTTGAGATTATGTGAGACTCAAAATAAGGTCTTAAATTATAAGAGACTGTAAATAAGCACTTACTGACATAGTGCTGGATGCTGAGAACCTTCGCGTTCTGGTACCAGAACTTACATCTGCCTTGGTTACAGATAGGTAGAGGTAGAGGGGTTCCTCTAGGATTTTCCTCCTGAGACTTTGTTGATTGTCCTGCTGTATGGCCCAGGCCTTTCATTCTTTTCTGCTGGAGCCTTCCTGGATGCAGATTCAGCGGTATTGTGGAGCCTTCTGGGTCCAGCATCTTCTTCCAGACGTACGACATCCAGAGCCTTCTGCTGCACCTGGGCGAAATTCGTGCAGGTCCACTTGGTCAGGTCCTCGTACAACTCTGAGCCCTCGGGTAGCCCCCAGCGGAAGGCGTGGATGGCGGTAGTTACATCACATCTGGGTATCGACACCATTTCTGCATTGAATCTAGCCAAGTAATCTCTGGTGGACTCTTCTGGACCCTGGATAATGCGGTATAGGTCGCTGGTCTGCTTTTCTGGCTCCCTGCTGCTGGCGAACTGCTGGTTGAAGGCGTTCACCAATTCGGCAAAGTTGGAGATGCTCCCGTTTGGTAGACTAATAAGCCATTGCAACGCTGGTCCTGAGAGGGTCGATCCAAATCCCTTGCACATGCATGCTTCTTTTAGGGGTCCTGATGTTGCTACCACCATCATCTTTTGGTTGTATTGGTTGATGTGGTCAATGGGGTCAGTTGTGCCATCGTAGGGCACCATTGTTGGTGGCTTGAATCCCTTTGGCATGCTGACGGAAACAATGTTGCTGGTGAAGGGAGAATCCGCGTAGCACTCTTGTGCAGCCTTTTCCAGGGGCCGAGGTACACCCGGTATTTGGTAGACCAGGTCCCACAATTCTTTGTACTGCTGCTCCCACATGTTGGGTCCTGCAGAAATGTTAGTTGTAATGGGATGAGGAGATTGAGTTTCATACCCATGTGTCCTAGAAACTTGAGCGGGCTGGAGGCTGGCGACTGGGGTCGTGTGGGTTATGGATGGGGTTTGCTGGATGCTGCATCCTGCTATCCCTTCTCCTCCAGTAAACTGCGGCCTCATCGAGGATCCTGCTAGCCATTCAGGTGCTTGCTGATGCGAGGGTCCTGCATAGTTATAGAAGTTAGTAGTTGAACGCATTCTTATGAGCTCATTACCTATAGCCAGTGTTTGGCGTGAAGGTGACTCGTAGGAGAGGAGCCCCAGCCCGCTGGGTGCTGTCACTTCTAGCGGAGCGATTCCTGCGAGATCCAGGCAAGTGACTAGTTCTGCTGGAACTGCTCTTCTTGGGGGTCTGGTTCCTGCATCTGCTAAGACATAGGCTGGATCCGCCTGGCTTCTGGATGCAGCCTCTTCCCTCAGCTTCTGGGTGTCCTTTCTGAGGTCATCCACTGATTGGCGGAGCGTGTTCATTTCTTCCATCATTATCCGCCACATCTCGAGTGTCGGAGCTGGCTGACTCGAGAGGGACAGTGCTTAGGAGCTAGTTCCTCTGCCAGTGGCTGGATCCAGAGAGTTGGTGGTTTTTGAGGTGGTTCCTCCACCAACGGCTAGATTCAGAGGGTTGGTGGTCTTCGCGCTGATTTCTCTGCCAGCGGTTGGATCCAGAGAGTTTATGGTTTTGGAGGCGGTTTCTCCGCCAGCAGCTAGATCAAGAGAGCTGGTGGTCTTCGCGCTGATTTCTCTGCCAGCGGCTAGGTCCAGAGAGTCGGTGATTTTCGAGCTAATTTCTCCACCAGCAGCTAGATCCAGAGAGCTGGTGGTCTTCGCGCTGGTTCCTCCGCCGGCAGCTGGATCCAGAGAGCTGGTGGTTTTCGAGCTGGTTCCAGACATGACAACGGTTCTACCAGCAGCTAGAGTACTTAATGTCAGGGAGTTGGCGGCCTTCGGGCTGGCCCCTGACATGACGGCGACTTCTTTGCTTGACCGGTTTCGGAGAGGACTATCACTATAGCCCCACGGTGGGCGCCAAAATGTTTTGGTCAAAAATTACCTAAACGGGTTGAGAATTACCAAAAGTTGTTAAAGTCGGGTTATAGTGATTTTTGGGAGAAATAAATGGTATTTGTGTTAGAAATCGTAAAGGTAGAAAGAATTAGGAAAATTAAAAGAAGTAAGAGGCGGAGGAACGCAAGGAAAGTTGTTGACGCGGGAAACCCGTTAGGGAAAAACCGCGGGGGAAACCGAGTTCCGCCAATTCCACTAGAAAGTTCGACCAGAAAGTCGAATAATATTACAAGTGTTTTTTGCTTAATTCTAGTGAGAGAAGTATCTATTCTAATGTATTGTGTGGAGTGATCTTGAATGCCCTCTTCATGCTGCTTCTCTTTCTATTTAAGCTCTCCTCTTCTATTCGTGACCGTTGGATCAAAGCATTATCCAACGGTCAGATTCTGGGTGCAGGGTCTGCAGGCTTCTTTCCAGCTTTTTCCCCTTTTCAGCTCTCTTTCCCCCTTCCCTTTTTCCTGAGCATCTTTGTCTTATATCTCTTTTGGGTCATGCTTGGGTCTTCCTCAACAAGCTACCCATACCCACTTGCTATACCGTTCTCTTTTGTTACTCACAACCGTTCTCTTTTCCATGTTTAACCGTTCTCTTTGCCATGTTAAACCGTTCTCTTAGGGTGCTTACCAGGACGGTTGTTGTTTGAACCGTTCTCTTTTGTTACTCACAACCGTTCTCTTTTCCCTTTTTAACCGTTCTCTTTGCCATGTTAAACCGTTCTCTTAGGTTGCTTACCAGGACGGTTATGGTTTGAACCGTTCTCTTTTGTTACAACTTCGCGCCATATTTTTGAATTAATAGAGCACGCTTGAGAACATAACCGTTCTCTTTGCACCTGCTATTTTTTTTTTAATAATTTAATTTATAATTCATCCGGCCTATAATTTTTCCTGCAAATAAACGTACAATAACATTGCTCCAACAACTACATCATTCATATAACATTGCTCCGACAACTAAGCTACATCATTCATATAACATTGCTCCAACAACTAAGCTACATCATTCATATATACAACATACTTTCCGATCCACAAATTCTAGATACAATACGTATGTACTTAAGCTAAACTTCTAGCTACGACTTAAGCTAAACTTCATCATCGTTCATGGGTGACTTAAACTGGAGCGCAAAGTTAGCCCATATATCCCTCACCTCGTCAATCAGCTCAAGCGGATATGTCAATGGGGCTCTAAGCATGAACTACAAACAAATTTTCAAAAATTGGTTAGAAATTTTTTATCCAAGACTCCTATATATATAAGTAAAATGAACTAAAAAACCAAAAACATACGTACATTTGGAGTAATAGTAACATATCTTCCTTTGATGACGTCCAACATGTATCGACAAATATAATATCCACATAAAACGGAACCACAAGGCTGCAAAGGGGCCTGAAAGGGTAGCTCATATTATAACTAAATACTTCACGCACATGTACTATACTTAATAAGAGAAACAATATGTTAATATATATATATATATGATATATACTATATACACAAGAAGTACCTTAATCTTTTTCCAAACAACGCCATTGGCCTCATATTTTGCAAGTGGATCGATAGAGTTCCTTTTCTCAAAGGCCCTGTATATATAGATAGCCAGGTTTATATATTTATTCAGTTTTAGTTGATAATGAAGCGTTAATTTAAAGTATAATAGAAAAACAAGCTAAGGTCTATAAAAAAGATCAGAAATAAGTTAGACATACTTGGTAATTGTATCCATGAAAAATTGACGAGGCTCTGTATGTCCGGCAGGATCACACCAATACACTGTACTTTGAGCCGGATTGATCACGCCCAACATCCAATGCTTACTACAAGTTATAGAAAAATACAACGAAGATATCAACTTAAATATTGACAAGAAATAATAAAATAATTAATCAAGTCATCAATAATACTATGAAAAGAAATTTATAATTACGTACCCCTGGGCATATGGAGCAAATATAAGTTTCCGACCTTTTCCACAATCGGTACATGTCATTGCCCTAGCAACATAATCGGATCGATAATTTTCATCCGGAGCAACGGATTATGAGGACAATGTCTCTGGGCACAAGAATCCATAGTGACTACTAATTTGCATGGTATCGGCAAGATCACTCAAATACCTACAACAATAAGAATCCATAGTAACTATCTAGTACTAGTTTGCATATTATCAGATATATACTAATGGGATTGCAAAGGGGAATATAAGCTTAAACAAAGAGACCGAACCTCATAAAGAGTGTGATGTGAGAGGCACCAATCATTTGTTCATCTAACAAATGAACAACCTCCTCATAACTAAGGTAGCAAGTTTGTTCATTGTGTAACACATGTTCGTCAATGGGAACACTGATCATTGTCCCACTTGCCTTTAAAACCCGAGCCTCAGTTGCTAATAACTTCAAATCCATGGTCCTCTGCTTTTGCTTAAAATTGGGACTAACTTCAATTCCAAGGAAAGATGGCGAAATCGAGGGCGAACACTTCTGAGGCTTGGACTTCTTTGCTGCTGCTGCTTTATTTTTTCCTTGATCATTCTTTTTCATGGTTATCTAAAAGTTGGCATAAATAAGTTGATAAATGGTATAACTCTCAGTGTATCTTATATCATTATATATACTAGCTATACTAGAAATCTTAGTTACCTTTGCAACAGGACTATGTATATGACTTTGCGGCCACTGAATAAATGAACCCTTAGCATGAGTCAATGTTATCATATCACCAACAGGCATTGGTAAATCAACATTTTCCGACCCAGAATAGATTTCCTTGATTGACACTTTGCTAAAACCATCACGAAGGGCACTGCCATGAATGGAAACAAATTCGTCCTTACTTGATAGGTATACCATTCCTGAAGCCACTATCTTCGATGATTTGTTTGGCAGTGATAGCTCACAATCTTTCCAAGCCTGAAAATTTAAGTTATAGTAGAATTTCAAACTTTTTTCATTTACTATAAAGTAGCGTCTTTAATGAAAAGCTTACATATATACCTGTTGTGTTACTGGGCCAGGAGTCTTCAAAACATTGGTCACGGGTGGATCCTCAGTCACTTGTAGTGATTGCACTCCTTTTAGTGAGAGTGATTGCATGTGAGACCCCTGCATAGATAGATTAGTGTTTTAAAACTTTTTTCATCGACTTTGAACTAGATAGTGTTTTAAATGCAAAGCTTACAGATCCTTCTTAATGAAAACCGTTTTACAACCTGCCGTGGTGATATGGTAAGAATCTTCAGAACATTGGTCTTGGGTGTTTGATAATCCTCCTCTCGGGGTGTCTCCTCTCGGGGTGTCTCCTCTGGGCGTGGCTCTTCACTCACGTGTAGTGATGCAGAATTTGTCGATCCCTCGGTACTCATAGATGCTCCTCCGTGCATTAAATCGTCTAATACTTTAGTACTTGGCTTCTCACCAGTTAGCCAAAACTGCATCATCACTGATTTCAGCTTTTCCAAGTCATCAATTTGGTGTTGCATGTAATTGATCTTCTCGCACAACTCTCCTCTTGTCGGTTTTTTTTGTCCCTTCCCAAAATACTCTGTTATGGAAATACCGTTAGGAATTCCTCGCACACGGCCCGGATGCTCAGGCTTGCCTATCGCCTTAGCGAGTATGTCTTCCCGTCCTTCGGGCACAAATAATCCAGCCTCAACATCCTTTTCAAGGGATTCCTGCAAATCACCAATATTAATTAAGTTTTTAGCAGCCAAAAAAAATGAATAAATAGCACTAATAAATTAAACAACTGAACTAAACCGAGTTAAATTACAAAAATGTTCAACTTACAATTTTCAAAGCAACTTCCTTATCATAATCAGTCATGTCCCCTTTCGCTGACTTGTGAGCCCTTAGCCAAGTTAAATATCGATCAACTTTTTCCACTTGTTTTCCCTTGGCAGCTAAATCTTCTTTCTATCAAAAAAGAAGAGAGTTCATGAAAATTCATGCCAACTTTTGACCTGGAAGTTAGCTAAAAAATGAAACCAATACATAGAACTTACGACTTTAACTTGAATCCCTCGATATCCTGCTCGTGAGCCAAAGTATTTCCCCTTTTTTTTAGAGGCATTCTCCTTGTTCTTATCACTGATCGCCTAATAACATAAATCATATAGAGTGAAAAATAGTACGAGATACTATATACATATATATATTATCATGAAATAATTTGCGTGTCTACAAAAATAGAAATATTACCTTGAATTTTTCACTAGTGTGAGATGCCAGAAACTTGTTCCAATCATCTTGTGTAATCTGCTTATACAAGGGTGGTGGTGTCTTCTGGCACTACTACAAAAAACGCCTAAGACATCAATTAAAAGACACCTGTTTTGTTTCTAACAGATTTCTTAACGTAAGACACCGGTGATTTAATATACCTGGTGTGCAATGTTTAAATAAGAAACCTGTCCTTCAGAATCCGGTTTCCTATCTTTCAATTTTCAATTTATTTAAATAACTAATAATAAATTAACTTATTTAAGTAACTTAAACGTGCTTACCCTACCATGCCTCCTAATTTTAACTTACTTTACTATCTAAACCCTAATACCCTATGTATGTACCCATCCTTCCCGACTACTATGCTTTAACAATCAACGCCTAACTTTCCCGACTACCTCGACGCAGAATGCCGGTAGCCGCATCGTCATCCACCTTGTCATTCCCGACACCAACCTCATCACACACCCTTGTTACTTCCGGCAACAACTCGTTAGCAGTCAGTTCTCATTCATCTAAATCAGGTTGGTATTTTATCAAAAAAAAATCTTAAATCCTTTGTTTTTCCTAATTTATTTTCGATTTGTAGCTGGATTTTTTTTGTGATCATTTAGAGTTTATTGATTCAATTATTTTATGGGGTGCAATTAAGTATTACTGTTGGCCTTTTAATTAAACTTCAGTTCAATTGGGACATGCATCGTTTTAATCGATTTGGGTAAAACGGAGGGATTGTTTTCAGTTTGATTAAGTAGGACTTGCAATTTTGTGAATACAAGGTCTTGCAATTGTGTATTATAATCTAGTTCGTATTATACTTATGTTGCTCTTCAAAACCCTCGTTCTAGCTCTATGAATGTTCATTCAGCTACATAACACAGCGTATAAGAAAGCCAAAGTATTGATACTTTAAGTTCGATGAAGAAGTTTATTCAGTAGTTAATATAGGAGTGGTGAAAGATATGGAGAAAGGAAAAAAAAACAGGTGTATTGAGTATTCATCTCCAAAATGGGGTTTTTGAGGTATTTGATATTCTTTCGTTATGAATTTTCTATTTTTCGTTATCCACATTGCTTGTGAGATATACATGTTAATAAAGATTTTTTTTTACTTAATTGGTCATATGTAAATCTTTAGAGTTTGGTCGAATGCAGCAGGTTTAATATCCTGATTTGCCCTCTTTTGCTTTCGTTTTTCATCTATTGGAGATTTAAGACGATTATATTTGAAATATTTTAGTCTTTCTAGTGATTATTGCTGTAGTTATGTTGTGAGCATAGTTCATATGCTGAGAGTTTACTTTGCTCTATTCGTCGAACCTAGATAATAGTCTGATTTGTTTTTTGGAGTAGAAGACATTATTTGGTAGTTTTTCCCTATTTTTGTTAGATAATACTCCTTCCGTACAAGCTCTTTACGTTTCCATAAGGCTATTTTATACAAAGTAAAGAACCTGATCAGAGAGATAGTATATTATATGAATGACGTGCGTTTCTGTAATCATAATTTATGTCGATGTTTCTTTAACACTAGGAGAAAAAGATTATGTGGCACCGTTCTTTACGAAGAATACGTAAAAATTCTCATCTGTGTATCACCTGAGCTAGAGGTGAGTTTCCTTTTTTCTTATAGCAAATTGTAGAATGTTTGTCGAATAATAATGTTGATCTGTCTAGGGATATTTTGTCGATAAAGTGCACCTATGGTTATAGATCAGGAGGTCTAAATTACAAAGTAACATAGTGTGAAATGATGTCGAATACCATTTTCAGATCCTTATAGAGCTAGATTACAAAGTAACAACAACAATTAATCAAAGACATGTAGCTCACCATTTAGCTGGAGTTGAGGTCCTTATACGTGTATCCTTGGGCATAGCGTAGTAGTGGCAATCACATATGGGTGTGATATTTCATAAAATTTAGTTCCAACTTTCTACCTCTCTGAGTCCTTTTTAACATCTGGTTTTCATGGGTTTATCTCACATTTTCTTTGGCTTGTTTTCAGCTATTTGCTCAGCTATCTGCTCAACTTGGTTGGTCAATTTATTAGTATTCCGTCTCTACAAGATCAATGTTGTCGTATGATTTCTTCCTTGCTCAAAATTTGTAAGAGTATTATGTCCGAAGAGATAACCCGTGTTCTTCGAGAACAGTTACAGGTTTACAATTTTTTTTTACTCCATGGCTAATATGGGTAATTCTCTGACTATTATAGCGATTTTTATACATTGATCTATCTGTTATTTGATTCCCAAATCATCTTGGGTCAAATTTGTGATCTCTGGAAGGATGGCTGATAAAGAATGTAAAGTAATGGTAATAGGAAGATAAGAGCTAATTTAAAGGGATTTTAGAATTAGAAGAGAATTGGAGGAGAGATAGAGGGAATGACCATTAGAATTACAACAGAGTAGTAAGGGAATAGAGAAAGAGGGAGCGATATTTTAGTTCCTTAATCAAAGTGCATAATAACATGACACGAATAACATGAATGTTTGCAAAAAGGGAAAAACCGAACATATAATGATAGAAGTATAGAATCCAACAACACTTTTTCTCTTATCAAAACTATAGTGGTTCAGTGGTCACTCAGGTCTCCATATAATGATACAAGTATATAATGCAACAACACTTTCCCTTTTTTTTAAAATGCACCAGTCATCAGCTACTATGCAACAAATTTTTCTGTAAAGGGGGCATGATCTAACCAGCATGTGACGAACCAACACGTAAATAAGGGATATTTATAGTGTTATCACGTTAAGTGTTGTCTTCAAATTTATCGTACTTGTAATTAACAGGTCACAAGTTACTTTTATTTGTGACGACACAATTAGTTATCTCTCAATAATGAAAGTGGAAGTGAACTGTTATATACAGGTCTGAACTATACTTCACTTCTATCTATTCATATGGCTCGTGTGAATATTCTTACAGGAATTTTGATTGAAAGCCCTACATTCTGCAGTGTAGTGTGCCAAGCAAAGTTCACTTTAGTTTCTTGGCCTGCCCATTTGATTTTCCTATTGAAAAAGGTACATTTTTCACGTCTAATATTATGAGTATAATGTTACTACTACTCCTTAATGTTGTTGTTCTGTTGTTTATTTCGTTGTTGCTACTCGTTGTATGCTACTGTTATTGTGGTTATTGTTGCTGCGTCTTGCTGTCATTGTCGCCTTGCTACTGCTGCCCTGTGATACTGCTATGGTATATTGCTATTGTTAATGCTGTTGTTGTCGGTACTGTTGAACGTTGATGTCGCTGTTACTGACTACCCAATGTTTTATCGCAGGGATGAGTGACAAGTGCTAATGTGAGGCTCAATAACGCAGTATGAGTAGTATGACACTAGTCCTATATCAATCCGACATTTCTTCTACTCAAAACGACAGTAAGTTGATGCTCTCCTCATGTGAAATCTTCTTCCTCCTCACCATATCATTGAGTCGTCTGCAGATCACCATTTTCAGCTCTTCAAATTCCTTCTCTGGTCTCTTCAGGTAACCCTCAAAAGCAAGCTTTATTTCGAGCTTTCCAAATGATATAGTAATATGCTCTTAGATACATACTACGAAATTTGTTGTGCATTATTGCAGTGTCATTGCTGCTGCTGCTGCTGCCTGTTGTTGTTGCTGCTCTGCATGCTGTTGGCTGCTGCTCTGCACCCTGCTGGCTGCCACTACTGCACGCTGCTTGTAGCCGCTGCTGCTCGTGCGACAATGCTCAGTTTGTCAAATGTTAAGTATCCAATATTTGTAGTAATTAATGGATTATATTAGTTGTCGAATTTGTTAAACTTATTAGTTTATTAGTAGGTAGCTAGCGTGCTTTTGCCAACTTACTTAGTTGAAAAATACGAACTATGTTGAGATTATTTCTTTATTGGGGGAAATAATTGTTATTTTGATGTATCACAAGACTTGTATGTATATTGAATTTGGAACAAGTTATTTTGATATTGAATAAAAAGAATGATTATCAGGTGCAATGTATGTACAAGTATGTATGTATTTCCAAATATAGGTATGTAGTAGCAGACTAGCAGGTGCTGAAAAAAAAACAGGAGCGAGACCGGTAAAAAAGCGCGGAAACAAAAAGCAAAGAAACCGGTTGTATATGAATGTGGTGTCATAGTTATATACCAAAGAGACCGGTGGTTGTATATGTATGTGGTCTCTTAGTTATAACAAAGAGACCGGTTGTATATGTATGTGGTCTCTTAGTTATAACAAAGAGACCGGTTCTATATGTATGTGGTCTCTTAGTTATATAACAAAGGCACCGGACATAATTGATAACAGATACCAGTCAAAGAAACCAGTTATTAATAAAAACCAGTTTCTTTAATTGTTAGATAAGACACCAGTTCATTCCACTGGTTTCTTAACCAAAGTCACCTATGATCTAGACACCTGTTATAAACCGGTGTCTTAGGCCTTTTTTAACCGGTGTCTTTGCCATATTTTGTAGTAGTGTGGATAGCTCCCGTCTCATCATACATCCACTCACGAACCAAAGTGCATTTCCATTTTCTCCATAATTCAGCCATCTTTTGGAGACACCAATCGTGACGCTCTTCAATGACATGAAAAGCACCCTGAATTGCCATAAAAAAGAATGATGTTATAATATTAGTTTCGTTAGTTCTAATAGATGTTCAACTTGAACTTCAAAGTGACAGTAATACCCAAGCCATTTAACGATTTTAAACTTTAAATTGCGATGAGACAGAGGTCAAGGATAATGCAAGTAGAACAGATATATATGAATCACAAATACCGATGCTGACAAACTTACGAACTAACACTACAACAGTAGTGAAACAACTAAGCCACGTATATGAAATTGAAGAATGGGTTTTGCTGCTCATTTAAGCTGATCTGAGTCTGACCATTTGTCCATTGGTAGCAAGATCATTCAATCTTTTCAACTGAAAGCATACAGTCCTTCACAAACCTCATCAATTCATCTTATAAGTAGTAGAGTCTATTATAAATAAACTCCAAGGCAAACCACACGTCTGCGCCACAAGAGTCCTATGAAAAACAGACCTTATATCAGACTGCTCATGATACTCACTAAAACTGAATAAATATGAACTACATTCTGGTACTCAACCTACTGCTCTTGTTACTGCTGCATCAACCTACTGCCCTTATCTTTGATTAAACACCCGCTCACAAAGAATAATGGTAAACACATGAACGGGACAACGGAAGTAATTGTCAAAGAGGTGGTACTCAAAGCAAGAGTAATACAGGAAGGGAACATGTGTTTGAAACTCGGAGTTAATTTCATTTTTATAAACTCAGTTCCGACTCTAATTCTCCTTGACATAATCGATCAACGTATGTCACGTTTTATGGGCAGTAGTAACAGCCATGGTGCAGGCGCTGGTCTGGTCTGAACAGACCCACGAAGGACAGTGCAGGGGGAATGTGCAGACCAGAATGCAGCTACCAGCAGGTTTACTGGTCTGAACTGACTGGTGCAGGAATGAAAAATGGCAAAAGAGTAACGTAGTATGTGCAGTAGTAGGGGGCAGTAGTAGTTCAGAGATGGGATGCAGTATGTAAAATAAGTAGAAGAGAGTAGCAGTGTAGGTTGTATGGCAGTAGACCAGAATGGGAATGCAACATATAATACAATTAAGTAGTAGAGAGTAGCAGTGTAGGTTGTAGAGTATGGATGCAATAACAGCAGTAGTAAAAATAAGCATAGACAGCAGCAGTGGCATAGATAACCAGCAATAATCAGCAGCTATAGACGCATCACAAATGAACAGCAGCAGTAAGTGAAGGGTACGTAACAAACAACAGTTGTTAGAAGTCAATAGGAAGCAGCAGCCTACTCCTCAATAGCCTCTGCATCTTGGGTCTATTCTTCTTCACAATAGTACAATGTTCTGGTTATTAGTTGCTGATTCTATTATGTAGGTACTGTATATGATAATCGAATTGTCGTTGTCATCTTATTCCATATTTCTTAATGCAGGTAAACAATAACTTCCTTTCCGTGGGGAACTCAAGTAAGGTTCATTATATAGGCCTCATATCTGTACAACCCATATTCATAAAACTTAAAACATGAAGCAAAAAAACTTAGAACATGGTTAAAATAACATACCGTCAGTTCACTCAGCATAAGGTTCAACGTCGGTTGATCCACATCCTCCCAACTCTCCAGTGCGGGACTAACATTCCCCCGAACAGTCACGCCTATCCATGAACTAAACTTAGATGCATATTTTCCTGTCGGCAATTTATCTTCTTCGTCCCACTCAAGTTGTATGGGTTGTTTCTCTTTAATAGCTCTTGCAGCCATATCTAAAACAGTTCGGCCCCTGTGAGAAGATATCCCCTTCTTTCCGCTTGCGTCCTCAACAGAGTTGTTCTTTCGACTTCTTTTACGTTTTTGCGGGCCCATTGTTCAACTGTACAAAAAAAAACAGGGATAGCAAGTCAGAACAGGGAAAGCAAGTCACAACAGGGAAAGCAAGTCACTGGAACATGTAAGATAGGAAAACATATAAGAAATGTAGATGAGGAATGCTTCTGATGAAAAGCGGTAAAATGTGAGAAATTATATTAAAACATCAATAATGGAGCAAATTACAAGAAGTCTCATACTGCCACTAAGCAAAAATAAACAACCAAGAAAACTAAATGATTCTATATGATAATAATAATAATAATAATAAAAATAAAAATAATGGGACTGGAGCGTTGCTTGGACTGAAGCGTTGCTTGGACTGAAGTCAGGTCGTTGCTGCCCATAGTAAAAAAAAGGAAAAGCATTTAATAATAATAATAATAATTTAATAATAATAATATTAATAATAATAATAATAAAAAAAAAATAATAAATCGTACCTAATCATGCGTCAAAACCGCGAGGGCGTTTTTTAGAAGAAGACTCGGTATTGGTCCATATCCCTTCATCATGGTCATCACGAACATATAAACTAGAAGGCTCGAATATATCCGTATCATCTAAATGTGGTACACGAGGATCAAAGCCCTCAAATACCACATCGTCATCGCAACTATCCATTGTGGTCTTACTTCTTACAGATAGCACAACTGACCACTTTTTATCCGATGGATCGGTGACATAAAATACTTGTTTCGCTTGTGTCCCTATAATAAAAGGATCCTCCTTATGACCAAATTTATTAAGATTTACTAATGTGAATCCTAGTTCATCCTTGCGAACTCCACTAGTAGTTTCAATCCACTTGCATCCAAATATAGGTATTAGAAAATCTGTGTAATCTAACTCCCAAATCTCTTCAATGAATCCATAATAATGCATTTGACTTAAAACTGGTTTCTTATCTTTCGAACTAGCAAAATGCATGCCTTCTGCCTCTACACTAACACCACTATTTTGCATCGTGCTCATGTCATCTTGCCCACGAGTGTAAAAGGTGGATCCATTAACGGCATAACCAGTATAAGACGATGCAAAAGTCTTAGGCCCAAAACAAAGCCTCTGTAATCTAGAAGAAATATACTCAGGATATTGTTGCAAGTCTTCTATAACTCGACCCTTGAACCAAACTCTAAAAGTCTTATTGTGCTCACTTGCGATCCACATCTCTGATTTATTTCGATGCTTCGCCTTCAACAATGCCTTGTGTTCCTCAATGTACGGCTGTACCTCATCCTCGTTATGAAGAACATATGTATGTGCTATATGTCATTTCTCAGTTGCCATATCTAGACGAACATGACCCCTAAGACCTTTGCCCATCATCCACTCACTGTGCCTATTCTTAGGAATCCCAGGTAGCTCAGAATCTGACAAGTGTGCATAGCAATAAAAAAGTGCTTCATCCGTGATTGCACGCTCAGCAATAGACCCTTCAGGACGATATCTATTAGATGTATAATCCTTATACACTTTCATCAATCTCTCAAAAGGATATTGATACCTTAGATAAACTGGACCAAGGTATTTGATTTCTCTAACCAAGTGTACAGTTAAATGCACCATTATTGTGAAAAATGAAGGAGGAAAGTACATTTCCAATTGACAAAGAGAAGTGACAATTAGTTTTTGCAAAGACTCCAACTCCTTGGGATCTAACACTTTATTGCATATGGCATTGAAGAAAAAGCAAAACCTACTTATGGCGAATCGAACTTTTTTAGGTAAAATCGAACGTATAGCCACTGGTAGTAGTTGTTGCATCAAAGTATGACAATCATGAGACTTTAAACCAACAAGCTTAAGATCTGTCATTGATACTAGGCTGTTGATATTGGAAGAATATCCCTCCGACACTTTAACACTACTTAAGCACTCACAAAACTCTGTTTTCTCCTTTCTTGAAAGTGTATGAGCAGCCGGAGGCAAATAATATCGTGTTCCTTTCTTTTCTGGTGCCAACTCAGGTCTGATTTTCATATCCACCATGTCCATCCTAGCTGATGTGTTGTCTTTTGACTTATTCGGAACATTCAGAAGAGTGTTGATTATATTGTCACACACATTTTTCTCAATATGCATAACATCTAAGCAATATCTTATAGAAAGGTCACGCCAATATGGAAGTTTTTCAAAAAGAGGAGACATCTTCTTATATCCCCGAGACGCTAATTTAGAACCCTTCTTCCCATAAGTTATCTCAATTTTTTTCACTCTTTCATATACTTCATGACCGGTTAATATCTTAGGAGGAGATCGATGTTCAGGTTTTCCATTGAATGGTTTTTGTAGCTTACGATATGAATGATCAGGGTCCAAGAACCTACGGTATCCCAAGTACGCTTGCTTACGAGAAAACTTCAAATAACAAGAATCGACATCTTCTCCACACAAAGGGTAAGCCTCTTTCCCGTGCACAGTGTGTCCAGATAGATTACCATACGCAGGAAAGTCAGAAATAGTACATAGTAACATTGCTTTCAAATTGAAATAACTATTCTGGTAGGCATCAAACACTCGTATCCCTTCATCCCACAACAATCTCAAATCGTCAAGAAGAGGCTCTAAGTAGACATCTATATCATTACCAGGTTCTTTAGGACCAGAAATCAATAAAGACAACATCAAATATTTTCGTTTCATGCAAAGATATGGAGGCAAATTGTAAATAGCTAAAAACACCGGCCAAGTACTATGTTGACTACTCAAATTTCCAAAGGGATTCATCCCATCAGTGGAGAGTGCAAGGCGGAGATTTCTGGGTTCTTTGCCAAACTCGGGATATTTTGCATCAATAAACTTCCAGTCTTTCCCATCGGCCGGGTGTCTCAACTTCCCATCATTTGCTTTCGATGTACTATGCCATGTGAGTAATTTGGCATCATCTTTATTCGCAAATAATCGTATCAACCTAGGAATTATTGGAAAGTACCACAAAACTTTAGCTGGGATCCCCTCCTTCTTTTGATATCGCCATTCCTTACACACTGGACAACTAGTGAGATTAGCATATCCTTTGCGATATAATATGCAATCATTGGGACATGCGTGGATTTTTTCATATTTCATACCAATTCCCCTAAGTAGCTTCTTTGCCTCATATGTACGATCGGGAAGTACATTATTTTCGGGGAGCATGTCCTTTAATAATTTCAGGAGGTCTGTGAAACTCTTGTCACTCCACCCATTTGTTGCTTTTAAATTATATAACTTAACAAGAGCTGCCAATTTAGTGTGCTTACAACTACTATAAAGAGGCACTTCAGAATCTTTCAATTTCTCCAATACAACACTGGTATCCTCCAAATCATTTTCATCAAGATCCTCATCAGTTTCATCTACAATACCTTCTTGCTCATCACCTCCAAACATATCTCCCCATGATTTATCCAACATATCGTCACACCCATCTCCTGCCTCAGTATTCATATTACAACCCGGATCTTCTAGTGAATTAGACTCATCGGGCTCTTCATCGTCACTCAAGCATGTTTCTCTCTCAATCTCCCCAAATTGGACATCTATTCCATCTAAATTTTGTGATTCTCCATGGAAAATCCAACAAGTGTATTTTGGATTAAAATTTGTCTTATTTAAATGTATTCTTACATCTCCAAAGCTCATATACCTAATATTCCGGCACATATCACAAGGGCACGCCATACTAGATTTGTCTTTCACGTTCTTTATTACGAAGTCATAAAATTCAGCTAACCCGGCATCATATTCTACTTCGCCCTTTTTCCCATTAATCATCCAAGTACGAGCCATATTCGGCTACATAATTACAACATAATTCAATTATTAAACTTATAATTCAATTATTAACGATAATAATACTAATAGCAATAATAATACTAATAGTAATAATATAACTAATGTTAAAAACAACAATAAAAGGACGATATTAATATCAACAATACTCAAATAATAATACCGTAATGATAATAATAATAATATCATAAATAAACATAAATAACAAACATCCCCCTACCCTTTGATCCAGGGATCAAACCCCACGACCAACAACCTAACCTAACCATGACCCGACACCACCCTAGACACTACGCAACACCCACGACTCCCTGGTGGAAAGCACCATCCTTCGAAACCACCCAAACACCACGAAAAGCCGTGTAAACAGGCTGACCAGAATGTCCCTGTTTTATAACTGTTTCTGCCGCCCCTAAACAACCAGGCCTCTGGTTGTGCTCCGGCCACCAATTACCACACTACCACCACCGTTATATCCTATGAACACCCTACAACGAGAACCCAGGTACTCGTATCTAGATAAAATCAGAAAGCAGTTCGAAAGACAATTAAAACAATGCAATAGAATAACACAAAACAACACAAAATAACACAAAACGAATAAAACAAAGGCAATTAACAACAGAATTCAGGATTAGCATACTTACATATACTAATTTACACAATGGTATAGACAATTACATCTTAGGTTGATCTCAAACACAAAAATTCAACAAATTTTCGAAACCCATTACTAAATTTCGAAATACCAATATAATTTTCGAACCCATTACTAAATAATTACTAAGTTTCGAACCCCATTACTAAATTTCGAAACCCATTCCCAACCACAACAACTCATATCACGGCCAAATCAAATTGGTAATTCGAATAATTGAGTAAAAAAAAGAAAACAAGAGTAAAGGAGAAAGAGGGCGTACGAATTATCGATGCTTGCTTCAGTTGCTTCGAAAATTGTCGTAGTACTGTATTATTACTTCAGTTGCTTCGTCTTTGTGTTTGAGAGGAGAAGCAATGGCTGCTATGGCTGCTATGGCTGCTGGGTTGTATCGTCTTTGTGTTTGAGAGGTTTCCAAAAACTGACGTTTAAGTTGTATACTGTTCTTTTGTGATTCTGTTTCGAATTATGAAAGAAAAAAGAGAACGGTTGAAAAAAGAACTGTGCTGGATAATTAACAAAGAGAACGGTTGGAAACAGAACCGTGCTGGTTGATTATGAAGAATAACAAAGAGAACGGTTGTTAATTGAACCGTCTTGGTTGTTAATAACAAAGAGAACGGTTGGAAACAGAACCGTGCTGGTTGATTATGAAGAATAACAAAGAGAACGGTTGTTAATTGAACCGTCTTGGATGTTAATGTCTGAATAACAAAGAGGACGGTTAAGCATTTAAACCGTTCTCTTTGGTTTTATTTTAAACTATAAAGACGGGCATTTTATAGAACCGTCTTCTATTGCTATATTAAAAACTCGCGCCCACTTTTTGTGACAAATTAAGACGGTTCCGCAAAATTTCGTTCCTTAATCCCCGTCTCCTAAACCTATATTTGTAGTAGTGTAATAGTAGCTCGCCACATCATTGGTGATAAAAGAATGATTTTTTAATCATAACAATTACCCTCTCAAGTTGAAGAAGATGGTGATACTTACTGATGAAATAGTTATCTAGGGTTATAACTTATAAGTGATCAAACTTTTTTCTTTTTGCCAAATTTAGAAAGAGAATAATAACCTTTAGACAAATGACAGTCCTTTCGTTTTGGTAGTTGTTAACCTTTTCTATTTATAAGCGTCATAGTGAATAGTTTATCTCTCTATTTTGATGAACAATTTGATCATCAACACTAAATTCGCTCCACTAATCAATTATTGTTAGTGTGCAAACCCATGTCCCACATCACCAATGTAAAGATGAAATAACATCTCTATAAGTGTCCTGAAAATATAATAATACGAGGCTTTTGGAAAAGAGTCCAAAAGTAAATCCGTGAGGTCTTGACCCAAAGCGGGCAATATCGTACTATTATGGACATTGGACACCGGCGCAGCAGAGGCCCAACACGAGGTATTTACGCTTCCGTACAACAAGTGGTATCAGAGCCCAATGTTTGACTTGGGCTAGACACGAGGATGCATCATCAGACCCAAGACTTGAAGTTGTACACCGTAAAAGCTCGGGGTGAGTCATTGAGCAAGCCCCGTCCTAGCCTAAATGGATGAAAGACGTCATAGGTCTTGTAGGACAAAAGATCATTTGTGTACTAGAGCGGTTGATCAGGTGGACCCTTATCAGATTGGGTGCCACAGGTCTGATGGGTCCTTTCCAGGTTGGGTGCCAGAGACCATTTGTATTCTAGAACTTCTGAAGTGACGGACCCGTTTCAGGGTATATTGGATGTAGAGGATGTTCGATATGCATGTGTAGCAAATCCCCAAGAAGGGCACATGGACATGTTGATATATGAGCATGTGAGGGCACTCACTTGACCATGCGGTGACATGTGGTGCAAGACATGATTCGTGATAGCATGATGTGTCGGCTAAGGGGATGTTATTAAGACTTGGTGATGTTTCGTGTGTCTAAAAGTTGGGGTTTTAGAGTGTGGGAGTTTCCATGGAGGTCAAGGTCCGAGATAAGATGATGGTCCTTGGTTTGAGGGGAGGATTGTTAGGGTGCAAACCCATGTCCCACATCAGCAATGTAAAGATGAAATAACATCTTTATAAGTGTTCTGAAAATATAATAGTACGAGACCTTTTGGGAAGGAGCCCAATAATAAATCCGTGAGGTCTTGGTCCAAAGCGGACAATATCATACTATTATGGAAATTGGACTCCGGCGCAGCGGAGGCCCAACACAAAGTATTCATGCTTCCCCAAAACAATTATCATATAAGAAAATTGGTCGTCCCTTCCACTTTGCTTGGTATTTATGACAAAATCAAAGATAAACATATACCATAATACTCGTAAAGTCGTAATATTCAGTTGGAAGATATTGTGTGAAATTTTTGAGGAATGGCTGTGTGCAAATGTCTACTTTTCAACAGGGGAAAACAAAGTTATACTGCGGTACTATACATCATTCATTAGGCTCCTATCAGAAACCGAAAACATGTTTATTACGCTTAACAATTTGACAAATTGCGTAATTGAAGCATATTGATGTTGAGCCATGCAAAATTTCAAACGTACGAAATGAACAGTAAGTTGTTTTGGTCAAAAATTACCTAAACGGGTCGAGAATTACCAAAAGTTGTTGAAGTCGGGTTATAGTGATTTTTGGGAGAAATAAATGGTATTTGTGTTAGAAATCGTAAAGGTAGAAAGAATTAGGAAAATTAAAAGAAGTAAGAGGCGGAGGAACGCAAGGAAAGTTGTTGACGCGGGAAACCCGTTAGGGAAAAACCGCGGGGGAAACCGAGTTCCGCCAATTCCACTAGAAAGTTCGACCAGAAAGTCGAATAATATTACAAGTGTTTTTTGCTTAATTCTAGTGAGAGAAGTATCTATTCTAATGTATTGTGTGGAGTGATCTTGAATGCCCTCTTCATGCTGCTTCTCTTTCTATTTAAGCTCTCCTCTTCTATTCGTGACCGTTGGATCAAAGCATTATCCAACGGTCAGATTCTGGGTGCAGGGTCTGCTGGCTTCTTTCCAGCTTTTTCCCCTTTTCAGCTCTCTTTCCCCCTTCCCTTTTTCCTGAGCATCTTTGTCTTATATCTCTTTTGGGTCATGCTTGGGTCTTCCTCAACAAGCTACCCATACCCACTTGCTATACTCTTCACGTGACTCCATCCCTCTTTTGTGTTTCTTGATTCCTTCTTCTATGCTCTCATTTTATTATTGACTTTGACTTACTTTAATTCCTCCACCCATACGATGACACGTGTCGAGGAGTCAAAATATTAATTTTGGGGTCCAACATTAGCCCCCAATTCTTGCATAAGTGCGCTTGTGTAAGAATTCACCCTGTTCCTGGACCCAGAGGAAGTGATTTGGTTGCCAGAAGGTTTCGGGCTACTCCTGGGGGCAGACCGCTTCCTGGACCCAATATTCGTGCTGAACAAGCACTCCGCTCCAGCAGGCAGCTATGCTGGAGGTGAAGGACACTCTGGCTGCAGAAGTGAAGGAACTGAAAGAGGCAAATGGTGCTCTGGTTGCCGAGGTGGATGCTTCATGGAGGATGCAGGATGCGCTCTTCGAGATCTTATCTGGTGTTGTTTCCCTGGTCTAAGAGATTCCTGCTCTAGATGTCCAGAATGACGATGACGGTGGATGGACTTCTTGTGTAGCACGTGGTGCTGGAGTAGCTTATTTTTCGGCCAGAATTTGATTCTGGGGGTCGCATTATGTTTTCAGTGCAGTTTTCCTGGGCCCTGTGTGGCGCCAGTAGGAAGTTCCTGGATTACTCTAGACCCTGAGTGTCAGGGGTTGCGTTGATGTTTTTCGCATTTTTCGTTTTAATGCTTTTTTCATTTTTAGGCTTAGCCGTTGTAGGCGTTTGCTTCTGCTTGATTTTTAGGCTCAGCCGTTGTAGGCGGTTTGCCTCTGTTTGATTTTTAGGCTCAGCCGTTGTAGGCGGTTTACCTCTGTTTATATGCATGCATGTTTTTGTTTGAGTATGGCCAAGTGTGGGTGCTGGCTTCAGGGTATACCCATCTCAGTCGGAGGATGCCAGGCTTGCGTGGGTGCTCAATATCGCGGGCGACGGTGTCCCGGTTGCTCGTACCCTGCTACATTCGCACGCTATTTTGTTTTATACAGATTTCACCCCTTCTGGTTGCCTGGAACCTGGGGGAAATGTGTTTGGCAGCTGAGTGCCCAGCGTGTTCCACCTTTTTAAAAGAAGTATTTTTTTAGGTGGAGGGTGTTTCAGGGTCTGGGCCCTCTTGGTCGATCGCGCTGTCGAGGATTAATGTTCCACAACACTAGCCCCCATTTCTGGAGGTAAGATGCTTATTTCAGCCTCCTTCTGGAGTCCTGGACTAAAGTTAGAAACAAAATCTGCAAGAGCTTGTGATTTTATTGCAGTATGAGTTTAAAATTTTTAAGTCACAACCATTTAGGTGTACAAACCACTTAGCCATTCTTACAGATAATTCATGTTTTCCCTAATATTGTCTTTTAGGGGATAGCTTACTAAAGTTGAGATTATGTGAGACTCAAAATAAGGTCTTAAATTATAAGAGACTGTAAATAAGCACTTACTGACATAGTGCTGGATGCTGAGAACCTTCGCGTTCTGGTACCAGAACTTACATCTGCCTTGGTTACAGATAGGTAGAGGTAGAGGGGTTCCTCTAGGATTTTCCTCCTGAGACTTTGTTGATTGTCCTGCTGTATGGCCCAGGCCTTTCATTCTTTTCTGCTGGAGCCTTCCTGGATGCAGATTCAGCGGTATTGTGGAGCCTTCTGGGTCCAGCATCTTCTTCCAGACGTACGACATCCAGAGCCTTCTGCTGCACCTGGGCGAAATTCGTGCAGGTCCACTTGGTCAGGTCCTCGTACAACTCTGAGCCCTCGGGTAGCCCCCAGCGGAAGGCGTGGATGGCGGTAGTTACATCACATCTGGGTATCGACACCATTTCTGCATTGAATCTAGCCAAGTAATCTCTGGTGGACTCTTCTGGACCCTGGATAATGCGGTATAGGTCGCTGGTCTGCTTTTCTGGCTCCCTGCTGCTGGCGAACTGCTGGTTGAAGGCGTTCACCAATTCGGCAAAGTTGGAGATGCTCCCGTTTGGTAGACTAATAAGCCATTGCAACGCTGGTCCTGAGAGGGTCGATCCAAATCCCTTGCACATGCATGCTTCTTTTAGGGGTCCTGATGTTGCTACCACCATCATCTTTTGGTTGTATTGGTTGATGTGGTCAATGGGGTCAGTTGTGCCATCGTAGGGCACCATTGTTGGTGGCTTGAATCCCTTTGGCATGCTGACGGAAACAATGTTGCTGGTGAAGGGAGAATCCGCGTAGCACTCTTGTGCAGCCTTTTCCAGGGGCCGAGGTACACCCGGTATTTGGTAGACCAGGTCCCACAATTCTTTGTACTGCTGCTCCCACATGTTGGGTCCTGCAGAAATGTTAGTTGTAATGGGATGAGGAGATTGAGTTTCATACCCATGTGTCCTAGAAACTTGAGCGGGCTGGAGGCTGGCGACTGGGGTCGTGTGGGTTATGGATGGAGTTTGCTGGATGCTGCATCCTGCTATCCCTTCTCCTCCAGTAAACTGCGGCCTCATCGAGGATCCTGCTAGCCATTCAGGTGCTTGCTGATGCGAGGGTCCTGCATAGTTATAGAAGTTAGTAGTTGAACGCATTCTTATGAGCTCATTACCTATAGCCAGTGTTTGGCGTGAAGGTGACTCGTAGGAGAGGAGCCCCAGCCCGCTGGGTGCTGTCACTTCTAGCGGAGCGATTCCTGCGAGATCCAGGCAAGTGACTAGTTCTGCTGGAACTGCTCTTCTTGGGGGTCTGGTTCCTGCATCTGCTAAGACATAGGCTGGATCCGCCTGGCTTCTGGATGCAGCCTCTTCCCTCAGCTTCTGGGTGTCCTTTCTGAGGTCATCCACTGATTGGCGGAGCGTGTTCATTTCTTCCATCATTATCCGCCACATCTCGAGTGTCGGAGCTGGCTGACTCGAGAGGGACAGTGCTTGGGAGCTAGTTCCTCTGCCAGTGGCTGGATCCAGAGAGTTGGTGGTTTTTGAGGTGGTTCCTCCACCAACGGCTAGATTCAGAGGGTTGGTGGTCTTCGCGCTGATTTCTCTGCCAGCGGTTGGATCCAGAGAGTTTATGGTTTTGGAGGCGGTTTCTCCGCCAGCAGCTAGATCAAGAGAGCTGGTGGTCTTCGCGCTGATTTCTCTGCCAGCGGCTAGGTCCAGAGAGTCGGTGATTTTCGAGCTAATTTCTCCACCAGCAGCTAGATCCAGAGAGCTGGTGGTCTTCGCGCTGGTTCCTCCGCCGGCAGCTGGATCCAGAGAGCTGGTGGTTTTCGAGCTGGTTCCAGACATGACAACGGTTCTACCAGCAGCTAGAGTACTTAATGTCAGGGAGTTGGCGGCCTTCGGGCTGGCCCCTGACATGACGGCGACTTCTTTGCTTGACCGGTTTCGGAGAGGACTATCACTATAGCCCCACGGTGGGCGCCAAAATGTTTTGGTCAAAAATTACCTAAACGGGTTGAGAATTACCAAAAGTTGTTAAAGTCGGGTTATAGTGATTTTTGGGAGAAATAAATGGTATTTGTGTTAGAAATCGTAAAGGTAGAAAGAATTAGGAAAATTAAAAGAAGTAAGAGGCGGAGGAACGCAAGGAAAGTTGTTGACGCGGGAAACCCGTTAGGGAAAAACCGCGGGGGAAACCGAGTTCCGCCAATTCCACCAGAAAGTTCGACCAGAAAGTCGAATAATATTACAAGTGTTTTTTGCTTAATTCTAGTGAGAGAAGTATCTATTCTAATGTATTGTGTGGAGTGATCTTGAATGCCCTCTTCATGCTGCTTCTCTTTCTATTTAAGCTCTCCTCTTCTATTCGTGACCGTTGGATCAAAGCATTATCCAACGGTCAGATTCTGGGTGTAGGGTCTGCAGGCTTCTTTCCAGCTTTTTCCCCTTTTCAGCTCTCTTTCCCCCTTCCCTTTTTCCTGAGCATCTTTGTCTTATATCTCTTTTGGGTCATGCTTGGGTCTTCCTCAACAAGCTACCCATACCCACTTGCTATACTCTTCACGTGACTCCATCCCTCTTTTGTGTTTCTTGATTCCTTCTTCTATGCTCTCATTTTATTATTGACTTTGACTTACTTTAATTCCTCCACCCATACGATGACACGTGTCGAGGAGTCAAAATATTAATTTTGGGGTCCAACATAAGTCCTGCTTAAGACGAGTATTAATCGTCTTAACCTTAAGACGAATGTTAAGACGGGTCAAAATTATCAAATGATGAGAAAAAAGACAAAAGAATTATCATTTTCTAGATGACAAGTGAGGTGATTTGTTATGTATTTGATCTGTGCTTAAAACGGATAATGACTGTCGATTAGTGCCAAATGAAATATCACGAGACATTATGTTATGACAATTGACAATGATCTTCCACTTGTAATATACTCCTTGGCCTTTTGCTTTCAAACGTACTGTTTGTGTTCGGTCTTGACTTCTTCTTCCTGTTCGTTTCCATAGCATCGACACTCGAACATACACTACTCATAGTCATACCTCTAGATGCTCCAACTTCATACCAATGCATATTTTTCAAGAAAATGACTTATTTTGAATAAGAATAAAATGATTTCCTACTTGCATGCACCGTCATTATAACGCGGTATTATGAAATTTTAGGTCTTATTATTACTTTTTCCGCAACTTTCGGTTTTGTCACAAAGATTAAGGAATGAGAGAAGATCACTTGTGGACGATGCTATTAAGTGACAAGTGGAAAATAGATTATGTGTATCATCAAATCACTAATAAAAGATATTTTTAATATAGAAAGACAAATAATGAAACACCAATAAATGAAGAGATGCTAAATCCTATGCACGATTTTACTTAATCTCGCACACTTTGTCGTTTTATTTTGATTTTACCACCTCTACTTTTCACCCACAATTAGAGAGGACAATAATCCTAAATCTATATTTTTTTAGGGGAGTAAATACATTTTTTTAGGGGAGTAAATACATTTTTTTTTACTTTTTTTTTACCTAAAACTAGATACATTTTTTGACGGACTAGATATATTTTTTTTTTTTTTACTTTTTTACATAAACCTAGATACATTTTTTAACGGATTAGATACATTTTTTACTTAAACCTAAATACATTTTTTTACGGAATAAATACATTTTTTTTTTACTTTTGTACATAAACCTAGATACAGTTTTTGACGGAGTAGATACATTTTTTTTACTTAAACCTAGATACCTTTTTTTTACGGAGTAGATACATTTTTATTACATTTTTACATACCTTTTTTTTTACGGAGTAGATACATTTTTATTACATTTTTACATAAACCTAGATACATTTTTAACCTAGATACATTTTTGGATACATTTTTTTTTACTTTTTTACATAAACCTAGATATGTTTTTTGACGGAGTAAATACATTTGTTACTTTTTTACATATAGCTAAATACATTTTTTTTACTGAGTAGATACATTTTTTTACTTTTTTTACATAAACCTAGATACGTTTTTTGACGGAGTAAATACATTTTTTGACGGGGTAGATACAATTTTTTTTTTCTTTTTTACCTAAACCTAGTTACATTTTTTACGGAGTAGATACATTTTTTGACGTAGGAGATAATTTTTTTTACTTTTTTAGTAAACCTGTATAGTGCTAAATCAATAGAAACCATTAGGAAGCTATTTTGAATCCTGCTGATATTTAGGATTACTGCATGTTCCCGTATTACGTAACTTCGTTTTTACTTCAGCCTTTCAATTGAAAGCAAATTTTAAACAAGTCTGTTTGGGTTAGTAGATTTATTCTTGTATTAAATTGGCCTATGATTAATAATTTTTAATAGACAAGCATATGTCTGATTATAATTATGATGTTATCCTAATATTCTCTATGAGGCCTAATATTTCTTCTTCCAAATTTGCAAACGTATTTATTCTCTATTTTGTTAATTTAGGCTGAAAGAGGTCGTGTGATGAGATAATAATGCATACTTCATATGATTAATATATGATTAAGATAAAAGAAATTAGTCTTTCGCTCCTATATGATGACCTCTTTCATTCAGTATGTTGTTGATTAAGATAAATATTTATTAATAATGGCAGAGATGATCGAGTGCTTAATCATATTTCTGACACCTCTTGTATGAGAAGACTATTATCAATAGTTCTTCATTGAGCAGATAATGCAACTTTTCTGAGCCATTTTAGTCTTTTTTCCAACAGTGTTTCTGTGATCATTTTTACCGATCATTTGTTGTGATCATTCTTTGAATAGTGAAGATGAACAAAGTATTAGAATTTAACTAGTTAAATACGAGTAGTTATTCAGGCATCCCCCTAACAAAAATTCGATTGATAAGGGAGGTGTTAATCTACTCGTATATGAACGCTTTAGTTCTTCAGATTTGCTGAGATTTTGATCTTTAAAATTTAATCTCAGCCTTTCAATCAACTCTCATCTAATGGAGGAGAGTCGTTCTCACCGTATGCACCGAATAACCGTTCTCACCGGATCTTGCCTATATATATATATATATATATATATATATATATATATATATATATATATATATATATAGGCAAGATCCGGTGAGAACGGTTATTCGGTGCATACGGTAAGAACGAATCTCATCCCTTTAATTAAAGTGAGATGAAAGGCTGACATTAAATCTACTCGTAACCCATCAATCATATACGACACTTCATCCTTATTAGTAATCACTGACACTCATCTACTACTCAAACCTAATCACCCCCATACAATCATATATACTCACTAATCCCAGTCCATCGACCATGCACTATTACCAAAAGTCATCGGCGACCACCACGCTTTCACCAGACGCCGGCGACCACCACCAACTGAAGTCAACTAGTGTCCGTCTAACCATCTTAATTTTACATCCCTCCTCAAACTGTAACCACCTCTCATCTCCCACCACCACTCATCAGATGTCGTCCCTTTGATAACCGTCATCGCCGGCAAACCACCTATGATCATCCCTTGTGCTCGCGCAACTCCGATAACAACATTGAACACCATAAGCCCTTAAAATTCCCGATTATCGAACCTCTGACATTCCCGATTTGGCGTCCCACCTCCTCGACCACTCTATATCTACTATCCTCCCCGTCGATCAACTCGTCTCTTAAGGGAACTTTTCAACTCCGCTGCATCAAGGTCGAAGAAAGCTGCATCAGAGCCGAAGGAAACATACAGAATGATCGTTCCATCTGTGATGTGTTTAATTGAATGTAACTTATAAGTGATGTGTTTAATCACTTATAATTTAATTACAATTGTTGTATTATACAGTAATTTTGTCATGATGTCATTATTCCTATAATTTAATTACAATTGTTAATTATAATATTGAATACATTTACATTCTTCACAAGTATATATACAGGTAGAAAGTATACCTACAATAGAAAAAATTGTATCTATACACTAAAAAAGTGTATATATAAAATTACGATAAAAAGTGTACCTAAAAAAAAGTGTATTTACATCCTTAAAAAATGTATATAGAGTTTCGATAAAAAGTGTACCTACAATAGAAAAAATTGTATCTATACACTTAAAAAATGTATATAAAATTACGGTAAAAAGTGTACCTAAGATAATAAAAAAAAAAGTGTATTTACATTCTTAAAAAGTGTATATAGAGTCTCGGTAAAAAGTGTATCTACGATAGTCAAAAGAGTATCTAAGATTTGGTACAAAAAAGTGTACCTAGTATATATATAGATAGAGCTTACTGTCATGGCTCGAGACCATCAGTTGTACAGGAAATCTGCAAGAGATAGATGGTTCATAGATATTGTGTTAATAGCATCTGCTCAACTAGCCAAATATTTGTTACAAGACCGACTAGGATTCTGAATCTTTCTTAGATTTAAGACTTTTATCCGGGGTGTTTCATAAGCATAAGAAACTAAGGAAAAAACGAGCATCGAATGTTTCGCGCAACATCTCAATGAGGCATTTGGGTCGCAGAGTGGCCTAAGTTTGAAATTAACAATCAAACGAACATATACGGAATATATAAAGTTATTTTAATCAAGACCCGAGATCTAATTAAGGCCATCGAACGTCTTACTCCATACTTGTTTAAGCCAATATCTTACTACCAGTAACCCTTGTGAAGTTATATCTTCACCTATGATTGTTAACAAGTATAACCAAATCAAACAGAAGAACTAAGTAAGTAGCTGCTTTAGATATTCAAGTCTATATTAAACCCTGGCCTAATGACGCCAAACTCACAAAATGTGTCAGCTTAGCTTTATTTATTCCTTCAAAAAATGTATCAAAATTTATGTAAAAAAAGTAGAAAAAAAAAAGATGTATCTCCTACGTCAAAAAATGTATCTACTCCGTAAAAAAATGTAACTAGGTTTAGGTAAAAAAAGTAAAAAAAAATGTATCTAATCCGTCAAAAAATATATTTAGGTTTAAGTAAAAAAAAATGTATTTACTCCGTCAAAAAACGTATCTAGGTTTATGTAAAAAAGTAAAAAAAAATGTATCCAAAAATGTATCTAGGTTAAAAATGTATCTAGGTTTATGTAAAAATGTAATAAAAATGTATCTACTCCGTAAAAAAAAAGGTATCTAGGTTTAAGTAAAAAAAATGTATCTACTCCGTCAAAAACTGTATCTAGGTTTATGTACAAAAGTAAAAAAAAAAATGTATTTATTCCGTCAAAAAATGTATTTAGGTTTAAGTAAAAAATGTGTCTAATCCGTTAAAAAATGTATCTAGGTTTATGTAAAAAAGTAAAAAAAAAAAATATATCTAGTCCGTCAAAAAATGTATCTAGTTTTAGGTAAAAAAAATGTATCTGCTCCCCTAAAAAAATGTATCTAGGTTTATGTAAAAAAAGTAAAAAAAAATGTATCTACTTCGTCAAAAAAATGTATCTAGTTTTACGTAAAAAAGTAAAAAAAAAAAAAAAAAAAAAAAGTATCTACTACTTCAAATTAATGTATCTAAATTTATGTAAAAAAATGTATCTACTCCTTCAAAAAATGTATCTAGGTTTATGTAAAAAAAACAAAAAAAAATGTATCTAACCCTTCAAAAAATGTATCTAGGTTTATGTAAAAAAGTAAAAAAAAAATGTATCTACTCCGTCAAAAAATGTATCTAGGTTTACATAAAAAAGTAAAAAAAAAATGTATTTACTCCGTCAAAAAAATGTATATAGGTTTACGTAAAAAGGTAAAAAAAAATATTTACTCCGTAAAAAAATGTATCTAAGTTTGTGTAAAAAGGTAAAAAAAAAATTATCTACTCCATCAAAAAATGTATCTAGAATGTGGGTTGTGGGTATTTCTTAACTGTTGATTGTGTTTTAATCCAATGGTTGTAGGTCGTTCTCACCGTATGCACCGAATAACCGTTCTCACCCGATCCTATATATATATATATATATATATATATATATATATATAGGGTTGGGATCCGGTGAGAACCACCCTTATAATGAGAACCATGAGAACCCTCACTAAATCTCCACCATATCTTGCTTCGAGAGTTTCGATGGATCATTTACCATTATTTTAACCTATTCAAATACACACTTTAGTATCATTAAACACAATTTTTTGATTTTATTAACAAAATATATACTTAGTGTACCAAAATATAATTAGGCATTACAAAACGGCTATAAATGCACGAAAACAACCACTACGTGCATGAAATTTTTTACATGCATGAAAATGATAACTAGGTGCATGAAATAATAGGTTCTACGTGCATTAAAACGAGTTCTAGGTGCATGAAAAATGATATATACGTAAAAATTGTTAGTAGGTGCATGAAAATTAATAAAACATATATCCCCTTAATTTCCGTCACTAGTATATACTTTCTAGACCAAGAAATATGTTCTCTAGCCTTAAAATTCCATGCCGAATCCAAATATGTCATTAATTTTGTATAAAAAAGTCCGTAAGGTAGAGTTCTCATGGTTCTCATTATATTGGTGGTTCTCATATGATCCTAATTCTATATATATATATATATATATATATATATATATATATATATATATATATATATATATATATATATATATATATATATATATATATATATATATATATATAGGGTTGGGATCCGGTGAGAACCACCTTACAATGAAAACCTTGTGAGAACTCTACCTTACGGACTTTTTTAAAAAAAATTAATAACATAATTGGATTCGGCATGACATTTTATAGCTAGAGAACATATTTTTTGGTCTAGAAAATAAATACTAGTGACGGAAATCAAGGTGAGATACGTTTTATTTATTTGCATGCACCTACTATATATTTTTTCGTATCTATCATTTTTCCGCCACTAGTATTTATTTTCTAGACCAAGAAATATGTTCTCTAGCCATAGAATTTCATGCCGAATCCAATTATGTCATTAATTTTTTAAAAAAAACTCCGTAAGGAAGAGTTCTCACCGGTTTTCATTGTAAGGTGGTTCTCACCGGATCCCAACCCTATAATTATTATAGGGTTGGGATCCGGTGAGAACCACCTTACAATGAAAACCGGTGAGAACTCTTCCTTACGGAGTTTTTTTTAAAAAATTAATGACATAATTGGATTCGGCATGAAATTCTATGGCTAGAGAACATATTTCTTGGTCTAGAAAATAAATACTAGTGGCGGAAAAATGATAGATACGAAAAAATATATAGTAGGTGCATGCAAATAAATAAAACGTATCTCACCTTGATTTCCGTCACTAGTATTTATTTTCTAGACCAAAAAATATGTTCTCTAGCTATAAAATGTCATGCCGAATCCAATTATGTTATTAATTTTTTTTAAAAAAGTCCGTAAGGTAGAGTTCTCACAAAGTAAAGAAGTATCGAATAGATCTTCTCATGCAACAGTATGAGATGTTTAACATGACTAAGGAAGAATCCATAAATAGTCTATCTTCTCGTTTTTCTAGCATTGTCAATGAGCTTAAAAATCTAGGGAGGGTTTTCGAACCCGAGGATCTAGTTCGTAAAATCCTTCGTAGCCTAACCGAAAAATGGCAACCAAAGGTTACCGCTATTGAGGAAGCAAAGGATCTATCTAATCTACCCCTTAATGAACTAATGGGCTCACTCATGGCTCACGAACTAACCCTCGTGAAGCGATCTGAGGAAAGTTCCAAAGGGAAAGGGCTCGCTCTCAATGCTCTCTCAAGTGATGAGGAGGATGAAGATGATGAGTTTGCATTGTTTACCAAAAACATTGCAAGTATGATAAATGGTAGGGGTCTCAAAGGTTTAAGGCAAATGCTAGTAAACGACAATTTCTTAAGAGAAAATCGACTTCCAATATTAGATGTTTCAAATGTGGTGATAAGGGTCACCAAATCAAAGAATGTCCAAAATGAGATCTATTTAAATCAAAGGAGAAACGTGACTTTGCAAAACAAGATTATAAAACAAAAGTCATGACGGTTATTTGGGGTTTATCTGATTCCGAAGAGGATGAGATCCTTGAGGACGAATTAGATGCCAAGTTATGTATCTCGTCAAATTCCTCAAAAAATGTTTCAAAATCCACCAAAGAAAAGGTCGTATGTCTTATGGCCCATTCAAATGATTCCAACTCAGATTCAGACAATGAGGTAAACTAACTCAAGAAAAAGGTTCAGTCATTTTCAAAAGATAAAGTATGCACTCTGTTAGATCAATTTATAGATAAGTGTCATGTTCAAAATGATAAACTTGAAGAAATTGAGAACATTGCTGAAGAGAACATTTGTCTAAAAGAAAGTTAAAATGAGAATGACATGACCAATTCTTCAAAAACTGTCGAAAATGAAATCAAGAGTTTACAAAAACAGAACCTTATTCTCATTAAAAAAACTGGAACAATTTCAAGTCACAGACTCCTGCACTGTTGCATCAGATCTTGATAAGAAATTGGACAGCCTTAACAAACGTGTCTCCATAATTACCAAGGAATGTGACTCTCTGTTGTTAGAACTCACCTCTTGTAAGCATAATAACAAACAACTAGAACAAGTTGGAACAATGTTGAGTGATCAAGTGAGTCACACAAAGCAATCACTCGACAAATCACAAAAGCTAAATCATGAATACCTACCTAAAATTGAAACCTTGGACAAAAAGTTAGATGAGGGCAAACCTTCTATCTCAAATGGGAAGGTAGTCAGAGAGTCCTAGAGTTTCTTCTAAAGCAATCACAAGACTATGAAAGACGAGAAAAAATGGCTGGACTTCGTTTTTCACGCAATAGTAACACACACTGTTGCATTCGAAACCAAGACCCGAGTCAAACTGACTTCAGAAGAAGAAAGTACGCTGGTCTTGCTGAATACATAATCTGTAACTATTGTGGTAACACCGGTCATGAGTTCAATGGATGTGAAAAGAGAAAACTTGACTTAGAAGCAAGCACATCAAAGGCTAAACAAGTATGGGTAAAAAAGGAAGTGTCTAAAAAGGGGAATAAGAATAATGTTAAGAAGGAACCCAAGCTAGCCTGGGTTTCTAAACTAACAAATTAATTTCGTGCAGGCAATAGTGGGGGCCAGCAGCAATTGGTATTTGGACAGTGGATGCTCATGTCATATGACGGGAGACAAAAACCAATTTCTCTCACTAAGGGCCTATGATGGCGGCATGGTGACTTTTGGTGACAACAAGCGAGGTGAAATAGTTGGTATTGGAAAAGTTGGTAAGTCAAAGTCACTATGCGACGACAAAGTGTTGCTTGTCAAAGGTTTGAAGCATAATCTTCTCAGTATTTCTAAATTATGTGACCGTGGTAATATCGTTGAATTCCGTGCAAATGAATGTAGGATAATAGATGAAAAAACTAGGAATCTTATTCTTAGTGGTAACCGTGTCAAGGATGTTTACATGACCAATCTCCACTCATTGTCGGGACAAACTCTATCTTGCATGAGTGTTCAAAAGAATAACCCTTGGCTTTGGCATAAACGACTTGGTCATGTGAATGCTAATACACTTAACACCCTAAGAAAACTTGACCTAGTAGATGGCATCCCCAACATATAATTTGAATTCAAATATCTATGTGATGATTGTGTAAAAGGGAAACAAGTAAAAACCTCCTATAAATCCAAAAATGTCATTAGCACCTCTCTACCATTAGAGCTCATCCACATAGATCTATGCGGACCAATGCGAATTCCTAGCAAAGGTGGTAGTAGGTACATTTGTGTAATTGTTGATGACTTCTCAAGGTATGTTTGGCTTTTGTTTCTAATTTCTAAGGATCAAACCTTTGATGAATTCCTTATTTGGGTCAAAAGGCTTAAAATAAATTTGGCTACAAACTTATTTCATTAAGATCCGATCATGGATCCGAATTTGAGAATTCACCTTTCAATGACTATTGCAATGAGTACGGTGTTAGCCATAACTTTTATGCTGCTAGAACCCCACAACAAAATGGGGTAGTAGAAAGAATGAATAGAACTTTGGAAAACATGGCTAAGACTTTACTCATTAGCTCTAAGGTACCTAGAAATTTTTGGGCAGAAGCTGTTAATACCCCTTGTTATATTTATAACTGTGTTATGATCCGAAAAATGACAAGCAAGGCTCCTTATGAATTACTTCGAGGAAGAAAACCTAACATTTCACATGTAAAATGTTTTGGTAGTAAATGTTTTGTTCACAGCAAGGGATAGGACAACCTTGGAAAATTTAATGCTCGTAGTGACGAAGGAGTATTTGTTGGATATTCGGATCATAGCAAGGCATATAAAATATATAACAAACGAACCATGAAAATGGAGGAAAGCGTGCATGTAATATTTGACGAATCAAGTCTGTTTGTTTCTGATACTCAGGATGAAGAAGATGAATATGATGATGACTTTGAGATTGACATGATCCGTCGTTATATGGATCAAGTGCTAGAGGAGGACGAGCAACAGTCTGATCAGCCGTTGCATGAGGAAACCGGCCAAAATTCAGGGGGAAGTAACATTCCCTCACCAACAGAAGAAGCCAGTTCCTCAGGGGGAAATATGGAAATGGAACAGCAACTAGACATACAAACAGAAAAGGAACCAAATCCTCTCTCAATAAATTCCCAAAATACAACAGTAACATCTACTGTTGCACCAGAGACAAACAACTCCCTCGAACGACTTGTCCTCAAAAATTGGAAACATCAAAGCTCACATCCTCTATCAAACCTAACCAGTGATCTAGATTCAGGAATAAAAACCAGATCATCCCTCCAAAATTACTGTGCGTTTCATGCATTCATCTCCAAAATTGAGCCAAACAATGTCACAGTAGCCTTGAACGATGAATACTAGACCATAGCAATGCAAGAAGAACTAGAACAATTTGAGCGTAACAAGGTATGACATCTGGTTCCAAGGCCCGCTCAACGTACTGTCGTTGGTACAAGGTGGGTCTTTTGCAATAAGCTCGATGATGTTGGAGAAATCGTACGCAACAAGGCTAGACTAGTGGTTTAGGGGTATAATCAATAAGAAGGGATTGATTATGATGAAACCTTTGCACCGGTAGCTAGACTTGAAGCCATACGAATGCTCATAGCTTTTGCATCCTTTCAAGGTATCAAGCTCTTTCAAATGAACGTAAAAATTGCGTTTTTAAATGGATACCTTGAAGAGGAAGTATTTGTTGAACAACCTCCCGGATTTATAAACAATGAATTTCCTAACCATGTTTTCAAACTTGACAAAGCACTTTATGGTTTAAAACAAGCTCCTCGAGCTTGGTATGATAAATTGTTTAAGTTCTTGCTAGAAAACGGCTTCTTACGAGGCTCGGTTGATAAAACATTGTTTATTAAGTCACAAGGAAATGAACTGTTGCTTGCACAAGTATATGTCAATGATATCTTTTTGGTACAACAAATAACGTTCTCTATAAGTATTTTTCTGATTTGATGACATCAGAATTTGAAATGATTATGATGGGAGAGCTAGGATTTTTCCTTGGTATTCAAATCAAACAAAGTGAACATGGAGCAATGATTCATCAACAAAAATACCTAAAGGAAATGCTAAACAAGTTCGGGTTGACCAACTCTAAACCAATGCCCACACCCATGATGTCCAAAGTCAAACTTGACAAAGATGAAGAAGGTAAGAGTGTAAGTGAGAAGATTTATCGAGGTATAATTGACTCACTTCTCTACTTAACCGCAAGTCGTCTGGATATACAATATAGTGTTTGTGTATGTGCTCGTTTCCAAGCAAATCCTAAAGAATCACACTTCAAAGCTTTAAAACGAATTTTTAGGTATTTGATTGGAACACAAGGGGTACATCTTTGGTATCCAACTCACTTTGAACTTGATCTTGTAGGTTTTTCGGATGCGGACTATGTCGGTGATCTCGTGGATAGAAAGAGCACGTCGGGAATTGCAACATTCCTCGGACCGTGCATAATCTCATGGGCTTCCAAGAAACAAAACACCGTTGCATTGTCCACGGCCGAAAGTGAGTATGTAAGTGCCGCTCTTTGTTGTGCGCAAGTTTTATGGGTTAGACAACAATTACATGACTACGGTCTAATATTCGAAACTACCCCTATTTTTTGTGATAACACTAGTGCCATTAACATTTCAAAAAATCCAATACAACACTCACGTACCAAACACATAGACATACGACATCATTTTTTACGTGATCAAGTGGAAAAAGGCCATATATGCTTAAGTTTTTGTAGAACCGAAGATCAACTTGCAGATATCCTCACAAAACCGTTGGAAAGAGAACAATTCGAAAGATTTCGGTCGAAAATTGGTTTACGAGATAACATGTAACGAAATTAAAACTACTTGTTTCTCCTACATGATTGACTAGAGGATATAACTTAATGCATGCTAAAGCTAGTACTCATTACTGTGTAAATATAATGTGTAGTACAAGTAATACAAGATAAAAATACAAAAGATAGGTTACTTTAAATCTTGTTGAGTCACTCAAAATCAATGTCTTGTCAACTCTAAACCAACCCATCACTCTCAAAAGTACAACCACCATCATTTATGCTATTGTCCCCCATGCAAACTACCTTTATCCTTTGGACAATTAAAAAAAACCTCAAACTCCTCTCCTTCCCTCACACGACCAAACTGCCATCCTTCAACCACCCTTTTCCTCATTAAAATGCCTCCCAAAAACCTCTCAACAGAACTACAAAATCTTCGAAACACCTTCAACCCAAAATTCATTGCAAAAAGAAAAATGTCCACACAACCCGAATCCGCTATCACTGCCGCCTCTAAATCCACCAAGATCATCAAGTCACGAAAGAAAGTGGCTGTCAGAGGAGGCCCTTCGGGAAGAAAAATGCGTGGCAAGGGAAGAAAGGAACCCATTTCTCTCCAACTTGATCCCGAGTTGGATTTTGATACTGATGAGGAGGAAACAAATCAGAAAAATGAGAGTGAAACCATAAGAGAAACCGAAGAAACCGTCGGGTCCGAAACTCCTGTTGAGAATGCCGAAGATAATGAGGCAACTGAAAGTGATGAAATTGATAAAATTACGGAGGACCTCAATAAGAAAAAGGGAGAGGAAAAGAAAAAAAAAATCAAAAGAAAAGGAAAAGGAAAAGGAAAAGAAGGAAGTAACAAAGAAAAAATCAAAAGAAATAGAGGACAAAGAAGAAAATGAGGTGATGGATGCACTCAATGAGTTGAGTGTTGATAAGGAAAATAAAAACTCAATCATGAATGAAGGGAGTGTGGGAAGGAAAATCCCAAAGCCGTCATGGATGAAGATGAAACAGTGGACACCAATGAACAAATAAAGAGCATGAAGGAAATCAGAATGCCTTGAAGTGTTCGAGGAAACGCTTGGCCCACTATTTCTTGAACCCTATTCCAAAACCCGTTCCAAGAGGAAGATGGCAGAAATATTTGGGGAAGATGACGTTGATGAGATCCCCTCCGAAAACCCATCTCCCAAAGTAACCAAAATTGTCAAGAGGAAGGGATCCGGATCCAAAACTCGCATCTCAAAGAAGGCGAGGAACTCGAAACTTATGACCTCACTTGAGGAAGAAGATGAGGAGATATTGGAGGAAAAGACACCCTTGAACACTTGTCATGCCCTTACTGTATCATCCTACCCCGACGCCTTCAAAAATGACGTGGCAAATCATCTCAATCCTCTTGACTTGCCGGAGGACACATTCAAAATATGTCACGGAATACTCAACCGTTGCTTTCACAGTGGCAGACGCTATCGCAAGTCTTGGTATGATTCGTCACCCGCTTTTAAGTATTTTAAAGAGGCTATGTATGCACAGGGTTGGGTGAGTCTTCTCGACAAGTATAGTCACATGTACTTGTCATAAATCATTCAATTCTATGCAACAGTCAGAGTTGATGTTGCATCGGGTACCCTTTCAACTGTTATAAACCATAAACCATTTGTCCTAACAATTGAGCGACTTGCTGGGTTGCTCGAAATATCTGATGTGGGTCTGATTACTTTTCCCAAACGTGACTGGGGTGAGGTTGAGGAGGTAACCCCTGCTCAAGTATTGAAAGTACTTCGCCCTCATTCTGTTGAGGGCCCAACCAACATTTATGCCATAGAACTTCCAGCCCCAATCCGTTTCGTCTTCAACCTTGTTTTTCGTAACCTTGTGCCAAGTAACAATAGCCGAGGGAGATGCTCTCTCCTCGATATGCTACTCATTCACCATGTTGTTAAGCACAAACCCATAAACCTTCCGCGCCATATGTTTTACCGAATCCATGAGATAGCCACCGCATTTCAAAATGGTATCTTCGACAAGAATACCATGGTGTCCTATGGTATGTGGCTTTCACTGATATTTGCTGTAGAGAAAATGGTGAAGAAGGGTAGTCCAGCAGTGGAGAAGCTGAGTAATGAGATGACATCGGGGTTGTTGTCAAGGATGACCATGGATGTGGTAAATGGGGTGTTGGTGAAGAAAACTCAAGCAACAGTGGGGCAGAATGTTGATCAGCGTGAAGTTCTGGCGAGGCTGAAATAATTAACCGAAACTATGGAGCAGCTAGTCATGGATGTGGCTATCTGAAAGATGCAATGGCCGAGCTCAAAACTATGAATGAAGATCTCCTTGAAAGCTTTGCCTCCTAAGCCTCAACCATCCCCACTAATTAAAAACCCCCTTCCCGTGGCTTTAAAAACTTGGTTCCTAAGTACATTATCTTTTGTTGTGCCTGTTATTTTGCTATCTTTGCTATGCTTTTGTGAACACTGTTTTGTGAACTTTTGCAAAGTGCATCGGTTCCCCCTTGATGATGTCAAGAGGGGGAAGTATTGTAGTTATATAACTATTGTGAACATGTGTTGTTTCGTAACTCTTAGGCTAACGTTCACCGTGGGTATATCTTAGTTCGTTGCTTGGAATGAACTACTTAGACTAAGGCATATTAACCATTAACCTTTTGATCATATGTGAACAAATAATGTTAGATGACTATCACACCGACCTTGGGTTTAGGAGGAAAAATCTCACCTGTTTTAGGCTTGTCATCATCAAAGGGGGAATTTGTTGGAACATTTAAATTGATGATGACAAGTCTTTGTATATATTAATTGTTTGTTCTTAAGTGGCATGATTAGTGTTCAAAGCAAAACAAATGGATTGAAGAACAAAGCAAATCAAGATAGCATCCATAGTGTTTGAAACATGATCAAGAAGAACAACACAAGCCAAGAACAATCCCCCATGTCACCTTAGTCACAAATGTAAGAGTAAGTGTAACATTCTTGTTAAAATCAAGTGACCGCTTAGTCATGCAACAGTCCATCAGACTGTTGCATCTGATATCGCATGGAGGTTTTTAAGACAAGAAAAATTATTTCGAGAATTTTGCAAAATAGTCGTCTTAGTTTTCTGGAAACATATTTGTTAAAATCTGATTTATGAAAAATCGTCTTCTCTTTTGGCTCGCACAAAATAAGACGTAAAACACGCTTTAGCCGTGGGGTACAATACTTGCATAATATTAAAAGATTTTGAAATTTTCTCATTTTGATGCAAGTAGTACTTAAGGATTTTGTAAGGAGGCATTTAGAAACAAATCAGATTTACTTTTATGGAGCCAATAATAACTAAACAACACTTTTTGCTTCTCAAAATGGTTTAGCTAATATCCAATGCACAAAAGGAAAAGTAGTGTAATAACCATGTTTTGGGTAAACCTATTACATGCTTTTTACACTATAAAAGGAACCCATTGTGTTCATTAAATGCTAAGGCTTTACAAACATTTATTGAAAATTCTGCAAAAACTCTTAAGCTTTTAAAGTTATTTCTTTAAGTTTTTGCAAAATCGTTTTAAGTTTTAAAAAGTCTTCAACGTTTTCAAAGGGTCTTAATATCTTCATGTATCAGTAAGCTGCACTGTGACATAATGAGTTTGTTCCATGATTCTCGTGTTTAGATCTTAAATGTAAATCTCCATGTTCTTAAGTGAACCCTTGAGATTCTGATCATGTAAACCAAAGAGATAGAACTTCATAAACTCTTGAAGCGGAGTAGCTTTAAGTTTGAGTCAAAGTCTTGAAGCGGAGTAGCTTTGAGCAAGTGCAACCGGAGTAGGTTGGCGAGTTATTTTCATTGTAAAAGTTTAGTTGTTTGAGTAAATTCCTAAACAAGCAATGAAATAACGGTTGGACGTAGGTCTTGGAGTAGAGACTGAACCAATTTTTAAAACATTGGTTGTTTGCTTATTTACTTTCATACTCTTCATTATCTCTCGCTTACTTCAACGATTCCAAGTTTCTATGTAACAGTCAGTCATACTGTTGCATAGAATACTTTGTTCATCTTGTGAACTTACTCGTCATTAAGTCTCTCAAGTGATTTAGTCGTTAAAATTTTTAAAAGGCCACACCTAATTCACCCCCTCTCCCTCTTAGGTGTTTATCGTTCCTAACTCTTCAAACATAAACAGCGTAGGAATACAAAAATAAAAAGGATCGGCTGCAAAGCGAGGCTTAGATTGTATATGTTCAATGGTATTTTGGTAGTTGACAAATTTCATGTGGGACACACTCACGATCTTACTGACTTTAAAGATAGGAAGTTTCATAAGTTGTCGAAAAAATTACAAAAGTATCACAATGAGCTTATAGTCTCGAATTCGAGGGTTAGTGCACCACTCTTTACTTTTAGTAAATTTTGAACGTTTACCCTCTTATTGATTACCATTACATATGCCAGCAGCTGAAAATATGAGCTACAAGGACGTTCAAAATATGCAATGAACTACTTAGTGGCTTCGGTAACATTGGGGCGACTATAAACGACTTCAAGAACTTTCACAGGGACGTTAAGTGCTACATTAACGAAAGAGACGGTCAATTGTTCATAGACCGTTTAAAAGAGATACCAGCGGTAAATGAAGATTTTTTCTTCGACTACGAACTCGATGTTGATGGTAGCTTGATCAAGGTGATATGGGCAGATGGTATATCTCAAAAGAACTACTCCGTATATGGTGACGCGGTTTCTTTCGATCCGACGTACGGAACAAACAAGTACAGGATGGTGTTTTGTCCTTTCACTAGCATAGATAATCACAAGCGCTCCTTAACTTTTTGGTGTGCGTTAATTTTTAGGGAGCACCGTGATTATTTTGATTGGGTGTTCGAATGCTTTTTGTTTGCGATAGGTGACAAGGAACCAATGTATATTATAACCGACCAAGGCCTGGGGATTATAAAGTCTGTCAAAAATGTTTTCAGGGTGTGTAGGCACCGATTCTGTGTGTGGCACATCATGAACAAGGTTCTGATCAAGTACGAGATTTCAGCCAAGGATTATCAAGTTCATCAAGAAATTAAATGTTATAGTGTGGGATGACGAAATTGGACCTGAAGATTTTAATAGTCGATGTTGTGAGATTGTGCTAGAACATGGAGTCAACGAGTTAGATTGGCTTGAACGATTTACCTCATAAGGAGATAGTGGGTGATGGCCCATTGCAGAGACCTCAACATGGGCAGTGTTATGAGGACTACACAGAGGTCCGAAAGTGAAAATAACTTCTTTAAGAAGTTTGAAAACCTCTACGGAACGTTGGTTAAATTTTGGATGCGTTACACAAGTGCTATCGAACAACAAAGATATACCCAAAAGAAATGTGATAATGACAACAACCATTCATCCCCCCAAATTGAAAACTCAGTCTCCAATCGAAAGACACGGGGAAAGAGTTTACACACATGCGGTTTTGATGAGTCCCAATTTAGTCATTATTTTCCTTATTTTTCCTCTCATTTTGATCCCGTTTAGTCCCTGTTTTACGTGTCACTGCTTGATTTAATGCCCGTTGCCTTTATTCTGCATATTTGGTTTCCATTGTGTAGGACTTAAGGCGGGAATGAAGAAACGGGAGCAAACGAGGCGGATACGATGCAAAAAGAGGAGAAAAAGTGAAGATTTGACAAGCAGGGGTCCTCAGCCGGTCTGCCGGCCGGGAGCCCCTTGACCTTTGACTCATCGAAGAAGAAGAAAAAAAGAGAAGCATGGTCCTCAACCGGTTGGCCTGCAGCTGGTCCACCGGCTGGGGACCTCATCCACACTTAGACAAATTTCTCACATCTTGCAAAATCGGAAACTAGGCAGATTCTAAAGATAGGGTCCTCAGTCGGTACCTAACCGGCAACCGGCTGGCCGGCTAGGAGCACTGGTGTACTTGTAAGAATTCGTTCAAAATCATTAGCTTGGACCTGGGTCGTCGGCCGATACCCAACCGGCAGACGGTTGACCGGTTGAGAGGCAAGGCAAAATCAGAACAAAGTTCAGAAGCTTGGCATCGGGTTCTCAGACGGTCCTCGACCGGCAGCCGGTTGACCGACTGAGAGCCCTCTTCAGATTTTCGCGCACTATATAAACCCGCACTTATAGCAGTTTTTAATTACGCAACATAACACACTTTCACGCACTTCTAGGCTTTTTACTATTTTATTACTTCTAGGGTTTTATGCTACAAAACTTATTTTACTCACTTAATCACTCCATAATTCTCTTAATCTTTTAGTTAATCTTATTTAGTCTCTCTTAGTTTCTTCCTAGTTATTCATTTGTTTATATTTTTGAATTTGGGTGTAATTTGAACACATTTGAGAGAACTCTTCTCATGTAACCAAGTTTCTTGCTTTAATATAGGTATTGGTATAATAATTCTTTCTTTTTCTTTGTTCTTTCAATTGTTTACATTTCCTTTAAGTTCTTGTGTTGGTTTGTTTACATTTATATTGTTCACCATGTTTAGCAATTTTTCTTCAATAATTTACATGTTTTCTTCAATTATGAGTGAGTAGTCTTCTTGTTAGGCTTAGGGGAGGTCTATGGTGGGTTATTGGTGATGGTATTTGCTTAGGGTTAGACTTGGGCAATCTCTTGTGATGGTTATTCATAGTATGCATGCTGGGTGTTCGATGAAATGCCTCAACGACGGTTTGGCATGATTCTTGGCCTTGTTTGTCTTTAGCGATAGTTTAAGGCTTTCATTTGCATGTATGTATGTTGGTTGACCGTCGTCATAGCGAGAGCTATGATATGGCTTGACCTAAGGCGAGCCAAATCAAAAGACTAGACGAGCCGAGACCGACCATAAGAGTAACCTTGACCCCTATTTGCATGTTCCATTACCGACCCTCCGTAGTAACCCCGACACCTTAGTTCCTTCTTATTAATTTATCATACATCTTTGCCTTTATTGCTTATTGGTTTGTTAATCGATCACATCACCCATTACCCGACTAGACTAGAATTAAAACGTAACTATACAAAATCTCCACCATCTTTGTATTCGACCCTGACTTGAGTACTACTTTTGTTGGGCTGTATAAATATTCTTTTAATCGCGGGTAGTGACGGCAAAACCCGCAATCAGGTTTTCGAAGGGTTCCAAGAAGTGGTAGTACAATCGATGAATGGGCTTAGTGCAAAGGGGTTCATCGAGAGGGATGACATAGAGATCACAAAGGTCCGAGATAGCCGTAGAGATAAATTTTTTGATGTTCAGTTGAAAGCGGGTATTAATATGCAATTAATCTGGTACACATTTCCTTATTTGGCAGACAACTTGAGTTTTGTAATTCCATAGCAGTAGTTGTGGAACTCCATAGCAGTAACTGTGTAACTCCATAGTAGTAGTTGTGGAACTCCATATCATTAGTTGTGTAACTCCATCACATTGGTTATGTTACTCAATGTTATTTCCTGTGAAACTCCATAGCATTACCTGTTTAGAACCATGGCATTTCATGATGGAGTTCCACACCTAATGCTTTAAACTATGGAGTTTCACGATTTATGATTTGGAGTTGCGCAGTTAATGTTGTGGAGTTCTACAATTTATCATAAGGGTTTCATAGGTAATTCTGATTTGCATGAATTTTGCTGGTTAAATAGGTTCGCTTAAGGCTGCTTGCACTTGTAGAATGTTCGAAAGAGCTGGAATCCTATGTAGGCACATAATTTGGATTTACTTAAGCAACGGTGTCAAATCAATACCGGATGAATATGTGTCTCAACGATGTATAAAGAAGGCAACCCGCGAAAAATGTTGTAACAACCCGACCCACCACGGTCGTAACACACCCCCAATAATATGGGAGGTAAGCCTTTGGGCCCGTTATTTGTCCCCACTTAAACCCAAAAGCACAAGGCCTTGTTACTAAGTGGTGGGTGGAAGTTATTATAAACATATCACAAGTCTCACATTCTACCGATGTGGGACAACTTTCCTCTTACACTCTTGGGGTATTACAAATGTGGTGGAATGAAGATAATTGATGTCAGACAAATCGAGATGACAAAGTTGTGGTCCGTGGTACATGAGATAATTAGAGTAGTGCGAGGTAGAGATAATGCTGATATTGAGAGCTTGACCAATTTAATCTGAGATTTTAGAGAAAAGCTATCACCGTTGGGAGAGGAGATGACCAAGCAGCAAGAAATTGAGCAGTTGCGCGGTTGCACGGCTAGCAAAGAGCTCACGATATTGCCTCCGAAGCAAGCGAAAAATAAGGGGAGTCATAAAAGAATTACGTCTGATACACTACAAAAAAAACACGGAGTACTGACCGCATTACTGACGGATTTTATAGTCCGTCAATTTTTTCGCTCTACTGACCTATTCCTGACGGATATTCCTTCAGAAATATTTTCTGACGGAGAAACCGTCAGGAACTCTTCAGTATGAAATAACGCGCACAAAAATGGCAAGCCGCGAATTATTGGAAGATAATTCTGACGGAATATTCCGTCAGAAACTTTTGGTCAAGATGCGCTTAAAAGTTTGACCCAAAAATTTTGAATTTTTTATAGTTCCTGACGGATTTTTCGTCAGGATTTTTTGAAAATCAGAACTACGTCGCGTGTGAAAACTGAAAAGTTATTCTGTTTTACTGACGGAAAATTCGTCTGAAGGCGCGAGAATCTATTCCTGACGGATTTTTCGCCAGATGTTCTGAAAAGTTACTGACATCTAGAGACAAAAATTTGAACCCAACTCCTGATGGATTTTCCGTCAGAAATGCGAGATTCCTGACGGATTTTCCGTCAGGAATGCGAGAAAAAAATTCCAGACGAATTTTCATTCAGGAGTATTAATTAACATTCTGAAATCAGAAACCCGACCCTCACTTTCATATTTCGATATTCCTAAATCAATCTCCTTCCTTATGTCTCCACCATCAACACCACCGTCAACACCACCGTCATCACCACCACCACCCTATCAAACACACCGTGTATAATAGGTAATCTATTTATATTTTGTTCAATTATTTACTCATTTGTTTTCTTTTCTCTTCTTTTTGTTTCTTATTTTTTGTATTCCGTAGTGTCACCGCCGGAGAGCTTCCAGCTGCCGCCTGCCGCCACAAACAATTGCCCTAGGATAATTAATTTGATAATTTTGTATCTCTATTACTTAATTATTTTGTTTATAAATTGATTAATTTTGTAAAGTTAGTGTAATTGACTTAGGATAGTATCCAAGTAGATAGAAAAATTGACCTAGGATAGTATCCAATAAGTTGTTGTTGTTGTTCTAATTGTTGTAGATAATTATTAGTGTTGTTAGTTGTTAATTTTTAGTTGTTGTTGTTGTTGTTCTTGATAATTATTAGTGTTGTGTTGTTAATTATTGTTGTTGTTGTTATTGTTGTTGTTGATGATTGTTAAATGTTAACCTAATACCCGTTCAAAAGTTACTCATTAGGAGTAATTTTGAATAGTCCCCATTTTGGGCTGTCTTTGTACGTTTTAAGTCATTTAGGTAGCAAACAAATGCTTGTGATTTTGAATGAGGTAAAAATTTGGGATAAATGATTCCCTTTTATCACCATTATTGCAAATGGACATCCAAATCTCTTTGTTTTTTTAATTTTCTTTGCAGTTTCTCAGAATCCGCGACATGACTTGTGTAAGCTCGATAACGCTCACATGTGATGATTTCATACGGAGGACACTTTTCCATGTGATCCTTGTACTTTACCAAATGAAACCATAACCCGTAAGCAACTTTCATTACTATGGTCGAATGCTTCTTCAAAGTTGTGAAGTGTATTATCAAATACAAAATTATCACTATAATCAATACCGTCTTCTTGAGCATCTTCAACATCTACCAAATTAAATACGTTACACAATTTAAAAACAATGACTCGTTCATGTAAATTACATGTCTATACTGTAGCTCATTTATGTAAATTATATGAACATTCTCAGGCTTAGACATGTAAGTTATATGAAAGAGTTTATTAGATGTCCGAGCTCGGGCTTTTTCATGTAATTTAAATGAAATGGCCTAGACATTAACGTGTAATTTACATGAAATAGTTCGGGCTAATTCTTATAATTTACACTTATTGATTCGTATGTGTATTTTCAACTATTTGACTTATAATAATAATTGTGACGAAATAATAAAAATAAGTGACGAAATTTAATTAAATCGATTAATACCTCATTTTTAGCTTCTTCGGTGTAATTATATGAATCTATATTGTTTTCACCGTATACAAAACCGCCTACCTCCCCGTATTCGTGACTATTATACCCATCGTAATATCGATAATGTATTTTGGCATTTCAATCATTGTTAAATCGATTTCCGTCATTGTTGTAAGAACTATAATTATTGTACGATTCAGAAATAAAATCGAAAATAGACTATCGTCACCCATTAATCGATTAAATAATGTGTTAAATATTTTATTAGAAAGAGAAACTAGTGTATCACCCGTGCGTTGCACGGATTCTAAAAGAATTGGTTATGGATAAAATGTTTAAGAGTGATAGTCTTTATTTTGTAAAGAGGATTGTAAAACAACTATAATGCTAACATATTTTGACTAATATTCATTATTGTTTCAACTTTTTATTTTATAATCAAACCTACTGTCTAATATAATACCCTAAAATATTTTTTATACCCTACTTTTTTTTTCTTACCCTAATTTTTCCATTTCCGATATATGGGTACTCCTAGTTAAAATCTAATTTTTTTTTAAAAAAAGATACTTTAAATATGTTAAAACTTTCTCTACTTTTTGATATTTTCTCCTCTAAGATTGTTTTATACCCTATTTTCTTTTTTTTTCTTTTTCTTGTGAGATGTATTACTACTTCCAATTAAGATCTAAATAATTATTTTATAATCAAATCTACTGTCTAATATTAATACTCTACAAATTGTTTTATACCCAATTTCTGGTACTCCTAACTAAATTCTAAAAACTATTTAAATAAATAGTTTAAATATGTTAAAACTTTCTCTACTTTTTGATATTTTTACCTCTAAAATTGTTTTATACATACCCTAGCTAAAAGTTGGAACATTATTTTATAATCAAATTTACTGTATAATATCAATACTATATAAATAATTTCTTTTTTTCCCCTAATTTTTTTTCCATAAGAGATATATTGGTACTCGTAATTAAAATCTAAAAAATATTTAAATAGATAGTTTAAATATGTTGAAACTTTCTCTACTTTCTATATGCTTCCCTCTGAAATTGTTTTGAAAAAGTGAAGGGGTCAACTACTCCAATTGTTTTGAAAAAGTTAAGGGGTTAATTCTTTATTCACCTAATTTTTCGATGTGTGATATATTCCTATTTTTAGCTAAAATATAAAATCTTAAAAAATTTAAATAAGTAGTTTAAAATAGCACCTATCTAGCTAATATTACACACCACCTTTAAATGGTCCATACGATCAAGTTTTAGTGATTGAAGACATCGAAAAGCTATCAAGTTACCATTGATGCAGGATATATTCCAACTTTTAATTAAAATCTAAAACCTTACAAAATTTAAACAGGTAGTTTATAATAGCCTTTAATGTTTTCGATGTTGGATGTATTACCACTCTTAATTATAATTTAAATTTTTAAAAATATTCAAATTCTATAATTTTTTAATGTAAAATTTAAAGCCACTTCTAATTATAATTCAAAAATTATTTAAATTCTAAAATTGTTTTATACCCTGTTTTCTTTCTTTATTCTTATAACTTTTCGATGTGGGATATATTGTTACGTACTTATAATCAAAATAAAAAAATTTAAATAAGTGTTTTAAGAAAGTTTCTATAAACTCTATCGTCTAATAATATCTACTCTAAAAATTATTTCCTCATATTCTGTATATTTTCCATATTACTTTATTCAGTTATCCGAGTTTTCTTTCCTACTTCCTATTTTAGGTGGATTTGCATGGCCTAAATTCAATAGCATGTGGGGTAGTATGTTTTATATCATCCAAATTAATGTTCTTATTTTTTTTGTAACAAAAGTAAAGGGGAAGAATATATAGAAAAAGAGGAAGTATTTTATACCTTAATTATTTTCTTTCTCTTTTCTAATCTAATGTGTTATTGTTACTACTAATCAAATCTAAAAAATTATCAAATTGATAGTTTAAAAAAGTTCAAATTTTATTTTATAACTCTAACGTCTAATATGATCTATAAAAATTGTATTTTACTCTATTCCCTTTTTTTCCCCTAATTTTCCATGCGGATATATTTACTACTCCTAATTTAAATAGGTGTTGTGTTGTGTACTCATAAAGTTGTATTACCTATTTTCTTTCTTTGTTTCCCTAATTTTTCCATGTCGGATATATTGTTACTCATAATTAAAATAATAAAGTAATTTAAATATGTATTAAATCTAAAAAATTATCAAATTGATAGTTTAAAACGATTGGAGTTTTATTTTATAATCAACTCTAACATCTAATATTATCTATAAAAATTGTATTTTACTCTATTTTCTTTCTTTTTTTCCCCTAATTTTTCATGCGGATATATTTACTACCCCTAATTTAAATAGGTGTAGTGTTGTGTACTCGTAAAAATGTTTTACTTATTTTTTTCTTTGTTCCCCTCATTTTTCCATGCGAGATATATTGGTACTCCTAATTAAAATAGTGAATTAATTTAAATAGTTATTAAATCTAAAAAATTATCAAATTGGTAGTTTAAAAAAGTTGGAATTTTATTTTATAATCAACTCTAACGTCTAAGATTATCTATAAATATTAATTCTTTACAGATTATTTTATACCCTATTTTTTTTTTTTCTCTTACCCTAATTTTTCAATGTGGGATATATTAGTATCCCTAATAAAATTCTAAAAAATATTTAAATAGATAGTTTAAATATGTTAAAAATTTCTCTACTTTTCTTTCTTTCCCTAATTTATTCATGTGGGATATATTACTACTCCTAATTTAAATAAGTGTAGTGTTGTGTACTCATAAAATTCATTTACCTAAAATAGTAAAATAATTTAAATAGATACTTGAAAAAAAGTTGGACTTTATTTTATAATCATCTCTACTTTAAAAATTGTTTTATACCCAATATCCATTTTTTTTCTCTTAATTTTCCCATTGGGATAATCTAAAACTAATCAACGAAGCTATCAAGTTACCATTGATGCGAGATATATTTCTACTTTTAATTAAAAGCTAAAACCTTCCAAAATTTAAAAAGTAGTTTATAATAACCTTTAATTTTTTTGATGTGGGGATGTATTACCACTCCTAATTAAAATTTAAATTTTTAATTTTTTAAAAATATTCAAATTCGATAATTTTTTAATGTGGAACTTTAAAGCCACTTCTAATTATAATTGAAAAATTAATCAAATTCTAAAATTGTTTTATACCTTATGTTATTTCTCTATTTCTCTAACTTTACGATGTGTGATATATTGCTACGTACTTATAATCAAAATAAAAAAAATTTAAATAAGTGTTTTAAAAAAATTGGAGACTAACATGTCGCTCGAAAAAAAGCCTCAAATATAAAATTTATTATAAAATATTAAAAATGTAAAATTGTGTTACGCTATTTTCTTTCTATATTTACCTAATTTTTCGATGTGGGATGTATTCCTATTTTTAGTTAAAATATAAAACATTAAAAAAATTTAAATAATTAGTTTAAAATAGATACTAATATTACACACCACCTCTAAATGGTCCATACGATCAAGTTTATACGATCAAATTACCATTGATGCAAAATATATTCTTAATTTTAATTAAAATAAAAAACCTTACAAAATTTAAATAAGTAGTTTATATTTTATAATATGGTTTAATTTTTTCGATGTGGCCTGGGATGTATTAGCATTCTTAATTATAATTTAAATTTTTAAAAATATTCAAATTCTATAATTTTTAATGTAAGATTTAAAGCCACTTCTAATTATAATTCAAAAATTATTTAAATTCTAAAATTGTTTTATACCATGTTTTCTTTCTCTATTCCTATAACTTTTCGATGTGGGATATATTACTACGTACTTATAATCAAAATAAAAAAATTTAAATAAGTGTTTAAATATTAATTCTCTACAAATTATTTTATACCCTATTTCTTTTTTTCACTTACCCTCATTTTTCAATGTGAGATATATTAGTATTCCTAATTAAATTCTAAAAAATATTTAAATAGATAGTTTAAATATGTTAAAACTTTCTCTACTTTTCTTTATTTCTTCACCTAATTTATTCATTTAGGATATATTACTACTCCTAATTTAAACATGTGGGATATATTACTACTCCTAATTTAAATAGGTATTTTTTCATGTGGGTTATATTACTACTCCTAATTTAAGTAGGTGTAGTGTTGTGTACTCATAAAATTGATTTACCTAAAATTGTAAAGTAATTTAAATAGGTACCTGAAAAAAAGTTGGACTTTATTTTATAATCAACTCTACTTTAAAAATTGTTTTATACTCAATGTCAATTCTTTCTTCTCTTAATTTTTCGATGTGCGATAATCTAAAAACTAATCAACGGAGTGTTTTTAAAAAATTTAAAAAGTGAATTAATTTAAAGAGTTATTAAATCTAAAAAATTATCAAATTGATATTTTAGAAAAGTTGGAATTTTATTTTATAATCAACTATAATGTTTAAGATTATCTATAAATATTAATTCTCTACAAATTACTTTGTACCTTATTTCTCTTACCCTAATTTTTCAATATGGGATATATTGATACTCCTAATTAAATTCTAAAGAATATATTATTACTCCTAATTTAAATAGGTGTAGTGTCGTGTACTCATAAAATTGATTTACCTAAAATAGTAAAGTAATTTAAATAGTACTTGAAAAAAAGTTTGACTTTATTTTATAATCAACTCTACTCTAAAAATTGTTTTATACCCAATGTCCATTCTCTCTTCTCCTAATTTTTCCATGTGGGATAAATCTAAAAACTAATCAACGGAGTGTTTTAAAAAAATTGGAGACTACCACGTCGCTCGAAAAAAGCCCAATTTTTCAATGTGGGATATATTGATACTCCTAATTAAATTCTAAATAATATATTACTACTCCTAATTTAAATAGGTGAAGTGTCGTGTACTCATAAAATTGATTTACCTAAAATAGTAATAGTAAAGTAATTTAAATAGGTATCTGAAAAAAAGTTTGACTTTATTTTATAATCAACTCTACTTTAAAAATTGTTTCTTTCTTCTCTTAATTTTCCCATGTGGGATAATCTAAATAAAAAATAATCAACGGAGTGTAAGTTCGACTTTATTTTATAATCAACTCTACTTTAAAAATTGTTTTATACCCAATGTCCATTCTTTCTTCTCTTAATTTTCCCGTGGGATAATCTATCAGCAAAGTGTTTTAAAAAAATTGAAAACTACCACGTCACTCGAAAAAAGTCTGAAATATATATTTATATTGATTGATTGATTGATTGATTTTTAATTTTAATTTTTTTAACATTGTGCTTTACTTTGCATTTAATGTTTAAAATATCATTTTTCTTTCCTTTTTTCTTTTCAAAATAAAAAAAGGATGATGTGGCTTGATAATTTATACATAGTTGAATGGTGAAATGTGATGCTTTAGTTTGTGTTTTTATTATATTTATAGATTGTGACGAAGTAATGAAAATAATAATTAAATTTCATTTTATGCTTCTTTAGTGTAATTATATAAATTCGTATTGTTTTCGAGCAGGGGCGGATTTAGGCGGTGTCGGGGTGGGCACGTGCCCCCTATGAAATTTTTGAAATAAATTTTTATAAGTCTCTAATATAGTCATATAGTTATCATGACATAATTGGTAGATGTGTCAATTTTTATATTAGAGATGCAGGCTCGATTCTACATAGACCTTTAGATTATATGGGAAGTTCTATACCATTAAACCACTTGTATTTATTGTTAAATTTTGTACCAAAATTTATTATATCCTACAACTTTTAGTCATTATTTTTATATACTTTGTAGTATTTTAGAGAAAACGTTTCAAAAATATTTATAAGTCCAATTTTTCCCATTTTTTACTTAAATATTATTTAATAAAGGAAAAAAATTTAAAATATAAAAATAATTTCTTAGACACGCGTAAATAACACGTCAAATTTTTTTGTGCCCCCTTCCACAAAAATCCGGGGTCCGCCACTGTTTTCGAGCAAAGCAAAACCGCTACCCTCGCCGTATTCGTAACTATGGTCTTTCAACGATTATATAAATGTACTTGTCTTCGACGACAAGAAACCTCCTCTTATTTCTATTCATTAATCTTCCAATTAAAATCATTCACGGATCTTCATCATCTTCGCCCTTCTTCTGCAAAATCACAATCGAAATTGAACAAACCCTAAAAAATGGACAGATTAACGCGAATGTTTGCTGGAGCAGGAGGAGCATTAGGACACCCACCACCCGATTCGCCCACACTCGACACTTCTGAGCAAGTCTACATCTCTTCCCTTGCTCTCCTCAAGATGCTCAAACACGGTATACTTTCACTTCAATCTCTATCCCTAATTGTTAATTACTCGATTGTGATTTGATTATTTTTAGGGTAAAGAAAGTGAAACCCTAATTTGAATAAATCTTGGTTTGAAATTGGGGCAGGTAGAGCGGGGGTACCGATGGAGGTGATGGGGTTGATGTTGGGGGAGTTTGTGGATGAGTATACGGTTAGAGTTGTTGATGTTTTCGCAATGCCGCAAAGTGGGACTGGTGTTAGTGTTGAAGCTGTTGATCATGTTTTCCAGACTAATATGCTTGATATGCTTAAACAAACTGGCCGGTACGCCTTTATTAGTTTGTTTAATTCTGTTATTTCTGCTGTATATTATGATTATGAGTGATTTATAGTTTTTGTGGTGGCAATGGCAACATAATGAGAGCCTTAATTCCAAAATGATTTGTCGGGTTATGTAGTAGTAACAGACTAACAGGTGGTGAAAAATAGTGTGATCTGGGGATATTCTAGTACAACAATATTATTACCTTGCTTCATTTGCTCTTACAAATTTCAGGATAAGGGTGATTAGGGTTGGATAGTAGCATATTTTTGTATTAGCAACATAGAGATGTTTTCAAATGACCCTAAACGAAGTTCTGTTGAAAATTGCATTGAATGAGGGCTACTTCACAATGAAAAGAAGCCAGCTATTTGGATCCATACCATCATAATGCACAATGAGAGTATGAGGAATTTTTGGTTCCATTTAGGGATATTATAGTGCAAGTAGAAATTGGCAATCCAGTGTATGACATTTAACTTGGGCATGTGCTTACTTTTGTGGGTATATAGTGTATAGTACTTTGTATTTTTCGGGTTCTTAGTTTTTCACTTGGAGTCTCCATTAGAGGTTAGCTCATATGGAGTTTGAGAGTGTCTATATATCACTTGGCGATGTAGAAAAAAGTTTTATATCAGTTGCAATGTTGCATTGGTGTTTAGTTGGCTAGTGTCACTTGCACAGTTGGATTGACAACATGAATTATGTGAAGAGAACTGAGAAGTAGTGTTTCTCTAGTTTCACTTAGTATGGTGGGTTGTGGTTTGTTGCTTTATAGTAGGGAAGGTAGTTCATTATCTTGCTCGTTTTCTAAGCTTTACTCATAAGTTAGATACCCTTTAGAGTTTATTTGCTGTGCGGCAGAATTTGATGCTACATAGGATATTTTGAAGTTGTAGTTAATATAATTTCATGGTTTTACTTGTGTCTTGGAATGCTATTTCGAGTGCAAAGGGTATAGTCTACTAGCTTTCAAATTCCAAGGATGCGAGTAATTCCCTATGATATTCTAGTTTTGTGTATAGGCACGATATGTTTGCTGCGTCAAGGTATGATAGTCCAATTTTTTTTAGCTCAAAGTTCAAGAGTTGTAATCTTTTGATGATCTATGTTCCTTCTTATCATGGGTGTCATTTGGTGTTTGTATTTTGGTGGCAAAAAGTAAGCTCTTTTGCTGAATTGATAATCTCTTGGCCATTCGAAAGTTGTATCTTGTAGTTTTCTGTTATTATTTGTGTATTTAGTTATTTTCCTTCTCACGAAGGGGTACAAATATAAGTATTTAACTAATTTATGCCCAGGTGAAGCCACAATACTTGTTAGTTTGCAATTAATTTGCCGCATCTGAATTTCATGTCAAAGAATGTCGACTTTGACAGCTGCTACAGTAAAAACATTATGTATTTTGTGAAGAATACACAGTGGTCATTCTTGTTCCAGTATCGGTATAAATAAAGTTATTACTTCCCCCTATCCAAACCAAAGGTAACACTTGCTTTTGGGTGGTGTCGGAGATGATTCATTGATCATATTTTTCTTCATTTATCCTTCAAACTTTTTTTTACAAAAAAGAAAATTTTATGAAAGATTTTTTCATAGCAAATCTATATATATAAAAATTTCTTCTTTCAAAGTTTCATACTTTTGACGGTATTCATGATCTGACTACCAAAAAATGAATGTAACCTTTGGTTTGGATAGGAGGGAGTACAACATATCAAAATCTTCTCTCAATGCTGGTCAAACTTGCTGAGATAGAACCTCGGAGGTTAAATGTGGCGTATTAGTTTGGGATTGAGAAAATAGTCCTAGATTATTTGAAGAATTATGAAGAAGTTCTTAGATTGATAAAGAAAGCAGATAGGTCAGGCTGTACGAATAGGAAACTGCTAAACATGAAATCAAATGTTGGTCAAACTTGCTGAGGTTAACCTCAAAAATTTGAACTTGGTGTATTAAGTTGGGATTGAGGAGATAATCCAAGATTATTTGAAGAATTATGAGAAATGTATTTGATTGATTGAGAAAGAAGATAGGTCAGATTGTACGAATAGGAAAATGCTAAACATGAAATTCAAATATCTTTGAGGTTTGTATAGTTGAGGTACGGTTGATATAGTATCAATTGGTTAGGTGTAATAATAAGATGCAAAAGTTGCAATACGTCATTTTATAGCTTAACAATCATATGTTGTTTTGTGCATCTTTCTCCTCTTACAGAGCCACTATCAAGATTCACTGAGGCGATGGTAATGTTGTTTCTTTATTGGTAAGTAGGATATAATACTAAGGGATACCACAGTGACGTGCATCGGTGCATATTCAAAAAGTATCGTAGAGGCGAGTCGGGTGACACCCATCTACTAAAAGACTCCATGTGGGGGACACCCATTTACAAAAAGACATCACAAAGTGATGCCCATCGGCCCATATGCAAAATGAGAGATTGATAGCTTTGGTGTTGAACGGTCATAATTCATATGTAATCTTATCTACAAAAATATGAAAATTCATGTTTCGATTTGCGCGAAGCATATGAATCCAAATTTTTAACAGTTTCAAAAGATGAAACTTACTCTCGATATGAAGATGCAATATCGTCGAAGATATGGTGCTCATGGGTCATGTGCATCCTTTGGAGGCAAAACATGTACTCTATCTGGAAGAGAATAATAGAAAAGTGTTGGGTGGTTGAAGTCAGGGAGATGCTTCCTACGCTTACCGAGAGAGAAGATGATCAATAGACTCATCATGCTTACCAAAAAGAGAACATCAACTAGAAAGGCTAAAACTTCTCATTTTTAGCATATTCTGTAGGTAGACATTTTACCTTTGCTTACCGCCCAAGCAAAACAAAAGCTTTAGCAGGAGCTTTACACATCTAGATCCATGGTCAAAACCCAAGACACCATGTCCAGAGTTGGGGTCACATATGGAAGTCACACAATTCCCATAAGTTAGGGACTCAATTTTTGGGACAAGGACCTGTGTTGTTACGTGGATAATGGGGCATTTTCTTCCACAAGTTTAAATGTTGAGTTTGTTCAATTGAAGTAGAGAGAAACGTTTGTGACATTAGACAACAAAATGGTCAAAATCTATATATATGCAGTCTTTCTTCTACATTTTTCATGTCAGCGACTGTTATGCAGTCTTGTTATAATAAGTCGGATTTGCTCGTGGCTTTGGAAATAAGAGTCGAAGTAACATAGAACATAGTAGAAAACAGTTGGAAGTATATTAATGGGGTACATAATGTAATATGGATTCTAATGAACTACGTAGAAAAGTAAAAGGCCAACAAAGGTATCAAATCTGTGTTGTATTTTATTGTAAGTATCCAAAGACATGCAGTGCCTAATTAAGCTCTTAAAACTCAATTAACTATGATAGCTACTGATGCGATTTCTCAAAGGCTAATTGAGAGAGAAGAATCTGGAGAAGTGTGGAAGAGAGATTTTGTCACCGGTATTGAAGCTATGGATGATCTGGAAAAGTGTGGAAGAGAGTGTGTGTCACTGGTATTGAAGCCATGGATGATCACAAGAGGTAAGAGATGGGGGAGGATCGTGGGATTAGGGAGACATAAATCATTTGGCTATTTTTTAATATAAAAGAAATCTTGTGTGGTTAGTGTTAAAACAATTAGAAAGATCCAATCTTAAGTTTTACGGGAGGAAATTTTGTTTGGTTTCTATTAATTGTTGTCGATTTTATATTATCTTTACAAGTGCTGTATGGCGTTGTGTTGATGCATTCATGTGTTTAAAAAACTAAACGGATTAATAACAAATTTGAATGTAATAAAGTCCATTCCATTCTAGCTTCTTGTATCAAATTCTTGTCATTTCTGGGCGGCTGAACCATTTCTAGCCAACTACTTTTCTTCAACGCACGCCCACTTGCAAGCATTCCAGGGCAGCCTTTGCACCATCACATACATCCCTCACTCCCCTCCCCTACCAGCCACCACTGTCCTCATACCCAATTATTTGTGCCACCCTATAACTCCACTGTCTAGGCGGACCAACCTTCATTTCTGTTGCTGCCTGGTCCTCAATTTCCACATCCATTTTGATTCCATTTTACCCTACCACCTATTTTGGTCCATAGTGAACGTTGCAAAAGACGAGTTAGTGGTGTTTGGAGAGGACCAAGGCAATGAAGGTCAGTTGTTCATGGTTGAGGATTAGGTAAAGAGAGAAGGATAAAAAGCTGTCCATGGGTGGATGAGATGAAAAAACAAATCTTTTGGTATTCTGTGTCGGTGTCCTTGTTTCCAATCTCTTGTGCTATTGTTTGTGCTAATGGATACATACCTTTCCTGAATGGTTGTTTATCATATTAATATGTTTATATATTAGTATTTATTGGTAATTTGAAGTATTCTGTATTCCAGACCGGAGATGGTTGTAGGATGGTACCACTCCCATCCTGGCTTTGGCTGCTGGCTCTCTGGAGTTGACATCAACACCCAACAGGTATTTCTTTTATTGTTACTAGATATTTTCTTAAAATAAATTTTAAAAAATGTTGTTCATTCGCTCCATATGTTAAGTCTACATGCTTAGTTTAGGAAAAAGTGTGCTGCATTGAGCTTTCTTAGGCGAGAAGTGCTATTTAATGCCCTCAGTTCCTGGGTGTCCACAAGGTTCTATTGTTCCCGCACTTATAACTTTTTTTTAGTTCTATCCTGCCCTCTACCCCTCCCTCTATCCGGTATCCATGTTGCGTCTCACTCTCTTAATATGTTTCCCTTTTTGGAAGACCAAAAAAATGTGTTGTAGAATCACGTGTTTTACGCCTTAATTGCCGCTCCCATACCATCTCAAAGTGAGGCCAATACTGCCTAAAATGGTGTTTCCCTAGAATTAATACCATAGTCGGGGACATTGCTTGGAAAAGATATGCGCCTTGCGTAGTATGCATTACTCTCTGCCCTATTATTACTTCCTGGGAACTTGTGCCTTTCTATAGCAAATGTACATACCATTTTCCGAACATGTTCCCTACAAGAGTGACCTGATGACAAGTATGTTATGATTAATGTCCTCTCTACACAGAATCATGGACTCATGGAGCTACCTGTATTCCCATTCTATTTGAGTCATGGACTCATGGAGCATCAATTTTCTAAACTAGGCCAAACACCAGAATCATGGACTCATGGAGCATCAATTTTCTAAACTAGGCCAAACACCAGAATCATGGACTCATGGAGCATCAATTTTCTAAGCTAGGCCAAACACGCTCTAAATTTTCTTGCATCACCCTTTTAAGTGGTTTATGGATGCCAGTTTTTACATCCTTCGGTTCAGGACCCTTCCATGTTGTTACTCCCTCCTAAAACTGAAGAATTTTCTATCTAAATACATGTGTGGATCATGATCTGTTTTCCAAATACTTGATACATTGATATTTACTTGGTTGATTAGGTTTTTAATCTATCAAACTACATTAATATTGCAGAGTTTTGAAGCTCTAAATCAGAGAGCTGTTGCTGTGGTGGTAGATCCCATACAGAGTGTCAAGGGCAAAGTAGTAATTGATGCCTTCCGTCTGATCAACCCACAAACCATGATGCTTGGTCAAGAACCTCGACAAACGACATCCAACCTTGGGCACCTTAACAAACCATCAATTCAGGTGAGTGAATGTTTATATATCTGGATGCCAGCAAATATATTTTAATGGTTTTTGCTCTCCCTCTAACTTGTTTACTTTTTCAGGCGTTGATCCACGGGTTGAACAGACACTATTACTCCATAGCAATTAACTACAGGAAGAATGAACTTGAGGAGAAGATGTTGCTGAACCTACACAAAAAGAAATGGACTGATGGGTTGACTCTTCAGAGATTTGACGCTCATTCCAAAACCAATGAGCAGACTGTTCAGGTTGGTGGATATTTTATGAGTTTTAAAATAGTTGAACTGATCAATTTCAAGTTCTGTTAAATTTGAAGTTTTGTTTTGATTGCCATTCACATACCACTCAAATTACTTTGTCAATGTTGTCATTCATCCATTATTCAGTATTGGTGCATTTTTTTATTATACTTCCTCCATTAAACTCCACTCTACCACTTTGCTTTTTCACGTCTGTCAACGTGTGTTTTACGCTGTAAATGTCATTAGCTACGTATTTGCAAAAATTATAAAAGATAGATATTTTTATTGTACTCGTTAAGACGAATCAAACAAGATCCCACATAAATATATTTTCACTTATGATTTGAGAGAAAATTGAAATTGAAAGCTCACTTGTAAATAGTGTACAAAATCAATAATGCTAGAGTGGGGTTGAATGGAGGAAGTATAATTTTAAATTTTAAATATAGTGCGTCTGAGTTTAAAATGCAAGACAACGTCGTGGAGAAAAAATAAAAAAATTAGGGAAAACGTGAGTTGTTTATAAAGCGGGTAAGAAAAAATAAGTGGTGGTGTGGGTTGTAGACTTGCGCCTGTTCTGGTGGTGAAGAAACTAATTCTGTCATAAAAAACCTACGAATACATGTCTACATGACAGAGATGTTAGTTCCTAGTATGAATCGCCTATAGTGTGTGCATGGTGGCTACCTGTACTTGAATTTTAGCCATCCTAACTGGACTGGTTTGATTCATTCAACTGAGGCGTCTTGAAAATTGATTTGGCCATCAATATTCAATTTATTAACAAAAATGGGAATTAGTTGGGAAGGAATAGGAGCTCTCATTGGTATCCAATGTTATCCCAAGATTGTGTGCTTATCTAGCTACACTCTATTATACTCTTGTCACCTGTGAAACATTGGCGTGACCATTTCAGGAAATGCTGAGCTTAGCCGTAAAGTATAACAAAGCTGTCCAGGAAGAGGATGAGTTGTCTCCTGAGAAGCTAGCGATTGCTAATGTGGGAAGACAAGATGCAAAGAAGCATCTCGAAGAACATGTCTCCAACTTGATGTCCTCCAACATTGTTCAGACCTTGGGGACCATGTTAGATACCGTTGTGTTCTAGTTTAATCTTCATTTTCAGCTGGACATCCAACTGTTGTGTTTTCCCTTGTCTTCTAATCAAACCGTCTTGTCCATCATCATCTTGTCTCAGAAGTTGAAATATAAGAGCATATTTCAGAGAATCAGACCGTGTTGTTGAATATTATGAAATTTCTTTGCTGACTTGTATGATATACTAAGCGTTATTTACCTTAGGCATATCATTAGCCTCATACTTTTCGCTTTGGGCGAAACCCGCATGTATTTTGCCCCCCTCCCCCCTCCCCCCTCCCCCCTCCTCTCTCTCAAAAAGCCTTCTGCAAATGCGGAGTGATATCCTATGCCCATGTGTAGGATGCCCCACTCATCCCCTATGCCCATGTGTAGGATGCCCCACTCATCCTCAACTTTCTCTTTTTTAGTATCTTAAAAAGAAAAATGAAAGGTTAAGTACGTGTTTGGCCAAGTTTATAAAAGTGTGTTTGTTTCTTAAAATCAGAAGCTGTGCCAAATATTCGGCTATTGAAAAATAAAAACTGTTTTTTAAAGCTCAAAACCACTTTTTTGCCCCAAAAAACAGAAACAATAATTTGATGTTTCTGTTTTTATTTATTCCAAAACCAACGAATATAACTTCCTTATTTCATGATTCTCTTATGACACTACATTTTTTTAGATAAAATATTATTTAAACCCATGACTTTCGTTACCGTAAATTAGTTTTTCTACATTTATCAATTTTTGTTAATACAAAATTTATGATTTTTTATGTTAATTTGTGACATTATACATACGATAAAATACATATTTATCTTATAGTATTATAAGAATGAATATTAATTAAAATATCATAAGAAAGATTAAAAAAACATAAAATAAAAAGGTCACATTTTTTATGCGTAAACCAGATTTACGATAGATTAGACTATGCTAATTACGGTAATTATTGTGTGTCACCATTGTATGGAGCGAGACTGCGAGAGACACAAAGTGAGCATTTTACGATAAATAGTAATTATATTTTTTTTGTTAAAAAGTGACTACTAATAAAAATTAATCACTTTATAAAAAAAAACCAAAAAATGACGTATATGATGACCTTTAAAGTAATCGTACTATACAACGGTCTTATAATATAATTACAGTATAGTATAATCGTATCTATTTCATTCATCTATGATTCATTCTAAAACAAGTAAATTATGCCAGATTTTAAATTTATCTAAAATAATTATTATGAGCTTAACCAAACATACCCTAATAAAAAAAACAGTTTTTTAAAAATCACTTTTAAAAAGCAGAAATTATATTTTAAAAACAAGGTCAAACATGCTCTAACTACCCTGTTAAAAAGCAATTATCACTATCATACCCAATTAGTGTTATATAGTGTTATATTGATGAAATGACACTATTATATTCACTTTTAAGTTTAGTGAATTTGACAAAGTTATTTAATGAATATGTGATTTATTGTAGGAGATTCACAATATGACACTATTACTTCCACTTCCACTTAAGTGAATATGACAATGTACTTTGATGACCATATATTATGTAGTGTGATATTCATCTCCCGACTCTATTATATTCTCTTTTTTAGTTTAGTAAATATGCCATTATAGTTTAGTGAATATGGCTCCATTAATTCAAATATATTGAATAATGGTCTTGAATATTTTATTCTATATCAAAATCGCATAATATAAAATAATATAAAGGAATAAAAATGACTATGTGATATGATGTGAATATAGGAGAAAAATTAAGATAAATAACAAAATATATCAAATATGATCTCTATTTGTGGAGGAATAAAAATTAAGAATAGTAATAGTATATTTTCTTATAATTTTCAATTTATTAAGTTGATGGGAGTAAATTCTTAATTTAACTTTATAATTTAAATGATGATCTTATATGATTTCCACCCAAAAAAATATTACTAAACCTTATAAAGAGTTTAATCAATAGTTCTAAAGTAACCTTAATATTATCCAATATAAATTAATAGAATTTAATTATGATAATCATATATGGTAAAAAATTAGATGTGTTAAGCTGTCTTTTAACTATATATTAATAATAGTTAGAGTAAATTATCAATAACTCCATTTTTTAAAAATTTACTCCCTTTAAAAAAAGTACTAGTATAAAAAGTACACCCAAAATAATGCAAAATTTTAAAAATTGCTTCCAAACCCCTCTTTTAACATTTTTATGACAAGACTACACCCGATTTTTTTTATCATCATATGATGAATATCATGGTGGATTTTGGGTGAAGTATTGTGGTGGTTGACCGCGGAGTCCATGCATGGTAGAAGGGTGAGTGGTGGAGTTGTTATAGAGTTCAATAATTATATGAGAAATAAAAAAAATGAAGAGCATTTTTGTCATAAAAATGCAAAAATATGGATTAGGGGTAGGGGAGAGTATGGATCGGATATCCGAACCGAAACCAGTTTTGGTTCGGATATCCGATCCGAAAATCCAAATTTTTACTATCCGCGATCTGATCCGAATTGATCGGATATCCGAAATTTAGTATCCGAAAATATCCGAAATTTTCGGATCAGTTATCCGATATCCAGTATCCAGTCTGTGTATTTTACATATTGTCAAACTGTACTAAAAAAGAAGACTAGCGTAATACTAAATTCATTCGGTATATATTACAAACATAAACCCGCTACCTATTAAGGATAACTAGCGTAATAGTTCGCCAAATACAAAGACATTCCTTATACATAAGGCACCGAGCAAAATAGTCCGCCAAATAGAAAGATTGACATTGAAAAACACCGAGCAAAATAGTCCGCCAAATACAAAGATTGACATTGAAAAATACTAGTCCTCGTACACGAAAAGAAAATGAAGCAAGCCACCGGCATCTCTTGTTGATCGATCACCGAATTTGAATGAAGTCTCTTGCAAATACCTAGTCCAGTTTTGCCAAAAAACCCAGTCGAGTTCTATCAAAAATACCTGAAAAGTAATTAGCAACAGAACAGTTAGTGCCAAGCAGCATAAGATGATGAGACAAAGAGGAATAATGGTGCAAGGATTATTTGTCAAACACCCATTTCTGATGACACCGCCGCATGTGAATAAAGCAAAGTAGGCCAGTAGTCCTCAGAAGGAGAGGCTTAGCAAGAATGCGAAAGTTATGATAAAAGAACCAAGTTCATAACACCTTACAATATAAAAGCTTTCCCTTAAGCAAAAGAGAGCAGGTGTTAGCAAAAGAGAAAGCTCGCATATATGTTTAAGACTAAGTGGACGTATTAGATGCCTCAAGACTCCTTATAGTAGAAGGGGACTGAAAATAATAGATTATTAGCAGACTGTGGAGCTGAACTGGCATACCGAAGAATCTCTGCTCCTATTATATAGATTATTAGCAGACTGGGGAAGAGCTACACGAAAAGATGAATCCGAAACAGCAGCGGAAGTAGGCAGTGACTCACATACATAAAATATAAAGTAAGGGGGGTTTTCCATCAAAAAGGGGCTTTACAGATCTAAATAAAAGACTTTCGCCAGCGAAATACTCGGAGCAATGGCTCTGGGACTGCTGCAGTTCAGTAGTTCAGTAGCAGTCTTTCTTCTGCCATTTTGCTCTACTAAGATTAGCCTAATTACACTTATTTTGACATATACCCACATGCATCTACTTTAGCCTACTTATTTTCATACTTACCTGATCGTTTTCCTTATTTGACCCATTTCCTTTGGTGCATAGACTTACTAAGATGTCTAATAACTCACTAAAACTTAAGTTGCTTCAATCACTAATTTTGTTCAGGCTAGTATGTAGGTTACTGTTGAGCAATTATTCTATGCTTTTAATTGCAGTAGCAATTATTCTACCGTTCAGATAAGGGCTTTTAATTGCAGTAGCATTATTCTATGCTTTTAATCCCTAAATGACAAGAGCACCAACAAAACAAAAGAAAGAAAAAAACTTTCTGCAGTGGTTCCAGCTTACTACTCACAAGTCTCAACAACTTCAAAAAGCAAACTCACATATGCTAAAGAGGAGGTCGATAGTAGCAGTGCTGAATGCTAGTTAACAAGTGAAAATAGTAGAAGCTTACAAAACAGTAGAATGCTAATTAATTGTAGAATGCTAGTTAACAAGTGAAAATAGTAGAATGCTAATTAATTGTAGCAGCAGCCAGCAGACTTACAGTAGCAAAACAGAAGACACTTTAATTATATGTAGCAGCAGCCAGCAGACTTACAGTAGCAAAAAAAGTAGGTTACAAAACAGAAGATTACAAAACAGTAGCAAAACTGACCTGGTAAACAGAAGACACCTTAAGTTAATAGTACTCTTCGCAAGTCGATTCCTCGTCTTGACCCTCTGCCAGCTCTACAAATTAAGAAGAATAAAAGCATTAGTGAATCAATCAATTAAAAATAAAATCCATGACAATATAAGTGAAAAAAGTAGGATGAACCGAATGAAGTAGATCTGAGAATTGGAGATGGGTAAGAGGTAGAAGACGGTGAAGTGAAAGGTAGATTTAGGGTTACTGACTTACTGGGTATTTGGGTTTCTAATTTTCTATGGTAAGTTGTAAGAATGTAAGGTATTTGGGTAAAATGTAAATGAGCCTAAATCTCGGATACGGTTTATTGAAAACTAGCTAGTATATCGAAAAAAAATATTAAGTTTATCGAAAAAAAAAAAAAATTTAAAATATTAAGTAAAATGAAATTAAAATTGTGGATGAGGTTTATTTACGGTTTTGTGAAATTACCTAGTATTATTTATGGATCAAATCTCGGATACGGTTCGGATATTAACGGATATCGGGTATCCGATCCGATATTTGATATTTGATCCAATAACTTTCGGATATCGGATATCCAAATTTTTAAACCTGATATCCGTATTTGATCCGATATCCAAATATTTCGGATACGGGTATCCAAACCGAACCACTTTTCGGATCAGATATCCATTATTTCGGATCAGATACGGATCGGATGTCGGATAATTCGGATAATCGGATTTTTTGCTCAGCCCTAATTAGGGGATAGGGAGCCATGCTTAAATATTTGGAACATTTTGGGTGTAATTTTTAAACTTTTTTAAAAGGAGAGTAAAATTTAAAAAGTGTATTAAAAGAAAGCTAGTGATAATGTAGTCAAATCAATATATATATATAGAGTCGGGATCCGGTGAGAACTCATATATATTTGAGTATTGAGTAATAATGCATGAGATAGGAAATATCACGCGCAAAAGATAAATTTGCTGGAAGGAGGGATCGAACTTGCGACATCTAGCTCAATAGCAACACACTGTAACCAACTGAGCTACTTTAATTTACTTGATGACTATTACTCCAGTAATCTAAATATTCGTTAATTATTTAAAGTGCAAAACACGTTTTGTTATATAAATATTCGTTAATTATCAAATATTTCAATATTAGTTTTTTCCCTTTTCGTACACGTTTTTTTCCGTTCGACATCATTTTTTTTATTTTACGCTAAACAATATCACACGTTCTACTAAACAATATCATGGCTTTTTTAATACTCCCTCCTATTCTATATATTGTTCCCTATTTCCTTATTCGGTTATTCGGGTTTTCTTCCCTATTTCCTTTTTTGGAAAGATTTGTGTGGTCCAAATTTAATGGTAGGTGGGGTATTGTGTTTTGTGTGGTCCAAATCTTATTCCTTATTTTTTGGGCAAAAAGGAAAGGGGAAGAATATATAGAATAGGAGGGAGTATCATTTTTTTCTATTTCATACCACTTTTTAGTATTACTTATTTTTGGTGTGACGTTTTCTTTGCTTCTTCAATATCTGTTTTTTTTTTTCTTTTCCTACCACTTTTGTTTTTCTTTTCAATATGACGCTAAACAATATCACACGTTATACTAAACAATATCACGTTTTTTTAATATCAGTTGTTTTTCCTTTAAGTACTACATTTTTATTAACGCTAAACAATATCACACGTTATACTACAAATATCACTTTTTTTAAACAATATCACACGTTATACTAAACAATATCACATTTTTTAATAACAATTTTTTTTTTCTTTTCGTACCACTTTTTTTACGCTAAACAATATCACATGTTATAGTAAACAATATCACGTTTTTCTTTAATATCAGTTTTTTTCCTTTACGTACCATATTTTTTTAACGCTAAACAATATCACACGTTATACTAAAAATATCACACGTTATATTAAACAATATCACACGTTATACTAAACAATATCAAACGTTATATTAAACAATATCACGTTTTTTTAATAGCATTTTTTTCTTTTCGTACCACTTTTTTTACGCTAAACAATATCACATGTTATAGTATACAATATCACGTTTTTTTTTAATATCAGTTTTTTTTCTTTACGTACCACATTTTTTTAACGCTAAACAATATCACACGTTATACTAAAAATATCATTTTTTTTTAAACAATATCACACGTTATACTAAATAATATCACACGTTATATTAAACAATATCACGTTTTTTTAATAGCAATTTTTTTTTCTTTTCGTACCACTTTTTTTACGCTAAACAATAACACATGTTCTAGTAAACAATATCACGTTTTTTTTAATATCAGTTTTTTTCCTTTACGTACCACATTTTTTTTAATGCTAAACAATATCACACGTTATACTAAAAATATCACTTTTTTTAAACAATATCACACGTTATACTAAACAATATCACACGTTATACTAAAAAATATCACGTTTTTTTCAATATCAACTTTTTTTTTCTTTTTGTACTACTTTTTTTTTTTTACGCAAAACAATATCACACGTTATACTAAAAAATATCACGTTAATATATTTTATATACTAAGATGATCGAAATAATACTAAACAATATCAAATTTTTTTCTTTTCGCATCACCGACTCATCCACCGAAATTCTATCTCCGATTTTCTCCCGAATTCTTGCGCTAACCTCATTTCCTCCAATTTCATCGCGAAATTAACACAAATTCACAATCAAAATCAAGCTAATTGATCAAAAATAAACAGATTGAATAAGAATTGAAGTGATATTAACAGAATTCGCGATCAAAATCAAACAAATTGATGAAAATGAACGAGCAGAACAAATAAATTTCAATCAAATGTATTTTTTTCATTTATTAACAACACAATAGTTGAACTAGGAACAATTAGCTGCAATTACTCCAACAAAGTAAAGAACAAGTAACGAATGTAGCCCTCGCGCCATACTGTGTTCCAAGGAATGAAATTAAGGCAGTCAAGCTTTTGTTTAAAACGATAATTAATCATAATAAAAATGACAACTACCAGTTCAAATTCAAAGCTAATTAATCAGCATAAGACGAAAATTAACAGTTCAAAATCAAAATGAACAACTTAAAAACAATAACTAATCAGCATAAAAGATGAGATGGAAATAGTTAATTCAATTTAATTAGAGTTAATTTTATTGAATAACTCTGCGGGGAAAGAGAGGGGGACAAAGATGGGATGGAAAGAAGCGTCATGGACGAGCGAGATCTGTTGGAGGAGCAATGGTGGTGTGCCGGCGAGGTGTCGTCGGAGCTTCGATATGATACGGTGGTGGTGGGCTGATGAATAAGAAGGAAGGATTAATGGGGTTAGTGTGTTTGGGAAAGGAAAAAGACGGAGGAGTAATAAGTCGTCTAATAGATGTTTTTGATTTGTATGTAGTAATCCTCAATACTCAAATATATAACTCATACTTACATGATCCCATTTCTATATATATATATATATAGAGGCGGGATCCGGTGAGTCCACCTAAATATTTGAGTCCATGAGTCCATTTAGAGTATCACAAGTTGTATTAAAACATATCACGTTTTTCTTAGACTACAAAATCTACAATATCACAACCTTTTCAATATAATATCACAGCAAACAATATCACGCACTATATAAAACAATATCACGAAATTTTTTTCCAAAACTTTTTTTCTCGAAATTTTTTTTTCAACATTTTTTTTTCAAAATTTTTTTTTTCAATTTTTTTTCTCGATTTGTTTTTTCAGAATTTTTTTTTGTGATATTATTTTGAAGAACCGGTGATATTGTATTGAGTAACTTGTGATATTGTAGTAAAAAAAATTGAAAAAATTTTTCGAGAAAAAACGCCTTTTGTTAAACAATATCACGCACTATATTAAACAATATCACGAAATTTTTTCAAGAACTTTTTTCCCGCAAATATGTTTTTCAATTTTTTCTCTCTAATTTTTTTCCGAAATATTTTTTCTCGAATTTTTTTTTTGTGATATTATTATGAAGAACCGGTGATATTGTATTGAGTAACTTGTGATATTGTAATGAAAAAAAATCGAAAAAAATTTCGAGAAAATTCGCCTTTTGATAAACAATATCACGCACTATATTAAACAATATCACAAAATTTTTTCAAGAACTTTTTCTCCCGGAAATATTTTTTCCAAATTTTTTTTTTTCAATTTTTTCTCTCGAAATTTTTTTCCAAAAATTTTTTTTCTCGAATTTTTTTTGGTGATATTATTTTGAAGAACCGGTGATATTGTATTGAGTAACTTGTGATATTGTAATGAAAAAAAAATTCGAGAAAAAACGCCTTTTTATTAAAAAAACATGTTTGTTTTAAAAAAAAATGCATACTGAAAAAGGGAATTTTTTTAATAAAGAAACGTAATTGCTCATTCATGAACGAGTTTTACTTTTTCATGTACTTTTTTCACTTATTTTTCCATAATATACCCTTTACCTAAAAACACAAAAAAGTCTCTAATTCTCTCCCTACAAAATTATTCAAATCCACAAAATTATTCAAATCCGTCAAATTAAACAATTATGAAGGTTAATTCTCATATCAATCTAGTGATAACTCTAATTTTTAAATTTATTAATTATATTACAAAAGTATCAAATTAAGGAATTAATTTACATTAATTAAATTAGGGTTTGTTTAATTTATCGTCATCGGCGTCGGGATGTTTGACGACCATTGATATACTGGTATCGTTGTTGTCCATTGATACATTTAAAAATCATTAGATGTGTCGTACAAATCCAAAGGAGGCTTGTGGTGCATTTGATATTTGGGTACAACTATCATTAAACTGTCGTAAATTGTCGCCAATGTTGGGAAAGCTACAACATTCGTTGACAATTGTATCGATGATGCTTGTGATGGCTGATTAGGGATAGAGAGGGGATCCCTAAAAATAAGGATTTGTTTAAACTGTTGTCGGCATTTGGGTGAGGGGCGACGGTAAGGGTGGTGGATGGTGGATGGTGGTTGATGGGTAGTGGTGGTTGGGTGGTGGTAGTTAGAGTGAAATAAGAGTAAAGGGAGAAGATAGAGAGAGAATGAAAGAAGGGTATTAAAACGAAAATCAAAAAAATAAAAGGGGTATTATAGTCATTTACGTTTACAAAAGAGTAAAATCTGTCTATGAATGAGTATCACCCTAAAGAAAATGTCATTTTAAAAGAAAAGGAAAAAAAAAGTGATATTGAAAAAGAAAAAACAAAAAAAGGAAAAAAATTTGATATTGAAAAAACGTGATACTTTTTTTATAAAACTTATGATATCATTGTTAGACTCATGGACTCAAATATTTAGGGTGGACTCATGTGATCCCAACTCTCTCTCTCTCTCTCTCTCTATATATATATATATATAGAGAGAGAATTGGGATCCTATGAGAACCACCAATATAATGAGAACTGTGAGAACTCTACCATACGGACTTTTTTTAAAAAAATCAATGACATATTTGGATTCGGCATGTTATTTTATGGCTAGAAAACATATTTCTTGGTCTAGAAAATATATACTAGTGACGGAAATCGAGGCGAGATACGTATTATTAATTTTCATGCACCTACTGCCGATTTTGACGTATCTATCATTTTTCATGCACCTAGAACTCGTTTTAATGGACGTAGAGCCTATTATTTCATGCACCTAGTAATCATTTTCATGCATGTAAAAAATTTCATGCACGTAGTGGTTGTTTTCGTGCATTTATAGCCGGTTTAGTATGTATAATTGTATTTTGGTACACTAAGTATATATTTTGTTAATAAAATCAATTTTTTTTGTTTAATAATATTAAAATGTGTATTTGAATAAGTTAAACTAATGGTAAATGATCCATCGAAACTTTCGAAGCGAGATATGGTGGAGATTTAGTGAGGGTTCTCATGGTTCTCATTATAAGGGTGGTTCTCACCGGATCCCGACCCTATAGAAGTAGGATCATATGAGTTGGGGCAATATTGGTGAGTTACACCTTTAAATCTGGACCATTCATATCTAGTTCAGATTAGTGGCTGAGATTAAATCTCACAATTAGTATATAAACCAAAGTTTTCACCCCTAACTTCTTTTTTCCCCCTTTTTCAACTCCCCAACTGAAACACAGTAAAAACCTCCCTCTCTCTCCACTAAAACCTCCATATTCTCAAGTAAAACCTCCATATTCTCCGGTAAAACCTCCATTTTCGTTCATCTTCTTGCTCATCTTCTTCGTCGACTTCTTTGCTCATCTTCGTCGTCATTTTCGTCCATCTTCAGGTAATTGATTTTCTTCAATTTTTCGTTCTTTTTCTTCAATTTTCGCTACTTGTAGGTTTTTTTACTTGATTTTTGTTGTGTTTTGTGTTTCTATTCTTCAATTTTACTCAATGTTTTCATTATGTAGTTCAATTAGTGTATTTGTGTGCTGTTGCATTACATTTTTTACTTGGTTTCACATAATTTAGGGTTTTCATCTTCCTTCTTTCATTTTCGTCATTTTTTTTAAAATTTTCGTTTATGTAGTTGTGTTTTTACTTGAAATTGGTGTGTTCTTGTATTTGTTTTCTTCAATTTATTCAGCCGGTTGCATTATGTAGTTCAATTAGTCGTTTTCAATTGGATTTCACTTATTTTAGGGTTTCGTAATTGTATTTTCCAGATTTGTGTATCTAATTTCGAATTTTGATGTGTTCTTTTTGTGCTTTTTCTTTAAATTAGTTTGTATTGTTGTTCTAATGAAGATAATCTGTGTGTGTTACTGTAATATATTGATGTGGTTATTCTATATGGTTGTGTGTATTCTCTGATAATCTGCGCGTGTTATTGTATTCCCTTTTTTATAATCGTATCAGACAGTTATTGTAACCGTCTCAGACTGTTATTGTAATCGTCTAAGACTGTTATTTTATTCGTCTGAGACTGTTATTGTAATAATCTAAGACTATTATTGTATTCGTCTAAGACTGTTATTGTATTCCCTTTTTTTACTATGAATTACAATAACAGCTATTATGAATACAATAACAACTATTTTAATGGTTTGTACACAGTTATTTTAATGTGTTTATACAGTTATTTTAATGGTTTGTACACAGTTATTTTAATGTGTTTAGACACTTCATTTAAATACAGTTATTGTATTATATAATTTCTGTTATTGTATTATAAAACTCAGTTATTGTATGCAGTAGTGACTTCATGGGGGTGTTATTGTATTTTATGCATCACTTTGTGTTTATTTAGCTCGTATGGTTCTTTGCAGTGCTTCGAAGATTGTTTAACGCCTTTTTGTTTTTGTTTTAGGTTTCTCAATTACATTTCTTGATGATGAAGAGAGATGTTGAAATATTTCTCCATTTGTACACACAACGAAAAGAAGCAATGGAGAAAGAGTCTTGTTCAGCTGATGATGCTTTTACTTATTTGTTTTGTAAAGCCTAGAATGTGTTATTGTTGTGACAGTTATTTTAATTGTCTGAGAGAGTTATTGTAATCATGTCAGATAATTTTTGTAATTGTGTTTTCAGACAGTTATTGTAATTGTGTTATCAAACAGTTATTGTAATGGTTTCAGGCAGTTATTTTAATGATTTTCACACAGTTATTGTAATGAGTTCATACAGTTATTGTAATGGTTTTTACACAGTTATTGTATTATATAAGTCCTATTATTGTATCTAGTAGTGACTTCATTCAAGACAGTTATTGTATTATATAAGTTCTGTTATTGTATTTCCTTGTTTACACAGTTATTGCATAATGTCAAATATTGTATTGCATAATAATACCTGTTATTGTAATGCATAATGTTAATTATTGTATTGCATAATACATGTTATTGTATTCAGTTTTCCATTTTGTAATACCTATTATTGTAATTCATAATAGCTGTTATTGTATTCATAATAGCCGTTATTGTAATTCATATATAATACCTGTTATTGTAATGCATAATACTTGTTATTGTATTCAGTTTTCCATTTTGTAGTACCTGTTATTGTAATTCATAATAGCTGTTATTGTATTCATAATAGCTGTTATTGTAATTCATAATACGTGTTATTGTAATGCATAATACATGTTATTGTATTCAGTTTTCCATTTTGTAGTACTTATTATTGTAATTTATAATAGCTGTTATTGTATTCATAATAGCTGTTATTGTAATTGATAATAGTTGTTATTGTATTACATAATACATGTTATTGTATTCAGTTTTCCATTTTGTAATACCTGTTATTGTAATTCATAATAGCTGTTATTGTATTCATAATAGTTGTTATTGTAATTTATAATAGCTGTTATTATATTCATAATAGCTGTTATTGTTTCGAGATAGTTATTCAAAAGAATACCATTTATATGCCAAAATTGAATACTATTGAACTCAAATATGCAAAATGTAAGACAAATTACAAATCTATTATTGATTATTGATTATTCTAAAGTTTCTTACACGTAATATAGATTCTCAACTATAGTAATCTAAGACAAAATACTGAGATATTTTTGTATTATTGTAAAGTTTGTGATACGATTATTGTAAATCTATTCATTAGATCCCTTATTCATCCTCCATTTCATCTCCCTCTTCATCTTCATCCTCAGGTGCATGTTCAACAAATGGATTTGGGCAGTTTCTTTTGTCATGGTTTCCCATTTGTTTGCAGTTATTACATAGCCTCTTTGGTTTGCTTGCTTTTTCAATTGCCTTTTCCTTGTTTGATTTCATTCTCTTGCCACTTCCCTTGTTTTCCATGATAATACCTGTTATTGTAATGCATAATGTTAATTATTGCATAATGTCAAATATTGCATTGCATAATAATACCTGTTATTGTAATGCATAATGTTAATTATTGTATTGCATAATACATGTTATTGTATTCAGTTTTCCATTCTGTAATACCTGCTATTGTAATTCATAATAGCTGTTATTGTATTGCATAATACATGTTATTGTATTCAGTTTTCCATTCTGTAATACCTGTTATTGTAATTCATTATAGCCGTTATTGTATTCATAATAGTTTGTTATTGTATTTCATAATAGCTGTTATTGTATTCAGTTTTTCATTTTGTGATACCTGTTATTGTAATTCATTATAGCTGTTATTGTATTCATAATAGTTGTTATTGTAATTCATAATAGCTGTTATTGTATTGCATAATACATGTTATTGTATTCAGTTTTTCATTCTGTAATAACTGTTATTGTAATTCATTATAGCTGTTATTGTATTCATAATAGCTGTTATTGTAATTCATAATAGCTGTTATTGTATTGCATAATACATTACAATAACCGAGTTTCTACGTTACAATAACTGAGTTTTTACATTACAATAACTGAGTTTCTACATTGGTATAACGACAAATTCTTGAGTTTCTAGATTACACCTGAGTTTATACTTTACAATAACTGAATTGTTAAATTAAATAATATCAAACTAACAAAAAAGACCAGGTATATGCATAATTTTTTTCATTGAACGTCAATTATTCACGTCTATCTTGATTCAACCTGCAAATCACCAAAAAATAGAATATAAGTTAACAAAACTTCCAAGAAGTAACTACTAGATACAATAAATGAGTTTTAACATTAATATTACAACTAAGTTTCTACATTCAACTAGGCATTTTAACAAACAGTTGGTGTGCTAATCTAGATTATCAATAATTTTTTAAGATTATGAAAATAAATTATCAGTCAAATGCCAACGGTATGATAAACAATACATAAATCGTCGTACAACTTGTTATTGGAATCAAATAATTCAGTTATTCGAGTATTAAAATAAGAAAATCGTAAAAAATATTGGTACCTTCGAAAAATTAGGGTTCCTGGAGTATTAACCTCTATTGATAGTTTTTAGTTGAATTAGTCAAGATAATGAATGAATTTGGCGGAGAATTGATGAATGTTATGTGATCGATTTGATGAATTGATGAATTGATGAATATTATGTGATCGATTTGATGAATTTTTGTGCGATTGGTTTTTGATGATTTTTATGGGAATTTGGCAGAGAGAGAGAGATGGGGAAATAGAGTGTGTAGCTGAAATTAATTTGGAATTGTGAAAATTAGACGCGTGTTGAATTTTTGGATTTTAGGTCAATTGTATTTATACGCGGGGGTAACTCACGAGATATGGCAAACTCACCGGAACTCGCCTCTATATATATATATATATATATATATATATATATATATATATATATATATATATATATATATATATATATATATATATATAATATACATACTAAAGGAGACTATTTTCTAAGCACATGGTAGTTTCTAAATTTTATAAAACACTCTATTTATAAATAATAATTTATTAATAATTTTCTTATTAGAATTAGAAAATAATAAATTATTTACAATTTTTATATTTGAATTATAAGATTATAAAATAATAATTTATTTATAATTTTCCTATTTGAATTAGAAAAAAATATTAAATTATTTACAATTTTTCTATTAGAATTAGAAAATTAGAAAATAGTTGATTGTTTATAATTATTCTATTAGATTTAGAACATTATTATTCTTTAAGGTTTGTATACTTACTCTTTAAGGTTATTAACTTTATTCTACGTTTCTGTTAAAAATGAAAATGAGAAGTGACACAGGCTATCGTACCTCTATGCAAAGATAAATTTCTTAGCACAAGCAAATGTAATACAAAGGGGTCGAACACACAGAAAAAAGCGATATTGCATAAAAATGTTGCTATGAGAAGATTTCTATTCTAATCGAGTTATATTTTTGTTGGATTGATTTATGTGAAAGCAAATATAATAAAAGTTGTGAAAAATATTTAATTAAAAAGAGTTTAGGGGTACGGGTCACACATGCATAGATAGATAACTATGAATATTAAGATAAATGATGTAATAGAATTGTTATATGTTTATTTAGGCTTAAAGGCATCTATCTCTCGACCGCATTGCCAACCATAGACCGGGTTATAACTGTTCTCGACTTTTGCTAGATCGTCCTACAAAAACACATGTTTAGTCTAATTCATATTCGTGCATCTCGACTTATATAATGAATTAACAAATTTAATCTAAGTGTGATCAATAAAAAAAGATTAACAAAACATAACATGTGATTGAAACATATTAAAAATTACTAAAACATATTTACATTAACATAGCAAATTATAAACTAATGCATGAGCCCCTTTCCTAGACAAAGATGACTACTCATTCATGCTAGTAAAGGAAAATGCAATGTATGAAATAAAAAACATGATTAACATTAAAACTAAATAATAAAATTGGATAACAAAATATGAAACTAATAAATATGAGAACAATGACATACTAAATAACATAAACGAAATAGAAAATACCGTATGGAAATGAACCTCGAAATGAAGAACTCGGAACTAGTAACCAAATGCTTATATTAAAATTGTATTGAGAATTACAAAATAAACTAAAAGACTAATGAAAAGATTAAACTAAAATATATGTAAAGTATAAAATGGAATACAAAAGAGATAGAAAATGGTAGAATAAGGTACTCTAAAAGACCGGGGTAAGTGTTCCTTTTATACTAAAAATCAAGGAAAACGTAAAGAGTAACTTAAAGACGGCTTGCCCCGATCGGGGGCACCCAACTCCGATCGGGGTCGTGTGATTTGGATTTATTGCACTAAATCCCCGAGTTAATACCCGGGGAATCCAAAGATATGGATTAATGACATAAATCACATGGTAAAAGTCTTTAATCCTTGGGCATAAAATATCTTGAATGATCCAATGTAGGATTAAGAAATCTCGTGCACCAAGTCTTCATTACTTCGAATGTTTACGCTTTGACTTTATTTGCATTGTTGATTTTGTAACACCCACATAACCCGAGGCCTTTACCAAGGATCCTCAGCCTATGAAGATCCTACCCTCTCGGTTGTCCGGGGTAGAATATCAAAGAAAAGGCAAGGACGTTTATTAAATGTTTATAAGTGTCAATACAACATGTCTCAAAATAAATTGAATAAACTGAAAGTACAAGCGGAAGCTAGACTAAGTTAAACTTTCAATTGATGACTCACTCTATCCTCAGCCTCATGCAATCAATCAACAACAGAATACCTGCTAAGAATCTGTTCACCATTACAAATGAATCATCACAGTAACAACAATATACAAACGTCAATTACTACATGCAACCAAAGTCAATCTTACAACTGTATAAACAAATATATGAACAACAACGATAATTCGACAGTATCACCAACATCCTTATAAAAAATCTCTAGTGGAGACCGTAGTCACACCACTCAATCCCGCTTGCTCGCAACAAGCGGTACCCAAATCCTTATTGTGCATATCTTTCGTGGCGGGAACTACGAAGGGCGGTCGTAGGATTGTGAGCCATTTCTCGACAATTGTCCCAAACATAACTTCCTCATAACACAACAATAACCACAATCAACAATATGATACTTGTCTCATAATAACATAAAAGTATACACCGTCAAATATAACAAATAATTGAGTAGGGAATCCCTACCTCAAGACAATCTCGTCAAAACAGATTTACAATGGCTCTTCTATGAATCCTCGTCCTAAAACACCACACAATCTTATTACTAATCATCTAAGGCACTACACACCATAACTTTAACAAACTGAAAGTATTACTAGAGACTTACTTCCAACAATGATGAAAGAACAATCTATATTTGATGATCGACGCACGAACTAAACTTCTGGTATGTTAATTAGAGGAAATTAATGTTTGAGGTTTTGAGAGAAACTGATTATCAAAGTAATTAGATGAAGAAATTATGATTTCTAAATCTCGTTTTCTCTAATTAACCTATCGCGAAACCGATACAAAATCGGTGTACTCGACCGAGTACAAAGTGTACTCGATCGAGTACGCCTTACTCGACCGAGGATACACGACACTGGACCGAGTACGCTATACTGGACCGAGTACTCTCAGTACTCGACCGAGTACAAACGAACATACCCGAATTTTAACTCCTACTCAAGTGTACTCGACCGAGTATGACTTACTCAACCGAGTACACTAGCTCATAAAAGGTAGGAGTATTACAGTCTTCCCCACTTGGAACGAACTTCGTACTCGAAGTTCTACCGACCTGAAAACAAAAACCGGCAAATAATATAAATATAGGCTAAAAACCTTCAATATTTCATGTGTATAAACTCAATTTTGTTTATTTGTTCAATCCAATGGAATGCTTCCTCGGATTAAGGCATAAATTTTAATATGGAATGACTTTAAGTTTTTTTTGTGGCACTATTCTTGAAAATGTTTAGTGATGTGTATAAAAAAGATGTCACAATGTTGAGTAGTAGTTGCAATGTATCATTGTTAATACAAGAAATAGAAGATGGTAATTATGTCAATTATTTTACCAAGTATGTAAAAATAACATTGGAATAAGTTGTACGAAAATGGTTTGTGGGAAAATTGGATAAGAATGGAGGGAGTATGTGTCATCTCAATATTATATTATTAACTTTTAATCGAGTTTTTTTTCATGATGAAAATGCTTGTAACTCACCCGACTCCATTATATCGCTTCGGGTGTATTGTTTCGAACCCTTATTTCCTTTACCATTTATACTTCATTTGCTAACTAAATAAATAATTTTGTATGCTTTTATTTCCCTCTCATTTCCTAACCCATCAAAGTTTTGGTTATCAAGATATATATTTGTTCACTACTGTTTTAGCAAGATTTTCCTTGAACGGATCAAGCTATATTTGATACAAAGGTAGGGTATCTAGTTCTAGTATGAGTAGTAAAAACATTAATAAAGAAGATCAGAAGGAAAGTAATATAAGGATTAACACTTTGATGTTTCTAAACAGAATGTTGTAGATGAGAATAATTGCTCGTGTATATCTTAAGTAGAATGTAGAGATTGATTACATAATCATCTTTACAATGACTTAGCTTGATTTTATACTACTTACAATCTGAACGTTGGATGCTCCAACGTTCCCCGATCTTTGCTAAGAGTGGTTCCTGATTAATAAGGCACATCTCCTATTAATCCGGTTGACTCTATCAACCTTAACGTCTATGTTATATCCCATGATCACACAATTCTTCAGCGTTTTGCTAGGGTTTCCGACTTGTTCTTCCTCAAAGATAGGAGTTAAGATCTTCTCCTTAGTGACTTCCAGGTTTGCTGATCACAACAGGTGGATCAAGCATAGTTCCTTTTTATTCCGCATAGCGCTTATCTCCCTATCTGGTTAGGAATGTTTTCTATTCAGGGTCAAGTTCGGCTTGGTCCGTCTTGAGTTCCTATGCTTGTACGGATTGTTCCCTGCTTAGCTTGTGTCATGTGACTGGAATAGAAGTTAATATGACCAGACTAATTATGGCTTACCAATTGCCCATTGACATTTTATTCGTGTCTAACCAGACCATGAATAATATGTCAACCTGCTCATAAATTCTAGTATGAATGTATCCGTTGCTGGAAGTCCAAACGTCAAATCTTGCAAGTTGTTTATAACGGCTAGTTTTCTATGATGTCATGCTGAATTTACACCTAGTTTCCTTAGGGTTTAACCGTTGCAATTGTAATCTTCCTTATAAATAGGGGTTTGTTGAGAGTTTATTTCTCATCCAAATTCTTCTACTTTTATTCTTCTTTCTATTAAACCTGCAATTATTCTTTGAGTTGTTCTTCGTTCCTGCAAGTCAGTCTAAAACAATTCAACGCAGAAAATAGCTAAATCAAATTCTACTCCAACTATCTTATTCAATCTTTTAGGAAAGATGGCACCCAAGAAACGTTGTCCTGTTCAGAAAGTTATTAAGTCTGCTGATGAGTCTCCTGCTCAGGAGAGTGAGCATGAGGTTACTGTTATTAAGCCGCCTACAGAGTTTACCACTTTTAATTATCAATACTCTGTTTTTACCGCCATTGTGTCCTTAAATTCTTCATTCAAGGACCCAAATCTGTTAAAGACAAACTACGATCAGGTTCTGAGGGAAAAAAAGATTATCTCTGCATCCGCTGAAATCTGGATTCCGGAGGATTGTCTGGTTAAAGCCAATTGGGTTTCCCCTGGTTGGTTCTGAATTCATGATTGGGCTTTCAAAGCGTGCTGTCAACTACCTTTTACACCTCTCATGGCCGATGCTATGCGGTCTATGGAGGTATCGCCTTTCCAGGTCATGCCTATGATCTGGAAGTTAATATATTCTATTGAAAATTTGTGCAGCACACACAACCTTACCCTGACTATGAATGATATTAGGGCTGTATATAAGCGCATGAATCATTCCGATGGTCGCATCAATCTTAGGATTATAAGCAAAATGGCTCCCCTGATCACCAACTTTGATTCAGGGGACGATAAGTATTGGTCGAAAACTTACATGTTCGTTCGCACTGAGACTCTTGGTCCGGGGATGGACTATCTCAGATATCTAGTGATGGCCACCGGTAAGATTTATCCCTGTAATTCATGTTCAGGTTCATATGTATGTGAAAATGAATTTTGACATACCTCCATTTTTTTTTCCAGTTGCTGATTGGATCGTGGACCCTGATGAGGGGTTTTCTGATAGGATAACTGCTTTTTTGGCTATTCCAGAGGCTGAGCGTACTTGGTCTACTAGCCTGTGCACGGAGCACCTGCCCCGGTATATGAAGCCTGTTTTAGGAGGCCTGAAGGCTGGAAGAAGCAAGATTTCTTCCAGTTCTCTTTGTGATAAAAAGATTTTTGGTTTTCTTTCTCCTTTGGCATGTGTGTGTCTGTATCTGTGATTTTTGTGCTTACCTTGGTGCTTGCTATTTCAGTGTACCGCTCGTCAGTCAGGCTGGCTAGTTTCTCTGCTACCTCACTAAAGGCAGGCTTGGCCAAGATTTCCGAGACGTCCAAGGGTAAGGGGGCTAGTCGAAGTGACAGTGAGAAAACGCTTGATTTGCGGTCTCTCCTGAGTCGGCTCCTGAAAAACTCAGCGTGTGTTCATCTAAGAAAAGGAGAAGGGTCAGCATTGGTGAGGCCGACGAGGAGGAGGAGGAAGAAGAGGGGGCCTTCAGGGGCCATTGTGACTTGTCGGATCAGGGAGGTTCTCGACTAGGCAGGCGATCTGGGCGCTGCCAAGGCTGAATTAAGTGAATTTGCCTAGAACGTTGATCAGGGGCTGCTAGCAGAAGATACTTTTGAGTCTTTAGCCAAGCTGGTGGCTTTATTCGAAGCCGTTCTGGTCAATTTGTCTAGTGCTGCTACTCAGGCTAATCGGGTTTGTTTGCGTCTTTTTTTTGTACGCGTATCTAGAGTTTCAGTTGGTGATCTGTATATTGGTTTGTGTAGTGTTTGGACGCCTCTCTGATCAGCGGTTCTCAGCTGATAGTTTTTCGGGCAAGGGTGGAGGTTTTGGAGGATCAGTTTAACCGCCTCCAGGCTAGAGAGGTCCAGCTGGAGTCGCAATTGGCTTCTGCTCGGGAGGTTGCTAGGGCCAGCTAAGTTTGTGAGATAGCGGCCAAAACTGCTGAGAAGGCTGTCCAGAGTGAGTTAGCTTAGGAGAGGCTGACAATACAAGAACTTCTGCGAAAGAATGAAGAGCTGGGGGCTGACAAAGAGGTGATGGAGGCTAGATTGGCTGATTCCGCCCAATACTTCTTAGGCAAGGGTCGGGTGGACGCAATAAGGGACCCCGAGGCTTCTCGGGTTCACTAGGATCCTGACCAGGATGAGAAGGCCCTGGATGAACGCTTCCCTAACCTGGCTATGTTGGGTATGGAAGAATAAGAGGTGAAATCTCCTACGTCCAAGGGGAAATCAGATGATGCAGTTGTGGTTGAGGAAGGTTCCGGTCAGCTCCTGCCTCGAAGGCGGTGTAGTTTTATTTTGTTGTTGTTGTTTTGGCCCGTCCAGAGGGGATGTTCGCTGGAAGAAAAAATTATTAGTCTCCCTCTTTTTTATGTGTTTTATTGATAGATGGTCCCATCCAGGGGGGAAGTCCCTGGACAGAATATTTAGTTGGTCAACGTTGTTTGGCCAACTATTGTATATATATTTTGGCTGTTTGTCGTTCTTGTCTCAGATGTGTTTGTGATTTTAGGTAAGGAAGTATTAATATTAAGTTTATTTTGCACCTGGGTCTGGCCAGGTTTTGTGCTGGATCTGGCCAGGTTTTGTGCTAGATCTGGCCAGGCTTTTATTTATGATGGGTGGACTTTTTTGCCTGTCTGGAGGGCTTACGGTCTTTGCCTATCTGGACGGCTTATCACCCATGACAAGCAAGTCAGGGAGGTTTCCCTTAGCTTGTTATTTTGACTGAGCTCAGTTTTTTTTATTTTTGAGGCCTGGTTTTGAGATTTTTGCAGGTGAAAGTTGAGTTTTTTTGTATCTTTGTTATGAAATATGTTGGTGGAGTGGCCCTCAATCTTAAAAATTTGTTTAAGTAGTGATGCAGGCTACATGAATGCATAGAATAAACAAGTATTTAAGATTCGAAGTGAATATTATGTCAATACAGTCATATACTACCAGTTTATCAGGCTAAATATTCCTAGCTAGACACATAGGAAACAAATCAGGCATGTGGAAGAGAAAACATATATGAAATTTTTATTCATATAAACATCATGTTTCATACAAATTGCAACAATCAAGCCAGGCAGGAAAAAGTTTTGAACTATTCTTCATACCTGGGCTAGGGAATGTAGACTACATATGAAATAACTTTAAATGAGTAATGTTCCATGCTCTAGGAAACATTTCACCGTCCAGGGTTTGCAGCCTGTAGGCACCCTGGCCTGCAATTGAGTGAATCAGGCAGGGGCCTTCCCAGGCTGGAGCTAGTTTGCCTGCATTCTCTTCCTTGGTGTTTTAAAAGACTTTTCTGAGGACAAGATCTCCTACTCTGAATACCCTGGCATTAACATTTTTGTTGTAGCTTTTTGCAACTGTTTGTTGATCGACAACCATTCTGATGTTGGCTGCTTCTCTTAGTTCTTCTGCCAGATCCAAGCTGTCTTCCATCAGGGGAATGTTGTTGGCTGGGGTATTTAGGCTGGATCTGGTTGATGGGATGTCAATTTCTGCTGGGATTATGGCTTCACATCCGTAGACCAGGGAAAAGGGGGTTTGACATGTAGTTGTCTTGGGGGTTGTCCTGTCAGCCCATAACACATAGGATAATTCTTCCGCCCATTTGCCTTTCCTTTCCTTCAGCTTCTTTTTCAAACAACTTATGATCACTCTGTTGCTTGATTCTGCCTGACCATTTGCTTTTGGGTAGCCTGGAGTTGATGTAACAAGCTTGATGTTCTAGGCTTCGCAAAATGCTATGGTTCTTTTGCCTATGAACTGGCTTCCATTGTCACAGACTATTTTTGATGGGATGCCATATCTGCAGATGATATTTTTCCTGATAAAGGAGATAACATCATTCTGCTTGACTTGCCTGAAGGAATCTGCTTCTATCCATTTTGAGAAGTAATCGGTCATTGCCAACATAAATACTTTTTGGCCTGGGGCCTTGGGAATTTTGCCAACAATGTCCATCCTCCACTTCATGAATGACCAAGGAGCAGAAATTGAGTGCAATTCTTCAAAGGCCTGATGGATATAAGAAGCATGAACCTAACAGGCCTCGCATTTGGAGCTGAATTCCAGGCAATCGACCCTCAGTGTAGGCCAAAAGTAGTCTGTCCTGAGCACTTTGCTTGCTAGACTCCTGTCACCTTTGTGATATCCACAGTGTCATTCATGTATATCTAACAACACTTTTCTAGCCTCTTGTGGCTCTAGGCATCTAAGAGATGGTCCAGCCTGTGATCGCTTGAAAAGCGTGTTGTTAATAATAGTTTATGAAACAACTTTAATTTTAAGAGCTTTGGCGTCTTGCCTGTTCAGGGGTAAAATCCCCTGGAGGAACCAATCATAGCAGGGTTTGGTCCATGAATTGGCAATTGTTAGTGAATTCAGGGGGGCTGATATTTGATCCTAGGCCTGCTAGGGCATCAGCTTGGGTATTCAGATCCCTTGGTATTTGGTCAATACTAAACTCAGTAAAATTCGTTTTCAAATTCTGAACAATATCTAAGTAGAGTACCATTTTAGAATCTTTTGCAGCATATAGTCCATTAACTTGATTTGAAATAAGGAGAGAGTCGGTGTGTACCTTCAGATTCTTGATACCTAAGTCAATACATACCTTTAGTCCGGATATCGGGGCTTCATATCCAGCTTCATTGTTTGTTGCTTCAAATGCACAACTCATAGCTTGTACTATTCTATCCCCCTGTGGTGATTTGAGTACTACTTCTAATCATGTGCCTCTTATATTGGCTGCACCGTCGACAAATAGGGTCCATACTAGGTTGGTCTGGTCGCTGGTCAGTTCATTTACTTCTTTTATTGAGTCAGGCTCAAGGGTAAGACTAAAATCAGCTACAAAGTCTGCTAGTGCTTGGGATTTAATTGCTGTTCTGGGTTCGAATTTTATGTTATAGGTACTGAGTTGAACCGACCACTTGCACATGCGTCCGGACAGCTCAGGTTTTCGCAGGACAGATTTGATAGGTATGTTGGTTCCGACTATTATGGGGTGGCTTTCAAAGTAAGGTCTCAACTTGGTACAACTCATAATAATAGCTAAAAGATACTTTTCAAGCAAACAATACCTCATTTCTGCTTCCAGGAGACTTTTACTTACATAGTAAACAGGATGTTGATGTCCGTCTATTTCCTTGACCAGAACTCCACTGACTGCCGTTTTACTGACTGAGAGATAAACCGTCAGGGGTTCATCTTTCACTGGTTTGGCCAGTAGGGCAGAAGGGGATATATATGCTTTTAGTTCTTCAAAGGTTGATTGGTGACCAGAGCTCCACAAGAAGTCTTTATTCTTCCTGAGCATATTGTAAAATGACTTACATCATTCAGATGACCTTGAGATGAATCTGTTCAGAGCGGTTACCCTGCCAGTCAACTTCTGGACATCTTTGACATTTTTTAGTGGTTCCAGTTCTAGGATATCTTTTATCTGTTCTGGGTTGGCTTTTATTCATCTTTTTTGTCACCATGTAGCCAAGGAACTTTCCTGCTGAGAATCGAAAATGGCATTTGGAAGTGTTTAACTTCATGTTGATTTTTTCCAGTATCTGGAATGTCTTTTCTAAATCCTGGACATGATCTTCAGCCTTTTTGGACTTCACCACCATATCATCAATGTATACTTCCATGGTTTCGCCAATTTGGTCTTTGAACATCATGTTGACCATGTTGGGAAATGTGTCCCCAACAATAGTGCGATCACGTATTTAAATCTCATGACGAGAATATGCAAGGGATGATCCGAAATTATATATAGTCAACTGACTAACATTAATCGGTAATGATTGGCTGACTAGAGTTTGACATTACTGTCGTATGACGGTGGTAATCAGTTGATTCCTTTAGGTCACACATATAAGATAATCCCCTTAATCGATATATTGATTAATTGTATACGATACGAGTTGATCAAATTCCTTAAAATCAAATATCGAGAAATAAGAGGTTAAATCTTAATGTAAGATTTATATTTGAAATTGAAACATGTCAATTGTCAAATATTAATTGATATTTATGAAATATCGAAATTAGAATGAGAAAGGTTCGTGGTTATAACAAACGTTGTATATCGTATTGACGATTATTGTAATAACCATATTTTGGGACGGTAATTATGAATTACTAAATTAATTTGTTAAATATGATTTAATTAATTTAGAAATGTATGTTTAGGGATATGTGTTAAGTTCACCTCTGGACCCTTTACTTGAATTGCATGTTGGGATATGTGTTAAGTTCACCTCTGGACCCGACATTGTTTAGTAGTGGGATATGTGTTAAGTTCACCTCTGGACCCATTGCTAGTGTTTACTGATGTTTATATCTGCTTGCCTTGAGATTGGTACAGTGTCAGATATGCATGATGAGGTAAATGATTGTTTTACTTGAGTTACAGTTTGTTCATCCAAGGCATTGGATGACTCTTTGATCGGTCTCATAAATAGTTGGACTGAAAGACCCCCCGACTGGGTAACCAGTAGGGAAACCGGCTCTCCTTCCAAACGGTTTATGAAGTTGGTTGAGAGACGTGCATTAGTGATTGCATGATAGTTGATGATCGGTTATTGAGATATTGTTATACTTCACATGTTTATATATGTTGGAGTATTCTGTTTGCTTTACTTGTTATGTGTCGTTACGAAAGGTGGCTAGGAGAACTCTAGTCACTCCCCACTGATTGTGGCGTACATGTTTTCATGTATGTAGGTACATGCAGGATTGGACGGGGTTCACTTGAGAGCTAGCGAGTGATGATCCTTTCATCATATGACTTACACTTCATCGATTAGCTAGACTCTTAGTTTTGATACATTTCATGTTTTGGTGCCTGTAGGGATGTTCCATCCCAGGCTTTGTATATATTTGGTTTTCGTACTTAGAACTGTTATACTTATCTATTTCGTTTATACCAGTTTCAGTTTCCAGTTTCAGTTTTAATTCACCTCGCATGATGTTTATGTTTAAAAAATTTTAATTCCGCTGCATTTTTAGTACTTTGTGTGTTTTATATTTCTGCTTTCGCGAGGGGTTTTACAGTTGGTCTTAGAGCATTATTGCTCCCGACGCACTCATGTGACCCCAACCTTAACTTGACCAAATAAACAAATAATGAATGAGAAATGGGTAGATCTAAGGATTTATATTGTCGTCTATTTGTGAATGTTAATTGCTAAGTTAACACTTGTTTTCTCTTTTGAAGGATGGTGAGAACCACGGCTGCTGAGAACACTATAATGCAAGCACTTCATCAGTTGCTTGAGAACCAGAGACAGCAAGCAGAGACTGTTCCACCTCCTCCACCGCCAGGCAATGAGGCTAATCGTCCTGGTAGCTTCTCTTGGATAGCGTCCCAGATGTCCTGGAGCCACGTGAAGACCTATGGAGGCGAGGTTGATCCGGTAGCTCTTACTGAGTGGTTCCGTGAGATGGAAAAGAGCTTTACCATGTATTCGGTTGGCAGAGAGGATAGAGTGCGGCTAGCCACTCACCTTTTGACCCTAGAGGCCGATAGATGGTGGGCATTGACCGGACCGACTTTCACTCTTGATCCTTTGTTCGATTGGGAGGCTTTTAAGGATAAGCTCGAGACGAGATTTTATCCTAAGGAGCTTAGATCACAGAGACTTAAGGAGTTCATGGATTTGAAGCAGGGTAAGATGTCCGTTCAGGAGTACACCGACAAATTTAACCAGCTTGCACATTTTGCTTCGAAGTTTGTCAGCGATGAGGCTGAGAGAGTTTACTTCTACCGTGGGAAGTTAGGGCCTCACATTGAGAGTATGGTTCGCCGTGACTCGACTTGTTTTGTGGAGGTATACGATGATGCTATTTGGACCGAGAGTTCCATTCGTGCCATAGATGCTGAGACCCGAGCTGCTACTTCCAGTGTGACTTCTCACCAGAGTTCCGTTTACCAGGGGAAGAGACCGTTTGTTCCATCTACTTCTTCGCCTTCTTCTCAGAAGAAGCGGTTTGAGAGGTTCTCTGCTCCGGTTGCTAAGACCATTGTTCACACCGACACAGCTTCTAGTGTTTGCCACCGTTGTGGTAAACCATCTCATCCGGGCTTTGACTGTTTCAACAATGCCTATAAGTGTTTCACCTGTAATGGATTTGGGCATCGATCTTATGAGTGTCCTGAGAGGAACACCGCACTTGGCAAGGCTGCCACAGCTGCTGCCGTGACCAGAGGAGGAAAGCCGAAGGGGAAGATCTTCGTGATGACTAGGGCTGAGGCTGAGGCTCATCCAGATATTGTGGTTGGTATCTTTTCTGTTTTTGGCGCTGAGTGCCTTATTCTATTTGATACTGGAGCTTCTTTATCATTTATATCGACTCAGTTCGCAGACCGTTTAGCTCTTGAGTCTTCATTGGTTGAGGAGACTTCCATTTCCTTACCTTCTGGAGACGTGTTTTCCTGCTCTTCGTCCCATAGGGATGTTCCGATTATTATTGGTCAAGCCACATTTCCAGCAGACTTACTGATATTTCCTCTCGAGGAATTTGACATTATCCTCGGTATGGATTGGTTATCGCGATACCATGCTCGCTTCGAGTGTCGCGACCAGAAGATCTGCTTGAGGAGTTCTTCAGGAGTTCGTGTTTCCTATAGGGGAACTCGCCCTAAAAAGGGTGTCCGTGTTATTTCTTCGATGAAAGCATCTCATCTTCTTAGGAAGGGTTGCCAAGCCTTCCTGTGTGTTGTTTCAGCTGCAAAGTCATCGCTACCGAAGCTTGAGGATGTAGCCATCGTTCGTGAGTTTCCAGATGTTTTCCCAGATGACTTGCCAGGGATACCGCCAGAGAGAGATGTGGAGTTTACTATTGAGATTGTTCCAGGTACCGGACCGATATCCAAAGCTCTTTACCATATGGCTCCACCAGAGTTGAAAGAATTGAAACAACAGTTAGAGGAGATGATTGAGAAAGGGTTCATTAGACCGAGTGCTTCTCCGTGGGGTGCTCCAGTTTTATTTGTTAAGAAGAAAGATGGTTCCATGAGACTTTGCATTGACTATAGAGAGTTGAACATAGTGACCGTGAAGAACAGATATCCTTTCCCTAGGATAGATGATTTCTTTGATCAGTTGAGAGGTGCTTCTAGGTTTTCTAAGATTGATCTTCGATCGGGTTATCATCAGATTCCAATGAGAGAGGCTGATATTACGAAGACTGCTTTTCGTACCAGATATGGGCATTTTGAGTTCGTGGTTATGCCTTTTGGATTGACTAATGCACCTGCTATTTTCATGGATCAGATGAACCGCACCTTTAGTGAGTATCTTGACACTTGTGTTGTGGTGTTTATTGATGACATTCTCATTTATTCGAAGACCGATGAGGAGCATGTCGAGCATCTCAGATTGATACTTGGGATTTTACGTCGACATAAGTGGTTCGCGAAGTTCTCTAAGTGTGAGTTTTGGCTTTCTAAGGTTGCATTTCTTGGACATGTGATATCTAGTGAGGGAGTTATGGTTGATCCCGCGAAGATTGAGGTTGTTGTTGATTGGGAGAGTCCCAAGGATGTGGGAGGGATCCGTAGTTTCCTTGGTTTAGCGGGTTACTACCGTCGATTTGTTGAGGATTTCTCTAGATTAGCTCGTCCGATGACTCAGTTGTTGAAGAAGGAAGCTAAGTTTGTTTGGACCGACAAGTGTGAGAGCTCTTTCCAGGAATTGAAGACTAGGTTGACTTCCGCTCCCGTACTTGCTTTGCCAGAGATTGGAGTTGACTTCGATGTTTATTGCGATGCTTCGATGTTAGGGCTTGGATGTGTGTCGATGCAGAGTGGTAAGGTGATAGCTTACTCATCTAGACAGTTGCGAGTTCACGAGGTGAACTATCCGACACATGACTTTGAGTTAGATGCTGTTGTTCATGCCTTAAAGATGTGGCGTCATTACTTGATGGGATCTCATTGTCGCATTTTCACGGATCACAAGAGTCTAAAGTACATTTTCACACAGAAAGACCTCAATATGCGACAGCGTCGTTGGCTAGAGTTGGTTAAGGACTACGACATTGAGTTATTGTATCATGAGGGAAAGGCCAATTTGGTTGCTGATGCACGTAGCCGCAAGACTTCTCATTCGATGAGTGCTATGCGTGTATTGCCCGATGAGTTGTGTTCCGAGTTCCGGAAGTTGAGATTAGAGATGGTTGGTAGTGGTTTTGATTGGTTATCTGCTATGACTGCCGAGCCGTCCTTATATTGGGAGATTCGCCGGAGTTTACCTACAGATGCTGCTTTCCGGAGGTCCGAGGCTAATTCGAGTGATGCTGCACCAGACTTACTGATTGATCCCAATGGTTTCCTTAGATTCCGTGGTAGGATGTATGTTCTAGATGTTCCAGATTTGAGGAAGAGGGTTCTTGATGAGGCTTACTTGACACCGTATTCAGTTCATCCGGGCAGAGAGAAGATGCACAAGGACTTGGGACTTATATTTTGGTGGCCCGGGATGAAGAAAGACATTTTGGATTACGTGAGTAGGTGCTTGACTTGTCAACAAGTCAAGATAGAGCATAGGAGGCCAGGTGGTTTGTTACAGCCGCTTCACGTTCCTCAGTGGAAGTGGGAGTGCATATCGATGGACTTTGTGACGGCTTTGCCTAAGACAGTGGGAGGCAAAGATGCGATTTGGGTGGTGGTTGATAGACTAACTAAGTGTGCCAGATTTGTGCCTATCAGAGAGACATAGGATATGGACCGTTTAGCCAGGGCTTATATTGTAGAGATAGTCCGTTACCATGGTGTCCCGAGAGAGATCGTTTCTGATCGTGATCCTCGTTTCTGTTCCAGATTTTGGAAGGCTTTACAGGAGGCTATGGGTAGCCGTTTGCTGATGAGTACCGCGTTTCATGCCGCGACTGATGGTCAGTCCGAGAGGACAATTAAGACATTAGAGGACTTGCTCCGTGCTTGTGCACTTGATTTCCAGGGTTCTTGGGAGCAGTGTCTACCGTTAGTTGAGTTTTCCTACAACAACAGTTACCATTCATCTATTGGTATGGCTCCGTATGAGGCGCTCTATGGTAGGAAGTGTCGTAGTCCGATCTGTTGGGATCAGGCGAGTGACGTGCACGACCTAGGACCGGACCTGTTAGGTTTTATTAGTTACTCATAAACTAATTTTAAACATACTAACAATAATCCTTTATTTAACCCTTTAAACAACATATTATTAGTGATCTTATGCATGCTAAAAATGCGGAAATAAGGAGATATTGAACCCTTACACACGGTCCAAGATTATAGCAAGGATGATCCTCCGAGTACCCAAAATAGAATACCTCCTTTGGATGCACCAAGACAACCCCTCAATCAACCGAGACTTGAACAAGCTAGTTTCAAAATCGGTTTTTCCTTAAACAATATAAGTTCTAATCTCTTAATTAGAAATATTATTTCAATACTACCACTAGTATATACATATATTATCTTATAAATATTTAGAGAGGATTTATTAGCTTTCTCACTCTAGAAAACCTTACTTGGGATAAGAATGAATTTAGATGTGAAACATTTCACATGAGTATGGTGGTGGGTGTAAGGGGGCACGGCTATGGGAAGCACAAAAGAGAGCTTTTTGCCTTACCCATGCTCATAGGGTGGCTCTAGCTTATATTCTCCATAAGTGCATATTTAAGGCATGTTTAGTGATTGTCTCCCATGCAAAAAACATAACACAATCCCTTAAACACCCACCCATAAAACCGGTGCACTTATCTCATAAGATAAAATGGACTTCCATTTTATCAATTGTTATTTTGTACAATTGTATAATCATGTGTGACATACATTATGTCACATTTATAAAACAATTGTATTTAATTTAAAATGCATATTTATCAAATAAAAATCATTAGTAAATTAAATATATAAAGTTTAACAATTAGTAATTCGTAATTACTTATAAAATGGTCGTTACAATAATCGTCAATACGATGTACAACACTTGTAATAATTATCAACCCGATTCATTCCAATTTCGATATTTTAAAATATCGTTTATTGTTTAATAATTGACACGTTTCAATTTTAAACATAAATCTTACAATAAGATTTAACCTCTAATTTCTCGATATACGAGTTTAAGGAATATGATCAAATCGTATCAATATACATTTGATCATTTTATCAATTAAGGGAATTGTCCTAAAGGTGTGACCTAAAGGGATCAACTGACCATCACCGTCATACGACAGTAATGTCAAACTCTAGCTAGCCAATCATTACCGATTAATGTTGGTCAGTTGATTAATAATTCGTATCATCCCTTGCGCATTCTCGTCATGAGATTTAATTACGTGATCGCACTATTGTTGAGGACACATTTCCCAACAATCTCCCACTTGTCCTCGACAAGTGTGCGTCACCAATTCTCTTGTCCTATTACAATCTCCCACTCAATGCAAGGTGTCTCTCTAAGGTCGTACTTGCATTCGATCATATCATGAGTGGTTTCCTCGATCTGGAGAATAACTGTCTAACCGGAATTATCTACCATAGATACCTTCCGAGCGTGGCCACGCATTTCCTGTTAACTTCTCCTCGAGTGGCCCAGAGATTTGAACAACCCTGACAAGGGGTGGACAATTTCTATCGCACTACTTCCTTCAACTAGTCACAGTTAGTCACAACCCAAAACAATCCCATTTGACTCCAGTTACGAAAAGTCGTAGAGAATGGATCAAAGTTATGCCTAAACTGTACCATCTTGGGAGAGTAGTCTTTAGTCTAAGAATTGACTCACAAGAATACTATAGCAGCTCTTGCCACGACCCGGCTATAAAATTTCCAGAACTCTATAAGCGGTCACATTGCCCGACAGAGTGTCTCTTACAGTCTGCCTATGTGATCGACTAGTCATCACATATGACTCTATGGCACTTGAACTTGCCATCAATCGCCTCACACTCTAGTCGCTTTGAGACGTCACCTCATGTAAGCGGCTAGGGGCTATACTAAGTCAATCCAGTTCACTTATGGGGTTCAATATTGTCTCATACAACCCATTTGGATTCTGACAAAGTATCTTTTATCTTGAGTTAATCATAACTCAAATGATGTTGTCATGCAACAATAGTCAACACTATTACATTGCATTTTGATGCACAATCATCTATTTGTATTAGTGTTTTGCAAATAACCTTTATTCATGCGAATAACCTTTATTCATGATAGCAGAACTTACAACTTTTGGTCTCCTTTATTCTCATATTATCCCGTATAATATGATTCTATTTGAGTACATTTCTAGAACTCTTTCTAGATTTTGAGTTTCCTTTCCGGAGGAAAGCTCCCACTGTTATCTTATAACTTGTGACGTATCGATATACAGTCACTTATGTACTGAAAACTTTATTGTAGTCAATTTATGATTTCATCATTCTAATAATTTTCACTCATCTTGGCTATTTGATAATGGTTTCATTCATCGTTATGAATGATGTATCCAACCATTCTAACTTCTAGTGGGCGACCTTTTATTATCCATATAATAAACCTTCCCATTAAAACTCCATCATCATATGATACAAATTATTTTATTCATCTAAATTGAGTACCTCTTATTCTTTACTCTTAAAGAATCACCCATTCTCTCAAAATGGTAGGTTTCAATTCTTTGATGAATATCGCTCCCACTAAAATCAATATCTCTCGGTATTTTAAATGAACCTTTCATTTCTCGCATGTTAAACTATTACATGAATCATTATCACAATCACTATCCCTATAGTGATCTGTTTCCATTCAATCAATCATTACCTTCTTATCATGTCTTCGTTTTCTCGAGACGAAAATGACATGATAATTTCTATATAACTACATTGAGAGGATTGAGATGATTTCTTCTCTTTTATCTTATAAACTTAGAAAAATCATTTATTAAGGAACCGTTTTCCTACCGATTTCATACGGGGTTTCAAGTTTCCTCTCTATGAAACAATGAACACAAAGAACCTTTCTTCGAGTGTCCTCCCGTAGTTTCTTCAGTGTCCTCTCGTAGTTTCTTCAAATCATTTAGGGCTCTTCTTAAGACTCCCAAGAAGGAATCTTCTCTAAGATCCTTTGTTTTTATCATTGGTTTGCGAGCGAAATATTTTCTCCCACTCTATCCTTCTAACAATAACCTTTATTCGTTTAAGGATATCTATTTCGATTAACCAATGTATCTGAATGTTTGAAGTTTGATAGGTGTGATGAATACATTCTCATTTTCACTTAAAATGAAAATTTTATAATGAACTGATATAGTCTCATCTTGATTGAATTTATCTCATGGGGTGTAGTTCTCCGTTTTAATCAACTATTTGATTATATTGATCGTATCAATAGTTTGTTGCGTGATAAAATCACTATTATTCATGTTTAAACAAGGTATGCAATTTATTTGAGAAATCAAAACATTGATTAAGAACAAAAGTAGTGACTCGAGTTGAAAACCAAGTCACCAATATCCAAAATTACAACCATTGTTTTAGGATTTTAATCCTTGTCTTACAAGAAAGTAAATTGTTCTAAAATAAATGCAAAATATGAAAGAAGACGATATGAAATTAGAGCCTAGCTCTTCAAGTCTTCGATCAATTGGATGCTACCATAGCCATCCAAGTAAGGAACTTTATGCTTCCTTCTCCTTGCCCTTATCATCATAAGGTACCCCTTTAAAACAATTTAAAAGGGGTGATAGTCAACAACTTGTATCATTATACATAAGTTGATAAATGACATGAATTTAAACGAGAATTATTATTACCTACGGCGGTTGCCTTCCCATTTTAGAGATCACTTAAGTATTTGGGGCAATTTCGCTTCCAATGACCGATCCTCGTGCAATAATGGCACTTGTCTTGCTCTTTTGAAGACGAGGTGGAAGCGCCTTTCGAAAAGGTCTTTTCTTTGGTCGCCTTGGGCTTGAACGTTTTCTTGCCCTTGCCTTTAGAGGCATTTCTTTTGAAGCTCGTTTTCCCTTTCTTTTCGATGTTCAAAACATCTTTGGTGGAACTTTCATGAAGTCCCATGTCCCTTTCGGCTTGGACGAGCATCTTATGCAACTCTTCCAACGTGGTCTCTTGGTTTCGCATATTGAAATTCACCCGGAATTGAGCATATGCCTTAACCTTATTGAGCGAGTGAAGAACTCGGTCAATAATTAGAGAGCCGGGAACATCAACATTTTGAGCCTTTAGAGTCTCCGTGAGCTCAACGAGTTTGAGCACATGAGGGCTTATCTTTTGCCCTTCCTTGAAAGTAATGTCAAAGATGGCGGAAGCCGCCTCATATTGAATCACCCTAGGAGTTTGCGAAAACATGGTCGCAAGCTTGGTGTAAATTTCATACTATGTGGTGAACTTAATCATACTCCTTTGGAGATCCGGCTCCATGGAGAAGATGAGCACATTTTTAAGAGCGGAGGACTCTTTCATGTAGGCTTCATAGGCCTCACGAGTTCCGACCGCGGAACGAGCGGTTGGAGCGGGAGGAGCGGCTTCGGATAGGTAACGACTCTTATCGTCACCTTGAGCGGCCAAAAGTAATTGCGCATCCCAATCCTTAAAGTTTGAACCATGCTTATCGAGTTTGCAACGATCCATAAAGGATCGAAGCCATGATACGTTAGTGAGAGGTGGAGCGTCGGTTGCCATAGTCGATGTTGAAAATTAAACTACAATAATAAAAGGATAAACAACATCATTTTAAATTCATAATTTAAACTATAACTTTTAACAAGTTTAGTTATATATTTACTTAATGATCTCTTACCCAATTAAGTAAACAATCCCGAGACCCAAACCCATACTAATCCGGGCACGGTGTAGCCGATTCAACCCGTATCGGTATAATTTGGTGGATTAACCCTTTAATCGGTTCTACTCTTAGAACTCTCGGTCGACAATTTTCTTAAAATTATCTTTAGCCCGAACTTATTGCAACTACGGTTACGAATACTTTCGTTGAGATCAACCAAATTTCAAGGTGTAATCTTATTACCCCACTTACCCAACGTGACAATTTTAGTACCCCGGTGTAGCCGAGCCTACGTTCTTGTGAAGATGGGATTCATGGGTCCGTACTTTTTGGTAAGGCTAAGTCTCAATATTTATATGTAAGAGATCTAGTCAAATTATTATCTATCTCCGTTTAAGTGAACTAAGTCGGTGAATTATCGATAAAATAAAAGACTAGGTCGACTAGGTCGAAACATGCATGATACGATGTATGACGATTTGGCTATGCATGCAAACATATAAAAAGCAAAAATAAAAGCATAAATAAACCCTAGTATGGCCTTTCCTAGAAAAGAAATAATAAAGTACAAATTCGGAAACCAACTCCTTTGGTCCCTTGAACTTCACGCGGCACGCACTTCGAGGTAAACACCGTCTTGTCGGAACTCCTTTCCGAATGGCACCGTCTTCAAGGAACTCCGGATTTTACAAATATTACAACTTTTCTAGTCTACTTTATACATTATAAAATAGAAATAAATTACAATTGGGTGATACGAGATCACAAAATTACAACCGAATCGGTAACCCCTTACATTACGGGAAATACCGATTTAAAAACTAGGCCATACTAAGTAAATTACATAATTCCCAAAATTACGTAAATAAATCATGACATTCATAATATAAAATACGCAATGCTTATATAAATATGAATTAACATGCAAACCCTAAGCCAAATCGTCCTATTTAAAACACTTATTTAAATAGTTATCGCAAACCTCGGTTTATGGAATCGCGTGTTTTAACGATTAACAACACTATGCATTATATGAAACGGTTTTCATCCTTAAGTTAATCATCCTAACTCTTATAGGTTTCAAAATTTAGTCTTACTCAAACTTTGAACATGACTTAACTTAATATATTTCAATATTGATCGGTATAACTCGGTTTTTCGGGAAAAATAATATAGAATTCAAAAGAGTCATTTAAAATTTCGAAAATTCAAAATTCAAATTTTGAAAAATCCAGAATGTTCTTAAAATTTTCAGAAAGTTAAAATATTAGTATTTTACACGGTTTTAACATTATTTCGTAAATAAGACGTAAAACGAGCAATTTAAGTCGGAAAATTTAATAATTAACTCCATAAATGCAAATAAAATACTAATAAAATTCTTACACTTTCCAAAACACTTTAAGAACACAAAATGGACAGGAAAAATAAATTACACACTGCCCAAGCCGAAACTTTAAATTAAAGACTCTTATTAATTTAATTTTAAATGCTACTTTTAACAAAATAAAATTAAATCAAATCAAATCAAATCTGAAACTTTTGGCTCCCAAGATAATTTCCAAGATGAACATATCATATATGACTAATATGGGTTACATTTTTCGGCCATTTTAACAACTTTTGCAAATTTTTAACGATTTACGTCATATATCGTACGATTTTAACCTTTAAAATTATTTCTCAAGCATAAAATAAGATAAAATTCTCGAAAATTTTATACATGCTGGAAATAATATATATGACATCGTGTTAAATGTTTATGGCCAAATTCCAACTTAAACTATTAAAGTCGAAATTATGTCACTAATTACCCGATTTTTACATTAAAAATCTATAATATTGCAATATTTGAGATAAATTTCTGGAAAATTCAACATAAATTTTAAATATTGCATGTGACATCCTCATAAATTTTTATAGTCAAATTCATAATATAACTATTTTAACCCATTTTTATTCATCTTATTGCATTTTAACCATTAAAATCCATATCACACGATTTGTAAGTCCATAATTTTCGAAAAATCATATTCATATTATAGAAAATATATGTGATAACATACTGAAAAATCTCGGCCAGAAGCTTATTTTAACTATTTTTTCCAAAATAAACATTTTTAACCATTAAAAATCAATAAAATCCGAGATTTAAGTACCAATAAACAATATTCATGCAAAATATATTCCAAATATTCTAAAACATTTTAGAAAACAGTAGGTATCATGCCAAATAAATTTCGTGCATATCATATATCAAAACGAAAATTCCAAATTTTATTTATGTTATCTCTATAACTCCGTAAAAACGTAAACGGAAAGCATGCAAACAACCTGGCTCTGATACCAATTGTTAGGTTTTATTAGTTACTCATAAACTAATTTTAAACATACTAACAATAATCCTTTATTTAACCCTTTAAACAACATATTATTAGTGATCTTATGCATGCTAAAAATGCGGAAATAAGGAGATATTGAACCCTTACACACGGTCCAAGATTATAGCAAGGATGATCCTCCGAGTACCCAAAATAGAATACCTCCTTTGGATGCACCAAGACAACCCCTCAATCAACCGAGACTTGAACAAGCTAGTTTCAAAATCGGTTTTTCCTTAAACAATATAAGTTCTAATCTCTTAATTAGAAATATTATTTCAATACTACCACTAGTATATACATATATTATCTTATAAATATTTAGAGAGGATTTATTAGCTTTCTCACTCTAGAAAACCTTACTTGGGATAAGAATGAATTTAGATGTGAAACATTTCACATGAGTATGGTGGTGGGTGTAAGGGGGCACGGCTATGGGAAGCACAAAAGAGAGCTTTTTGCCTTACCCATGCTCATAGGGTGGCTCTAGCTTATATTCTCCATAAGTGCATATTTAAGGCATGTTTAGTGATTGTCTCCCATGCAAAAAACATAACACAATCCCTTAAACACCCACCCATAAAACCGGTGCACTTATCTCATAAGATAAAATGGACTTCCATTTTATCAATTGTTATTTTGTACAATTGTATAATCATGTGTGACATACATTATGTCACATTTATAAAACAATTGTATTTAATTTAAAATGCATATTTATCAAATAAAAATCATTAGTAAATTAAATATATAAAGTTTAACAATTAGTAATTCGTAATTACTTATAAAATGGTCGTTACAATAATCGTCAATACGATGTACAACACTTGTAATAATTATCAACCCGATTCATTCCAATTTCGATATTTTAAAATATCGTTTATTGTTTAATAATTGACACGTTTCAATTTTAAACATAAATCTTACAATAAGATTTAACCTCTAATTTCTCGATATACGAGTTTAAGGAATATGATCAAATCGTATCAATATACATTTGATCATTTTATCAATTAAGGGAATTGTCCTAAAGGTGTGACCTAAAGGGATCAACTGACCATCACCGTCATACGACAGTAATGTCAAACTCTAGCTAGCCAATCATTACCGATTAATGTTGGTCAGTTGATTAATAATTCGTATCATCCCTTGCGCATTCTCGTCATGAGATTTAATTACGTGATCGCACTATTGTTGAGGACACATTTCCCAACAGGACCAGTTAGCTGTTACGATTGATCAGGTTCAGCTTATCAGAGGTAGGATGAAGGCCGCACAGGATCGGCAGAAATCCTATGCTGATGTTCGCCGTAGACCTCTCGAGTTTGAGGTGGGTGACAGTCTTCCTGAGAGTTTCACCGATGAAGGGCGTTAAGAGGTTTGGAGTTAAGGGCAAGTTGAGTCCTAAGTATATTGGGCCATTTGAGATCGTGAAGAGGATTGGTGCTGCTGCTTACCGTTTCGACTTGCCTTCTAGTTTGGGCAAGGTTCATAGTGTCTTTCATGTTTCTCAGCTCCGTAAGTATGTTAGTGATCCGAGTCATGTTCTGCCTAGAGAGATCGAGAACTTAGAGCCGAGTCTTGCTTTCGAGGAGCGTCCCGTGAAGATTCTTGACCGTCAGGATAAGAAGCTTAGGAGCAAGGTGGTGCCATTAGTGAAGATCCTTTGGCGTTGCGGTGATGTTGAGGAGCATACGTGGGAGACCGAGGCATCGATGCGTGCTGCGCATCCTTCTCTTTTCGATTGAGGTATAGTTAGTTAGAATTTATCCTTGTTCGAGTTTCGAGGACGAAACTTTTTGAAGTTTGGGTGATTGTAATAGCCCGTATTTTTATAAAACATATTTTAAGGGTTTTAATTATTTTTTAGTAATAAAATAATATTTTAATAATTTATCGGAAAATATTTTAGTAAATAGTAAGATCCGTCTTAAGAACCATAAGTCCTTAAGACGAATACAAACTTGGTAACTTGAATCTTTAACTAAAAACCCGTTCATCCAAACCCGTTTTCATTTAAACGGAAAGGACAACCCATAAACCCTCCTAAACCATTGTGTCGACATAATTGTCATCCTCAAAACAAAACAACTGACATTTCTCATTTCACAAAACCTCCATAATTCTTCATCTTCTTTTCCATTTTTCTTCATCATCCGTTCACCGAATCAAGGTAACAATCACATTTTCGGAATCCTCATCGAATTTCCAAGCCATCTATCACTTCCGTTTTTCATTTCCTTTCACTCGAAAATTGGGCTGTTTTCTTAAGATCCGTATTTCGGTCCTTAAAACTCGTTTTTCGTGATGTAGGTGAAGGCTTAGAGGACCCGGACGTGGATAGCTTCATCATAGAGGAGGAGCTTTGAGCGGGATTGCATTTAAGGTGACGATAATGAGAAACTCGGCCTTATTGTGAATATTAGCATTTTTGATGATTAAGATGATTTAAGTTTCTGAAATTTCATATGTTTATTGTTGTTTGGACCTAGTATCATGATAGGAATCCTTCTTAAAGGCCCTCACATGCTTGTTGATGTTATACATGTGTAGTTGTTCATTTTTCAGAAATTCATGTTTTGAGACGGATACAAAGTGTAATCATATTGAGGATTGTTATTGGTTTATTTGCTGTTAGATAGTGTTATTGGATGAATTGTGATATTGGGCAAACTTCATATGTTGCAATTCTTGAAGTTTGGTATCGATTTAATGAAGTTTTGAGTTTACTGGAAAACACGATTTTGAGGTCAGGCTCTCTGAGCCGGTCGACCGGCTGGGGGTGCTTTTAGTTGTTTTTGCGAAATTCTGAAATGCGTAGGATTAGGATGCCCAGCCGGTAGACCGGCCGCCTGCCAACCGGCTGGGAGTGCATTGTAGGTGCTTTTGCGAAAGTTTGAGAAATAGGCTTTGGGTTGCCAGCCGGTAGGCCGGCTGCCTGCCGACCGGCTGGTAGCCTCTTTTAGGATTTTTCGTAAAGTGTAATTTAGAGGATTTGGTTCCCCAGCCGGTAGGTCGGCTGCCTGCCAACCGGCTGGGAGCCCCTTTTAGCTGTTTTATGTTTTAAAGAAAGAGGAAGGCTGAGATGGGTTACCAGCCGGTAGGCCGGCTGCCTGTCGACCGGCTGGGGACCCCTGTAGCTTATTTTATTTCGTAATTCGTTTGTAACTTTTAAACGGTTGATCGGTTTTGATTGAAACTCGTTCCTTGTATCTTTGATATGTGTTTGAGGTCCCCGGAGGATGGGCGACACTATATTGGGTTCGGGAATGGAGTGACGATAGAGACCCCCCGGTCGGGTAACCGAAAGGGAAACCGGCTCTCCCTCGTCTTAGTTCCCGGGATCAATTAAGTGTTGTTTAATGGTTTAAGAAGTTAGAGCTATAGGTTAGTTTCTATCTTTGGATGTTAATGGTTGAGTTGTATGTCGCGTGATGGGATATGTGTTAAGTTCACCTCTGGACCCATTACGTGTTTTGTATGTCGCGTGATGGGATATGTGTTAAGTTCACCTCTGGACCCATTACGTGTTTTGCTTGTGGCGTGTCAGGATATGTGTTAAGTTCACCTCTGGACCTGACACGTGATCGGTTGTCGTACACGGGATATGTGTTAAGTTCACCTCTGGACCCGGTGTGCGATAGCTGTGTATTGGGATATGTGTTAAGTTCACCTCTGGACCCAATACTTGTTTGTAGCATTGGGATATGTGTTAAGTTCACCTCTGGACCCTTTGCTTATGGATGATTAGGGATATGTGTTAAGTTCACCTCTGGACCCTTGTAACAACCCGACCCACCACGGTCGTAACACAAACCCAATAAGATGGGTGCACACTTCTGGGCCCATTATTTGTCCTCAGTTAAGCCCAAAAGCACAAGGCCTTGTTACTAAGTGGTGGGTGGAAGTTATTATAAACATATCACAAGCCTCACATTCTACCGATGTGGGACAACTTTTCTCTCATACTCTTTGGGTGTTACAAACTCCCCCACTTAAAGAACACAACGTCCTCGTTGTGCCTCAACCTTGACCACAACCAGGGCCAGAATCCTCCCCCGCTAGGTGTGTGACCCGGGTACTCCCGACCACAGGCTCACCACACGGTCGTAGGGTCGCTCTGATACCATTTTGTAACAACCCGACCCACCACGGTCGTAACACAAACCCAATAAGATGGGTGTACACTTCTGGGCCCATTATTTGTCCTCACTTAAGCCCAAAAGCACAAGGCCTTGTTACTAAGTGGTGGGTGGAAGTTATTATAAACATATCACAAGCCTCACATTCTACCGATGTGGACAACTTTTCTCTCATACTCTTGGGGTGTTACAACTCTTTTCTTGAATTGTATGTTTAGGGATATGTGTTAAGTTCACCTCTGGACCCTTTACTTGAATTGCATGTTAGGATATGTGTTAAGTTCACCTCTGGACCCGACATTGTTTAGTAGTGGGATATGTGTTAAGTTCACCTCTGGACCCATTGCTAGTGTTTACTGATGTTTATATCTGCTTGCCTTGAGATTGGTACAGTGTCAGATATGCATGATGAGGTAAATGATTGTTTTACTTGAGTTACAGTTTGTTCATCCAAGGCATTGGATGACTCTTTGATCGGTCTCATAAATAGTTGGACTGAAAGACCCCCCGACTGGGTAACCAGTAGGGAAACCGACTCACCTTACAAACGGTTTATGAAGTTGGTTGAGAGACGTGCATTAGTGATTGCATGATAGTTGATGATCGGTTATTGAGATATTGTTATACTTCACATGTTTATATATGTTGGAGTATTCTGTTTGCTTTACTTGTTACGTGTCGTTACGAAAGGTGGCTAGGAGAACTCTAGTCACTCCCCACTGATTGTGGCGTACATGTTTTCATGTATGTAGGTACATGCAGGATTGGACGGGGTTCACTTGAGAGCTAGCGAGTGATGATCCTTTCATCATATGACTTACACTTCATCGATTAGCTAGACTCTTAGTTTTGATACATTTCATGTTTTGGTGCCTGTAGGGATGTTCCATCCCAGGCTTTGTATATATTTGGTTTTCGTACTTAGAACTGTTATACTTATCTATTTCGTCTATACCAGTTTCAGTTTCCAGTTTCAGTTTTAATTCACCTCGCATGATGTTTATGTTTAAAAAGTTTTAATTCCGCTGCATTTTTAGTACTTTGTGTGTGTTATATTTCTGCTTTCGCGAGAGGTTTTACACTAGCTCCTCTTACACGGCACACTCAACCCCAACCCTCACCTTATAATGTGAATTGTTCACATTTCACTCCAAGGCCTTTTGCTTATATTTTCTAAGTGTAGAAAAACCTCAGAATCCTCTTATATTATTTCTAGTAAGAAAATAATATTCTAGTAAATATATAATAGCGATCATATTTAACTACTATAATAATTGTTATAGTATCTCGGTTATTGTTCTAATTAGATTAAAACTCGGTTTTAAGAAAACCGATTCTTGCTCACCTAGTCCGGGAGATTTTCGGTATTAAGGGTAAGTCTTGGGTGCATCGTAAAGGAGACAAGCTATTTCGGTTGCTCCGTGGAGGATCGTCCTAGCATCTATTTGGATCGAATGTAAGGGTCCGAATCTTTCATTTCCGCATTTTGTTTTGCATGCATAAAGATCTTGTCACCTAAATTAAATTGTTAATTTGGTAAGTTAATTAGTAAGACTAATTGTTGTATAGGGCTAGTAGGATGAACCTTACAAGTGGTATCAGAGCATTCGGTTGCTGGCATGTAACTCGTTTCGTTTTTACGAGTAATAGGATTAACAAATAAAACGTAAAATATTAAGTTCATATATGACATGCACGAAAATATTTATGCATGTATACTTTCTGGTCCTAAAAGTGTTTTAGGTCATTTTATATGATTTATGGAATAATATTGTTCATTTTATAAATTAATTGTTAATTTTTGCATTTTTAATCGGCTAAAATGTTTTTAATTATGGGAAAAATAGCAAATGAAACCTTCTGGCCGGGAATTTTTAATATGATTTCACATGCATTTTCTATATTATGAATATAAAATTTTCCAAGTTATTGAAGTATTATGCATGGTTTATGAAATTTAATGGTTAAATTGTCATAAAATGAATATAAAATGGGTTTATATAGTTAAATTGTGAATTTAGTTACGAAATTTTTGAGTATGTCACATGCAATATTTAAAATGATCATTAAAGTTTTCAGAAGTTTTTATCAAGTATTGCATGATTATTGATTTTTATGGTAAAAATCGGAATAATAGTGACATAATTAAACTTAAATAATTTGAGTTGGAATTTGGCCATAAAAAGTTTACACAATGTCATATATATTAATTTTAACATGCATGTAAATTTTGAGATTTTTGTTTCGAATATTGCATGAGGATTGATTTTAATGGTTAAAATCGTATATTATATGACAAAATTCGTTAAAAATAGTAAATGTTACTAAAATGGCCGGAAAAATTCACCCATAGATGTTATATTAGATATATTCATCAGCATAATTTTCTTGGGAGCCAAAACTTTCTGGAGATTTTAATTTTAATTTTACAAGTTAAAGTTAATAATTTGGATTTTAAGAGTCATAATTCACTTTTTCAGACCTTGGGCAGTGATTTTACTGTTCATATCAGATTCTAAAGAGTTTAGAATGTGTAAAAATAATCATTAGTTTTTATTAGTATTTTATTGCATTTTATAAAAGTGAATTTTGAATTTCTGACATTAAATGTGTAATTTTACGACTTATTTCGAAATAAATTGGTTATTTCGTATATATTAATGATTTTTGGTTTCTGGAATTTTGAGAAAATTCCAGAATGTTTAAAATTTGAATTTTGAATTTTTCGAAAATTATATGACTCATTTGGATTTTATATTATTTTTCCCATAAAACCGATTAAATTCCGAACAATAATTTAATAAATAAGTTAAGTCATGTTCAAAATTTGAGTAAGACTAAATTTTGAAACCAAAAAGTGTTAGGATGTTTAACTTAATCATGAATATGATTCACATAATGTTAAGTGATTTTAAATGTTAAAATCACGCAATTCCATAAAACCGAGTTATTATGATAACGATATTTAAATAATATTTAAATAGGACGATTTGGCTTAGGATTGGCATGTTAATTTACATATTTATAAGCATTGCATTTTATTTATGAATGTCATAATTTTATTTACGTAATTTGGAGTTATGTAATTTAGCTTAGTATGGCCTTAGTTTTAATCGATATTGCCCGAAATGTATGCGAATATCGATTCGGTTGTAATTAAATGTGATCTCGTATCACTTTATTTTATTGCTTTATTTTATTTTATAATGTATAAAATAGATAGAAAATTTGTAATTTTATATTCCGGAGATCCTTGAAGACGGTGCCTTTTGGAAAGGAGTTCCGACCAAGATGGTGTTTGCCTTGGGATGTGTGCCTCGAGTGAAGTTCAAGGGACCAAGGAGTTGGTTTCCAAGTTTGTATTTTACAATTCTTTTTCTTTTTTAGGAAGGTCATACTAGGATTTATTTATACTTTAAAGTTTTATGCTTTTACTTATGCTTTATATGTTTGCATGCATAGCCAAATCGTCATTCCATATCATGCATATTTATCGAGTTTATCGACCGTGTCAATTAATTTATCGATAATTCACCGACTTAGTTCACTTAAAGAAGATAGATAATAAATTGACAAGATCTCTTACGTATTTAAATATTGAGACATAGCCTTATCAAAAAGTAAAGAACCCATGAATCCCTTCTTCATAAGGAAGTGGGCTCGGCTAAACCGGGGTGCTAAACTTGTTACGTTGGGTAAGTAGGGTAATATGATTACACTCTCAAAATTTGGTCGATCTCAACGAAGGTATTCGTAACCGTAGTTGCAATAAGTTCGGGCTAAAGATAAGAATTATTGTAATTTTTATCGACCGGGAGTTCTAAGGTAGAATCGATTAAAGGTTAATCCACCGAATTATATTAACGAGGGATGAATCGGCTAAACCGTGCCCGATTTAGTATGGATTTGGGTCTCGGGATCATTTACTTAATTGGATAAGAGATCATTAAGTAGATGCTTGACTTGTTTAATATTTACAAGTTTTAATAAACGATAATTGTTTTAATTCCTTCATTTTATTAGTAGTTCATTTTCAACAATCATCAAATGGCTCTCAACCCTGCACCTCTCACGAATGTATCATGGCTTCGATCCTTTATGGATCGTTGCAAGCTTGAGAAGCATGGTGCCAATTTTAAAGATTGGGACGCACAATTACTTTTGGCCGCGGAAGGTGACGATAAGACTCGTTTCCTTACCGAAGCCGCTCCTCAAGCTCCCACCGCTCGTTCCACTGTTGCGACTCGTGAGGCCTATGGGGCCTATATGAAAGAGTCGCACGCTCTTAAGAACGCGCTTATTTTCTCCATGGAGCCGGATCTCCAAAGGAGAATGATTAAGGTAAGCACGGCTAATGGGATTTACACCAAGCTTACAACCATGTTTTCGCACTCCTAGGGTGATTCAATATGAGGTGGCCTCCTCCTTCTTTGACATCACCTTAAAAGAAGGTCAAAAGATAAGTGCTTATGTGCTCAAATTGGTTGAGCTAGCCCTAACCTTGAAAGTACACTACTACAAAATATCAAATAGACATCAGTCAATATGCATCAGATTTTTTAAAAATCTGATGCATATTTTTATACATCGGTTTTTTTGAAAAATCTGATGCCTATCTACTTAGATAGACATCTGACTTTACAATAACCCATGCCTATTTTAAAATGCACTTTTTACTTTATATTATATACATCAGATTTATTAAAATCCATGTATAATTAAACAAAATTCTTGGAAGTAGCTTAGTAAAATAGTGGTCGTAGATTATACTTCGTAATTGTTTTTCATTATTATTCCCCCAAAATCCCAGTAAACCCTAATCCCAGTAAAACCAAAATCCCTGCTAGCTTCTTCCTTCTCCAACACTTACGCAACAACAAATTAAACCACACTACACCCAAAATCCCTTGCTTCTTCAATTCCTTTATCTCGGCTATCATCGATCATCGTCATCAACTCGGCCTCGTTCATCACGGATCCTCTAACTCAACTTCTCCTATCTCGACCGCTCCATTATCGGTACTTGTCAACTCCTCTATATTGTACACTTTTTTGTTGATTTTGTTACTGATTTTAATTTATTATTGTGTTAATTAATGTTAACCTTGATTAATTCTTTGATTGTGTGATAAAATGGTTGAACTATTGGGAAAGTGAAAACCTAATTTTTATATATTTTGGGTAATTATTTAGGGTGAACCGTCTATTAAAGAGCTTATTATACAACTAGCTGTTATGGGGATGGTTTCTTGGGATATATCTATTGCTCCTCGTAAGCAAGAGGCAAAACCGTAAGCCAAGGGTCGTAGAGTAAGACTAATTTGTAGGACTCGATGATTTGAGATGAATTGAGTTTGTTTGTTTTTCATCTAGCTTTAAAATGTGTTTTTTGATGAATGGTAGGTAGTAGCTATCCTTCCTATTGAGTCTGTCTGTTAGTAACCTTTGTAATACATAGATAACTCCTGTATCATAGACTGACTAACTAAATTAGGCCTCACAATTGATCCTTCTACTCGACTGTTGTTACGCTGATGCCAGATGTTATAGATAATAGCATTAATAACACCATTGATCAGCCCTTTTTGCAGCTTGGTTCCCTTCAAGTTCAATCTCGAACTGTTTGGTATCTTCACCTGGATGGTATGGTGTATCCAGTCTACTAATCTGGTTTTCAGTTGCTTGTTGTACTCACAACAACAATACAGATGCTCTAGTTCCTCAGGTTCCTGCTGGCATATCCAACACAGGTCATCTGTAGCCAGGTTCAATCTGTGCAGCTTTGCTTTAGTATTCATTGCTTTGTGTTGGTATAGCCACACTACCATTCGATGCTTTGTCAAGGTTAATTTATTCCAAATCAAGTGATGCCAGTCCACCTTCATACCCCTCTGTTTACACCAGCTGTATCCCTTTGCTATTGTATAAATATTAGCAGCATTCCACTCATTAGCAACAAACCCATTTTGAAAACTATCTCTGTTTTGCAGATTTTCCTCCATCCGCAACTGGTATCCTTAGGGCATTGATAAGCAAGTAATTCAACCTCCTTTAAATGCATTGTTTGAAACCATTGAACCGATAGCCTGTCAGGATTGTTAAGGATCCTTCCCCACAGCAGCCTTATTCCAGTTATTACTTCAATAATAAGTTGCAGGCGTGCAATAGCGTTCAATTTGTTGTTCTAACTCTTGGTAAACATAGTATTGGTTAGATTTTATGTGCACTGATTTATTGGCAAATTTACTGAGTTGCAGGAGTGCAGTAGCATTCAAGACACCGTTGCTGACATTTGCTGCAATCTTGTTCCTGGAATCTCTGATTAATGATTTTAAGTTTGTTACCAAGGATTCGAGAAAGTTTCTAATATTGTTTTTAAGTTTGTTTATGATAATGTTCTTTTTGTTTTCCTAGAAAGTCACGGCCAGTTTTTTATTTTCTCATGTTTAAGGTGGAGAATTTCACTTCGGTATTAGCTAAAAAGCACCAGAAGCCAATGTTATCAATGCACTTAAAGCTATTGATTAGAGACGATATCTTGTTATTGCTTAGAAGTATGCCTGAAAATTCAAGTTTGAAGGAGCAAAGAGGTTGGTGAGCATAAGTCTTCTTCTTTGTTTTATGTAAATCTGTGCAGTTTCTAAGTGGTGTCTGGTGGTTAAATTGTTATGGATTGGTTGTCGAGGTAGTTAGTCAATCCGAGGTGAAATTGTGTATGAATAAGATCAGAGGTAGCGCAAGGAAGAGGTAGATGTAGCAGATGGGTATGTTTTGTGAACAAGTCATTTTGATGCTACTGATGGGTGTTGCAAATTGTTGCAGCGGCTGATGCAGGACAGACTGACAGAGGCAGTCTGTGCAACTGTTGCTAATGGCAGATGCAGCGTGCAGCAATGGCGTCTGTATGGGTCTGTGCAGATGATGTAAAGAGTGCAGCTGTATCCTAGCAGATTAATAGGATGGCAGTTGGGGCTGAATGTACGTGTAGAGCTTTCTGTACTGTGGCAGTTAGCTTGAACACGACAGAGTAGCATTCTGATGCTGCTGGAATAGTGATAGTGCGTGGGCAGTGGGGAATTGGGCAAGCATGGAGTCAGGGAAGAGAACTCTTCAGAGCAAGTAATACAAGGCCATTTATGCATTTCAAACTTTGTTGTATGATATTCTAATTCCTTTGTTCAGGGGGAGATACTATGGCTTCCATTGTGGATTTAGTCTAGGGTCTTATATTTCACTCATATTGTATAAGGATCCTTTGCTTTTATGTAAATGAGGAAAATATTTTGCGAACTAGTCGGATACGTTCCTTGAATTGATGAAAGGAATGTAGTTTATATGCTAATAAACCTATTTATTCATTTATTATTTTTTTTAAAAAAAATTGAACAATATGCATCAGACTTTACTTAAAACTGATGTCTATTTATGTAATAGACATCGGTTTTTAGTAAAACTCTGATGCACATTCATGGAATAGGCATCAGGTAAAATTAAAACTGATGTCTATTCTCGAATAGACATCAGACTTAAGACTGATGTATATGCAAAAAGAATATACATGTGTCAACTATGCATCAGTTGCAAATTTGATGCATATTGATAAAAATATCCGATGTCTATGATAATTTTTGTAGTAGTGGTACAAGGGGCGGATGTTCCCGACTCGCTCATAATAGATCGAATTGTTCACTCCCTAAACAAAGTGAAAACGTATGCTCAGTTCCGGTGAACTTTAACATGCGAAATCAAGAGACCTCTTTGGACGAGTTGCATAAGATGCTTGTCCAAGCGGAAAGGGATATGAGACTTAATGAAAGTTCCACGAAGGATGTGCTTAACATTGAGAAGAAGAACAAAGGGAAGTTTAAAAGGAAAGATAGCAAAGGCAAAGGCATCAAAACCTCCAAACCCACACCTTACAAAGAGAAGACCTTTTCGAAAGGTGCTTCTACATCGTCTTCAAAAATTGAAGACAAGTGCCATTATTGAACAAAGGTGGGTCATTGGAAGCGGAATTGCCAAAAGTACCTAAACGACCTCAAAGCTGGAAGAGTTCTTGCAGTAGGTAATAATTCTCATTTAAATTCATGTTATTTTGTCAACTTTTGTATGTTGATACAAGTTGTTGACTCTTACCCTTTTATAATTGTTTTAAAGGGGCACCTTCCAAGGACAAGGGCAAGGAAAAAGAAAAGTAAGCTTGAAGTTCCTTTCATGGATTGCTATGGTAGCATCCAAAGATTGAAGACATGAAGAGGTTAGCTCTAATTTTCATTTGATGTCTTCTTTTTGTTTATGCATTTTGAATTTTACGAACATTATTTTCTTGTACGACAAGGAATTAGTTTTTGAAACAATGGTTGTAATGTTGGATATTGGTGACTTGGTTTTCAACCCAAGTGACCCTTTTGTTATTAATCAAATCGTTGGTTTTAAATGCATTTTATGCTTCATAACATGAGTTGATATGATCTTGATAGATCGCAACAAAGCAAATTGAATAGTTCATTGTACGCTTAACATGATAGGATCAAAAAGAAAATCAAATAACGTGATTTGATTTGTTTAAAGGAGAATTACACCTTAGTGACAACACTCAATCAATATAAGATATAAACATCAAACTCGGATGTGAGTTAATTAGTTCATTATAAGATGATCATTTTAAGTGAAAATGAGAAATAATATCTCACCAACACATAATACTTACTCCCTCCGTCCCAGTGATATGTTTACACTTCCTTTATTTTCCCCTCACGGAATAAAAGAAGTGTAAACATCCCACTGGAACAGAGGTAATACTATCCAATACATTGTTTATAGGCGAAATTGCTATCCTTGTAAGAATAAAAGTTATTTTAAAGGATAGAGTGGGAGAAATTTTACGCCCGCAAACCAATGGATTAAATATGGGATCTTAGAGAAGAATCCTATATGGGGTCCTTGAGAACAACCCTAATTGAATGGATAGAAGAAACTACGAGATGACACAAAAAAAACTACGCGAGGACACAAAAGAAAATGTTCTTTATGTCATTAGTTCTTAGAGAAGATAAAAGGAACCGCGTGTATAAACAAAAGGAAAACGTTTCCGTGTAGTTAATGTTTCTGATTTTATAAGATAATAGAGGAGAAATCGTCTCCCGTTCTTTTGATGGTAGTGTTTCTTATTCTGAAGGATTATAGAGGAGAAATCATGTCTTGTTGCCTTCAAAGGGAACGAGGACGAGAGATTAAAGGTTCATAAGAAAAGATGTTGATTAAGTAGGAGCTAATCAACTATAAAGATAAGTGATACTAAATTCAGTGGGAGCAATAGTCATTAGAAAGTTGAACCTATCATTGAAAGAGAATGATAATTCTTTTATGAAAAGAATGAAAGGTTTGCAATTCTAGATGAGTAAAATGTTAGAACATCATAGGATGATGGAAAATCATAAGTGAGTTTATTATATGATAATTAAATATCACCTATTGAAGATCAACAAGGTTGGATAAATTATTCATTTTGATGAATATAGAATCACCTAGATATGAACAAGATGATTCGTACAACCTTGATTAACATGCCAAGATGTTGAAACAAAAGCCTTATTTCGATATAAGTCCTCGAGGAGAACTAGTGAGTCGAATCTAGGTAAACTACAGTATGAATTCTAGTACAGTGTGACTATGTACATGAGAGCGATAAGTTAATCTCTCTTACAAATCACATGTCACGAGTTATAAGATACAATGGGAGCTTCCTTCAGGAAAGGAAACTCAAATCTAGTATGAGTACTAGACATGTACTTGAATAAGATCATGTTATACGAGATAATATGAGTCAGAAGGAAACCGAAATTTGTAGGTTTGGATGACGTGAATAAATGGTGTATTCACAAATCAAACCACTAGTACAAATTGATGAATGAGCATCAAAGATTGTAAAGTGTGGAATAGTAATATTGTATTGACTGTTCGTACATGACAATTACTCTTATCGTTTGAGTTATCATTAACTCACTATTGATAAATACTTTGTCAAATCCAAATGGGTTGTGGGAGACAATTTTGAACCCCATGAATTGAACTGGATTAACTTAGTATGGCCCCTAGTCGCTTGTATGAGGTGACGTCTCGAAGCGACTAGAGTGTGAGACGATTGATGGTAAGTTCAAATGCCATAGAGTCATATGGGATGACTAGTCGATCACATAGGCAGACTGCAGGAGACACTCTGTCGGGCAACAAGTGACCGCTTATAGAGTTTGGGAAATTTTATAATAGCCTGGTCGTGGCAAGAGCTACTCTAGTATTCTCATGAGTCAATTCTTAGACTAGAGACTGTTCGCCCAAGGTGGCATAGTTTCAGAGTGGCTTTGATTTATGCTCTACAATCATTCGTAAAAGGGGTCAAACGAGCATCTTTTGGGTCATAATGGACTGTGTTAGTCAAAGGGAACAGTAGGATATGAATTGTCCAACCCCTTGTCAGGGTTATCTTAAATCTCAGGTGTAATAACCCGAATTATTATTATTATTAAAATATAGTAATTCGTGGGTAATTTATGGTTAAGCGACGAGTTACTTATTGAATTGGTCGTTTTATAAGCTTGTGCATACTCGCATTTTGATGAGCGTTTTGGTCTCCAGTGGGATTCGAATTAGGAACCTAGGCATCTAGTGTTAATTATTGTTGTGTGGTGATAGAGGGATTCGAACCCAGGGCTTATAGCAGCACGACCATGGGCCTCGATTGGCGTGCTAAGCAGCAACCCATGGACGGAATAGGTAAACTCAGCTCAATTCTTCTTCCTGCCGCCTTACTTAAGGCAAGGTTTACCCTAAAACCTTAATCAAAAACTCAGATCTAAAACCACAAAAACCTAGCCGCCATATCAGGGTAGAAGAGGGAGCCAGCCACGGTGGTTGTCCACTAGCGTAAGGTGGTTCGAAATTGTCAGAGATCTGGTATGTCCACCATAACGTTGCTAATTCCTTTTCGTGTTCACAGTTTCATTCGCATAAGTCTTTATGTACACACGACTAACTTTGATTGTTTTTGCACAAACACGTACTGGGGTAGGCAGTGTACACATATAAGTCATCTCAGGGATGTCGTTGGTTGTCTAAGGCCCTCTTCGAGGGTGGTTATCTGGGGTCAGTCAGTAGTCATAATAGTATGTTTTTATAAGGTTGTTTTTACGTGTTTTTGGAGTCAGATCTTAAAGGTGTTCGCATTTCTTTTATTCTGGGTTTTTGTGTCACGAGGCAGAGGGGTTGTCGGGTTGTGCGAGTGGTGGTAGTCACGGGGTTAAGGGTGGTTGGTCGCGGTGTAGAAATGGGGGTTTCGTTGGTAGGGTGAACAGGGTGTCAGGGAGTTGGGGTTGTGACTGGTTGTCGGGGGTTGTTGGGATGGTATCACCGCCGACTAGGGGGAGGTCCATGCGGTGGTACCATGGTGGCTGTGGGCGCCTGTTGTCGGTGGTGGTGTCTGTGGTGAGTGTCGTCGGAGTCAGCCGTGTCAGTGACGGTTTCAAGTGTTTTCGTGGGGGCTGTTGAAGGGGTGCTGATCAGTGGGTCGTGAACCAGGCCTGGTAACGGCTCTGGTTCACCTCGCCGGAGGTAGTCGACGTCTATGGTGGTGGTCAGTGGTGTAGGGGACAGTGTGGGTGTCGTGTCAGGTGGTTGCCGGTGGGGTCTGGGCTGTTCACGTGGCTGGGACTAGGTGTTTGGGAGCCGCGGGTTGGGTATGTTGAGTTGGTTGGGTTATTTTGTTTACTTTATTTATTTTATTCTTTTATTTACTTTATTAATATTATTATTATTTATTTATGGTATTATATTATTATTATTAGTAAAGATATTATGGTTATTAAGGGAAATGATTTTGGTATTTATTGTAGGAAGGTGTTGATATGGTATTAATGCATATTTTTAAATAATTCGAATTTCAAAACCAAAGTATCTATTTTTGGAAAGTTACCCATTTTAGAAGTTACTATTTTGGGAGATGTCTATTTAAGGAAGGTTTCTATATTTAGTAGTCGTAATTGTATCACGTAAATTAGGGAGTCTTATTAATCATGCGCATTACACGTTTAGGTAACGACTTCCGAGTGGAACACTTTTAGCAGCTGTGCAACTGACGACTTCATCCGACTATTGATGTAGGGGAATATCTATGTGGTAATTGTGATTTGACATGAGGAAACTCATTATCTGATTATTATATTTTATGGTGTTATATTGTGATTGAATGCTTAATATTGAATAATGGGGAGAACGGAGGTGGTGAAATGGGTCTTGTGATATGGGTCTTGTGATAAGGGACTTGTGATATGGCCATGGGTGGTGTGGTGTGTTGGAGGTGAAACGGAGAATTGGAAGTTCCGGAGATGGAGGAAATGTATATTGTGTTGCTTCATGTTCTGATTATATTACCTACTCAACCATGTGTTGACCCTGTTTGCTTATTTGTGTCTGCGTTGATCCAATTTATTGGGGAGCAGAGTGACAAGTCTTAGACTCAAGGGAGCTGGATGGGAGGAGAGGCTATGAACCTGACCATTCTATTTATAGATGACGTTACTTAGTTAAACTTTGTTTTATCATGACACAGTTGTAATAGAGTTGTTTTGGAGACTTCATGTTTTATCATTTAAATTATCAAATAAAGTACTGTGTTTCTTCGATTTGTTATCTACTGCCTCGGTTATCCGAGATGGTAACACCCTTGATTATTTGGGGAGTCCTAGATCAGACCTCTAAATAAATGGGGGTGTTACAAAGTGGTATCAGAGAGAACGATCCTCAGACCTAACCTAATGAACCCAATGAATATAGGAAGAGTCTAAATAAAATGAACCCCGGGATAGAACTGTTAGGAGCACACTAAGGGGGAAGTATGAGTCTGGGGCCCCCTCACACCGAACCATAGGCCCTCTCTGTTTTACCTGGATACCTTGAGTGAATACGAGCGAAAAGGGTAGAATAGGAAGTGGTGGAATTTGTGGTAAAAGCATGATAAAGGTTGTGAGAGCCCTTCTATATATATATGAATGGCATGAATATAAAGAGAAGTATGAATATCAGAACTATATGGTTGCTTACATAGAGTGTATATAATGATGTGCATACCTGCGATAATCAGTCTTATATTAATAGTTATGCATGCCTAATAATATGCGGTTATGTGATCCCTAAGCCTCCATGATAGATACGGTGCTAGGAAGAGTATCAATACTGTAAGGCATGAGAGTAATGGTACTACCATGATATCGATGTAACTCTAAGTGAGTACCATTACTTTAACCAGGGCTCATTGTTTTCCTTGTATATTATAGAATGCCTCCGAGAAGGAATAACGCGGCTGAAATCACTCAAGAGGAACTAGTTCGAATATTAGCAGAGAATGCGTCTCTTCGGGCCAAACGCTTGGATTCTGCCAAAATGAGTACCATCATCACAAGGCATAACCCTACGCAATTCACTGGAGAAGGGGAACCTCATTTACTCGGAGAGTGGTGTCGAGAGTTCAGCAACTTGTTCGAGTTGATAGATGTCCAGAAGAGCTGAGGGTAGACCAAGCTGCACATTACTTGAGAGCTAGGAATGGCTGGTGATTGGTGGACCAGTAACAAGGGGGAAATCCGGGAAGCAGCTATGGGAGATGGAATTAACCATATGGAGTGGGTTGCTTTTAAGAGGATCTTGTTTGAGGTATTTCTACCAGAGTTCCAAAAGAGCAAGCTGAGGGAAGAGTTTGAAATTTTTCGCATGACCGACGAGATGACCGTGGAGGTTTACTATCGGAAATTTCTTCAGTTACTGGGCCATGTGGGGGAGATGGGGATGGATGAGCCGATGCTTGCCATGAAGTTTGAGAGAGGGTTAACCATAGCTGTTAAGAAGAGACTCATTGCTGCACCACCCACTACCGTCCGAGATATCTATTTGCGGGCTGGGGCAGTAGAGAGGCTCGCAGATATGATCAAAGAGGAAAAGAAGACGAGAAGTGACAAGAGGAAGACTGAGACCTTGAGTGACAATTCAGGGTCGAAAAAGCAGAATTCTAACAAGTACAGTGGATATTTCAATAACAGTGCTTCGGCTGGTACCAGGAACCAGAGTGGAGGAAACTACAGGAGTGGGAGTTTGGGAACCAGTTCTGTGGGGATCGTGTGTTATGGGTGTGGAAAGACGGGGCTTAAGCAGGCTGTATGTCGATCTTCGGGAGGATACCAATCTGGGGGTTACCGTAACCCAACTCCGGGGTACAGTGGGTCCCGCATGAACACTTCGGGGAGTGGAGGTTACCGTACTCCTATGTCAAGCTATGGAGGGAATTCGAGATCTGGTACTAACAATAACTACCAGAAGAGTTACAACAATTATCAAAACCGTTCCCAACATAATCAGTACAACGGGAGTGGCAGTAACCAGAAGACCGCAGCTGAAGGCAATCAACAGACAGGAGTAGCCTCTACTAGCCAGAGTGGAGTGAAGACAAGTGGCAAACTCTTTGCCATGGAGAAACAGGCTGCCCAGGATGACGCCCATGTCGTGACTGGTACTTTTCTTGTGAATCTTAAACCTACCTTCGTACGTTTTGATTCCGGCGCAACCCATTCTTTTGTGTCTAGAGATCATGCTAGGGAGTTAGGGCTTGTTATCTATGATTGGGTTGAGGATTCTGTAACAATACCATCCGGGGAATCGGTGTCATGTACTAGAGTCTTTAGGAGTGTACCCATCAAAATTGGGGAAGTGGTTTTCCATTGCGACCTTATCGAATTTCCATTGGGGGACTTTGAAGTAATCTTGGGAATGGATTGGCTGGGGAAATACCGAGCTTTTATTGATTGTTACCAAAAGAAAATATCTCTGAGAGGACCTAAGGGGGTGAGAGTTACCTATAGGGGGTTCGTGGTTAAACCTAAGGTCAAGTTCATATCAGTCAATACCCTTAAGTCGAGCTTGCGGAAGGGGGAAATTTTAATCTTGTGCCAGATGTGGAACTGTGAGGCGGAGATTCCGAGTGTTAGTGAGATACCTGTAGTGAGGGAGTTTGAGGATGTGTTCCGAGGCGATGTGTCGGGATTACCACCTAGGAGGGAGGTCGACTTCTCTATTGATCTCAAGCCTGGTGCATGACCAATATCAAAATCACCTTACCGTATGGGACCAAAGGAAATGGAAGAATTGAAGAAGCAACTGGATGAACTGGCTGAGAAGGGATTCATCCGGCATAGTGTGTCGCCTTGGGGAGCACCCGTACTTTTTGTGAAGAAGAAGGACGGGAGTCTGAGACTTTAAGTTGACTACCGAGAGTTGAACAATGTGACTGTTAAGAACCGCTACCCCTTGCCAAGAATTGATGATCTATTCGATCAGTTGAGTGGAGCCGGAGTCTTTTCAAAAATTGATCTGAGATCGGGTTATCACCAATTGAGGATTAAAGATGAGGATATCCCCAAGACCGCCTTCAGAACAAGGTATGGCCACTACGAATTTGTGGTTATGCCGTTCGGGTTGACTAATGCACCAGCAGTGTTCATGGATTTGATGAATCGGGTATTCAGTCCGTACCTGGATAAGTTCGTGGTTGTGTTTATCGACGACATTTTGGTGTATTCCAAGAACAAAGAAGAGCATGGGGAACATCTGAGGACCGTGTTGAAGACTCTTGAGGTGAATGGGTTATATACTAAGTTGAGTAAATGCGAATTCTGGTTAGAGAAAGTTGCTTTCTTGGGTGATGTCATTTCCAAGGAGGGGGTGTCTGTGGACCCCAGCAAGATCGAAGCTGTGACAAGATGGCAAAGTCCAAAGAATGTGGATGAGATCCGAAGTTTCTTAGGGTTAGCTGGGTACTACAGGAGATTTGTCAAAGATTTCTCGAAGCTAGCCAAGCCGCTGACGTCGTTAATGAGGAAGGAGAATCGTTTCATATGGGATGAGAGTTGTGAGAAGGCGTTCTTGACTCTTAAGGAACGTCTGACGACAGCTCCTATCCTTGCATTGCCAGATGGGAATGATAACTTTGAAGTTTATACCGACGCTTCGAAACATGGGCTGGGATGTGTATTAATGCAGAATGGGAGAGTGATAGCCTATGCTTCCCGTCAACTAAAGACCTATGAGGAGAATTACCCTACCCACGATTTGGAGTTGGGGCCTGTGGTCTTTGCACTGAAACTGTGGCGCCATTATCTTTACGGGGCCGCATTTAAGGTGTTTTCGGACCATAAAAGTTTGAAGTACATCTATACTCAGCGAGAGCTAAATATGAGGTAGAAAAGGTGGATCGAATTAATTGGTGACTACGATATGCAGATTGTCTATCATGAGGGCAAGGCTAATGTAGTTGTTGATGCCTTGAGTAGGAAAACTGTTCATGCATTACGGAGTGCCAGATCAAGGTTACTACTGCATGGTGAGTTGAGTAAAATGGGAATTTGCATGATACGGAAAGGGGATACACTTAGTGATCTGACAGTGGAGCCAGAATTGTATGGAGAAATTAGGGAATTGCATAAAGAAGACTTGAGGATTCAGAAGTGGCGACGGATGATCGAGGGAAGTGATAGTGGGACCGAATCCAAATTCAGTGTCCATGCTGATGATAGCCTGAGATTCAATGGGAGATGGTGTGTTCCGGATAATGAGGAATTGAAGAAGAAAATTCTAACAGAAGCCCATGCTACGCCATACTTCGTTCACCCAGGGGGTGACAAGTTGTACAAGGACCTTAAAAAGACTTTTTGGTGGCCCAATATGAAGAAAGAGGTTGCTGAGTTTGTATCGCGGTGCCTAACGTGTCAGAGGGTAAAGGGAGAGCATAAGAGACCTCAGGGGAAGGTTCAACCACTGGATGTACCGGAATGGAAATGGGAGAATATTTCTATGGATTTCATTGTGGGGTTGCCTCGCACTCAGAAGGGCAACAACATGATCTGGGTAATCGTGGATAGATTGACTAAGTCCGCTCACTTTATTCCAATGAAGGATAACTGGAGTAAGGCTGAGTTGGCAAAGTCATATGTGCAGAACGTGGTCAAGTTGCATGGAGTTCCTAAGGATATTGTTTCTGATCGCGACTCGAGATTTATCTCCAGATTTTGGCAGGAGCTGCAAACCGCGTTGGGCACACAGTTAAAGATGAGTACGGCTTTTCATCCAGCTACAGATGGTCAGACAGAAAGGACTATTCAAACCTTGGAAGATATGCTAAGAGCTTGCGTGTTGGAATTCGGGGGATCATGGGAAGACCGACTAGGGTTGATTGAGTTCTCATATAATAATAGCTACCACGCCAGTATTGGTATGGCTCCATTTGAGGCATTGTACGGGAGGAAGTTACGCAGTCATGTGTGCTGGGATGATCGAGCTGACGATGTGGTTTTGGGTCCGGAAATGATTCAGAAAATGGTTGAGCAAGTTCAAGTAATCAGACAGAAAATGAGGGCTTCCCAGGACAGACAAAAGAGTTACGCAGATCTCAAGAGGAGTGACATTTCTTTTGATGTAGGCGAGAAGGTATTGCTGAAGGTATCGCCAATGAAGGGAGTAATGAGGTTCGGGTAGCGAGGCAAACTGAGTCAAAAGTTTATTGGGCCATTCGAGATTTTGGACAGGGTTGGGGAGGTGGCTTACCGGTTAGCTTTACCACCAGCTCTCTCCAGGGTCCATAATGTGTTCCATGTATCTCAATTGAGGAAGTATGTGAGTGATCCCTCACATGTGCTGAGCCATGAGGTGATTGAGGTCGATGAGCAACTTACTTATGTTGAACTTCCAAAGGAGATTTTGGATAGGAAGATTCGAAAGACGCGAAATAGAGACACAGTGTTGGTCAAGGTCTTATGGACTAATCACAACATGGAGGAGGCTACTTGGGAGTCCGAGGCGTCCATGAAGGAGCGTTATCCGCAGCTTTTCGTTTGAGGTAAGTTACGAGGACGTAACTCTTTTTCTTTAGTGGGGTAGAATGTAACATTTCATGATTTTAACATGTTTTAACATGATTAGGGTGTGTTGTGCGTATGTGTTGACGTTATGAGTGGGCGAACATCGGGACGAAGTTCATTTTAAAGGGGGAAGACTATAATAACCCGAACTATTATTATTAAAATATAGTAATTCGTGGGTAATTTATGGTTAAGCGACGAGTTACTTATTGAATTGGTCGTTTTATAAGCTTGTGCATACTCGCATTTTGATGAGCGTTTTGGTCTCCAGTGGGATTCGAATTAGGAACCTAGGCATCTAGTGTTAATTATTGTTGTGTGGTGATAGAGGGATTCGAACCCAGGGCTTATATCAGCACGACCATGGGCCTCGATTGGCGTGCTAAGCAGCAGCCCATGGACGGAATAGGTAAACTCAGCTCAATTCTTCTTCATGCCGCCTTACTTAAGGCAAGGTTTACCCTAAAACCTTAATCAAAAACTCAGATCTAAAACCACAAAAACCTAGCCGCCATATCAGGGTAGAAGAGGGAGCCAGCCACGGTGGTTGTACACTAGCATAGGGTGGTTCGAAATTGTCAGAGATCTGGTATGTCCACCATAACGTTGCTAATTCCTTTTCGTGTTCACAGTTTCATTCGCATAAGTCTTTATGTACACACGACTAACTTTGATTGTTTTTGCATAAACACGTACTGGGGTAGGCAGTGTACACATATAAGTCACCTCAGGGATGTCGTTGGTTGTCTAAGGCCCTCTTCGAGGGTGGTTATCTAGGGTTAGTCAGTAGTCGTAATAGTATGTTTTTATAAGGTTGTTTTTACGTGTTTTTAGAGTCAGATCTTAAAGGTGTTCGCATTTCTTTTATTCTGGGTTTTTGTGTCACGAGGCAGAGGGGTTGTCGGGTTGTGCGAGTGGTGGTAGTCACGGGGTTAAGGGTGGTTGGTCGCGGTGTAGAAATGGGGGTTTCGTTGGTAGGGTGAACAGGGTGTCAGGGAGTTGGGGTTATGACTGGTTGTCGGGGGTTGTTGGGATGGTATCACCGCCGACTAGGGGGAGGTCTATGCGGTGGTACCATGGTGGTTGTGGGCGCCTGTTGTCGGTGGTGGTGTCTGTGGTGAGTGTCGTCGGAGTCAGCCGTGTCAGTGACGGTTTCAGGTGTTTTCGTGGGGGTTGTTGAAGGGGTGTTGATCAGTGGGTCGTGAACCAGGCCTGGTAACGGCTCTGGTTCACCTCGCCGGAGGTAGTCGACGTCTGTGGTGGTGGTCAGTGGTGTAGGGGCCAGTGTGGGTGTCGTGTCAGGTGGTTGCCGGTGGGGTCTGGGCTGTTCACGTGGCTGAGACTAGGTGTTTGGGAGCCGCGGGTTGGGTATGTTGAGTTGGTTGGGTTATTTTGTTTACTTTATTTATTTTATTCTTTTATTTACTTTACTAATATTATTATTATTTATTTATGGTATTAATATTATTATTATTAGTAAAGATATTATGGTTATTAAGGGAAATGATTTTGGTATTTATTGTAGGAAGGTGTTGATATGGTATCAATGCATATTTTTAAATAATTCGAATTTCAAAACCAAAGTATCTATTTTTGGAAAGTTACCCATTTTAGAAGTTACTATTTTAGGAGATGTCTATTTAAGGAAGGTTTCTATATTTAGTAGTCGTAATTGTATCACGTAAATTAGGGAGTCTTATTAATCATGTGCATTACACGTTTAGGTAACGATTTCCGAGTGGAACACTTTTAGCAGCTGTGCAACTGACGACTTCATCCGACTATTGAGGTAGGGGAATATCTATGTGGTAATTGTGATTTGACATGAGGAAACTCATTATCTGATTATTATATTTTATGGTGTTATATTGTGATTGAATGCTTAATATTGAATAATGGGGAGAATGGAGGTGGTGAAATGGGTCTTGTGATATGGGTCTTGTGATAAGGGACTTGTGATATGGCCATGGGTGGTGTGGTGTGTTTGAGGTGAAACGGAGAATTGGAAGTTCCGGAGATGGAGGAAATGTATATTGTGTTGCTTCATGTTCTGATTATATTACCTACTCAACCATGTGTTGACCCTGTTTGCTTATTTGTGTCTGCGTTGATCCAATTTATTGGGGAGCAGAGTGACAGGTCTTAGACTCAAGGGAGCTGGATGGGAGGAGAGGCTATGAACTTGACCAGTCTAGTTATAGATGACGTTACTTAGTTAAACTTTGTTTTATCATGACACAGTTGTAATAGAGTTGTTTTGGAGACTTCATGTTTTATCATTTAAATTATCAAATAAAGTACTGTGTTTCTTCGATTTGTTATCTACTGCCTCGGTTATCCGAGATGGTAACACCCTTGATTATTTGGGGAGTCCTAGATCAGGCCTCTAAATAAATGGGGGTGTTACATCAGGGCCACTCGAGGAGAAGTTAACTGGAAATGTGTGGCCACGCTCGGAAGGTATCTATGGTAGATAATTCCGGTCAAAGCAGTTAATCTCCGGATCGAGGAAACCACTCACGATATATTCAAATGCAAGTACGACGTGTAAGACACCTTGCATTAAGTGGGAGATGATGTAATAGGACAAGAGAATCAGTGACGTACACTTGTCGAGGACAAGTGGGAGATTGTTGGGAAATGTGTCCTCAACAATAGTGCGATCACGTAATTAAATCTCATGACGAGAATATGCAAGGGATGATCCGGAATTATATATAGTCAACTGACCTACAATAATCGGTAATGATTGGCTGACTAGAGTTTGACATTACTGTCGTATGATGGTGGTGGTCAGTTGAACCCTTTAGTTCACACCTATAGGATAATCCCTTAATTGATATATTTATCAATTGTATACGATACGAGTTGATCAAATTCCTTAAAATCAAATATCGAGAAATCAGAGGTTAAATCTTAATGTAAGATTTATATTTGAAATTGAAACATGTCAATTGTCAAATATTAATCGATATTTATGAAATATCGAAATTAGAATGAGAAAGGTTCGTGGTTATAACAAACGTTGTATATCGTATTGACGATTATTATAATAACCATATTTTGGGACGGTAATTATGAATTACTAAATTAATTTGTTAAATATGATTTAATTAATTTAGAAATAGTATTTATTTGATAAATATGTATTTTTAAATTAATACAATTGTATTATGTCACATAGGATGTCACATGTCACACAATTGTACAAATTACAATTTGTAAAATGAAAGTCCATTTTACATAAAATGAGCCGTGTAAGTGTATGTGTTATGGGTTAACATTGTGATATTATTTCTTAAACATAATGATTAGTTTAGGCATGATGGCTAATAGTTAGCCATGAAAGCCTAAGTGTATGGGTAAGACCAAGGCCATGCATTGGCCTTCCATAGCTCCTCTTACACGGCACACTCAACCCCAACCCTCGCCTTATAATGTGAATTGTTCACATTTCACTCCAAGGCCTTTTGCTTATATTTTCTAAGTGTAGAAAAACCTAAAAAATCCTCTTATATTATTTCTAGTAAGAAAATAATATTCATAATAAATATATAATAGAGATCATATTTAACTAATATAATTATTATAGTATCTCGGTTATTGTTCTAATTAGATTAGACCGTTTTAAGAAAACCGATTCTTTCTCACCTAGTCCGTGAGATTTTCGGTATTAAGGGTAAGCCTTGGGTGCATCGTAAAAGAGGCAAGCTACTTTGGTTGCTCCGTGGAGGATCGTCCTAGCATCTATTTGGACCGAATGTAAGGGTCTGAATCTTTCATTTCCGCATTTTGTTTTGCATGCATAAAGATCTTGTCACCTAAATTAAATTGTTAATTTGGTAAGTTAATTAGTAAGACTAATTGTTGTATAGGGCTAGTACGACGAACCTTATAGACCAATCTTTGATATGTTGCCCCTATATTTTCAGACCAAAAGGTATAGCAGTATAACAATATATTCCTCTTTCAGTGATGAATGATGTGCTTTCCTGGTCTGAAGGATGCATCTTTATTTGGTTGAATCCGCTTGAGGCGTCCATCATGAAGGTTAGCATTTCGTGACTTGTTGTTGCAACTACCATGTCATCAATGTGAGGTAGGGGAAATCGGTCCTTTGGACAGGCTTTGTTTAAGTTAGTGTAATCTACACAAACTCTCCATTTGCCATTTTTTTTTATGTACGACCACCACGTTGGCCGACCATTCTGGGTACATCACTTCCCTGATCATTCCCATGTCTAACAATTTATCCACTTCCTGATTGATGACTTTATTTCTTTCTGCGACAAACTTACGTCTCTTTTGATGTACAAGTTTTAAAGATATATCAATATTGAGCCTATGAGTAATAACATTAGCATTTATATCAGTCATGTCAAAATGTGACCCAAGCAAAACAAGACATCTTAGTTTTGAGAAAATTAATCAGATCTAGCATGACTGAGTCAGGGGCGTCAGATCCTACGAGTACCTTCCTGACAGGGAATTCCTGGTTTAGAATTACCTCTCCTGTCTCCATTTGAGGTTCTGCAACATACTCGCTCTTGACATGGGACTTTAATTGCTATGCGAGGGACTTACCTGACTTTGAAGGTTTCAAAGCCTGCGAGTAACATTCCTGGGCAATTTTTTGTTCTCCTCGGATAATAGTTATCCCCCATTTAGTTGGAATTTTGACGCACTGATGGTAGATTGATGGGACAGCTTTGGTATTATGTATCCATGGCCTGCCTAGGATTATATTGTATGATGACAAGCAATCTAGGACCCCAAATCTCTCATAAGATGTCGCGCCTTCTACATACGTTGGCAGGTTGATTTATCCCAAGGTATTTCTTGTTTCTCCACTGAACCCAACAATGACACTTGATTTCTTGATGATTTGATCCTCACTTATCTTCATGGTTTTCAGCACGTCCATCATTATTAGATTGATTGAGCTGCCCCCTTTATCAAGATTCTAGAGACTTTCACTGTACCGATCTGCATGGTTATGACCAGACTGTCATGGTGTATGTCTGGTACTCCCTGCAAATCAGAATCATCAAAAGTAACAGCAGGCAAAGAAATGGATCTAAAAGGAGATTGAAGTTTTGACTCCCTAACAACTTTCTTAGCCAATGAGCTGGTTAGAACACAGATTTCTGATCCTCCATTTATGAACTTGACTTCATGAAGAGGCGGAGGAGGAGGAGGTGCCCTTGTATTTTCATGGCTTTTCCTTTCGTCTTTGTTGCCTAAGTGCTAGATTATATCTTTCAAGTAACCTTTTTTGAGCAGGTATGCCACTTGTTTCCTGAGCTAGATGTACTCTTCTGTGATGTGTCTAATGTCTTGATGAAACTCACACCACTTTGAAGAGTCTCTTCTGGAATTGTCAGATTTTCTTGGTAATCTGACTGCGTCACCTATGCCTTCCAGTTTTTTTATCAACCCTGCAGTCGAAATAGAGAAGTTATATTCAGGAATAGTAGGCCGGATATAAGGGTTACCTCTATATTCTTGGGTCATGTTGACTGCAGATCGTTCAAGCCTAGAGTATGGAGCGGATCTGGAGTTGTTTTCTTTGAAATTAGAGCTTTTCCAATTTGTGTGGTTGTAATTATACTTTCCTCTAGATGAGGTTGTTCTAAAGTTGAGGTCCTCTTCCAGCCTGACATATTCCAATGCAATTGACTGGACAGTGGCGAAAGTTGGGCAAGCCTTCTTGGTGAGATTTGCATAGATATCACTATCAGGCTGGACACCTTGCCTGAATGCCTCGACTGCGGTTTCCTTATCACATCTGGGTATGGCCACTATTTCCTTGACAAATCTGCCTTGGTATTCTCGTCGAGGAGTTGTTTTACCATGAACAAGTTACTTGGTCTCTTAGCCATATCCCTGCTGCTGGCAAACTGTTGGTTGAAAGCATTAACCAAATCTGCGAAGCTCTTGATGCTTCCAAGGGGAAGATTGATGAACCACTGCATTGTTGTTCCATTCAGCATAGTGTCAAAGCCTTTACACATACATACTTGCCTGAGCTCACTGTGTATCGAGGCTAGCAACATCTTTTGCTTGAATACGACAATATGATTTTGTGGATCCGTGGTCCCATCATAGGTTCTCATTGACGGGACAGAGAAATTTTTAGGGAGATCCGCTTTAGCTATCTCCTCTGCAAAAGGTGAGTCAGCAAAGCTATCAACCTCCACCTCTTGGATAAGATCAGGTACTCCGGGAATGTTTTCAATTTTGCTGTGGAGTTTCTGAACTTTTTGGAGCATAACCATCATTATCTCTGCATTGGTCTGATCAGTTGCATAAGTTTCATTCTCCTTACCAGGGGTAGAAGTTTTCTCCGGAGTTGCATAGCAGGAGAAATCTATGTTCTTGATGATAGAGGAGAATGGGGTTCCATGCTCAAATCTGGTTCTAGAGCCTGATGCCTTCTCTTCTAATCTTTTCTTTAGATTGGACTCAGACTCCTTGACTTTCCCAAGTTCAGCCTGTGTTTGTGCTGCCCTTTCTCTGATCTCACCTAAATCTCTGATTTTAGCTAAGGCAACAACTAATTGTTTTTCTGGGGTAGGTGTTGACATTTTTCTGCGACAGTATTGATAGAGAATTGGAATTTTTTGAGATTTAATGAACTAAATGCCCCACGGTGGGCGCCAATTGTTTTAGCAAGATTTTCTTTGAACGGATCAAGCTATATTTGATACAAAGGTAGGGTATCTAGTTCTAGTATGAGTAGTAGAAATATTAATAAAGAAGATCAGAAGGAAAGTAATATAAGTATTAACACTTTGATGTTTCTGAACAGAATGTTGTAGATGAGAATAATTGCTCGTGTATATCTTAAGTAGAAAGTAGAGATTGATTACATAATCATCTTTACAAATGACTTCGCTTGATTTTATACTACCTACAATCTGAACGTTGGATCCTCCAACGTTCCCCAATCTTTGTTAATAGTAGTTCCGGATTAATAGGGTACATCTCCTATTAATCCGGGTTGACTCTATCAGCCTTAACGTCTATGCTATATCACATGATCACACGATTCTTCAGCGTTTTGCTAGGGTTTCTGACTTGTTCTTCCTAAAGATAAGGGCTAAGATCTTCTCCTTAATGACTTCTGGTTTATTGATCACAACAAGTGGATCAAGCATAGTTTCTTTTTATCCCGCATAGCTCTTATCTCCCTATCTGGTCAGGAATGTATTCTATTCAAGGTAAAATTCAGCTTGGCCTGTCTTGAGTTCCTATGCTTGTCCGGATTGTTCCCTGCTTAGCTTGTGTCATCTGACCGAACTAGAATTTAATCCGATCAGGCTAATTATGGCTTAACAACTACTATTTCTCAATATATACATGACATTAGGTTAGTAACTGATTGAAATCTAAAAGAATAGTATATCAAACATTAAATACACGATTAATGTTTTACAACTAAAATAAGCAGTACAACATACTATAATTACAACTTATTTTAGTATTCGTGCAACGCGTGGATATGAAAACTACTACTCCCTCCACATACCTGTATTCTTCTCATTTCATTAAAATACTCGTCACATATAGCAGAGAGATGAACCGAGGATGTCTTAGTCTAGTGGTTAAGACAGAGGTATTGTGGACAATAGGTCCCAGGATCGAATCCCCCCTCCCCTATTGTAATGCGACTAAGTGCGCGCTTCGTTGAACCAAAAAAAATATAGCAGAGAGATGAGAAGAACATTAATATGTGGAGGGACTAGGGAAAAGTTATTATGTGTTACCATTATCTGCGAGTCTTATCTACCCACATGATTAATATTTAACCCTTCACAAGTTTCAACTAGTCTTGTATAAAACGTTTTATTATAAGTTGCAAGCAAGAGGTGGTCATATTTTGACAAAATCATCATTTTTATTCGTATTGTGTAATGTTACAAAAAATTTCATCTGTGACGGTATATCCGTCATAAACTTGTGCGGTGGCTTGCCCTTGCAGGCTTGCACAATAAGACGGTGTGTATAAGTATAATTTGTGATAGTGTATTAGACGAAGTGAGTGGAATCGGAAGAGAGGCAGAATGGGAGCAGCAGAAGAGCAAGTTGTAGGAGAGAAATCAACAACTCCTCCTCTAAGTCACGCCCAATTTCTCTCATGGAAACGCCAGAAGGTACTTTCCGCTTTCTATTCCTTCTTCTTCTTCTTCTTCATCTGGGATTTGTTGCTCATGTATTATACGCCTATTTCATCTGCTTCTCTTATTTTAATTAGGTTTACCCTTAACTATTCTATTCTAAATGTATTTCCACCATTTTCCGAGTACCTACAGCTCCTGCTTCCGCCACTGCTTATATCCTCATTATTAGGTTTCAATTTATAAGTTCTGCTCCATGGTTTTCGCCTTCACAGGATTCAATTTTCTGTTATTGAATTACAGTCATTTGAGAACGCTGCTTTAGTTAGTAATTATGTGACTTAGTGAGGCCAAAAGTGTGGTTATATACTTTCATATGATTTATTTTATTTTCGGTTAAAAACATAGCTGATTTTCCATGGATTTTTAGTTTTCCTGATAAAACTGGATACCCTTCTGCCACTTTTGTGAAGAGGATGGCGAATGTACATTCTTAGTTTAAAAAAGCGGGTCTTTGGCATGCCCAAGCCTGGCTATGAGACAATAGCCAAAACGCTTGAGTGCGCCTTAAGTATGTGTTGTAGATCAGGCGCACCTCGCGAAACCTAGTACTATGCAACTTTCATATATATTTTTTCCCTATCATGCTCTTCTCTTAGACCTCGAGTCTTAGCTATTTTATCCCAAATCTATATTACTCTTTTACATATTAGACCTCAAGTCCATCAAATGGTACTTTATTAGATATAGAGATTTGTTTGAAGAAACAATGCACCTTGTTTATGTGAGGCTGGTGTCTAAGTCTTTGCTTCCCATCACGCTCCTAATTGCTTAAGGCCCTCTGATCCTCAGTGCATCTCGGGCCGTTAAACTAAGGGTGCAATAACGAGGTGTTTATTGGGTGTTCTAACTTCTAATTGCTCAAGGCCCTCTGATCCTCAGTGCATCTCGTGCCGTTAAACTAAGGGTCCAATAACGAGGTGTTTATTGGGTGTGTGTTAGGAAGTCTCTTATACTCTTGTTTTTTATTATTAACTTTTCTATTTTGTAGTTCGCTTCACCTTTCCACGTAGTATTGACCTGTTCTTCTCTCTGTTATTTTAAGTATTGCACTCTCATTTTCCATCAAAAATATTTACCTAGAAAACAATCCGCCTGTTGTTTACCTTGCTATTGGTTAATTACTATCTTCCAACTCTCGCGTGTTTTATAAACATCTACATTGCATATTTATATTTAATCTTGTTTGTGATTTAAAGAGTTCCTTCATTCCATTATATTTCAATTTTCAAAAATTAACATCAGCATTTGTGTAGTTTGAGTTTTGCCGCTTTCTTCTCCTGTAATGCTAATAATGGATGAGTAATGAATTGAGGATTTTCTAGGATCATTATTGCGTCCCTCTTGCAGTCTTGTGGTTGTTGGATTCACTTTTAGGTTTTTCATTAGGCTCTAATCTTTTGCTGTGAAGTCTGAAGTCCGAAATCTGAAGTCTGAACTGAACTATTATCACAGACTAAATGTTTTGCCTTTTGTCATTTGGTTTGTTATGGAACACTATTAGAGGAGTGATTCAGTTGACTTATTGGTTTATTTAGTTATGTTATTGGGTGATGGTAAATTGGTAATCATGGCATCAGTCGTAATTTCACTACTCTGGCTGTGAGTCTGTTCTGTTATGCCAGTACGAATAATAGTCAGAATTTTCTTTCAAATGACATCTCATTAGATGACTATATTTCAATGTAAACTTCTGTTAGGGTTGAACTTAAGACTTAACCACCATGGTTTATTATTTTGCAGCAACGCATTAAGTCACTCACCCTGGTTGGGGAATTCCGTTTTCGCGATTGCTACTTACAATACGTATATTAGAACTTATTAAGCCTGTGTTTCTACTGTCCGTCTATAGGAAAATTTGTCAAACACTCGCCTTTCATATACACACACATTTGCAAAACACTCCCTTTTCTTAGCATCTAACAGTTAAACACTCCCTTTTAGATCTATTTTGTTTTTAAATAGTTTCATTTGCCATGCTCGCGTGAGAGAAGTCAAGATTTTGGTAATTGACTTCAAACAAATGAAACAAATTAATGGTGGAATTAGATTACTACTCTTCAATTTATTTGAAGTCAATGACCAGAATTTTGACCTCTCTCACCAAAACTTGACAAATGAAAGCACTTAACATTAAAATAGATGTAAATGGGAGTGTTTCACCATTTTGATGACTAAAAGGCATATTTTTCGCAAAGGTGTGTATATGGTGCAGCGTAAGTAGTCGTTTGTGATTTGAGATAAAGACCAAGTTAGTCGTTTTTATCCTTTCTTTGTTCAGTTTCATTTTATTTTGCGACACGGATGTAATTGGGTCATTGGGTGTCATCAGCTCATTCTGTCCAATGAAACCTTATGTTGCAGGATGCAGATGAATCGGCTAGAAGAGCAGAAGCGGCAAGGAAGCGGGAAGAAGATATAAGAGCCGGGATTGTGCAAATGAATGGGCGAGAACTATTCTTGCATGAACCCAGTGTGTTTGATAACGATCTCTACTAGATGAATCTACATTTTTAATTTTTTTTAAAAAAAAAAACAAATATGATCTTCGTATGTTATTTTTTCCTGTTCATACTGATATAACCTATCTTCTTACAACAAAAAAAGGTGTCGAAGAAAACAAAAGTTGTGAATAATAACTTACAATTATATGGCATTTCTCAGCATTATTTGTAAGTTGCATATTCAGTTTATTAGACAACAAAAATTCTGATATAAAACATTCGAGTTACTATATTGTCATGAGACTGATCTTTAAAACTGATAGTTTTTTGTGTATTCTACTTGGTATCATTTAAATGGTTGAATGGATGTATCGGAAGATATGCATAGCTTGTTACGGAGTAATATGTAGGTTGGTATCCAGTTATGCGACTATAAGATGGTTTCACAGCTAGTTGATTAGACATACAGTATTTGAGGAGAAGCATGAAAAACATCAGGTAGGTCTTGGCAAGCTCGGTAAATGGCTGTCCAAATGAACTGATATTATTTTACCTGTATGGGAGTTCAAATACGGAAGTGTCTTATCATTTGCGCTTCGTGCTCAGGTGTTGGGCCATGATGTTTAGGTACGACATCGACTATAATTTGTACCTAAAACTTAAATGTAGGTACATTTATTTGCATGCAAAGGTGGCAAATATTGGTGATACCTGAGTAATTCGACTTGACACCGATTGGCGATTATTATGTCATTGCCATCCACATAATTCATAAATATGGCGAATTAGTGATACAGAACTAATTCAACAAGTTGGGTAACTAATGTGCCCACAGATAGAGCGGTTGAGTATGGTAAGTTTAGGAATGAAGAAAGGTAAGAATAGAGAAACCGCAAACATAAATTAAACAAATTGTGTATGGGAAGAATTGCAAGTTTACAGAAGTTAGGCCCTGTTCTTTTCGGCTGAAACGAGCTGAATTGAATTAATTGGAGTAGAGCTTAACTGAACTAAATTGAGTGGAACTGGGATGCAGTAAATTTACTTGAATTAAAAGTTAATTTTGTGAAGAGATTAATTGAACATAAATGATTGAACGTATATAAAACTTAACGGAATACAACCAAGCAAAATTGAAAGGAGCTGAAATTAAGCCAGAAAGAACAGGGCCTTAATCATGTTGTCTTTAGACAGACGAATTTCTTATATCCTGCTGTCTTTTAAACAAAGCACATGATATTATGTACTTGAAATTTTCAGAAGTTAATAGCAAACGCAAATTTTGTTACCAATATTCTTAAGTCCATCCACGGTACACATTTTAAACGATCAACTCTATCCGTAACCATAACAAGTTAACCCACCGTGATGGTGATGAACATTTTATTTTTGTAATGATTTTATCTCCAGTAATCTAATAGTTAACTTCACTTTCTCCAGTAACCGGGACAAACAAAAAGTGGTGTTGACCTAATCAATGGTGCTATTTCCAGAAAACCTAAATTTGGTATGAACACATCTAATAACTATATCCATCTCTCTTTTTACGTCTGCCAAAAAACAAAAAAAAAAAAAAAAAAAAAAAAAAACTATATCCATCTCAATGAGGAGTACTTTTTAAACGGTACTTGTAAACTCTAATCATCACTCATACAAGAAACTCTTATTACAAAATCGCATGCAACAGTAGTAATCACTAATCCTACAAGACATACTAGTAATTCACAGTAGTTAATGGATAACCGAACTTTTTGACGGAATGGGGCTCTGAACCAAACTTTTTCTCGCATTGGGGCCCATTTGAAACTATTTATTCCAAATGGGTCCACGTCATCAAGTTTATTTTTTTTTCGAATTTTTTACCAAAGTCGTCGCCTAAGGTGACGGCTTCACCTGTAGGTTGTAAAAAAAAGAAGCTGAAATGCAAATATTTGAAACAACACAAAGCCGTCGCCCTAGGACGCGGCTTCTGTAGTTTTACCCAAAGCCGTCGCCCTAGGTGGCGGCTTACCTCAAAAATTTCAAAAAAAAAAAAGTTACAGAAACTTTTGCAATTTTGGAGTCTTACCAAAACCGTCGCCCTGGCTAGCGGGCTAGCGGCTTCCCCTGCTATAAAAAAAAAATCCCGTCATTTACTCCCCATCTGCCTTCACTCTCCAAAAAACCCAAAAACCCCCAAATTGAAAAAAAAACCTAGATTTCGAATTCACCCCTATTTCATCATATATTTCTATAAACTTAAATTAGTTACTTCCTAATCAATTTCTATTCATCCTATTTCATATAAAGGTAATAATTGTTGTTGTTTTTTCATTGTTTTCATTAATTTTTTTCTTATTTGATGTTGATTTATAGATGTTTAATTGTTTGAAATGGTTTATTTGCAGGTTAGATTTAGACTTCTATTATCCGAGTAAGGAAGCAACGCAAAGGTAAGAATCAAGCTTGTGACTATTTTTACATAATTAGTTAGTTTAGTAGGTTAATAGTGAATTAGTAATGGAGATTAATAATTATCCATTAACTTGTTGGTGGAATGGGGAAATTGTTGTAGATGGTGAGAATGTAGTATATAATGGTGGTTGTGAAACTTTTGTTATTGCTAATAGTAATATGAGCTTGAGTGAACTTAGAAATGAGATTTATGATGCTATAGAAGTTGATAGATCTAAGTTTGAGCTAAAGTTGAAGATGAAATTTCCTAGTGTGAGAGGATACAAAGTTGTGTCTTTGTTGAATGATCGTGCTTTGAGAGCTTTGTGGGCAAGTGTGTGTCAATCCAAAGCCGCTTCCATGGATTTGTTTGTCGAATTAAGTGTCATTGAACCATCAAATGAAAATAACCAATTTTCTTTTACAAACATGTTAAGCCAAATTGAAAATCAAAATATTAGTATGTCATTGGGCACAAATAATGTTGATGAAGGTGGATTAGATTGTAATATTGAAGGGGATGAGTTGGAGGGTAATGTTGAGGAGGAGGATGTGTTGTTGTTTGATGATGATGATGATATTGATTTAGACCTTGTCTCTTCAAGTGTACCTAACACCCAATTTACTAAGGTACATGAGGTAGATGAAGAACAAATGAATAATTGGTATAAATCGGGGGTAGTTGCTCATAAGAGTGGTGAGGAGTTTATGGTGGGTCAAGAGTTCGGTAGCAAAAAACTATTGGGCCGAATTGTGACATCTTACAATGTTAAAAGAAAACATGTTTGTAGAACCACCGAATCTAAACCCCACACCGTTACCTATAAATGCGCTAGAACACCGGTGCCTTGTAAATGGTATTTAAGAGCCTCTCAAAAGAGTTGTGCTTCTGAAACATTTACCATTGTCACTTACAAAGGCCCCCATGAATCTTCATGTGTAGCATACAAATCATCCTTGGACCATCAAAATCTTAAACGAGATTTTATTAGCAATGCTATAAAACACCTTGTTGAAGCGGATTGGGGTGTGAAGGTGAAGTTGTTGAGAGCGGCTATGACTAAAGAGTATAACTTTAGCATATCATACGCAAAAGCTTGGGGTGCAAAACAAAAAGCTATTGCGGATCTCTACGGTGATTGGGAGGAGTCTTACCAATATTTACCAAGGTACTTAGAGGCTTTGAAAGAAACAAATCCGGGAACCCAAGTTCATTTCGTTACTAAACCAACCGACCACATCAACATTCATCAATTTGATCGAGTTTTTTGGGCTTTTGGTCCATCAATTAGAGGGTTTTCACATTGTAAACCAATCATTTCTATAGATGATACTCATTTATACGGGAAGTATAGGGGTGTGTTGTTAATTGCAATGGGTGTTGATGCAAATGATCAACTATTTCCTTTAGCCTTTGCTATAGTTGAGAAGGAGAATTATGTGAATTGGAGTTGGTTTTTACTTTGCATTAGGGAGTTTGTTACTCGACGAAGTGGTATTTGTGTAATATCCGATCGGCACCCGGGTATTTTGAAAACAATGGTAGAGGTAAATAGTGGTTGGGAAGAGCCACATGCTTTTCATAGATATTGTATCCGTCATCATGCATCCAACATTAACTCAATGTTCAAAGACACCGAATTGAAAGAAATTTTAACCAAAACGGCCATGGAACACCAACTTCGAAAATTTGATCAAGGCATGGAGAACATTGGTCGAATTAACGCGAATGCCAAAGCTATGTTAGATAGGATACCATTGAGAAAATGGTGTCTAGCACATGATGGAGGGAGAAGATATGGTTTAAAGACCACCAATATGTGTGAATGTTTTAACGGGGTGTTGAAAGGTGTAAGATTTATTCCTATTCAAGCACTCGTGAAGGCTACTTTCATGCGGGTTAATAAGTATTTTGTCGATAGGCGTGAAATTGTGAGGACGAGATTAGCTAGTGGGTTGAAATGGAGCGCAAAAATAACCAACGAGCTAGAGGAGAATGATGAAATAGGTGCTCACCATGAGGTGACGGTGTATAATCGTCATGTGGGCCTTTATGGAGTGGTTACTAGACAAGGACACTGCGAAGGAAGGATGTCAAACCATGGTCACACAATAGATCTCGGAAAGAGGACTTGTACGTGTAACAAATGGCAAAACCTTCATTACCCTTGTTCTCATGTAATGGCGGTTTGTCGCTCCGAATCTATCGACTATGACCAATATGTAGACCCGGTGTACTCTTGTGAATAGTATTTTGGCTCATATCGTGCTACATTTCATCCCGTTCCCGATGAAGGTTATTGGAAGCCTTGGACTGGACCAACTCTTATACCGGATCCCAACTTGAAAAGAGATGATGGTAGGCCAAAATCAAAACGAATTCGCAACGAAATGGATGAGGTTGTCAAGGAGCCCCTACACCCAAAACGTGCTTAGCCATTTGCCGGCAATATGTACTGAAGAGGTTTTGGAATGGATTGTTAATGCCCCTCTCATATGTTTTGACATAGTTGAATGGCATTTTGCGGAGAGAGTCGTAAGACAATTTGGATGGCATCCGTTCATACCACCTTTTTGTGAGACGAGTGAGGATTTGCATAATCCCGATCGTCGGGGAAGGGAAAAGAATTATGCATACATGCATAGAGCTAGTATACAGAGGTGGATGGACCGGAGGAGGCACTTAACTCCACAAGGGGCTCCTTACAATGGCTACTTGAGCTTCAACGACCCTTACCTAGTGTGGTATCGGAGTATCACTCACCTAGTTATTAGTCCTCACTCCAATGCTGTGAATCAAAACTATGAGTCTCGCCACAACTACTTGCCTACTGCTGCCGACTACTCTTTGTTGGTAAGTAACTTATTCTAAGTTTTTATGTTTTGATATTATTTATTTGTTAGAGTGATTTATATTGATAAATGTCATTGTTACTTTTTGCAGTCTCAAGGTCATGTATACAACTACAATCACTCTACGACCTTGCTTGACTCGTTACCGGATGACGCTACATTAGGTCAAATACAACTAGTCACCGAGATGCAGCGGATGAGTCTACAAAGCCTTCAAAATACTAGGCAAGGACATCTCATCACACACCAACATAGTCAAAGTGAGGAGGAAGAGGAAGATGAAGATGAAAATGAAGAGGAAGAGGAAGCGGAAGATACGATACCGCGCTACAACTTTAGGAATTTTGAGCAAAGAACGTCTTCATCACGCGATCCCCACGTGCTTCAACATCACAACCAAGTTCAAGCAAGAGAAGTCGTAGGGGAAGAAATTAGGCGGTCGTATTTATTTGAGTTTCAGAACTTTACATCTTCGTACTTTAGATGTTTATCTTTATGTTTCAAAACTTTAGTCGTGTTCATTGTGTATGTGAAATTGAGGAAACATTGTAATCTTACTTCTTACCTAAGCTTGAACATCTCTTTGTGCCATTTTGTTGTTGTTCATTGTGTTCATTGTGTTTGTGATTGTTGTTGTTGTTGTTTTGTTTGGTATGTGGCATTTTGGTGTAAGTAAGTAAGTAAGGAAGGAAGGAAGGAAGGAAGGAATGAATGAATTGTTTGGTTTGTGATTGTTGTTGTTGTTGTTTTGTTTCTGCTTCATTTTTTTTAGAACCAGCGTAAGCCGCTACCCAGGGCGACGGTTTTGGGTGGTCCTAAATTGCTCAAAGTCCCTGTAACTTTTTTTTTTGTTTTCTTGAGGTAAGCCGCCACCCTAGGTCGCGACTTTGTGTAAAATGACAGAAGCCGCAAGCCTGGGCGACGGTTTTGGTTGGTCCATAATTGCAGAAGCTTCTGTAACTTTTTTTTTGAAATTTTTGAGGTAAGCCGCCACCTAGGGCGGCGGCTTTGTGTAAAACTACAGAAGCCGCGTCCTAGGGCGACGACTTTGTGTTGTCTCAAATATTTGCATTTCAGCTTTTTTTTTTTTTACAACGTACAGGTGAAGCCGTCACCTTAGGCGACGGCTTTGGTAAAAAATTCGAAAAAAAAATAAACTTGATGACGTGGTCCCATTTGGAATAAATAGTTTCAAATGGGCCTCAATGCGAGAAAAAGTTTGGTTCAGAGTCCCATTCCGTCAAAAAGTTCTTGATAAGCGAGCTACTTAACACACATTTATTTATTAACATGAAATCTACAGAAATTACAAAATTACATAATGGACCAACATGTAGGATTGTCATCAATAAACATAGACACATAGTGCCATAGTGGTAAACTGCTCTTCCATAGGAGGGAGTAGTCATTGGATCATCCACCTTCCTAACCAAACTTGGTGGTGCTTTCTTCTCGTACGCCCCGGCTGGCCGGCTAGGCTATATATGGATGAGCCATCTGCCACCTCAGTGTAGACCACGTATGGCCGGAGAATCTAAGTTGCGTGTAAGGGGTTACACGGACGCCAGTTTCCTAACATATATGGATAATTTGAAATCTCATGCTAGTTTGTCTTTTTGCTGAACAAAGGAGTTTTTAGCCGGAGGAGCTTTACAGAGTCAGTGATAGCGATTCTACAAAGAAAGCTAAGTGCGTTTCAACATCGGAAACTGCTAAAGATTGAAGCTGTTTGGATTCGGCAATTTGTGGAGGGACTAAGTGTAGTTCTGATTGTTGATGATCCAATTACTATTTATTGTGATAACAACGGGGCTATTTCTTATATTTAAAGCATAATTTGATCTTACGCACTCAATTTGATCCACTTGGTTTTAGACAAATTTCTTATATCTTATTGTCTTTAGATTTTTGTGGTGGACAAAATCTATAACAAGTTTATGACGTGAGATAAAGGGATAAGTGAAAGGGCGCAAGTAGGACGGAATTGTGATAGATCACAAGTTTGTGACCGTCACAGACAAGAAGGGTTATTAAATTTTTGTTACCAAAATTGTTTAGACGTTATTTGTAAAATATTAACGTAAAATATTATCATGACTCACACAAGAAACTCTTTTTACAAAATCTTGTGTTCAATAATACTACACGACACAATTGACACTCCACAAAAAAGATGAAATCACATAATGGAGCAACCAGCAGGATTGTCATCACTAAACATTGTGAGATACTGCTCTTCCATAGGAGTCATTGGATCATCCACCTTCCTTACCATATTCGCTGGTGCTTTCTTGTCGTACGCCCCAGCTATATACGGATGAGCCACCGCCGTGTAGGCCACGTACGGCCATAGCTCCACCTTCTTCTTTGTCGTCTTTGCCGCTGCTATTACCTTCTTTGAATCCGCAAATCCCGTTACTGTCACCTTTTGGCTCTTCATGTCCACGTCCACTGTTTTCACCCCTGTTTTAACCAATTATTTACCCATTCTTTATAACTTTTCGTCCACTATTTGGCCTCTCATCATCTACCAAACACTTTCTAATTTAGAAAGTATTTTCTTTTATAAAAGGGTAAGATCCTAACAATAAATAAAGAATGGAACGAAATGAGAAAATAAAAAGACGGAATATATATAATTGGATATTACCTTTAAGTCCTGAGAGTATGTTTTTAAGTTTACGGGCACAACCCTCACAGTCGATCCTCGTAACCTTAAGATTCACGGTGTTAAACTGCTTGCGTTTCTTTTTCTTTACGCTTTTAATTAAGTCTGAAAAATACTCCAACGTTCCTTCAATACCCATTTTTCTTATATTAAACCTATACTATCTCCTATTATTTTCTACTGTAAGTTTTTTTCTTTTACCGAGAAAGCGGAAATTATATATACTAGGTTAATTTTGATATATACTAAATAGGATGACAATAGTGGTTAATGACAAAGAGAATATTTATATAAAAGTAATGTGAGAGTAGAATTAATTATTGATGAAACAAGGAAGAAAAGAAATGACAAGACAAATAATTTGGTAGTCTTTCATACATTTATATATTTATATAGCAAATCATGCATGACTACATGTGGGGAGGTCGTAATTAGCGCATTGTCATTCTTAATTGTTACTATGCTTATCGTAAATTATGCATGTAATTTCATCTTCATTAACTTCCCAATCAATATTGACATACTTCGTAGTACGTAATACAAATTTACCTTCTCCAATTTGTTATACTTTTTATATAGGGAGTACCAAAACGGACACGGACACGGATACGGAACACGGCATGCCATAAAATTTAGGACACGGGACACATTATTTAAATTTAATAAAATATATATTTTATAGTTATTATAGAAATTTGATATCATCATGATCTTCATCAATGGTGAGTAAATGATCAAGAACAATTAATGGAGTTTTGCTAGAGAAACAAAGTAAATAGAAGAGGAGTTTTATCGAGATATTTGTTTGTTGTAACATACAGAATTAAGTTAGTTGCAAGGTGGTTTCTTCTATATACACACATGGAGAAACCAAGCATGCTTAACTAACTAACTAACTAGTATAGTCAACTAACTAACTAGTATCTAATATCCCCCTCAAGGAGGACATGGGGTATAACCCACAAGACCGAGCTTGACAATAAAAGAATTATGTTGTTTTTGTCCCAAAGTTTTAGTAAGAATATCTGCAATTTGCATAGACCTGGAGACATGAGTAGTGGTGATTAATCTTTCCTCTATCTGTTCTCTAATATAATGACAATCAAGCTTGATGTGTTTGGTTCGTTCATGAAAAACGGGATTGACTGCAATACTTTGAGCAGCCTTGTTATAACGGTGAAGAACAGTAGGTAAAGGCATGCTTATCTGAAGTTCCTTTAGCAATTCATTAAGCCAAACAATCTCACTAGATGTTTGGCTCATACTCCTATACTCTACTTCAGTGGATGACTTGCTCACTTTTGCTTGCTTCTTTGTCTTCCATGAGATTAAAGACTTGCCAAGATAGACAAAATACCCTGGCTGTCAAAGATCTTCCTGAAAACGTGTAGTTGCCCCAATCAGCATTACAATAGCTGCTGAGAGTGAAATCACCCTTAGATGGATAGAACAGGCCTAGATTCAAAGTGTGTTTGAGATATCTGACCAAATAAAGAGCAGCTTGCATGTGGGGAAGGCGAGGATTGACTAAGAACCGACTTAAGTGTTGAACACTGTAAGATAAGTCAGGTCTGGTCAGATTGAGATAGAGCAATTTGCCCACAAGACGTCTGTATATTTTAGGATTAGCAAGCAAATCACCTTCATGTATGGACAACCTAAGACTAGTTGGCAAAGGAAAGGAGATTGGTTTACAGTCTTCCATGTGAGAATCCTTCAAAATTTCAACAATATACTTTCTTTGATTCAATAGTATACCATTATTTGATCTACATACTTCTATCCCCAAGAAATATCTGAGTTGGTCAAGGTCCTTTATGGTAAATGTTGTATCCAAGGATCCTTTAACCTCTGCAATTTGAGCCTCATCTATCCCAGTGATGATTAAATCATCCACATACACCAAGATCACAACAAAACTGCCATCAATACTGCCCTTATTGAACAATGAATAGTCTGATTTAGACTTTGTAAACCCATGGTTTGCCAAAAATTTGGATAACTCATAGTTGCATTGCCTAGAAGCTTATTTCAACCCATATAAAGACCTTTTTAACAAGCATACATCACCTGGATTTCCTGCCTTATACCCTTCAGGCTGCTTCATGTACACCTCTTCATTCATAAAACCATGCAAAAAAGCATTGTTTATGTCTAATTGGTGTAATTTCCAACCCCTCATAGCTACTTTAGCAATCAAGACTCTGACAGTGGTCAGTTTTGCAACTGGACTGAAGGTATGTGTGTAATCCTTTTCCTTCTATTTGACTAAAACTTTGGCTACAAGTCTTGCCTTATACCTCTCTATGGAACCATCTGGATTAAACTTGATTTTATAAACCCATTTGGCTCATATAGCCTTCTTACTAGGAAGTAAGGTGGTCATAACCCATGTGTTATTTTGCTCCAATGCCTGCAACTCTTTATTCATTGCCTTCACCCATGTTGGATCATGCTTTGCTTGAGAATAACAAATAGGCTCATATACTTGTAGTACATTAGAACAAGAGTGCTTATAATCAAGAGAATGATCATCGAGATGCACAGTTGTAGTTAAGAATGAATAAGCAGAGTTACTGGTAGCATGTGCAACATCAGAACTGCTACTGGTCACAACATCTGAACTGCTACTGGTCAGATCAAGTAAGGAAGGTGGCAGTCTACAACATGAGTAATGACCATTAAGTTTAGAGGAAATTTTTTTGGTCCTTACATATTTTTTTTAACAGACTGTATTGGCACAACAGTTGGCACATCAGAAGTGGCATCTGTGTTTGTGTAATTAGTAATATCTGACATATTATTGCTTGATATATTTGGTATACTATTGTTGGATATATTTGGCTCATGTGATTCTGTGTCAGCTTGTATGTTTGGAGTATTGGTTGCTCTTGTACAATTTGGCTCAGCAAGTAAGAAGGGTATGCTAACAGTAGCAGGAGTGTTGAGGGTAGAATTACCATTAGAAGTATTGATTAGGGTAGAATCAATACTAAAACCATGTTTAAAAGGAAACAAACTCTCCTGAAACACTACATCCTTACTCAAAAGTAGCTTATGATTGTCAAGATCATACAATCTGTACCCCTTTTGTCCCATAGGATACCCAAGAAAAACACACCTCACACCTCTGTTCTCAAACTTATCTTATCTGCATCATTCCTTGCAGCATAGCATAAACAGCCTATGATTTTCAGATGAGAATAATCAGGCTTTTGTCTAAATAGCCTCTCATGTGGAGTGTCCCAATTCAGTACCACAGAAGGCATGAGATTGATAAAGTGAGTTGCTGCAAGAATCAACTCACCCCAGAACTTCTTTGGTAAACATGCTTGTATTTTTAATGCTCTTGCAACTTCCAACAAGTGATGATGTTTCCTTTCAACCCTTCCATTTTGTTGAGGATTTCCGAATATGGATCTTTGCTGGACAATACCATTCTCCAAAAATATCTTGTCACACTTCTTTTGAACAATCTCACTTTCATTGTCACTTCTAATTATCTTGATTTTAGAACTGAATTGAGTCATGGCATAAGCAATGAAATTTGCCATGGTAGTTGTGATATTTTCTTTGGTTTTAAGAAGTATTGTCCAAGTAATTCGACTAAAATCATAAACCAAAGTAAGAAAATAAGATGCAGCAGTTAAAGACTTGACTCTATATGGTCCCCATAAGTCAACATGTATAAGATCAAAAAATTTAGGAGATACAGAAGCACTAATTAATGGGGAAAGGCAACTTGTGTTGTTTGGCTAAAACACAAGTATCACAATGCCATTTATGACTGTTTGAAACAGAAAGGGGAATTACATGTCTAAAAGCAGTTAGAAAAGAGTGTCCTAATCTAGCGTGAAATAAAACTACATCATCATCCTTTACATGAGTAGCTAGGGACACACTACTGCTTTTATTGAGGGACACAGTACTGCATTTATTTATAAGTAAAGTAGAGGATGGATCGAGCTGAAAGATGCCTCTTCTTTTACTTCCTGATCATAGAACCTTCTCAGTGCGTGGAAGGATCCTGTATATAACAATTATGAGAGATAAAATGAGCAACTAGACCAAAGTCAAGTAACAGTCTACCAATAGACAGTCGATTATGTTTAAATTCTGGAATGAAGAAAACATTGAGCAGTATAATCTTCCTAGTAAGTTGGATGTCCCCTATATGCTTCACAGTGGTAATCTTACCATTAGGAAAAGTCACAACAATAGGTCTAGATAATACCCTTTGTGTTTTGAATAGACTAGGATCAAAAGACATATGATCTGAAGCACCAGAATCAAGTATCCAATTGCCATTAATATGCAGAGCGTCAATGACAGCATTGGAGAGAATTGTACCTGAAAAACTAGGGCTTGCTATGTCAGGAGACTGATGCTGCATTTTGAACAGTTCATTGGCCACAGCCTGGACAAAAGTTAGATCAACCACTGGAGTTGAAGTGGTGGCAGGAGAAGACTCATTGTATATAGGTGTTTCAACAACATAATTGACTTCCTCCACATTCCCAGCAAAGCTACAATTAGGAGCAGCCACACCAATATTGTCAGCATCAGCAGTAGCAGATTTATCCTTAGCATTCTTCAGTTTCTTTAGTTCCCATCAGAAATGATCAGAATGACCAGATTTCTGAGAGTGAGTGCAAAAATATTTGGAAGGCCTTTCTTGCTTCTCAGTTTTAGACTTCTTCGTGTATCTCCTCCAGACATTAGCAGTATCATCATAGTTTCCTGAAGCATTCTGACTAGCAGCAAAAGCTACTGCATCCTAATCAGAATATGCGGAAGTAATATTCTGTTGAACTTCAACTTGGTGAACCTTTGCAAAGGCTTGATTCACAGTGGGAATTGGATCCATAGCAAGAATATGACCACGAATATTCTCATACTTCTTGTTGAGCCCCATGAGAAAATCAATAAGATTGTTCGTATTTTCTCTGGTGACAATCTTCTTAAGAACTTGACAGGAGCATGTTGCTAAAGCACTACAATCACATTGAGGCATGGGATCCAAAGATCTCATATCCTCCCAAAGAGACCTCAATTTTGCATAGTAATCAGCAACAGAAAGATCACCTTGTGTAATCTGATTGACATGTTTCCTCAATTGATACAAGAAAGGCGCGTTTGATTGATTAAAATTCTCATTTAACTCATCCCAAAGCTGCTTACTAGATGACACATAAGTCGAACCAGTAGCAATTATAGGTTCACTTAAGGAATGAAGAATCCATCTCATAACCGTATAATCAGTCCTAATCCAGTCTTGATAGGAAGCATGATTATCTGCAGGTCTAGGAAATAAACCAGTTATGAATCCTAGCTTGTTCTTAGTAACAAGTGCAATATGAATTTGCGTACTCCAATGCAAAAAGGATTTTCCAGAGAAAATGATAGGAGTGATTTGTATTAAAGCATGATCATGCGAAGTTAAATGTAGAGGGTCTTTGTAAATTAAAGTGTAAGTAGTAGAAGTATTGCCGTTCTCAGGCATTGTTTGTATCAATTTCTAGGTTTTAGCAAAATGCAACGGAATTATAGAAAAGAATTGATGAATCAAACAGAAAATTCAATCAATTCAGTAGTAACAAACGAAAAATTTAGGAAAATTAGAATCAATTCAAAAGGATATGAATAGATTCGAAAGCGATCGCAAAAAAAATGATCAATAAGAACGTAGAAGATGATCAAAATGATGAAAACATACAAAGTTTCAGTAAGAAAGCACAGGATCGGACAAACCTATGACACTGATACCATATGGAAACTCGATATCATCATGATCTTCATCAATGGTGAGTAAATGATCAAGAACAATTAATGGAGTTTTGCTAGAGAAACAAAGTAAATAGAAGAGAGAGTTTTATTGAGATATTTGTTTGTTGTAACAAAATTAAGTTAGTTACAAGGTGGTTTCTTCTATAGATACACATGGAGAAACCAAGTATGCTTAACTAACTAACTAACTAGTATAGTCAACTAACTAACTAGTATCTAATAGTTATAAATGTTTGATTTTATTTTTGTATAAGTATTTGATATTAATTTTAAATAAGTGAAGGTAAAACTTGCCCTTGATAATAACTCATTTTCATTTCTCATCCGAACCAATATTCTAATTAATCTCTTTTGATAGCGCATTTCTCGTCTGAAGAACATCATTCACCGCAAATGATAACAAAATACCGTGGACACGCGATGGACACGGGTCAAATACCATGGACACGCGTCGGACACGTGCCCAAATAAATGTAGAAAGCTAGACATGGCTGTTTAGGTGTTCGATACGTTTCGGCGTGTGTCAGTGGAGTGTCGGTGTCGGACACGGTACGACTCATTATGAGAAGTGTCCGTGCTACCTAATTTTTTATATATGTTTGCCTTTTTATTGTCTTTATTTAAGCTCATTTATTATAACATTTACGGTATATATTAACTTTGACCCACTATTTCCATTGTTTTGGTTTAATTTTACGCACCCTCTAGCTAGTGGCGGAGCGATAATTTGAATATAAAGACAAAAATATTGAGGAGAGGCGTATGGGTATATTACTCTACTTATCACAAATAAGATTATACATCCAAATATATATGAGTATCGTGTATCCAATAGAAATCTAATTAATCTTATATATAGTTTTTTTTTTGAGATTTTAAATTTTAACTTATATTTTAATTTTTTAGCTGTTAAAATTAAAACTTTGTTGAGTTTATATATATATTATTTTTGAGCTTTAATAAAATATTTTGAGTTTATTTTTTATTTATAAAATTGCTCATTAAAATTGCTCATTATTTTTGAGCTTTAATAAATTATTTTGAGCTTTAATTAAAACGGGCGGGTTACGGGTCAGGTAGATACGGGTTCGGGTAAAATACGGGTCGGGTGTATTTCGGGTCGGGTAAAATACGGGTCAAGTATATACGGGTTCCGGGTCGGGTTCGGGTAAAAATACGGGTTAATCAACATCTTTTCTGCGCATTTTTAAAACTCCTTTTATATCGTAATTCCTGCCCATTATACGTTTTCTCTCCTCTTACTTGTCTTAGTCAAAATAATTTCATCATTTTCGCCATCACCATCGTTATCGTCGTCATCACCCTCATTAACTCGCTAAGTACGATAATGAGACTCAAATAAGATAACAATGATGACGTGACATGTGATATGAGGTGATGAAGTGGAAGTGTTGACGTGATGTGCGGTTCAGTTCGACGTAATACGGTGAAAGTGACTATTTGACACGCATTTCGAGGTGATGATGTGACATGTGGTCCTAGGCGATTATGTGGCAATGATGATGTGGAATGAGGTGTAAGTGACAGTGTGGCACACATTTCGATGTGATGCGTGGCATGTAGTCCATCGAAATAATGAGGTGACATTGCTAACGTGAAATGTAACTTGACGTACTACACTAAAAGTGACGACGTGACACGCACTTCGATGTGATGACGTAGCATGCACTACTACAAAATATAGATACGAAGACGGTTAAAAATCGTTCTCCTATGAGAGGCGGAACCGTGCTCCCCCTGGCCGTGCTCTTTACCTAAGAGAATGGTTCAACCGTGCTCTTAATTACAACACTTACCAGAACGGTTCACTAGGGAACCGTTCTCTTATCCTGGTACAACCGTGCTCTTATATCTAAGAACCGTTCTCTTTTCGTGGTACAACCGTGCTCTTAGTTACACTTACCAGAACGGTTCACTGGGGAACCGTTCTCTTATCCTGGTACAACCGTGCTCTTATATCTAAGAACCGTTCTCTTTTCCTGGTACAACCGTGCTCTTAGTTACACTTACCAGAACGGTTCACTAGGGAACCGTTCTCTTATCCTGGTACAACCGTGCTCTTATATCTAAGAACCGTTCTCTTTTCCTGGTACAACCGTGCTCTTTGTTACACTTTCCAGCACGGTTCCTTGATGAACCGTTCTCTTTTGTTCAACATGTTCAATCTTCGCGCCATATTTTTTAATTAATTAAGCACGCTTGAGAACATAACCGTTCTCTTTGCACCTGCTATTTTTTTTTTAATAAATTAATTTATAATTCTTCCGGCCTATTATATATAATTCTTCCTGCAAATAAGCGTACAACAACATTGCTCCAACAACTACATCATTCATATATATCAACATACTACATCATTCATATATATCAACATACTTTCCGATCCACAAATTCTAGATACAATACGTATGTACTTAAGCTAAACTTCTAGCTACGACTTAAGCTAAACTTCATCATCGTTCATGGCTGACTTAAACTGGAGCGCAAAGTTAGCCCATATATCCCTCACCTCGTCAATTTGCTCAAGCGAATATGTCAATGGGGCTCTAAGCATGAACTACAAACAAATTTTCAAAAATTGATTAGAAAAATTCTATCTAAGACTCCTATATATATAAGTAAAATGATAGAGGTAAGTGAGTAGATGAACTAAAAAACCAAAAACATACGTACATTTGGAGTAATAGTAACATATCTTCCTTTGACGACGTCCAACATGTATCGACAAATATAATATCCACATAAAACGGAACCACAAGGCTGCAAAGGGGCCTGAAAGGGGAGCTCATATTATAAATAAATACTTCACGCACATGTACTATACTTAATAAGAGAAACAATATGTTAAGATATATATATATATATATATACTATATATACAAGAAGTACCTTAATCTTTTTCCAAACAACGTCGTTGGCCTCATATTTTGCAAGTGCATCGATAGAGTTCCTTTTCTCAAAGGCCCTGTATATATAGATAGCCAGGTTTATATATTTATTCAGTTTTAGTTGATAATGAAGCGTTAATTTCAAGTATAATAGAAAAACAAGCTAAGGTCTATGATTGATGGCTTTTGGGTGGCTTAACTTTTGTTCCTAGCCTACAGAAACATTTTAAGGCAAATGCAGGGGAGTAACGGGAGGTATATATAATATATGAAGGCAAAATAAAAAAGATCAGAAATAAGTTAGACATACTTGGTAATTGTATCCATGAAAAATTGACGAGGCTCTGTATGTCCGGCAGGATCACACCAATACACTGTACTTTGAGCCGGATTGATCACGCCCAACATCCAATGCTTACTACAAGTTATAGAAAAATACAACATAGATATCAACTTAAATATTGACAAAAAATAATAAAATAATTAATCAAGTCATCAATAATAATACTATGAAAAGAAATTTATAATTACGTACCCCTGGGCATATGGAGCAAATATAAGTTTCCGACCTTTTCCACAATCGGTACATGTCATTGCCCTAGCAACATAATCGGATCGATAATTTTCATCCGGAGCAACGGATTCTGAGGACATTATCTCTGGGCACAAGAATCCATAGTAACTACTAATTTGCATGGTATCGGCAAGATCACGCAAATACCTACAACAATAAGAATCCATAGTAACTATCTAGTACTAGTTTGCATATTATCAGATATATACTAATGGGATTGCAAAGGAGAAGCTTAAACAAAGAGACCGAACCTCATAAAGAGTGTAATGTGAGAGGCAGCAATCATTTGTTCATCTAACAAATGAACAACCTCCTCATAACTAAGGTAGCAAGTTTGTTCATTGTGTAACACATGTTCATCAATGGGAACACTGATCATTGTCCCACTTGCCTTTAAAACCCGAGCCTCAGTTTCTAATAACTTAAAATCCATGGTCCTCTGCTTTTGCTTAAAATTGTGACTAACTTCAATTCTAAGGAAAGAAGATGGCGAAATCGAGGGCGAACACTTCTGAGGCTTGGACTTCTTTGCTGCTGCTGCTTTATTTTTTCCTTGATCATTCTTTTTCATGGTTATCTAAATGTTGGCATAAATAAGTTGATAAATGGTATAACTCTCAGTGTATCTTATATCATTATACTAGCTAGAAATCTTAGTTACCTTATCAACAGGACTATGTATATGACTTTGCGGCCACTGAATAAATGAACCCTTAGCATGAGTCAATGTTATCATATCACCAACAGGCATTGGTAAATCAACATTTTCCGACCCAGAATAGATTTCCTTGATTGACACTTTTCTAAAACCATCACGAAGGGCACTGCCATGAATGGAAACAAATTCGTCCTTACTTGATAGGTATACCATTCCTGAAGCCACTATCTTCGATGATTTGTTTGGCAGTGATAGCACACAATCTTTCCAAGCCTGAAAATTTAAGTTATAGTAGAATTTCAAACTTTTTTCATTTACTATAAAGTAGCGTCTTTAATGAAAAGCTTACATATATACCTGTTGTGTTACTGGGCCAGGAATCTTCAAAACATTGGTCACGGGTGGATCCTCAGTCACTTGTAGTGATTGCACTCCTTTTAGTGAGAGTGATTGCCTGTGAGACCCCTGCATAGATAGATTAGTGTTTTAAAACTTTTTTCATCGACTTTGAACTAGATAGTGTTTTAAATGCAAAGCTTACAGATCCTTCTTAATGAAAACCTTTTACAACCTGCCGTGGTGATATGGTAGGAATCTTCAGAACATTGGTCTTGGGTGTTTGATAATCCTCCTCTCGGGGTGTCTCCTCTCGGGGTGTCTCCTCTGGGCGTGGCTCTTCACTCACGTGTAGTGATGCAGAATTTGTCGATCCCTCGGTACTCATAGATGCTCCTCCGTGCATTAAATCGTCTAATACTTTAGTACTTGGCTTCTCACCAGTTAGCCAAAACTGCATCATCACTGATTTCAGCTTTTCCAAGTTATCAATTTGGTGTTGCATGTAATTGATCTTCTCGTACAACTCTTCTCTTGTCGGTTTTTTTGGTCCCTTCCCAAAATACTCTGTTATGGAAATACCGTTAGGAATTCCTCGCACACGGCGCGGATGCTCAGGCTTGCCTATCGCCTTAGCGAGTATGTCTTCCCGTCCTTCGGGCACAAATAAACCAGCCTCAACATCCTTTTCAAGGGATTCCTGCAAATCAGCAATATTACTTAAGTTTTTAGCAAAATTAAAAAATGAATAAATAGCACTAATAAATTAAACAACTGAACTAAACCGAGTTAAATTACAAAAATGTTCAACTTACAATTTTCAAAGCAACTTCCTTATCATAATCAGTCATGTCCCCTTTCGCTGACTTGTGAGCCCTTAGCCAAGTTAAATATCGATCAACTTTTTCCACTTGTTTTCCCTTGGCAGCTAAATCTTCTTTCTATCAAAAAAGAAGAGAGTTTATGAAAATTCATGCCAACTTTTGACCTAGAAGTTAGCTAAAAAATGAAACCAATACATAGAACTTACGACTTTAACTTGAATCCCTCGATATCCTGCTCGTGAGCCAAAGTATTTCCCTTTTTTTTAGAGGCATTCTCCTTGTTCTTATCACTGATCGCCTAATAACATAAATCATATAGAGAAGAAAATAGTACGAGATACTATTATATACATATATATATTATCATGAAATAATTTCCCGTCCTCTATAAAAATAGAAATATTACCTTGAATTTTTCACTAGTGTGAGATGCCAGAAACTTGTTCCAATCATCTTGTGTAATCAGCTTATACAAGGGTGGTGGTGTCTTCTGGATAGCTCCCGTCTCATCATACATCCACTCACGAACCAAAGTGCATTTCCATTTTCTCCATAATTCAGCCAACTTTTGGAGACACCAATCGTGACGCTCTTCAATGACATGGAAAGCACCCTGAAATATGAACAAACTTTTAATTAGTTTAGACAACCTTACACATTTAACGAGACTAAAATTACCCACATTTAAGAACTATTTTCATCACTTCTACTCTTATGAAATTTACACAAAATTACATAAACAATCAAACTTATTGTGCTTAGCATAGCAAGAAGCCAGTAGTACTTATCTAGCCTCGCTTTCGTCATATCATCAGAAAACCAGCTCTGTTTCCCTTGTCGCGCATTCACGATTTCAATCACCGATATCATAAGGGCACTGAGGAAACTCCCTACCCCAAACACACTAGTACACAAGGCTATTCCCATGGTACTTTTTTCGAGTCTAAGGAACAGTAAGTCATAACTCATAATCTAATCCTTTTTGTTGCTGACAAATGCAAATCTCAAGCTGTACTGTTTGGTAAAATATGCTTTCTAGTGAATGTACACGGTATTGCATATGCTTGTCATTTTACTTTATACGTCTTTGCAGCTAGGTAACTTTGCGGTCGAACTGTTGTGGCATTTTCTGCATTTCCTGGTGACTATATTGTACCTGACGAAGAACGCGGTTCACACTTTTGAAAGCTACCTTATATCCTATGGGCTGTTGAGGACATACAAATCCCTTAATGCGAGCAAGGTACGGTACCTCGCCATAGTGGTTGAAAGTGATGAAGCTCACAACATTTCAGATGTTATTGAGCTGGTACAGTGGGTGGCTGCAACAGGTGTGAAGCATCTTTGTCTCTACGATGCGGAAGGTGAGAATGTGGTAACCATTAAATCGTTCTAGTTCAGAGAGTAAGTTAGAGCAGTACTAGTGCAGAGAGTAAGTTAGAGCAGTAGCAGCCATAGATAACATTTAGATAACATTTAGTTCAGAGAGTAAGTTAGAGCAGTACTGTGCAGAGAGTAAATTCCTTGTACATGCACCAAAGATGTTCTAGTTCGTAAAGTCGTAAGTGTAGGCCTGGAAAATCGTAACATTTAGATAACATTTAGCTACTGTCCATACCTCTGCACCAAATGATGATTGCTTATAAATTTCATCAACCAGTTAACAATTTCAACACAACTTTCAAACTTCATTAACAACCACATCAAATTTCTTGGAAAAAACTTGAAAAAAACCATCAACATGAACAGCAAATGACTGAAAGTCTGAAAGTTTGAACAACTACATTGGGATGGCAGCCCTTTATGCTACTGTATTCAATACTTAGTCGGGCATTACGAGTGTATATAACATGTCGTGTTCAAGTAAGGTCGTTTAGCATTCGAGTAACACGCAGACACGCAGCAGGACAGTGCAGAGGTAACAGTAGTAGAGTAGCAGTGTACAAACAATAGGCAGATAGCACATCAGAAATGCAGACTGGAATGCAGACTGGAATGTAGGAATGTAGGAGTACAAACAATAGGCAGATAACAGTGCACAGGGACAGGAACAAAAGTGCAGACTGGAATGTAGGAGTACATCAGAAATTAGATAGTAGATATCATGTTAATAGTTTAGATCTTTACGGAACTATTCATTTTATCCCGAGCTTCATCTTCAAAACCCTCATACAATGTACAAACATGGAAAAATTGAACACCGGAAACAATACTGACAAGGTTTGCTCTATATTCGGATTTCGGAGACACACCCCTACACTGTAACAATGATTCCCACTCCTATACCACATTGTAACGTTCACTTAAACGAAACAATAGGCAGATAGCACTCCTCCATACTAGTGGAAATCACACCATCATATATCATATAACTCATTTTATCCCCTTTGAGGTAATAGTATACAATACTAATCACAAATAATAGTAGCATACAAAACTAAGCATAAATGATAGTAGTATACTCGTAGGGTAGTAGTCATAGTAGCGTATAGCAGCGTAAGTAGTGATGGTTTAGGTGCTTTGTTGTTGCTACCCTGGTCTACACAGTTCAGAGGAACGACAGACAGTGCAGCCGCGGTTAACAGACGCGCAGGGGCAGGAAAAGGCAGAAAGAGCAGAGGTAAAATAGCAGTAATACGCATTAGAATCATATGAGTAGTGATGTACAGCAGCTAACTAATAAAAGCATTCGAAAACGCAGTAAGTAGTAGCATAGAGCAGCAGTACATGTGACATGGTATTTCATAAATTGTTAACACCCAAACCCAAGCAAACTAATAAGCCCTTCATCAATTACATTTCGGCAGAGTTTGAGTCCATTCTATTAAGCTTATTTCTTCACTAAATTAACTCATACTTCAACTTCATTGAAATAATAAGAGGATCATTATATAGGCCTTATATCTGTACAACCCACATTCATAAAACTTAGAACATGAAGCAAAAAAAACTTGAAACATGGTTAAAATAACATACCGTCAATTCACTCAGCATAAGGTTCAACGTCGGTTGATCCACATCCTCCCAACTCTCCAGTGCGGGACTAACATTCCCCCGAACAGTCACGCCTATCCATGAACTAAACTTAGATGCATATTTTCCTGTCGGCAATTTATCTTCTTTGTCCCACTCAAGTTGTATGGGTTGTTTCTCTTTAATAGCTCTTGCAGCCATATCTAAAACAGTTCGGCCCCTGTGAGAAAATATCACCTTCTTTCCGCTTGCGTCCTCAACAAAGTTGTTCTTTCGACTTCTTTTACGTTTTTGCGGGCCCATTGTTCAACTGTACAAAAAAAACAAGGATAGCAAGTCACAACAGGGAAAGCAAGTCACAACAGGGAAAGCAAGTCACTGGAACATGCAAGATAGGAAAGCATATAAGAAATGTAGATGAGGAATGCTTCTAATGAAAAGCGGTAAAATGTGAGAAATTATATTAAAACATCAATAATAGAGCCAATTACAAGAATTTCAGCAGATGATGTACATACAGCAAGTCTCATACTGCCACTAAGCAAAAATAAACAACCAAGAAAACTAAATTATTCTATATGATAATAATAATAATAATAATAATAATAATAATAATAATGGGACTGAAGCGTTGCTTGGACTGAAGCGTTGCTTGGACTGAAGTCAGGTCGTTGCTACCCATAGTAAAAAAAAGGAAAAGCATTTAATAATAATAATAATATAATAATAATAATATTAATAATAATAATAATAATAATAATAATAATAATAATAATAAATCGTACCTAATCATGCGTCAAAACCGCGAGGGCGTTTTTTAGAAGAAGACTCGGTATTGGTCCATATCCCTTCGTCATGGTCATCACGAACATATAAACTAGAAGGCTCGAATATATCCGTATCATCTAAATGTGGTACACGAGGATCAAAGCCCTCAAATACCACATCGTCATCGCAACTATCCATTGTGGTCTTACTTCTTACAGATAGCACAACTGACCACTTTTTATCCGATGGATCGGTGACATAAAATACTTGTTTCGCTTGTGTCCCTATAATAAAAGGATCCTCCTTATGACCAAATTTATTAAGATTTACTAAGGTGAATCCTAGTTCATCCTTGCGAACTCCACTAGTAGTTTCAATCCACTTGCATCCAAATATAGGTATTAGAAAATCTGTGTAATCTAACTCCCAAATCTCTTCAATGAATCCATAATAATGCATTTGACTTAAAACTGGTTTCTTATCTTTCGAACTAGCAAAATGCATGCCTTCTGCCTCTACACTAACACCACTATTTTGCATCGTGCTCATGTCATCTTGCCCACGAGTGTAAAAGGTGGATCCATTAACGGCATAACCAGTATAAGACGATGCAAAAGTCTTAGGCCCAAAACAAAGCCTTTGTAATCTAGAAGAAATATACTCAGGATATTGTTGCAAGTCTTCTATAACTCGACCCTTGAACCAAACTCTAAAAGTCTTATTGTGCTCACTTGCGATCCACATCTCTGATTTATTTCGATGCTTCGCCTTCAACAATGCCTTGTGTTCCTCAATGTACGGCTGTACCTCATCCTCGTTATGAAGAACATATGTATGTGCTATATGCCATTTCTCAGTTGCCATATCTAGACGAACATGACCCCTAAGACCTTTGCCCATTATCCACTCACTGTGCCTATTCTTAGGAATCCCAGGTAGCTCAGAATCTGACAAGTGTGCATAGCAATAAAAAAGTGCTTCATCCGTGATTGCACGCTCAGCAATAGACCCTTCAGGACGATATCTATTAGATGTATAATCCTTATACACTTTCATCAATCTCTCAAAAGGATATTGATACCTTAGATAAACTGGACCAAGGTATTTGATTTCTCTAACCAAGTGTACAGTTAAATGCACCATTATTGTGAAAAATGAAGGAGGAAAGTACATTTCCAATTGACAAAGAGAAGTGACAACTAGTTTTTGCAAAGACTCCAACTCCTTGGGATCTAACACTTTATTGCATATGGCATTGAAAAAAAAGCAAAACCTACTTATGGCGAATCGAACTTTTTTAGGTAAAATCGAACGTATAGCCACTGGTAGTAGTTGTTGCATCAAAGTATGACAATCATGAGACTTTAAACCAACAAGCTTAAGATCTGTCATTGATACTAGGCTGCTGATATTGGAAGAGTATCCCTCCGGCACTTTAACACTACTTAAGCACTCACAAAACTCTGTTTTCTCCTTTCTTGAAAGTGTATGAGCAGCCGGAGGCAAATAATATCGTGTTCCTTTCTTTCCTGGTGCCAACTCAGGTCTGATTTATATATCCACCATGTCCATCCTAGCTGATGTGTTGTCTTTTGACTTATTCGGAACATTCAGAAGAGTGGTGATTATATTGTCACACACATTTTTCTCAATATGCATAACATCTAAGCAATATCTTATAGAAAGGTCACGCCAATATGAAAGTTTTTCAAAAAGAGGAGACATCTTCTTATATCCCCGAGACGCTAATTTAGAACCCTTCTTCCCATAAGTTATCTCAATTTTTTTCACTCTTTCATATACTTCATGACCGGTTAATATCTTAGGAGGAGATCGATGTTCAGGTCTTCCATTGAAAGGTTTTTGTAGCTTACGATATGAATGATCAAGGTCTAAGAACCTACGGTATCCCAAGTACGCTTGCTTACGAGAAAACTTCAAATAACAAGAATCGACATCTTCTCCACACAAGGGGCAGGCCTCTTTCCCGTGCACAGTGTGTCCAGATAGATTACCATACGCAGGAAAGTCAGAAATAGTGCATAGTAACATTGCTTTCAAATTGAAATAACTATTCTGGTAGGCATCAAACACTCGTATCCCTTCATCCCACAATAATCTCAAATCGTCGAGAAGAGGCTCTAAGTAGACATCTATATCATTACCAGGTTCTTTAGGACCAGAAATCAATAAAGACAACATCAAATATTTTCGTTTCATGCAAAGATATGGAGGCAAATTGTAAATAACTAAAAACACCGGCCAAGTACTATGTTGACTACTCAAATTTCCAAAGGGATTCATCCCATCAGTGGAGAGTGCAAGGCGGAGATTTCTGGGTTCTTTGCCAAACTCGGGATATTTTGCATCAATAAACTTCCAGTCTTTCCCATCGGCCGGGTGTCTTAACTTCCCATCATTTGCTTTTGATGTACTATGCCATGTGAGTAATTTGGCATCATCTTTATTCGCAAATAATCGTATCAACCTAGGAATTATTGGAAAGTACCACAAAACTTTAGCTGGGATCCCCTCCTTCTTTTTGTATCGCCATTCCTTACACACTGGACAACTAGTGAGATTAGCATATCCTTTGCGATATAATATGCAATCATTGGGACATGCGTGGATTTTTTCATATTTCATACCAATTCCCTTAAGTATCTTCTTTGCCTCATATGTACGATCAGGAAGTACATTATTTTCGGGGAGCATGTCCTTTAATAATTTCAGGAGGTCTGTGAAACTCTTGTCACTCCACCCATTTGTTGCTTTCAAATTATATAACTTAACAAGAGCTGCCAATTTAGTGTGCTTACAACTACTATAAAGAGGCATTTCAGAATCTTTTAATTTCTCCAATACAACACTAGTATCCTCCAAATTATTTTCATCAACATCCTCATCAGTTTCATCTACAATACCTTCTTGCTCATCACCTCCAAACATATCTCCCCATGATTTATCCGACATATCGTCACACCCATCTCCTGCCTCAGTATTCATATTACAACCCGAATCTTCTACTGAATTAGACTCACCGGGCTCTTCATCGTCACTCAAGCATGTTTCTCTCTCAATCTCCCCAAATTGGACATCTACATTTTTTTCTATTCCATCTAAATTTTTTGATTCTCCATGGAAAATCCAACAAGTGTACTTTGGATTAAAATTTGTCTTATTTAAATGTATTCTTACATCTCCAAAGCTCATATACCTAATATTCCGGCACATATCACAAGGGCACGCCATACTAGATTTGTCTTTCACGTTCTTTATTACGAAGTCATAAAATTCAGCTAACCCGGCATCATATTCTACTTCGCCCTTTTTCCCATTAATCATCCAAGTACGAGCCATATTCGGCTACATAATTACAACATAATTCAATTATTAAATTCATAATTCAATTATTAACGATAATAATACTAATAGCAATAATAATACTAATAGCAATAATAATACTAATAGTAATAATATCACTAATGTTAAAAACAACAATAAAAGGACGATATTAATATCAACAATACTCAAATAATAATACCGTAATGATAATAATAATAATATCATAAATAAACATAAATAACAAACATCCCCCTACCCTTTGATCCAGGGATCAAACCCCACGACCAACAACTTAACTAACCATTTAAGCATTAACACAAACCACCACCTTCTCGCTGCCACCAAAACCCACCATTACTGCCCTAATGTACTGCCCAAAACCCGTCACACACACACTGTTATTCGTTTTCCAGCAACTCAAACGACCTGTGTGACACCCTCTCTGCAACCCCCTCTCTAGCGGCTACCACCACTAACCTAACCATGACCCGACACCACCCTAGACACTACGCAACACCCACGACTCCCTGGTGGAAAGCACCATCCTTCGAAACCACCCAAACACCACGAAAAATCGTGTAAACAGGCTGACCAGAATGTCCCTGTTTTATAATTGTTTCTGCCGCCCCTAAACAACCAGGCCTCTGGTTGTGCTCCGGCCACCAATTACCACACTACCACCACCGTTATATCCTATGAACACCCTACAACGAGAACCCAGGTACTCGTATCTAGATAAAATCAGAAAGCAGTTCGAAAGACAATTAAAACAATGCAATAGAATAACACAAAACAACACAAAATAACACAAAACGAATAAAACAAAGGCAATTAACAACAGAATTCAGGATTAGCATACTTACATATACTAATTTACACAATGGTATTGACAATTACATCTTAGGTTGATCTCAAACACAAAAATTCAACAAAATTCCGAAACCCATTACTAAATTTCGAATTACCAATATAAATTTCGAACCCATTACTAAATAATTACTAAGTTTCGAACCCCATTACTAAATTTCGAAACCCATTCCCAACCACAACAACTCATATCACGGCCAAATCAAATTGGTAATTCGAATAATTGAGGAAAAAAAAGAAAACAAGAGTAAAGGAGAAAGAGGGCGTACGAATAATCGATGCTTGCTTCAGTTGCTTCGAAAATTGTCGTAGTACTGTATTATTACTTCAGTTGCTTCGAAAACAAGAGTGAAGGAGAAGCTATGGCTGCTGGGATTGTATCGTCTTTGTGTTTGGGAGGTTTTCAAAAACTGACGTTTAATTTGTATACTGTTCTTTTGTGATTTTGTTTCGAATTATGAAAGAACAAAGACACTGGTTAACAAACTGAACCGTGCTCTTTGAAAGACCAAACAGAACGGTTGAAAAAAGAACCGTGCTGGTTGATTATGTATGAATAACAAAGAGGACGGTTGGTAATTGAACCGTCTTGGTTGTTTATGTATGAATAACAAAGACGACGGTTGGTCACTGAACCATCTTGGTTGTAATAACAAAGAGCACGGTTAAGTATTTAAACCGTTTTCTTTGGTTTTATTTAAAACTATAAAGACGGGCATTTTATAGAACCGTCTTCTATTTCTATATTAAAAACTCGCGCCCACTTTTTGTGACAAATTAAGACGGTTCCGCAAAATTTCGTTCCTTAATCCCCGTCTCCTAAACCTATATTTGTAGTAGTGATGTGGTATGAGGTGATGAGTTGGCGGTGCTGACATGGAATGCAATATGACATACTACGGTGAAAGTGACGATGTGACACACACTTTGAGGTGATGACGTGACATGTTGTTTGAGGTGATGACGTGACATACCGCATATATATACATATTTCTCCTCAAAAATTTATAAGTCATCATTACCTATATGACATTGTATATTTTAAAAATGAGCTATTGTCTTGACCCAACGGTCAACCCGCTGCGGGTCGGGTTTTGACCCGTTGTTTACGGGTCAAAACGGGTTCGGGTTCTTTCGGGTTCGGGTTGAAAAACCGGGTTATTTTCGGGTCGGGTTACGGTCGATTTTCGGGTCGGGTCAAGTTTTGACAGGTCTAACTTACATAGTTACATACGATCTTTAATTTTCTATTATTTACAAACTTTTCAAGCTTTTCATAGCATAATGTAATAATACTTGGAAAAGGTAATAAACAAATAACAATTGTTACCCATTCAAAACAATGGATCAATGACGTAGTCCTACGTACGTGGTTCGACCCATTCAAAACAATGGATCAATAACGTAGTACTACGTACGAACTCGTGTGCAAGTTACATATAAACAAAGAGTGAAAGACGAAACCCACAGTAAGAAGTCAGTATGAGTCTCACGCAAGTGAAAATGACTCCTTCAAGGCTGAAAAAACCTAACTCTGTCAATTATCAGACTTTACAAATTAAATACATAAATAAAAGGTCCGTGATTAAAGATACATAGACTCTATGAAATTAACCCGGACACCCTAGCCTTAAATTATGCGACACGTGTCACTCCGTAATAATTTATGTGCCATTTGATGTTACTATTAGAAATTACACTACAATAAAATGACGTTTTAGTCGGCCAAATCATGTTTAGGTTGGACGACATAGAGTAAATATAAAACAAGATATTTCTGGCCTTGCCGGAGAAATACTATAGCTTGCGTGTTGCGATGTGCTCTTTCATTTTGAGTAGTTGTGTTTTTTTATTTTGGCACGAAATCGAGTAAGAAGAGAGATTAGTTACTAAATAAGATTACACTAGTTTTAAACCCGTGCAAAATTGCACGGATATTCTTTTAAAACAAAATAGTACATAAATATTATTAACAAAACATAAACAATATAATTGGGCGGAATTTTAGTATTAACTTTTGTAACTTTGCTTATGAATTTTAGTCATTTGACGAAAAAAATCTGACCACGGTAACTTTAAACTCGAAAAAAAAAATTATACTTCTCGTAAGTATACCTAAACTCTTTTCTTTTTTATATAGAACTAAGACGTTTGTTATTATAAACTGTTCAAAAGTTTTCCAAAATTAGTTTCTTAGAATTATAATATTTTGTTCTATAATTTTTTAGTTCATTTGTAGTTACATTTTAGTATTTAAATTTCTTATTCTTATCAATTGGTGTAATTTATTATTAATATTATTTTAATCAAAATAATGCGATTTCTGAAACAACATTAATATTTTTGTACGTACGAAACATAAAACGTAATTATTTACTTACCAACATAAACATAGCGGTTTTCAGAAATTAAATTTATTTTCTTTGCTGTTGGGCCCACATGTACTTTTTTCTTAAAAAAAAACTAAATGTGATGAGGTGGCTTCATGAGGATGAGTTAAATATTTTGCTATTTATATAGATAAGATTGGGTATAAATAATCGAATTACTTATCAAATTCACTTCTAAAATAAAAGGTACAATTAATTTAGACACCCAAAATAAACTAAAATAACAAATAACCGAGACGTACAAAATATTTTTTAATTCCATTTACCTAAATAAAGTTTATAAATTATGGGTAAAAATATTTTGAAAAACAGTACTTGGTATAATTTTCTGTAATAAATGAAATGACTGCCTGTAAATTTGACGTACATAATCTGGTGTAATGGTAAACTCGTATGACACATGCATGCGCTATATATATACAATAAGGGGTTGTTTGGTTGACACCTTAAAAACACATGAACTGCAAAATCACATGATTTACAAAAATATGTCTTGTTTGGTTGACATATTTTTTGGAAAACGGAGGAATTAGAAGTTCCTAGGAACTTCCAATGCCTACATGATGTAGGAATTGGCTTACCTACCCCTCCCTTGGTCATTGGAAATTCTCATGGAATTTAATTCCTACATGGGCAACCAAACACCTTTGTCGAATTCACCCGAATTGGATGCTGGAACTTAATTCCTATGAAATTGAAGTTCCTAGGCAAATTAAGTTCCTTGATCAACCAAACGACTCCTAAGTCTTTCTTGGCTCTTGTGACGGTTATATCCGTCACAAGCTTGCGATGAGTCAAGTAGACTCAGTTGTTTATATAAGACAAAAATAAAAGTTCATAGAAAACCACAAAAGCTTTGTCTTTATCTCTCCAAATGGATTTTACTTGACACGTCGCAAGCTTGCGACGGATTGCGCGAGAATTTGTGATAGATATATACTTCCTCCATTTTTATCCAAATACCATATTTACTTTTTGTACACTATTCATCAATCAACTTTCAATCTCAATTTTCTCTCAATACGTAAGAAAAAATATATTCATGTGGGGTCTTGTTTAATTCGTATTTACGAGTACATTGAAAATATATAACTTTTATAATTTTTACAAATACGTATTTAAAGATATGAAGTACGCAAAACTTGCGTTGGCAAACGTGAATAAAGCAAATAGGGTATTTGGATAAAAATGGAGGAAGTACAAAGTTATTAGAATATATTAGAATATGAATATATTCTGAAAATTATTTAGTCAATATTCTGTTAATATTGTATCTTATTGTTACCTTGTTTTGTAATTAGCTTCCTTGTCAATATTCTAATAAAAGTATATATTTATATAGAGATTGCATCTTGTGAGGTCTATGATCTTAAATGAGGATTGAGGTCTACTTGTAGATTTAAGCAAAAATAAAAACAAACTGCCGTGATCAAGGATCGAACCCACGACCTTATGTATCAAAGACAAACACCTTAACCAACGGACCACAACGTGTTTGATGATTAATATAGTATTGTGTAATATTTAACACGCGATTATTTTCTATTAAGCAAAAATTAAAAAAACAAACTACTGTGATCAGGGATCGAACACACGATCTTGGGCATCGGAGATTAACATCGTAACCAACAGACCACAGCATCTTTGATGATTATTATAGTATTGTGTAATATTTATCACGCGAATATTTTCTACTAAGCAAAAATGAAAATTTGCCGCCACTAGAGCTCGAACACCAATCCTCGGATTTCAAAGTCCGGCACCTAAACCCATAGACCACAAAGTCTTTGTTGATAATATTGTATAATATTTAAGAAATAAACATTTTCTAAGACAATTTTTGCTCAAATTGCGAATTGGGATTGAACCTGAAACCTTCGGAATTATATTTTCGAAATTTTTTTTTCGAAATTTTTTTCATCGGAATTTTTTTAAAAAAAAATTCTTGAAACTTTTTTCCGAATTTTTTTTTCCAAATTTTTTTTTCGATTTTTTTCTCCAAGTCTTTTTTTTCTCGAAAAGATTGGAGAAAAAAATGCGTAGATACACATCTCTTAATGCGTGGATACACATGTCTAAATGCGTAGATACACACCTTTAAATACGTAGATACACATGGCTAAATGCGTAGATACACATCACTTAATGCGTAGATACACATGTCTAAATGCGTAGATACGTATCTCTAAATGCGTAGATACACATGTTTGAATGCGTAGATACACACCTTTATATGAGTAGATACACACCTCAATATGAGTAGATACACATCTCTAAATGCGTAGATACACATCTCTAAATGCGTAGATACACATCTTTAAATGCGTAGATACACATGGCTAAATGCGTAGATACATATGTCTAAATGCGTATATACTAACCATTAAATGCGTAGATACACATCTCTAAATGCGGAGATACACACCTTTAAATATGTAGATACACATCTCTAAATGCGTAGATACACATGTCTAAATCCGTAGATACACACCTTTAAATGCGTGGATACACATCTAAATGCGTAGATACACATCTAAATGCGTAGATACACATGTCTAAATGCGTAGATACACATGGTTAAATGCGTAGATACACATCTTTTAATGCGTAGATACACATGGCTAAATGCGTAGATACACACCATTAAGTACGTAGATACACATGGTTAAATGCGTAGATACACATCTCTAAATGCGTAGATACACATGGCTAAATGTGTAGATACACATTTTTAAATCCGTAGATACGCATCTCTTAATGCGTAGATACACACCTTTAAATGCGTAGATACACATGGTTAAATGTGTAGATACACATGTCTAAATGCGTAAATACACCTTTAAATGCGTGGATACACATCTAAATGCGTAGATATACATCTATATGCGTAGATACACATGTCTAAATGCGTATATACAAACCATTAAATGCGTAGATACACATGGCTAAATGCGTAGATACACATCTCTAAATGCGTAGATACACATGGTTAAATGCGTAGATACACATCTTTTAATGCGTAGATACACATCGCTAAATGCGTAGAAACACACCTTTAAGTACGTAGATACACATGGTTAAATGCGTAGATACACATGGCTAAATGTGTAGATACGTATTTTTAAATGCGTAGATACACACCTTTAAATGCGTAGATACACATGGCTAGATGCGTAGATACACATGTCTAAATGCGTAAATACACACATTTAAATGCGTAGATCCACATAACTATATGCGTAGATACACATGGCTAAATACGCAGATACATATCTCTAAATGCGATGCATTGATACACATGGCCAAATGTGTTATACACATCTCCAAATGCGTAGATATACATGTCATGTCTAAATGCGTAGATATACATGTCATGTCTAAATGCGTAGATATATGTCTAAATGCGTAGATACACATGTCTAAATGCGTAGATACACCTTTAAATGTGTAGATACACATTTCTAAATGCGTAGATACACATGTTTGAATGCGTAGATACACATCTCTAAATGCGTAGATACACACCTCTAAATGTGTATTTATACACCTTTAAATGCGTAGATACACACCTCTAAATGCGTAGATACACATGACTAAATGCGTAGATACACGCCTTTAAATATGTAGATACACGTGTTTGAATGCGTAAATACACATGTCTAAATGCGTAGATACACACCTTTAATTGCGTAGATACACATGTCTAAATGCGTAGATGCATATCTTTAAATGCGTAAATACACATCTCTAAATATGTAGATACACACCTTTAAATGTGTAGATACGCATGGTTAAATGCGTAGATACACATGTTACTCAATACAATATCACAGGTTCTCCAAAACAATATTACGAAAAAAAAAGAAAAAAAAATCTCGAGAAAAAAAAATTGATAAAAATATTTCAAAAAAAAATATCGAGAAAAAACAATTTCGAGAAAAAATAATCTCGAGAAAAAATAATTTCGGAAAAAACAATTTCGGAAAAAAAAAATCAGAGAAAAAAGGTTCAAAAAAAAGTTGGAGGAAAAAAAGTTTCGTAAAAAAAATCCGGAGAAAAAAAAAAGTTTCGAAAAAATTTCGGAGAAAAAGAAGTTTTGAAAAAAATTTCGAGACAAAAAAGTTTCGGAAAAAAAAGTTTCGAAAAAATATTTTCGAGAAAAAAAATTGATAAAATATCTAAAAAAGAATGTCGAGATAAAAAAATTTCGAGAAAAAAAATTTCGTAAAAATTTTGGAAAAAAAATTTCGACAAAATATTCGGAGAAGAAAGGTTAAAAAAAAGTTGGAGAAAAAAAAACTTTCGTAAAAAAATTCGGAGAAAAAAAAAAGTTTTGAAAAAAATTCGGAGAAAAAAAAGTTTCGAGAAAAAATTTCGAGACAAAAAACTTTCGGAAAAAAAAGTTTCGAATAAAGATTTTCGAGAAAAAAGATTTGATAAAAAAAAATCTCGAGAAAAAAAAATATTATCTTAGGTGTAAGTTTTCTTTACCAAAGTTACAAACCTCAATTAAATCCAATGGTTGAGATGCAATCATCATGTAAGAATAGACCTCAATCCTCATTTAAGAAGTAGACCTCACAGGATCCTCGCTCTATTTATATATATATATATATATATATATATATATATATATATATATATATATATATATATATATATATATATATATATATATATATATATATATATATATATATATATATATAAGAAATATTACACAAACTCTCCTTGGTGACGCTAATATACGTCGCAAACTTGTGACGGGTCAAGTAATATTTTTGTGGGGTAGATGACAAGAGTAAAGTATCTAGGTAATAGCAAGTTGTTTTGTCTTATCTATCAATATTGGTAGTATTTGACCCGTCGCAAATTTGTGACGGATATACCCGTCACAAGGGAGACTTGTTATTTATCAGTGTTTTCTCATTTCTTTTCTACGTAAACCCCGTTTCGGTACCATTTTGCGTGTCCATGCCTGTATTATTTGCCTTATCTTCATATTCTACGTATTTGTCCTTTTTCTTGTAGAATTTGAGACCGGAATGAAAAAACGAGAGTATTTGAGCGGTTTTGAAGTTCAAAGGAAAGAAAAAATTAGGAATTGTTGAGCATGAACTCCCAGCCGTAGCTCGGCAGCCGGGCTACCGGCTGGGGATACCTGCCCCCATACTTAGCTAAAATTCAAGGCAATATGGTTAGTTTACTTTCTCTTTAGTTCGATCATTACCAAACTTATCTTATTCAACTAGAATTTGACTCGAACAAACTACGCATACCTCCACACCATCCTCGTGGTTCAACCCCGATTTATACTACTTAAATTGGATTTTACAAATTTTTTTTGATCGGGAAGTCACGACGAAATTCCCAATCTCAAAATAGCGCCGTTGTTGGGGATGGCGTTAGAGTTTACATAGTTTAGTCGAGTCTTTAGTTCTAATTTTCGCTTGTTGTTTGTTAAGTGGAGTAGTTACTTTTTCTTGAAGAGTGGTTGTGTTATTTATAATCTCTAGTGTCTAAAAAACACTAGGAGTCTCATTGTTTGTCAAGTGTATTCCTAAGAGAAACGAGAATTCTTTGCTTAGCGATCCCGAACCGAAAATGCTCTGTTGAGCTTTACGAACAAGGACAATAGCAAGAGTTCGGATTACCTCTCACACTTCCCTAAACCAAGCAACAACAACCACCCAAGCACGAAACCTACTCCCAACAACAAACAACCGCCACCATTGAATAAGGTATTTGAAGTTGAAGTCGAAGTATACATATACCTACGTTCTATATGAACTTAGAGGAAAGTCTAATCTTATTCAAGTTATAATATAACATAAACAATGCAGGAGCGCGGAGAGGTGGATGCTCCATGTTTAGCGAATGGGACGACATAAACAACAGTATACCTATGTTCTACATGAACTTAGAGAAAAGTCTAATCTTATTCAAGTTATAATTTGGAGGGCAGAGATGGGAATGAGCCATAGAGCTACACAAATCAATACTAAGTAGCCCAATAGAATGAAGTCGGGCCACCCACTAAGCTTTGGCATGTTTATACAATGAAATAAACACCCTCAATGTATGGTAATCTCAGAGCTGTATATGTTTGCACAATTATATTATTTGTTTAAGTCTACTGTATTTAGTTTATCATCATTTTTTATTTGAGACAAAATTTATCTGTAATTCCCATATTTAAGCCCTCATTATACGATCACAACTTTAACTCTATAGCAAGTCACAACTTTAGAACATATAATACATGATGTTAATTAATTACCTATCAAACAAAATCAATACATAATCAACAATAAAAACAAAACCCTAATTTAATCATGTACTCCGTATTAATCTACAACTAATATTCATTAATTCAATTCTTACTAAACAATTGAATCTCCTAACAAATTAGGGCCGATAATAATCATGATTGAAATTATTACAAACTGAGTAGTTATTAAAATAAGAAATTAAGGCTGAAATTCACTGTAACAACAATTTAGTAACGGTTAGTCTAACTAGACGGAGATAGACGAAGAAGAAGGAATATAATTTACAAGAAATCGACGAAAAAAGCTAGGGTTTGAGCGAATTGTAGTTATTTCTCGCAAATAGGGTATGGAGATTGGAGATTATTATCGCATTATATGAAGAATAGTCTTCTTCTTATCGTGGTTGAAGAATAGGTATTTTTTTTTTTTTTTTTTTGCTCAACGAAGAGCGCACTTTGTCGCATTACAATAGGGGATGGGGGATTCGATCCTGGGACCTATTGTCCACAATACCTCCGTCTTAACCACTACACTAAGACATCTTCGGTAAAAAGAATAGGTATTTGAGACTATGGTATTTGAAGATCAGAAGATCGTGTGTTTTTTTATTTAATTTATACTAAAAATATCGGTTCCCCCCTAAACTGATGCAAAAGAGTAAATACAAATAAGTCGATTTAAAGAAAAACTAATGTTTTTAATTAAAGACATCAGTTTTTTTTACCAAATCGACGTATTTTATATGTCAGTTACAAATATGAACGGACGCAAATAATTTGGCTATAAGGTAAAATTGAACTCCCGCCAAAATTAAGTATATATTTTTTTGCGTCAGGTTTGGTAGAACCGACGTAAATCTCTTGTTGGCTTCTTATTTTTAGGGAATTGTGACCCCACCTCAATATTTACTCCCTCTGTCTCATCAGCTTCTTTACATTTACTTTTTGACATTATTCACATGTCAAGAGAATCTATAATATTCTCGACGATCTATAAGAAGAAACATAGTCATGTGAGATCTTGTTTGATTCGTCTTTGTGAATAGATTAAGAATATCAAATTTTTATAATTTTTGCAAATGCAAAATGAAAGATATTCACTAGTAGAAAAAACCTCTATTACGACGCAGTTTTCGTGGCGGTTTTAATAGAAACGACGTGAAAAGCACAAAAGACTAGCGGGAACATATTTTTTATGTATGTAAGAGATTTATAGTGGCGGTTTAAGTAAGAACCGACGTGATAACATAAGTTTTTTATGGCGGTTCCAAATAAAAAACGCCACCATAGGTTAATTATGGCGGTCTATTAATAGCCGAGGTAAAAAATGACGCAAAAAGTTAATATAAAGTGACAAGTTTTAACGCTAAAAAACCGTCATTATATATTTTTGTGTCGGTTTTTAATTAAAACCGCCATTAGATGTTTTTAATTAAAACCTACAGTTGCTTCGTTTTCTTCATTCAACACCGCCAAAATCCACAAGCCTTTACAATCCCCTCACGATTCAACTCTGGCGACCAGAGTGTTGACTTCTACAACTCTGGAGTTTTTCTACAGAGTGTTAGTTATAATCTAGTTTTTCTGAATCAATGAGGAGACTTTGATAACTATTATTAAGAGAGAAATCGATTTTCAGAAATTTTAATTTGCTTGATGTAGGTTAATGAGGAAATTGAAGGAACTCGATTTAACACGGGTGCCTTAGCAATGATGGAGTTCATCTATGCAGCATACAAGGTTTGCTTGCTTAAACTCCTTCCTTTCTTTAACTATGGTACAATCCATCGATCTGTAATGTCTCCTTCCTCGTTTTGCTAGTTTATTATCATCATCATCGATTAACAATTATGGGTATCTCTTTTATCATCATCATCACCATCATCGATTTATTCAATTAAAATGAATTACGGAGTACATTACTCTAATTAAGTGTTTTTGAGTTAGATTTTAGAATTAGAGAGTTAGCAATTCAACTGGTTCGGTAATGTCAATTTCAAGCATCAAGTGTTTTTTAAAATAGATTGAAAAAAAGCTAAACCAACGCCATTGGTGGTTACTGGACTACGTGACAATTAAAGCATCCTAAACCAATGCTGGTCACTGGAACAACCTAAACCGTAGCCAGGAACATCTCCGTGGCCGCTCTCAGGAATATCCTCCCTCTACATTGCTTCTTCAATTTCATCCCATAAATAATTTCCCCCCTTTCCGAGTATTAATCCCCAACTTTGCATGTTCCATTTCAGTTTTAGGGTTTAATTTGATTGTTCATTATAAGTTCAGTTTTGTTTGATTTTAATCGTAGTTTTATCTAATGCAGGTTTTTCGAGGAGTCAATTAGCAAATTTGGACTAGATTTGAGGTGAAACGATGTTTATCGCCCTTATAATTTTAATTATTGGTTGACGGTGTTAGATTATGTTGATTATTAGTGGTTGTTAATTTTGTGTTATAATTTGATTATGAGTATTGAGATTGTAATCACTGATTTAAGGCATCATGAGATATATTTACGATTTTATTACTTTATGAAATATACGTGATAGTTGGATTTTCGATAATTATATGAGTCGTAAGTTCCGAAATATTATGTTGACTTCATTATCGTATTGAACTTATCGCTTATGTTGTCCTTGGTATGTGGGTGACTAGCTATTGTTTTTGCATTCACTTAAGGAACCACTGGGATTAGTGTTGCTTTCCGTTACCTTGGTCATGACTTTTACAATGCTCTTGCTAGTCAATACATTTTTAACCTCCTTTTCCTCTTCTTACAGTATGAATGAAATTTACATGATGCTCAATTTTGACACATTGTATTATTTGAACTGAGTAGGTTATTTCACATGATGCTCGTGCTCTTTACTGTTCAGGCTACCCTCAGTGACATCAAGAAAGATAAGAAGACTGTGATCATCCAGGTTAAAACTAGTGACAATACGTTAGTTATGGGAATGCTAAACCAAGACACTCCTCGGCTATCATTTGATTTGGTTTTCGACGAAAATTATAGCGATGATAGATTCAAAGATGTAGTTAAAGAATTCATGAGCTGTCTCAGTCAGGTGAGTGCAGGGCCTGCTTATTCTTGTTAGTTGTTACACTGTTTCATTTACAATCTGGTAGCAGGAGATTAATTAGCCAGCCTGTTTTTGACGACATGTCAGTTGAGCAAGGTTATAACTTTTGCTCGGAGGGCATAAAACAGTTGTCATGTTAGTTGAGCATCGTAATATATTATACATTAAGATCTTTAGCGTCAAACTATTTTTTCTATTGCATGGAGTATTCTCAAGCTTCAATAGTTCTCCTTTGTTATTTATATTTTGTGGATTACCTCTTCCCAAACCAAAATGAATAGAAAAATTGTTACTCAATTTACAACACGCGTTTGTAAAACCCTTATGGGTTCGCCTCAAAAGTGTGGGAGGATGTCAAGCAGGGGCACTTTTATATTTGGTATGTGTTTGTTGAGGTGCCTCGCTTGACAAATTATTGTTGCTATCGTAGTGACTATAAATAGTTGTTTTTTTTGTTCTGATGAGCATCAAATGACGTTTTTTTATTGGCCAAATTGCATATCTATCTATCCTCTGGTTAAAGTTGTTGCTTATTATTGAAGGAACTCGAGGTAGTCATACTAGCTAGTTCAAGTTATTAGTCTTACTAAATATACTAATTAATCTCATATTAACTTAGTCGATCTTATGCATGCAAAATAAAAGCGGAAATAATGAGAATCGTATTCTTACAACCGGTCCAAAATATGCTTAGGACGATCCTCCAAAAGCAACCAAGTAAGCTTGCCTCCAATGAGTGAGCACCAAGACCTTACCTTAAACGGACCAAATAACCGAACCCGATACTAGAGGACGGAATTAGGCTAAAACCGTGTACTAATAATAATATTAGTATACTAGAAAATATTATCTAGTAATAGTTTTAGAGGTTATTGTATTTTGTTTCTCACACTAGAAAATACAACATATGGTTCAATCTTTCTTTGCACTAGAAAAGATGAACATAAGTTAGAATGAATAAAGTGAACAAAATTCACTTCTTATAATGATGGTATGTGGTGTGTCGTGTGATAGTGTGTTATGTAAGACCAAAATAGATTGCTTGTCTTACACAAGCAATTAGGTTTGCATGGCTACATATAGGTATCATACCTACACAATCATTATGTTTTAGTCATGCACTAATTTAAACAAATTAGTCCTTATTATACACACCATCACACGCCACTTTTGTGTAAAATGTACTTTCATTTTACAAATTGTAATTTGTACAATTGTGTAATATGTAACATCTTATGTGACATAATTCAATTGTATTAATTTAAAATATATTTATCATATAAATAATATTTCTAAATTAATCAAATCATATTTAACAAATTATTTAGTAATTCATAATCACCGTCTCAAAATATGGTTATTATAATAATCGTCAATACGATATACAACATTTGTTATAACCACGAACCCATCTCATTCTAATTTCGACATTTCTAAATGTCGATTAATATTTGACAATTGACACATTTCAATTTCAAATATAAATCTTACCTTTAAGATTCAACCTCTAATTTCTCAATATACGGTTTTAATAATATCGATCAATCTGTATCCTATACAATCAATCAATATACGTTTAAGGGGTTAGTCCTATAGGTGTGACCTAAAGGGATCAACTGACCACCACCGTCATACGACAGTAATGTTAAACTCTAGTCAGCCAATCATTACCGATTAATGTTGGTCAGTTGACTAAATCAAATATTGGATCGTCCCTTGCATATTCTTTTCATAAGATTTATGACAATGATTTTTATCACTGTCGTGATCGCACTATTGTTGAGGACACATTCCCCAACAATCTCCCACTTGGCCTTGACAAGTGTGCGTCACCAATTCTCTTTTCCTATTACGTCATCTCCCACTCAATGCAAGGTGTCTTCCAGGTCGTACTTGCATTTGATCATATCTTGAGCGGTTTTCTCGATCTGGAGATTTAACTGCTTTGACCGGAATTATCTACCATAGATACCTTCCGAGCGTGGCCACGCATTTTCAGTTAAACTTCTCCTCGAGTGGCCCTGAGATTTAAGACAACCCCGACGAGGGACTGGACAATTCCTATCCTACTGTTCCCTTCGACTAACACAGTCCATCATGACCCAAAAGAAGCCCATTTGACCCCCTTTAACGGTTGATCGTAGAGCTAAAATCAAAGTCAATCTGAGGCTGCATCACCTTGGGCGAACAGTCTCAAGTCAAAGAATCGACTTATGTGAATAATATAGTAGCTCTCGCCACGACCAGGCTAATTATAAAATTTCCATAACTCTATAAGCGGTCACTAAATGCCCAACAGAGTGTTACACAGTCTGCCGATGTGATCGATTAGTCATCCCATATGACTCTATGACATTTGAACTTGTCATCAGTCGCCTCACATTGTAGTCGCTTCGAGACGTCACCTCATACAAACGACTATGGGCTATACTAAGTTAATCCAGTTCACTTAAGGGGTTCAAATTGTCTCTTACAACCCATTTGGATTTCACAAAGTATAAATTGTGAGTTAATATTAGTAATAATAACTCAAACGATAAGAGTGATAGTTACGTGCGAACAATCAATACGATATTGTTGCTCCACATAAACAATCTTTGATGATCATACATCAATTTGTATTAATGGTTTGTTATGTGAATATACCCTATCTTCACATTTTTAAACCTACAAATTTCGGTTTCCTTTTGACTCATATTATCTTGTATAATATGATCTAATTCAAGTACATTTCAAGTCTCTTATACTCGACTCGAGTCTCCTTAATTTAAGGAAGCTCCCACTGTTTTCTTAAAACTCATGACATGTTATCCTCATGAACATAGTCATATTGTACTAGAATTCATATCGTAGTTAATCCTAGATTCGATCTCTTAGTTCTCCTCGAGAAACTTATATCGAAATAGGACTTTATTTCAACTTATGGCATTTTGATCAAGGTTATATGAATTAACATTTTCATATCTCGGATTCAAATCCAAACCTTGTTAACTGATCGGTGATGTTTCATTATCATATAATAAACTCACTTATGATTTATGTTCTTAACATATATTCATTTAGAATTGAAAACCTCATATTCTTTACTTTTTAAAGAATCACCATTCTCTCTAAATGGTAGGTTTCGTTTCCTTATTAACTTTTCTCCCACTGAATTCCACATTACTATCTTATAGTTTAATAACTCCCACTATCTTCATAGTGATTAGGTAACATCTTCTCAACTCATAATGAACATTTCATTTTGATTCACTTTAAACATTTTCTCAACTCGTAATGAACATTTTATTTTGATTTATTTCAAACATTTTCTCAACTCGCTATGAACATTTCATTCTCATTTTCTTTCCCACGGAAAGAATCTTAGTATTATCATGAGGACGGGAGACGATTTCTCCTCTATTATCTTTATAAAACAGAAACATTAACATTATGGAAACGATTTCCTTCTGTTAACACTCACGGTTCCTTTTATCCTCTCTAGGAACTAATGACAACATATGGAACATTTCCTTTTGTGTCATCGCGTAGTTTCTTCTGTGTCCTCTCGTAGTTTCTTCTATCCAATCTCTTAGAGTTCTTCTCAAGAACTCCTTATAGGACTCTTCTCCAAGATCCTATGTTGATTTCATTGGTTTACGGGCGTTGAATTTCTCCCACTCTATCCTTTAAAATAACCGTTATTTAAGAAGGATAGCATTTTCGCCCGTCAACAATGTTTTTGGATAAAGAATTATGTGAGTATTGAGATATTAACATATTCTTTCATTTAAGGTAAAATCTTATAATGAACTGATGTTCTCATGTTTGAATTTGAAGTATTTCACGGGATGCAATTCTCGTTTTAAGTAAGTCGAATTACTTTTATAATGATCCTATCATATTGCTCATGTTATATGTCATATGAAAGCATTTTAAAACAACCAAACATGTTTGATTAAGAACAAAAGGATGACTTGGGTTGAAAACCAAGTCACCACTATTACAACCATTGTTTCAACAAGATTCTTGTCGTACAAGAAATACCAAGTTCTTAAATTAAAATGCAAAAAGAAAGAAGACATCAAATGAAAATTAGAGCCATGCTCTTCATGTCTTCAATCTTGGATGCTACCTTAGCCATCCATGGAAGGAACTTCAAGTTTCCTTCTCTTTCTCCTTTCCTTTGTCTTTGGTAGGAGCCCCTTTAAAACAATTTATAAACGGGTGAGAATCAATAACTTGTATCATTATACAAAAATTGATTAAATAACATGAATTAGACGAGAATTTATACCTACAGCAAGAACCTTTCCGGCTTTGAGGTCATGGAGATACTTCGGGCAATTCCGCTTCCAATGCCCCATCTTAGTGCAATAATAGCACTTGTCTTCAACCTTTGATGACGACGAAGAAGAAGCACCTTTCGTAAAAGTCTTCTCCTTGGGAGATGCGGGTTTGAAGGCTTTAACACTTTTACCCTTGTTGGCCTTGCGCTTAAACTTCCTCTTGCTTTTTGAATCGATATTAAGCATATCCTTTGTGGAACTCTCATTAAGTCCCATATCCCTCTCCGCTTGGACTAACATCTTATGTAACTCGTCCAAGGAGGTTACTTGATTGCGCATGTTATAATTTACCCGAAATTGAACATACGATTTCACTTTGTTGAGGGAGTGAAGGATTTTGTCAATAATAAGCGAGTCAGGAACATTCACCCCTTGCAACTTCAAGGTTTCGGCTAGCTCAACCATTTTGAGCACATGAGGACTAATCTTTTGACCTTCCTTTAAGGTCAAATCGAAGAAGGCGGAAGCCGCCTCATATTGGATTACCCTAGGAGCTTGTGAAAACATGTTCGCAACTCTAGTGTATATCTCATTAGCCGTGGCTAGCTTAATCATTCTTCTTTGGAGATCCGGCTCCATCGAAAATATAAGCACGTTCTTCAAAGCATGTGACTCTTTCATGTAGGCCTCATAGGCTTCACGAGTCGCTTCCGATGAACGAGCACCGGGAGTGGGAGGAGCGGCAATGGTAAGATAACAAGTCTTATCGTCGGCTTCCGCGGCCAACACCAATTGGGCTTCCCAATCTTTAAAATTGGCGCCATGCTTCTCAAGCTTGCAACGATCCATAAAAGACCGAAGCCGTGAAACGTGATGTGGGAGTGGTGGAGCGTTATTTGCCATTGATTGAAAGTCGAAAAATGAACTACAATTGAAAATTAAGGAATTAAAACACAATTATCGTTTTAATAATTAAACTTGTAAATTTTAAACAAGTTAAGCATCTACTTAATGATCTCTTACCCAATTAAGTAAATGATCCCGAGACCCAAATACACACTAACTTGGGCACGGTTTAGCCGATACATCCCTCATTAATGTGACTCGGTAGATTAACCCCTTAATCGATTCTACTTTTAGAACTCTCGGTCGATAAAATTACACTAATTCTTATCTTAGCCCGAACTTATTACCACTACGGTGGCTCGAATACCTTCGTCGAGATCAACCAAATTTCAAGAATAAGTAATCATATTACCCCACTTCACCAACGTAATAAGGTTTGCACCCCGGTTTAGCCGAGCCTACTCCCTTATGAAGAAGATCCTTCGCGGGTCCTTTACTTTTTGGTAAGGCTATGTCTCGATTTTTAAATAACGTAAGAGATCTTGTCAATTTATTATCTATCTCCTTTAAGTGAACTAAGTCGGTGAATTATCGATAAATTAATTGACACGGTCGATAAAATCGATGAAATGCATGATGTGAATGACGATTTGGCTATGCATGCAAACATGATAAGCATAAATAAAAGCATAAAACTTTAAAAGTATAAATAAAAACCCTAGTATGGCCTTTCCTAAAATAGAAAATAAAGAAAATTACAAATTCGGAAACCAACTCCTTTGGTTCCTTGAACTTCACATGCGGCACGCATCCCAAGGCAAACTGCGTCTTGGTCGGAACTCCTTTCCGAAATGGCACCGTCTTCAAGGATCTCCGGAATTATAAATAATTACAAATTTTCTATCTATTTTATACATTATAAAATAAAACAATAAAATAAAGTGATACGAGATCACATTAAATTACAACCGAATCGATAAACCCTTACATTACGGGAAATATCGATTAAAATCTAAGGCCATACTAAGTAAATTACATAATTCAAAATTACGTAAATAAAATATGACATTCATAAATAATAATTAAATATGCAATGCTTATGTAAAATGCAAAACCTAAGCCAAATCGTCCTATTTAAACACGTTTTAAATATCGTTATTCGTAATAACACGGTTTTATGGAATAACGTGATTTAAACAATTTTAAAATCACTAATCACTTTATGAATCACTATTCATGATTTAGTTAAGTTTCCTAACACATTTTAGGATTCAAAATTTAGTCTTACTTAAATTTCGAAAATTAACTTAACTTATTTTAATATTGTTCGGTTTTAATCGGTTTTACGGGAAATAGCATTAAAATAATCAAACGAGTCATAAAAATTTCGAAAATTCAAAATTCAAAATTTTGAACATACTGAAAATTTTCTAAAATTTCAGATCCTTAAAACTTAAAATTTTTCGAAATATACTTATTTATTTCGTAAAATTGCCGTGTACATGCATAAAATTTCGAAAAATTCAAAACTACTTCAAAAATTATGAAATAAAATACCAATATAATTTTTACATCTTCCTAGACACTCAAAGTATCTGAAAATGCAAAGGAAAAATCAGGTACACACTGTTTAAGATCTGAAAAATAATTATGACTCCTTCAACACTCAATCTCCAACTTTAATCTTTTAAAATTAAAACTTAAAGTTTCAGAAACTTTTGGCACTAAATAAAAATATTTTGATGATCATACATAATATGACTAATATGGGTGAATTTTTCGGACCATTTAAGCAACATTTACTATTTTTAATAATTCGTGTCATATATTACGCGATTTTACCGATTAAAATCATTTCTCATGCAATATTCGAGATTAAAAGCTCAAAATTCACATGCATGCTAGAAATAATATATGTGACACTCTATTAAATTTTTATGGTCAAATTCGAACTTAAACTATTTAAGCTAAAATATGTCACTAATATTACGATTTTTACGATAAAAATCAATATTCATGCAATATTAACGAAAAGTTTCTGGAAAATTCATCATATATTTTAAATATTGCATGTGACATCTACCAAAATTTTTATAGTTAAATTCATAATATAACTATTTATCCCATATTTAACTCATTTTATGACTATTTAACCATTAAAAATCATAAACCATGCATAAAACCTTCAATAATTTCGAAAATTATATATTCATAATATGTTAAATGCATGTGAGAACATATTTAAAATTCATGGCCAGAAACATTATTTAGCTATTTTTCCCATAATAAAACATTTTTAACCGATTTTTGGCACTAATTAAACATTTTAATTACAATATTGAACAATATTATTCCATAAATCATCAAAATGACTTAAAACTATTTTAAGACCAGAAATTATACATGCAATATGATTTTCGTGCATATCCTATATGTACTACTCATTTTCGTTTTTAATTAAAATCGCATTTTCTCGCAAAAACGTATAAAATCGAGTTGCATGCAAGCAACCTAGTGCTCTGATACCAATTGAAGGAACTCGAGGTAGTCATACTAGCTAGTTCAAGTTATTAGTCTTACTAAATATACTAATTAATCTCATATTAACTTAGTCGATCTTATGCATGCAAAATAAAAGCGGAAATAATGAGAATCGTATTCTTACAACCGGTCCAAAATATGCTTAGGACGATCCTCCAAAAGCAACCAAGTAAGCTTGCCTCCAATGAGTGAGCACCAAGACCTTACCTTAAACGGACCAAATAACCGAACCCGATACTAGAGGACGGAATTAGGCTAAAACCGTGTACTAATAATAATATTAGTATACTAGAAAATATTATCTAGTAATAGTTTTAGAGGTTATTGTATTTTGTTTCTCACACTAGAAAATACAACATATGGTTCAATCTTTCTTTGCACTAGAAAAGATGAACATAAGTTAGAATGAATAAAGTGAACAAAATTCACTTCTTATAATGATGGTATGTGGTGTGTCGTGTGATAGTGTGTTATGTAAGACCAAAATAGATTGCTTGTCTTACACAAGCAATTAGGTTTGCATGGCTACATATAGGTATCATACCTACACAATCATTATGTTTTAGTCATGCACTAATTTAAACAAATTAGTCCTTATTATACACACCATCACACGCCACTTTTGTGTAAAATGTACTTTCATTTTACAAATTGTAATTTGTACAATTGTGTAATATGTAACATCTTATGTGACATAATTCAATTGTATTAATTTAAAATATATTTATCATATAAATAATATTTCTAAATTAATCAAATCATATTTAACAAATTATTTAGTAATTCATAATCACCGTCTCAAAATATGGTTATTATAATAATCGTCAATACGATATACAACATTTGTTATAACCACGAACCCATCTCATTCTAATTTCGACATTTCTAAATGTCGATTAATATTTGAGAATTGACACATTTCAATTTCAAATATAAATCTTACCTTTAAGATTCAACCTCTAATTTCTCAATATACGGTTTTAATAATATCGATCAATCTGTATCCTATACAATCAATCAATATACGTTTAAGGGGTTAGTCCTATAGGTGTGACCTAAAGGGATCAACTGACCACCACCGTCATACGACAGTAATGTTAAACTCTAGTCAGCCAATCATTACCGATTAATGTTGGTCAGTTGACTAAATCAAATATTGGATCGTCCCTTGCATATTCTTTTCATAAGATTTATGACAATGATTTTTATCACTGTCGTGATCGCACTATTGTTGAGGACACATTCCCCAACAATTATAACGTGTTCCAACGAGCCTTTGTCTGAAGAAATCACATAAATAAGCTTGTTGTCCAGTTCCATATATCAGCTAAATTTTCCTTATTTGCTGGGAACATGTAGGCAACTCCACAACATTACGCAATTGGGTTAAAGATAGTAAATCTGCTCGTCTCTGAAATGAATCAGGTTTGAGTTTTATTCCCATGTAAATTCTTCCAGGATGTTCTTTGTACAACTATTGTGATAGTAGGAGAAGGAGTCAAAAGGATTGATAACTCGTTAGTAATAAATTTAATTACTGATGTTTATTTAATTTTATAGATTGAAAAGTTGGAATTGGATGTAGGTTTTTGTGTTTATACATCTGATGACGTGTACAAATTGGTCCAAAGTCTTTAAGAAACTTCACTTGTGTGCATTGCCTATGAAAGCCTAACTAAGGGAAATGATTAGTTGCGGTTTATTTGATAGCAACAGCCTTATGTAGATAAGTTTCTGACCTAACAATGATCTTGCAAAGGTGGTGAAGAATTTGTTTTGATGTTGTTAGTTGACCCCCTCTGTAAGCAGAGTATATGCTGTATTTAAAGAGAAGGTATAAAGTTGTGGATATCGTGGCCTTCATTAGTAAGGTATATAATTTTTGACATTACGATGAAGTATTTCAGGACATGCCTTTCAATAGCTGCCAGAGGGAATAAAACATCTAGTCATTTTTCAATTTACTTAAAACTACTTCAAATAAAGCTTTATTGTAAATTGTTGGCTGAAGCAAACAACTTGCTATCATATTTTAAACTCATTATTTGTGAGGGAGATTAATTGTGGAATTAGTTGAGATATGGACTATTTATCACGTCATCGTCTTAGTCCTTTTGTTCAACCTTGATAACTGTTAGAAATGTAATCTACTTTTGCTGAAGCTTCTTTGTTCTACAACGTTATTTAGTTGTATTCGAATGAATTAGGTTGTGACCATGCTGCTAATATGTTCACTCCAGGTGCTTTTAGATCAGGATCCAATTATCTAATGTAGACGTGGTAGTTATGGATGTCCTTAAACATAAACAAGAGATTGACTCTGAGTTGCTAGGTGAAGAGCTGAATTGGAATCGTGCTGAACCTAATGTAAGTTTGTGAATTCGACATTACATGGAAATTAATTAATGTTCACATTGTTAAACTGCTAAAAAGATGATTGGATGACAAAAATGTTTATTATTGTAATTGGGTTTTCTTTTGTAGCATCAGTCTCCGAGTTAGCCACAAAGATACTCAGCTCTATATTGGATCATGTGAACGAGGAATTAGTTTATGCTACTCTATTCAGAGTGGTACTAATATTATGTTCCTCGTCTTTACTGAATTTCCAATTCAGGAGATTGAAGAAAATGCAGCTGGTACCATAGCTCAGGTGTTTACTTGGAGCTTCTTGCCGATTTACCTTGGCAGAAGGCCACTGAAGAGCGGAAACTAGATCTTAGAGCCGCTAAGGAGCTATAAGCAGGTATTATCATGTATTTTCACGAATATAAGCAGGTTTTTATTTTTTTGTTATAAGTTAGTTTTTTTTATATAAGCTGTTTTTTTTAATATAAGCAGGTTTTTTTTTATGTAAGTTGAATTCTTTTGTATGGTCGTTTTATGGTTTTTCTTTTAAGTTAGTAACTCGACAATCTCTTTCCTACAAGTCGACAATCTTATTTCTGTTCTTGGTATGTTTTATTTATCTAGTTGTAGATTTATATTCTTACTAATTGACCAATTTTTTAATTATAGCTTATGGAGGAATCACTCATGTCAACAGCTGATATTTATGAGATCAAAGAAGAATGGGCGACCAAATGTTTAGCGAACTTGTAGATTAGTTTATCAACTATAGCGTGTATGTTATTCATACACTTAAGATGTATTTTTGGTCATAATGATGATGATATTGTTACGTTGAATGTGATGCAAGATTGGTGTACGTTTGTTGGACTTGTATTGTATGGAATACTATTTATGTCGTTATATTTCTATTTACATGTTTAATTCTGTTCATATAGCATTTGGAATTATCAAATTTATGGGGGTGCAGCCGAAATTTCCGTAAAAATTTTCATTTAGAAAAAAAAGAAAAAAAAAATATATATATATATATATACACACACACAATGATTTCTTTTAAACCGACGTAATAAGGTTAAATACATTCGCTTTTAACGACGATTTTTCACAAAAGAACCGTCGTAATTATCTTTATTGGCGGTTTTTGGAAGGAAACCGATATTATAACTACCTTTTTTGGCGGTTCAGTAATTACAACTGTCGTAATAGAAAACATGTTTCGGTAGTAAATTAACTCTTAAACGCCTAAAGCGACGGTTTTTAGAACTTTTAATGACGTTTTATCACCAATGAATCGACGTTTTAATTATCTTTAGTAGTGGTTTGTTTAAAGGAAACTGACATGATAAATACCTTTCCTGACGGTTCTATAGCTATAGTGGCGGTTTTTAGAACATTTTACGGCGGTTGTAAAACAAACAAACGTCGTGTTATATAAGTTTATAACGACGGTTTTATATAACAACCGCCACAATAAGAGTGTTATAGCGACGGTTGTAGAAACTTTTAACGACGGTTGTGAACTTTATACGACGCCGCGATATACGACGCATCCTAAACCTCTCAAAACCGCCACAAAAGGTCATTTATGATCGCCACCGTAGGGGTGTTTTCTACTAGTGATTGATGGTGTAATATGCACCCCGACAAATGTGAAAAGGTAAACGTAAAGAATCCGTTGAGATGGAGAAAGTACTATTTAATTTTTATAAATCTTATTTTATTGGTACATAAGAGGGGAAGGCCACGAAACAAATTAGCTATAAGGCGGGAAATCTAATGCACTTCATTTATTACAAATTCAAAACATTTTTTTGGGATGTAGTAAGCGCCTCGGATAGTTTATTTTTCAAAATTATAATTGTTAATAGCATAATATTATTGGCATTTAATGACATTTAAATTTTTAACATTTAGATTTACATTACATATATCGTCTAATAGTGTGAAAATTAGCTAATCAAAAAATTATCAAAGTAAACGAACTTAATCTCATTTATGCAGTCATGTATATCTCTACAAAAATATGACAAAACAAAAAGCGTTATAGGAAGCGACAAATAAAAAAAATAACTTCATGTTAACTTAAAAAATTTCTTTTGGTGCCTAATATTTTCTAATCATAATATTAAATTGTGTTATGATTTTTTAAATATATTTGCTTTTAAATCAACTTTTTAATTGATTTTCCAGTTTAGATAAATTCATTATATAAAAATAGGATCAAAATCATTTTAAAAAAAAAAATTTAGCGATGAAACTGTCTAATGTATACTCCGTATTTTTGTACGACTTGTGAAATTATATAAATTATTATAAATAGTACATTTATCATCACTACAACATTGCCTTAAATATTCATATTGATTACCATGTTTTGAATATTAGAATTTTTAAAATAACACGTGCATTTTATGCACAGGTTTAAAACTAGTTGTTATCGAATATTATATCACCATACATTTTGTCCAACTAAACAAAATTTTATTCATAAATCTCGATATTTTCATGTTAAATTTTTTATACGCCCCATATATAAAATCATAAAATCGCCTCTCCGAATCTCCGATCCCATGACCCACCACATGTATATTTCGTAATGTGAAGCATACAAATAAACACCACGTTTGGTAAACGAGGGATTAATATTGGTAGAAGCAGATTTGACTAGCAGAATAGTTTAGCAGGTTTGACTAGCATATCTATTTAGCAGAAATATTTTAGAGGTGTTTGTTAATTGACAGTTTAAATTAACAGATTGTTTAGTATTTTTGTAAAATGACATATAAGGACATGAACAAATTATTTATTAAATACAAAAGGAAGATTAATTTTTTATTAAGAGGGTAAAAAAGACTATTTTTTTTCTTTCTAATCCGTTAATCCAATATACTGATAGGATCAACATATTTCAAAATAACATATTAAACCCCAATATACTATTCAAATATATCACGAACCAAACGTTCTAAACATTGTATTTATAAGTCAAATATGATAAATTTCTCCAATATGCTAAAATTTGGTCAATTTATCATTTACAAAACAGAGTTAAAGTCTTGTAAGCTCAAGATTTCAATAATAAATAAAGTCTTGTTGCCTTATTACCTCTTTCTTTAGTATTTCGTAATGTGAAGCAAACAAATTGGCATACATGGAAATACATGGAAAATTGAGGTCCGAGACACAAGACATGGATATCTCATCTTTTAATGTGCCTTAAAATCTGCACAAAAAAAGGTAAGACATCATCGCATTACCCTGTTTAAAAGTCACCATAAAAAGACATATTAACGATCTAATATACCATACAACACCCAAGAAAAAAATTTAGCTATCACATATTCACGTGAATGGTAAGTTATCACTATTTATCATAAACTAGTCATATTATTTTCCTTGAATGATTACCGACTTACCGTGCTTAAAAACATACGAAAAATACCGTCATACAAGAGAATTATTGATTAAATATCTTATTCATTAAAGCAACAACCACAGAACTGATGTGTCGCTCTGTGGTTTAAAGTACATTATTTATTTTCTTATTCATTAAAGCAACAACCATAAAGCTGATGTGTCGCTCTGTGGTTTAAAGTACATTATTTTTTTTTCTTAGTGGACCCCATAATGTTCCCCACTAACTCTCTCATATTTTTTTGCTTTTATATAAAGAATTCGTGATACAACAATTAAGTTGAACCGTCGTGTGGTCGTGTTAGATATTTAAAAGCAATGAACTAATTTTGTTGATATCATATAAACAAAATAAATTAGTAAAATTAAAATTTAGGATTACATAATTATTTAAGTAAATACAAAATGATAATTCTGTATGACGGGATACGTTCGTTCAGTCAACAACGCGGACTAATTTAAAATAAGACAAATATTTTTTTTCTAAATTACTTGCATAATCAGAAATGTGTGTGTAACAACAAATTTGCGTTTATCTGCAATTAAATAGAGAAAACACAAAAGATGCAGCAAAATAATAATTTTATTACTTCGAACATATTTTTCGGATACAATCTACTAGTTATTCTACTGATTCGATTTCCACACTTGAATGACGGGGAAGGTCTTGATTTGAAGACTTGAATCTCCTGTGACGAATTCGGTTTGCTTATCTTCAATCGACGGCGGCGGACGCTTGATGTTGGATTAAAGGGTAGTTTTGTATTCAAATCTAGATGACGAGAGATGAATGTATTTTCTTTTATCTGGTTTCTCTTGGGAGAGATTTTTGTAGAGAGGTTTCTCTTGGGAGAGAATTTTTTGTAGAGAGGGTTTGATTTTTGTGTAATTTTGAGATTAGGTTTATTAGTCTTCAGTGAGAGGACTGAGTGCTGTATTTATAGCAAAAGAGAGGCTAGGTTTCTTTTCTAAAATGGACTTGGAAAACCCGTTTAGTTTTTGTGGTGACTTGGTAGTTTTTTTTTGTTTGGACTATAAACATTTCGGCCCAAATAAATGAAAGTGGACACGGTTTTTACACAAACAGTCAATATTTTTGACTTTGACCATTTTTAATAAAATGAGACACATTTTTATGTCTATAAATTTGCCCCCTCGAGATTGCGTCACGTACACGAATTTGAGTGTTTAAGCGTGAAACGGTCCCGATACTTTGAATTGCAACGCCAAATCAGCTTGGATGAATTTGAGTTCAACACACGAGTAACAAGAATTTTGTATCCAATTACATGGTCAGACTCTTGTAAATATATTCATAGCAGTGACAAAGTTCGACTTTGCATGAACTCCTTGACGCACTTATAACTTGCATTTCACAATTTTGAAGTAGTGATAAAGTTTGACTTAGCTTAGATATCTTCCAAGATTGAGTTTTGTAGTCTTTCAACTCTACTCGAATTCTTCGTCGTAAACTCACCAATTACTATAAAAGAAATGATAAGCAGCACAATTTTTATTCCATCATACTTCTTCACGCCAAAAAAAAACGAAGTTCATCTCAATTTCAGCGGCAACGAACCTAAACTACGCTAAGTCGACTGTCGACGACGAAACCCAAGCTACGCACAGACGAAGACGAAGTATTGAAAGTTTATCTCGACTCTCGACGAAAAAACCCAAGCTACGCACAGACGAAGACGAAGTATTGAAAGTTTATCTCGACTCTCGACGAAAAAAACGGGACAACTCAATTTCAGGTTTGTAGTTGAGCAAAAATTGCAATTTTTGTTGTTGTTGTATGCAGCACAGTGTACTTTCACCGACGATGATAACCAAACCCGACGACTATACTGAACACGCTCAATGAACAGATGCCGAACTCCGTTGCTCACTCGTACTCGCGGATTCCGTTCCATCTGACAACGGCAAAATCCGCTACTGATATGGCAACTATGCTCTTGATGCAGCCTGAGAGTATTGGCCCTCCTTCTAACGTAGAAGACCCGCCACAGCTTGAGGGTCGCTCCTGACTTCTGACTTTGAGACCAGAAATAATTAAATTGATGGACAAATTGAGTTTTAGTAGACTTGAATTTGCCAAAAAAATAAAATAAAATTGAACTTGTCTTGATTTGGAGGAAGTAGATGCTGCTTTCCTCTGTTTACAAGGAGATTTTTGAGTTCCTTTGAATTTTTCTTAGACTTTTCAGTTTTTATATCCTACTCTATTGTACTTTGTATTTGAAAATACAAACTTTTATCTTATTATATTAGACTTTATTTATTTATTTTTATTAAAGTATTTACATATACACCACAACCGTTATTAGCTTATTTAACAACTTAATTGATCTTTCTCTATAAAAATTGAATTGAACAATTCCGTGAATTTTCACGGGGGTTATACTAGTTATATTTAATTTATAATTAAAGATTTGATTTTTACTGTTGAAATTGAATAGTTAGGAAGATTTGATTTTTACTGTTGAAATTGAATAGTTAGGATTTCGGAAGATTTCATATTCGATGTGTGATTATAGATCGTAACTTATTTAATTAACGAAAGTAGTGAGAAAATTAAATTGAGGTAATTAATTATGTAAATGAACATGGCGGACCCCACATTGATTAAATTTTTTTTTTTTTCTTAATTTTCATCGACCAATGAGAGCTCTTTAAATTCTACCCCTTTTATAGCAGTAAAGGGATTTTTTCAACAAGATATTTTGCTTGCTTTGTTGTGTGTTTAATTGGTTTTGGTGGGCCATGTGATTTTGTGGCTTCACACGTTTCTTTCAATTTTCTTTTTTTTGGGTGTTTTAATGTTTTACAGGAAAAGGAATAACCCTTCTATGTATGCAGCAAGTATCACTCAGACGCAGTAAAATGTATTTTCGTCATCGGAGCCGCTCTGTCATTGACGTATTTCCAGTGTTCATATCGTCTTGGTGCCCTGCCTTAACGACGCCATGCTTCTGGAATCTGAATGCGCCTCAGTTGTGGATTACGGACGACCGCCGCACACTGCTTCCCGGATTAGTGATTCTTGCTTTTGTCGCTCTCCTGATTTTACTCTTTGATGATGACAACCAAATCACCAACTGAAATGAGAAACAAAGTCAATTCTGATGCCCCCAATTCACTTGTATCGGCTGCTCGACGAAGGAGAAATTACCACAGACTGACGTCCATGCTTTCGACTGACTCATTGATGATGATCGACATGAAAACACGCCTCCGACATCCTGGCTCCTCTGCTCAACTGCTTGAATGCCGAGTTCGTCGGAATGCCACTTTATAATAGCGTCATCATCGTCTACTTCTGATTCCCGGTTTACGAACAAAATTGTCATGATCCGAACCAGAACACGTCGAGGATTCGAATTGAACTGAAATCTGACGGCTAGATTAAACTCCGTAGAGAAGTTGTGTAACCGGTGACTCACAGACGACCACACACGACGGCAGGAAAGGTGCTACTCGTAGCCAAGCGCAGAACCATGTCTTCTCTACCAGCTTTGCCTGAGAACGTGTGACCATAGGCATTATCCAGACCAATTTTTTTTTCTTTTTCTTTTCTTTTCACGAAATAATTGATCAATTTGCAGAGATTTTTGATTTTGAAAGCACATGAATTTTGACTTGTATACTTCATTTGCTATGTTTTTCTCTGACTTTTATTGAAATTATGATAAGCACATGGCTTTTGCTTTTGATTTGAATTTGTACATTCCGCGTCATTCTAAATGGCTAGAAGTTTTTTTTTTTTTTTTTTTATTTTGGTTTTTGAGAAAAAAAAATAACACTTGAGAATGTATTTTTTTGAACTATGGATAATAATAAGATGAGCCATGTTTTTTTATCAGTCTCGCATATCCATTTTGTCTTGCGTACATAGTTTATACTCTTATGGGCTAGGAGCCTAGGAGTGATAGAAATTTGCTTTTGGTGTGGCTGGACTAAAGTAAATTGTTTACTTCAGCTGCCTACAGCCTACTGATGTAGAGTTCCCTTATGTCCATTATGGGTATCAAGGACATCGGTTGTGCAACCGATGTCCATTTGCTAATGCACATCGGATGTTTAAAACGTCTGATGTCCATCATCCTTATGCACATCATACTTTAGCTCACATCTGATGTCCATATGGTATTGCACATCAGAGTTTAATAAGTCTGATGTCCATCATTCTTATGCACATCATTCTTTAGCTCACATCTGATGTCCATGTGTTATTGCACATCGGAGGTTTAATAAGTCTGATGTCCTTCATATTTATGCACATCATTCTTTAGCTGTAATCTGATTTCCATTTATGTTCTTTTTTTTTTAAAAAAAAAGCTGGTACTGATGGTAATTTGTACCACCAGTATACATTATTCAGATGCCAGCCAGACTGCCATACCATCAACCAAACAAACACAAATTCAAAGCGAAGCACGACAAAGTCGTTCGTCTTTCATTAAACAAGTTCAAAGCAAATCACGACAAAGGTCGGTCGTCTTTCATATACATTATCCAAATTCATCAACTAACCAAACATATAGGGTTATGTGTCATTTTAGACGACATCCAAAATAGTCTAAAGATCACAAGTTCAACAACTAACCAAACATCGGCTTAGTTTGCAAAATCAAAGTACTACGTTACTAGCTAGAAAGACTATGCATTTAGAAAATAGCCCGCCCACAAGTCCCTGACCTCGTCGATTTCTTCTTAGGAATATGGCAGTCGGTGTTTGAAAACCTGTAAATAATACACAAAATTTCTCAGAAAGTGGAAGAAAATCACGAGGCAACAGTACAGAGAACATAGATAACTCAGTTGTGCTTAGCACTAAAAAGATGTTTAACCTTTTTTACAACCAGTCATTGAGAAATGTCAGTACTGAAAAAATGGAACATTTTCATATTCAACTAGCAGATGCAGGTAAAATTAAATAAATTTGGTTCACTGCCCCAAAGTGTCAATTGCCAACTTTCATAGAACATCATATAGTTACAGTACCAGTAGATTCTCCAACAAATCTGTCAAGAAAGTAAAATAAAAGAGACAGTTAACTAGTTAAGTCTCAATAACAGGCTTGTAAATATTCACTTTAGACCAAGTACATCTCCGTTGCTCTCTTTCCTTTGAACACTAAATGAAGCACATCAGGGCATCAGCCATCATCAGCAATTCAAAATTATACATGGATTCAAAATGCTTACATGAACTGTCGCATTACAGCGAAAGATGTGATCTCTTCATTGGAATTATGAATGTAATGAAGGGATTGTTTTTATACGGGGTTTCATGTTGTTTTACACCACCTAATTTGAATATATTGGATTTTAAGAGCGTTTGCTGTTCCAAACTTGTACTATAAGTTTATTGATGTGCTTAACCATTTACCATTTTAACCTGTTTGAGGGATAATGTCATCAGGTCTTTATTTGCTAAGCCACTTCTCACCTAATAAACATATTAGAGAAGGATCGAGTCAAAACGATGACAAAATCTTGGGTCATATCCTTAGTTTTGTTAAGGTGTAAACGACATTACATCATCTACTGGTACTATATTTTAATATTTGTACTGGTTTGAAAGCAGAAAATGGATAGAATTTTATAAATATAATACCTGGATCAGAAATGAAAACAAAAGATGCAATAGGTTATGCTGAACACAAGTTCAGGACGAACACTACCCATTTACTCCCACTTGTCTTGTTGTGAGAGGATAATATCCGTCTTCTTCAGCTTGTGAGAGGATAATATCGAACAGCTTGACTTGCCCGTGCCTGTAAAAATAACAAATCTACTGCAACTTAGTTCATATAAGAACGATGCAATAAAGCATAGAAATTACAATCCACTAAACAACTCATTTGATAATTGGGCTTGAACTGTCCTCAGATCAGATGACAGCCAAATAAGATCCATAGGCAATGGTCTTTAAGCATCACATTGAAAAGCAATGTCGAATAATTGCTTATAATTATAACTTCAACAAAAGTAGATTAGAAAGCAATATGCTCATGCAGTTGAATTAAGCAATACTAATACAAATATTTTTGATTAAGTAAACAAGGACTGGAGTCAGGAACCAACCTGGTTGACAGAGCAAGTATCTTCTGAACGGGATCGATCATAAGCTAACATGGTAGCAGCAGATGGAATTCCATGTTAGAAAGTGACATGAGGATTGTGATACGTGTCATTTAGCGTATACAAATTAATAATTTAAAACCTTACTCTTATCTAAGTTTCATATTAAATTTAGGTAGTATAGCACAAGTAAGGGTCGATCCCACGGAGAGATTAGTTATTCAAGTCAATCAGCGAATAAAATTAAACACTTACGCCTTATGTTAAAGGCTAGCTCAATTCAAACATACACGAATTGGGGGGGAAATGTCTTGTGGTTGATGTACTAATCTAATGTAACTAAGCAAAATAGATAAAATACGTGAACACAAAATACTCACACAATTCCAAACTAGTACGACTAGTCCAACTGATATCGTTTAATCTCGAAATAAACAATAGGTTAACTGCGGAATTTAAGATAACTAAAATCCCCTATATTCTCTTAGATTACAACCGACCTGAACTAAGCCTAGACCGATTCTTAGCTAACCAATCAATGTAAGTTTGTCACGCCTTACTAAAGACCGGATTAGTCGCATTATTGAACGAAGAATATTTCATTAACCCTCTTAATCCCTAAGGGCGTCACTACCTAGAGATGAAGAGCCTAAGCTTTAACCCTAACTTAACTTACACAATTGGCATACGAGACAATCAAAACCACAATAAGATAACAAATTATGAGAAAGATTGAATCTTGACAATAAAACAGTAAAACTTAAATATCAATTACTCAAAATTAATTGTATAACAATTATCAGTTCAATGACTAGATTATAAAACAGATTCAAACAATAAACTAGATACAAGAGTAGTAAAGAGAACTTATTTTGTAGCCCGGAATCCTTCGCACAACCTTCGGATATCACACCTCTAATTGAACAAGAATCCGCCCTTACACCACCGTGTACTAAGACTACGCTGGTGTACCGTCTCTTCACCTTTCTCGTCTCTTAGTCTGCTTGAATACGCCTCACTTTATCGCTCAATTGCTGGAATTTCGTGGTATCTCTTTTCTGGATGAAAGTATAGGTATTTATACTGCTCAATTTCAGTGTTTGTGGTTCATTTGGAATCCATCGTATAGCAATACGATAAAAATTGGGATTAGAATATAGAAGGAAGTTGAATTTGAGTCGGAATGGAATTTCATCTCGTATTGGCTTCTCGCTTCTTCTCTGTGTATTATTTCCCAATTCCTTTCTTTTGTTTAATATAATTATTGTTGTTGTTGACTTGTTTTGTCAAAGCAAACAACACCACCAAATCTACGTACAATTCTTGGTCCACAAATTGTTGGGCTTTCTTTCGTTTCGGGTTCGGCTTGTACATCTTGTTCGTTAATTACTCGGCCCATATAAATCTCGACTCGTGCCTTGCGTGTTAATCCAGTAAGCACGTCATTTGGGTCCATTCTCTTCCGTCTTATAATCTGTTATATCAAAATATACTAATTAAGTGCATTTATATTTAAAATAATAATATCAGTAATTAAATCCGTAACTAGCGAATATATAATATAATAGCTCAACTATTGCGAAAGACGACCATAAAAATAGATAGTTAAGGGGTATAAATATAAGTAAATATCGTCTTATCAAATTTCCCCACACTTAGTTTGTTGTCGTCCTCGACAATGATGAAAACAAGAGCTATTATCAACCTCAAAGATTCATGGACAATGGAATGGTTTACAACATAGTACCATCTATACTAATGACTCTCTTAATTAGCACTTATGCAACAAGTCAACACCAATACTAAGGAAACGAATTCCAAAGTGGGGAAAATACTAACTCAGATGCAAACGAATAGGTCAATGACACCACTACTGAACCGTCAACCTTGCCAGACTTATATATGTTGGACTCTTGCGGTTCGCTCATCACTCGTTATAAGAATAGGTGAGTATATTGTGAGATAGAAAGAATAGAAGTCACTCACCTAACTCAACTTATGAAAACTGTTGGAACTCGAGGTAGTCCTTACTAGCTAGTTCAAAATATTAGTCTTACTAATTTTACTAATTAAACTCATATTAATTTAGTCGATCTTATGCATGCAAAATAAAAGCGGAAATAATGAGAATCGTATTCTTACAACCGGTCCGAAATATGCTAAGGACGATCCTCCAAGAGCAACCAAGTAAGCTTGCCTCCAATGAGTGCGCACCAAGACCTTACCTTAAACGGACCAAATAACCGAACCCGAGCTAGGAGACGGATTTGGGCTAAAACCGTGTACTAATAATAATATTAGTATACTAAAAAAAAAAATATTATCTAAATAATATTTGTGAGGTTTTATTACTTTTAGTTTCTCACACTAAAAACTAAAGTATGCATTTTTTTATTATGTGTGATTCTTATCACATATATATAGAGTGAAATGGGTTATGGTTGGGGTGTTGTGTGTCGTGTAAGTGTAGTAAGTAGAAGAGATTTTGATGCTCTTTTGTCTCTTATGCTCTTAGGGTTGCATGCCTACAACTTGTGTAGTAAGTCAATATGATTATCAATAATCAACTACAAGCAACCCATAAACACACGATATCACACGACACACATTATGTAAAATGGACCTTCATTTTACAAAATGTAATTTGTACAATTGTATAATATGCAACATCCTATGTGACATAATTAAATTAATTTAAAATATATTTATCATATAAATAATATTTCTAAATTAATTAAATCATATTTAACAATTAATTTAGTAATTCGTAATTACTGTCCCAACATATGGTTATCGTAATAATCGTCGAAACGATACATTAACAACGTTTGTTATAACCATGAACCATTCATTATACTAATTTCGATATTTCATAAATATCGATTAACATTTGACAATTGACACATTTCAATTTCAAATATAAATCTTACCTTTAAGATTCAACCTCTAATTTCTCAATATACGGTTTTAATAATATCGATCAATCTGTATCCTATACAATTAATCAATATACGTTTAAGGGGTTAGTCCTATAGGTGTGACCTAAAGGGATCAACTGACCACCACCGTCATACGACAGTAATGTTAAACTCTAGTCAGCCAATCATTACCGATTAATGTTGGTCAGTTGACTAAATCAATATTGGATCGTCCCTTACATATTCATTTCATAAGATTTATGACAATGATTTTATCACTGTCGTGATCGCACTATTGTTGAGGACACACATTCCCCAACAATCTCCCACTTGGCCTCGACAAGTGTGCGTCACCAATTCTCTTGTCCTATTACGTCATCTCCCACTCAATGCAAGGTGTCTTCCAGGTCGTACTTGCATTTGATCATATCTTGAGCGGTTTTCTCGATCTGGAGATTTAACTGCTTTGACCGGAATTATCTACCATAGATACCTTCCGAGCGTGGCCACGCATTTCCAGTTAAACTTCTCCTCGAGTGACCTTGAGATTTAAGACAACCCTGACAAGGGGTTTGGGCAATTCCTATCCTACTGTTCCCTTCGACTAACACAGTCCATCATGACCCAAAAGAAGCCCATTTGACCCCCTTTAACGGTTGATCGTAGAGCTAAAATCAAAGTCAATCTGAGGCTGCATCACCTTGGGCGAACAGTCTCAAGTCAAAGAATCGACTTATGTGAATAATATAGTAGCTCTCGCCACGACCAGGCTAATTATAAAATTTCCAGAACTCTATAAGCGGTCACTAAATGCCCAACAGAGTGTTACACAGTCTGCCGATGTGATCGACTAGTCATCCCATATGACTCTATGACATTTGAACTTGCCATCAATCGCCTCACACTGTAGTCGCTTCGAGACGTCACCTCATACAAGCGACTATGGGCTATACTAAGTTAATCCAGTTCACTTATGGGGTTCAAATTGTCTCTTACAACCCATTTGGATTTCACAAAGTATAAATTGTAAGTTAATATTAATAATAATAACTCAAACGATAAGAGTGATTGTTATGTGTGAACAATCAATACGATATTGTTGCTCCACATAAACAATCTTTGATGATCATTCATCAATTTGTATTAACGGTTTGTTATGTGAATATACCCTATCTTCACATCTTTTAAACCTACAAATTTCGGTTTCCTTTTGACTCATATTATTTCGCATAATATGATCTTATTCAAGTACATTTCAAGTCCTTTATACTCGACTCGAGTCTCCTTACTTTAAGGAAGCTCCCACTGTTTTCTTAAAACTCATGACATGTCATCCTTATGAATATTGTCATATTGTACTAGAAATCATATTGTAGTTAACCTAGATTCGATCTCTTAGTTCTCCTCGAGAAACTTATATCGAAATAAGGCTTTATTTCAACCTATGGCATTTTGATCAAGGTTATATGAATTAACATTTTCATATCTCGGATTCAAATCCAAACCTTGTTAACTGATCGGTGACGTTTCATTATCATATAATAAACTCACTTATGATTTATGTTCTTAACATACATTCATTTAGAATTGAAAACCTCCTATTCTTTACCTTTTAAAGAGTATGATTTATGTTCTTAACATACATTCATTTAGAATTGAAAACCTCATATTCTTTAACCTTTAAAGAACCACCATTCTCTCTAAATGGTAGGTTTCGTTTCCTTAATAACTTTTCTCCCACTGAATTCCATATTACTATCTTATAGTTTAATAACTCCCACTATCTTCATAGTGATTAGGTAATATCTTCAAACATCTTCTCAACTCATAATGAACATTTCATTTTGATTTACTTCAAACATTTTCTCAACTCGTAATGAACATTTCATTTTGATTTACTTCAAACATTTTCTCAACTCGCTATGAACATTTCATTCTCATTTTCTTTCCCACGGAAAGAATCCTAGTATTATCATGAGAACGGGAGACGATTTCTCCTCTATTATCTTTATAAAACAGAAACATTAACATCATGGAAACGATTTCCTTCCGTTAACACTCACGGTTCCTTTTGTCCTCTCTAGGAACTAATGACAACATATTGAACATTTCCTTTTGTGTCCTCGCGTAGTTTCTTCTGTGTCCTCTTGTAGTTTCTTCTATCCAATCTTTTAGAGTTCTTCTTAAGGACTCCTTATAGGACTCTTCTCTAAGATCCTATGTTTATTTCATTGGTTTGCGGGCGTAGAATTTCTCCCACTCTATCCTCTAAAATAACCGTTATTTAAGAAGGATAGCATTTTCGCCCGTCAACAATGTATTGGATAAAGAATTATGTGAGTATTGAGATATTAACATTTTCTTTCATTTAAGGTGAAAATCTTATAATGAACTGATGTTCTTATGTTTGAATTTGAAGTATTTCATGGGATGCAATTCTCGTTTTTAAGTAAGTCGTATTACTTTTATAATGATCCTATCATTTCTTCCGTACGTTGAATCATTCAAGGTACTTTATTACGATCTATGAAAATCGTATAAATTCATGTTATAAAAGCATTTTAAAACAATCAAACATGCTTGATTAAGAACAAAAGGATGACTTGGGTTGAAAACCAAGTCACCACTATTACAACCATTGTTTCAATAATATTCTTGTCGTACAAGAAATACCAAGTTCTTAAATTAAAATGCAAAAAGAAAGAAGACATCAAATGAAAATTAGAGCCATGCTCTTCATGTCTTCAATCTTGGATGCTACCATAGCCATCCATGGAATGAGCTTCAAGGTCTCTTTTCCTTTCTCCTTGCCCTAGATCTTGGAAGGAGTCCCTTTAAAACAATTAAAAAGGGTTAATATTAACAACATGTATCATTATACAAAGGTTAATCTTATAACATGAGTTTAAACAAGAATTATTACCAAAAGAGTGAACTTTTCAAGCTTTAGGTCGGCCAAATACATTGGACAATTCCGTTTCCAATGCCCTATCTTCATTCAATAATGGCATTTATTTTCAACTTTTGAAGATGATGTGTTCATGAATGTCATTTTACCCTTTCCTTTACCGTTTCTCCTTTCATGCTTCCTATTGCTCCTATTCTCAAGATTAAGTGTATTCTTCTCGGTACTTCGAATAAGTCCAAACTCCCTCTCTGCCCGTAAAGGCATATCAAGGAAGCGAAGAATTCGATCTATTATGACATAATCAGGAGCTTGCACCTTTTGAATTTGCAAGACTTCAGATGGAACAACCGACTTAATCACATGAGAACTCATAGATTGATCCTTATACGAATTTGGGTCAAACCATGCAGAAATTACTTCATGAAGCAAAGTTCTAGGAGTTTGATAAAACATATTCTTTAGCTTGGTGTAAATCTCATTTGCCGTGCTAAACACAATCATTCTGTCCCGGAGATCCGGCTCCAAAGTGAAAATGATTATGTCTCTAGAATATTTGACTCCTTCATATAGGCCTCATAGGCCTCACGAGTCTCAATCGTGGAGTGAGCAGTAGGAACAGGAGGAGCAGCTCTTGTAAGGAAACAAATCTTATTGTCACCTTCCGTAGCTAAAAGTAATTGAGATTCCCAATCTTTGAAATTGGTGCCTTGCTTCCTAAGCTTGCAACGATTCATGAAAGATTGGAGCCATGAAACGTGTTGTGGGAGTGGTGGAGCGTTATTTGCCATTGAATGAAAGTCGAAAAATGAACTACAAATAAAATTAAGGAATTAAAACACAATTATCGTTTTAATAAATAAACTTGTAAATTTAAACAAGTTAAGCATCTACTTAATGATCTCTTACCCAATTAAGTAAATGATCCCGAGACCCAAATACATACTAACTCGGGCACGGTTTAGCCGATACATCCCTCATTAATATGACTCGGTAGATTAACACCTTAATCGATTCTACTTTTAGAACTCCCGGTCGATAAAATTACACTAATTCTTATCTTAGCCCGAACTTATTACCACTACGGTCGATAAATTAATTGACACGGTCGATAAAATCGATGAAATGCATGAGTTTGAATGACGATTTGGCTATGCATGCAACATGATAAGCATAAATAAAAGCATAAATAATAAAAACATAAATAAAACCCTAGTATGGCCTTTCCTAAAATAGAAAATTTAAATGTAAAATACAAATTCGGAAACCAAATCCTTTGGTCCCTTGAACTTCACACGCGGCACGCATCCCAAGGCAAACTCCGTCTTGGTCGGAACTCCTTTCCGAAATGGCACCGTCTTCAAGGATCTCCGGAATTATAAATAATTACAAATTTTCTATCTATTTTATACATTATAAAATAAAACAATAAAATAAAGTGATACGAGATCACATTAAATTACAACCGAATCGATAAACCCTTACATTACGGGAAATATCGATTAAAATCTAAGGCCATACTAAGTAAATTACATAATTCCAAAATTACGTAAATAAAATATGACATTCATAAATAATAATTAAATATGCAATGCTTATGTAAAATGCAAAACCTAAGCCAAATCGTCCTATTTAAACACGTTTTAAATATCGTTATTCGTAATAACACGGTTTTATGGAATAACGTGATTTAAACAATTTTAAAATCACTAATCACTCTATGAATCAATATTCATGATTTAGTTAAGTTTCCTAACACATTTTAGGATTCAAAATTTAGTCTTACTCAAATTTCGAAATAACTTAACTTTTATTTTAATATTGTTCGGTTTTAATCGGTTTTACGGGAAATAGCATTAAAATAATCAAACGAGTCATAAAATTTCGAAAATTCAAAATTCAAAATTTTGAACATACTGAAAATTTTCAAAAATTTCAGATCCTTAAAATTCAAATATTTTCGAAATATACTTATTTATTTCGTAAAATTGCCGTGTACATGCATAATAAGTCGTAAAATTCAAAACTATTTCAAAAATTATGAAATAAAATACCAATATAATTTTTACATCTTCCTATACACTCAAAGTATCTGAAAATGCAAAGAAAAATCAGGTACACACTGTTTAAGATCTGAAAATAATTATGACTCCTTCAACACTCAATCTCCAACTTTAACCTTTTAAAATTAAAACTTAAAGTTTCAGAAACTTTTGGCACTTAAATAAAATATGTTGATGATCATACATAATATGACTAATATGGGTGAATTTTTCGGACCATTTAAGCACCATTTACTATTTTTAATAATTCGTGTCATATATTACGCGATTTTACCGATTAAAATCATTTCTCATGCAATATTCGAGATTAAAAGCTCAAAATTCACATGCATTCTAGAAATAAAATATGTGACACTATATTAAATTTTTATGGTCAAATTCGAACTTAAACTATTTAAGCTAAAATATGTCACTAATATTACGATTTTTACGATAAAAATCAATATTCATGCAATATTAACGAAAAATTTCTGAAAAATTCATCATATATTTTAAATATTGCATGTGACATCTACCAAAATTTTTATAGTTAAATTCATAATATAACTATTTATCCCATATTTAACTCATTTTATGACTATTTAACCATTAAAATCATAAACCATGCATAAAACTTCAGTAATTTCGAAAATTATTAATATTCATAATATGTTAAATGCATGTGAGAACATATTTAAAATTCATGGCCAGAAACATTATTTAGTTATTTTTCCCAAATAAAAACATTTTTAACCGATTTGTAGCATGAATTAACCAATTTAATTACAATGATGAACAATATTATTCCATAAATCATCAAAATGACTTAAAACTATTTTAAGACCAGAAAGTATACATGCAATATGATTTTCGTGCATATCCTATATGTACTACTCATTTTCGTTTTTAATTAAAATCGTATTTTCTCGCAAAAACGTATAAAATCGAGTTGCATGCAAGCAACCTAGTGCTCTGATACCACTTGTTGGAACTCGAGGTAGTCCTTACTAGCTAGTTCAAAATATTAGTCTTACTAATTTTACTAATTAAACTCATATTAATTTAGTCGATCTTATGCATGCAAAATAAAAGCGGAAATAATGAGAATCGTATTCTTACAACCGGTCCGAAATATGCTAAGGACGATCCTCCAAGAGCAACCAAGTAAGCTTGCCTCCAATGAGTGCGCACCAAGACCTTACCTTAAACGGACCAAATAACCGAACCCGAGCTAGGAGACGGATTTGGGCTAAAACCGTGTACTAATAATAATATTAGTATACTAAAAAAAAAATATTATCTAAATAATATTTGTGAGGTTTTATTACTTTTAGTTTCTCACACTAAAAACTAAAGTATGCATTTTTTTATTATGTGTGATTCTTATCACATATATATAGAGTGAAATGGGTTATGGTTGGGGTGTTGTGTGTCGTGTAAGTGTAGTAAGTAGAAGAGATTTTGATGCTCTTTTGTCTCTTATGCTCTTAGGGTTGCATGCCTACAACTTGTGTAGTAAGTCAATATGATTATCAATAATCAACTACAAGCAACCCATAAACACACAATATCACACGACACACATTATGTAAAATGGACCTTCATTTTACAAAATGTAATTTGTACAATTGTATAATATGCAACATCCTATGTGACATAATTAAATTAATTTAAAATATATTTATCATATAAATAATATTTCTAAATTAATTAAATCATATTTAACAATTAATTTAGTAATTCGTAATTACTGTCCCAACATATGGTTATCGTAATAATCGTCGGAACGATACATTAACAACGTTTGTTATAACCATGAACCATTCATTATACTAATTTCGATATTTCATAAATATCGATTAACATTTGACAATTGACACATTTCAATTTCAAATATAAATCTTACCTTTAAGATTCAACCTCTAATTTCTCAATATACGGTTTTAATAATATCGATCAATCTGGATCCTATACAATTAATCAATATACGTTTAAGGGGTTAGTCCTATAGGTGTGACCTAAAGGGATCAACTGACCACCACCGTCATACGACAGTAATGTTAAACTCTAGTCAGCCAATCATTACTGATTAATGTTGGTCAGTTGACTAAATCAATATTGGATCGTCCCTTGCATATTCATTTCATAAGATTTATGACAATGATTTTATCACTGTCGTGATCGCACTATTGTTGAGGACACACATTCCCCAACAAAAACATGCATGCAATCTAACATGAAATCGATCTCTACAACTATACGCATTCCAACCAAACTGAGACCAAGACACATGCCGAGGACTTATAAGAGGTGTGAGGTAAGGTAATTGGGTGAAAAAGGGGCTAATATTTATGGATATGTGGAGGTAATAGTCAAGCTAGTACCGACCGTAACCAAGATTTACATATTCCGCTCAAAAACCCAATTTACAGAGTGATCAACGATGCCGAACATGACATAAACTTACTCACAACAACCAACACAACTCCTCATATATGGGGTATAATGTTCAAGAACAGGAGCTTAATCATAAAGGACTTTTTTTTTCCTTTCTCTTTGAATTTTTTTTTCTTTTCAATTCTCTTATTTTTTTTCAATACTTGCTCCCTGTTCTCCTTTTGTTCTTTTTCTGTTTTTTTTTTTCTTTGAATATTTTTTTCTTTTCAAATCTCTTCTCTACCATGAATGACCACAAAGAGCGTGTCAAATACATCAACTAGACTAGCTTGACTAGGGTAGGCTTTTTAGGAGTGTAGTTGATCGAATGGGTCATAACCAGTCAATTTGGCTAAGTGAAGTTCATAGGTAAATAGAAGGGAAATGATGCCTCTCCACATGTGTCACCGCCACAAACCCGAATGCATACAAGTTAAGAGACAAACTTCATGTTTATGCAATTTGATATTACATGCCTCATAAGGAGTACTACTCTCTTCCTATAAATGGAACCGATCATAGATGTCATCGGTTCTGGAGGGTCTAAATCTCAAAAATTTTTGTAGTTTGCCAACATTTTAGTCAAGTCTATTCGTTCAGTAGTATCGGTCAAATACACTCGTAGATATGCAAATGGTTATAAAAAGGATAGGCGTTGACAATGCAAGACTAAAGTGAGAATTCATAAGTATAAAAACAGTTTTATCATAGTTGTACAACCATTCCGACTCCCTGAATCTTACTCAGTCCAAGTCATGTTAACAACACTTCCTTTAACTTAGACTCAAATCTCTCATTCGCATAATTTATAAAAACAGATTAAATTTTTTGAACCAATTTCTCCTGAATTCAAGTTTACCGCTCCCCCACACTTAAACTAGACATCGTCCTCGATGTTCCAACATATAAAAATTCAAGGTATAATAAAAGTAAGAAGGGATAGGGACTTAGCGGATTCATGTGAAGCAGGCAGCCAAGTAAGCCTTTGGTCGCAGTAATTCAGCAGTACAGACTAGACGGAAGAAGGCTATTACTGTATGTCAGCCTCCAGTAGGACTGATCAACTTCATGACCATAGCTGATCATTCATGTCTGAGTCCCAACAGCTATATGTATCCAAAGTCCCTGCAAGATGAATCACTCGACCAGACAATTCAAACAGAAAACAAGCAGACCCAGAAAATTCAGCAGTAGTAATAATATCTCTTTTTGTATTTTTATTTTTTTCTAATTTTTTTTTGTTGCTACCGACACTATTAACATCCCCCTACAAAGGTAACGAAACTCGGGGAGGCACTTAAGCCGACTCAACAAAAGCATATAAAATACACATAAAAGAACAATATATAAATAAGCTTGGGTTGCCTCCCAAGTAGCGCCTTGGTTTATGTCGTGGCTCGACATAGTTTGAACTTAGCATTCAGGAGCTTCCAGAATGATATCCTCCAAGCCCATTAGCTTGGACACTTTCTTTAGGATTTGGAATTGGTTGAGCTGGTAATTTGCCCCCTAAGGTAGTTTGGATATTACTCAGAGTAGTGCATATTTGACCCATTTGTGCGTCTAATTGCTGTAAGTGAGCATCAGTTTTCTGTTGGTAAGCCACGCCCTGATTATGAACTTGACTCACAGTGGTAGTTAACTGTTTCATCATTTGTTCTAGTGATGGTGATTGGGACTCTTGTTGCCTAACAGTATTCTGAAAATTTTGTTGTGGTCTAGGTCCCGAACCATACCTTAAATGGGGGTGGTCCTTCCAACCTTCATTGTAAGTATTTGAGAACGGGTCATATTTCCTTTGATTATTAAACCCACCTAAAGCATTAACATGTTCAGGATTAGTAAGAATAAAGGGTTGACCAGTAGTGTCAGAGTACACAATATCAGAATTCACAGCACAAACAGTAGGTTTTGACTGATCAGATACAAGTTTCGAAACTAAAGTAGTAAGAGTAGCAATCTGTTGGGCATTTTCTTGCATTTGATTCTTTATAGATGCAACATCAACATTATTTATCCCGCTCACTTCCTCTACATCTCTTCTAGTACCAAACTGTTGGGTGTTTAAAGCCATATTATTTATCAAACTTCTAGCTTCTGTGGGTGTTTTTTCAGCTAAAGACCCACCACTAGCAGCATCAATGTAACCACGATCTTTAGTCAAAAGACCTTCATAGAAATAAAACAGGAGAAGTTCTTCACTGATTTGGTGTTGTGGACAAGACGAACATAAACGATTAAATCGTTCCCAATATTCGCATAAGGACTCATCCCGACCCTGTTTTATTCCACTTATTTCTTTCCTTATAGACGCGACTCTACTAGCTGGCTGGAATTTTTCTAAAAAAGCAATTTTAAGTTTATCCCAGCTAGTGATTGAACCAGGTGGCAAATAAAACAACCATTCTTTAGCATAATCCTCTAATGAGAATGGAAAAGCACGTAATTTAATATCCTCAGGTTTTACGCCCTCACTTTCCATGGATGAACAAGTCAGGTCAAATGCAACTAAATGCATATTAGGTAATTCATTTGACTTACCATAAAACTTAGGGAGTAAATTAAGAAAACTGGAATTTAATTTTAAAGGCTTTTGAAGAGTAGGAAATACGATACTCAGAGGAGTTGTGGTCACATCAGGCGTGGCCAGCTGCTTCAGTGTCTTTTCAGCCATTTGATTTTCCTCTTCGCAAAAGACTCTGTCTGAGTGCAAAGCTTCTTCTGCTTTCCTTTTCAAGAATTCTTTCCTCAGCCTCCTTGCTGTCCTCTCTATCTCTAAATCAAAAGTTACTGGTCCTTTCGAGCGACGAGTGTTGTGCATGCACCTGTAAGAGTGGACATCAGATAAAATCAGTCGATGTAGGCCACAAAAAGTTAAGTGAATGCAGAATTTTATACACCAAAAATAGACAATATTGAATAAACATATAATCTCCCCGGCAACGGCGCCAAAATTTGATACGTGTCGTTTAGCTTATACAAATTAATAATTTAAAACCTTACTCTTATCTAAGTTTCATATTAAATTTAGGTAGTATAGCACAAGTAAGGGTCGATCCCACGGAGAGATTAGTTATTCAAGTCAATCAGCGAATAAAATTAAACACTTACGCCTTATGTTAAAGGCTACCTCAATTCAAACATACACGAATTGGGGGGGAAATGTCTTGTGGTTGATGTACTAATCTAATGTAACTAAGCAAAATAGATAAAATACGTGAACACAAAATACTCACACAATTCCAAACTAGTACGACTAGTCCAACTGATATCGTTTAATCTCGAATTAAACAATAGGTTAACTGCGGAATTTAAGATAACTAAAATCCCCTATATTCTCTTAGATTACAATCGACCTGAACTAAGCCTAGACCGATTCTTAGCTAACCAATCAATGTAAGTTTGTCACGCCTTACTAAAGACCGGATTAGTCGCATTATTGAACGAAGAATATTTCATTAACCCTCTTAATCTCTAAGGGCGTCACTACCTAGAGATGAAGAGCCTAAGCTTTAACCCTAACTTAAACTCATCCCAATTCGCAGAGACTAATTTGAATTAGTCGCCACTAGTATTATGTAAGTTGAACTAAGCCTAACTTACACAATTGGCATACGAGACAATCAAAACCACAATAAGATAACAAATTATGAGAAAGATTGAATCTTGACAATAAAACAGTAAAACTTAAATATCAATTACTCAAAATTAATTGTATAACAATTATCAGTTCAATGACTAGATTATAAAACAGATTCAAACAATAAACTAGATACAAGAGTAGTAAAGAGAACTTATTTTGTAGCCCGGAATCCTTCGCACAACCTTCGGATATCACACCTCTAATTGAACAAGAATCCGCCCTTACACCACCGTGTACTAAGACTACGCTGGTGTACCGTCTCTTCACCTTTCTCGTCTCTTAGTCTGCTTGAATACGCGTTACTTTATCGCTCAATTGCTGGAATTTCGTGGTATCTCTTTTCTGGATGAAGGTATAGGTATTTATACTGCTCAATTTCAGTGTTTGTGGTTCATTTGGAATCAATCGTATAGCAATACGATAAAAATTGGGATTAGAATATAGAAGGAAGTTGAATTTGAGTCGGAATGGAATTTCATCTCGTATTGGCTTCTCGCTGCTTCTCTGTGTATTATTTCCCAATTCCTTTCTTTTGTTTAATATAATTATTGTTGTTGTTGACTTGTTTTGTCAAAGCAAACAACACCACCAAATCTACGTACAATTCTTGGTCCACAAATTGTTGGGCTTTCTTTCGTTTCGGGTTCGGCTTGTACATCTTGTTCGTTAATTACTCGGCCCATATAAATCTCGACTCGTGCCTTGCGTGTTAATCCAGTAAGCACGTCATTTGGGTCCATTCTCTTCCGTCTTATAATCTGTTATATCAAAATATACTAATTAAGTGCATTTATATTTAAAATAATAATATCAGTAATTAAATCCGTAACTAGCGAATATATAATATAATAGCTCAACTATTGCGAAAGACGACCATAAAAATAGATAGTTAAGGGGTATAAATATAAGTAAATATCGTCTTATCAGATTGACATCTTCAGGAAAACAACAGGAAAATAGAGTAACATATGAATTATATGGAAGGTATACCAATGGAAACTATGAGAGCCTGAGTAGTGGGGTTGAGGTTTGTCTATGCCCATGAAAGCCTTCTTGCCATTGCTTGCCATTGCTATCTGCAGGTCCATCACAACATGTTAATATACGAGATGTACTTGACGACGGTATACAACATGAAAAGCATAACAGCGACAATGTTGCTCACGATCATCGGTGGTACGTCTAATTTAGCAACCTTATTAGGTGCCTTCCTTTGCGACTCCTACTTCGGCCGCTACTACACCTTGGCATTTTCCTCTATCGCCGCCTTCTTGGTACTTCTACTAAACTTTATGTCACCCTTATTATGTACGAGTATTAGATTAAACTTGCCATATCAATTTAAATAAATCTTCTGTCGGGTCCAAGTCTATTGTTTTTTAGACTCGTGAATCTCGAGCTCAAATTGTCTCGTTTACACTTTACACCCTCATTTAGAAAATGTACGTCTGAGTAAGTCCGGACGTACACAACCTAATCATGTTAACATATGGAAAGAACATGATAAAAACATGATTTAAAAAAAACAATACCGACCAGAAAACATGGTCGGTAATAATTAATATCAGTCGGTAAAGGACATTTCCGACTGATTTTTTCACGTTCCAACCGACTGAATTATAAGTCAGTTGGTCGGTAATACTATTAACCGATTTACCGACTGATTTATATGTCAGACGAATATATCAGTTAGTACTTAACTCGTTTCTTGTACTGATAATTAATTCATGCTAGCCAGACCCTTGAAGTAACGTTATTTTTTTCCTTTTTATCGAATTCCCTGTCGTTAAAAAGTTAACATTTATCAGGGATTACTGGTGATAGACCTGACATCAGTGTTCAAGAATCTACACCCTGGATACTGTCAACCAAAAGAAGAAGAATGTGAAGGAGCAACAACAGGCCAAATCTCATTTTTGTTAATGGGATTTGGACTAATGATAATAGGAGCAGGGGTTTGGTTCAGGTCATTGTCGCGGCTTTTAGGAAAAGGGAACTGAAAGAACAAGATCCTCATTCCCGGTCTGTGCTCAAATATATCGCTTCTGATTCTATCAACTCCAAATTGCCACATACTTCTCAGTTCAGGTATAAATGTATAATTATGTCGATAGATCTTAGTATTTCACAACTATTTTCATTACGACTCATCTGAACGCAGAAGTAAGACTGTGTACCTTTAACCGTCTGTACACTACCACAGGCGCGAGACATGAAGGCGTCAGGTACTCAGGTAATGTTGTTTCGTATTTTGATGATCACTACTGAGTACAAAAACATCATGGAATTGTCCTCAGGTGCCTTGACAAAGCTGCAATTATTACGTTGGACGACCTGATAAAACCAGATGGATCCGCTGCAAATCCCTGGAGACTTGGCACACTACAACAGGTAGAAGAAGTGAAGTGCATAATAAGAGTATTACCCATCTGGGTATCAGCCATAGTTTTTCATATTCCTATAGTCTTGATGAACACCTATGTGCAATTAGTCAAAAATTTCAAAAGGCATAACAACAATCTGTGAAGCTTGAATCATTAGTTACAGCTTGCACAATCTGATGCACAATCTGACTTATACTAATCTAGTGATATTCCTAACTCGATACTGTCATCTGTTCATATCAAATTCCGAAAATAAACCATTCGCTTTTGCTCGTATCAGATGCCAAATCTCACATATGATCAATAATATACGTTTGATTTCATACTTACATTCTGATTTCATTGCAACAATCATTAGCCAACAATAGTACAGACCAAGACCTGCACCATTGCCACCTATTGGCTGCTATTACTGTTGCTATTACTGCATCATTGCCACCTGCTGGCTGCTATTACCTGCTTCATCATGATCAATAATGATGACATTGTTCCGAAATTATTCCTGCAACACGGCTATTTAACAATTGAACAAACAGATTGGCGATGATTCTCTACTGTCGCTATAAATATAACGACTATACAATACTCGATATATTTTCAATACTCGATACCTGACAAGTCTCCATGTTAGAGTCCACAATTGATCTGGTAAAGAGTCGAATGGTTGAAGTAAGTTGATAATGATGAAGAAAATGAAAGATAGTGGGTTGAAGGCAGTTTAGAGAACCCTGCATATATACTCGTATGAACTAATATCAAACAACAATCGAATCGATAAATCAAACGAGAGACGAATTAGCTTCTAAATCCCCCAAATTAAACCCCCAATTTAAACCCCCAATTTAAACCCTAAACCCCCAATTTAAACCCTAAACCCTCAGTTTCGTTCAACCATCAGTTCATGATTCATCAAAATAACAAAACAAATACAGAAAAATAAATAATTTAACTAAGAAAAATAATCAATTTAACTAAGAAAATTACCTAATAAGAAGAAGGAATGAACTAATGAATGACAAACTGAATGAACGAAGGACGAACTGATGAATGATAATGAACGACGACAAGTAGGCCAGCGAATTAGAGGTTGATAAGTAGTATTGTATATAGAGACGATGAACAGTAGTATTGTATATAGAGACGATGAACAGTAGATAGGAATTGTATGTATCGTGAGATTAAAATCACTGATGATTTGCGAGGGTTATTTGAGCGAGGGTTATTGTTTTATTTTTTGCGCGTTTTTTACAAAAAACAATTAACATCGGCTTACTTAAATAACTGATGTCCTTGATCAATTAATGTACATGGGTTGTCATTTAGTCTGATGTGCATTAAAATCAATACTTATTGACATAGGTTTGAAATAGAAACCGATGTCCTTTACTTTATAAGGACATCAGATTTTTGTAATCAACTGATGTGCAAATTAATTACATCAGATTTTTCCAAAATCTGATGTCCATTAACCGATGTCCTTAAGGGTTTCTGTAGTAGTGTTTTTTCGTGTCTTAATGTGACGAAGTTCCGAATTTCTGATCTATTTTTGCTTTGACTTGGAAGTCGATGACGAACACTTGGCTTGACTTAAGTCAATAATAAGCACCCTAACTTATCGTAAGGATGATCCATTATTTCTTGTAATAATACCCTGTCATTATCTGACTTGGCAGACGAGTTTGTTTGACGTGAAAGTCAAGGCGTACCAAAACTTGTCGTAAAGGTAATGATTTTTTTTTGACGTCACCCTGTCGTTATCTGACTTGGCGGATGATCAATCATGAGAGAATTTCTTGATTTTTTTTCTTGACTTGGAAGTCGATGGCACTTGTAACTACGTTGTTTTCTTTTCAATCACCAGCGTCGTTTGGACACCATCTTCGAAATTTTGAGAGTTTTACCAAGTTCTATCTCCTCGGAATCTCGGCACTCTTGGGCAAAATCCCGAGCGATTTTCCTTTGACTCGACTCCTCTTGCGGATTTGTGGAAACGACGGTACGTCCTTTTACTTTCAGTGACTTTCCCGTGGTTATTTTCACTACAAGATGATGTTTCATTCGAGAGGGAATTACGCTATGGGTATCTTTACTGACGTCGACTGCAACTTTTGTCGCTGAAGACTTGTTATGCTTTCGTTGACGCCTTTTCTGCATCTTAGAGCTACCAATGCGACTGAAGACTGATTTCTTTTCTCCAATTTCGCCAATGCGAGTGAACACTGATGTGTTTGACCTTTGTTGTTGAGGACTTGTTGTTAATTGCATTCGGACGGTCTCTTCCCTGTCTCCGAGTCTGTCGAACACGGAAGCGCGAGATGTAGAAGTTGGTTGACCCAGCCTGTCGAAGACAGACCTTTGCGGCAATATTTCTGTGTTCTCGCCGTCACTTTGATTTTCCTGAACAACGACAGCAGACACGGTGTTTACCGAAACTTGTTCAAGGTAACTTTTGGGAAAATAGTCTTGCAACGTTATCACTTGTGGTGACCTTGACTTAACTGTCTTAGATGATACGACATCTCGCGGACATTTCATAGCGACTCCTCCATCTCTTTTGTTTGAAGATCTTCTTACTTTTTGACGAGTTGATCTTCGACGTTTCGGTACTTGGGGTACTAACACTTCTCCGTCTTGTTTCTTTTGTCGACGCGTAGAGACAAGGGTCCATCCTTCGTCGTCATTGTTATCCTCTAGCACCGAGTGTCATAAGTTGTTGATACGACGGACTTAAACTCTTTCGGCAAGATGACAATCACTGGCTCGAGAGTTCCAAACTCAATCAATTGCACACATTCTTTAGCTGCAAAAGGAGGGTATGACTTGACACTTTTGTCGTTCACTTGTGCCACGACGTAATTGGATTCAACGACATCTTCAAAGTCTAAGAGAATTTTTCCATCCTCGGCTAATTGCATTATTTTCTCCTTAAAGGTTATGCACTTCTCCAACGGATGACTCACGATCCTATGATATCGACAATATTTCAAATCGGTCGTACGTCCGGCTTCACTTGGTCGTTTAAACTCAGGAAGCTCGATTACCTTCTTCTCCAAGAGATCATCCAACATACCGGCTAGATCGGAATCTGGAAAAGGATACGCCTTCTTCTCGTGCTCTTTCAAAGTTGGACGCGACTTTCGTGTATCCTTTGAATAGGTTGCCCCCTTCTTGCCTGTTTTTGGTCGACCAGAGATTTTCACCGGATTAGAAGTATAAATCGTCATAACCTCCCTTGAAGTGCTACTGGACGCTTGTCATTTTTCTTAAATTTTCTTCTCTCCGAGTTTGTTTCTGAATGAGCGAAGAGTCGTCCTCCATGACTAGCGATGGTAATTTCCATGTCGTGAGCTCGAGTGGCTAAGTCCTGGAATGTTTTTGGCTTGATGCCTTGGAGGATATAGACGAGATCTAAATTCATTCCTTGGATGCACATTTCGACAGCGGAAGTCTCCGTCAGACGATCTTTGCACTCAAGGCTTAACGCGCGCCATCTACCAATGTAGTCGATAACCGGTTCGTCATTCCATTGTTTCGTGTTAGTGAGTTCTGTCATGCTAACAATATGTCTGGTCGTGTAGAAGCGATTGAGAAACTCTTTCTCCATTTGATCCCAACTATCGATCGACTCGGCGCTTAGATCTGTGTACCAATCAAAAGCAATCCCCTTCAGCGATCGAACAAATTGTTTGACAAGTAGATCGTCATTGGTACCAGCAGTGTTACAAGTTTCAATGAAATGGGCGATATGTTGTTTCAGATTACCCTTTCCATCAAATTGTTGAAACTTCGGTGGTTGGTAACCGTTTGGCATCCTCAAGTAGTCAATCCTCTTACTATACGGCTTGACGTAACGATGATTGTCGACGGAGTGAAACTTCCCTCGAACTGACTTTTAAAGGCCTCCGCGATCATCTTTTGGACGTCTTTAGCAGTAAACGACTTATCATTGTCACGATAATCTTTGTCGTCGCTAACTTCATCACTGTCGTCATTGTGAAACGACAGCGCAGGCTGCTTCTCTAACTTTTTTGTCAAAGCGTTGATCTGCTTGGTTTTCTCTTCGTTTTCCCTCTTGAGTTCGTCGAGGATGACTTTCATTTTGTTGAGTTGCTCCTCCATATCGTTACTACCCTCAATGACCATGACGGGTGCCACCATGGAATATGACTGTTGGCTTAACATCTCTTGGTTTTGCCTTTGTGGGGAGGACGGAGACGAAACGACGCTACTGCGGCTATCCTCGACGGTTAAGGGCTCGAACAAAGGGTTTGCGTGAACAATTATCTCCTGAAAAGCGTCGTCCACCTTCTCTCGAAATGTTGACGAGACAATATGTGGGTCGTCGACTCGGATGCGAGAAAATGAACCGAACACAGGATATTCATATGGCCTAGAGTCGTCGGCACCATACGATTCCTTGAGAGCATTGACAACGACGCTGGATTTGCGAGGCCTCGTAGGTACAGACGCAGAACGGAGTCTCGCTGCAGCGGTACATATGACGATGGATCTAGTCCTGCTTCTTGTGGATACGCCAATGAGAGATCTGTCAAGAGATGCGCAGAGAGGAGCTGAACTTTCGTCGTTTAAACACGTAGATAAAACACAAACAAATGTAACAAAGTAATAATTTTATTAAATTAAAGATTTCGAACATATTTTTCGGGTACAATCTACTAGTTATTCTACTGATTCGATTTCCACACTTGAATGACGGGGAAGGTCTTGATTTGAAGACTTGAATCTCCTGTGACGAATTCGGTTTGCTTATCTTCAATCGACGGCGGCAGACGCTTGATGTTGGATTAAAGGGTAGTTTTGTATTCAAATCTTGATGACGAGAGATGAATGTATTTTCTTTTCTCTGGTTTCTCTTGGGAGAGATTTTTGTAGAGAGGTTTCTCTTGGGAGAGAATTTTTTGTAGAGAGGGTTTGATTTTTGTGTAATTTTGAGATTAGGTTTAGTAGTCTTCAGTGAGAGGACGGAGTGCTGTATTTATAGCAAAAGAGAGGCTAGGTTTCTTTTCTAAAATGGACTTGGAAAACCCGTTTAGTTTTTGTGGTGACTTGGTAGTTTTTTTTTTGTTTGGACTATAAACATTTCGGCCCAATAAATGAAAGTGGACACGGTTTTTACACAAACAGTCAATATTTTTGACTTTGACCATTTTTAATAAAATGAGACACATTTTTATGTCTGCAGTGTGAATTAAAATAGAATATACAATTTGAATAAATTACGTGATATTATTAAATCACAGTCCAATAATACCAGAACTAACATCATATATAAGTCAATCATGAAATTAAATTGTGTTATATAATTAACCTGTGATGTAAATCAGGAGTTGGGAAATACAGTCAAAAATAGAAAAAACTAAAAAATTAAATTAATTCGATAGGGTCAAAATTTTAAAAAAATTACAGATCAATATTAATTAAAAATAATCAAAACTATACTGCACCAAAAAAATAATTGAACATTTTAAATAAATGAACATATTGTTCTATAAAAACAATAGTTTATAACATGGCCGTCCATTAGCAAGTTCAATCGTAACTAAGAACAGGGGCTCAAAACTCAGTATGGTTAGAGTACATTAGCTTTTTTGTTGTACTGATTAAGTATTAATATGCTTTGGTGTAGTGATTTGAGCATTACGCTTTCGACGTGATGTTCAGGGTGCGATTTCTTTGGGCAACAAAATCTCAATTTTAAAGTGTCTTTTCTATTTTTTATTTTCTTTTTATCCAAACAAATTGGATCTATATTTTTAATAACCTTAATTACAACAACAAAAAATAACTTTTGTGTCATCTAAAAAAATAAACTTTTTTGTTTACGATTTAGGGCCCCAAATTAGCAATTTGAACCGGGCAAGGATGATCCTCCAACCCTAATATCCAACGTAGGATATCTCCTCCAAGATGCACCCAAAACAAAGCCTTAAGAACCGAAACTTGTAGTAGCTAGGGCAAGAATCGGGTTTTCCTTAAATATGTTCTAATCTCTAATTAGAACTAATGAAACTAATATTATAACTATTATAGTATTAGAATTATTATCTTATAATAATTTTAGAGTATTGGACGCTTCTGGTTTATAAAATATATAAATTCACAGATCGGCTTTTTTTCATTTGAATGAAACACATTACTTGAATGAAAAGTAATTAACTGACTTAGGTCCTAATTAATGGGCAACAATATGAAAAAGCACATAAAAATATTCGAAAATAAATTTGAAATATACAAAAATTGAACTAAAAAACACAACACTTTTTAACAAATACAAAATAAGCGAAAAAATGAAGACTAAAAAAATTATTTAAACTGATAAAATAATAATTAAAAAATGTTGGAGCCTTGTGTCCTCCACATGTAGTGTGATAACGTCATTGCACATACCCTTGTACGGACAAGTGGGAGATTGTTGGGGCTGGTGTCCTTGACAATTAAGTACAATGACTTATTAAATCTCTTTAAGGATCACAAGGGCATACTTCAGTATTATTACCAGTTGATCCACGTTTATCAATAATGGTTGGCTTGCTAGATAAGTTTGACGTTATTGTCATACGGATGGCGTGATCAACTGGTCCCTATACGTCACACCTATAGGACACGTTTGAGAGATGTGAAGGTATGAAAATACAATCACATTTATGCCGGATACGACTAAACAGTTAGTCAGAGGTATTGACTATTAAATTAGTCAATAAGATGTTGAGATTATTATTTATTTAATACGGATTAAATAATTTTAGCTAATACGGATTACATGATTAATTCATAAATTAAATATAAACGGTTATATTTAATTAAATATTGTATTCGCGTATTAATATAAACAGTTATATTAATTTGGGTAATTATACAATATCGTAATTTTATCAGACCGTTATTAATACATCGACTGCATTAATATCTGATAACACGTATGCGATTTATAATAAAAATCCCGCAAATAATATTTAGCAAATTGGGTCGAATCACGCAAAGGAATAAGGTAAGAGTGGAGAAAGCCCACCCTTACCCAAGACCAATTCGGCCGCCCCCCTTATAGCTACATAAGGAGAGTCTTTCTCCTTATGTCAGGAACTATTGAATCATAATTCTGACAATTAGGGTTTTGAGAGCATGCTTCTCCCAAAACTCAGATCTCACATCTAAAACCTCAATAACTCTCCCCATATTGCAAGGAAATTGGAGAGTATTTTCTAGCACACGCGGCATCATCTCAATCAAGTCTTGGGTGCAAGTTATATGAGGGAATTTACTTTAATTCCTGTTCTTAGGCCTATTCAAGCAAGGACCCAAGGTTGTATTCTTTTTCATGTTTTTATTTATCTTATGACAATAATCACAACTGTAATTTTCATTATAATCCTGCAAGTTTAGGGCGAATACATGCTTTATTCCCCACAAGTGGTATCAGAGCCAGGCCATGAAAGTTTACTTTTGTGTTTTTCATAAAGTTTTAAAAACTGGAAAAATCGTGTTCTGCCGCTAAGTCGGTCGATCGACCCCCTGTTGCGGTCGGTCGACCGCCTCCTGCGTATTTTTCTGTTTCGACAGTCTTTCTTTTGTGAGTAATCGATCTTGTTTTCGATTCCTGTTTACATATTGTTAATTAATCGATGTTCTTGACAATATGTGAACCCTTGTTGATGTTAATTTTGATTTACTCGTTTTAATCAAAGTTTAAAAGTAAAAACTTGTTTTGATTTTAAAAGTTGCAGCGTTTTGCGTTTTCTGAAACTCGTTTTTACTGTCTGGTGGTCGGTCGACCTGATTGATAGGTCGGTCGACCGCTTATGCTGTTGCAGAAAATTCCTGTTTCTCGTCTGGAGGTCGGTCGACCCCATGTTGTGGTCGGTCGACCTCCCCCCCTGTAACAGGCGTCGTTTTTTTTCCTTTTCGAAAATAACCTGTTTTATTTTCCCATGGCCCTTAGTAATATACTATATACGGAAATAGTATATTATTAATTTTGTGAAACGATTCACACTCGTTTGATACATATTATTTTAAAACGGTTTAAGATAATGGATTATAAATTTATTAAAATTGGGTGATTAAAACGGTATAATCACATAATTTTAATTCCGTAAGGTGGTTTGGTAAAATTTGTTAATCATAATAACAGTATTATGTCATGTATGAATTTTATTTAGTTGATGCATTTTATTTATCGTCTTGTTGAATGCCTTGTGAATGCTTTCAATAACGTATTTATTTTTGCAAACGGTTGTAACTTAGTGTGGCCTTAGTAGATTGTGTTACCGTAATGATGGAACACAGTCTTGCTTGTAATTTTGAGATCTTGAATCTCCGTTTTGGGTTTTTGCCGTGTAATTACTTTTGTATTTAAATTAGAATGTAAATAGGTTATATTTGTATTTTAAATTAGTAATTTTGTGAAGACCGAAGACGGAGACCGGATGCTCACTCCCGCTGCAAGGACCAAGACGGAACATCAAGACAAGCTTCTAGGGTCCAACGGTGGATTCCAAAGTTGTTTTTATGTTTATTTTGGTAGGATAGGCCACACTAGGACTTTTATTTACGTTTATTGCATTTATTTTATGCTTTCATCGATAATAGCTTGCATCATATTCCGCCTAAAACCAAACCACCTATAACATGCCTGAAAACTGACTCATGTAGAGGTTACGCGTTAGTTTTCTGTGACAATACAGATGTCACATGTCAATTGCAAAGCCATCACTTTATTTCATTCATTCACGCAAATGCTAGATATTAGTTCACTTAAAATGGATAAATATAAGTTGATGGGGTCTTCCTCGTATAACCAAAAATTGAGACTAGTCTTTATAAATCAAACTCCCATGAATCCCTTCTTCGTCGGTAGGCATAATATGACCCCTTCTACGTCGGGTAAGTGGGAACAGATGATTTATTTTATCTCAACATCATGGTCACTCGATACTATCTAGCGAATGAGATGGACTAATAGATAGGATTTACGGAAATCTATCGACCAAGAGTTCCAACGGTGGAATTAGCCAAGCTGTGGGCTTATCAATATACGGAAATTGAGTCTTGGGATCGTTTATATAATTCTTGAGGGAGATCAATTATATAAATGCATGAGTCTACGAGTTTAAATAAATTTTAATATAGACTTAAATCAAAACAATGAGTTGCTTATATGGTTCTATTTTATCTTCTTTTCAGTGTAGACCACGTTCAATTAAACTGCTGTATAACTAATGGCTGGTGAAGACCCAATGCCAAGTGCCAAGCTAGCACGTGAATCCTGGCTTAAAGCCTTCATGGACTCCATGAATCAGTCTACTAGACTGAGGAATGATGGGTCAAACTTCTCTGACTGGGAGGCAGCACTACGGAATGCTGCCATTGCTGACGGAAAGCTTAAGTACTTAACTGAGCCAATTCCGGCACACCCAGGAACTGGAGCTAGAGCTAACGAAGTTCGCTCATAGCGACTTCGTCATGGAAGCGGGTGCGATAAAGAACGTACTCATCTATGCAATGGAATCCAATTTGCAAAGACGCTTCATAGCCCATGGTGCAAACAAGATTTTCACCACGCTCACTAACGAATTCTCAAAGGCTCCGAGGATCGTTTCTTATGAGCATACCTGTCGCTTCTTTGAGGCGAAACTCCCGAAGGGCCAAGCTGTTAGCCCACATATTCTTCACATGATTGAGAATATCGAAAAACTGGAGGCCCTAAACTGCAAGATCAGTGAGAACATAATCGTTGATCGAATGCTTCATTCGCTTCATGATGGGTTCGCCCTCTTCAGGGCCAACTATTACATGAACGACATGAAGAAGACTCCTCATGAGCTCAACTCCCTTCTCGTACAGACCGAGAAGGATCTGAAATTAAGTGGGAGCGTGAAGCAAGATGTTCTCATGATTTCCAGTAGGGGTAAGGGTAAGGGTAAAGCTAAAGCTCAGGGCGACCTAACAGTAGGCAAGCCCAAGTTTAAGAAGTCAGGATTTACTAAGAGTGGGCCAGGTGAGTCGAGCAACTCACAGGGCAAAACAAAGAGCAAGGATACTAGCATGGAATGTCACCATTGCCACAAGACTGGGCATTGGAGGCGCTCATGCCCCGTGTATCGTGAGGACATTAAGGCAGGCCGTGTTACTCCTGTTGGTATGTCTTCTTCTTCTTTTATTCACATGATTGAGATTAACCATGCAAGTTACGGAACTTGGGTACTAGATACTGGTTGTGGTTCTCATCTATGTAATCATGTGCAGAGCCTCCGAAACCAAGAACCCCTAATCAAGGGTGAGGTTGACCTGCGTGTCGGGAATGGAGCACGTGTTGCTGCAATCTCGAGGGGAACATACGTGATCCAGCTTCCAAGTGGATTCGAGTTATCTTTATATAACTGTTATTATGTTCCTTGTTTGTCCAAAAACATTATTTCAGTTTCTGCGCTTGACAAACTCGGTTTTTCATTTGTAATAGAGAATAATAGCTGTATTTTCTCCTTACACAATATGATTTATGGCAAGGCAGTTTCCATGAATGGAATTTATGTTTTAGATCAAACCACCCAGATATTACATGTGAATAACAAGAGATTAAAGGTAGGTGACAAAGATCAAACTTACCTATGACATTGTCGTATGGGACACATAAATGAGAAACGCGTGAAACAGCTCATACAGAATGAAGCTATCTCGCCTTTTGATTTCGAATCATATGGCACGTGTGAATCATGTCTCATCGGTAAGATGACTCGTATTTCCTTCAAAGGTGTTGGAATGCGCGCTGCCGACCTATTAGGACTCATACATACGGACGTATGTGGCCCTATGTCGATCAACGCACGAGAAGGCTATAGGTATTTCATCACTTTCACGGATGATTTGAGTATATATGGCTATGTCTACTTAATGAAGCACAAAAGTGAATCCTTTGACAAGTTCAAAGAATACCAGAATCGGGTACAGAACCAACTGGGAAGAAAGATTAAAGCACTACGTTCTGATCGTGGTGGTGAGTATCTTTCACACGAGTTTGATCAACACCTTAAAGACTGTGGCATCGTTCTACAGTTAACTCCACCTGGAACACCACAATTAAATGGTGTGTCCGAACGGAGAAATCGAACTCTACTCGATATGGTTCGATCCATGATGAGTCACACCGTTGTGCCTGATTCATTGTGGGGCTATGCTCTTTTGTCGGCCGCTCTAATTCTTAACCGAAGTCCGTCTAAAGCTGTTGACAAGACTCCATTCGAATTATTGAAGGGAACGGACCCTAACTTGTCCTTTATTCGGGTTTGGGGTTGCGAGGCTTATGTCAAGTGGAGACATGAGGATAAGCTCGGCCCGCGATCGGTCAAGACATACTTTATAGGCTATCCAAAGGGAACTTTTGGTCATTACTTCTACTCGCCAACCGAACAACGTGTTTTTGTTGCGGCTAGTGCGACGTTCTTAGAGAAAGAATTTCTCGAGAACAAGTCGAGTAATAGAACCTTCGATTTATCGGAGGTTCAAGAACCAACTATCGAGCAACCATTGGAGGAAACAGTTCCTTCAACCGAGGCTGCGGTAGATATTCCTGAGGAACCTAGGAGGTCGGGAAGAGTCTCCATTCCTCCGGACAGATACATTGGTATGGTCGAGGAACATGATATGGATGACGTCTTACTCCTACAGGGTAATGAACCCACAACCTATAAAGGTGCCATGACCAGTTCTGACTCAAAGCTATGGCTAGAAGCCATGCAATCCGAGATGGACTCCATGTATGAGAACAACGTGTGGGATCGTGTGGACATACCTGCAAAGGTGCGTCCCCTTCAATGCAAATGGCTTTACAAAATAAAGCATGCCGTGGAAGGTAAACAAGACATCCATAAGGCAAGACTAGTTGCTAAAGGTTTCACCCAAGTGCCAGGCTTGCACTACGATGAGATCTTTGCACCCGTAGTCATGCTACGTTCCATTCGGATTATCTTAGCGATAGCCGCATTTCATGACTATGAAATATGGCAAATGGACGTTAAAACCGCCTTCTTAAACAGTTATTTGGAGGAAGAGTTGTACATGGTACAACCCGAGGGTTTTATTGATCCAGAACATCCTAAGAAGGTTTGCAAGCTTAAGCGTTCCATCTATGGACTTAAGCAAGCATCGCGGAGTTGGAATCATCGCTTCGACCAAGTGATAAAAGAGAATGGATTCGTTCGATCAGTCGAGGAACCATGTCTCTATATCAAGTCGAGTGGGAGCAAGATTGTATTCCTAGTACTGTATGTCGACGACATACTCTTGATTGGGAATGACATACCTCTCCTTTCTTCGGTTAAAGTATGGTTGAAAAACCATTTCCAGATGAAAGATCTGGGAGAGGCACAAAGAATTTTGGGCATCCGTATCTACAGGGATAGATCACGACGGATGTTGTCTCTCATTCAGGAGTCTTACATAGATAAGATTCTAGAGAGATTCAGCATGACGAACTCCAAGAAAGGGTTCCTTCCTATGACTACTAGGCTTCACTTGAGCAAGTCTCAAGAAGCTAAGACATTGGAAGAGAAAGAGCGCATGAGTCGGATTCCTTATGCTTCGGCAATAGGATCGATCATGTATGCCATGATATGCACACGTCCAGACATTGCATATGCATTGAGTATGACCAGTCGATTCCAAGCTCATCCAGGTGAACATCACTGGATGGCCGTGAAAAACATTCTTAAGTACCTACGGAGGACTAAAGATTAGGGATTGACTTATGGAGGTGACTCAACGCTCTGCGTCACGGGTTACGCAGATGCTAGCTTCCAAACGGATCGAGATGACTCGAATCTCAGTATGGATTCGTTTTTACTCTTAATGGCGCTGCTGTCAGCTGGAAAAGTTCTAAACAGAGTGTTACAGCAGATTCTACGACTGAGTCAGAGTACTATGCCGCCTCAGAAGCAGCTGAGGAAGCAATATGGATGCGTCAATTCTTACAAGGACTATCAGTAGTGCCTAGTTCGAATGACCCAATCACTGTTTATTGTGATAATAAAGGTGCCATCTTCCAAGCTAAGGAGCATAAGTCTAGCAACAAGGCTAGGCATGTACAACGGAAAGCTCATCTAATCAGAGATTACGTGGAGCAAAAGGGGATTTTCATTGATAAGATCGCTACGGATGACAACATAGCTGATCCTCTCACTAAAGCATTACCACGTGATAAGCATGAAGGGCACATTCATTCCATGGGAATTAGATGTGTTCCTAAGTTGTAGTACTCTTTTATGAATTCATGTAATAATTCATTTTCTCGTGTACTCTATTCAACCTCATTGTTATGATATAAAATGTTTTGTTTTTCATGTGGAATTGTACGCCAATTTTGAACACCACAAAGTGAACTGAATAACATTACATCGTTTTAGTCCTTGATTACCCACTTGAGCTGATAACTCAGGAAGTCATTTTGTGACGTTGGTTGATGGTGGGTTCAACGAGCCATAAGTCACGCGGATGACTGACCAATCACAAAGGCGAGTTATACTGATATCTCGTAGGACACCCCGTGACAACGTTATGGAGTCCTAAATTTTTTATAACATTGGGTGCCAGGTCGTGGATAGGACCTCCATAGTGTTCCTTAGAGTCGAGTCTTTTGACTTTCAACTGTCTCTTGAGATTAAGGCAGATTTTGGGTAACTTTGGTTTCTTTCCCACGGTCATCGTAACAGGGGCCAAGAGGATTTTTTCTGGGTTATTTCATGCTGCGCGATATCGGCAGGATTCGAGTTGAGGGAAATATCCAAACCCTTATCAGGATTTTATCATTTCTCAGGGCCACTCGAGGACTAGTAACTGAAATGCATGGCCATGCTCGAATACAGATTCGTTTTATCAGTTAAGTTCCTCTCTAGTCGGGGAAACCACTCTTGATACAGATCGCTTGTTAGATACGACCTTTGCGAATGCGTATTTGCAAATTGTCTTACATTGAGTGGGAGAAATTTTAAAAGAATATGAGAATCGGTTATCACACCTACACTTGTACGGACAAGTGGGAGTTTGTTGGAGCCTTGTGTCCTCCACATGTAGTGTGATAACGTCATTGCACATACCCTTGTACGGACAAGTGGGAGATTGTTGGGGCTGGTGTCCTTGACAATTAAGTACAATGACTTATTAAATCTCTTTAAGGATCACAAGGGCATACTTCAGTATTATTACCAGTTGATCCACGTTTATCAATAACGGTTGGCTTGCTAGATAAGTTTGACGTTATTGTCATACGGATGGCGGTGATCAACTGGTCCCTATACGTCACACCTATAGGACACGTTTGAGAGATGTGAAGGTATGAAAATACAATCACATTTATGCCGGATACGACTAAACAGTTAGTCAGAGGTATTGACTATTAAATTAGTCAATAAGATGTTGAGATTATTATTTATTTAATACGGATTAAATAATTTTAGCTAATACAGATTACATGATTAATTCGTAAATTAAATATAAACGGTTATATTTAATTAAATATTGTATTCGCGTATTAATATAAACAGTTATATTAATTTGGGTAATTATACAATATCGTAATTTTATCAGACCGTTATTAATACATCGACTGCATTAATATCTGATAACACGTATGCGATTTATAATAAAAATCCCGCAAATAATATTTAGCAAATTGGGTCGAATCACGCAAAGGAATAAGGTAAGAGTGGAGAAAGCCCACCATTACCCAAGACCAATTCGGCCGCCCCCTTATAGCTACATAAGGAGAGTCTTTCTCCTTATGTCAGGAACTATTGAATCATAATTCTGACAATTAGGGTTTTGAGAACATTCTTCTCCCAAAACTCAGATCTCACATCTAAAACCTCAATAACTATCCCCATATTGCAAGGCAATTGGAGAGTACTTTCTAGCACACGCGGCATCATCTCAATCAAGTCTTGGGTGCAAGTTATTGAAGGGAATTTACTTTAATTCCTGTTCTTAGGCCTATTCAAGCAAGGACCCAAGGTTGTATTCTTTTTCATGTTTTTATTTATCTTATGACAATAATCACAACTGTAATTTTCATTATAATCCTGCAAGTTTAGGGCGAATACATGCTTTATTCCCCACAAAAAATCCATATATGTGATGAGTATCATATTTCACGGTAATTATTAGTCATAAAGTATAATACGCGAAAGATTGATAGACCTGATAGTTGATTGATAGTTGAGAGACTTAAAAGAGAGTAAATATAGCGGCAACGTTTGTTTACAAGATTTTATATGCACGTAAGGGTATATGACGGAATAATTGTAGCCAGTTTTACAATAAAATGTTGACATTTTTCGATAAATAGTTACCATCATTTTTAGGGTAAAAAGTGACGAATTTGCGATAAAACATTTTGTTATTAAATGGTTACATTCTAATAAAAAAAATGGTGATATTTGATCCGTCTTATTTTGGTCCCTCTGAAGCAAAAAATTCTGAAAGGTATAAGATAGCTTATTTGGAGGTGGGTCATATAGTTTATGGAGTAATATTGAATTCGTTTTATCCCATTGTTGGAAACAAATTTACCCGCGTACTACTCGATATTTACAAGTTCTTATTTAACACGGGTGTATCTGTCTTAAGTTTAGGACGCGTTAGGTATTAAGTGTAAGATAAAAACATAATGTATTGGGCTAAACAACCACTTTGTTATGATTAAAGTGATCATATTTGACCGGTTTTGACGTTAAGATGGATACCTTCGTCTTAAGAGAGACTAACCTATTATTTTTTTGCATGCATTATTACTTTCCACGGAGTACAAGTTTGAGTCAGAGATAGTATTTGGTAATTATTTTATGAATCGGAGTAATTGTTTCTTCAAGTATTGGTAAATATGAATTATTATTTACAATCTTTTTAACAATAATTATTCATGTAATTTTTCTAACAAATGAAAAGCGATGGTATTTCTTATGTAGTATATGTTAACGAGATTTATGAAGTATTCTAATTTTGTTCCATTTACTAAGTAACAATTTGTACAAGTCTATTCGAATTTTTTTCCATTTACTAAGTAACAATTTGTACTAAATGAAAATTGAGTTATAATTTGTATTTTAAGATATATATATATATATATATATATATACGGGTCAAAAGTTTCATTTTGCCCTGTGCACGGGTGTAATTAAATGAAAAAATAGGTTAACAATTTGTAATTTCACTAATTTTATGATAATTTCCGCATGAATAATTTTGTTTTATTTTATTTTATCTATATAAGTCGGCCTAATTAGAAATTCAAATTATATCTTAGTATAATAATTACTCCACCAATTAACACTATGGTTTTATTTTATACTAATTGCATGTGAAATTTTCAAATGAAATTCATAATCTTTTTTATTAACCAATTATTACATTGGCCAATTAAATTATCAAATGACAAGTAGGTGGAATTTTATTACCTTACTTTAAAACTTAATTTACGCCTACTGCTCTTTGTAATAACTTCTTAAACAACATTGCACGGGTTTAAAACTAGTATGTATCAGAGCTCACACCACCTTCCTTAAATAATTGGCGTATTTATGTAAAATAAAAACATTTCTAAAACAAGCACCGTTTATTAAAGTATAATTAAAGAGAGATTGAGATTTAAGTGTAGTGTAGTAATAACATAAGTCGTTCATATCCAGGTATAATACTACAAGGGACGCGTTTTTTCACATACGGATTTTACTCTTTCACATACGGTTTTTACCATACTGTCCTTGCCATTTCTTTTATCATTCATTCAATTGAGTTTTTTCTCTCTCCCTTCATCTCCATAAACACCAATCAACCACCTACCCCGTTTATCGCTCCAAGTGTAAAACCTCTCGCGAACGCGGAAATAGAAAACATACAAAGTACCAAAAATGCAGTGGAATTAAAACTTTTGATGAGATCAATAAAACATGTGAGGTGCTTTAACAATCTAAACTACGGAAGATAAAACATAAATAAGTATATAAGTACTATAGAAAAGCAGCCTGGGATATGATATCCCTACAGGCACAAAATACTGAAACATAAGTCTAAGGTCTAGCTACACGATAAAGGTAAACATCGATGATTGGATCATCGCTCGCTAGCCTCAACGTAACCCCCTGCAAACAGCCTCATGTACCTACACATATACAACATGTAACACCCCCATTTACGTAGGAGCCTGAACTAGGACTTCCAGGGTAAATAAGACTGTTACCATCCTGGTTAGACCAGGGTAGAAGATATACATAGAGAAAGAAGCACAGTACTTTAAGAATAAATCGTTAAACTGAAACTATTACATGACTTAGTCCCAAACATCCAAAACCACTGAATTAAAATAAATGTTCCACTACGACAACGAGACTAAGTGATCTAGCAGCTAGGTGGGTCTAGTCCATGTCTCTCTTCCATGCCCAGTTCTAGTTCCGCTGTCTCTGACCTGAAAAATCTACTCCCCATTCCGGATCATCGTAGGTGAACACGAATACACTGTCAACCTCGCGGTTGAGTAGGATAACACAATAATAATAATGCAAACAAACAGTATATGCAAATGATTATGCCATGCTCAAGCTCAATCTCATTCTCTTTCTCATTCTCAATCTCAAACCCGTGACTCCCAGCCATACCGAACCTCCCGGCAGACTATACTCGGTCGTTGCCGAACACCAGCATAACAGCTGAGGTCACCAGGTCTAGCCCTGCAGAGCTAGCCTGGGCCCAATAATATCTCATCATCATCTCAATCTGTAACCATGCTCATGCCATGCTTATGAATGAAATTATAAAGATTCAATATTGTATATGCATCTCATAAATAAACATACTTGCATCCATGGCATCCAATTCACATATAAACATAACACAATACAACAGTAGTCCCAGTGTAACCTACCTGTATAGCAAGTCTGCAAATGAAATCACCCTCTAGAAGTATTCCACCTCGAATTCTGTTCCTATTTGTATTACTTAAAATTAAGTTCCATTCATACCACCAACCACTATAAAAATCTACTTAAACATGTTCATGATTTATTTAATTATAGCAATTTGCACATGTATATATACACATCTCATAAATAAACATACTTGCATCCATGGCATCCAATTCACATATAAACATAACACAATACAACAGTAGTCCCAGTGTAACCTACCTGTATAGCAAGTCTGCAAATGAAATCACCCTCTAGAAGTATTCCACCTCGAATTCTGTTCCTATTTGTATTACTTAAAATTAAGTTCCATTCATACCACCAACCACTATAAAAATCTACTTAAACATGTTCATGATTTATTTAATTATAGCAATTTGCACATGTATATATACACATATATTCATACCCTCATCATACCATTTAACGTTAACCAATTATACCCTAACTATATTAGACTTACCAAAAATAGACTTACCATAAATAGCATATCCAATACATCTTCTAACACTTACTTATGATAAGACTAACCTTTGCACTTTTACTAACAACTAAATAAAATGCTCATCCTTACATATCATATTAATTGACCCAAAAATAAAATCATAATATCATTAATCATTTGACTAATCATTAACATCCATGATGATAATAAGGACAAGGTAGATCATACTAAACAAACAAGGAAATGCAACGAAAAAGGCAACGAAACAACAACCCTTACTCACCCGCCTGAACACCTGTCCAAAACAGCCTGAACAGCCGCCACTCCGACACCAACGACAGCCCCTGACCTCGCCCATGGCTCCACCAGGCTCGCCTCTGAGCCCTGGTGGTTCTAGGGAGGTCACTGGTTGCCGTCGAAGTCGCAGCAACAACCCCCAGGCCCTATCGTGACAACCCAGACCTACCAACATTCTAACCCACGTTTTAAACAACCAAAACCAAAGCTCCTGCACTGGTTGACACAACCACCATAACCCACCGTGGCATCCACCAAGACAGACCCTATACTACCCTCTAAAAAACAACTTAATACCCATAACAACCATACCCAGAAACGCATTCGAATTCTAACTCCAAAACACACGTTCAGACACCACCAGAAAACTAAAGAAAACGACTCTGACACAAGCCTAAATAACCCACCAGACAGACGCCACCTGTACCCACGACCCACCGTTACAACCACCCATCGACTCCCTAGACTACCACCATTCTACTGACCCTAATTCCCATAACCACCAAGTACAGGGACTTTGTCGAATCCAACCCAGAAACGACTGGTTTTACACTCTGTTCTGAACAACCCAGAAACGACTCTTACCTAGAAACGAAACGCTCAAAACGAGGACTTTAAAACATAGGAGACGACTCATGAAAGATCAAAACATGATGAATACATAACCCAGAATACGAATCTACAAAGAGGCGTGATTAAAATCGCGTGAAGTGAACACAATTTAAACTGAAACGTAAGGCAGAAACACGATTATAATAAAACGAGATAAGCAGGGTGTTCTTACCTCCTTGGATGTGTAAACGAACGGCCTTAGGCTAACCTAAACCCACCGTGAAAGCCTCTGTGTTACCCTCTGATATGGCGGCAGTGTAAGTGTGAGAGTGGTTTGGTGTCGAGTAGGGTTAGGGTAGGGTTGTAGTGATGTTTAAATAGGGTGGCAGGGAGGGTTTAGGTGAGATTCTAATTTTAGATTTTAAACTTGTGTGTGGGCTGTGTTTGTGCACGCAACCCTAGGCCCATACGCATGGTTTTCCGTGTATGGGTCAGCATCTCACGCACCCCGATACCTAAATAACATGAACCAGGTACGGGTTTGCTAAAAGATTACTCATACGACTCCCAAAAACAATGCGTAAAACTCCTTGTCCACAATACTATGTCGCTTTTATTTTAATCCCTCGACATCGAAAACTAATAAAGTTAGCATAAATAAATAAATACAACGTAATAAAATACGAGGTATTACAGTCTTCCCTCCTTAAATTGAACTTCGTCCCGAAGTTCACCATCCCGAGGTCAACAATTGGTCACTAAGCACGTAACGAACAAAGATGTCACATTTTTTAAAAAACTAACAAAGGCGCGTAAAAGCACGAAATGTCACATTCTACCCTCCTAAAAAGAAAGTTACGTCCTCGTAACATACCTTAATTAAAAAGATCAGGATACTTTTCCCTCATCGCAACCTCAGTCTCCCAAGTAGCCTCCTCGACATTATGATTGGTCCACAAGACTTTCACGAGCGCGGTCTCCCCATTTCTGGTTCTCCTCACTTTTCTGTCAATGATCTCTTTGGGTCGTTCCTCATAGGTCAACTGCTCATCGACCTCAATAACCTCATGATCAAGGATATGCGAAGGATCACTGATATATCTCCTTAGTTGCGATACATGGAACACGTTGTGCACCCTGGCTAACGCTGGAGGTAGGGCTAGTCGATAAGCTACCTCACCAACTCGCTCTAAAATCTCGAATGGCCCAATAAACTTCTGTCTCAACTTGCCCTTCTTGCCAAACCTCATTACTCCTCTCATAGGTGACACCTTCAGTAGAACCTTCTCTCCTGCTTCAAAAGTGATGTCACTCCTCTTCAGATCGGCATAACTCTTCTGTCTATCTTGAGCAGCTCGCATCTTCTGTCGAATTACCTGGACCTGTGCTATCATCTCCTGAATCATCTCAGGTCCCAAAGTCACCACATCGGCTCTATCATCCCAACAAACTGGACTCCTGCACTTCCTCCCATACAGTGCCTCAAAGGGAGCCATCCCAATGCTAGCATGATAGCTGTTGTTATAAGAAAACTCTATCAAATCAAGTCTGTCCTCCCAAGATCCTCCAAACTCTAGTACACAAGCCCTCAACATATCCTCCAGTGTCTGGATAGTCCTCTCTGTTTGACCGTCTGTCGCCGGATGAAACGCTGTACTCATCTTCAAGGTAGTTCCCATCAACGTTTGTAACTCTTGCCAAAACTTAGAGATAAACCGGGAATCACGATCAGAAACAATATCTTTAGGTACTCCATGAAGCTTCACCACATGCTTGATGTGGGCCTTAGCCAACTCAGCCTTACTCCACATCTCCTTCATCGGAATAAAATGAGCCGATTTAGTTAGTCTATCCACGATCACCCATATCATATCATTCCCTTTTGAAGTCCTAGGTAAGCGGACAATGAAATCCATGGAAATGCTTTCCCACTTCCATTCAGGTACATCTAGAGGTTGCAACTTCCCTTGCGGCCTCCTATGCTCCCCTTTGACCCTCTGACATACCAAGCAACGAGAGACAAACTCGGCTACCTCTTGCTTCATATTTGGTCACCAAAAAGCTTTCTTTAGATCTTTGTACAACTTATCCCCTCCAGGATGAACGGAATAAGGCGTAGAATGAGCTTCGACCAGAATCTTCCTCTTCAATTCTTCATCTTCAGGTACACACCATCTCCCATCAAATCTCAAACTATCGTCACTGTGAACCTCGAACTTAGAATATGGCTCGGCGTCACTAGCTTTGTTCACTGCCTCACGCCACTTCTGAATTCTTGGATCACTCTTCTGGCGTTCTCGGATCTCGGAATATAACTCAGGCTCAATCGTTAAATCTCCCATGGTTTCACCCTTCTTGATCACTGCAATTCCCATATCTCCCAACTCACGATACATACTCAATCTGGACATAGCTGTGCACAGAGCGTGAACAGACTTTCTACTCAATGCATCAGCCACGACATTAGCCTTTCCCTCCTTGTACAAAATCTCCATATCATAGTCTCCGATAAGCTCTATCCACCTCCTCTAACGCATATTCAGCTCTCTCTGAGTATAGATATATTTCAAACTCTTGTGATCAAAATACACCTTAAATGTAGCTCCATAAAGGTAATGTCGCCACAACTTAAGTGCAAAAACTACTGCTCCCGGTTCCAGATCATGCGTCGGATAATTCTCCTCATAAGGTTTCAACTGCCTGGAAGCATAAGCGATTACTCTCCCGTTCTACATCAGCACGCATCCCAATCCCTTCTTAGAAGCATCAGTGTACACCTCAAAATTCTCACTTCCCTCTGGCAAAGCAAGGATAGGAGCTGTGGTGAGACGCTTCTTCAGGTCTAGAAATGCCTTCTCACAGTTCTCATCCCAGACGAATCTGTTATCTTTCCGCATCAATGAAGTCATCGGTTTGGCTATCTTCGAAAAGTCTTTCACGAACCTCCTGTAATAACCAGCCAAACCCAAGAAACTTCGGATGTCAGCCACATTTTTCGGTCGTTCCCACTTCGAAACGGCTTCAATCTTGCTAGGATCAACAGAAACACCCTCCTTAGACACCACATGGCCCAGAAAAGCAACCTTCTCGAGCCAAAATTCGCACTTACTCAACTTGGCATACAATTGATGATCCCTCAAAGTCTGCAGCACTAAGCTCAAATGCTTAGCATGCTCTTCTCGATTCTTCGAATACACCAAAATGTCATCAATAAACACCACCACAAACTGATCCAGGTAAGGACTAAACACTCTGTTCATTAAATCCATGAAAATAGCAGGTGCATTAGTCAAACCAAATGGCATCACTACGAATTCATAATGCCCATACCTCGATCTGAACGCAGTCTTGTGAATATCTGCATCTTTGATCCTCAGCTGATGATACCCTGACCTCAGATCGATCTTGGAAAACACACCAGCCCCACTCAACTGGTCAAATAGATCATCGATGCGAGGTAAAGGATATCGATTCTTGATCGTCACATTGTTAAGCTCCCTATAGTCCACGCACAGTCTCATTGTTCCATCCTTCTTCTTTACGAACAACACTGGTGCTCCCCACGGGGACACACTTGGTCTTACGTACCCCTTGCTTGCTAGCTCATCCAGCTGCTTCCTCAACTCTTCCAATTCCTTAGGTCCCATGCGATAAGGTGCTTTAGAAATTGGCTCAGCCCCAGGTTTCAGATCAATGCCATAATCCAAGTCCCTCTTTGGTAGTAACCCAGGAATCTCTTCAGGAAACACGTCTTCGAAATCTCGTACAACATCGATTCCACTGGCTTGGGGCTTCTCTGCAGTCAAATCTCTCACATGGCACAATAGCATCTCATCACCCCTCTTTAGGCAAGTCTTTAGCTCATTGATGGTTATCAGCTTCAGCTTAGGCTTCACCGAATACCCTTTGTAGGATACCCTCACTCCCTTGGGTCCCCTCACGGTAATCTTTCCTTGATAGCAGTCAATGTAGGCCTTATACTTTTTCAACCAATCCATACCCAGTATCACCTCAAAACCTTTCAAAGGAAACTCGATCAAGTTCGACTCAAAACTTACTTCCCCTACTTGGATCATTACATTGGTGTAAACCCTATTACAAGCTATGGACTCCCCAGATGGTATGGTTACAGAATCAGCTATACTACCATATACATTGAGTCCTATAGCCCTAGCATGCTCTACAGATATGAATGAATGCGAGGCACCGGAATCAAATAAAACAAAAGTAGGGAAAGAATGTACTAGAAATGTACCAGTGACTACATGTGCATCCTCCTCTGCAGCCTCCTTACCCATCATAAACAGGGTCCTACTTTTCTTTGCCCCACTCTGGTTCACAGATCCCGCACCGCTCAGGTTACTAGCTTCTGCCAAAGTCTTCTGGAAGTTACCATTGCCACCACCCTGATTTCCTTGGTAGCGGTTCTGGTTGTTGTAATTGTTGTAATTGTTGTAGTTCCGCTGATAGTTGTTCCCTCCAGATTTGTTATTCCCAGAATAACTCGCATTCGGAGTTCTGAATCCTCCACTCTGATTTCCCCGATGATAACTGCTCCCAGCACTCTGGGTACCTGACCAGCACTCTATCTTCTTGTGTCCTGGTTTCCCACATTTAAAACATGTAGGAACTCCACCACCAGATCCAGACATAGTTCGGTTACCCCCACGATTGTTGTTGTTCCCTTGAGCACTAGTCGAGAAGAAAGAACGATACTGATTATTCGGCTTCTTAGTCCCTGAGCTTTCGGCTCCAGATTCCGCTTTCCTCTTATCACCCTTAGTCTTCTCCTCCTCTTTAATCATGTCAGCTAGCCTTTCCGCCTGGCCAGCCCTCTCATATATATCTTCTACAGTGGTGGGCTTAGTGGCCAGCATACTCCTCTTGATAGTGAGAGTCAGCCCTTTCTCAAACCTGGCTGCTAACATCTCCTGAGTGTAGCCTAAGTCAGCTACATTTTCTGCCAACTGCAAGAACTTACTGTGAAATTCCTCCACGGTCATCCCTTCGGCCATTTGGAAAGAATCGAACTCTGCTCGCAGCTTCCCCTTTACATGCTCCGGCACGAACTTAGAGGATAAAATCCCCTTGAACTCCTCCCAGCGTACATACTCCAACCTGATTTCCTCTGCAGCTGCTTTGATTTCATCTTTACTGTTATTCCACCATAACATAGCCGTACCCTTCAGATAGAATACAGCTTGGTCCACCTTCATTGATTCTGGTACAGACAGTAGTTCGAATATGCTCTCGAATTCTCGGCACCACTCCGCAAGCAAACTCGGTGCTCCTTCCCCATCGTACTTGGTGGGGTTATGCCTAGAAATATTATTACTCATCTTGATGGCGTCAGACTGAGTGTTTGCCCCAATCCTAGCTAGGAGAGCAGCGTTCATAGCTACTAGGCGATCATACTCCTCTTGTGACACATTAGCAGTGTTGGGTTCTCTTCTGGGAGGCATTTTGTTGTACAAGTGACAAAATTTTATGAGCATCCTAGGTCAACTCCTACTCTGACTTGGTCTTGCTAACATACAATACCTAGCTTGTAACTTCTTTCATACGGTTAAGTCCTATTAACATCATATTAGAGGTCTACCTAGAGGCGTAGGGATCACATAACCGCATACATATATTCAAACAAATCATACTTATACTCAGAATTAAGATGTAAACACATGTTCTCTAAACTTGGAAATAACAACATATTCATGTCACTCATCATGTACTACACTTTCATGTTGCACAGTATACATATATACTCATCCATTTTTCACACTTTCATGTTGCACAGTATACATATATACTCATCCATTTTTCACATCATAGCTTACCTCATTCCTCAGCGCTGAAAAGTTAGTACAACATATATATATATATATATATATATATATATATATATATATATATATATATATATATATATATATATATATATATATATATATATATATATATATATATATGTTTCTACCTTGGGTCTTTCTTAATGCTACCCACGCTCTTCATCTCTCAAGGTTACCAGGTTAGACTGAAAGGGCCAGTGGTTTGGTTTGAGGGGGCCCCTAACTCATCCCAACTCCTATAGGGCTCCTAACAGTTACTAGCCTGGGGTTCATTTTATTTAGACACTCCTATGTTCATTAATTTCATTTTAGTTTAGGCCTGAGGATCGTTCGCTCTGATACCACTTTGTAACACCCTCATTTACCTAGGAGCCTGAACTAGGACTTCCAGGGTAAATAAGACTGTTACCATCCTGGTTAGACCAGGGTAGTAGATATACATAGAGAAAGAAGCACAGTACTTTAAGAATAAATCATTAAACTGAAACTATTACATGACTTAGTCCCAAACATCCAAAACCACTGAATTAAAATAAATGTTCCACTACGACAACGAGACTAAGTGATCTAGCAGCTAGGTGGATCTAGTCCATGTCTCTCTTCCATGCCCAGTTCTAGTTCCGCTGTCTCTGACCTGAAAAAGCTACTCCCCATTCCGGATCATCGTAGGTGAACACGAATACAGTCAACCTCGCGGTTGAATAGGATAACACAATAATAATAATGCAAACAAACAGTATATGCAAATAATTATGCCATGCTCAAGCTCAATCTCATTCTCTTTCTCATTCTCAATCTCAAACCCGTGACTCCCAGCCATACCGAACCTCCCGGCAGACTATACTCGGCCGTCGCCGAACACCAGCATAACAGCTGAGGTCACCAGGTCTAGCCCTGCAGAGCTAGCCTGGGCCCAATAATATCTCATCATCATCTCAATCTGTAACCATGCTCATGCCATGCTTATGAATGAAATAATAAAGATTCAATATTGTATATGCATCTCATAAATAAACATACTTGCATCCATGGCATCCAATTCACATATAAACATAACACAATACAACAATAGTCCCAGTGTAACCTACCTGTATAGCAAGTCTGCAAATGAAATCACCCTCTAGAAGTATTCCACCTCGAATTCTGTTCCTATATGTATTACTTAAAATTAAGTTCCATTCATACCACCAACCACTATAAAAATCTACTTAAACATGTTCATGATTTATTTAATTATAGCAATTTGCACATGTATATATACACATATATTCATACCCTCATCATACCATTTAACGTTAACCAATTATACCCTAACTATATTAGACTTACCAAAAATAGACTTACCATAAATAGCATATCCAATACATCTTCTAACACTTACTTATGATAAGACTAACCTTTGCACTTTTACTAACAACTAAATAAAATGCTCATCCTTACATATCATATTAATTGACCCAAAAATAAAATCATAATATCATTAATCATTTGACTAATCATTAACATCCATGATGATAATAAGGACAAGGTAGATCATACTAAACAAACAAGGAAATGCAACGAAAAAGGCAACGAAACAACAACCCTTACTCACCCGCCTGAACACCTGTCCAAAACAGCCTGAACAGCCGCCACTCCGACACCAACGACAGCCCCTGACCTCGCCCATGGCTCCACCAGGCTCGCCTCTGAGCCCTGGTGGTTCTAGGGAGGTCACTAGTTGCCGTCGAAGTCGCAGCAACAACCCCCAGGCCCTATCGTGACAACCCAGACCTACCAACATTCTAACCCACGTTTTAAACAACCAAAACCAAAGCTCCTGCACTGGTTGACACAACCACCATAACCCACCGTGGCATCCACCAAGACAGACCCTATACTACCCTCTAAAAAACAACTTAATACCCATAACAACCATACCCAGAAACGCATTCGAATTCTAACTCCAAAACACACGTTCAGACACCACCAGAAAACTAAAGAAAACGACTCTGACACAAGCCTAAATAACCCACCAGACAGACGCCACCTGTACCCACGACCCACCGTTACAACCACCCATCGACTCCCTAGACTACCACCATTCTACTGACCCTAATTCCCATAACCACCAAGTACAGGGACTTTGTCGAATCCAGCCCAGAAACGACTGGTTTTACACTCTGTTCTGAACAACCCAGAAACGAAACGCTCAAAGAGACGACTTTAAAACATAGGAGACGACTCATGAAAGATCAAAACATGATGAATACATAACCCAGAATACGAATCTACAAAGAGGCGTGATTAAAATCGCGTGAAGTGAACACAATTTAAACTGAAACGTAAGGCAGAAACACGATTATAATAAAACGAGATAAGCAGGGTGTTCTTACCTCCTTGGATGTGTAAACGAACGGCCTTAGGCTAACCTAAACCCACCGTGAGAGCCTGCGTGTTACCCTCTGATATGGCGGCAGTGTAAGTGTGAGAGTGGTTTGGTGTCGAGTAGGGTTAGGGTAGGGTTGTAGTGCTGTTTAAATAGGGCGGCAAGGAGGGTTTAGCTGAGATTCTAATTTCAGATTTTAAACTTGTGTGTGGGTCGTGTTTGTGCACGCAACCCTAGGCCCATACGCATGGTTTTCCGTGTATGGGTCAGCATCTCATGCACCCCGATACCCAAATAACATGAACCAAGTACGGGTTTGCTAAAAGATTACTCATACGACTCCCAAAAACAATGCGTAAAACTCCTTGTCCACAATACTATGTCGGTTTTATTTTAATCCCTCGACATCGAAAACTAATAAAGTTAGCATAAATAAATAAATACAACGTAATAAAATACGAGGTATTACAGTCTTCCCTCCTTAAATTGAACTTCGTCCCAAAGTTCACCATCCCGAGGTCAACAATTGGTCACTAAGCACGTAACGAACAAAGATGTCACATTTTTTAAAAAACTAACAAAGGCACGTAAAAACACGAAATGTCACACAACATGTGCGCCACAGTCAGTGGGGTGTGACTAGAGTTCTCATAGCCACCTAATGTCATACAACACCGAACATACATATATACAAGTATTATACTCCAACATATATAAACAATCATGTGAAGCATATATTTCAATATCTCAAACTTCTATGATTATGCTAATACTATGCAAAGGCTCTCAACCAACTTCGGAAACTATTTGGAAGGAGAGCCGGTTTCCCTTCCGGTTGCCCGGCCGGGGGGTCTTTCAGTCCAAATCATTTACGAAACCAATTAAAGAGTCATCCAATGCCTTGGATGAACAATACTATAGTCAATACTCTATACTTATCAATATCAACAACCACATCTGACACTGTACCCTATCTAGGCAAGCAGATGAAAAACAGCGAGTATAAAGGTTCAGAGGTCAACTTAAGACATAACCTAAATACCAAAATCATATTCACAAGTATAAAGGTTCAGAGGCGACATCTTAACGCATAACCTAGATACCAAACATTCAGCAAGTATATAACACCACACCCCAACTCAGGCAAGTATATACAACATTCAGCAATATCAAACCATGACCCCAACTCAGGTATGGAAGAATACAAATACACACTACATGGGAAGACTCATATGACGACTCCATTATACAACAACAGCACGTCTACTTAGCCTCAGCAAAAACAATCCCCTGGTAGAACGATCGAAACGATACACGGTCCTAGTCTAAATCTGGCCAGACTCTCGAGGTATAATCCTTCCTCGATTCGACAAGTATCCCCAAACCTAGGATACCCCCAAGACTCAAACTAGCTAGGGACGAGATACCCCCAACTCAGAGCGGACTATTTGAAACCTGGTCGTCAACGCGCATGAGACGGTCATACCAAGACATAATACAATCTTGGTGAGACAAGAGTCATATAACAGCTCATAGTATTCATCCACATGCATAAACACGCCTCAAAACCAAAGGCATACCAAAACTGTGACCTAATCCAAATCACAGTTCCATAACTCCCTTTCTAAGACTTACTCAATTCTTACCCAACATACAAATGATGAACATTCAAACCGACACTTAATTGACCCCGGGAATTAAGCCGAGGGAGAGTCGGTTTCCCTTTCGGTTGCCCGACCGGGGGGTCTCTATCCTCACCCTATTCCCGAACCCAATATAGTGCCGCCCGAACCTCGGGGACTCCAAACATGCATACGAAGCATACGGAAAAAGAATCAATGTAATCCGACTTGAAAATCAAAAGTTATGAAGCAAACAATACGATCAGGGGCTCCCAGCCGGTTGGCCAGAGGCGGCCGGTCAACCGGCTGAGAGTCCTTTACTCTCAGGCCGACAACATACAAAAACAACATAAAAGGGCTCCCAGCCGGCCGGCGGCTGCCGGTCCACCGGCTGGGGACCCCTTCTTCCTTTCTCGCGAAATGACAAACAAGAACAACAATTGGGACTCCCAGCTGGCCGGCCGGCTGCCGGTCCACCGGTTGGGGATCCGTTCCCAAAATTCTCGAAAAACTGAACAATGCAAAGAGGGACTCTGAGCTGGCTGGTCGGCCGTCGGTCGGTCGACCGGCTCAGAGCCTCTGATCACGTATTTCGCAATTACGCCATTTTCAATCCGTTCAATACTTTACCGATCCGTCTTAAACATGATTTTACGCAACAACACAACATTTCCCACATGTATACGACATCAATTAAACATAAGAACATGTATACAAACATCCAATCCAAGAGTTAACAAGAAAATCCCAAATAAACCGGTCTTAACATGTATACCCTTTAATCCACTTTCTCATCAAATTCTTCCTCAAATCTTCACAAAAATCAGTTTATATAACCATATAAGAACATTCAGAACTCAAAGACTATACTAACATTCATCAAACACAACCAAAATCACATAATGTGCTAATTTAGACAAAAGGCCGAGTTACTCGTAATCGTCACCTTTACTCCGCGAATTCACCGGGTTCCTCTTCAATGATCACAAGCTCTTCCTCCGGGTTACTACAAGCACCACCTAAAAGCACAAAAACACCCATTAGGAGGCTAATTTCGTGATTAGGGCAAAACAGTCCCGAAATGAAGTTTCACGAAACTGGAAATGAAAGTTATAGAAAGATCATAAATCACGCGAGGATTCCGAATATGTAAATTTTACCTCGATACGAGTTCGGGAAGGCCTTGAGATGATCCTTTGAAATTTCGTAAAGAAGGAGAGAAATGGAGAGTTTAAGTCACTGTGTTTGTGTTTTAGGGTAAAATGAAATGTCGATGGATGAAGGAGGAGGGTTGTCCTTTTACTTAACGAATCGTGTTTGCTTTATTTAAGTGAAACGGAAATATGAGACGGGATGTTATCAAATAAATGAGGCGTCTTAAGATTAAATGATTTTAAGACGAAACTTAACGGAAATCTTAAAAATATAAATTACGATTATTATTAAAATATTACTTCCTCCATTTTTATATAATGTACCCATTTTATTAAAATACTACACTCATATATTCAGCAAATGGGAACATTATATAAAAACGGAGGATAGTATTAAATTCCGGAAATCACTTTATTTTAATAAAATACTCCTTAGGAAAATACGGGATGTTACACCAAGTAATAATAAGTAATTAAATAAAATCAAAATCATTAATCAAAGAATACCAAAAAAGAAAAATTTTAAAAAAGAAAAATAAAAATTTTAAAAAGAGAAATAAAAACAAAAACTAAAGAACTAAAAAGCCATGTAATTTAAAAAAAAAAGGAAAAAAGGAAAAAAGAATAAGTAAAGGAAAGAAAGGAGGAGAAATTGAACAGCAACAGTGAACAACAACGCTGCCGCACTATGTCGGAATATCCAACGGACGCTGACAATCCAGAAATCCAATAGATGACAAACAACTCAGAATTTCGATACCGACAACCCAGAGACGCCAACCACCGTGCATCATCAGCCACTGGGTCATCCACTACCCACAAACCGTAATTAACATTGACTATTTGACTATGTAATTAATTTCAGTAAATATAAACTTAATAAATTCAACTAAACGTATTAATAATCGTTAATAAAGCAACATTACTTTAAAAATTAGAGAATTGTAATCCGTTGTTTAAGTTTTTAGACTAATTAAATTCAATTTTTGGGTAAATATGCATATATGAGAGTTGTTTTGTTTAGGTTGAGCACAAAGGGTTTAGGTTTAGCAAAAGGATAACATATGGAAATTTTATGAAAAAATGCATGTGAAAGAGTAAAGTCCGTATGTGAAAAAGTAATTCCGTACTACTATACTACTACTATAATTAATAAGCAGCGATTTCAATTGCACAAATTCTCGTTTGTACTGCAATATCCGTCGACAGTTTGTAACGAGTCAAATAAAACTCATTTGAGGAGATAAAGGCAAAGCATTTGTGATTATTTATGCACTTTTATTTTTGTCTTATCTAAATAAATAGGTATATTTGACCCGTCGTAACTTATGACTGATATACCCGTTATAAGAGAGACTTAGGAGGCGTTTGGTTAAGGGTCTATAAGAAAGGGGAAGGGAAACAAAGTTACTGATTTCCTTTGTTGCTGTTTGTTTGACACAATCAAATGGAATTGAACTCCCTCCCTTACCCCTCAATCCTTCTAATTCCTTACCCCCACCCAGATTTCATTACCTTTGTTACCCTTCAACCACTTTCTTCACCTACCACCACACTTACAACTACCACCACAATAGCCACCACCAAACCACCACTATGACGCAACCGCCACCCCCGCCGCCACCCCCACCACTACCGCCGCCGCCGCCGCCGCCATAAAACCCCCACCACCGTGACACCCCCACCACAATCACTACCATGACACTCCACCACCATCACCATCGTGACCACCGCCACCACCGACCTGACATCTCGACCACCACCATCGCCACCACCGCCATGATACCTCCACCACCATCACCGTCGTCGCCACCACCACCGTCATAACACCCCACCACTGCCATAACACCATCATCATGCCACCTTCACCATCGTCATGCCACCTTCACCACCATCACTGCCACCAATAAATAAGTGGTTGTTTGTGGTGGTGTGTATTAGAAGTAGGAGTGGGTGTGAGTGGATTATTAGTTATCTTTCTTAGAGTAACCAAACAACCAATCAAGTTTTAGGTAATCCATTTTCTTTCCCCCTCTTACCCTTTCTTATTTTCTTTCCCTTTCTCTGCAAACGCCCCCTTATTGTCTCAGTTGAGTCATTTGGCTTCTTATTAAAGTGTTACACGTTCAAGTGAATTCAATGGAACCGGGTTTAAGCAACTCGATCTCCGTATTTCATTGCAACGATGAGAATTATAGAATTTGGCCTTACGTATCAAAACCAGAATTGTAAACAGCAAGTCTCCCTTGTAACGGGTATATTCGTCACAAACTTGCGACGAGCAGTATTATTCATATGAGTGAATAAGACAAAACAGTTTGCTATTTTCTAGGCATTCTGATTTTGTTTTATATACCCCACATGGGTATTACTTGACCCGTCGCAAGCTTGCGACGGATATGCCCGTGACAAATGAGAATTTATGAATCGTAAAAAGACTTGGACTAATTCGATAGAAAAACAAATTCATGAATTTTAATTAATCAACATATTTATGACTTGTTTGAATTGATATGAAATTTAAGATCTATAATTGAGATTTTTGGAAATAACTTGATTAGGTTGTGGCTTGTGAAAGCCGGAGATAAAAATAGATCATCTAGGTTTGTCTTTTTAGGGAATGCATGGGTACATCTGTACTTGACAAATTTCTAAAAAAGATCATATATGATTAAGTAAATCATTTGTATCCATGTAAGTGTAATTACGAAAAAAAACTTCTATTTGAATAATGTATAGCTAAAATTTTAGAGAAAAAGTATTAAACATCGTGTATGTATGTATTACCTCCAACTCTTTTAGTTTTTGAGTTTATATGTATTTTTTTGGAGTATTTAAAATTTCTAAGATCTATAATATATTTTGGTGGCAAAACTCAAAATTAATTAAATTTATAAGTATGCTGTATTTTCTTTGTGTAATGTTTAACTGGACGAGTTTAAAAACTTTAAAGTAAAACTCACTTTTAAAAAATAAAATTAAAAGAAGTTTCATAAAATTCACGAAAATTTTACAATAACACTAGGTGTTACAATGCATTTCTTTTACGTAGAATATTAAACTATTAATGATTTTTTAACTGTATAACTGTATTATCTATCAAACAAAATTGATAAATCTGTTTTTATATCTTATTCATTAAAGCAACAATTACAGAGCTGCTGTATCGCTTAAAGTACATTATTTTTTTTCTTAGTGGACCCCACAATGTTCCCCACTAACTCTCCCATATTTTTATTGCTTTTATATAGAGAATTCGTGATACAGCAATTAAGTTGAACCGACGTGTGGTCGTGTTAGATATTTGAAAGCAACAAACTAATTTTGTTGATATCATATAAACGAAATAAATTAATAAAATTAAAATTTAGGATTACATAATTATTTAAGTAAATACAAAATGATAATTCTGTATGACGGGATACGTTCATTCAGCCAACAACGCGGCCTAATTTAAAATAAGACAAATATTTTTTTTCTATATTACTTGCATAATCAGAAACGAGTGAATTAAAATAGAGTATACAATTTGAATGAATTACGTGATATTATTACATCATAGTACAATAATACTAGAACTAACATCATATATAAGCCAATCATGAAATTAAATTGCGTTATAAAATTAACGGTGATGTAAATCAAGAGTTGGAAAATATAGGAAAAAATAGAAAAAAAACAGAAAAAAATAAAAAATAAATTAATTCAATAGGGTCAAAATCTTAAAAAAATTACAAATGAATATTAATGTAATAAAAATAATCAAAATTATACTGCACCAAAAAAATAATTGAAAATTTTAAATAAAAGAACATATTGTTCTATAAAAACAATAGTTTATAAAATATATAAATTCATAGATAGGCTTTTTTTCATTTGATTATTTGAATGAACACATTACTTAAATGAAAAGTAATTAACTGACTTAGGTCGTAATTAATCGCAACAATATAAAAAAACACATAAAAATATTTGAAAATAAATTTGAAATAAGCAAACATTGAACTAAAATATCGCAACACTTTTTAACTAATACTCCCTCCATTCAACTCCACTTAATACATTTACTTTTTCACGTTTACCAACGTACGTTTTACGTGCTTAATATCTTTAGCTACGTATTTGTAAAAATTATAAAAGTTATATATTATCAATGTACTCGTAAAGACGAAATAAACAAGACCTCACATGCAGGGGCGGAGCCAGGACTCGACACTATAGGGCTAAATTTAATTAACATACAAACACATTTTTTTGGTACAACATTTTGTGGAACCGGTATCTGAGCTATATTACTGATCAAAATGATAATGTATTCAATTCCGTTTACGAGTAAAATATTTATTTATTTTAGAAGTTCTTCCCAATTGACAAGAATCTCTTGTTACGTTCAATCATCCATTAATATATGCTACAAAAAAAATTAATATAATATCAATACTTTTACAAAAAAAATTAACACATTTCCCAAATTAAAAGATATTTTAATTACTAAATATTTTGAAATTGCTAAAAAATACTCATCTCTTTCATAAAAAAAACTATATGCTTTTGTAAGTCGCTTGTTGTAACTGAATTACTTTATATAATTATAAAATTATCCGACTTATATATTTCTGTAAAATCAAAGTCAAATATATAGCCCGCAAGGGTGGAGTTTAGTGGTTAAAACTAGACCTGGCAAACAGATCGGGTCGTGTCGGGTTCGTGTTCGTGTCACATGTAAACGGGTCACAAAACATCTAACCCAAACCCGACCCAATTAAATTTTGTGTCGTGTTCGTGTCGACATGGGTCATCAAGCCTCAACCCTAACCCGTTAATTTCGTGTCGGGTTCGTGTCGTGTTTTCGTGTCATGTCCATATTTGGAAAGTTTAAGTATATTTATGTGATGGAGGATAAAAAAAATTCCGATTAATTTAGTAAACAGGTCATTCGTGTTTGGTTCGTGTTTAAAGAGCTCAACCCAAACCCGACCCAATTAAATATCGTGTCGTGTTCGTGTCGACCCAGTTACATAAATGGGTCATTAAGCCTCAACCCAAACCCGCTAACTTCGTGTCGGGTTCGTGTCGTTTTCGTGTCGTGTTATAATTTGCCAGCTCTAGTTAAAACTTGGGTGAAATTCTCAGGAGACCCAGGTTTAAGTATCCCAAGAGCAAAATCTTCTCCAAAAAAAGAAAGACGTCATATATGAAAATGAAAAAAAATTGCTAGATGTAGGATTCGAACACATGACATCCGGATATACAAAAAGCTTATTGTAGTCCCCAGAACCAAATGTGCTATTGTAATGATATGATTTTATGAACAATAAATTTTATTTTATCCTAAATTCCTATAGGGCTATAGCCCATGGAGCCAATGGGCTGGCTCCGCCCCTGCTCACATGAATATATTTTTTTCTTATGTATTGGGAGAAAATTGAAGTTGAAGGTTAACATGTGAATAGTATACAAAAAGCAAATGTATTAATTGGAAAAAAATGGAGGAAGTACAAAATAAGCGAAAAAATGAAGACTAAAAAAATTATTTAAACTGATAAAATAATAATAAAAAAATCCATACATGTGATGAGTATCATATTTCAGGGTAATTATTAGTCATGAAGTATAATACGTGAAAGAGTGATAGACACTAATAGTTGATTGGTAATTAAAAACATAATGTATTGGGCTAAACAACCACTTTCTTATGCTTAAAGGGATCATATTTGACCTTTTTGATGTTAAGATGGATATCTTCTTCTTAAGAGAGACTTACCTATTTTTTTTTGCATGGGTTATTACTTTCCACATAGTACAAGTTTGGGTCGGAGATAGTGTTTGATAATTATTTTATGGAGTAATTGTTTTTTCAAGTATTGGTAAATATGAATTATTATTTACAATCTTTTTAACAATAATTATTCACGTAATTTTTCTAACACATGAAAACATATGGTATTTCTTATGTAGTGCATGTTAACGAGAGTTATGAAGTATTCTAATTTTGTTTCATTTACTAAGTAACAATTTGTACAAGTCTATTCTAATTTTGTTCCATTTACTAAGTAACAATTTATACTAATTGAAAATTGAGTTAGAATTTGCATTTTAAGATACCTACGGGTCAAAAGTTTTATTTTGCCTTGTGCACGGGTGTAATTAAATGAAAAAATAGTTTAACAACTTGTAATTTCACTAATTCTATGATAATTTCCGCATGAATAATTTTGTTTTATATATATAAGTCAGCCTTTTATAGGCCGCCGCCTAAATAACAACGCCTAATTAGAAATTCAAATTTAGCTAACAAGAGTGCGTATCTTACTATAATAATTACTCCACCAATTAACACTATTTTATCATTTTATACTAATTGCATGTGAAATTTTCAAATGAAATTCATAGTCTTTTTTATTAACCAATTATTACATTGGCCAACTAAATTGTCAAATAACAAGTAGCGGGAATATTATTACTTTAGTTTAAAACTTAATTTACGCTTACTATTTTTTATAATAACTTCTTAAACAACATACCCGTGCAATTTGCACGGGTTTAAAACTAGTTTACTAACAAATGTTTGCACCATTGTCCACAATATGGTAGAATTGCCTTTGTCATACAATAATTTTTGTATAAGTCTAATTGTTATTACAGTTAAAATTGTCTATAACATCCCTTTTTCACTAGAATATTCGGTATCCAATTTATATGGAATAATCTATTTATTAAAAAAATTGCATCTTATTTATTAAATCAAACAGGTCCGTGTCACATCATGTGGTTTAAAGTAATAAAGTGTATATTCACTACTACAAATTCGGGCAATAACAACGATCTTCAACAACGCTTATTCATGAAAATTAGGAAAACCCGTTGTCGAATGGATAATTATGTTGCCGCGGAATTTTATTAAAACTTATAACAACGGGTTTCTTATATGTTGACCGTTGTTATTAGTTTTAACAACGGGTAAAACTCTAAGACTGTTGTTAATAGATAAACTAATAACAACAGTTTACTCTGTAATACATTATAGCCGTTGTTATTAATTTGGCGCAAAACTAGTGAAAAGTAATAACAACGGTTTTTATAAAACCCGTTTTTATAAAATTTTAACAACGGTTGTCATTGGAACCGTTGTTAAAGAAATTAGTAAAGATTGGAAAAGACGTTGTTAAAATATAATCTTATAACAACGGTTTTATTGTTAATAACCGTTGTTAAAGATGTATTACAGAGTAAACTGTTGTTATTAGTTTATACTACTGTAAAGTAATAACAACGGTTCTCAACATGCAACCAAAAGCTAAAGAAACCTTAATATATTGCAAAAGACATTGCAGAAAATAGAAGACATTGCACAAAATAAGTACAGAAGACATTAATATTGCAATCAGAAGGATGACTTACGAGTCACATTTAATATTAATAAACCTTTGTACATTTAATATTAATGATAAACATTATACATTGCAGCATTTATGGGAAAATCCTAGGACTAATGGAAATGCAAGCCCAGTTGATGTGCAAGAGAATGAAGATATATAAATCTTATACATTGTAGCATTTATGGGAAATCAGACGTAAAATAAACAGGGACAATCCCTGTTATGCGTAAAAAAAATCTTCTCAAACTGCCACCAACCACGCCACACTGGTTGACTGATAACTTCTAGGTTATTCTCCTCATATTTTGCAATAACTGACTAAATATATGCAAAGACTTGCCTTGCATGTGGGGATAATGCTGGAAGACCAGGACGTAACATATCTCTCGCTTCAGTCAAGCGGCGAGTATCAGGTCGTCGAGGGTATGAATGTGATGATGATGATGACGCTTGGTTGACTAACCAGACTGCTTCACGCCTCTTGATCCAGTAATCACGTTGATGTTCGAGGGATGCTTTCATCAATGGGTTTTCGGCTACAGGGCCTGCGAGAAACGTCTCAACTTCTGCTATTTGCTCTGAAAGTCATCCTTTGTCGTTGATAAAAGATGGGTTCATTGCCATTATTTTTTTTTTCAGATTTGGGCTTGTGATTGTGATTTTATATTAATAGAAGAGTTCCATATTTATAGGCAGTGAAAACAAATTAGGCGGGAAAATAAGTAACTTTTACCGCCAGTTTATAGACAATCATTAAACATTGTGATAACTTTTAACAACGGTTTTAAAGAAAATAACCGTTGTTATAACTTTCAACTTGGACTTTTATAAACGGGTTTGAAGGACATACCTGTTGTTAAAAGTAATTTTTATTTTTACCGTTAGTTTATATGCATGTTTTTAACTTAGACTTCAATATGCAATGTTTTCATCACAAAAACTATAAAGACTTAAAAAATCACTTCCCCTTCCATAAAAACTATAGAGACTCGAAAAATCTTTTCCCCTTCCACAAGAAATATGGATCTTTATGTTAGGAATCAACTTGTTGATCTTAAAAAGAAATATGAATCACGCATTGTTCATCTCCATGCAAGGAGTTGTCTGTCGTTAACACCTTAGATAAAGATATAGAGACTAAAAAAAACCATTCCTGGTGTCGTCAACCGCCTGTTGGAGTTACTGGACGAGGCCAATGAGTCTACGTTGAAGGCACTTGAAGAAGCTAAGGCTAGTAGGAAGATGTTTGAAGATAAGTTAGTTTATTTGGAGAAAATAATTAGGGGAAGACGATGAAAAGCTCTTGTAAAATCTGGTTACCTAATTGATATCAATTGTTTTATGCTAAATCAACTGTTTTATGATTGATATCATTTTTTCTTTAGCAATATAGTTGATTTCAATACGCAATGTTTTATTTTAATCATATTCGTTAAATTATTAACAATTTAAAAATGAATTGATTTTCCAGGAAATTAAAAATCCGTTGTTATTGCCTAATATATATACAGCAGAAACATTGTGATAACTTTTAACAACAGGTCCTTTGTAAATAACGGTTGTTGAAAATAATAACAACGGTATTTATCAGTATAACCGTTGTTATTGCCTTTTTTTTATTATTCGAAGATATTGCGTTACAATCCAAACCTGTAAATATACAATAGCAGAACAACTGTTGTAACATCCCGTATTTTCGTAAAATCTAATTTAAGCGTTTTTAATTATTTTAAATAATAAAATAATAATTTAGTGATTTATTTCGAAAGACTTTAATTTAATAAGTAAGATCCGTCTTAAGAACCTCCAGTCCTTAAGACGAATACTAACTTGGCATTGTTTAAAGATCCGACTTAAATAACCGTTCTTATAATCCGACCCGTTCTTTTAATACGGAAAGGACACCACTTGTGTACCCTACTTAAATAAGATGTCGACATAATCATCCTTCATCTTCAACATTTCATTTTTTCACAGCAAACACCATTTCTCCTTAAACCTCCTTAAACCTCTCTTTCTTTTGTAAAATTCTCCATCATCCGTTCTTCAAATCGCAAAAGTAAGTACGTTTTCGGAATCCTCGTACGATTTCCTAGTCATCCATCACTTTCGTTTTTCATTTTGTCGACTTTGAAAAACGGGCTGTTTTCTCCTAATTCCGTTTTAAGGGCTTAAAATCCGTTTCTATGCTTGTAGGTGTTGGCTTGGAGGATCCAGAGACCGATAGCTACGTTGTTGAAGACGATCTTTAGCCGGATTAGCTTGAGAGGTGACGATAATGAGAAACTCGGCCTATTTGTGAATATTAGCACTTTTGTTGTTGATCTTGTTATGATTTCTGAATTTGGTTTAAGTTTGATGATTTACGGACTTAGTAACATGTTTAGGATTGTTCCCATGTGTGGAATTCATGCCCTTTGATGTTGAAACATGGTTATATGTGATTTTCAGTTTTTCATAATTTTAAGACGGATACTTAGTATAATTACTCAAGGATTGTTATGGGATTTACGTGCTGGTAGATTAGTGATTTTTGGTGTTTGAAATTGTTGGGAAACCTTTAATGGTAGTCTTGCTTGAATTGTTGAGTCGATTATCGAAGTTTTCACATGTTGCGTTTTTGCGAAAATGCGTTACAGGCTCTTTGAGCCGGTCGACCGACCGGCCGCCGGTCGACCGGCTGGGAGAGCGACTTGGGTATTTTGCGAGATTTTTAGAATTCAGGCCTTGGGACTGCCAGCCGGCCGACCGGCTGCCTGCCGACCGGCTGGTGGTCATTTTCCTTGTATAGTGCGTTCTTGCGTAAACCATAGCTAGATGGGAGCCCAGCCGGCAGACCGGCCGCCTGCCAGCCGGCTGGGAGTGCATATGGGGATGGATACGAATTTTAGTAAAAGCTAGGGAATGGGGTTTCCAGCCGGCCGACCGGCTGCCTGCCGACTGGCTGGGAGTCCTTCTTGGTGTTCTCGGTTTTTGAAAAGAGGTGTAGGCTGAGGGATCACCAGCCGGCCGACCGGCTGCCTGCCGACCGGCTGGGGACCCCTGTAAGCCATTTTGAGTTTTTGGAAATTAAGTCGTAACTTTCAAACGGTTGATCGGTTTTGATTGAAACTCGTTTTGTATGCCTGTGACATGTATTTGAGGTCCCCGGTGTACGGGCAACATCATATTGAGTTCGGGAACGGAGTAAGGATAGAGACCCCCCGGTCGGGTAACCGAAAGGGAAACCGGCTCTCCCTCAACTTAGTTCTCGGGGTCAATTAAGTGTTGATTAGAGGGTAAGAAAAGTAGAACTAGTGTTTAGTTCATAGACTTTGGTTGATATTGCGTTGATGCGTATTAAGTTATGCCTTAAGCTGGCCTCTGAACTTAATACGTGAGTTGTTTGTCATATATGGGGATATGCCTTAAGCTGGCCTCTGAGCCCTATATGTGTATGTTTGTCGTGTCTGGAACATGCCTTAAGCTGGCCTCTGAGTTCAGACATGTGTGATAGTGATCGCGTCAGAATATGCCTTAAGTTGGCCTCTGAGTCTGACGAGTAGAGCAGCTGCACAACGGGGTAGCTAAGGAACTGACACCTTGCCCGGAGTGCAGATGTTTGGTGCTAGAACATGCCTTAAGCTGGCCTCTGAGTTTAGTACCTTGTGATGTGGTGAAGGGACATGCCTTAAGCTGGCCTCTGAGTCCTCTACTTTTGGATGCTAGTCTATGCCTTAAGTTGGCCGCTGAGTCTAGTGTCTTGCTGATTGGCAGGTCCATGCCTTAAGTTGGCCTCTGAGTCCTTGCTTGCTGATGTTTGGTGTTTAGGTTATGTCTTAAGTTGACCGCTGAACCTTTTCACTTGCTGAACGTTTTGGTATTAGGTTATGTCTTAAGTTGACCGCTGAACCTTTTACTTGCTGAATTTATCTGCTTGCCTTGAGTGGGTACGTGTCAGATATAGATATCTATAGTGATGAGTAAATGTATATCTGTTGAGTTATGGTTTGATCATCCAAGGCATTGGGTGACTCTTAGTTCGGTTTCATAAATAGTTGGATTGAAAGACCCCCCGACTGGGTAACCAGTAGGGAAACCGGCTCTCCTTCCTATTTGTTTATGAAGTTGGTTGAGAGTCGTGCACAGTAATTGCATTTTAGTAAGAGATCAGATAATGAGATGTTTATGCTTCACATGTTGATATATGTTGGAGTGTTCTGTATTGTTTTATGTGTTACGTGTTGTCACAAAAGGTGGCTAGGAGAACTCTAGTCACTCCCCACTGATTGTGGCGTACATGTTTTCATGTATGTAGGTACATGCAGGTTTGGAGATCGGGGTTACAGGAGAGCTAGCGAGTGATGAACCCTTCATCAGTTGACTTACCCGTTTACGCTTAGCTAGACTCTTAGACTTTTGTTGCTTACGTTTTGGTGCCTGTAGGGATGTTCCATCCCAGGCTGTGTATATATTTCATTACCGTACTTAGAACTGCTACTTATCTATTGTTGTTTATATCAGTTCTGTTTCCAGTTTCAGTTTAAAGCTTCTCGCATGTTAGTTTAGTTTGTTAAAAAGTTTTAATTCCGCTGCATTTTTGGTACTTTGTATGTTTTTATTTCCGCTTTCGCGAGGGGTTTTATAACTGTAACAGCAGAAACATGCAACCAAAGCAGAACCAGAAACAACAACAACATAAGCCACTATATACTGAATGACCAAAAGCTAAAATTGGGAATCTTCAACAATGACCAAAGATAAGGAAGATATATAGTATTTATTTAAATTAAATTAAACAAAAAAATAAACGCATATATATGCCAATACCTTACATTATAACAACCTCAGGATCGGGGACGTTTCTTGCCCAACATAGTTTCTTCGTTAACCCAAATACCTTCACCTTGACCACCAAAACATATAAATTCTTGCAATGTTATCATCATCAGTGTCAACATCGTCGAAATAAGATACAGTGGTAGAGTGATTCATTCCCTCAAATATTACGACATCCTGATCATCATCACCATTATCGGGAGCACCCCATCTACTCCTTATAGATAGTACAACATACCACTTCTTATCCATATATAGGATCGGTGACATATAACACTTGTTTAGCTTGAGATGCCATTATGAAAGGATCATCCTTATTATTGCCAACTTTATCCAAATTGACCAACGTAAATCCCATTTTATCATTTCGAGCACAATTGTTTTTGTTATCAACCCAATTACATCGAAATAGAGGTATTGTGAAATCAATGTAATCTAATACCAATATTTCTTGAATAACACCATAATAAAGGCATTTTTCCCAAATAGGTTTTTTTACCTTTTGAAGTAGCGAAGTGTATTGCCTCAAATTCAGAACTGACACCACTATTTTGCATTGTGCTCAATTCATCGTGTTCGCGGGTGTAAAAAGTATATCCATTAATAGAAAAACCGCTGAAAAAGTGGCCCTGGCATTTGGACCTAAACCAAGACGTGGTAACCTAGGAGAGATGTCATCACCATACAAATTCTTATACTCCAAGATAATATTCCTAAACCACTCTCCAAACGTCTTCTTATGCTCGTTTGCAATCCACATCTCGCTCTTGTTTGGGTGATTGTATTTGAGCTCATCTTTGTGTTGTAGAATATAAGGTTGCACCTCATCTTCGTTGTTTAGCACATACGTATGTACTAAATACATCATGTCGCGTGTCACAATTTTTTCAACCCGGCCCCTAATACGTGTACCGGTCATCCGGTCACTATGACGATTCTTTGGAACGCCAATTAACTCCTCATGGGAGAGATGAGCGTAACAATATGCAAGTGCTTCGTCTAAAATAGCGCGTTCAGCAATATAAACTTCTGGACGATACCGATTAGATGTATAGTCCTTGTACACTTTCATCAATCTTTCGAAAGGATACTGGTATCTCAAGTACATGAGCCCAAGGTACAAAATCTCTCTAACCAAGTTAGTGGTCACATGTATCATGATAGTGAAGAAAGAGCGTGGAAAATACATTTCAAACTGACAAAGAGAGGTAACAACGAGGTCCTGCGATGAATCCGCATCATCGGGATCGATGACTTTCTCACATATGGACTGGAAGAAGAGACATAATCTAGTTATAGCATATCGTACATTTTCAGGTAAAATGGAACGAATAGCCACGGATAGTAATTGTTGCATCAAAATGTGACAATCATGTGACTTTAACCCGATGAGTTTTAGGTCTTGCATCGACACAAGGCTTTTGATGTTCGACGAATAACCATGTGGCACTTTAATTCCATTCAACCATGCACATAACTCTTTTTTCTTATTCCGTGAAAGATTATAAGTTGCTGGCGGTAAAAATGTATTATTACCTCTCTTCTGTGGTGCCAACTCTAGCCTAATACCCATCATTTTCATATCTTGCCTAGCTGCGGCGTTATCCTTTGTTTTAACGGAAACATTCAGGAGGGTATTGATAATATTAACACAGACATTTTTCTCAATGTGCATGAAAGCAAGGCAATGTCTGACCTCCAGGTCAGGCCAATATGAAAGTTTATCAAAAAATATGGATCTTTTCTTATACCCACGAGTAGACAATTTAGAGTCGTTCTTCTTCCCATATTTTTATCTTAATATGCTTTACTTTCTGATAAATTTCATGCCCACTCAAAATTCTAGGAGGTTGACGAAGTTCTTGATTTCCGTAAAATATTTTTTGCTGCTTGCGATAACAATGGTCAGGATCCAAACCCCTCTTATTTCTTAAATACACATATTTACGAGAACACTTCCAGTATTCAGACTCGATATACTCCATCCCCACATAATGGACAAGCCTTTTTCCCATGCACAGTACCACTAGAAAGGTCGCCATAAGCGGGATAGTCTGATATTGTACACAATAGCATCGCTCTCAAATTGAAAGTTTCATTCTTATATACATCAAATACTTCTATCCCACTATCCCACTATCCCACAAAATTCGCAAATCATTTAGAAAAGGTTCCAAATAGACATCTATATCATTTCCAGGTTGTTTAGGGTCGGAAATTAACAACGACAACATCAAATAATTTCTTTTCATGCACACATATGGAGGTAAGTTATAAATGGCCAACACTACTGGCCAAGTACTATTTTGGGTACTCATTTTTTCGTGTGGGTTCGTTCCATTAGTGGACAGCGCTAGACGTAAGTTTCTAGGTTCATTGCCAAACTCGGGATATTTAGCGTCGAATGATTTCCATTGCATACCATCTGTCGGGTGTCTTAGCTTCCCATCATTTATTATTTCAGATTCATGCCAAGTTAACATTTTTTAATCATCACTATTCGCATACATCCTTATGAATCTTGGTATAATTGGAAAATACCACAACACCTTAGCCGAGATCTCTTCCTTATCCTTATAACGCCACTAAAAAAACCGGACAATTGGATAAGTTTTGATATGATTTTCAATACAATACGCAGTCATTTGGACATGCATGTATTTTCTCATATTTCATACCCACTCCTCTAATTAGTTTTTTAGCCTCATATGTCTTAACGGGAAGAACATTACCATCTGGAAGCATGTCGTTTATCAAGGCTAAGAAAATAGTGAAACACGTGTCACTCACCCCATTTGCCCCCTTGATATTATACAACTTCACCACAGCCGACATTTTTGTGTACTTAGAACCAGAGTGCAGAGGCGCTTCAGACTCGCACAACTTCTCATACATGTTGTCAAGGTCATCCAAATTAATATTGTCATCTTCAAAACCATTCGACTCATCATCTTTTTCTTCATTAGCTGCAGACCCAACATTCAACTTGTCTGCTTCAACTCAACATACTCGGCAAACTCTGGATTATCAGTTAGTCTTTTGTATACCTCAAGATCATCTTCTTCAAACCTATTCTCTTGCTCTAACGATTCCCCGTGAAAAGTCCAATGGGTATATGATTGGCTAATTAAAACTATACTTTTCTAGGTAAATTTTAACGTCCGGAAAAGCCATACTTGCGATTTTATATGATTTGAAGGCCGTTAGCGCAAGAAATCGTGCTAAAATTTCAAACAGATTGATAGAAGACCAACCCGTAAGTAGCATCGATATATTTCATTTATTTAATCATACTTGGACTTGATGATAAACATGTATACATATATTAGTTTTGAGTTAATGTGTAGGTGTGAAAGGGAGTGACCGACTTGGATCGACACATAACTTATAAAGAAGGGCACACGCCTAAAGGATCCAAAACCTGTAGCAAATATGATGAAGACGTCTTGGCCAACATAGTAAGTTATGACGATATACTTTATGTTTATTGTTTAATTCTTACGCGTATTTACGTATGTCTGAAGTTTATTTAAAATATTATAGGAGAATGTACTCAAGGACGTTGCCGAAGGGAAATTCACTCTGAATGGTCGTGATGACGTTCTTGCTAGAGCGATCGACCGACACGAGCATCCAGGTCGATTGAGTTGCGTCCCATTACATGTCGGAGTCACAAAATATTTTGGGACAATTACCCCGAAAAAGAAGAAAAAAAATAAGGGTAGACTGACATGGTACCATTTTATAATGTCGATTAAAATTCACATGTTATTGTTTTAAACAAATTGCTTAAATAATACATTTTTTGCATGCAGGTTCAGTTATTGGCTTCCGTGATACTAAAAATGAATTCTGGAGGCAAGCCTACCGAAGAAAAATTGAAGATCATGGAGGATGTCATTAAAGAGGGTAAGGTGCAACAGACGATCGGTCAAGAAGCAGAGAACACTATTACCTTGCCAATAATACATGGGGAAGTATTGATCAACAAGAGTCAGAAAGAGGTAGTCAGTGCTGCTAAAGTTATAATACCTAAAGCCGATAAGGTAAATATGACTTCAGTATTTTAATACCTAAAGTCAGAAAGATATCATCAATAATAGCTAAAGTCAGAAAGAGGTACAGAGTTCTGCATTTGTTCCTTTCCAGCGAAATGTTAGTTATACGTGATTGCAGCCTTACTCGGGATACACCATGGTTCCCAAACATTCTTACTGATAGCCTTTGGTTAATTTTATTAGGTAAATGAGTCTGAAGAGGGGGTGCATGTTGAGAAGACGGCTGAGAAGATGGTTGAGAAGACGGCCGACACATCACCTCCAAAAGAGGTCAAAAAAAAGAAGGAAGTTATTATTTCCGACTCTTCATCCGAGACATTTACTATGCGTGTAGCCCGGGGTTTCGTAGACATACACGACAAATCAGCGGAAAAGATCTTCGTTCATGGCGAACCACTTTTGCCGAATCATAGAAAAGTGGAGATAGCTGAAGTCTTTAAAGGTTATGAAACAATTCAACTGCCCGTCCCAGTTCGTGACGACCTTACAATTCTGGCAGATGCGGTTCATAGTTTGTCGAATAGCCTAGTCGTCACATTTTCACGTCTCGTCGTTCGTCTCCGACTCAACCGAATGCAGTCAGGGTTAGAAAAATACATCTATATATAATTATATATATATCCAGCCTTTTCTCTTTGTCCATCCCCTACATAATTAGTGAAATTTATTTTTGTTTTGCAGGGAAAAAAATACAGACGGATCAGCCTCAGTCGAAAGACATTCCTACTACTGCCTCATCATTGAAAGAGACGGATAAGGTTGATCACGCGATAGACAATAATCCTACAACCATCTCATTGAAAGATCAAGTTGTTGAGGTATTTAGTTAACTACTTCATCTTTTTAAATAGCTCCAACTGGGATATTTTTCGTTTGGATTAGTTTAGTTAAGTACTTAATTTTAGTTATCCATGCATGTAGGATGTTGTGATGACAAGTATCAGAAAAGAAAAATCGCATGATTTCCCCAAACTAAAAGATTTTAGATGTTTATCCACTACACGTTATATCGGGAACACTTGCATGCAAAATGTAAGAACGATAGCGATGAGTGATCTTTAGAAGGAGGTTCAAGCTCGCGTAAGGAACGAAGAATTGATAATGATTTCGCTCGAGGCTGATATTTTAGGGATAGAACGTTCAACACTTGTATCATGGGAGATTCTAGCCATTTGGGCTGGCCTTGAAGAGATTGATGTCCAACACCTATTTGTTTGGATGAAGTAAGTTTCTTAATAAATCATGCATTATTCTAATATTCTGAGTAAGATAGTGTTTTAAATACTAGAATTAAAACCGTAATGTAGCTACTTGAAATCTATTGTGATCCCCGCGAGCAAGATTCCACTTGATCAATACGGATTCCTGTGCCCTTATATTTTATCTACGGATATCAAGATGATTTTGTACCAACAACGGATATATTATATTGCTAGGGAATTGGCGAAAAACAAAAAGCTCATTTTTGCTCCTTTATAATGAAAGCGGGTAATATATAATTAATATTACGATTCCGAACACAATTGCATTTTTATATTTAATATATGTGCTTAATAATGATGATGTCTCTCGATCTATAGGACACATTGGGTGCTAGCAGCTATCATGCCGACCAAGAAGAAAGTCTTTGGTTGGACCCTTTGCATAGACAACCAATCGAGACCTTTAAGGAGTTGATTATTAAGTAAGTTTATAATACTGATTTGGCACATAAAGTTAAATTTCAATTATTATTATTTTCACTATGACACATATATTTATGTGAGTTTCTGCCTTTTTTTTTTAAGTGCCTTTGAAAAGAAAAGAGCTAACAAGGATCAACCCCGGAAAGATTCTGATGTCATTACATTTATTATGATAACAGGGGTACGTGCGCAAATACAATACCTTAAGTGCATGACATCTGTCTTTTTTAATTACGCATTAAACTAATTGGTAATTGCCTTCTCGTTTCTTCGTTTTTTATGTAATAATAGGTCCCTAAGCAGCCAGACAACGTACAATGTGGATACTACGTTTGTCGCTTCATGTTGGAGATAATTAGACGAAGATATCTCCTTATTCCAGTAAAGGTTAGTAATTTTTTGTAGTTAAATATATTTTTTTCATTAGAGCTGCTGTCTTTGCTGCTATATTGATGTTCTTATGCTACTGTTGTTACCCTAAGTCAATGCATGTCTTGTATGTATTTGTTTTATCCGCAGTATGTAATCAGCGAGCCACATGTCCCTGAGTACAAAAAGAACCAGATAGACGAGGTAAGAGACTTCTGGGGCAAATACGTCCTTGCATAGAGTATATGAAACTTAGAGCTTTAGAAGTGATCAGCTAGCTAGGGAATGCACAAAATGTAGGTAAAAATTTCATGTAAGTAAAAATTTTGGTTGTAGAAATGATTACAAAATGTAAGTAAGAATTTTGGTTGTATATATATATATATATATATATATATATATATATATATATATATATATATATATATATATATATACACACACACATATCATTTTGGTTGAAAGTGATCAAATTGTAAGTATGATGCTGCTGAAATTAAAGTGTTTTATGCGTGCTGCTGCTGCTGTTTTCACTGGCATGGGAACAAATACAGGATTTTCACTGGCTGCAGGGGAACAAATACAATTTTTTAAAAATGAATTATAAAATAAATAACAACGGTTATGATAAACAAACCGTGGTTAACAACTCTTTAGTAACCGTTTTTATTAACTATTTTCACAACGATTTTTCTAAACATAAGCGTTGATATATCTTTCCCACCAAAACTACTAACAATGGGTTTGAAACACATAACCGTTGTGATAATCTTCCCACCATAAATCATCAACACTTTCAAAAACACATAGACCGTAATAACAACGGTTTTTACCCGTCGTTAATACTTTTCATAACAGGTTTCTCAAAACTTACCCGTTGTTACATCTTTCCCGGCAAAACTACTCATACTTTTAACAACGGGTTTGAGATACATGACCGTTGTGATAACCTTCCCACCATAAATCATCAACACTTTCAACAACGCATAGACCGTAATAACAACGCCGGTTTTTTATCCGTTGTTAATACTTTTCACAACGGTTTCTCAAAACCTACCCGTTGTTACATCTTTCCCGGAAAAATTACTCATACTTTTAAACATCTTTCCCGGCAAAATTACTCATACTTTCCACAACGGTTGGATCCTAATAACAACGGTGTTTAGCCGTTGTTAATACTTTTCACAACGGTTTTGTTAATAAATAGGGACCGTTGGTAAAACCTTTAACAACGGAGGCTCTAACAATGTCCGCTTTTTTAGATAACAGCGGTTTTTAACCGTTGTTAAAGCCGCTATCTGTAGTAGTGATTTTTATTTTACCAGTCCGTTTTTCTTAAGACGGATGGACCCGTGGCAAACTTGCGACGAGCCACATACGTACCGTTTTATCCAAATATGGTATATTTTCTGCAATATAGTTGATGCTAGTGGGGTGTTGAGGTAATAAATAGATGTGACAACTTGGGTTAAAAAATTAATAAAATTTCCCCCCTTCCCCATGCACCTCATTACTTATTCAACAACTTTCCTCTGTCAAAATACAATTATTCATCCTATTTGAAATCAATTTAACATTTTCTCTAATTTCTCTACCGTCTTTTCTCTAAAAATCCTCTATGTTCTCAAACTCTTCATCTACCAAATCAATACTAACCCAAAACATAATAAACAAATATGGTAACAAAATAATCTGAAAACGTGTATATTTATATATTTTATAGGTTTTTGATTTTGAGATTAACAAAATGTGTTTATGTGCATCTTTTCTGGGTCACAATTTCAAATGTTTTGGGTTTTATGTGCTTATTTTCTGGATTTTTGTTTTTTTGGGTTGAAAATTTGTTTTTTGGGAGGATACTATAATTGGGGTTCATCTTGTTTCCTTTGTGTTTTCTGGGTTTTTTTGGCATATTTTGGGTTTAGGGTTATATATTTCAGATCTTATGGGTTTAATTTTAAAAGTGCGTTTATGTGCATGTTTTCTGGGTCACAAATTCAATTGTTTTGGATTTTATGTGCTTATTTTTTGGATTTTTGTTTTTTTGGGTTGAAAATGTATTTTTTGGAGGATAAGATTGATGTTTATCTTGTTGTATGTGTTTTTTTTTGGGCATTTTCTGGGTTTCTGGGTTTGAGGTTATATATTTCAAATCTTATGGATTTCTTAACTATTGTCGTCCTGCTCAAAATACTCCAAACTCTATTTTAACTACCAATATAACCAACTAAGGCTCTTATCCACTTTTATTATAATATATGTCCTACTAGCTGCTAAATAAGTGAAGAAATTTATAACTTTTCTTTAACCCGTCTTTCTCTTTTTACTTCTTTGTTAATCTATTCACCTAATCACACCATTAAAACATGCTACGATAAGTTAAAAAAACAACAAATTGTATTCAAAGCAAATGAGGGCATTAGTTGGTTATACTGGTAGTTAAAATAAAGTTTAGAGTATTTTGAGCAGTTCACTCATAGTTCAGAGTATTTCCATCAATTAATCCTTTAATTTAAAAAGTGTGTTTATGTGCATATTTTCTGAGTTTTTGTTATTTGGGTGAGAAATGTGTTTATAGGTTTCTACTTAACTTGTTTTAATTTAATTCAGCACAACCGATTCATTTTATTAGGTTTATTAAGGTGTACTTTTTTTATTTAACAAACTTTTATTGGTTTTTTCACCCCGTATGCATATAATTTTATTTAGTCTGTCATTTGAGTTGTCATATTATTGAGGATAGTAACATATTTAATTTAAGTGTCGACATGTTGATGAGTTTATCGAAATTCAGTAGTAGTATTAAATGTTACCAAATATCATTTTTTGTGACCTTTTTTTTACTAACATGATTTGGTTACTTAGTCTGTTTAAGTGGTGATAAAGCATTACTCAAGTTGAAATTTTGTTTGTCACCATTTTAAAGTTGTTTGTAAACATATTTTTTAGGAAAGCCAAATTACTAAATAGTTTTATGCTAATTTATTTTAATGGTTACATATTAAGTTATAATGAGGACATTTATTATGTTAACAAACTTGTATTCTTTGTTACAATTTCACATGTTGAGTTAAATTATGAATCTAATGATGAAAATTGCCAAGTTTTTGTGCCATATAAGATGTTCCTAAATATTAAGTGTTTGTAACATTTACATAAACTATTGACCTAAAGGATAATGATAAAGTTAGATATTAAATTACAGTTGTGACATGTTAATTCTAAAATGGCTGCATATTAAATATAAATATTGACATATGTGAATTTTATCATCATAACATATGTTAATAAAAAATGGTGACATATTAGACAAAAATAAAATGAATATGTCACCATTTTTATTCATAGGTCGCATTATAAGATTAAGCTAAATACAAGTTATAGTTCATATTACAAAGATGTTTACTTTATTGTTCAATATGTGACCAATTTAAAAATGATGTCATTTTTGTTGAATGATGTAAACATACAGTTGCATTAGGGAAATTTAATAAATATCACAACATGTTCATAAATTATTCAATATGTCACCATATGTTACCGTTTCACATAATATCATTAGAATATACAAATGAAAATAATTATCCTTAAAATGGTGATATACTTTATTATATTTTGGAACGTATTCATCTAAATTTTATCATGTGATAACTTGAAGAGCATAAATTATTATTTTCAGTCAATTAAGACGTGTGGGGTAAATAGAGTACAACATGTTAAATATGGTCACAAATATTTAGAAAATTGAAACATTTTTTCAATCTATTACATGTTTACTTAATTGATTAGTATCTTACCATCTCTCAAGATCTGTACAATCTCTAAAATTTATTACAAAGTACTTTAATATATAAAAAAGTGAACTCGATATGATGATATTGTCTTCTATTATTTAATAAAAATAATCAAATATAGCAATCGTAGGAAAAGAAAATGAACCAAAAATTGTATCAATCCGATTAAAATTGGTAACAATCACCAACAAAATTTCAAGACTATCAATTAAAAGTAAATTTAACAAAATTAACAATGGAAAAATAACTAAAAATGGTAATATCAAACTAAAATTGTAAAAATATCAAACTAAAAAAGGGTCATAATCATGAAATTACTTAGAAAATTTGATATAAAATAAATAAATGACAACATGACAAGATTTTGATCATGTCAACAAAAAATTATACTCCAAACAAATCTAAGAATTAAACAATTGGTGAAGTCTTTCTTGTCGCTGATTTCTTTCTCATGTTTATAATAAAAGTGATATTGTTGTGATTTTTTGTTAAGTTGTAAAGATGGAGATGAACACGGGTTTGAGTGTTTCATTTGAGTTTTTGAAAAATTGGGTTGTATTGTTCTTCGAATTGATGATGATTGATATTTTTAGAGAGAAAAGGGATGGTGAAGAGAGTATTTTTAGAGAAATGAAATAATGAATATTGAAGATAAGCGAACTCGGTTCAATAAATAACAATGGATTTTTATTTTGCATTTGAGATGAAAATGGTGAAAAGATAAAGAAGAAAAATGGATGAAGATGTTGATTAAGCCTATGCATGAAGAAGGTAGCCAGAATATTAAATGTTTCCCTTGGTTCTTGCTAATAATTTTAATTAAATAATCAAGATCGTACAAAGGGGGTACAAGTTAATTTAATAAAAAATGGAAGAGGTACACACTTTGCCCAAGACGTTCAGCCATCACCCATCAATTAATGCTTGACCCGATATCAAAAAGCAACAATATGGTATATATTTGACCCGTCGCAAGCTTGCGATGGGTATCTTCGCCACCAATGAGAATTTATGTTATTTTACAATACAAGGGGCTTACTTATGTTCTATCTTCAAATTTCATTTAGAAGAATGAATTTGGTTTCTATCTTCACATTTCATTTAGAAGAATGAATTTGCTATGTATCACTGTTGTAAAAAATAGAGAAATTTTATTAATTGACACGGGTTTAAATTGTTGTTTAATAAAAAGTAGAGAAATTTTATCGCATTAATGTAAAAATTTAGTTGTAAGGATAATTAACTTTAAAAGGAGGATAGTTATTTATAAAAGGGGTTATAACGAGTCCTCGACATTTTATAACAAATCGTCGACGTTTTTCATAAAAATTACATTGTTTGCCCTTACTCTCCATCTTTCTAGCTTATCTCTCTTCTAAACTCTCCCAAAAGAAACAAACAACAATACTTCAAAAAAACTCGATTTTCTCACAATGATTCAATGTCAAGCAACCAACAATCAACATCAAACGCTAACAACGATTCATCGGTAAGTGACTAACATTCTATTTTCATTTGAATCGAACTAGTATTTATTGAATCACATGTTAAGTCCATATGAATCGAATTATATGTTAATTAGTGTTCATAGAATTAGTATTGAATTGAACACGACACGACACACCCCCATAGCCATCGAAATTTTGCTTGTCAAAGTCCAGAATGGAGAGGAACGTGGAAACTCAACATCCATAAAGGAGAGGGACGTGAAAATTCAACGTCCATAATGGAGCGTGACGTTGATTGTACACGTCCATATTGGACGAGGATGTTGAATTTACACATCCCATATAGACTGGACGTCCATACCCAACGTCCATCATGGACGAGGATGTCCATTCTTCACGTCCATCATAGGCTTAGATGTTGATATCCAACGTCCATCATGGGCTTAGACATGAACTATTCACGTCCAACATGGTGTTGGACGTGAATGTTCAAAGTCCCTCCATGGATCAGACTAATAAATTGGTTTTCCGTTTTTTTATTAAGTTTTTTACATAAATTTAGGTCTTTTTACATATTTTAGAATCTAACCATTATTAATTTTGCGTTTTAACAGGATTCGTTTGAGGAATTTGGTGTAAATGTTGTGAATTACAACCACCTATTTGAGACGGTAACATGTTTTGCGAGTCGGGAAGAGGCGTTTGACTAGGCTCAGAAAATAGCCTTTGATAATGGATTTGCCTTAGTAAAAGCATCAAATGGGCCAAAAAATCGTAGACAACCCGAGTTACTCGGCTCATACTTCCATTGTTCAAGGTACGGCCGAACCAGAAAGATGATCGATCCCGATAAACCCGAGAAGCCTAAGAAGAAACGGACAACTAAGTGCGAGTGTTTGTTTCGGGTTCGAGCCATGCAGAACTTCGCTAATGATGTAAATGGAAATGAATTGATTGTTTGGAACATTTTCACCTCGGAGAAGGGTGGATATCACAACCACGAAGTAATAAAGTACAAATATGGGGATAGACATTTTGCTGGTTTGGATGCCAGAGAGAAAGATTTCGTGAGGCAACAAGTCTGGGCATCGATTCCGCCGAGAGATATTTAAAATGGTCTTCATCAAAGAACCTCTGATAAACCCCAACCTACAAGCGCCCAAATTTATAGCGAGGTAAACAAGGTTCGGCGTGAAATAAGAGGAACGCAGAATCCCGCTCAACAACTGTTGACTTTAGTAGTTGCTGCTCAATATGTGGAATGACACAAATCAGATCCCGATTCAAAAGAGCTCAGTCATGTTTTTATGTCTCATCCAGAAGCCGTTGAACTCTTTCGTGCTTACCCACATGTGGCTCTTATTGACTCTACGTACAAGACCAACGTTTATAAAATTGCTCTTGTTGAGGTTGTTGGCGTAATACCGTGTGGTTCCTCCTTCTTAATTGCTATTGTGCTCCTTCCATCAGAAAATGAAGCTGATTATTGGTGGATGTTGGAGAGATTAGAGGAGTTAATCAGTTGTACGGGTTCATCTATTTTTGCCTTTGTCACTTATCGGGAGTTGGGTTTGATCGCCGCTATTGAGTCCCTTTATCCGAACACTCCTCACCTTTTGTGTCGTTGGCATGTGAACCGCGCTATGGAGAAAGAAGCACTATCTTGGAAGGAATTTATATGGTACAAAGATATGATCATGCACAGTAAAGAAAGCGGTTGGTACCGCGTGATCAATGCATCCACCATTGACGAGTTTAGGAGTGCATGCATGGGATTCTTTTAGTGCAACGTGGAAAGTGTTGGCGATTTATGTGATCAATACATGAGGTAAATACAGGAAGAAATTTGTTTCTTTATATACAAACCACTACTTCCATCTTGGAAACACGTCCACTTTCCGGGTAGAGTCCTCTCATTCCCTTTTGAAGTATTGGTTGAAGAGTAATAACTTAAACCTTGATACTATGTGGGCTCGTATTCACTCCATGCTTGAAGCTCAACACTCGAAGATTAGACATGATCAAGTTAGAAGTATCGAGGAGTAGGCCGCAAAATGCGGATCGTGTATTTTCCTTATTGCGAGGACATGTATCTATCAATGCCCTTGAGATCATGGAAGCCGAGATTAAGAGAGGGATTGAGCTCGGGAACGGGTTGGAAGAACATTGTGGATGTGTGCTACGGGTTACTCATGTGTTACCTTATGCTTGTATATTGACCCAATTGCAAATAATGGGTAAGAGGGTCCATCTTGACGACGTTCACGCGTTTTGGAAGACCTTAGAGTACGACAATCCCCAATCAATGCCCAAGAATGATGCTGATGAGTTGGAGTCGCTTATAGCGGAAGCTAAAGCCAGTGACCCGGCTAAGAGACGGGTAATCATTGAGAAATTGCGAGATGGTCTTCATCGGGAAGACGAGGAAATTCGTCCACCTCATGTTATAGAAAACCCCAAAGGGAGACCGAGGGGTTCTACTACCCGGAACAAGTCCGTATTTGAGCATGCAAAGAGGAAGGCCAAGAAAGTTTTACCCCTGTGACGACATTTGTTCAAAGTTCGGTGGGTGATCTTGATCAAGGACCGATTGGTGCACCATTGGAGACTGGCTACACTAAGGGACTTGTGTCTAGTTGGAGTAAAAAATTTGGGGTCCCCGAACAACTATGCGAATTCTTTGATGGTTGGGTAGATGTGGGTGATAATGGTCATTGTGGTTATCGGGTAATATCGCATGCTGCCCGGGGACGGGAAAGTGACCACTTAGTCATGAGAGACTGGTGTATTAGAGAGATTAAAGCATACGATATCTACAAGATATTTTTTTATTAGTGTTGTGTGACACCTCTGCATTTGAGCAGATACCAGCATACATTGAAACAGATCAAGTTTACCGGCAGCGAAGGTTGGGGGACTCATCATTGGATGTCCGGGGATTGTTTGACTATCTTAACATCGTTGTTTAACTGGACTATCTGTGTCATCGCCCGGTATGCAGGTCAAAACGACCGTTTTTGGCAATGTCATACATACTTACCCATAAGTCCCAGAGCTCAAGTGTCAAGGCCACACGATGTTTAATGGATCTTAAATTACCATTTTCATTGGATGAAATTGCATTATAGTATACCACCGAGAGAAGCACCGATGCCACCGATCGAACCTTGTTGGGAAGGGGTAAGAGACCCTGCGGTAGCACACTATGCTGATTTGTACAGGTCAAATTTTGAGAAATGGCATACGTTAATGGGAACAACACCTAAAGTTCGTCGCTGAAGACAGCCTTCCACAACAAATGACCCAGAAGTTGCGAGAAAATTACATTTGATACTGTATTTGTTGATTGATTTAAAATATGACCGTTATAATTTAAAATGTTACCGTTGTAATATGAAAATGTAACCGTTATAATTTAAAATGTTACCGTTAAAATTTAAAAATGTAACTGTTATCATCTAACTTCTTATAAATAGTCACTGTTATGTTCAATGTAACTCAAAAAATTAAGATGGTTCTCACAAATGTTCACAAAATCAGATCTTATCAACTAAGGATCGATGGGATCGTTGCGGATTTACCAGTGCTAATGTCTCGCCTTGAATTAGTCGTTCCAAGTGCCACAATATGGGACTTGCTTGAAAATCCTCCACTTGGCAGCCTTTGTATCATCTTAGCCGGACACCCGCATCCGGGCTTCACTCCAGCTGTTACCGATGAGGTTGTTTCTGATGAAACACTAACTGAAAAGATGTGGGAGTTTCGCAGGTTAAAAAGTGATTTCATTGTCTATATTGAGCGTATACTGTCCGTGATCGATTACACAACATTATCAGATTTTTGTGTCGGTAGAGTGTTCAACCTAGAAAATGTCAAACTCCGCACAATTGAATTATATGATCAATATGTGGCTAGCCAACCTGAAGAAATTGAAGCTCGGGATTATAAACAAGATCTGGAATATTCATCTTCATCATCCGAAGATAATTAAGTTCCGTTAAACTATGTTTTAAATAAATTTGTGTTTCAATTAAGCTTTATGTAATTTATGTAATCCCGAGCTGTGTTTTATGTATTTTAATCAAGTTAGTATTAATAAAGATCTATTTCAACAAAAAAAAAACTACGGGTTACTAAAATAGATTAAAATATTCATACAAAACACAAATAAAATTGTCCATACATAACAATACAATACACTACGGGGTACTCTCATCATCATCATCAGCAGCAGCATCATCCCCATCATCATCCTCAACGTCATCCCCGGCTCTGAATAACGGCTCTATCTCATCCATCAATCTTCGCACATATTGCCAATTCATCTCCGTGGAAGGCTATCTATATATCTGTGACAAATGGCGACTTACAGCTCGGGCAACCGCTGGCTCTTCGCTGAAAGGGAGTAAGCGCATCTGAGTACGGCGTGTAAGGTGTAAAACCCCTGCTCACAGCGAAAAGATAAAACATACAAACATGCCAAAATTTACGCGGAATTTAAACTTTAACATGCAAGATAAAACGAGGTGAATTAAAATAAACTGTACGAACTGAAATAAACCAAAACATAGATAATTATATGTCTAAGTACGGAAAGTATGAATACAAAATAGCCTGGGATGACACATCCCTACAGGCACTCAAGTATAAATCCAAAACAACCAGGTCTAGCTACACGATATCGGGTAAGTCATCGATGAATGGATCATCGCTCGCTAGCCTCCAATGTAACCCATCAGCCACCAACCTGTCATGTACCTACATACATGAAAAACATGTACGCCACAATCAGTGGGGAGTGACTAGAGTTCTCCTAGCCACCTATTGTTAACGACACGTAACACATAAAGCATCCAACATACTCCAACATTTATAACATCTGAAGCATATATATATATATATCTATATATATATATATATATCTATATATATATATATATATCTATATATATATCTATATATAGGGTTGGGATCCGGTGAGAACCACCTTACAATGAAAACCGGTGAGAACTCTTCCTTACGGAGTTTTTTTAAAAAAATTAATGACATAATTGGGTTCGGCATGGAATTTTATGGCCAGAGAACATATTTCTTGGTCTAGAAAATAAATACTAGTGGCGGAAAAATGATAGATACGAAAAAATAGATAGTAGGTGCATGCAAATAAATAAAACGTATCTCACCTTGATTTCCGTCACTAGTATTTATTTTCTAGACCAAAAAATATGTTCTCTAGCTACAAAATGTCATGCCGAATCCAATTATGTTATTAATTTTTTTTTAAAAAGTCCGTAAGGTAGAGTTCTCACAAGGTCCTCATTGTAAGGTGGTTCTCACCGGATCCCAAGTCTATATATATATATATATATCAATATCTTAACTTTCATATAAACATGCAATACTCGCAAGGGCTCTCAACTAACTTCGAAAACTATTTGAAATGAGAGTCGGTCTCCCTTCCGGTTGCCCGGCCGGGGGGGTCTTTCAATCCAAACCATTTACGAAACCAGACTAAGAGTCGTCCAATGCCTTGGACAAACAGTTCTAAGATATACAACACTCTATATAAACACAATCAATCAGCAACATCTGACACTGTACCCCTACGCAGACAAGCAGATGCAATAAGCAATGTCTAGAACCTACCCCTGCTCAGGCAAGAACTAGACACAATCAGTAGTGTCCAAGTCACACCCCAACTCAGGTAAACTTGGTACACAAATCAGCAAGCAGACACTCGTGAACCCCTGCTCAGGCACGAGTGGATACCAATCAGCTAATAATGGTTCATTGACCCTGCTCACTCGTGACCATTACCCTTCGTAATGAAATTGGGATCCCAACCCAGACCCAACCCACTACGGTCATACAAACTCACGGTAGAGCAGAGGTCCCTGCTCAGACATTTCCCTACCGCATCAACCATACACGTGACGGTCCAGCGGTCCCTGCTCAGACATGTCCGTCACGCCACAAACACTCACATGTCAAGCTAGAGTATCCCTGCTCATATCATATCTTGACATGCATCCAAACATCAACACATATCGTACTCTAGCGGTCCCTGCTCAAACATATTTCGATATGTACTTTAACCAAATCCTTAGTCCTAGTCTTTCTAGACCTCTAAACAACACTTAATTGACCCCAGGAACTAAGTTGAGGGAGAGCCGGTTTCCCTTTCGGTTACCCGACCGGTGGTTCTCTATCCTCACTCCATTCCCGAACGCAATATAGTGCCTCCCGAACCTCGGGGACTTCAAACACACATACACATGTAAGAGAAGACCAAGTTCGATAACCACCATGAACAACCTAAGACTCTCCTCTACAAGTCTAAGGGTTCCTATTCAACTAACTAAGTTCACTAGGTCTCATAAGCAACCCAAGAAAATGATTAGCCTAAGATAAGAAATAAACTTGTTAAAGCATTGTTTACAACATAACCCATTACCATTAAGAAGTAACTAACCTTAGACAAAGTAGCTAACCACTTTACTAAATCTTACCTAGCTCAAATATACATTTAAAACTAAGTATATACATCACTAAACATCACTTAAACATCCTAAAAACAATTGGGAAACAAGCCCCCAAAACAGCTCGAAAAACAATTAAACAAGCAAAAGCTACAGCGGTTTTTGGGCAGCCTGCGCAAGTGGGTGCGCAGCTGCGCCTGGGTTGCGCAGCCTGCACTTGGTGGTGCGGGCGCAGCCTGCGCCCAAGCACGGGCCAGGTTTGTCTCGCGTGTTTCCTGCAATTCGTCAATTCAATCTATCCTTCGACAAACACTTCTAAACCATGATTTCTAGTATAAAACCTATACTATCAACACATAACAACCCATAACAATCCCAAGTGTACCTCATATATGATCTTTGAACAAAATCAAGCATTTAAGAATCAAGAGAACACATATTAAGATCAAACTTTGTATTCGTCTTAACTTCTCAAAATCTGAAAATGAACATTCTAAGCATATGAAACATCATAACCCTTAATTAAATCATATGAAGAACATATAAAACGAATCCCTAACATATTCCTATACTCAAACATCAACAATCAATCACTCATAAAATCAGAAACAACATCAAAAACAACCACAAATTGTGCTACTTTAACAAAAAGGTCGAGTTACTCATAATAATCACCTTTTAGCTGTTTAAGCTCCAAAGTCTTCTTCAATAACGTAAGAGTCGACCTCGGGATCCTCTAAACCAACTCCTACAACAATAAAAATGGAAATTAAGAGCTAGAAACGGAATTGGGTCAAAACAGCCCAAAAATGAAAGTGAACAAAACTGAAATTGAAAGAGATAGAAAGATTGCAAATCTCGAGAGGATTCCGAAAATATAAAATTTATCTTGATACGAGTTCGGGAAGGGGCCGAGATGATGATTTGAAGCTTGAAGAAAAGAGGAACAATGGAGTTTTCTTTTTTGCAGTGAAATGAAATGTGAAATGAGGATGTCGATGGAGAGGAGGGTTTATGTAGGGTTTAGGTTGTCCTTTTTACTTTTACTTAAGTCGGATTTATTTGTTTAGGTGATACAAACTCAAGTCGGGAAATGAAATGCCAAGTGAACAACGTCTTAAGAATTAAAATATTCTTAAGACGGAACTTAACGAAAACTTAAAATAAAACTTACGATTTATTATTTAAATAGTTTTCCCTCTGTCCCAGTGATATGTTTACACTTTCTTTATTTTCCTCTCACAAAATAAAAGAAGTGTAAACATCCCACTGGGACAGAGGTAGTATTACATTTCCGAAATTACTTTTAATTTATTAAAATACATTTTTACGAAAATACGGGATGTTACACAAGGGGGTAGAAGTGTGGGTGAGAAATCTTCCTATGCCAACCCATGTAGCGTTGATCACTCTGAAACGGCATCAAAGCCCGGTCAAACCGCTCTCTCAGCAAATCTCCGCATCACTCACACCCCACTCTAATTCAGGAGTATCACCGTAAGACAACCTATAACCCAAAGCCGACTTAGCCGGACGAACGTCAACATTCGGTAACCGCATAGGGGCCGGGATAACCTGAACATACCCGTACTGACGGAGACACCTATCAGGTTGGTACGACTGTACTATATACAGAAATCTAATCAGGTCCGAGTTGAGCGGACTAGTGCAAGCCCTATGTGGGCTAACACCATAAGGGAGCCACGTGACCTACTCCGCCCTAAGCCCGTCTAACCTCTGTCGGTGTTGCTCCAACAACCAAACATCTCCCCTAAACCTAGGAACCCGTGACCAAGCCTCGACAAGTGGTCGTCCCTCGACATAATATCCGGAGTGCGGTATGAACATGGGAAAATACTCATATATCGAAGCTTGAAGCAACGGTAAACAACCACTAACACCGTGGGCCTCCTTACGCGAAGCCATCCCTAATTGTCGATACAAGTAAGCCAATGTCGCGGCTCCCCAAGCATAACTACCGATATCAGACAGCTGATCAAACAACGGCAACATACGAACAATAACCCTATCACTAGACTTGTCCGTGAACAAAGTCTGTCCTAACAACAAAATGTAAGCCTGTAGCAAGTCATGCTGGTTACCCGTCTTTGTAAGCTCCATCAACTTCTTCACCGTCAATCCACCACCCTTGTAAAACGGTGGTCTCACATCTTTCATATCCATACCGAACAAGACAACCACCTTCCCCTTCAGACCAATTTCCCCGCTCGTACGACCCTCCTCCATAACCCTCAAGCTATCCACCCGTATGCAAATTATCTTCTGAACGTCGTACAACAAGATAGTAATCTCACAAACGGCATATGAAAAGTGTTGGTGTCGGGCTGCCACCTCTCTACAAAAGCACTAATGAGGTTCTCATCCAACCTGGTGGTCAATGAAAACCTCAAATGACTCTACCTAACTCTCTCAATCACACCAGCACGGACCTTCAGCTTACCCATCCTCTCTAAAGCACCCGACCTCTCGTAAAACGTGAGCCACGATCTCACGCTTCCCGGATCGGTTCAACTACTATAAGCTACGTGGCCACCAAAACTACGTAGCACGCTAAGGACAGTCGGACCACCCTCAACCTGACTTGTAAGACGCCAAGATAGATCCGGAGTCTTCTTACTCCCAGTGCTACAAGATAAACCATCCCCAACCGGCATATATCGACCGCTAGCATTACGTACCTTCTTATTAGGTGGTCGAACGACGGCTTCCTCCTCAAGAAAACGGGTCATCCTCCTCCTCCTCCTCCTCCTCCTCCTCATCATCATCATCATGATCATCCTCCCCGACCGCCTTGTCAAAGTGCTCCTCCTCCTCATCATCAGAACTACCTACTGGCGCCTTAAAGAACACACTCGGTAACTGAAACTCGTCCATAACGGCCACAAGAGTAAGGTCGGGAAAACTAATTTGGATGCCCCTTCCCCTTCCCGTACCCCTACCTCCCCGACCACGACGTGGCGCTATTGCTAAGGCAATATGCCGCTTAGAGCCCGTTACTCTTCGGTCTTTTGTACGGCCCAATGAAGTCATAATGTAATCTTCGTTGTTCGACATCTGCATTTACGAGATTAAAACGTTAGATAAATAAAAATAAACAACTTTTCATACAAAAATAATAAAATATAAAATAATTTCAAAATTACACAAAATTAACAACTTCTAATACAAAATAATATAAACTACCCATTTAACTACAAAATTAACAACTTTTAATACAAAATAATATAAACTACCCATTTAAATACAAAATTAACAACTTCTAATACAAAAATATATAAACTACCCATTTAAATACAAAATTAACAACTTTTTATACAAAAAAATATAAACTACCAATTTAAATATAAAATTAACAACTTTTTATACAAAAAATAAATAAGTTTAACTTTTAAAATTGAAAATATACGGTTAAAACGAAATAAAAAGGTCCGAACCATGGGCGGATTGAATTTCAAAGTCCGGCCATGGTCTAGACGTGTAGAATCCAAGTCCTCCTCCATGGGCGATGTTGAAATTCAACATCTAAGTGTAACATCCCAATATTTCGGGACTTGGAAGTTTAAAGATTTTAAGTTCAAGTTCGAGAAATAATTTATATTTGGTAATTTTTGGAATTTCATTTAAATAACTGATTAAATTATGTGAGAATATTTAAAAGGATTTAAATAAGATTTCATTTAATTGCGTAATTTACGTCTTAGCAATTTAATTTCATAGTCCGGAAATATTTATATCGTCTTAAGTTTGTAGTTACCTTAGGTCGGTGTTCTTAGCTTAAACCGTCTTAAAACTTGTCTTATGGGCCTAACTTGTTAATGGACCCATTTCCTCTCTTTTTCCTCACAAAACCCTAACTCCTTCATCCTCTACCTCACTCCTTCATTTCAATTTTCATATTTGCAAACATAACAACAAACACCATTTTTATGAATTTCTCCTTCAATCTTAATATGCTCATAGAATCTTCGTTTCTTATCCGATTGAGACGATTTTCGCGGCCACAGATTCCTCTTCTCGCCCTCCTTCTTTCTAGGTAAGTTTTATCTCAAAATCTTTCCGTCAAAATTTCGGCCTGTTTGGGTATTTCGAAATTCGTAGGTTGCTTTTGATGTTTGAGTTGTTTTAGGCGGTGTTTGTGATAACCCGGAGGTCGATACTTAAGTGGTGGAAGAAGATTTCGGAGCTTAAACCGCTTTGAGGTGACGATAATGAGAAACTCGGCCTTTTTGTTAAAATAACATGTTTCTTGATATTGATTGTTAAAGTTTCTGAATTTATTGGTTGTTGTGGTTGTTTGGACTTAAAATCATGTTAGGGTTTACTCTTATATGATGTTCACATGCTAGGTTTGATATTCATATGGTTAGTTGTTCATTTTCAGATTTTTCATCCTTAATACGAATATGAGCTATGATCCTAATGTGGCTTTATTGTGGAAATTGATGCCTGCTATTGATTCATATAAGTGTTATATATGCTGGGTAATGTATGTTGGTTGCAATTTTGGAAGTTTGGTATCGAATTAGGGATTTTAGAATCATTTGCGATTTTGGCGAATTTTGCGTGCAGGGACTCTGAGCCGGTAGGCTGACCGGCAGCCGGTGGCCGACTCAGGGTCAGGCTTGTTGTATTTTCAATGTTTGGAAAAATGTGAAAGAACTCTGAGCCGGGTGGTCGGCCGCCGGTCGACCGGCTCAGAGTCTCTTCCTGGATGCTCGTTTTGTTCAAAAGGAGGCTGGGACATGATTCCTAGCCGGTTGGCCGGCGGCCGGCTAAGAGTCATATCCTCTTTTCCGTAAAATCGTAGAAGGTATTGTGGGAAGGGACTCCCAGCCGACAGACCGGCAGACGGTCCACCGGCTGAGAATCTATTTCCCTTGTTTTTTAAAGTTAAGTCTGCGTATGGCAAGGGACTCCCAGCCGGCAGACCGGCAGACGATCCACCACCGGCTGAGAGCCCCTGTTCTCACTAATCATTTTTATCTTCTGATCGGCTAGTCCGATTTGCTTGAGACTCGTTCCGTGTACCTTGTATGTGTGTTTGAGGTCCCCGAAGGATGGGCGACACTATATTGGGTTCGGGAATGGAGAGAGGATAGAGACCCCCGGTCGGGTAACCGAAAGGGAAATCAGCTCTCCCTCAACTTAGTTCCCGGGATCAATTAAGTGTTGTTTAGAAATCTAGAAGATTAGAGCTAATGATCCGGTTGTAGTTTGTATCGGATTATGTTTGAGTTAGGACAGTTAGAGTTCTATATATGTATGTTGTTGATATTGATGCGTATTAAGGTATGCCTTAAGTTGGCCTCTGAGCTTAATACGTGGACTATTTGTCATATATAGGGGTATGCGTTGAGATGTCGCCTCTGAGCCCTATATGTGTATGTTTGTCGTGTCTGGGGTATGTGTTGAGATGTCGCCTCTGAGCCCAGACATGTTTTTATGTGATCGCGTCAATCTATGCCTTAAGTTGGCCTCTGAGTCTGACGAGTTGAGCAGTTGTGCAACGGGGTAGCTAGGGTGTTAATGCCTTGCCCGGAGTACAGTTGTTGATGTAGAGTATGCCTTAAGCTGGCCTCTGAGTCTAGTGTCATGTGATGTAGTAAGGGAGTATGCCTTAATCTGGCCTCTGAGTTCCTTACTTGTGATTGTGAATTTGGATGCTAGTCTATGCCTTAAGTTGGCCTCTGAGTCTAGTGTCTTGTTGATTGGCAAGGTCTATGCCTTAAGTTGACCTCTGAGTCCTTGCTTGTGAATGTGACTTGGTATCTAGGTTATGCGTTAAGATGTCGCCTCTGAACCTTCATACTTGCTGAATACTTAATATCTAGGTTATGTCTTAAGTTGACCTCTGAACCTTTATACTTGCTGATTTGCATCTGCTTGCCTAGTGAGGGTACAATGTCAGATGTAGCTGTTGATATTGATGAGTATAGTGTATTGATTTATAGAATTGTTCATCCAAGGCATTGGATGACTCTTTAGCTAGTTTAGTAAATGGTTTGGACTGAAAGACCTCCCGACCGGGCAACCGGAAGGGAAACCGGCTCTCCTTCCAAATAGTTTCCGAAGTTGGTTGAGAGCCTTGCATAGTAATTGCATGATGATATGAGATTGAGATAATGAGATTTATATGCTTCACATGTTATATATATGTTGGAGTATGTTGGATGTTTACGTGTTACGTGTCATTACAAAAGGTGGCTAGGAGAACTCTAGTCACTCTCCACTGATTGTGGCATACATGTTTACATGTATGTAGGTACATGACAGGTGGTTGGCAGAGGGTTGCATGGAGCTAGCGAGCGATGATCCTTCATCGACATGATTTTACCCATTCGTTAGCTAGACCTTAGACTTATGTTTCTGTAGTTTGTGCCTGTAGGGATATGCTATCCCAGGCTGCTTTTGTATTATACCTTAATACTTATTTATATTTCAGTTTTGTTAAAGCACCTCGCATATTTAGTTATGTTAAAAAGTTTTAATTCCGCTACATTTTTAGTACTTTGTATGTTTACTATTTCCGCTTTCGCGAGGGGTTTTACGCTAAGACCGTGTGAGACGTGTAGTGTTCACGTCTACACGGCCTTAGACGTTGAATTTGCATGTCTAACCCCACAAAGGACGTGAGGATTTAACATCCTCCTCCACAGAGAACGTGAGGATGCAACATCCTCTTCCATAGGGGACGTGAGGATTCAACATCCTCTTCCCCACAGGATGTTGATTTTCAACGTCCTACCCACCACAAACCCGAAATCAATTTTCTCCTTCGTTCTATCTTAGCAAACCCGAAATAACAACATTAACAACAATAACAACAACAGACGACACTAACAACAACAACAACAACAAATCCGAAATTGAAGAACAAATTGAAAAAATTATAACAAAAACGAATTATAGCAACAACAACAATAACAACAACAACAAAATAACATAAATGAAGAAGATCTACATACATTACTAGTCTAATTAACATCAAATTATACAACTAAAACTAAATTAATTAAAAAAAAGATTTACATTGCTCTTGTTGGCCTTCGGTCGTGGTGGAGGTGCTGGTGTGGCTCCGATGGTCGTGGTGTGGTGTGGCTCCGGTGGTGGTGTGGTAGTGTGGTGCGGTAGGGAGTGAGTCGGGGGAGGGAGAAAGGAGTAAAGGGAGATGGAGAGTTAGGGAGAATGAGTGAATGAGAGAGTAAGGGTAGGGTGATTTTTTAAAACAAATCCGTCGACGATTTGTTATAAAACGTCGACGACGTTTCGCAACCCGGTTATAAAAAGACAAAAACTTCCTACCAAATTATTATTTTGGCATATTTTGAGCAGAATTGCAAAACTACACATGTACAATATGTTTTGATTTGTTTTGAATATAAGTGGAATTGTTAATATTGCTATATTATTAATAGGTCAATTATGTATAATCTTACTAGTTTTAGATGAAATTATAACTCATACTACAAATTTTAAATATAAGTTTGTTGAAAACTTCATAATTATTTTACATTAGTTGAACATAAGGAAAGCGATAGAGATAAACATTGTGTATGAAAAAACTCATACACGACCAATCACATTGCGCCATGTGTATAACCATAGTTAATTTGCATGAGTTAGTGTTAGAGTATATTAGTAATTATACAAATGTAGTTAAGCTCTTAACCACATGTAGTTAACATAATTTATGAACATTTGTTATTTTGTTAAGATTTTATTATGTTTTACTAAATTAATATTTTTGGGAAATATTTTGTTATTTTGTTATTTTTTGTATTTAGTTAAATTTTCGAAAATATTGATTAGTAATATTGTTGGATTTTATTTTGTAAAATAATATTTTGGAAAATATTTTTATTGTATTTATTAATTTATACGGTTGTTTTTGTATTTTATTAATATTCTGTTGACAAATAATTTGTTTGTAGTTTTTTTCGTAAATTAACATTCTGCATATTAATATTCCATGTAATTTAATTAATTCGAAAAACACATAGAATATCTTATTACTAACTAAAACGATATTCTTAAAAAAAAAATTCCAGAATATTAATTTTTATTAATAATTAAACCGAATTTATTTATTTTTAAAAGAAATTTGAAATAAAAAATTATTATTACTTCAAAAATTATTATTATTGATTAATTACTAACTAAAGCACAAATTTTAAAAATAAATTCCAATATTGATGGATTCTACTACCTATTACAGAAATATATTTTTACAAATAAAATCATTCAATTTTGTTAATAGAATAAAATTTAAACAAAATAACAAAATTTCTTAAGTTAATGCTAACTATATGTTAACTAGACTTGTAAAATTACTCAACTATCCTAAAATTAACTAATGTGGTTTAAGTTGGGTTATCTACGTGTTGCGACGTGATTCATTGTGTATGGAGTTTTTCAATCATGTGTATCCGTAGCCTTTTCCATAAACATAACATAACTTAAAACGACAAATCCCGTATAATTTACACGGATCTAAAACTAGTATATTTTTTAATTGCAACGAGAATTAAATAGTGAAAATACATTACATTTTTAAACTATCAAATAGTGGAAATACATTTTTCAGGTTCTTCCTTCCTTAAAATCCCTTTCTATATTCATGAAAATAGAATATGATGAAACGGAAGTTAGTACTTCGTACTATTTTTATGCACTTAAACCACCATCTTATACTTATTACAAATTAATAACACTAAATAAAGTTGTCTTACAATGTTAGACACTTAGATATCATTTATTGATGAATCTCGTTGAAAACGGTTATCGGTCACAAGCTGAATACGGATAATATTCTCTCACAACAATACAAGTGGGAAGACAAGTGGAGAAAAATGTATCATGTCACTTACATTTTGTGAGAAAATACTATCAGTCTTCAACTTGTGACGAATAGTGTCCATCTTCAATGAGAATTTGTGATCATTTATATTATCAACGGATAATATACTTATATTTAATGTATAGAAACCTATTATATAACGATCTTATATAATAAGTAATATTTAGCCCAATTAATTTTTAAAATTCTGCATTGGGTGTTGACAAACAAAGATTACACAAATTTTCATTTTAAATCGTTATTATCCGGGTAAGATGAGTCAAATATATACCAAATCACCCACTTATTATCTAGAAAATGACAATTTTTTTTGTCTTTAATCTCTCACTTGGTAGTATTTGACCCGTCTTAAACAAGACTTACTGATAAAAGGAATGATAAGTGGAAAATAAAGTATGTAGAAGAGAGGGTTACGAGGGTGGTAAGTTTGTGACGGTTACAAGCGAGATTTGTTGACGTGGAAACATAGGCGTATATGGGGGTGTAGGGGATGCACCCCTTTGTTAAAAACTAAGTATAATTTTGTGTAATTAATAGACATATTAACTATTTTGGTCTAGTGGTTGGGGTAGGTTTTCTTTGTCTTCAAAGTTTTTTTTACCATTTGTTTTATTTATATTGTTTTCAATAACACAATAAACTATTTTGTTAGAATCAAATTTTTATTATATAAACATAATTCCGCAGTTTTCCTAATTTTGTTAATTTTCCGCACTCCGTCCAATGAGTCCTAGAATCGCCTCTGCATGGAAAACTGCATGGAAACATTTAGCAATAAGTCTCTTTTGTGACGGGTATATCCGTCACAAACTTGCGACGGGTCAAGTATATCCACTTGATTAGATAAGATAAGAATGAAAGAGAATAACAAATGACTTGTCTTTATGTCCCCAAATGAGTTATTTAACCGGTCGCAAGTTTGCGGCGAATCATACCCAAATGAGAATTAATTATTTTTTTTTTTTTATTTATTTATTTATTTTTTTTGCGGGGAAGAATTTGTGAACATTTAGATAGTAAGAAATAGAAGGAAATAGTGAAAGAAGTAGCAGTAAAAAAAGGTTGCATTAAGTAGTGAGTTTGAAAAACTTGAGAGTAAAGATTCTAATTATTGCTTACTTCAAACGTTAATCCAATCAAACTCCCAAGTCCCACCTCTGATAATCCCCCCTAAACACTACACTGTACACCCCTATCTATCTGCCTATCATATGAACATCCAAAATTAGGTGCATCACTAATCAATACTTCCATCTACTTAATTACTTCATAATTATTAATATTCTTTTACTATCATTTGAATTTTTAAACTTTATTTTTTCAGTAAAATAATTGCATTTCTGAAAAAATAATTTGTTACTTTCACTTTCACATTCCTGCTTTTGTTTTTGTATTTTTGTTATTTTTTTTTATCTTTAAACAAACACTTTCCTACTTCTACTACTTACTGTGGTCCTCTTGTCTATTCAGTTCATCACTTTGTTGGGTATGTCTCCTCACCTTCAATCATATACTCAATTCCCTTCAATTTAACTTCTTAATTTCTCCAAGATTTCAACCACATTGTTTAAACTTATGGATTTTGCAGATTTTTGGGCTTGATTAGTAGATACCCTTTTGAAATCAGGGTCAAATTTGATTAAAGTTTGAAACTTTGAGGTAAATTTCTCAAGTTCTCTTCATTTTTATGTTGTTTTCATCAAATTTGATCTGGGTTTGTATCAATTTTGAGTTTTAAGTTGAAGATCTGCTATAATGTTCACTCCATCTTAGTCTCTTGACTGATTCTAAGAACCCGAGTCGTTACCTTTGGTGTGCGCTCGGTAAACCGGTATACATGATAATTTGCAAACCAAGTATACAAGGTCAACCACTCAAGGGTGACATGCTGGAAAATATTACTGTATATTTTCAAAATAATTTGGCTTTTAATGTGATCTTTTATGTTTAATTAAACAAATTGATGCAATTAATAAAAATCTTAAAAGGGGTTGTGGCCCAAGTGACCCACATTAATGTAAAGTTGTGAGATTTGTTGAATTTCTTTTATGAGGTTTTGACTTGATAATTAATAGATTTGTACACTTTTTTAGCTTTGTTTGGTTATTGGCTTATTGCTTTAGTGCTGGATCATCAGATCATCACATTTTTCCAACAGTAGATATATAATTGTGGGGGAAATTTGAGAATGGAACACATTTTAGGCAGATGAAAGTAAATAGGATTAGTTAATACCCCTAGAAGAAGTTCGTGAATCCTTGACATGTTTAAGAGTAATTGTCTGTTGATAGCTGTGTTGTTGTGAACCAGTCTGTCTTGTCTTCGTCGAGGTGATTGAATTCTGGAATATGAGAAGTTAGACTAGTTTTTTCCTGTGTTCAAATTTCATTTGTCCCAAAGCTGGTTGGCTGTAACATTAGAGGAAATTTGCTTAAGTCCATTGAAATTGATGAACAGTTCTGGCGAAGCTGAGCATGATGGTTTTTGCTGTGTAGTGTTCTGATAAACGAGTATGTCGAGGAATACGAGGTGGAAGCTTGAGAAAACTAAGGTTAAAGTTGTATTCCGACTACAATTCAATGCTACACATGTAAGTTCCTTCCTTTTTGTCTTTTGTAACATAGGAATAGGACTGGGAACATCTAATTTGACACTCACTTACTCGCCAATGGTACTATCTATTATCCATGATTGTGCAAGCATTCGTTCTTTTCCCGAACTGTTAGTCTATTTCTAGGAATTCGTGATTGTAGCCACTGTTTAGCTTATCCCAAGGAATAGCTGTTGTTTTAATTTGACGATTATTGCCATATTTTTCAAATTCATCACATTATAATATCATGTCCACTGGATATATATATGGCACTAAGTCAGTAACACAGTAGATAATAGATGCTACCAGCTGACAAGCTTATGATTCTGAAAAATGAGTTTAAGACGCAAAATGAATTGTGATGGCATTAGAGTATTAGATATTACTAGCCTAACAGTAATAATCAAGTTGTAATGATCAAGTACTTTAGGCATTTCAAACCGTGAGGTGCTCGAGGGAGCTTCTGATTGTTTGATTTAGGAGTGTCTTGAGAGGTTAATCGTCTTGCTCTGCTTTTTTTACATGACTGTTACCCTCTTGGTTTCTTTGTATACATGGGTGTCGCTTCTTTGGTGTTGTATAACTAATATCCTATATTAATCGAGAAAAAAAAAATGATGTAGATTAGCTAAAGCCTAAATGCATGTATCTCTTTCTTGTACAGATCCCACAAACTGGATGGAATAATCTGTTCATATCATTCATTCCATCTGATACTGGCAAGGCATCAGCAAAGACTAATAAGGCAAATGTGAGAAATGGGACTTGCAAATGGGCAGATCCGATTTATGAAACTACTAGGCTTCTGCAAGACTCTAAAAGCAAGCAATATGAAGAAAAAATTTATAAACTTGTTGTTGCAATGGTAATGACTTTGTTACATTTGCTTAGGACTACCGTACTCGTAAATAATTTTCTTTTTTGAAGTTTGATACGCTAATTATTTCGTTGTGGTTAGATCACTATATCCATACCAATAAATGGTACAAACTCATTTTCTGCTTATAATCTCTTTCATTTCTTTCTCGACTTTTTTTTTTGTCAGGGTACATCAAGATCTAGTCTCCTTGGTGAAGCTACCATCAATCTTTCTGACTATGTGGATGCATCAAAGCCAACTGTTGTTATGTTACCTCTTCATGGGTCAGACTCTGGAGCAATCTTACATGTAAATAACCTGAAACTTGATTCTAGTAGAAAATGGCGTTTCCTTGTTTGTCTGAATATTCAGCTTGATTTGAAAAAAATAAGATTCCATAGTTCCAAGTTAATTGTCTTGAATTAGGGAGCGTGTATTATACATCCTAATAACTTTGAAAACTGGTTTCAGGTTACAGTGCAGCTGTTAACTTCGAAAACTGGTTTCAGGTAACATTATTACTGATTAATGAGTTAAATTACAATGTCACTATGTGACCCCTTACAAACTTTGCGTGTTCAGGGAGTTTGAGCAGCAGAGAGAGGTCAGTGACAGAGGTTTGCCTGCAAATACTGATCATGTTGGTGGAAAATTATTGACACCAGGGGAAGCAGTGGCATCCCGTGCCGACAAGGTATTAGATTTTCTCGCTAGGCGATAAATAGGAGCATTTTCACTAAGTTGCTGACATATACAGTGATGGAGACAGATGGCTACAATGTAGCCTCTTCAAAGCTTAGACACACATTAGGAAACTGAATGATGTCTACTAATTGTTCAAGAATGTGACATTGAAATAATTACTAATGCTAAGTGTAGCTTGTATATTCGGTAAGGCTGTATGCACTTACCCGGAATTTATAAGTGGTGGTTCCCCTGTACTACCCATTGACTGATGCACCAATATAAATATAACTGATATCTTTCGGAAGACCATTTAAGACAATAAAAAACGTTGCTAGTTATGCATTTGAAGTGGTTAAACTGCTTAGATTAGTTATACAAAACCTTCTGAATATCTGGAAGAAGTCACGATAATATATTGCCACCTGAACAGAAGTGTTCTTGAGACTTTCTTTCATAGGTGTGACAATTTTTTCCCATTCCCTTCCTCTGTGGCTTCTAAGATTGCAAAACTGAATCTCTGAAGATTAACTTGACTTCATTCATATCAAATATATGTTGTTAAATACCGCTTCCTAGTTTATGTTGGGGTACGATGTAAAATTTGTCATGTTTGACTTACCCAAAAAACTATTTTACATTATCCTTTCTTTTTGATAATTATTGCTCCAAAGTCAACCTCGGTTAACCACCAAAGTAAAATGGGGATAATATATAGATGAAACGCAAGAAGTAGTTTTTATAGCAGACTTCTCAAGCTTTTAAAGATATTATGCAGTGCGTTTATTTTGTTAGTCCATCATATTATCTCTCTTATATTTGTAGGGAAACCAACGAGTTAGATTCAAACCAGACTCTAAGGAGCTTCCCTCACTTGAAGAAGAGACAGGCTTCAGTGAAGGGTATGCTGACTCAGGAGCTGGCTTTGACGGGTCATCCAATACCTCGGAAAGTTTATATGCAGAGAAGCAGGATAATTCTAGTACGAGAGAAATTGACAGTGTCAAGAGCACAACATCTGGGGATCTAGGAGGGTTGTCTACCTCTCAAAGCCCTACAGTGGTGCACAGTACAAGTGATTGGATTCATCAATGGGGCGCTGAAAACTCTGTTGAAAGAGACATGACCCTTGTTTACGAAGAAAACAATAGGCTTAGAGTAGCCCTGGAAGCAGCTGACATATCCATCCATGAGTTGAGGCAAGAGATCGTCTCTCTGCAAAATTTTGCCGATGGGTTAAGTGTTGAAACACATAATTTGACCGAACAAATAGCTGTTGAGATATCTTCAGAGCAAAATATGGCTAAAGAGGTTTCTATGCTAAAGTTGGAGTGCTTGAGGTTTAAAAATGACCTTGAACGGGTTAGGAATTTGAAAATGAATCCTCCTGTAATTGGGACAAAATTTAAAGATGAAGACTTGAGTCGTGGATTGCTAAAGGGTCTTAAGGATGTGGAGGATAAGATATGTCAACTTCAGAATAAGGCCTATAATGGGCTAGATGGGAAAGATTTAATCTTTCTTAAGTCAGATCTTGAGGAGATTCGTGGTGCAGTTATAGATCTTAGACAAGCAACTATTATAGAAACAAGTTCAACGACAACTGATCATCCCATATCAGATACCGGTCTAGGTGTGGAATTGTGTCATCCAGAAGGTGTACTTTTACCTGGGCTTCTGACTTCTGGAACCCGCTGTGTGGATGTTAGTAACGAAATGCAAGGAGAAATTTTTAAACTACTAAGGGAGTTGGATGAGTCGAAAGCCGATCGGCAGAACCTTGTACAAAAAATGGATCAAATGGAATGTTATTATGAAGCACTTATTCAAGAGCTAGAGGTAAACCAGAAGCAAATACTTGGTGAACTCCAGAATCTCAGACATGAACATTCTTCCTGCATTTATACTGTATCATCCACTAAAGCTCAGATGGAGGCCATGCATCAAGAAATGAACAATGAAATTTTGCGATTTGCCGAGGAAAGATGTAGTTTAGATGCCCTTAACAAAGAGCTGGAAAGACGGACTTCTAATTCAGAAGCTGCATTGAGAAGGGCGAGATTAAATTACTCGGTTGCCGTAAATCAGTTACAGAAGGATCTCGAAGTTCTTTCTTTGCAGGTCGTCTCAATGTATGAGACAAATGAAAACGTCATTCGGAAAGCTCTTTCAGAAGCTTCCCTACCATTCCTTCAAGATTGTGAAGAGAATGAGATAACTGCCGATGTTTGCAAAACTATGGACTCTCCAATTTGTAACATTGTCCAGAGAAATCATCATTTGGGGCCTGATAGATTGTTGGAGGACTTAAAGAACTCGCTCGCATTACAGGAAGACTTGTACAAGAAAATGCAGGAAGAACTTTCTGAAATGCATCTTGCAAACTTGAATCTGGATGTTTACTCAGTGACACTTCATCAAGCTTTACTGGAAACTGGTTTCGATAGTAGAACAAAGATGCATGATATTATAGAGAAGTTGGAACTCTCTATTTCCAGAAGTTCCGATCTTGCTTTAGAGAATCAAAAATTGGAAGCCAAGTTGAGGAAGATGAGTGACGATAAGTGTACTCTTAGTCAGAGAATTGGAGAATTAGAGTCTCTGATGACTGAATATAAAGAGTATAAATCTGATTATGAAATTTGTGATGGTGAAAAGGCGCTATTGGCAAAACAACTCGAGGAAGCTGCTACAGATAAACATCTTCTTTCGAATGAAGTTTCCTTGTTGCAGGAAGAAGTGATGACCATGAAGGTCAAAGTCATTGAAAATGAGAAGTTGCAGAAAGTGGTGAGTTATATGCGAGAAAATCTGGATAATCTACTGGCATATGGTGATGAACAAGTCAATGTTTTGCTTAAAGACGAAAAAACAGATTGCGAGGAATTCAGGAGTGTTATTACGAGCTTGGGGGAGTGTCTACAAAACTTCCATGGTAAGATCTTCCAACTTAAGGAAGAGAAGGCAAATCTTATGAATGAACGAGATGTTGCTAGCGTGTCTTTTGCCAGTGCATTGAATGCATCTAGGGCTCTTGTGGAGAAGCTTCAAACTGACATTGAGGCTGTGAATAACAAGCTCCAGGTTAGCTTCGAAGCCGAGGAAAAATATACTCAAATTACCAGGGATCTTTTGTCTGATTTCACTAAGATGGAAGATTCATTAAAAGAGCTCACTTTGGAAAATAGGGATCTCAAAGACAAAATAATGCTTTTTGGAAGCGTATCTGATGAATTAGAAGGCTATAAAGTCATGCTAGATGAACTAAAACAGGAAAGTTTCAATCTAACAGAATCACTACAATACAAGGTCAATGAATACGATATGCTTACCAAGGAGCATGATTGTTTAAAAGAAAATGTGGAAAGCCTGAAGGATGAGATGACACTTGTGAGAGGAGTAAAAGACCAACTTGATGCTGAGATAATGAATCTGAATTGTCAGTTGAAGGAGAAAGACGAGAAGTTCGGCCAACATGATCAGCAAGAAACTGACATTAATCACTTGAAGCAACGACTCGACGAGGCACTGGAGACAGGCTTTTTTACTAATTTAGAACGTCAGTTGACAGAGATGCATGGACTTTTGATAGCTGAAGATGTTGTACAGACTGTTGCAGTGACACAGTACAAGCTTCATGTTCAAGATTTACTGCTGCAACTTGAGGACTTGCACCAGAACCTTGACGAAGTTGACAGAAGGAATCTTGATCTTGCTTCTAGACTAAGCAACTGCCTTGCTGACAAAGAAAACTACGCAGTTGAAAATGCTAACCTGTTGTCGGATCTTTCTTCTCTAAAATCCAATTTGGAACATAAAATTGCTTTGATTCAAGCACTTGAGACTCCCAACCGTAGTATGGCGGTGGAACTCGAGGAACACAAGGTTGAAACTAAAGAGCTTAATTGCTTGCTTAAAACTTCTCAGAATGAGATCGAGAATTTGATATACTCAAAAGAAGAACTGGAGATTAGGTTCCTTGTAATGCAAACAACAGTTGATGAGATGATTGCTCATATGACCTCTCATGGTGAATGTAGAGAAGAGCAAGAAATGCTTCACAAAAAGTGCAGTGATCTTACTCGTAAGCTGTCTGAACAAACTTTGAAGGCAGAAGAGTTCAAAAACTTGTCCATTCATCTAAAAGAGCTTAAAGACAAAGCTGAGGCTGACCGTCTTCATGCACAGGAAAAGAGGGAAACCGAAGGGTCATCATTTGCTTCACAAGACTCCTTGAGAATAGCATTCATCAAAGAACAGTATGAAACCAAGCTACAGGAAATTCGTCGGGAGTTGTCAATTTCCAAAAAGCATGGTGAAGAGATGCTTTGGAAATTACAAGATGCTCTTGAAGAGCTCGAGAACAAGAAGAATTGTGAGGCGTCTCAGCTAAAAAGAAATGAAGAATTCATGTTGAGAATTACAGAGTTGGAGGCTGAGTTGCAATTGGTTGTCTCCGATAATCGAGAAAAACTTATGGCATTTGAGCAGTTGAAGGCGGAGTTGGATTGCTCGGTTATGAGTTTAGACTGCGTCAAGGAAGAAAAACATCATTTGATGGTATCTTTGCAGGAATGCAATGATTACAAACGTAAACTGGCAGATGAAGTGGAGAATCTCAAAGCATCAATGAGAAGAGAAGAAGTTTCACTTCTAAACACAGTAGAAGTGTCAGAAAACGGGGTTATGAGTAACTCTTCCAATGTTCAAGCTAACAAGTTAGCTTATAGTAGGAGCTTGAAATTTGATGAGCAAGATGAGGGAGAAACTATTCCAGGAGCAGCTCAGGTATTTTTGCTCTGCTATGTCATTGAAATTGTTTGATAACTGTAGCTTAGAAACTGGACATAAGTGTAGTATAGCTGTAACTAATCCATAATGGTATAGTTTATGTCTTACTCAAACAGCTTCATTATCCTAGTGCCTCTAATAGGACCGTATCCAGTTAATTATCTAAGTGTCAAATTTCTGAGCATGGATATTAACTGTGACTGTAGTAATAATTTCTTTATTTTATGTAAGCATTTGGGGTGTAGTTAAACCACGAGTATAGGATGGTGTTAGATGGCTTACAAGCATAACTTCCAGTCTTCTTCATCTAGTCTTGTGTAACTATCAGGGGCGTCTTTGGGCCCGTGCGGGCCGTGCGGTCGCACAGGGCCCCCAATTTTTTGGGTCAGAAATGAAAATAATAGTAAGAATTAATAAATTCAGTACACTAAATATTCAATCAAACATAGTGTCTTAGTGGATAGAAATCAGTCTTTCTAGACATGAAGTCTCAGGTTCAAACCTTACTAACTACATTTTGTACTCTTTTTACTTTCTGTTCTAAAATTTTGTTTCTTAAATGTTATATTGATGCCTCTTTTTAAAAAATTTTGTTTATTAAAATGTTATATAGGGGCCCCATTTCTAGAGCTCGCACAGGGCCCCCCAAATTCCCGAGACGGCCCTGGTAACTATGTTACTATGTAAGACGACCCTATGATAAGACTGGTGAGTTTTTCAGATTTTCAAGTGGGCTTTACCTGGAACCTTTGCAGCTCTTTCGGCAAATCTTAAGCTCTCAAGCCATCTTATCTGTTGTTTTGCCATGCTTTTAATGATCAAACTCAATCTCCTTTATCCTCATGCTGTTTAATAAAGATAGCAGACGAGATATGCCTGCTTTGTTTGATCATATTCATGATGTTATTTGACGCTAGTACCAATTTCATTAAATTGTGGACTTGACTTTTATACTATCCCTTGTTTTGTAAGTCCTTAATACCGAGTATTTCGTTTTAAAACAGGAAACCATGTTAACGGAAGCCACTGAAGAACTTAAAGACCTAAGATATAATGAAAATGATGTTGAGAACAATAGGGATCTCCTCAACAATCAGCTGAAACCACAATTTTTGTTGTCTAGCATTGAGCGCCTTCAAAAGGAGGTAATAATTTTCACTTTTCAGTGAACTGATGCCCACTTGATGACATGATACTTTCCTTGTCTCACTATAAGTAATGTGTTCCTGTTTACACCCGCCGTCCCATTTTGTATTTCCCCTTTGACTTTGGTCATCCACTTTTACGGTTATTTTCACGCAATATAACGTAGTTTCAGTTTTTTCAAAAGGATAATATGAAAATTAATGTTTTTATAAATATAAACATGACAAATTTGACATTTTGACATTTTACGTAAATTTGGAGAGATCAACGGTCAAAATTGACTGTTAATTTCAAGAGGACCATAACACTAGAAAGAAGATGGTATCTTTTACACTTTTATATCTGTGTTGTCTCTACGCGGAATTCGTAGCAGTCATCTTCTTACCTTTGTGCATCAGATATTCTCGAATAAAATAACCTTCTGTAGCTGAGTTGTCTATAACCAGCTGACTTAAAGAGTACATCCATCACCTATTCATCCAGTAAAAGAGCTGTTAAATGATTCATCAATTGAAGTTTGATGATGGGTGCTAAGTTATGATTTTTCTTACAGTTGGAACGGATGAAAAGTGAAAATACTCATCTTCCAGGAGACGGAGATCCAGATGAGCTGGCAGAGGATGCGTTACATAGAGACCAAGTGCAGCTGGAGACGGTAACATCAATTTTTCCTATATATATAGCTTATCATCATAGCAAACCTCTTGGTTAATTTGTCAATGATGTAATGTTTTGGCGACAGGTGAACGAGGAACTTGAAACTATATCTTCTCTATATAATGAATCTTCAAGAAGTGGGAACTCAGTGGAAAGAGTGCTTGCCTTGGAGTTGGAGCTTGCTGAAGTATTGCGGGCGAAGAAGAAACCGAGCGTCCAATTTCAGAGGTGAATACACACTTTTTTTTTTCTCCGGTGTTCGGTCAACTGCTATTTATACTACAACCTATTTTACTCACTGTTAGAACTTGGAAGTTATTTTGATAACTAGTCATGACATTTTTTTACGTTGCATCTCCACTTATATTTTGGAAAACTAATGGTCAGAGTTGAGTTATCTGGGCTGACTACCGCCATAGTTAGTTGTGGGAAATAAAGTTGCGGTGAATCTTAGAGGTGGTATAATTTACATAGCTAGAGCTCAAAAACTTGCTCCCCTCCAATATTTTACATTGTTCGTTCTACCTTTTCGAGATGATGGTTTGATTTCATTTTAGACATAGGATGCTTAGAAAATTTGGAACGTATGGTGAGAGTGAGACTCGATGAAAACACACGATATAGTATGCTAGTACTTTCTACTTTGTGCTCGTATATTTTGAGAGATCTTAAATAATGTGAAACTTGAGCAATAGGGGAAGTGACAACTAACGTTTTGTACCGAAATTCCATTGCATAGCTCTTTTTTGAAGCTGCATAGAGATGAGGCTGCAGTATTCCAAAGCTTCAGAGACATAAATGAACTGATCAAAGACATGCTAGAGATGAAGGAAAGACATGTTGCCATGGAAACAGAACTTAAAGACATGCATGACCGTTATTCTCAGTTGAGCCTTGATTTTGCGGAGGTTGAGGGAGAACGACAAAAGCTGACGATGATGCTCAAGAATGTGCGCCCATCTAAACGTCTCTTTAGCTGGTCCCCTACATCTAGCCATGAAGAACTATCTTCATGATCGATCATCCACAAAAAGTATTTGTGTAGCTGGTGTAAATAAGAAGATTGTATTATGACACTCCATTTTAGTTTAGATTGCGTTGTTCATCCATCCATTTTATGGGCGTTTCATAGGTTATACCTGGAGCTTTTCGAGCTGGGATCTTGGTCTTAATGTCATGTATAGTACTCCGTATATGATTACAGTATCCAAGTGTTAAACATCAAATTTTGTTTAGAATTTAAAGCTTACATGGAAAACCAATCGAGTTTTGAGTGAAGTTTTCCACCAGTATGCTCCCTCCTAATTACAGAGAAGAATAACTAGCCATCATCAAATAGCCGTCTGAGCTACAAAATGAGCAACCTTATTCAAGGACCTAGGACAATAGCTGATTGAAACAGTGTAAATTACGAATTAACAAGTCTATAGAGGAGAGGATGTGCTTGATAGAGTGGCTTGCAGCGAAAGACCAGAAGCTTGGAAAATCAACTCTAAACAGTCCGAAACAATATTCAAATGTCGATAACCCAAAGAGACTGCAACAGAAATAGAAGATTTCAAAGCAAAAGCTTCAGCTTGAAGAGGTGAGTTAGCCCAGAAACTTAAAGTACCATTTCGATGTTGATTATTCTGGACATCGATCAAGACCCATCCCGCAGCCGCATTAAAAGGAGATCTCCAAGTCGCGAAAGATTACATAACTTACCTCCTATAAGCACAAAGTGAAGAAATTTTCGAATATCCATCATCTCGCTGTAATTGTATAAGTTGGGATCCATAGACCTAGGTTGCTTAAAAAAGACATTCTCGATGATGGAAGACTCCTTATAAAGAGACTTGATGACAGAATTCATATGAATCCCTTCAAAGCGCACAACATTACGAAAAGTCGAGATTCCCCAAGTACAGATGAAGACATTTATTTAGAGGTTGTCGTACGCTTACTCGATATTTTGAACAAATTAAACCAATTCAGAATCCGGTCATGAAGGGAAACATGAGAATCATTTGAAGCTGCCCAAAAATGCCTTGTAACCTCACAATCTCTAAATAAAATAAATGCTCCAGCTTTTCAATAGACACATTTTCATTACAGAGAACACACAAACCATTCCAATTAAGATTTCTTCTTAAACCCTCATGACCAACCAGAAGACAGTTTGTTAATTCTCTGGCAATCCGTTGTTGAAGCATTCGTAGTCCAGTATTCTTTATTCTTTAAAGGCCATAAAATAACCACTCTTAGTATTGTAAACACCCGAAGTTGAATAATTCCAATACACTTTGTCTGTGCTTGGATGTTCAAGGAAGAAAGTAGTTAGAAAAAGAGGAACTGCATCAGACCCACAAGAATTTTGGATGCCATCTACATTCCAAGAAGCGTCTGGGTTCTGAAATTGTGCCACCAACATAAAAGGTGAAGTCCCCTCTGTTAAATTAAGCCAAGAACCCAAACTCTTCCCATCAATCCAAGGATCATCCCAGACATTAACAAAGGAAGGAAAACCAATCTCCCATGCTAAGCCTCTTTTCAGAAGCTTAAGACCCCAACTAACACTCTTAATTTCTCACGGAACACTGGTTCTTGATAAGTGATCAATATTCTGCAAGTTACCTTCCTTATCATTGAAAAAGGTACCCAAATCTTCGAAATGAGCGTGTTTGGATTCTTAAGAATACGTCATCCAATTTTAGCAACAAGACTTTGATTAAAACAAGTAATATTCCATATCCCAAGACTACCTTTGATTTTTGGAGCATTAAGAAAAGTCTTGCTACACCAATGTAAGCCCTTCCCCAAAAGATGTCCCTTTCACCAAAACTGCGAAAGATAAAGAAGAAATCTTATCTGTCACACTTATCGGCATTTTAAATGCCGATAGAGAATAAATAGAGAGAGAAGAAATGACATAGTTATTAGAGTCAGCCTACTCGGTGCAGATAGAAAATTATTGTTCCAAGATAAGATACGTTTCCTTACCCGTAATATGATTTGTTGAGTAGTGTATTTTCTTATCCGTTAATCTCATCGTTGTAGCAGTTTTCCGTCTCATTTCTCGTTTCAGGTATTCATAAATTCCATTATTTCTTAGGACTTGATGGGCATCGAGGACTGCAGATATATATGGTTGCTCATCTTCTTTTAAAATCTTCTTGTCATCTGTTAGCAATAGCTATATTTGGGAATCTACTTTTCCAGTTTTGTTCTTAAACTTTAAACTAAAGATAAACAAATAAACAAAACGAAGAAAGGAAGCAAGAAGAAAAGAAATGTCACGTCTTGGACTTAATTATTATTGTTATTATTTTGTTTCAAATGAACGCATTACCTCATGTTGGAGGAAGATAACTCTAACTACTGAAGTTATAACTCTTATTACCTTAAGCTTAGTTATTGCTCATAATTGGACAATATTATTTTACAAGGTAGTTGTAACTTGTAACATATAGTTACGGTTCCATCCCCAAGCAAGGTCAATAGGTAGGTCGTGATCATGCTTGGTCATGGTTAATTATGCAATTTCTTTGTTAATCTTGTGACCTTTGAAGGTTAATTTGTGACCAAAATCAACAAAAGGTCAATTTGTGACCTTGTGTATGGCAAATTGACCTAGTTATATATTGACCTAATAGGTGTCATTTTATTATTGATTATACAATTAAATTTAAATAGGAGTAGAAAATTACACAATTCTCTACTCTAATCAAGTAGTCCTTCAACTCCCTGCTTCAGCGTCTTTTTTGCTACTTGTACCATCTTCTTGCATCATAGTTGCATCATCCACATGATATCATAACTCCTCAACTGTACACATTAAATAACATTAAGTTTTTTGACAAAAAAATCTTATATAAACATAAAATTTGGAGTAACTAAATTAAATTTCCACCCAAAATTTTTACCTTTACAGTAAAAAAAACACTAATACTTGAACACAATTTTTTCTCTAATATTCCAAATACTATGGATTTAAATGAATACGATATTTCGAATTACGCCTCCGATGAATATTTATCTCCAAATAACCAAACATTCGATTTAAATGAGAGTATTCCATCTTTTACCGATTTATTATTGAGTAGCCAACCTAGCTAGTCAAAAACTCGATATTTTTGGTAACTCGATGTTGTTATCTCGACTCCCGACTAATAATTTTTTAGCGAAAACCCCTCTTTATTGTGCAAGTAAAACCCAAAAACCCCCGTCTAAAAAAACACAATGATTTAAAATTGACGGGAAAAATTGGACCGAAAAAGAGGGTGAGCGATTAGATGTTATGTAGCACCAACTCAATATTTGGAAAAAACCAAAAATATAACACATTATGGAATTCGGTTTACAAATTATATTAACAAACCCGTATGGAAAATCAAAATGAAGGTGAAATAGGAATTAGAAGTGTTGAGGGAATGAGAAATCGTTATAAACGACTCAATTTCCTAGTAAAAAAATGGGTGAGAAGCTACTCCAAAGTTGTCTCTTGACCACCGATAAGTGGTACTAACAAGGAAGACGACATACAATTAGCTCAAAAATTGTTTCGTGATAAAAACGGTAATAAAGAATTTGTTGAATTTCATGTTTATAATAAAATTATGAGTAAGCGTCCAAAATGGAGTTAACAAAAAAAATCAAATTGATGTAAGTGAGAACATTAATTCTTCGGGTTCAAAACGGTCAAGGATGGAAATGGATTCTAGCCCATCAAGCGTCAATGTTCCTACACCGTCTAGTTTAATTGTCCCTACACCGTCTAGTTTTAATATAACAACTCCGTCTAGTGTTAATGTTGAGGACTACGTCCGACCCGAAGGACGGTAGAGAACATAAAAAAAAAGCGGAATGGTAAAGCACCCGTGGTCGTGCTTGAGTCTATGTTTTGTAGAGATATCTCAATTTTAGATATAGACTCACAGTGAAAGAGCAAAATGATTTTCGCCAAAGAAGGATTGCCGCAGATTTGAAAATTGTACAAATTAGAGCTAAAAGTAAGAAAGAAAAATTGGAGATGGGTTGGCTAAACACATTGCTCTCACAACAAGATTTAAATCCGAAAGATTAAGAAATGAAGGACAAGCTTATGGACAAATATATGTCTGATATTTAGTTTATGAAATCTGTTTTACTCGGTTAAAAGTTCCAAATATGAATGTTTTACTCGATTAAATTTAGTTTATGACAATTTTACTCGGTTAAGATGATGAATTAACAACAAAAATCAATTAAAAATCAATTAACAATCGATAAGAAATTCAATTCACAAAAATCAACAACAAAATCAATTAATATCAACAACAAAAACCCATTAAAAAATCAACAACACAAATCGAACAGAAACTTCGACAAAAAAAATCAACAATTAATAAGAAACTTCATGATTAAAAAAATCGATCAGAAACTTCATGATTGAAAAAATCAATCAGAAACTTCATGCACAGGTTGAAGGCTTGAAGCGATTAAGAAATCGATCAGAAACTTCATGATTAAAAAAATCGATCAAAAAATCCATAAAAAAAAATCGAGTGAAGCGTTGAAGATGAAGAATGATAAAAAAAAATCGATCAACAAAATCCATAAAAAAAACGATTAGAAACTTATGAGATTCTGATGAGGTGAAGATCGTGATGATAATGTACCTGCATGATTGTAGCGATGGAGATTTTGCACAATAAAACATTGATTTGTTAACATTAAATATACGAAGATAATGATGAATATACGAGATCCTGATGAATGATGATGATGAACAGTGATGGTTAATGATGATGATGAACCACAATCAAATTACCGGATGTTTAAGGCGTTGAGAATAGTGATGGTGAAGTGGTAGGGGTTAAAGTGATGGTGAATGATTATTTTTGGGTATGAACTATGAATGTATGATAAGGTTAAAGTAGTTTTGGTAAGTAATTAATTTGCGGAATAACATTTTCACATACGGACTTTACTTTTTCACATACATTTTTTCATAAAATTTCCATCTTCAACCCTTTTCCTAAACCTAAATTCTCCTTCCTAAACCTAAACAAAACCACTCATATATGAGTTTTTTTTTACCCTACAATTAAATCAATTACTCTAAAAAGTTAAACAATGGATTAAAATTAATAATTTTATATTTTACTGTAATCATTCGTGTGTTTATTGTTGATTGTTTATTCGCCGGCTTGATTGTTAATTGTTTAATACGTTCTTCATATTATCCGTGTTCACTTTTTATTATTTCTTACTTGAATTCTTGTTGTTGGAGGGATTTGAATTAGCCCCAGCCGACTGTATTTCTCCAACAATTGCTGCGTCGCTTGTTTGCTGCTTCATCATTCTTTTTTTTTTTTTTTTTTTTTTCAGTTTTTCTATATAGTACCCCTATGTTTTTTACTTTTCTACATGGTACCCCTGTAGTTTTGTTAACCTCCATGGTACCCCTACATTTAACTTCAATTTTTTGGGCGTGACCCTAGGTCTAATTTCCGTCAAAGTCTGTTAAGTATTTCCGTTAAGTATATTTTGTATTGAATGACTGGGCTTAAATATGTATGACGAGGCATGACATGGCAATGACGAGGCATGACGAGGCATGACATGGCATATGAGTTAGATTACCCTAATTTTTAACCTAATTACCCCATCCTCCCAATCCCCTCATTTTACCAACAGTAAAAGAAACCCAAAAACCATCCAACTTCCTCTGTATTCTCTCCATTTTCACAACCCCGTCCTATCTCCATTTTCAAAAGCCTCTGCAACCTTGATCAAGCTTCTTCTCCTTGTGCTAAACTCTTCGTCTCTGCCGTTGATTAATGCAGGTATGTTGGTTATTTCGAGTTCGTCTCCATATGATAATTCCATTAAGTTTTTTTCAGTTTTCTCATGTTAAAACCTTGCATGACCATTAATTTATAAGTTAGGTTAATTAATTACTGATTGTTGTTGAAGAACATAAAAATTTGAGGCTTTTGTTTGAGAAATTGAGTTGACAGTAACATTTTTGTTGTTGTTGGGTGTTTTTACTGTTTTATCGTGTACAGTGTACAATTTTGAGGTTTTTGGTATTTAAATTTGCAGAATGGAGAATATTGTATTGAAAATGCATTATATGGGTAAGTCGGTTGATGTTAGGATTGAGGACACGGATAGATGCTTGCTTATTGATGTGTATAATGACATGTTTGATGGGGCAGAGGAAAATGAGGTTCCTTTACCCAAGCACCCTTCTTTAGGCTATAGTTTCAACATGAAACATGTATATCTTAGAGAAGATGCAGACCTTCTGACTATGTTTGATAGGGTTGGGCATAAGAAAGAGATTGATATTTGGCTTGGGTCAGAGACTAAACCATGTAACACTTTGTCACTAGCAAGGTCAGTTAGACTTTGTAATAATCAGGGGTTAAAAGACACTGTTAAGCAAACAATGTGTTCTGTTGATAAGGCAGTGGTGTCCAGTTCTGTTGGTAAGCCATTTGTGTCTAGTTCTTTTGCTAAGCCATTGGTGTCTAGTTCTGTTGTTAAGCCATTTGTGTCTAGTAAGCCATGGGTGTCTACTGCTGCTGCTAAACTTGCCACATTTAGGGAAAAATTGGCAATAAGAAGGAACTCAACCAAGCCCCAGCCCCAGCTTCTATCCCAGCCCCAGCCCCAGCCCCTATCCCAGCCCCAGCCCCAGTCCCCACCCCAATCCCAAACCCAGTCCCCACCCAAAACCCAACTCCAAACCTGGTCCCCATCCCAACCCCAACTCCAAACCCAGTCCCCACCCCAGGCCCAACTGCAATCCCACTCCCAGCCCCTACTGCAATCCAAATCCCAGCCCCAATCCCATCTCCAATCCAATTCCCAGCCCCAACCTCAACCCCATACCACATCCCCTCCTAGCAGAAGAAGTCCAAGGATAGTTGCAAGTACTTCCACTAGTAGACTAACCCCAACCCCAACCCCTGCTAGTCATGGTAATGTGATTCAATCAGCCTCTCCTAGAAGAAGTTCAAGACTGAATCCAACCCCTATAACTAAAAGTAGACTTAAAATTCCTAAGACAACTGCATTGAGAAAGGGGGTATATGTGGCAAAGGTTCAAAGTCAGAGGGTTTCAGTAAGTGAAGGAAGTAGTAGGAGGGGTAGAAGAAATATGGGAGATGCTTATGATGACATAAGTGACTTGGAGGCTGACTTGAGTGATGGTTCTTATTCACCCACTGATGAAGAGGCTGACTTGAGTGACTTGGAGGCTGACTTGAGTGACTTGGAGGCTGAGGACAGCATTGTCATGTCCAGTTTAAGTATGATAGATGATGGGTATATACCATTTCAGAGAGTAGAGTGGGCAGGTGAGGAAGGTACTTACTGTGGTCAAGTTTGTGAAAATGGTGAAGTCTATGATAATCAGGATTTTGGAAATATTAGGATTAGACCTTGGATGCTATTTATGGACAAGGTTCATTTTAAGGATGTGTTGAGGGACTATTGTGTCCAGGAAGGCTTTAGTGTTGTTGTTGTGAAGGCTGACAATAAAAGGTACACAGCAGACTGTGCAACATTGACTTGTGAATGGAGGATTCATGCTTCCATTCTCCCTGATGGAACTACTTGGGCCATAAAGTCTATAAGGAACTGTTTTGGTAAAATTTCTACCGGGTCGAGTTTATGTGTTGCGGGTCAAAGGACAAACCAATATTCAGATTTTACGTAAGAAACAAATATAAAGAACAAAAGAAATAAAGAATGACACGAAAGGTTTTGGTGACGCGGAAAAACCCGTTGAGGGAAACAACCGCGGGGGGAACGGAATCCCACCAATATTTTTACTATGATCGAGGATATTCGCTGTTGAAGACGGATTACAAGTGTTTTGCGAAAATAGTAAGTTTACAACGTATGAACTGAATGCCTCAAATGAATGCCCTAGTTTCTTTTTTTATAGCTACGAGTTACTCGTTCAACTGATTTGATCTGGTGCTGGAATGTGGGAGGGAATATAGGGGAATATCCTTTTAGGGTTTTGACCCATTCTCTTTCTCCAACAGCTCTTTTTCTGCTCTGATCTGCGTCTGGCCTGCGTCCGGTCTGCTTCTGGTTTGCCTCTGATCTGCTTCTTGTGGTGGGCTGCTTATTTATTTATCTTTGGGCCCAAATAGTGAGATGAGATTTTTGGGCTAAACAATTTCCCCCAAATTTCAGCCCGGGTTGGCTTTTCAATTGGGCTGGAATTTTATTCTGCCTCTGAGAATTCTGGAGTTATGTGGGTAGTTGAGGAATTGATGTAACCGCCTATAGCCGCATTTTCCTGTCCCACTTGTCCCACTCGCATTAACTGCTTGTCCCCTCAATGTTTATTACTTCTTTAACTTTAACCTTTCACCTTTCAAATTTGAATTTACTTTCAAATTTCATCCACTTGCTTCCCTTATAAATACCCTTTTAACCGTGTTGCTTCACTTTTACCACTTTCAAAAATTTCACTTTCTCTCTTACTTTCTTTCTTGCTTTTTCTTGCTCGTTCTTGCTTTTTCTTTGCAGTAAAAACTTTTTCACCACTTCTCTTTTAATAATCCATCTTGTCTGCTCCTGGATCTTCTTCCACTACTCCTTCCTCTACTCCTGCTCCTACTGGGTCTTCTGGATCCAGCTCTGCTTCGGGGGACTACTCTGGTCCTTTCCCGTCGCAGAAGCTGCTTGCGGCTAAGCATTTATGCGATTCCTCTTTCAACGAGTCTCCTGCCTCTTTTATCAAGCTTCGATTTGGGTTTCCGGATGGGGTGGTCTATCACTTCCCTCTTGCTGGCGAGAAGGCCGATTTTGAGAGGGAAGGATGGACTTGTTTCTATGAATACCCTTTCCGTCTGGGTCTCAGGTTTCCTTTTCCTGATTTGATTGTCGATTTCCTGAAGTTAACCAAACTAGCTATGTGCCAGATTGCTCCGCATGCATGGAGAATCTTACTCAGTATTTGTGCTCTGAACCGTGAACGGGGGCTGAACATTGGTTTGGCTGACTTGGGGCAGTGGTTCACCCCTCGTTCTCTGGGTCATTCTCAGTGTACTATTCGTAGCCACGACAATATGCCTTCTGCCATTATCTTTTCCACTAATCCGGATGATAGTAAGTGGTTTACCCGCTTTATTTTCGTCAAGATTGACACGTTGCCTTCCTCTCCTGATTATATTTTCTCTGCATGGCAGCCTGTGGAAGGTACTGGTTTTGCTCTGGCGTTCTTTTGATTTTCTTTACTTTATTGTTTTTCGTCTGTTTCTGACGGCTTGTTAGTTTCTGCAGGGCGTAGCTTGGCTAAGCTTCCTGATTCCACTGATCCTCCTACTTCCAAGGCCAAACTCCTGGACCTTCCTGCCGAGGAGAGGACGTTCTCCAAGCTGGTCCGGGATGCTGCTGTTCTGGTGGTGAAGAAGGAGGGTACGGTACTTTCGATGTTTTTTGTTTTCTTTGGGTGGATCTGCGCTTGATCTGTTCTGATTTCTGCTGTCATCTTTCCAGGCAAGCCCAGAGTTGATGTGAGCAGGGTGATGCAGCTACGCAGAAAAAGGCTGGCTTCTAGGGACGCGGGGTCCTCAAAGAAGACAAAAATGGACGTTGTGGAGGGGAGCTCTGCTGGAGCTGGGTCCCAAGCTGCCCCTATTGAAGTTGACACTGTTGATCTGGTTCAGGAACCTGTTTCTGAAGCTCCCTATGTTGATCCTTCTCCTCTCAAGATTCCTCCCTTCATTCCTACTCCTGGTTACAAGCCAGTTCTGGAGCAGCTGCCTCTCCCATCTTCTGGAGGAGGTTCATCTTCTTCTTCTTTGCGCCTGGACCTCCCAGCGGATTTTGGTGGGTCCAGGACTAATCTCTGGCCTGCTTTGGACTCACTACTTTTCCCTGCCTCTGCCTCTATTATGGAAACTCGTCCTTTCAAGGACTTGATCAGACGTACTGCGGAGGTTTCCTTTGAGGTAACCCTTCTTCTTTCCCTTTTTCCTTTTTCTTTTTTCTTCTTTTTTATCTTTCCTGATCTGATCTGGATTTCCAGGTTCTGGAGCTGTCACTTTGTGCTAAACGACAGAGTGAGGCCTTGCTGGCTGAACTTCATTGTTCGAAGGCGGCTCAATCTGAGGCTCTGAGGAGGAGGCAGGAGGTGGAGAGGATGTAGGAGGCCCTGGCAAAGAAGGAGCGGGAGTTATCAGAGAAGTTGAGCTTGGAGGAGACCTTGAGGGAAAGTTTGCGGCAGGCTGTTGAGCGTTCTCGCCAGGATGTGGCTAAGGGTCAGGAAATGCTCAAAGCTCAGGAGGAGGCTTCTCAGAACCAGCTAGCCACGGCTCACTCTAAGTTGGAGAGGGCATTGACTTCAGAGGCGGACCTGGTGCTGAAGGTGGAGGCCCTGGAGCAAAAGAAGGCTGGTCTGCAGAGGGCGTTAATTGAAGCTGTTGCTTATACTGCTGCTGAGACCCGGGTAAAGTGTGTCCGGGAGTTCCAGGAGGGTAACCATACCACCTGGGACTTAGCTGCCTTGGAGAAGGCCTTCGCTTCTGATTTTCCCGAGGGGTTAAACATGGACCTGATCTCCGACGATGAAGAGGAAGAAGGCGAGGTGGGGTCCCAGGATGTTGAAGGGGAGGTGGCCTCTGACCCCACCAATGCTGACGTTGCTGCTGCTGGGCCTACTCCAGATGAGTAGGTTTTGTTAAAAATTCATCTGTTGGGCCCTGTTATGGGTGTTAATATTTTGTTTTGAACTTTGGATGCCCCTGCGTGGGCTTAACTGTTGTAGTTTTTTGCTGCTGGTCCGGGTGGACCAGTAAAAACAATTCTGTTTTGAGGCTGCCTTGGGTGGCTTTTCCTTTAATCGTATGGTCCCCATTGTATGGGGTTTGCTTTTTATCTGTTGGTTTTGCTGCCGTCTTTCTGGCGTTCTTCTTTTGTACATGCATGTTTCGTTTGTATTTTGGCCATCGCTGTTTTGGTGTGTTGGCCTGGTGTTTTGTATACCCATCCCTATACTGGGGTGCCATGCTTGACTTAGGTTCTCCTGCGATCAGTGCAGATTTCCTCTTTAGGTCAGTCCACTAGGATAAGTAAATTCTGGTCCAGAAAAATGATGAATTTTTTTCCTTTTAAAGACTCGAAAATTGAAAATGCATTTAAGGTTTGGAATTATAAGGCCTAGATTACTAAACTTAGGTAAAAATATAAAGGCAAGATATCATTCTAAACTTAAATTTATAGACAAAAATATAAAGACAAGATTTTAAGCTGAACCAGAGTAAACTTTATATAGAGTAGAACCTGAGTCTAAGGGAGCTGCTCTGATCTGGTGGAGGCACCTTTAGATGATATACTTTTTTAGGTGAAGTATATTCCATGATCTGGGTATCATTTCCCCTTCCATTGTCATTAGCCTGTAGGCCCCATTACAAACTATGCTCTCAACTTGGTATGGGCCCTCCCAGTTGTAGGCAAACTTTCCAGCTTGTCGGTTTTTGGTGTTCTGGAACACCTTTCTCAGGACCAGATCTCCTACTTGCAGGGTTCTGATCCTGACATTTTTGTTGTAGCTCCGAGCCACCATCTGTTTGTACGAGGCCATTCTGACGTATGCACTGGTCCTGAGTTCATCAACAGTGTCCAGGATTCTTGTCATTTCTACTTGGTTCTGGTCCTCAGTTATACTCCCGTATCTGTGGGTTGGGATTTTGACTTCAGAAGGAATTACTGCTTCTGCTCCGAAGACAAGGCTGAAGGGGGTCTGACCTGTTGCTACTTTCGGAGTAGTTCTATCAGCCCACAGGACCAGAGGGAGCTCCTCTGCCCATTTCCCTCCCATTTCTTGTAATTTCTTTTTCATATTCTCAATAATGATCTTATTACTGGACTCAGCTTGTCCGTTGGACTGGGGATTTCTGGGGGTAGACTTCTGGAGTGATACGTTGTTCTACCCAGCGCAGAAAGCCTCGGTTTTCTTCCCAATGAATTGGGAACCGTTATCACATATTATTTCTGAGGGTATGCCAAATCTGGTAAATATATTACGCTTAATGAAAGAGATGACCTGAGCTTCGGTGGTCTGGGTGAATGATTCTGCTTCGATCCATTTAGAGAAGTAATCTGTCATGGCCAGCATGTACATTTTGTTTCCTGGTGCTCTGGGGAGAGGTCCCACAATGTCCATCCCCCACTTCATAAAAGGCCATGGGGATATGATCGGGTGCAGAGGCTCTACTGGTTGATGATTGACAGATGCGTGCCTTTGACAGACATCACATTTCCTTGCATATTCCTTCGCATCCTTGCGCATTGTGGGCCAGAAGTACCCCATTCCGAGGGCTCTATTGGATAGGCTTCTTCCCCCTGCATGATTTCCACAGTCTCCGCTGTGGAGGTCATGCAAGACTGTCTGCGCCTCGGTCTGGTCCAGGCATCGCAGATATGGCCCTGCTAATGATTTCCGGAACAGGATTCCGTCAATTAGGAGGAATCTGGAAGCCTTCATCCTGAAACTGCGCGCTTCTTTCTTACTGCTGGGCTGGACATTATGTTGCAACCAGTCCAGGTATGGCTTTCGCCAATCCTGCCCTGATCCCTGGTCTGGGTCGTTGCTGCAAATAGGCAATTCTTCCTGGTCCGAATCTGGACCAGGAATGGCTGGTTTGAGAACATGGGTGATCGGTATATTGGCTACGTCCGCTGGTTTGAAGGTTGATCCCAGAGTTGCCAGTGCATCTGCCTCTGCGTTCTGCTCCCGAGGTACCTGCTGGATGCTGAACTCTGCGAACTTGCCGATTAACTCTTTTGCCACACACAAGTAGGCCGCCATTGTGGGGCTCTTGCTTCATATGCTCCATTGACGTGATTCACAATTAATTGTGAATCACTGTATACATTGATGCAGCTGATCCCGATGTCCAGGGCTAATTGTAGCCCCAGGACTAGGGCTTCATACTCAGCCACATTATTTGTGGTCTTGAACTCACATCGGACTGCTTGGGTGATTAAATCTCCTTCCGGTGATCGGAGGATCAACCCAACTCCAGACCCTCTGGCGTTTGAAGCTCCATCTACTCGTAACTCCCAGGTGCCTGGTTTGGCACCCTGGTGTAGGTGCAGGATTTCCTGCTCTGCTTGGGTCTGGAGTGCCGGGCTGAAATCGGAGACAAAGTCTGCAAGGGCTTGTGATTTTATGGCTGTGCGTGGTTCAAACTGGAGATCATATCCACTGAGGTGCACAGACCACTTAGCCATTCGTCTTGATAATTCTGGCTTTCTCATAACCGTCTTGAGTGGGTGATTAGTAACCACTGAGATGGTATGAGACTCAAAGTACGGACGCAGCTTGTAGGATGCTGTGACCAATGCCAATACTAGTTTCTCAAGCGAGGTATACCTTGCTTCTGCTGGCAGTAATGATTTGCTGACGTAGTACACCGGGTGCTGTGCTCCTTCGTGCTGTCGGACCAGAACTGCACTTACTGCTGCTTCGGTTACTGAGAGGTACAGGAGCAGGACCTCCCCCTGCTCTGGCTTGGATAGCAGGGGTGGGCTGCTCAGGTACTGCTTTAGTTCCTGGAATGCCTTTTCGTGCTCTGGTGTCCAATCAAACTTCTGACTTTTTCTAAGAATATCATAGAATAATCTGCACCGGTCTGATGATCTGGGTATAAACCTGCTCAGGGCTGCTACTCTTCCCGTCAGACGTTGCACATCTTTCAGCTTCTGGGGTGATTCCAGCTGTAGAACTGCTTTGATCTGTTCTGTGCTGGCTTCTATCCCCCTCTGTGTTACCATATACCCCAGGAATTTCCCACTGGAAACTCCAAAGGTACACTTAGCTGGATTTAACTTCATTTTGTACCTCCGGAGGGTGTTGAATGTTTCCTCCAGGTGCTGGGTGTGGTCCACCGATTGCTTGGATTTGACCACCATATCGTCTATATATACTTCCATGTTGCGTCCTATCTGGTCTTTCGGACCTGAATGCTGTCTTCTCCTGGTCTGCCGGGTCCATTTTGATCTGGTTATACCCGCTCCAGGCATCTAGGAAAGTCAACATTTCGTGGCCTGCAGTGGCGTCTACCATAACATCTATATGTGGCAAGGGGAATGGGTCCTTGGGGCAGGCCTTATTCAGGTCTGTGAAATCCACGCAGACCCTCCATTTACCATTCTTTTTTGGTACCACCACTACATTAGATAGCCATTCTGGGTACCTGACTTCCCTAATCTTTCCTGCCTCCAGAATGTTATCCACCTCCTGGTTCATGATCTGGTGTCTTTCTGCTGCGAACTTCCTGCGTCTCTGCTGCACTGGTCTGAATCCTGGATCTATGCTGAGCTTGTGTGTTATGATTTCTGGGTCTATGCCAATCATGTCTTGATGGGACCAGGCAAAGCAGTCCACGTTCTTTCGGAGCAGCTGGAGGAGCTGCTGGCGCAGATCTCCAGAGCACTCTGAGCCTACGAACACGATTCTTTCTGGGTGCTGCTCATCCAGGTGGACCTCGTCGATTTCTGCCTACTGGGGCTCGGTGTATTCCTCCTGGATGTGCAGTTGCTGTAATTGCTATGCTCTGGCAGCTGGTGGTCTGGTGGTCCTTTTAAGAGCTACTTTGTAACAATCCTTGGCCTCTTCCTGGTCTCCCCGTATCTCCTGAACTCCCCACGGTGTAGGAAATTTCAGGCACTGGTGGTACGTTGACGGGATTGCTCGCATTTCGTGGATCCAGGGCCTGCCAAGAATAACGTTGTAAGTAGATGGACCGTCAATAACTAAGTACCTTACCTGTTTGTTCAGCCCTCTGGCGTAGGTGGGAATGGTGATTTCCCCCAGGGTATGCGCTGTTTCTCCACTGAATCCGACCATGGGAATAGCTTTCTTTGTCAGGTCCTTCTCGTCAAATCCCATGCTCTTTAGTGCATCCAACATCAGCAGGTTGACGGAGCTGCCTGTGTCTACCATGACTTTCCTAACCTCACAATTACCAATGTTCAATGTGATAATCAGGGCATCATGGTGCTACTCTGGTACTGCCTGTGCATCTGTCTCGTCAAAGGTCACTGCTGGGAGATCCTGCCTTGCTATTCTGCACGACGATTCTGGCTTGTCTCCCTTAGCTGCAGTTACACGCCTCTTGGCCGCTGAGTAGGTGAGCCCACACAGCTCTGATCCTCCAGTGATGACATTCACAATTCTATTGCAAGGAGGAGTTGGTGAAGGCTGCACCTGGCTCGCTGCATTGACTCTGGGGGATTTCTCTGGGAGCAGATGGTCTAGGTTGCCTCGGTCATACTGGAATCGAACTTCCTTCCTGAGGGTGTAGCATTCATCGGTGGTATGACCTATGTCATCATGAAATTCACATCTTTTGCTAGCATCACGGCGGTCATTGAGTCGTTCCTCTTTCTTCTTTGGCCACCTGACTCCCTTGAGATCCTTCAGGGCCTTCAGCAGGCCAGCCATCCCGGTGGTAAAGCCATACTCACTGACTTTCAAAGGTGGATCCGCATCGCTTTTACCACCAGTGCTCTCGGACACTTTGCTTACTGGCTTGCTGTAGGGCTTTGGCCTTTCGCCCCTCTTTTCTACTGGTGCTTTCCTAGACACAGGTTCTGTGTCATAGGTACTTCTTCTGGAGGCAGCGTCCTCTTCCAGCCTCATGGCTGCAACTGCCTGGGCCTGTACATCAGCAAAGGCAGTGCATGGGTGCATTGTCAACTGCTTGTACAGGTCTGAATCGTGATGTAACCCCCTGCGGAAGGCTTCAATGGCAGTGGGTACATCACAATGCAGGATGGCAACCTTTTCCTTGTTGAACCTGGTGAGCTAATCTCGAGTGGTTTCCTCGAATCCCTGAACAATTCAGTATAGATCGCTGGTCTGCTTTTCTGGTTTCATGCTGCTAGCAAACTGCTGATTAAAGGCATTAACCAAATCTGCAAAGGAGGAGATACTGCGATTGGGCAATCCCACAAACCAGTGCAGGGCCGCTCCGGATAGGGTTGACCCAAATCCTTTGCACATGCAGGCCTCCTTAAGTGCTCCGGTTGCGGTTACCACCATCATTTTATGCTTATACTGATTTATGTGGTCCAGAGGGTCGGCCGTACCATCATATAGTGTCATGGTTGGTGGCACAAACCCCTTGGGCACATTGATCAGGGCAATGTTGTCGATGAATGGTGAATCTGCATAGCTGTCCTGTGAAGCTTTCTCCATTGGCCTTGGCATTCCAGGTATCTTGGTGATCATGTCTTTCAACTCCTGGTAGCGCTGGTCTGAGAGACTGCCTACTCCAGGGAATGGATTGACTGGCGGAGGGAAGAAGCCTGGAGGGGCTCCTCCCCAGGGACCTGAGGTCGGATTGGCTGGCGGAGGGAAGAAGCCTGGAGGGGCTCCTCCCCAAGGTCCTGCGGCTGGTTGATTGGCTGCAACGGATGAACTGAAGCCTGGTCCTGGATGCCAACCAACTGCTGACTGTGCTGGCGCTCCTCCCTGCCATCCTCCGGTGCTGGACTGGTTCACGGGCACTACTCCTACTGAGATCTCTGGCGTTCGTCCGATGGTGGGCTGTGGAGGGGTACCTGAAAAAAATCAAAGAATCAGTCCCAGGAGGAAAACAAGGTGTAGGATTACCTGCAGGCTGAACTGGTCTGGACTGCGGTGCTCCAAACACAGATGAGTCCAAATCCAGTATCTCTGGGTCACTGCTCGGGGTGGTGACACCTAGATCCAGCCTGGTGACGATCTTCTGGGGAATTGGCCGGTTCAACCCTGCTCTCCCGAAGGGATTGAAGGTCTGCCCAGGCCCTGGCTGCAACATTCTGAACGGCTGCTCTGGACGTGTGACTGCGGCGATCTGCTCTTTCAGGTTCAGATTGTCCTTCTTCAGGCTCTCTATGGCTTCCTGCAGAGCACTCATTCCCTGGACCACCACCTGCATCGGATCTGGGCTGGGAACCCGCGGCAGCTGGCCTACTCCAGGTATCTGGGCTTCTCCACTTCTGCTGGGGCTGCTCTCTCTGCTCTGCCTTGGGGAAGCTGACACAGGGGGTGATCTGGGAATCTGAGGAGGTTTGCTAGTTGGAACCACAACCCTTGGGGCTGTGGTCTGACTTACGACCAGAGGTGGTCCTGTGAGACCAACGGACACAGTAGGGTTGATCCCACTGGACTGGGCTGGCATGCTCTGAGAGCTGGATGGGTTAGCTTTGGTCCCAGACATGCTTGTTGTGACGAGGTAACGATTTTAAATATTGGAATGCGCACTATGCCCCACGGTGGGCGCCAAATTGTTTTGGTAAAATTTCTACCGGGTCGAGTTTATGTGTTGCGGGTCAAAGTACCAACCAATATTCAGATTTTACGTAAGAAACAAATATAAAGAACAAAAGAAATAAAGAATGACACGAAAGGTTTTGGTGACGCGGAAAAACCCGTTGAGGGAAACAACCGCGGGGGGAACGGAATCCCACCAATATTTTTACTATGATCGAGGATATTCGCTGTTGAAGACGGATTACAAGTGTTTTGCGAAAATAGTAAGTTTACAACGTATGAACTGAATACCTCAAATGAATGCCCTAGTTTTTTTTTTTATAGCTACGAGTTACTCGTTCAACTGATTTGATCTGGTGCTGGAATGTGGGAGGGAATATAGGGGAATATCCTTTTAGGGTTTTGACCCATTCCCTTTCTCCAACAACTCTTTTTCTGCTCTGATCTGCGTCTGGTCTGCGTCTGGTCTGCTTCTGGTTTGCCTCTGATCTGCTTCTTGTGGTGGGCTGCTTATTTATTTATCTTTGGGCCCAAATAGTGAGATGAGATTTTTGGGCTAAACAGGAACCCTACACATGGTTGTGCAGGGATTAAGAAAACTAATCCAATGGCCAACTGTTTGTGGGTAGCCAAAAAAATGATAGAGGATATAAGGGCAAATAATGCAATTTCAGCCCAGTCAATTAAGGACCTTCTCATGGAAAGATATGGCATTGAAATGGCAACTTCAAGTGTTTATAAAGCCAAAGACTTAGCCTTAATGTAAATCAATGGTGGCCATGATGAGTCCTATAGGGACCTTCCTAAATACTGTGAGGTTATCAAAGCCACAAATCCTGGTAGTGTTGCCCACTGTGCATGGATACAATTGGAGAATCCAGAGAGGTCACTCCAGTTCAAGAGCATTTTCATTGCCTTCCAAGCACAATATGAAGGACTGTTAAGAGGGTGTAGAAGTCTGATTGGTGTGGATATATGGGACACACTTAAAAGGGAATTATGGTGGTGTGCTTCTGTCTGCTGTTGCCATGGATGGCAACAATGAGCTATTCCCTATTGATATAGCTGTTGTTGAGTCAGAAAACAAGGAAACATGGAGAAACTTCTTTTGGCATTTGAAGCAGCTTCTGAAAGATAGTGAACGGAACAACTGGACCATAATTTCAGACAGGCAGAAGGTATGTTCTATTGCTTTTTATATTCATAATTAGTATTGTTTGGATATAGGTAACATGATTCTGCATTACTAATAATCTATAATCTATCTATTATGTTTGCAAGGGAGTGGAACCTGCATTGGAGTCAGTCTGGCCTGAAGCTTATAGGAGATTATGTGCTAGACATCTGTGCAAGAACTTCAAGACAGCCTTCCCTGGTCTTCTTATGCATCAACTATTTTGGAAGGTGGTTAATGCAACTTCTGAGTTCATCTTCAAGAAAGCTATGGAGGAAGTAGTAAAGTATGGAGGGTTAGGTGCTGCAAGGTGGTTGCTTGATTTAGGGGACAAAGAGATGTGGACTAAGCATAAGTTTGACCCAAGTCTATCATCTGATGAAAACACTTCTAATTTTGTGGAAAGTTTCAATGCAACATTAGGGATACACAGATGTAACCCTATTCTTAGTCTTCTTGAAGGTATGGTTCTGCATTTTATAACCAGTAAATTCTGATTTTGGTTTTTATTTGATTTACAGAATATATTCTATTGCTTAATGTAGGTGTAAGAAGAATTGCAATGGTGAGGCATGCAACCAGGCAGCATAGCAGACTCATGGCCTGATGATGGCATATGTCCCAACATAGTTGAGAGGTTAAAGGTTCTTACTCATGCTTCTAGGACATGTCATGCCTATAACTCTGGTTTTGGTAGATATGAAGTAAGTGAAGGCCGAGCATACTACCCTGTGAACATTGTTGAGAGGACTTGTTATTGTGGTGAGTGGCAGATCAGTGGAATTCCTTGTAGGCATGCCATTAGGGCTATTTTGAATGCTGATAAAGAGCCATGTGACTATGTGAATGATTGGTTCTCTGTTAGAATGTACAAAGAGGCTTATGGTTTATCCATTAACCCTCTACCTGACGCTCAACAGTGGCCTGATTTTGATGTGCCAACATTAGAACCTCTAACATTAAGAAGGCCCATAGGCAGACCTTCAAGGAATAGAGGAAGGGAAGCAGGGGAACAAAGGAAAGGGAAAAGATCTGTTACTGTGAAGTGCAAAAAGTGTGGTTGTTTTGGTCACAACTCCAAGACTTGTAAAGGAGGAGTTACTGCAAGAGAAAGACAGGAAATGGCAGGGAAAGTCGTCAAAAAAAGAGCAAAACAAGTAATAAACCGCAACACAACTCCAATGTTTAACTCTCTTCATCTGTTGGAAACTGCTGTTCTGACCAGTACGCAACCCAGCACTCAAGCATCTGCAACAACATCAGCACCAACAGAGGCAGGAACAAGCAAGGGGAAGAAAAGGAAGCAGCGAGCCTGAGGACAGATATGTGTTTGGGGTTTTTTTGCAAGCGTAAATCTGATGTATCGGTGGCTTTAGAAACAATGTAATGTAATTTTTTGCAAGCGTAAATCTGATGTATCAGTGGCTTTAGAAACAATGTAACGTAATTTTTTGCAAGCGTAAATCTGATATATCAGTGGCTTTAGAAACTATGTGATTTGTTAGTTGGAAGTAATTTCCAAACAATACTACTTTGATGTATTAACAGTCTTTAACTGTTAATTTTTTGGGCATCAATTTAATGACAATGGTGTTAATTTTGTAGATCTTAATTTCTCGGAATGTTAAACTTGCACATTGAAAAAACACCCTTCTTAATAAAACTTGCACATTTTATTCCATTCGATTACACATCAAACTTTAGTAAGAAAAATTACAACCATGATAACAAACATCATAAACATAAATTTCACAAACAAAGCTAATTTCATAAACTCGTTTTTCAACTCCTTAATCTCTTCCTTGTTGAAATTACTAATTGAGCAACCCGATTCTTCATTTCCTCCATTATTCTTCACGGTCTTCATCATGGTAACATGGTCTGAATTTTACCACATCACAAAGTTATTACATTCCAAGCATTTGAAGTATGCTTTTCTTGGGTTGTTAGTTGACCCGGATATTTTGATGACCGCATTCCTACCACAACGATTGCAAGCCTGATTCTTAAATTCAAGACTTTGAATTGGGGTGCTCCTCCAAGAAGAAGAAGAAGACATATCAAACAATGAAAAGAAAAAAAGAGGAGAAAAGATTGTTAAATGAGTTGAGATGAGAGTAAGCTAAGGAATTAGGATGGATGAATGTATAGATGGAAGGTAATATATGTGGGATTTTGGAGAGAAAATGAAAGTAAAATGGGAGGGAAATGTTGAAGTGCCACAGAAGCACGTCCTAGTCATCCTCAACAACACAACTTTGACGGAAATTAGACCTAGGGTCACGCCCAAAAAATTGAAGTTAAATGTAGGGGTACCATGGAGGTTAACAAAATTACAGGGGTACCATGTAGAAAAGTAAAAAAATAGGGGTACTATATAGAAAAACCCTTTTTTAAAAAAAAATATCATACTTTTTAGTTTTTACTTTCTTTTTTTTTAGTTTTTGTTTGTTTTTGCAAGGGGAGGGGGCGGCGGTTAGACATCGGCGCGGGGAGGGGCGGCGGTTTGGGCTGTTGTGAGATGACGGCGGTGAACGGAGTTGATGACGGAGGGGCGGTGAACGAGATAGTTGGTTTATGGAGGAATGAAGAGAGAAAATTAAATTAATGGAGTGAATGTTAAAAAAAATAATAAGGGTAGTATGGTAAAATTCGTATATGAAAGAGTAAATTTGGATGTGAAAAAGCACGTCTCTTAATTTGTGGTAGGCAGTGGAACACATAAATACATAGTTATGTATGAGGTTTTTAATTATTTGTAATAATAAATACTAGGAATAATTAAAAAAAGTAAAAAAATTCGTCTTTTTAAAATGAAAATCGATTAAAATACGTCTTTTAAATTCGATTAAAAATATAGTCGTTGAATCGATTTTAGCCGTTGGATTATAAATATAGACGTTGGATCGATTTTAGCCATTGGATTAGAAATAGTCGTTGGATTGATTTTAACCACAAGATTAAAAATATAGGCATTGGATTGATTTTAACCATTCAATTAAATATATCCGTTGTACAAAAAACTTATATATACCTCATACTTGTTGAACAAAATTACTCACATTTTCAGTTGGTTCAGGTTCTAAAAATTCCGATACACTTCTATAAGAATCAACAATAAAATAATCATTATTATTATGTCTGGATCAACTTCAAATTCTAATTAGTCAAACGACAATGTTGTCGATCAAAATAGACTTTCCGAATATCAATGGGAAGCCGAAGCCGATGGAAGAACTGAGGCAATTCAAAATCTTATAGTTCAACATGTAAATGAATACGTCAATAGAAGAATTCGTCAACAAATTGAAGGTGAATGATGGTGAATGATTATTTTTGGGTATGAACTATGAATGTATGATAAAGTTAAAGTGGTTTTGCTAAGTAATTAATTTGTGGTAGGCAGTGAAATACATAGATGCATAGTTAGGTATGAGGTTTTTAATTTTCTGTAATAATAAATACATGAATAATTTTAATAAGTAAAAAATACGTCTTTTTAAAAATAAAATTGATTAAAATACGTCTTTTAAATTCGATTAAAAATATAGTCGTTGATTGATTTTAGCCGTTGGATTAGAAATAGTCGTTGGATTGATTTGAACCACAAGATTAAAAATATAGCCGTTGGATTAATCTTAAACATTCAATTAAATATAGTCGTTGCACAAAAAACTTATATATACCTCATACTTGTTGAACAAAATCACTCACATTTTCGGTTGGTTCAAGTTCTATAAATTCTTATACACTTCTATAAAAATCAACAAATAAAATCATTATTATTATTATTATTATTATTATGTCTGGATCAAGTTCAAATTCTGATTCGCCAAACGACAATGTTGTCGATCAAAATAGACTTTCCGATTATCAATGGGAAACCGAAGCCGATAAAAGATATGAGGCAATTCAAAATCTTATAGCCGAACGTCTGAATTATTGCGTCAACAGAAGAATTCGTCAACAAATCCCCCCCCCCCCCCCCAAGACTTCGTAGGAGAAACATTGAAAGGAATCGTGAAGAAGGTCATAACCAATTGTATAACGACTATTTTATGGATCCAGTAATCCCGTAGAACTATTCCGCTGGAGATTTCGCATGAAGAAGCGTTTATTCATGCGCATAGTTGATGGTATATCTGCCAATGATCGTTTTTCCAACAAAGAGTCGGCAGTAATAGGAGACTTAGTTTCTCCACATTGCAAAGATGTACAGTTGCTTTAAGAGTTCTAGCGTATGGTACATCCACCGATTCAGTTGATGAATATTTGCGTATCAGTGAAACATCCGTAAAAGACTCTCTCAAATCGTTTGTCAAAGATGTAACCAGTTGCTTTGTGAATGAGTATCTACGCAGACCCAACCCACAAGATTTAAGTAGGTTGCTTCATATTGGGGAAGCTCGTGGATTTCCGGGTATGCTGGGTATCATTCATTGCATGCACTGAGAGTGGAAAAATTGTCACACAGCCTGGCCGGGACAATATGCCGGGCGAAGTGGGAAGCCACCAATCATCTTGGAAGCAGTCGCTTCGTACGATCTATGGATATGACATGCCTTCTTCGGTACACCAGGTTCGCTCGATGATATTAATGTTCTGCAACGCTCTCCACTCTTTAACGACGTTTTAGAAGAATCTGCCCCAGCTATTAATTTTAACGCTAATGGTAATTAAGGAGTATAATATGGGATATTATCTTGCTGATGGTATATATCCGGGTTTGGCAACATTTGTTAACTCAATTAGTGCGCCACAAATTCAAAAACATAAGTTATTTGCAACTCGCCAAAAAGTTGTAGAAAAGATGTGGAACGAGCTTTCAGCATCCTACAACCTCGCTTTGCGTTTAAACGTCTTTGTCTTCTATGGGATCTAACTTCGATGGGGAAGGTTCTCATGGCTTGTATTATTATGCATAGTATGATAGTCAAAGATGAACGAGAAAGCTATCTTAACTATGAAAATATTATCTCAAGAGTTCCAAAAAGATAATCCGACTAAAACTACTGATGATCCTTATGAATATCATCGCCTTGGAAGACTGCCACAAGAACGATCCGTACAAATTCATGGCGAGATTCGTGATTGTGTCACTCATATCGCTCTGAAAAATGATCTTACTGAGCATATTTTGGCAAAACTTCCGTAACTAGAATCAATTTTAGATGCATTTTTTCCTTAGTATTTAATGTTTTTATTTTTATTTTTATGTAAGCACATTAGTTTGTGTCGAATCATGTTTTTAGTAATTTTAATTGTTTTTCAATAAAAACGTGTTTTTACCTTTCCAAATTATAAAGGAGTTATTTAACATATAAAATATTAGTAAAATAATGTTAGGAAAAAATTAAATATATAAAATGTGAGGAAAATAATTGTAAAAGTGAGAGAAAAAAAAGTGGGGTAGATAATGTGAGAAATGATTGAGAATGATGTAAAGTGGATAATGATTGAGTTGATGATATAGGTCGTGACCTTTTGCTTGGGAGGGTGAAAGTAGGTCAAAATAATTAAGATGTGATTTACAGTAAAACCGGGTCGTGACCTAGTTAGCGCGACCACTGCTTGGGTCAATAGGTAGGTCGTGACCTTGCTTGGTCATGGTTAATTATGTCATTAGTTTGCCAATCTTGTGACCTTTGAAGGTTAATTTGTGACCAAAATCAACAAAAGCTCAATTTGTGACCTTGTGTATGGCAAAATGACCTAGTTATTGACCTAATAGGTGTCATTTTCTTATTGATTATACAATTAAATTTAAATAGAAAATTACAAAATTCTCTACTCTAATCAGGTAATCCTTCAACTCCCTGCTTCAAACTCCTGTGCGTCTTTTTTGCTACTTGTACCATCTTTTTGCATCATAGTTGCATCATCCACATGATGTCATAACTCCTCAACTGCACACATTAAATAACATTAAGTTTTTTGACAAAAAAATCTTATATAAACATAAAATTTGGAGTAACTAAATTAAATTTTTACCCAAATTTTTTACCTTTACAGTAAAAAAAACACTAATATATACTTGAACACAATTTTTTCTCTAATATTCCAAATACTATGGATTTAAATGAATACGATATTTCGAATTACGCCTCCGATGAATATTTATCTCCAAATGACCAAACATTCGATTTAAATAAGAGTATTCCATCTTTTACCGATTTATTATCGAGTAGCCAACCTAGCTAGTCAAAAACTCGATATTTTTGGTAATTCGATGTTGTTGTCTCGACTCCCGGCTAATAATTTTTTAGCGAAAACCCCTCTTTATTGTGCAAGTAAAACCCAAAAACCCCCGTCTGAAAAAACACAATGATTTAAAATTGACGGAAAAATTGGACCGAAATAAAGGACGAGACTCTAATATCCGATTAGATGTTATGTAGCACCAACTCAATGTTTGGAAAAAATCATTAATATAACACATTATGGAATTTGGTTTACAAATTATATGAACAAACCCGTATGGAAAATCAAAGTGAAGGTGAGATAGGAATTAGAAGTGTTGAGGGAATGAGAAATCGTTATAAACGACTCAATTTCCTAGTAAACAAATGGGTGGGATGCTACTCCAAAGTTGTCTCTCGACCACCGACAAGTGGTACTAACAAGGAAGACGACATACAATTAGCTCAAAAATTGTTTCGTGATGAAAACGGTAATAAAGAATTTGTTGAATTTCATGTTTATAATAAAATTATGAGTAAGCATCCAAAATGGAGTTAACAAAAAAAAATCAAATTGATGTAAGTGAGAACATTAGTTCGTCGTTCAAAACGGTCAAGGATGGAAATGGATTCTAGCCCATCAAGCGTCAATGTTCGTACACCGTCTAGTTTAAATGTCCCTATACCATCTACTTTTAATATCACAACTCCGTCTAGTCCTAATGTTGAGGACTATGTCCGACCCGAAGGACGGGAGACAACACAAAAAAAACGGAATGGTAAAGCACCCGTGGTCGTGCTCGAGTCTATGTTTTCTAGAGATGATATCTCTATTTTAGATGAAAATAGACTCACTGTGAAATAGCAAACTGATTTTCGCCAAAGAAGGATTGCCGCAGATTTGAAAATTGTACAAATTAGAGTTAAAAGTAAGAAAGAAAAAATGGAGATGGGTTGGCTAAACAAATTGCTCTCACAACAAGATTTGAACCCGAAAGATTAAGAAATGAAGGACAAGCTTATGAACAAATATATGTCTGATATTTAGTTTATGAAATCTGTTTTACTCGGTTAAAAGTTCCAAATATGAATGTTTTACTCGATTAAATTTAGTTTATGACAATTTTACTCGGTTAAGATGATGAATTAACAACAACAATCAATTAACAATCGATCAGAAATTTAATTCACAAAAATCAACAACAAAATCAATTAATATCAACAACAATAACCCATTAAAAAATCAACAACAAAAATCGATCAGAAATTTCAATAAAAAAAATCAACAATTAATAAGAAACTTCATGATAAAAAAATCGATCAGATACTTCATGATTGAAAAAATCAATCAGAAACTTCATGCACAGGTTGAAGGCTTGAAGCGATTAAGAAATCGATCAGAAACTTCATGATTAAAAAAATCGATCAAAAAATCCATAAAAAAAAATCGAGTGAAGCGTTGAAGATGAAGAATGATAAAAAAAAATCGATCAACAAAATCCATAAAAAAAACGATTAGAAACTTATGAGATTCTGATGAGATGAAGTTCGTGATGATAATGTACCTGCATGATTGTAGCGATGAAGATTTTGCACAATAAAACAATGATTTGTTAACATTAAATATACGAAGATAATGATGAATATACGAGATCGTGATGAATGATGATGATGAATAGTGATGGTTAATGATGATGATGAACGACAGTCAAATTAATTACCGGATGTTTAGGGCGATGAGAATAGTGATGGTGAATGATGATGATGAACGAAATAGATGATAAGGTTAAAGTGATGGTGAATGATTATTTATGGGTATGAACTATGAATGTATGTTAAGGTTAAAATGATTTTGGTAAGTAATAATTTGTGGTAGGCAGTGGAACATAGATACATAGTTATGTATGAGATTTTTAATTTTTTGTAATAATAAATACTAGGACTAATTAAAATAAGTCGATTAAAATACTTCTTTTAAATTCGACTAAAAATATAGTCGTTGGATTGATTTTAGCCGTTGGATTATAAATGTAGACGTTGGATCGATTTTAGCCATTGGATTAGAAATAGCCGTTGGATTGATTTTAACCACATGATTAAAAATATAGCCGTTGGATTGATTTTAACCATCCAATTAAATATATCTTTTTTTTTTTTTTTTTTGGAACCCGAAAAAAGAAAAGAAGAACAACCTAACTACGCATAACCTGACAAGCCAAGTTATGTGCCAATCTATTTAAAGATCTACTAACATAACTAATACTTAAGCAATGAAAAAAACCATAAAGAGAAGGAAAATCTTCCATAGAGTCTTCAACCAGGTGATGTCGTTGTTCCAAATCTGCTATCTGCAAAACACCACTAAGACAATCGGACATAACCTCAATATGTCGTTCCTTCTGTTGAACCGCCCACTTCAAAACCATCATGACCCCCCTCACCTCAGCCTGAAGCGGAGTAGAGGCAACAATTTTACTACCTCCCCTATAGCAAATCCTTCCTATCTCGTCGAAAACCACCCATCCCACTCCCGAACCTTTAACCGCATCCCAACTAGCATCAACCTGAATCCGTTTACGAGAACAGGATCTTGATGAACCTACCAGAAAGAAAGGCTTAGAATCTCGAATAAATTTCTTGGCATCATACCCTTCCTCAACAGACGAAACCTCACCCTTCACCTCCCCACCATCTCTCCTTCTTTCTCTTAAGTCCTTCGCCTCTAAAGCTAACTTTACTAAAGAGGAAAGAGAACGATAAAAGCCTTCAATATCTACCTCTTCCTTTTGAAAAATCAATTTGTTTCGCGTCAACCAAATATTCCAAATTATTGCTACAAATTGAATTATCAAAATGTCAGCATCCTGCAACTTATAAAAGTAAAAGATCCAATCCACCAACCAATCCCCCATACTGATACTACACTTCTGCCTCGATCTTATACCCAAAGATGAGGCCCCCCAAAGTCTTTCAACAAGCGGGCAATCCCGAAAGAGATGCTCCAAAGTTTCCTGACTACTTACCTGGCCAGAATTACAAAAACTACATTGCCAATCCTCCTCTCTACCAACATTACGTTTCTCCAATTCCCCTCCCAAAGGCAACGTGTTAGTAATAATCTTCCATAACAACACCTTCCATGATTGTGGGATCCCTAAATTCCACAACTTAGACTTACAAAAACCTCTGCCCTTCAAGGTAATCCTATTCCGATCATTCCGAGAAGAATGGGTCTCAAAATGCTCTTGAAAAAAGAGACCATACCCGCTCTTAACTGAATACGAACCATTTGTAGTATAGGGCCAATAGATCCTATCCTGGCAAATCAACTTAGACACAGAAATAGCCAAAATCCTATCCACAAACCTATGATCAAAAATAGCCCGTACCTTATCCTCTTCCCATTTTCCTTCACCAGTAAGAAAGTCTCCAATCACCAAGTCTTTCAGAAAGGAACGATCATCCCTCAAAAACTTATATATACCTCATACTTGTTGAACAAAATTACTCACATTTTCGGTTGGTTCAAGTTCTAAAAATTCTTATACACTTCTACAAAAATCAACAATAAAATCATCATTATTATTATGTCTGGATCAACTTCAAATTCTGATTAGTCAAACGACAATGTTGTCGATCAAAATAGACTTTCCGATTATCAATGGGAAGCCGAAGCCGATGGAAGATCTGAGGCAATTCAAAATCTTATAGTGCAACGTATAAATGAATACGTCAATAGAAGAATTCGTCAACAAATCCCCCCCCCCCCCCCTCGACGTCGAAGGAGAAACATTGAAAGAAATCGTGAAAAAGGTGATAACCAATTGTACAACGACTATTTTATGGACGGATCCGGTCTATCCCGAAGAACTATTCCGCCGTAGATTTCGCATGAAGAAGCATTTATTCATGCACATAGTTGATGGTCTATCTGCCAATGATCGGTTTTTCCAACAAAGAGTCGGTGGTAATAGAAGTCTTAGTTTCTCACCATTGCAAAGATGCACAGCTGCCTTAAGAGTTCTAGCATATGATATATCCACTGATTCAGTTGATGAATATTTGCGTATGAGTGAAACATCCGTAAGAGACTCTCTCAAAGTGTTTGTCGAAGGTGTAATCAGTTTCTTTGGGAATGATTATCTACGCAGTCCCAACCCACAAGATTTAAGTAGGTTACTTCATATGGGGGAAGCTCGTGGATTTCCGGGTATGCTGGGTAGCATTGATTGCATGCACTGGGAGTGGAAAAATTGTCCCACAGCTTAGGCGGGACAATATGTCGGGCGAAGTGGGAAGCCAACAGTGATTTTGGAAGCGGCCGCTTCGTACGATCTATGGATATGGCATGCCTTCTTCGGTACACCAGGTTCGCTCGATGATATTAATGTTCTTCAACACTCTCCACTCTTTAACGGCGTTTTAGAAGAATCTGCCCCAGCTATTAATTTTAACGTTAATGGTAAGGAGTATAATATGGGATATTATCTTGTTGTTGGTATATATCCGGGTTGGGCGACATTTGTTAAATCAATTAGTGTGCCACAAATTCAAAAGCATAACTTATTTGCGACTCGCCAAGAAAGTTGTAGAAAAGATGTCGAACGAGCTTTCGACGTCCTACAAGCTCGATTTGCGTTCATTAAACGTCCTTATTTTCTATGGGATCCAACTACGATATGGAAGGTTCTCATGGGTTGTGTTACTATGCACAAAGGCGAAGCTAAGGCAGGGTCGTGGGGGCCACTGCCCGGGTAAGGATTTCAATGTCAAGTATTAAATAGTGGTATTATTTAGCATAATTGTCGATGTGTTGCAGCGGTAAACACTTAAATCTCATTCAAGGAGGTTATGTGTTCGACTTGCGGAAGTCGCTCTTTAGGGAAATGGTTCTTATCTAGTAAAAATATTACCAATAGTGATTGTTTTACGTTTTTAATCGCACCGTAGTTTATAATAGAACCGTTTATTATCATTTATTTATGTGTTCAAGTTATTTCATCTTATAAATATAAACACTCTATAAATTATAGATTTATTAAATAAATCAATGTATATAAAAAAATTAATTTGTATGTTTCATATACCTAATTTAAAAATCTTAGTTAATATTGAAACATGCTAAAATAATGATGCGAGTTATTTAATAAATGAGTATAAAAGCAAAATGAAAAGCAGTCGGGTCATTATCTTACTCTAGTTTCGTCCCTGATTATGCATAATATGATAGTCGAAGATGAACGAGAAACCTATCTTAACTATGAAAATATTATCTCAGAGTTCAAAGAAGATAATCCGACTACAACTACAGATGATCCTTATGAATATCATCGACTTGGAAGATCGCCACAAGAACGATTCGTACAAATTCATGGCGAGATTCGTGATCATGTCACTCATATCGCTCTGAAAAATGATCTTACTGAGCATATTTGGCAAAACTACCATAACTAGAATCAATTTTAGATGCATTTTTCCTTAGTATTTAATGTTTTTATTTTTATTTTTATGTGAGCACATTAGTTTGTGTCGAATCATGTTTTTAATAAAAAAAAAATTCAATAAAAACGTGTTTTTACCTTTTCAAATTATAAATGGGTTATTTAATATATAAAATGTTACGAAAATAATGTTAGGAAAAAACTAAATATATAAAATGTGCGGAAAATAACTATAAAAGTAAGAGAGAGAGAGAAAAGTGAGGTAGAAAATGTGAGAAATGATTGAGAATGATGTAAAGTGGACGATGATTGAGTTAATGACCTAGGTCGTGACCTTTTGCTAGAACTTGTGTAAGTTGAATTCTCACACAAGTATATGGGTACAAATAAATCTCATTATCATTATCATAGTGGCAGTAACACTTGACAGCGACAGTAATACCTTGTGCTAAAAAAAAAAATAAGAGTAATATTATAAAGGACGTAACTAGAAGAGTAAAATTAATATGAGAAAAAATACAAGCGTTATTACACAAATTCTCATTTGTGACGGCGGTATCCGTTGTGACGGATACCGTTTCCTCTCACAAAATATCCACTTTTTCTCTCTCCGACACTATTTATGTGGTCCCCTTTCTCCACTAACTTATTTTGTATCCATTTTATCTCACAAAATATCCGTCACAAATGATGACCCGTCGCAAGCAAGACTTACTGGCGTTATTAATTTTACCCACTTATTATTAAGTACTTGTATTAACTAAAGCAGCAAACTATATTCTACTCCGTATTTCAACGTAGAAGATAGGAAAACAAGTGAATAGCATTACTCACAAGACGAGAGGCAAAAAAACAATTGATATACGGAGTATAATCTTTTCGTGAGCAACTGTATAAATATTAATATCAGAAAAATAATATACACAAGGAAGCAGGTAGACAATAAAATAATTATTAAAAAAAATGATCATCTATTGCTCAACATTTTTTTGTACAAAATGATTGTACCAGCATTCTTTAATAATGCTTGGTTCCTAGCAGAATTTTCTTGTACACTTCATGTCTGCTTTATCTTCTATAACTTGTTTCCGTAAAAATAAAATAAAAATAAAAATGGAAGTAATGAAAGTAAGTAACAAGTGATTTTGTGATAGTCTAAATAATAATAATAATGCAGGTTCCATAACGTTTTTGAAACCTCAAAGGTAATACCTTTCAAGTTTCAACATATTAGACCTGCACCTGCTGCACCAACCTCTGCTAACTAACTAGCACCACATGTATTTGCATCCAATTGAAGCCTTTATATTCCACAGTGTTCGCCACCACCCTATACAATTTGCTTCGTCAAAACAATCACCTACAAATTCGTCCAAGGGGCCACCTTTTATTAGGCTTCCACTTCGGAACACTGATCCCTGTTTATCACGGAATATGAATGTCAAGTTGCCAGATGAGCTTCCATCAAAGTTCTGAGCCATGTATCAAGCTAATCCACCTGACAACCTATGCTTGCCAACCACTCTTTTAATCCTGCTGAAGGTCTGCTACCTTGTATGCCGGAAAATCTCTTTTCAGAACACAGAGCAGACCAGAACTTCAGGGAAATAGAGCTCAGTATCTTGCATCTTTTAATGGCTTGCAAGGAGAAGCTCTGCGACTTGGATGTAAAGGAATTTACCAACTACCAAGACGGAGTGCTATTTTGGTTAAACAAAGAATCAATATCCGAAGCAATTAGTGGTTCAAACGTTCAATCCTTAACGGTTAGAGAAGTGCTTTGACTTGTCCTCTTCCAAAACTGCTCCGGGTTTGGACTCTGAAGGTATATCAAATAACCTTGACCGTGGACCTCCATGTCTTGAACCCCTTGCACTAGAGGCAAATTTACTAGGGGCAAAATCATATGCAGGTCCTTTGGTAACTAAGAATTCTTTTGGTAAGGAATCCATGTCCATGTAACATTTTCGAGCTTTTGCATCAGCTATCAGAGCTCCCCAGTCATCAGACTGCGCCAAAGCATTAGCATTCCCCATTACCTGTAGAAACAAAAGCATTATTATTATATCTATCCACCATAGTAACATAAAATATTAACTATTAATGACCATACACATTAAAAATAAATACTCCTTATAGGTTACAGCCGCAACAACATACATAGCCCCAATAATACCTCAAGAGTACTGGCCTAAGGCAACATGGGAGCGGGGTCGGAAGTACGTAGTCATACCCTATCTAAATAAAGCGGGTGATTCCTAAATGCCCCAGAATGATAGTTACGTCGAGAATTGCACCATTGGGGTGCTGCTATAAAAAAAAAAACAAGAGACAACCAGCTTAATGAGCCATTTTGCTTGCCTTCATCATGTTCCTCCATTGAATTGGATGATGGATCTAAAAGAAATACTCCTTCCTAACGAATATGAAATTCTGATAAACACAACCCTAATATATCCAAAATATATAAGCTTACCCAAAGAGCCCTTCGTGCTCGAGTAAGTGCGACATTCATTCTCCGGATGTCAGCAACAAAGCCAACCCCATGACTTGAGGCACGAACACATGACATGATGATGACATCACGTTCCTGGCCTTGAAAAGCATCAACCGTGTTAATGTAGAGGTCCTTCCCTTCTTCGGAGTTAATAACATCAGCAAACTCGCGCTGAAGACATTTCAGCTGCAGCTTATAAGGTGTTATAATGCCTACAGTAATTTTACCTAATCCCAGAGATTTAACTGTTTTCTGAAGATGCTCATATACACAAAGGCAAATTTGTGCTTCATGTACATTCTGAAAAGAGACAGAGCCGCCTCTGTGGGACTCTCGGCCATGAGTTATATCATAGAAGAGATAAGGCTTAAGCAAAGGATCTTGGTGATATCTCTCATCAGGTAGGCCCACAACACTTTCACTATCGGAAAGTCGTCCCTGATAAAAGTACCTAGAAGGGAAGTCCCTGATTTGAGGATGCATTCTATACTGGACCGACAATAACATCGTTGGACAGCCAGCTTGCTGAAACCTTTCAAAAAGACTTCTGCTGTATAGCAAAGTACCAGCAGCCTTGCTAATGACAGTAGCTGGAAGCTGTTGTGGGTCCCCAACAAGAACACAGCGTGCTGCACCAAGAGACAGAGGAGGAAGAAGTCCTACTTCACTAGCTTGAGCTGCCTCGTCAATCACAACCATATCGAAACCATGAGTAAGGCGTGAAAACAATTTGCGGCCACTGCTTGAGAGAGTCGTAAAGACGATTTCCGCTTCATTGGCAAAACTTGTCTCCAGACTTGCCCGAGCTTCCTCCAAGTTGAAACTAATGCCTGGCCTAAATTTTCCTTCTAAAATAAGAAGACGGGACAATTCAACCAGAACTTTATCTCTTTCTTCAACTACAGCGGCAAGATTTTGCAAGCAAGCATCCCGGTTTTGGTCCCGTGCCATAAGAACGTCGGGGTCCACTCCAACGGACCCTTGGGACCGTCCAGCAACTGCTACTGCATTAAGTTGTCTTTGGAGAGAAGCCATCTGCTGAGACAAATGAGCTTCACGGCCTTTCAGCTGTTGCAACCATCCAAAAACTTCCTCCCGGGTTTTCAACAAAAGCTGTTCGGTTCTACGCTCGACAGAAACAGCTTGTGCTGCTCGTGTCTGTGAGTCAACGCCAACACGGGCGACATCTGGCCTATAAACCTTCATCTCACCATCAATGAATCCCCGATCAAGGACACGTCCAAGCAGTTCATCGGTGGCAGCGTTAGATGGGGCGCACACAAGCATCCTAGGTTTAGGGCAAAGCTTTGGCAGGGTACGGAAAAGGTTCTCATCCATGCTACGAAGAACTTCATCGATAGATCCTGAAGAAGTAGTGTCGGTGTTTCGTTCGCTATTTTGCTTATAGCTTTCAGGTGCCAGTTTTTTAAGCAATGCTGTATAGTAATGCTGATATTGAACTAAATGGATCACGTTTAACATCCCCCACACGGTATGTGTCTTGCCAGTCCCAGGAGGGCCTTGTACTAACGTGAAGGGCCATGGGTCTTGCTTCTTGGTCAGTCCATTACTAGTACCAGCAGCTGTGTGCATGGCAGCCCACTGGATGGCTGATAGCTGGGGCCCGTTGAATGTCCTATGAATGTGCTCAATAAAATTAGGAGTAAAGCATTCAGGAATAGCAGGGGTCTGCTCTTCATATTTGGGAAAGTGTTCTGGACTTGGCTTGAGAATTGCATTTTGCATCTGTTAGGGATAACTAAATCTTAGAGTGGAATAATATCATACACAAAAGAACGTGAAGAATTAAAGCAAAAACTTGAGAACTGCAATTGAAAGTGTGAGTGAACTCAGAATCATGGTTTACAATTAACAATTAAAACAAAAGGACCGAAGTGAACGTGCACCTGTACGTTAAGTCGTCGGAAAGCATGTAATGCAACATACTCACGTTGAGTTGTCGCCAATGCACCAAGCACGCTTAAGAACCAAATGCTTCTTGGCTGAAGCTTCTTCATAACATGGCCATTATCTGTAGTACTGTAGCAAAAGTATATTAATGGAACGAACATTCAAATAGAAGTCATATTAGGTAAAAACTTAAACTTCTGTATATGAATAGAGTATAATCATCCTGGAAACATTCACCCCACCTATTAGTTGGATCATAAGAGTCCCCCACAAAGAAATGAACTATTGCTCCAAGAGGGTCCCGCGTGTCAAGGGGTATGTGTCTTCTGACTGTTCCCACAACGCGCCCACTTCCTTCAGCCTCCTCAGATTCCTCAGCAGATGGATTACTGCATCTTTTATATCGAACTGCAAATATAGCATACAATTTCACAATGTATCTGCCATGAAGCCGTGAAAACATGAAAAGATAATGGATATCAAGAATCATATCACAAACCGGAAGTTGGCCTCGGAGTAGAAAGAACTGCAACATCACCCTCCTTGAAACTCCACTTAGTCTCATTTGCAGGAAGAACTATCACATCATACCATCCTAGCTCCCAAAAGTGAACATCAAAGTCAGGTGAGAAGGAAGCTCGGATGCAAGACATTACATCCTACATTAATTCTTAACAAAACAGCTATCATACATTGCAAAAAGGATAGAGAGCACCTAAGTAAGTCTTGAGAAAGTCAGAAAGGCAACCAAAAAAATTGTTATTTTCAGCTATTACTAAATTACAGCAACGGTTCTGAAGCTCCCCATCCATTACAGGCTTACAGCTAAAACAACAATAAGAGGCACCGAGTTTGGTTAATAAGTTTATTACTTGTTTGCTTCACTAGTATAACATTCACAAGCGAATATAAAAAAAGGCAATAAAAATTACAAAACAACTAAGCTTTTGCTTCCTCCACAAAATAGCTAACTTGAAATGTTTAAAAAGCCAAACCTAGAAATATACTTATTTACTAAAAGTTTAGTAAATATACTAAATAAGAGTCTGCCGAATTACCTCTTTCTCTTTTCTCGACAGATTTTATGCGGACCATCACATGTGCATCTCTAGAAGATGTTTCTGTTAGCTCCTCCCAGGTGCTATAGAGTTGTGCCCGGCATTCTTCGAATAGAAGAGGCTCAAAAACTCTAATATACTCTTCTACAGATTCAAACTGACCAGGAACACATTGAAGCTCAGATTCCTCTATAAAAAGGACAGAAACATAGTCAAAGACAATTCCAACAACAAAGACAGAAACAAAGACAATAAACAAAAATGCCCTCGTGTGGTTCCCACGTCCCTACACCGGTATGATCATTTTACGAAAATTTTATGATCATTTTATGAAAATTTTACATGGAGTACTTCTTCTAGGAAGGCACAATAATCTTGTAAAAAGACCAGTAAAAGCATCGTAAGCCTACACAAATATACTATACCTATAAGCAGAATCATCTACCTTTTATTGTTATTCAGAATCGCTAAATACAGTTATTTAAAGTCCTTGTCAAAGCAAGTCGGATAGTACAAGAAACGATGGAGAAAAGCCAATAGATCAGTGTTGTACGATCTACAGGTCAGCCAACAATGGGATACACAAACAATGATCAAAGCTTCAATTTGTCAAATTTAGCTTCCACCATTTCACAAGATGACGCTGGGTTATGTTTATTATTAAAAAAAAGTAATAATCATCATCATCATTTAATAAAACTAACATATAGCATTTTAAATCTTAATAGGCAGACAAATTCTTTGCTCTCTTGTTCGGATTATAAGCATTAAACAGACATGCCTCATCATTTAACAACATATCCTCATAATCAACATCAAATGGGCTAGCCACAACATCAACATAATACAACAGCCAAGTGCCAACAACTATATGTGAAAAGCCGAGAAGTGAAGCCTACCTGGATTATGCCAGAACTTCTCACTTGTCACCTCACGCAAGAGACGCTCTACTGATGTATCGTGATATTGATTACTGGCTACAGTTTGCCTCTTTGGAGGATTTTTCTTGCTTGCTGGTTTAACATCAGTCGAAGCTTGAATATTAAAACCTAGCTTCCGTGATGACATTGGTTGGTCTTTGTACTGCCTAGAATCACTGGGTTGCTTCAACGAATTTTGTCTAAGGCTTCCCTCCGTTGAGAGATCACTAGAACTGTTCAATCTTCTAGGCTTGGCTAGAAGACCTGCATTCACATCACTGTTGCTTTCAGATTTACCGTCAACACATTCCACTGAACTATGTTCTTCATTGCATGATAAATCAACCTGATTCTGGTCCTTAATTGCAAAATCATTCGGCTTCTCCCCATTACGCTCAGTACACAGTCGTACATTACGGCTTCCTTTGATGGTGCGATTGATACCAGGTGTGAGAACACTCGGCTTCCTAGGGGTTGAAGACTTTGCAGTGGCAGCTTGCTTAGCATCCTCTATGTTTATAAACACTGTTTTTCGTAGCCGTTTCTTTCCTAACATCGCCTCTTTTTGTTCATCAAGCTTGTGCTTTCCGGAATGATTCAAACTTTTCACGGGAAAGCTAGATTCAGAACCCTTGATATCCTTGGTTTTAGAAACTGACTCTAAATCTCCATGAGCAACCATGGAAGAAGTATTACCTATGTTGCCATTCAATTTTTTGTTGGTTTCACCAATACCACTAGTTATGGCAACTTCATGTTCCTTTAAATGTTTGTTGCCGCTCACCAGTGACTTCTCCTGTACCCTGTGGTTCACTCGAGGATCCGAACATTCCCCTTCAGACCACTCACCTTCTTCCTTATCTAAGTCTTGCCTATTCAAATTACTCAATCCTATCAATCGCATCTCTTTCTTATCACTGCCATTCACTACTTCCCGTGATAATTTATTCACATGGCCCTGATCATCAGTTCTATCTACACTAGAAGAATTACTGCATCTAACAAAAGGTTGGAAACCAGAAACGGAAGAAGAATGAGAAAAAGCACTATTATTTCGAATGCTGGCCTGACCTACTGAAACCCCACGCAGATCAGGAGGACGTGAACTTAGAGAAGGGAGAACTTTCTGGGGCTGAACACTAGATGAACCATCAATATCCTCATCTTCCTCCAGTGGGGTTTCATTAAGATCAAAAAATGGTCTCCCACGTGATCCCATTTCCTACATATATGCATAAACCTGAAAACGTTTACCCTATATAAGAACTTCGGCTTCTTTCCACCTAAACAGAAACACCATGCCAATATGAGCTAATTTGCAGACGTGTTGAAATAGTAGATTAAAAGCACAAAGCCACATATACAATTGAATAAAACGCATTTTAATGTTCGTGTCATCAGCAAAAACGGCAAGACTTAAATAAACAATTTGCTCCGACTCTTTATTCCCTCACGTACCCGTGTCTAACACTCGACACGTGGACATGTGTATCTCATTTTAAGCCAAAAGTGCATATTTTTTCACAGAAACACCGGAGACCGGCACTTAGACAAGCACCTGTGTCAGTTACATCTAAGCAAGTCTGAGTAACATAGATTATAGTCATTAGGCATAACCTTCCACACAAAGGACATGCAGAAAAGTTGTCAAACAACATCAACGTTGATCAAACTGGAAGAAAGTTAGGGGCGACAACAATAAAAATCATTAATTCCAAAATGGAAAACAAGTAACTGTGCATGAATAATTTTGGAGGCCCTTTGCAGCCTGGCAAGCCTTACATCAAATTATGTAAGGAACGGTGGCAGCGGAGATTCCCTGTTCAGACAAGTAGTACTCCGACGTTTACATAACCGAATAGTAGTAGTAATAATAATAATAATAATAATAATAATAATAATAATAATAATAATAATAATAATAATAAATATATAGACCAAAGAAACACATCTCAGTATAACTAGTACAGGGATTGTCAAAATGACACCACGCATGGAACAAGAGTAGGTCTCAAACCAGAAACTGAAACCCCATGCAATTCACGGGGTGTTTGGTTGGCTACTTTGGAATGGAATGGAGTGGATTGAGTCCATTCAAGTGTGTGGTTGGGTAATTTTGGAATGGAGTTAGATACCCAATGGACTCTAACTCCACCCTCCCTTGGAATCTCGTATCCACCATCCCCCTTGGCTTCAAACTCCATTCCCCGCTTCTATAATTTGTGGTGAACCAAACGAGATTAGGAAAGTAAGAATTTAGAACCTCATACCACCATACTATCAAACTCCATTCCATACCATTCCGACTTGTTGAACCAAACGACCCGCAATTCAATCCCTCAAGCAAAAATCTATAACCACTCCAGCATATGATTTTCCAGAAATACTTGAGGCAGGCAACCTTACACAAGTATATTGAAAAACAGGTTCTTCAGATAAGTACTATTACACCAACAGAGGTCATGATTTTCTAGTGAATTGGATTTTTTGACGCAATTTTTGCATAAAACCACCATTACAGGACTAATGGTTTGTTTTTTTATCAGACACATACCAGAAACCTACTACCCCCTTGGTTAAGCCAATTTTCATAGCGAATACGGCCTGGAAAACCCGAAAACTATTAGAAGGCTCTATACAAACCCGAAAACTGATTTCAGATTAAAATGTGAGCAAAGATTTTGCAGTAAGATTGAAGCAGCATCAGAAACCCCACAGAAAACAGATCTCTTACAGTAACTGCACCAATTATCCAAACCCAACAACTCACAACTCACAACCCACAACAATGATGGATCAAGATAACCAATCAATTTAACAATGACCCAATTCAGGAAATGCAATTAAAACAACAATAAACATAGAAAGAGCATGTGGAATAAAAACAGCAATTTATAGAATTGAATTGAAGTTGTAATAATAATAATTAGAAGAGAGAAATGAAGGAATTACCAAAAAAAATGAATGTGAATGAATTAATAGCGATCTAAAGATTACTGTTAAACAAGTATGATTGTGTAGAAAGATGTGTATAGGGTTTACAAGGTGGAGTTCATCCTACACAATTACAGGCAGCCGAAGTCCGTCACTGTCTGTCGGAGTATGAATTTTGTGTGATGCCTTTATTTATTTATAATCTTCCAAACATTTTGTTGTTTCGAACATATATATATAGGCAAGGCATAGGTGCATTCCGTGCATAGCCTCTTCCTAGTCTCACACTCTCACCAAATTCACATCACCAATCATAAATTTCCCTTTTATTTATTTTTATATTTTAAATTCGCGCTAAAAAACAGAACACGAGTTTATTACTTTCGATGTATTATTGGATTCTGTATTAATTTAAAAGTTCGTTATAGTAGCAACCATATTTTGTATTTTATTTCTACCATATTCAGTTTTAAATCTGACTAGTAGGATATTTTTTTTACTTTCTAAGGAAAATTACTTTAGACTAACGAGAATGAGAATAAATCATAAAAAAATTCTAACGAATTGAATGAGGCATACAAGGAAATGTCAATGACAAATATGAAAATCTCTGACCATAAGATATTCGTAAAATCATGTTATAAATCACTTAAGCGGGAAATTGCAAAATACTTACTTAACGGTCATAAGGTTGTTGAAAAAAAGTAGACGGTTGGGAGCGTGGTACATCCGAGTTTTTGGTTACTCCATTTATTCTTGATTATTCCTTTTAGGTTGGTAATTAGTGGTAATGCGGGAAGCAAAAATGAAAAACTGTGCGTTAACTTTATAAATATAAACAGTTTGTCCTAACACCTGAGGAAGATAACCCTTTCTCACAGATTAACATTTGATAGAAAGTATTGTTGATCATGCCTTTCTATAACGTTCATGGGTTAGTAACTTCGATCTTTCCTAAGACAACAACATCCATCTTAATATGAAAATAGGTCAAAGTTGCTACCACTTGTATAGTTGTGTATATATATAAGAAAAAAACTTTTATTATTCTTCAGGCATCCTTTTTTTTGTCTTATCTACTATACTTCGCCTATTTTAAGTCCAAGAAGGATATCGTCATCTTAAAGAAGAATTTGTACAGTAACTTAATATCCAGGTTATAACATATCAAAACCATAAATGGGAATATGTGCATCTTCCTATGAGCATCTACCGATGTTAAAACTTTTTTTTTTTTTTTTTTTTTGCCAACGGGTAAAAAAGTGAGCTTACAACATTGCCTCTTGAGCCAATTTATGAGCTACTACATTTAAGGACCTAGGAATAAAAGAAAAGCTAAGACAATGAAAGGACGAGAACATGTTCCTACAATCTTCAAGAATGCCAAGGATGTGTCGGTTAATAGTTGTTAAACCTGCAAAAGAAAGGATTATCTCAAGACAATCCGAGGATACTCTAAGGTGACGCACTCCTGCTTCCAATGCCCACTCGAGGACCTCATTTATTCCGATCGCCTCCGCTTGGATAGCCGATTCCGCTCTACCTCGCCTCTTGAAACGCAAACAGATAGCACCCTCCGGATCATAAATAACACCCCCGGTCGCCGCATCCCGATTAGATCTCCAAGCGGCATCCACTTTAGCATGATGCCCCACACAAACCGCTCTAGGATTTATGGCCTGCCAAGGGAAACCATCCCGTATCTTCTGAGTTTCCCCATCATCCGGGTCCCTTCCTCCAGCCTCCTTTGACGACAGATTTTTACATGTTTCTCCTTGTCCACCCGCCTCAAATCCGCGACATCATTTCCAGCCTGCTTAAACATAAGCTCCAATGGAATGTCGGCCTTGTTAAAGACCCTCGCATTTCGGGCCTTCCAGATCTGCCACAGAATAGCCACGAAAGTCCTTGTCGCTTCCTCATCCTTCCGCACCTTTAAAAGGTACTGAAGCCATCTCATAATCCATTCCGCACAGTCCACATGGTTGCTAAAATCAACCCGGATTCCCAGGGTGGAGCCAGCCCAGATCCTGGCGGCGAAATCACAGTCACGGAAAAGGTGATTCAACGATTCCTCATGATCTTGATGACCAACGCAGAAGGAACACCTGGATTGCGTATCCATTCCCCGCTTGGCAAACTCCTCCCCCACCGGAAGAGTACTAGTAACAATCTTCCAAATGAAAATTTTCCATTGATTGGAGACGGGAAGGGACCAGAGGATTTGCCGACAGAAGCGCTTGCCCACCGGACCAACCCTCGTATAGTCCCGAATCGTAGCACGTTTTTCCATCATTTCCATATGAAAGATACCATATCCACTCTTGACCGTGTACTGTCCATGTTTACTGAAAGGCCAGTAGATCATGTCCCTTTGGTCGGATCGACATAAAGGCATAGCCAAGATCCGGTTAACCCACGACTCTTCAAATAAAAAAGGAACCATAGATTCCACCCACTGGTTTTGATCACTGATAAGGTGTTTGACTTGGTATAAGCCACAGTGAACATACTCGATCCAAACAGGGTAGGACTAGGTTCCGGGATCTCACCATCCACCCATCTGTTGGCCCAAACATTAAGTGAAGACTTCCATCCAGGTCTCCAACCAATCCTGGTTCGAATAGCCTCAGTACCTTCAAGAATACTTCGGCATCCCCACGATAAGTTCATGCCCTTTTTGGGACCAGTTTCCGAGTCAATCCACTTGGTTCCAAAGAATTTAAACCTAAAGGAGCGCCCAAAGAGGGTATCTTCCCCGGATAAGATACGCCAACCACTTTTAGCAAGAAGCGCCCTATTAAGACATCTCACATCCCGTATGCCAATTCCCCCGTCACTCTTCGATCGACTTAAAAAGATATTGCTACACCAGTGAATTTTGCGATTCATCTTACATCCCGCCCACCAAAATTGCGACAAAAGCGAATTTATCTTCTTTGCCACACTTACCGGAATTTTGAAAACCGATAGAAAGTAATTGGAGAGGTTTGATAGGACTGAAGAAATAAGAGAAAGCTTCCCCGCTGGTGATAAGAAGATCCCATTCCACGAGGAGATTCGCCGAGAGATATAATCAATGACCGATTGGAAAATGCCTTTTTTGTCCTGCTGAAATTCCATTGGAAGACCCAGATACTTCCCGAACCCATTTGAATTGCTAATCCTGAGGGTTCGCAAGGTCTCTTGAACCACTGCCAGAGTAGTGTTAGAACTGAAGATAATCCCTGATTTAGCTTCATTCAGTCGTTGGCCAGACGCCAAGCAATAGCAACTCAGACACTCTTTCAGACATTCAGCCGCCCCCCTTTTGTTTGTGAAGAAGAACACTGAATCATCTGCAAAAAACAGACTCGAGATGGGTTCCGCCCCCCTACACAACCGCAGCCCCATCAAATCCCCCACATCCTGTCTCGCCTGCAACATGCCCGTAAGCACATTCGCACAAAGTATGAAAAGGAAGGGAGAAAGGGGGCCCCCTTGTCTTAGACCACATTTCGGTGTGAAATGGTTGTTAGGCACACCATTTATTAAGATCTCATAGGAAACGGTCGTGACACAGTCCATAATGAGGGTTCTGAGATTCTCCGGGAAACCACATTTCCTTAGAACAGCTTCCAGAAAGTCCCATCTTATCCTGTCATAAGCCTTACTCATATCCGCTTTGAAAACACAGAGCCCATGAGCTCCCGTTCTGTGTTGGTTAACCTTATGGATAAGCTCATGGGCCAACAAGATATTATCACTAATGTTCCTACCCTTTATGAACGCACCCTGAGACTCACTGACCAGAGATCCCATAAACTTACCCAACCGATTTGCTATGCATTTAATGACAATCCTCATGATAACATTACATAGACTAATCGGTCGATAGTCCGACGCAGTCTCAGGATTTTCCACCTTAGGAATGAGAGAAATAAACGTTTTGTTTAGTTCTTTCAAAACCCTTCCGGAGTTGAGCATCGATAAAACAGCATTAGTCACATCCCTTTTAACAATCCCCCAAAATTTATGAAAGAAAACAGCCGGAATTCCATCCGGCCCCGGGGATTTATAGGGTCCCATTTGAAAGACAGCTTTTCTAACCTCCTTAGCTGTAAACGGCCTCGACAGCTTATCAGCCTCATCCTCCGATAAACAGCTTTTCATGAAACTTACAGCATGATTGGTGACCTCACTGTCAATATCGCCAGCAGAATCCTGGGAAACCATAAAGGTCTCACCAAACATTGACTGGAAAACTTTCCCAACCGCATCTGAACCAAAGACCCATTCTCCATCCTGATTCTTAATACCGTGTAGGTAATTCTTTCCCGCGCGTCCCCGAACCTAATTGAAGAAAAATTTAGTACATGCATCCCCGTCCATAAGCCATTTAATCTTAGCCTTCTGTTTCCAGGAGCTAGCAACGGCAGTCGCAAAAGACTTCAACTCCTCATGTACTACCTCGTAGGCCATCCCACCATCCCCAGCAATAGCCAAATCAATTCCTTCGATAAGGCGATCATCATACTGTTTCCAATGCTCCTTCCATTCCAAAGACTTGGAAAGTGTCCATCCACGAACATTCTTTCTAACCAAATCGAGTTTTCGAGTTAATTGGAATCCTAGGGACCCTCGAAAGTGAGACTTCCATCCTTGGGCAATACGCTGTTTGCATTCTTCATGATCAAAGGACCATGCTTCAAGCTTATACGGTTTCCTATCTTTTGAAGGTTGCATAAGGTTCAGGTTTATCTCGATAGGGGCATGATCTGAAAGTTGGATAGGATAATGAAGAACACCCGTATCCGGGAAAGAGAGAAACCAATTACTTGACCCCAAAGCCCTGTCAAGTCTCTCATACACCCTTCCGCTGCCTTTCCTGTTGTTACACCATGTAAAACGCGGGTCTTTGAAGGGTATATCAACAAGCTCATTTCTGAGCTTCCATCTTGTAAACTCAGTAGCACCCATAATCATACCCTTCTTACGGCTAAGTTTATCACACTCGAACTCCACTTGATCGGAGTCACCCACGATAAGAAAGGGTTCCTCCCAAGAATCAAGCCATGTTTCCAACTGATCAAAAACCTCCGTGCGGCCACCCACATCCAGAGCTCCGTAGAACAAAATCAAGTACCATGGCAAACCATTCCATTTCAAAACATTCAAGATGATAAAATGATTACAAGAGAACACAACTGACATCCGTGCACCCTTTTGCCAACCAACCCAAAGCCCCCCCGATCTACCTTCCGCTTCAACAAAATGGAATTCGGCGAACCCGAACCCTCTAAAAGCATGAAAGAGAGATAAGCTATTACTATCACTACACTTAGTCTCGCTAAGGAAAATAAAATCGAAAAAGCTAGTACTAAGAACCGCTTTCAGTTTTTGGATTGTAGGGGCAAGCGGGTTATTAAGACCCCTACAATTCCACACAAGCCCTTTCATGGCGACCTAGGAGGTTGTGATGGTCCAACCTCCTGAAAACCTATCTTATTATCGTAGTCATTCACAGACGGAGATGATGAAGGGCTTGAAACCTCAAGCATATCATCAGCTACAAACACACGAAAACCGCTTCCAACCGCCCCTTGCTGCTTGATTCCTTCTCCAGAACACGACTTCTTCTTCAAATGGCTCAAAAAACAGATAGCGTTGTTCATAGATTCAGTTGCTTCATCAGGCACGATAGTAAAGCCCTCATCAGTACTACATTTCATTTTTCTGGCCTCCCTAGCCGCCTCTTGCATACCCACATCCTCTCCAGCAAAGGTTGAAACATCCACCAAACCCCTAGGCCCATCTGAAAAGCTTGTAGTCTTATCTTTTTCACGAACACTAGATCTTGATCCCACCTCATGGAGTAAAAAAGTTTTGTGGTTACATTTTTGTTTTTTCGCTTCATGAATCATCACTCCCTTGCCCTTATCCACAGCTCCAACCCTTCCTTGTTCCTCAGCAGCCACAGCAACCAGGAACTCCTCCAAATTTACCGAACCAGTTTCCAACTCCGTCGCTTTCTGAGCAATTCCCAGAGAAATCATGATCCCAGCTGCTTCCTTTGGACGAGACCCCTCTCCAACTTCAGGGAGCCTCAACTCTAGCTTAAGACCCACACTCATATCTTTGCTATTAACATTTGCAGAAGTTGCACCTGGAAATGAGTCAGGGTTCTTGAGACCCGATTCAGATGAAGTGATCAGATTCTCCACCCAGACATGTAATGGTAACTCTTGCGAAGTGTTTGTAGATGACCCAGAGTGGCTAGAAGTATCCTCGGAAATCGACATATCCGAGTCCGTATCTGAATCAGATGAAATGACAATAGGCTCCAAGCCAGCCCCTTCCACACCTTCCTGTGCCAAATTACCTACCCCTTGCACACCTTCATCCAACGTTTCTTCTAACCTAGCATTATGACCATTAACCCCTAAAACAGTAGCATTCATATTAAATAAACCATCACAAATACCTTGGTTCCTTTCTCCTTCGATGATTCTCTGAACCGTGCCATCCTCGCGGTGGTAAACAATAGGAATACCCCCAGGGGGAGGAACAAAAGTTTGATTAAAACCTCTTTGTTCATTCTCTATCTGAATCCACGTTAGATTGTGTTCCACTCTGCTCAAAATACTTGCTTGTATCCTTTCATCTTTGTTGATCAACCCCGCGTCCACCGGATAACCCTGAAGACCCGGTCCCCGATACCCATTACCTGTATTCACTCCGTCACCGACCTGAAGAGGTTGGTGGATTGGTTGTTGTTGTTGCTGTTGTGAAGCATGTTGTACTCCCTGAGTCTGGTGCTCTTCGACATTCTGTGAAGTCTCCATAGGAATAGCCTCTTCGTCTGCGCTATGGAACTCCTCTTCCTGCTCCTCATCAATCCATCCCCTAAACCCAGGGGGGCCTGTTGGGTACATCTCTATTGACTGCCTGACCCGTACCCGCGTGGCTTGGCCCACCAGCTTCATATCTTGGTTCCTCAGGATTCTAATTACCATTAGAGCCCCCTACACTGAATAAAACCGCGCCTGCAAAAGGCTGATCCGTAACTGTAAATTTCATCCCCGGTAAAACTCTTCCACCAGGAGTAACCCCCACCCCAAAGTCCACCATTCTCTCCGGGCCATCCAACGAATCTTCAGGTTCAATACCAACACCTCTTCTACAAAGTCTGACCCTAGAATCAACGTAATCCGTAGTTGAAGGGGTAGCTCGTAAATCAAGATTGAACATAGTGTGTGTGCCAGTAGCCTGAAAGATGATGAAACCCTTAGCCATCGATTTGTTGAACATGCCATTAATACTCGACATAATAGACACCAAGCTTTCCTTGCATTGAGCACCCGTATGGCCGATTCTTCTACAGCTAATACAATATTTGAAGATCTCTTCGTACCTGAATTGCACCCATAGCAATTGGCCATGATCCAAAGCGAGAAAGAAGCCCGGCATAAGAGGTTCATTAAGATTAACACTGACCTTAAGCCTAAGATACTCATTTTCAGGCACCATATTAAATTCCTCGACTCTGAACCAGTGGCTTAAGAGCTTACCCGCAACATGAGCTACATGCATGTTCATGTACTCAAGCGGAAGCCCACAAATTCGAACCCACAAATTTGCCTGAGGAAACCTGATTGTTCTCGGAACTGAATCCGGGAACCAGCGTTCAAACACAATAATAGCTCCATCAAAGGCACAGTAAGTTCTCAACAGAAGGTTTTCCCTATCCTCCTCACGTTCACAATGGAGAACGAAGATCTCCCCCATACGAAAGCAGATAATGCGACCCCTTGTGTGCCACTTTGTTCTTATCATATTGTTGATTTTCACAGCATCAAATAAACGATAGTCCACCAAGAAGCCAAGAACGCAACACCCCCAGAATTCCCTAGACTTCCCAAGTTCCGATGGGTCTACATTAACAACTCTTCCCGTCCTTGGAAAGCGCCACAGGTTTGCATGCACCGGGTTGAAAGGATTGAAGGGTGGTTCATCAGAATTCTGGGTATTATTTGGGTTTAAATTTGAGTCACGGTTTTGCTGAGAATGTTGTTGGGCTGGTGGTTGTTGATCCATAGTAAGATGAGCAAGAAGATCAACGTGATGAGCTGAAGTAAAGTTTTGATTTTTGTAGGAATTACCAGTTTTCTTACACCTTAAGAAAGGAGATTGTTTACAAGGATGGGGGGTGATGGTGGTTGTGGAGTGGAGTGAACCCCATGACTGGGTTTAAATAGACGGCAACCAAGGGAGACTAAACGCCCCTGACACCTCTATAACAGAGGGAGAGCCTCCCTACGCAAGCCCTTATTGGCAGAAAAACAAAGAAGGTGGCGCACGCTTTACACCACCCAATCCCCAGGTATATAAGAACAGACAAAAAGGAATAAAATAAATGAGGTAGTTTTTTAGGTTAACTCAAAGATTCGTAGCCAATAAATGACTACCAGTTCCAATGATGAACAAGGTAGAAATGATGAGCTAAGATTAGGTATAAGCAAAAGATGTCAGAAAAAGAAAAGAAGGTTTTATCATTATAATAGTCCTATTAGACTCGAATCCAGCCTAAGTGAATTGTATTGACCAAAATAAATCTTGTGGGGATCATATTTGCTACTAACACACAATTATGCAATGTGAAGTGCAACTGTCTCTCTTTTCTCTCCCTTTTCTCTAGCTCTTTTATCTTCTAATTTTCATGTACTACTATCACTGTCTTTCTCCCTGCCAGCCCTACTTCTCCTCCGCTACCGCGGAAATGTGGCTCTCCTACGGCCAATCTTCAGCTGTTTCTGACACTTATTTTGCTCTAATATTGTTTCCTTGTCTCACCGGTACATGTTTTCAATCCTTTTCAACCTCCTCTTTTATCTGGGTTGAGTTTGTTTGTCAAAGTTCTTATTATGTCATCTGCATCCGGGTTAATTATTTCTTTCGGCTGCCTGGTCTCTCGTCAGTATGTCTTCTTTCGCGGTCTTAAAAATTGATTTCTTTGGAATTTTTTTTGCTAGGTAGCACGGACACTTCTCCTAATTAGTTGTGCCGTGTCCGACACTCGGACACCCGATACTCGTTGGACACATGATTAAACATATTATAGGTTAGACGAGGAATGTTTTTAAAAAAAGATCAATTAAAAGATGAATTTGAGTGGAAAAAATGAGAATTAATTATAATAAAGGTCGAATTGTACCTTTAGTTGTTTAAATTTAGCTTCAAATATATGATAAAAATAAAATATACGTTATTTATAACCATAAAATATATATTTTATTATATTTAAGTGCCGTGTCCCGTGTCCTAATTTTCATGAGATGTCATGTCTCGTGTCCGTGTCCGTTTTGGTGCTACCTTGCTTTTTTGGAGGGATGATTGTAATTCTGACATTGGTTTGTATTGTATTTGTCCTTATGGTCTATTCTTTTATCTTGTCAGAGAAATGTTTCTCATTATCGCTACTTGGTCTATTTGGTAACATCTCACCCTTTCAATTGGCTTTTGTGTACCTTCGGTTTTTAAGCTCGTTAGTGTTTGTGATTTTTCATCCTTTAATTAAAGTAAAATGTTCCTTCGCCGTTGATTAGTTACAAAAGCGACTCAACTCAAATTTTAAAACACACAACACTGCCACCATATGTTAAACCACTGTACAAATATAATGATACAACAAAACCAGCTGAAAAATCTACGAAATGGGCTTCTACGGAAGCCTCAAGGCAGCATGAAAAACTTGTCGCGCGATATGAAAAGGCTTCTCCTTAGAGCAGGCAAGGATGCTGATGAGTCATATTCGTATACACTTTTATGCCTCCTCTTTAGTTGTTTTGAGATGATTCTTGTGCTAAATTGTGTCATTTATATGCTATTTATATTAGAATGTCGATACTTCCACCTTTCGGTGTTTAATGCAGGATTGATGCATTTATGGAGCAAAAGATGGATTGAAGCACCGCGGACCCGACATGAAGGAACACACGTAGCACGGCACGAGGATCTAGGAAGGAAGAGCTAAGGAGATTATCGAAGGCAAGCACAAAGAAGAGCTCCATATAACTAATACCTACTTTGGAGAGCCATATCTCGAGTTATATAAATGATAATCAGGTGATTCCAACTGGAGGTGAAAGCTCATCCTCTTAGCTTTCCAACGCCATGAAAATCACTTGATTCGGACAAGTAACGAAGAAATGGCGTCCGTTTGAAATTCAGTGCGCGAAGTAGAAATTACGCGCTGAGAGCACTCGATCGAGCGCCACCAACACTCGATCGAGTGCCTTGAGGCTCGATCGAGTGCCTTGAGTGCTCGATCGAGTGCTTTAATTTACCCCGAGTTTCCATAAATTGTTTAGAAGTTTACTATAAATAAAGGCTTCGTAGCCTATTGTTAGATACGCTTTTATTACTCTAAAACCCTAATTATTATTAGTAGCTCTCTAGATTGTTACTTAGCAATTGCCTACGGATCTTGTTCTCCTATTTACGGTATTTAGTCAAAATCTCTACTTTATTGTTCTTCAATTATTCTCGTTCCTAGTTTATTGCTTTATTAATTATGTTTTCAATCAATATTGTTGTAGTTAGATCCCAAGCCATGCGTAGCTAATTTATTTGTCTAGGGTGAAAAGAGATCTAGGTGATTAGAAGGGGGAATCAAACTTTAATGATGTTTAATTGTTAAATTGCTTATTATTATTGTTCTATTGTTGTTTTAAATCTGATTAATTAATTACTGGCCAGGATTAGTTAATTAGTCTCGCGAATTAGTCTTAGATCCGACCGTAGACTAAGACTAAGATAGGTCACAACAATTGAATAGACTGACCTAATTATAGCGACCGCATGTTAGGTTTAGATCTAAAGATTATATGAATACCGACCGGACATATGATCTTAAATAATAATCTTGCCCAATTAAATTAGTTAAATCTCATTCCCCTGGATAATTGCCTGTGTGAACTTGATCCCTAGATCTTTCTTAATACTTGTTTACATCTTTATTTACTTATTTTGCAATTAGATTAATTAGACAACAAAAACAATCAAAACAACCCAATTGTTACTTTAAGACTTATTTTCTTTAGCAAACAATTTATTACCGCCTCCCTGTGGATTCAATACCTTTCTTACCGCTAGCTATTAGTTAGTAGTATCCTACGGATTACTTTGATTTAGGGTGACGACTTTACCCTTATCAAATTTGGCGTCGTTGCCGGAGCGGCAACAATTTATTTGTTTGTTAATTGTTTAATTTGTCTTTTGTCTCAAGGAACGAAAGTTCCTTGTGACTACTCTCACCCTTTTCTTGGTAAGTTCCTTGTATGTGTGCCCAGGTCAACTCGGTCCGAGATTATTGCTTTTGATCCTGAATCAGAGAACACTTTTCGCTACAGAAGGAATTTTAATAGAGAAGTGGGTCAAGTTGAAGACTTGAGTATACTTGACGGGATTGAGCCTTTCATTACTTCAGAAAACCCATCCTCTGACGAGGACAATACTGTTTCTGAAACCTTTGTCGCTACACCAAAGATGGTTGCACCCACCTTGGCAAGCTACAACGAGCCTACTTTGGCTTCTATTCCAAAAGGATTTATTCCCCCTCCTACCGATGCTGCAGAAAAGCCTTTTGATATCAAGCCGTCTTATCTTGCGTTGGTAGAGCGGAATATGTTTGGAGGTCGAGCTGGGGAAGATCCTGCTAAGCATATGGATAAGTTTGTCACTTACTGCAGTTCAATCCCTTTGCAAACAGGAGTAACTTATGATCAAGTCAAATACCGACTTTTTCCTTTTTCTCTACAAGATGATGCTAGAGAATGGCTACGCGAGTTGGATTTGACTGCTCATGCCATTACCGATTGGAATTCCCTAGCTCTTGCATTCTACAAGAAGTATTTTCCCCCACAAAAGACAAACAATCTCAGGAATCAGATTACTAACTTCAAACAAGGAGGTATTGAAGATTTTAATGAGGCATGGGTACGTTTCAAAAGATTGGTTCGAGCAGTTCCTCATCATGGGTTTGAGAAGTGGTTTCTTTGTAACCAATTTTACAACGGATTATTCGATGATCATAGAGCCCTTCTAGATTCTTCTGCTAATGGAAGATTTCAAAATAACACTACTGATGATACAACTTACAAATTAATCGATGATATGGCTACTCATACTGCCAAATATGGAAATCCAAGAGGCTCTGCAAGGGGAAGTGGTACAGATAGTGCCGTCGCAGCCCAGTTAGAAGCTTTGAATGCTAAGATTGCACAAATGCAAACAACACAAGCTTTGGGTGGCCAACACCAAGTGGTTAATATGGTTCAACAAGGGGAAGTAATTTTCTGCGGAAGATGTGGTGTAGACGGTCAAATTGCTGATGAATGTATAAGTCCTATGGAACAAGTACTTGCTTTCCAATCCTACAAGCAAGCTAATCTCTTTTCTAACACTTATAATGAGAGGACAAGCGAAGGGAACATCCCTTTCTTCAGTGGTCAAGCCAGAATGTTCAAAATCCTACCCCACCTAAGCAACAACCAAATTCAAATTATGTGATTCCTCAGAACTGTGGCCATCAAGGAAACTATAGACAGAATCAAGGAGGTCCTCAGTTTAACAATCAGCGCCAACAACAGTTTCAACCTTTGGTGCCACCCCCTCCACCACCAACTGCAAATAATGATATGTCAGAGATCAAAGCTATGTTGCAGCAAAGCCTTAAAGCTCAGATGGAGCAAATGGCACAGATTACTCAGATACTGGCTCACAATAAGATATTAGACACTCAAGTTGCCCAACTAGCAAGCCAAAATACAAATAGGCAGCCCGGAAACCTTCCTCCACAAGGACAACAAGCTCATGAGCAAGTTCATGCTATTCATTTAAGGAGTGGTACTTCTTATAAAGATTCGGAGATACCCAAAGATGATAGTCAAGTGTCTTATGTTTTTCCTAAAGGTTTAGGGCATTTCTCTTTCAGTGCTGACGAAGAAGAAAAGGAACTAGAGAAAGCTCGTATACATGAGAACAACAAAAAAGAAAAACGAAAAGAAGCGATGCGATCTAAATCCAAGACACTCGATCGAGCACTTGTGCACTCGATCGAGTGCAAACCTCACTCGATCGAGTGCCAGCCCCACTCGATCGAGTGCCAGCCCCACTCGATCGAGTAACTCATGTTCGTACTTCTGATGATTCTTCTGCTTCGCCTATTGCACAGGTACCTACTCCAGGGATTACTATTCCGAGTCAGAGTCCCCCAAATGTCTCTAAGGATGCAAAGGAAGCTGAACCAATAAAGATTATTCTTCCATTCCCAACCCGACAACAGAATTCAAAACTTGATCAACGGTTCGGGAGATTCATGGAAGTTGTGAAGAATCTTCAAGTAAGTGTTCCTTTTACTGAATTGATTACTCAGGTACCAGCTTATGCAAAGTTTATGAAGGAGATATTAACAAAGAAGAGAATTTTCAACGAAGTGGAGACAATTGCATTCACTAAGGAGTGTCATGCCGTGCTGCAAGCCAATTCTCCACCCAAACTTAAGGATCCAGGGAGTTTTTCTATTCCTTGCACTATTGGTTCTCTTGATTTTTCTAATGCGTTATGTGATTCTGGGGCGAGTGTCAGTGTCATGTCGTATACTACTTGTAAACAACTTAACATGACCACACTTAAATATACCAATATGACCCTCCAAATGGCTGACAGGTCCATTCAGCGCCCTATGGGTGTCTTAGAGGATGTACCGGTTAGGATAGGAAGATATTATGTGCCCTGTGATTTTGTAGTGATGGACATGGCAGAGGACGCTGAAATACCTATTATCCTCGGACGACCCTTCCTTAGTACCGCTGGGGCTCTTATTGACCTTAGGGAGGGTAGTCTCATTTTTCGCATCGGGGATGACACCATCACTTTTCTACACAACCAAGCACCCCCCCCCCCCCCCCCCCTCCTGATTTTCAAGCTACATGTCATGTAATTACCATTCTCAATCCTTCTTTTGATTCTTGCCATGCTTTGTGTATTGACAGGAATTCATTTGACGCTTCTACTACTGCGTTTCATCCATGGGAGCTGGAAGTGCATGAGTTCGAGAAGTTGATCTACGAAGAAGAGCCACCTCCTATTTTGGATTATAGCTGTGACGGAAGTGTTGACTTGGAGGCTGAGTTAGATGCTTGGGAAGTCGAAATTTTCAAAGACGACTACCTCTATAAGGAGCCTGAAGATATTGTGGATCTTGCTGATGATCCACCTTTGAGTTTCGTTTTTCAGAATGCCAGAGAACTTTTTTATGCTTATAATTTGAATTTTACTCCCGTTGAGACTGAACTTAGACAATTCATTTTGATATTTGTGTATGTTTGTATTGTTTCATGGTGCTACCTAAGCCTGAGGTAGCACACGGAGTGAGTTTCGACCTTCTTCTACGGGCATTGAATTGCCTTGATACGGCAGCATTGGAACTTTTAAGTCACAAAAAGTTGCTTTGGTTACGTATGAATCGTCAAGGCCCCCGCTTTGCAGCTGGTTTGGGGGAGTTCTTATGCTTTCCAGCTGGTATTATCCTTCTTTTATTTTTTCCTTTATTTACTTTATTTTTAGTGTGTTATGTTTTCTCCTTTATTTCCTTTTGTCAGTATTGTTCTTTAGGGTGCTGGTTATATTTTTTATTGTGCCTTCCATGTTGTTTGGGTCACAATGAGGACACTGTGACATTTAGGTTTGGGGGAAAGTCTTTATTTTATGTTGTGTGCTTAAAAAAAATATATCTAAAAATATGTTTTTTCTTTCATTTTTCTTTTATTTTTAGGTCGAGTCTTGGTGAATTAAATAGCAATGATGATAATTTGCATTGGTTTTGCATTTGAATCCCAAATAGTTATCCATGTACATTGTTTTGACCCGTTAGCTTATGAAAACAAAGCTCAATGATCAAGTCTTGACCGTAATTGACATGCCTTATATTGATTAGACTTGACAAATTAAGTTGGTAAGCTACTTAAATTCTGAGGTCTATAAAGCTTCTTAGGCCAGAAACATTAATAAACTTGTCTCATTGTTATTTAGGCCTGAGTGTGGTTTCTCCTTGTGGAATATGTAATAGCAAACTGCATAAGTGTGAAATTGATTGTTTGATGCTTTTATGTGAATGTATGACAAGTACATAAGAATAGGCGGTCCTTACCTTCAAATAAGTTTCACATAGCCAAAAATTTGCCTTTCTACCTTTGAAATCAAATTCCCTATGAAAAACTCGTTTGAAACCTTGTGGCATGTTTTGTATTTGAATATTTATAAGCTACAATCCTAAAATTTGCCTACCTTTTCGGGACAGTTGCAGTTGCTTGGTTTATCATGATATTTCATTATTGTGGTTGGAAAGGGACTAGTTTTGTCCAAGTGGGTGTAGTGAAAATTTGGGAGCAATTGCGTCAATCTCTTATGCTTAAAAAAAATGAAGCACAAGAAAGAAGAAGAAAAAAAAAAGGAAAGAGAAAAGAAAAACTTCAAAAATAGAAGAATATTTGTGATTCGAAAAAAAAAGAGAATGGTTCATTGGATTTTGTTAAGAGATTTAAGGAGACTATCTAGAGGCTAATGCATATTTGGAGAGTAATGTTATAAACTCTCATGTTCTATCAAGTCGAGATAATTTCTCTAGTTTTGGGTTGGTTTATCTTTCATTAAAGAAGTAGTTTTGGTTTTTTGCGCTGCGACTACCGTCTTAGCTCCACATATCCATAACGTGCTTTGGCCCAAACCATTTCTTTACCCTCACCCACTAGCCTCTTTGTCGTCTTGATACATGTACTTTGTCCATCTATACATGCATAATTGTTGGGGAAATCTCTATCACACTAGATTGCATGCATGTTTCATTAAGTTGAGTGAGTGTTCTTATTTCTTTCTATCTTCACATATACCTCACCCTTACATATACATATGAGCGTGAGTGAATCAGCGAGAATCCGACTAAAATTTGTCTTGCAAGGTCGAAAGGTATTTGGTTTTTGTCTATATTACACTGTCATATCAACCTTGTGACTTGAGCTGCGTTTTCTATCACCCATACCTTTGAATCTGTTTTATTGGTATATTTGGTCATCACTTTGTTATAGATGTGGACAGCTTGGGATTTGTATGTGCACTACCATTAGCTCTGAGTTATTTATTCACCATTTGTATGATTGCCTTTTGTACTGTGCGATGCTTTGCTTGAGGACAAGCAAACGGTTGGTTTGAGGGAGTTTGATGAGTCATATTCGTATACACTTTTATGCATCCCCTTTAGTTGTTTTGAGATGATTCTTGTGCTAAATTGTGTCATTTATATGCTATTTATATTAGAATGTCAATACTTCCGCCTTTCGGTGTTTAATGCAGGATTGATGCATTTATGGAGCAAAAGATGGATTGGAGCACCGCGGACCCGACATGAAGGAACACACGTAGCACGGCACGAGGATCTAGGAAGGAAGAGCTAAGGAGATTATCGAAGGCAAGCACAAAGAAGAGCTCTATATAACTAGTACCTACTTTGGAGAGCCATATCTCGAGTTCTACAAATGATAATCAGGTGATTCCAACTGTAGGTGAAAGCCCATCCTCTTAGCTTTCCAACGCCACGAAAATCACTTGATTTGGACAAGTAACGAATAAATGGCGACCGTTTGAAGTTCAGTGCGCGAAGTAGAAATTACGCGCTGAGAGCACTCGTTCGAGCGCCACCAACACTCGATTGAGTGCTTTAATTTACCCCGATTTTCCATAAAATTTTTAGTAGTTTACTATAAATAAAGGCTTCGTAGCCTATTGTTAGATACGCTTTTTATTACTCTAAAACCCTAATTATTATTAGTAGCTCTCTAGATTGTTACTTAGCAATTGTCTACGGATCTTGTTCTCCTATTTACGGTATTTAGTCAAAATCTCTACTTTATTGTTCTTCAATTATTCTCGTTTGTAGTTTATTGCTTTATTAATTATGTTTTCAATCAATATTGTTGTAGTTAGATCCCAAGCCATGCGTAGCTAATTTATTTGTCTAGGGTGAAAAGGGATCTAGGTGATTAGAAGGGGAATCAAACTTTAATGATGTTTAATTGTTAAACTGCTTATTATTATTGTTCTATTGTTGTTTTAAATCTGATTAATTAATTACTGGCCAGGATTAGTTAATTAGTATCGCGAATTAGTCTAAGATCCGACCGTAGACTAAGACAAAGATAGGTCACAACAATTGAATAGACTGACCTAATTATAGCGACCGCATGTTAGGTTTAGATCTAAAGATTATATGAATACCGACCGGACATAAGATCTTAAATAACAATCTTGTCCAATTAAATTAGTTAAATCCCATTCCCCCGGATAATTGCCTATGTGAACTTGATCCCTAGATCTTCCTTAATACTTGTTTACATCTTTATTTACTTATTTTGCAATTAGCGGTAAGAAAGGTATCGAATCCACAGGGAGGCGGTAATAAATTGTTTGCTAAAGAAAATAAGTCTTAAAGTAACAATTGGGTTGTTTTGATTGTTTTTGTTGTCTAATTAATCTAATTGCAAAATAAGTAAATAAAGATGTAAACAAGTATTAAGAAAGATCTAGGGATCAAGTTCACATAGGCAATTATCCGGGGGGATGGGATTTAACTAATTTAATTGGGCAAGATTATTATTTAAGATCATATGTCCGGTCGGTATTCATATAATCTTTAGATCTAAACCTAACATGCGGTCGCTATAATTAGGTCAGTCTATTCAATTGTTGTGACCTATCTTAGTTTTAGTCTACGGTCGGATCTAAGACTAATTCGCGAGACTAATTAACTAATCCTAGCCGGTAATTAATTAATCAGATTTAAAGCAACAATAGAACAATAATAATAAGCAGTTTAACAATTAAACATCATTAAAGTTTGATTCCCCCTTCTAATCACCTAGATCTCTTTTCACCCTAGACAAATAAATTAGCTACGCATGGCTTGAGATCTAACTACAACAATATTGATTGAAAACATAATTAATAAAGCAATAAACTACGAACGAGAATAATTGAAGAACAATAAAGTAGAGATTTTGACTAAATATCATAAATAGGAGAACAAGATCCGTAGGCAATTGCTAAGTAACAATCTAGAGAGCTACTAATAATAATTAGGGTTTTAGAGTAATAAAAAGTGTATCTAACAATAGGCTACGAAGCCTTTATTTATAGTAAACTACTAAACAATTTATGGAAACTCGGGGTAAATTAAAGCACTCGATCGAGCACTCAAGGCACTCGATCGAGCACTCAAGGCACTCGATCGAGCACTCAAGGCACTCGATCGAGTGTTGGTGGCGCTCGAACGAGTGCTCTCAGCGCGTAATTTCTACTTCGCGCACTGAACTTCAAACGGTCGCCATTTATTCGTTACTTGTCCGAATCAAGTGATTTTCGTGGTGTTGTAAATCTAAGAGGATGAGCTTTCACCTCCAGTTGAAATCACTTGATTATCATTTGTAGAACTCGAGATATGGCTCTCCAAAGTAGGTACTAGTTATATGGAGCTCTTCTTTGTGCTTGCCTTCGATAATCTCCTTAACTCTTCCTCCCTAGATCCTCGTGCCGTGCTACGTGTGTTCCTTCAAGTCGGGTCCGCGGTGCTCCAATCCATCTTTTGCTCCATAAATGCAGCAATCCTGCATTAAACACCGAAAGCCGGAAGTATCGACATTCTAATATAAATAGCATATAAATGACACAATTTAGCACAAGAATCATCTCAAAACAACTAAAGGGGATGCATAAAAGTGTATACGCATATGACTCATCAGATGCTTTGTTAGCTTCTCTTGGAGTCCGTTAGATGCCCGATTGAACCTTAGTTTCAATCTTCATAGTTGCAACTGATTGAATTGTAGGTAGTAGTTCTCTGCACAAAGTTATGCATTTTAGTTAATGACAAAATAGTAAATGTATGGAAGATTTAGATCTATCCAGTTTCTGGCTCTGTTGATTTCTCTCTTTTCACCAGTCTCTTGTAAGGGGTTGGTTTTCCAGCCTGGTTGTAGGTGTACCCAGAGGAGTAAAGGTTTTTGTGTTTCTAGTGATGACTTTTTCCTTGGTAGAGTGTCATGCGGAGGTAGTTAGTTTGGGTGATCCTAGACTGCCCAAACATGAAGTGCCTGAACTACTAAAGATCACGGTGCATGAGCTTCCTAAGCTTGAGAGGCCTCAACTGTCAAAAATTATAGTACCCGAGCTTCCTAAACCGGAGCTACCCGAACTGCCTAAGTTCGAGGTACCTGAACTGCCAAAAATTGTTGTGCGGTTTCTTATGACGACTCTATTTGTAGTTATTTTTGTTTTTTTAGTTGGGGTTTCTATTTCAATCTTCTATGTATCAAAGGTATATATTTTCAGTCCCTCTTTCTTGTTAGTATTATCCACATTGCGCTTCTTTATTGAAGTTATCGAAGCGTGGGTTTCTTCATTTGTAGATAAATCCATCAAACTACATTCCTGCAACCGTGTTCTGGGACAAAATCCAGCAGTTTAAAAATGTTTCGGGACAAAATCAGACACTAGCTAACTCATCAAAGGTTAGACCTTTGTTCTGTATCAATTATCAATGCATGTTCGTTCCCCATTCAGCGTAACTTTATAAGTTGTATCGTAAATTCAAGCTCTGGTGATTCATTTAATTGAAGGGTTTTCTTCAGGAATTAGCAACTGAGATCTCTGAGTAATTCATGTTGCAGGACTTTTGTGATGCCTGCTAGGATGTGTATCAATCCAATGCACAACAAGAAAGGGCTTACATCAGTCGATTAATGCAAGTTCAGATGGAGGGTGAGCTTCATATGTCTTGATTGTAAACCGATGTCAACTTTCACCATTTTTATAAATATCAGTACAGATACATTGAATATTTGTCTAAGCGTGATTTACCAAACAACCTTTTTTCATATTTATCATTTGTAAGAAATTTGACTATTGTAGATTTCTGAAAAAATATTGGTATGATTCGAGTAGTTCAACATCGTTTGATCACCAAGCAAAGTCAATTGCGAACGATATAAATTAGATGGATTATCCGCCTGTTTTATAATATTTTTCCTGACTTCTTTGTATCTTAATCCTTTTCTATGAATCCTATATATATGACATACGTACTCCGTTGACATTGATTTATGGAACATTTTCAGGTTTATGGAATGCAAGGATAGGAAAAACAGTACAGTTGCCACATACTTTTATTCCATCAATGGAAACCAAGAAATTATGAGACGTTTCAGATAAGGTCTGTTTCTATGCTCCATTGAATGTTTGCTTGTCGTGTAAGTTTAGGTCGAGAATTTGATGTTGTTTCTTGTATTGGTAATTGGTGAATTGCTTTTGAACATATACTATTACATTATGAGGCATGTTGGAGCTGTACACGGGGTTGTGTATGAAGTGTCTAAATAGGACAGCTCTAATCATGTATCAATGTGCTAAGTATTTAGGTATTTTCACTATCTTCTTAATTGTATATTAATTTCTTGCAATTCCGTTCATTAGGTGCTGAACTTGACATTACTAGATTTCTCTAGACATGGGAAGCATGGCCTGAGAGTGTATAGTGTTGTTGTGCGCAGAAAAATATGATACAAATGAAGTGATGATGATGAAGAATTGTGAGCCTTTCCAAGCTGGAAACTCGACGCTAGTTAGACGGATCTCAAATATATGGAACAAACAAGGTGTATTACACTACTCGTATTATATTAGTTTTTTAATTACATTTTGTATCTTACTATCATTATTTAGTCGGAACTGTTGTACAAGTATTCTTTTGTATCGATCTAAGAATATTTATGTTGAAAACACGTTTATTATAATTTAGAGTATACTTATAAATTATGGGTTTTGGGAATATAATTTTTTTTAAATGATTACCGCTCTCATTTACGGTGTTTTCCACACCTCAAATGTAATTTTTTTTAATTAAAAAAATACCTATTTACATCGGTTTTAGTCAATAAATGATGTAAATAAGGTTGATATTTACATCGGTTCCGCACCAAAACTGATGTTATTAAATATTGTTAACCTCGGTTTTTACTTATAACCGATGTTAATAGTATGCTATGTACATCGATTTCAGACCAAAAACGATGTATTTGAGACACTATTAACATCTGGTATACTATTAACATCGTTTTTCACTTATAACCGATGTTAATGGTACACTATTTACATCGATTTTAGAAATGATGTAAAGGGAAAAATACTCTAAATGTCGCCCCTAGATACATCGCCAAAAAGCGATGTAAATAGGGCAAAATAGGCGATATCAATGAGACTTTTTCTAGTAGTGTTGGTTCTTGTGGGAATAGGTTGGTTTTAGTAGTCTATTTGTTTGTTTTTTATTAGCTCTTCTGCACGGCCTTTTAATTCTTTTCTTCAAAGTAACTTTCTTTTTCCAGTTGTCTTTCAGTCATGTCGTTTTCTCCATGGGTTCTTCCTTTTCCAGTGCCGCTTTTTTAGAATACTTGGCGTTTGTGTATGGTCATGAAAAGATAGCGGATGATGAAGTTGAATTTCATATTGCCCTTACCCAGTTGGATTATTCTTCTCTTCTTTCTAATATTCATGCTCTAAAAGATTTTGGGAATAGCCTTTTCCGACAACGTCAATTTGATCTTGCGGGTGATTGTTACGATAATGCATGTCGCCAATTGTGTCTATCTTTTAAAACTAAAGCACCCTTGATTTGGACCCTTTAGTGACACTTGGTGTTTCTTTAATTTTAAACCTAACTGCTTTCTTCATTAAACTTCAAGCTTTCGAAGAGGCACTAAATTTTTGTTCTCTGGTTTTAAGCTTCTTCCAATCTTCCCTAACAATGTTAAGGCTGTTTTTCGTAAAGCTGCGGGCTTAAGGAATTTGACTAAATTCTTTGAGGCGCTAGTCTCTTTGGAGGAGGCGAGTGTGTTAGAGCCTCATAACAGGGACATTATTCGAGAGTTGGAGGAAGTCTGGAAAGAAGTGGATATTAATCAGAATGGTAAGCGGATAGTGTTAGATCTCTTGGATGTGAATGAAGTCAGAGTTGGGAAAAAATGTGTTGCTTCATTTCAAAATCAATAAGGCGTTTCGGGGAAGAATATGGTTACATCTTCCAGTTCTACATCACCACAAGAGCCTCCTTTTAGCTTTGTTGCTTCGCCGTTCAGTCCATGTTTATGGGGAGTAATAGTGAAGTTAGTAATAGTGATCGTTCAACTGATGTGCCAATGGTTTCTGGGAATACAAATGTGCTTGTAGAATCTGAGAGTAATAAAGCGCCAAATGAGACCTTGAACGCCATTGAGGCCTGCAATTCATCCTTCTCAACTAACTCAAGATCTGACCCTTTTTCGCTTCACCAACAAAAAGCGACCTCATTATATATGCACTAAATCTACCGTCTCAAGATTATGATAATTTACTACATAGGAAAAATTTGGGATTATACCACCCAAAGTCCATGTCTTTCATGAGGGTCCATACCCTCACCTCTAAAACTATCCAGACGTAGCTCCCCAGGAAGACATTTATGGGCCAGAAGAAGTTCCCATCTCTTCTCCTACACAAGAGAACTTCGTAGATATTAAACAGGCCGAAAATGTTGAGTTGATCTAATTTAAGTTTGCAGCGTTCAGGGATCATTCACTTCGCAAAAAAGGGCTCTTTGTGGATCATCGTCACACTAAAGGTCGAATGGGCCGTGCTTCTGCCATTGTAAAGAAAAGATATTTGATTTATGTCGACGTTTCGACTTCTTTTTGCAGGTCCACCCTCACCAATGCTACCGTTATGAGAATGAAGCGAAAGAACGTTCACTTAATTCAGTTTGACACTCATTATCATCAGCTGTTCAAGAAAAGTCGTCTTTTCTCTTCGGTTGCGACTAGTTTTATTTCTTCTGTTACTTGGGTCTCAAGTAGTTTTGGGGTTGTTAATACCCCTTTGTTTGTACTTTAAATGTATCATATCTACTAGTTTCAGTTAGTTTTCTCTATAAAATTTTATCGTTGTCGAAAAAACAATTATCAAAGATTTTTATCCACTTTATTGCATTACATGATGCATAAAGAGGTGGCACTACTACATATTTAGCCAACAACAACGGTTAAATTTTTTAACATAACCATTGTTGTTACCTATGACAACGGTTAAAACCGTTGTTGTAAAGTTTTTACGTTGTTGAAAAAGTAACCTCAGTGTAAAAAAAATGGATGGAAACTAATGACAATGGTTTGTGTACAAAAACAGTTGCTAATAGCCTGAATGACAACGGTCAAGTGTCAACAACCGTTGTTATATACTAAACCGTTGTTAATAGAAAGTCATTTAGGCGTTACCTTATCTATATAAATACAAGAATATTTCAAGTATTCTCATATATCCACGTCATCACATAAAAAAAAATTACAAAAATGTGGGACCCACGACAAATAATAAATAATTAATTACTGAAAAACCTCTATATTTATGTTTTGTACGTAAATGTTTACGTCTATGTTTTATAAAATATTAATGAATAACGAACAATGAATGAATAATTTAAATCAAAAATAATGTAGACCTAATTTTTAACTACGATAATAAATTACACCAATTAATTAAAATTCCGTTTAAATTTTAAGCTATAATAATAAATTACGATAACAATAAAAATAAAGTACAAAAATTTATACCAATTGATAAAAATTAATGTTGTTACAAAAATAACAGTATTTGACTAAAGTTATTAGATAATAACAGTATCAATTTACCAAGAAATTTAAATATTAAATACTAAATGTAATTATAAATTAACTGTAAATGTAAAATATTAAAATTTCCTTTTTGAAAAATAAAAACCGTAAGCTATTACGTACGTCATAAATATATTCAATCAAATGTAATTTTTGTGCATTAAATCATTATTCATATTAAATATAACAACAAATGTAATCTACCATTAAATTTTCAAATATTTGAAATGATATTTAGACTGTCTTAGTCAATTTTATAATTATATTTTTTGAATCGTATTGAAAACCTTTTAAATTTTTATAATTGTTTTTATATATTTTATAGTGATATTTACATTTTTAGCTATTTAGTATTTTCCGTACGTTAGATTTAATATACAATATACATATGTTTTAACATTGTATTCGTGCATTTTTTCCACGGATTTAAAACATGTAAATTTTAAACCCATATAATTTTTGCACGTGTTTTAACTTATTATCATTATAAAATAAATAAATCATAAAATCTTCATGTATTTTGGTTTAATATTTTCAAGTGTTATTCATTGTATCAATATTCTTGAAACATACCCGTGTAATTTTGCACGGGTTGAAAACTAGCTTATTTCTAGGAGGAAAACTATTAACAACGGCTATTTTCTTAATAATCGTTGTTATTATTATTATTATTTTTAAAAATGTTTTTTTACAATTCCAGCTACTACTAGTAGCAGCAGCACCAACAAAATAACAACATTTAACAAGGTGAATTACTAACATCAATTTGTTTACAAATCAAATATTTCAACTAATAGAAAGCTCGACGAACTCCTAAGGGTGCTACATTTTGTTTCGCTTCTTCACGTATCAGGGTTGGTATATCCATCAACATCTTATTTACTTGTTTGTTTTGAACATCATTGAGTGGATTAAGATGTTCGATTTGTAATACATTTTTTCGTTGGTGAATATGCATCATAAATCTAACTGTCATATTATCCGTCATAAAGCACTTGCATCTTTTGGAAACTATTCTACCCTTTCTACGCATTATCCTCACGTCATTGATATCATTACCGTGTAAACTTTGGAGGTACGCCAACAAAAAAACGAGGTGAATTCGGATAAAAAAATAAACAATTGTGCCCAAGATTTACATACCATGGCCATTGGCCATCTTTGCCTTATCCGCACAACTATCAACATGGTGGAATATTTTGGAAATCGGATCTAGATCAGTTAAGACATCATATTGCGAATGGTTGCAATTGTCATTGAACTCGACTTCTTGCAATTGACCAAACCAACCCATATCAACATTTGTTTTTGCGTTGACATAATCTGCATGGAGAGTTCTCTAACTACATCCAGATTATTGACTACCCACCATTTGCATCAATTTTCCATATTTTTTTGTATGCGTAATATGACAACTAAATAAGTTAATTACATAATATGCATGGAAGAGTTGTTGGTATATACTGAAATTATTTGCAGTCTGATTTTTGTATATTCGTTAAAATTTGTTTACATATTAGTTATTACAACATTGTTGGTATGCATTGAAATTATTTAGTGTACGATTTTTTATATTCGTCAAAATTTAACCTTAATATTTAGCGTTGTTGGTATGTACAGATTTGACATAGATTAGCAGTATAATCAACAAGTACAATAATAGAATCTGATTATCAACCTTGTGTTACAAATCTAGAGATAATAATCTAACACAATAATCTAACCTTAATATGTTAATCTAACCCTATTATATTAAAAACTCAGAGACGATAATCTAGCACATTATGAACATCATTTCTACCTAAAGAAAGACATGCAAGCACAGACTTTGAAAGCAAAGATCAAAATTGAACCATTATAGACAATACTAGCAAGGTATTATTAATACCTTGTATAGATAGCAACGACGATGAGGAAGCAACAACGGTTGATATTAAAGATGACGACGATGGTTGTTGACGGAGATTAATGAAACTGTTGTTTTAGTGTTTGTGTGTTTATTATTCTAATTGTAGGTTATTTCAGTTGTTTTTTTGCCTATTAAAACTATTCACAACGGGTATAATACTCAAATCGTTGTTATTAGTATTACCTTTTTAGCACAAAAAGGATTATACAACCAGATGTATAATAGCATCGTACAACCATGGTGTATTTTATTGAACTTATGTGTATATTTATTGAGCTTTTAAACTATTTTGAGTTATATTTTAGTTTTTTATATTAAAATTAAAATATAGTTTAACTTATATGTATTGTGTTTTAGTTGTATAATAATTTTCGATTCTCAATATTTTCTCGAGGAGTTTATAAATTTTACCATATAGCTCATATTCTTTCTAATAAAGCTCGAATTTTCTATTAAAAAACTCAAAATATGTACAGAAAATTGTATACCTCTGGTGGTATGATAAGCTTATTGCCTTTTCACTTATACGGTTCTTAATACAATAACCATTGCGATTAGTATTATTTCACTGATTTGAGCCAAAGTGAACTTAATTATAACAACCGTTCTGAATACTATAACTGTGGTTAATAATTTAGACATTGACAACGCTACAGACTAAAACCAAGTATGAAAACCGTTGTTATTACTATTAAATGATTTTGCCAAAATATATTTATCTAATTTACGACGTTATTTCCTATCCACTTTAATATGCGTGGTTATTGCCTATATTTATAGTAGTGTGGAGACATATTGTATACAATGATGAGATTAGTGTTGAATTTGAAATATATGAGTGTCACACATTTGTGAGCTTTTCACAATTCTTTTGGTAAACTTTGCAGTTATACATGTATCTCAATCGTTAGGAATATTGGTTTTACTTTAAGAAAGCTATTAGGGGACACATAATAAACCAACCAAGAATTGAAATCAACCCCTCTAGAATTAGAGCCTTAATTGACATATAGTACTCTTTAGGGTGTGTTTGGATAATAAATTGAGAGGGAAGGGAATGGGAGAGGAATGGAGGAAAGGGAAAGGGAAAGGGAAGGGAAAGGGAAAGAAAGAAAAGGGAAATGAAGAGGGGTTGTTTGGATAACAAAAATAAAGTAGAGGGAAAGGAAAGAGGATGGAGGAAGAAGGTGATTTTAATGAGTTGGAGGATGAAGTGAGTTAAGCTATATTAGAGAAATATTTGGTCATATCATTCTTAAATAAGAGTCAAAATAAATTTTTCCTTCCAAATTTTACCAACAATGAAGAGGTTATAGTTTGGTCTAATGGAGGGAAAACGAATCCTCTCATCATTTCCCTCCCCTTTCATTTCTCTCATTCTATATATTGTAACCAAACAATATAAATTGAATCCCTCCCCTTCTTTCCAATTCTCTCAATCCAAACACACCCTTAGAGTTTAGACAAGTGAAAAATAAAGAGAAAATTGTTGGGTCCTTTGACAAGGATCGACTAAATATGTGTTTATAATACCAAAGGTCACTACAGCGATATATGAATCAATTTTTATGAAAATAAAATAAGAAAAACATATTTGTGTTAAATGAAATGAATAATAGTCCAAAAAATCAGTAGATAAAATTAAAAAAAAATATATGAAATATTTCAATGCCAATTCCCCGACATACAAACAAACCATTGTCTAGTAGTCTTCCTACAAGTCCACAACTAATCAATTGTGTGCCCCTTGACCAAATGATTGCATAAGAGTAAAGAGTAATTTACTACATTAACAAAAGAAATCTTCAGCTACGAAGTCAGGTACACATCCTAGAAGGAAAATAACCTTTTAAGACCTTCATCTCCCGCGTCAAAATATCAAGAAATCAAGAAATCGTTGTCATTATCACCATTCACCACCCATGGTGTTAGTATTTCTCACAACATACAATAGTACTACCACAAGAATCGCTACCTTCAACGTTTTTATCCATGACATCCTCCACCCTTGTTGCAAAGAGTCTTGCCGTTAAAGATAATATAGCTGAAGACGGATACACTCCACTCACAATAAAGTAAGTGAGAGAAAATTGAGCATCTTATGGATTGTCAGTTGCATAATGTGAGAGGACATTATCCGTCTTCAACTTTTGATATATAGTGTCTGTCTTTAGATGTTAATAGGTTCTCCCATTTTTTTAAGTTATATTGTAGTATTTCTCCATAGGATGTGTGTGGAAATGAAACGGAAAAGTTAAGAACTTTTTCCACTTGCTGAAAATGAATCCGCAAACAGAAGCATACGAAATCAATGGATACAAGTGCCAGAACCTCATGGAACATTGAATTCCATTGAGTTACTACTTACAACACCATCCAACTTATCCTCTACAGGCTACAGCTATACACAGGTCAAATCATCAAGGCCTTTCTAAGCATTGAAATATCCTTTGTATTTATCCCGAACTTAGTTGTTGTGTCATAGAAACAACAGACAGCATCACCTCAGAATATGGTCCGGTCGCGTCGCGGTAACCTTCAAGCCATCTACAACTTGGTCATGAAGCAATGTCATTGCTCAGATTCTACCATGGGTTGACAATGTCATATAGACCTGTTAGGAAATTTCAATTTTGACACAAGAAAGTATCCGGAACAAATATATCTATTTATCTAACCAGGCAAGGAATGAGCTATTAATACAAGTCCCTAATTGAGAAAACTTGGACAATTTTTTTGTCAAGCATCCAAAACCAATGTCGTCTTCAAATATACATGCAATTAAGGCAAGGAAAAACACTCAGATGAAGTAAGGAAACAAATGTCTAGACATTCTAAAACTTGTCACTCAAGAATAGGGTGGAGATACCTGTAGCCGACGAGGAAAGCTTGTGTCAATGTGCAGTGACATTAGTGATTTGTGCCCCAGACTTAATCAGCCACCAATATATCACTTCCATATAAATGTTTACGTCTATTCTGGATCCAGGCTATGAGAAAATGTCACCTGAAATTGGTGGGAAAGTAAAGAAGAAACAAGTGATGCAGGATCAAGCTCTGCAAGAGCCAATGCATTCCAAAAACATTACATTGCAAAAAGGTAGTCATTCATTTTAGCAGCAAAAGGAGAGAAAAAAACACAGTATACCAAACGATCTGACAAGACATTTAAAAAAATCATATATTGCTGAATTGTGTTTGTACAAATTATTCTACCAGCATCCTTTAATACTTCTTTCCTAGTTCCTAGCAGAAATTTCTTGTACAATTCATGTACTGCTTTTTCTTCTTCTATAACTTCTTTTTGGGAAAAGGTAAAAAAAAATGAAAGAAAAGCAACTAACTGTCAAGTGATTTCCTGACAGACTAATAAGGTCAAAGTGATGATGCACGTTCCAAAAAAGTGCATAGCATTTTTGAAACCTGAAATGTAATACCTTTCAACATATTACATCTGCAGCAAGCTCTACTAACTAGCAGCAGACGGATTTGCTTCATTTAGGCCAGCATATTCCACAATGTGATTGCCACAAGCCAATAAAATTTGCTTCTTGAAAGGAAGTGTCCGCCAATTCGACGATATACCACCTTTTAACAGGCTTCATTTTCGTCGCACCACCTTTTTAGCAGGCTTCCACTTCAGAGCACTGACCACTTCTGCTTCGGCCGGAGTATGAGTGTCAAGTTCTCAGATGAGCTTCCGTGAACGTTCCATGTCTTTAACGAACTGACAAATCTATGCTTCCACAAGCTGTCTTAACCCTGCCAAATGATTGGTATCTTCAAACAGGAAAATCCCATTTCAGAACAGAGAGCAGCCAGAACATCAGAGGGGCATTGAGCTCAGCAACTCACATATTTCTAGGGTTTGCCCATACAAGTTCCGCCACATGGATGTAAAGGCATTTTCCGATTACCAAGTTGAACTGTTATTTTGCCAAGATCAAATATCTTGCGCAATTACTCGTTCACATGTTCAATCCTTACGGTTGGAGAAGTGCTTTGACTTGTCCTCTTCCAAAAACGTTCCGGGTTTCGATTCTGAAGATATATCAAATAACCTTGATCGTGGACCTCCTTGTCTTGAACCCCTTGCACCGGAGTTAAACTTACTACGAGCAGAATCATATGCAGGTCCTTTGGTAACCAAAAATTCTTTTGGTAAGGAATCCATGTCCATGTAACATTTTCGAGCTTTTGCATCAGCTATGAGAGCTGCCCAGTCATCAGACTGCACCAAAGCATTAGCATTCCCCATAACCTGTGGAAAGATGGCAAATTATGAACCATACTAGCATAAAATATTTAAGACCGTACAAACATAAAACAGAAACTCCTTAACATTACTCAGTGCCTCCCCTCAAGAACTCGCGCCTTAATTAACAAGGATGGGGTGTCACGGATGGTGACTAGACATCGGCCGTAACAGGGGGGAGTCTTACCGGCTACCGCTCTTATCCCTGTGCCGGAAGATACATCCAATACTTCCGAAATACCCAAAATGATAAATCCGTAGAGAATTGCATCATCTGGCTGGAATTACAGCCAGCTTAATGAATCAATTAGCTTTAGTTCATCATGTTCCAAAGCCAAAGATAAGTGAGTCTTTGGCTCCAATGGAATGCACGAAGGACACAGAAACAAATGCTCCTTCCTAACTTACATATATGAGATACAACCATACAATATCCATAGTAAATAAGCATACCCATAGAGCTCTCCGTGCTCGAGTCAGCGCAACATTCATTCTCCGGATATCAGCAACAAAGCCAACCCCATGACTTGAGGCACGGACACATGACATGATAATGACATCACGTTCCTGGCCTTGAAAAGCATCCACTGTATTAATGTAGAGGTCCTTCCCTTCTTCAGAGTTAATAACACCAGCAAACTCGCGCTGAAGACATTTCAGCTGCAGCTTATAAGGTGTTATAATGCCTACAGTAATTTTACCTAATCCCAGAGATTTAACTGTTTTCTGAAGATGCTCATATACACAAAGGCAAATTTGTGCTTCATGTACATTCTGAAAAGAGACAGAGCCGCCTCTGTGGGACTCTCGGCCATGAGTTATATCATAGAATAGATAAGGCTTAAGCAAAGGATCTTGGTGATATCTCTCATCAGGTAGGCCCACAACACTTTCACTGTCAGTAAGCCGTCCCTGATAAAAGTACCTAGAAGGGAAGTCCCTGATTTGAGGATGCATTCTGTACTGGACCGACAATAACATCGTTGGACAGCCAGCTTGCTGGAACCTCTCAAAAAGGCTTCTGCTGTATAGTAAAGTACCAGCAGCCTTGCTAATGACAGTAGCCGGAAGCTGCTGCGGGTCACCAACAAGAACACAGCGTGCTGCACCAAGAGACAGAGGAGGAAGAAGTCCTACTTCACTAGCTTGAGCTGCCTCATCAATCACAACCATATCAAAACCATGAGTAAGGCGTGAAAACAATTTGCGGCCACTGCTTGAGAGAGTCGTAAAAACGATTTCCGCTTCATTAGCAAAACTTGTCTCAAGACTAGCCCTAGCTTCCTCCATATTGAAACTAATGCCTTGCAGAAATCTTCCTTCTAAAATAAGAAGACGGGACAATTCAACCAGAACTTTATCTCTTTCTTCAACTACAGCGGCAAGATTTTGCAAGCAAGCATCCCGGTTTTGGTCCCGTGCCATAAGAACGTCGGGGTCCACTCCGACGGACCCTTGGGACCGTCCAGCAACTGCTACTGCATTAAGTTGTCTTTGGAGAGAAGCCATCTGCTGAGACAAATGAGCTTCACGGCCTTTCAGCTGTTGCAACCATCCAAAAACTTCCTCCCGGGTTTTCAACAAAAGCTGTTCGGTTCTACGCTCGACAGAAACAGCTTGTGCTGCTCGCGTCTGTGAGTCAACACCAACACGAGCGACATCTGGCCTATAAACCTTCATCTCACCATCAATGAATCCCCGATCAAGGACACGTCCAAGCAGTTCATCGGTGGCAGCGTTAGATGGAGCGCACACAAGCATTCTAGGTTTAGGGCAAAGCTTTGGCAGGGTACGGAAAAGGCTCTCATCCATGCTACGAAGAACTTCATCGATAGATCCTGAAGAAGAAGTGTCGGTGTTTCGTTCGCTATTTTGCTTATAGCTTTCAGGTGCCAGTTTTTTAAGCAACGCTGTATAGTAATGCTGATATTGAACTAAATGGATCACATTTAACATCCCCCACACGGTATGTGTCTTGCCAGTCCCAGGAGGGCCTTGTACTAAAGTGAAGGGCCATGGGTCTTGCTTCTTGGTCAGTCCATTACTAGTACCAGCAGCTGTGTGCATGGCAGCCCACTGGATGGCTGATAGCTGGGGCCCGTTGAATGTCCTATGAATGTGCTCAATAAAATTAGGAGTAAAGCATTCAGGAATAGCAGGAGTCTGCTCTTCATATTTGGGAAAGTGTTCCGGACTTGGCTTGAGAATTGCATTTTGCATCTGTACAGTGATAACTGAATTCTTAGAATAACATAATTTATAAACAAAAGAATAAGAAAAACTAAAGCAAAAAATTGAGAACTGCATTTGAAACCGTAAGTGAACTCAGACTCATGGTTTACAGTAAACATTTCAAACAGAGGCACCACAGCAAACATCCACCTGTACGTTAAGTCGGCGGAAAGCATGTAATGCAACGTACTCCCGTTGTGTTGTTGCCAATGCACCAAGCACGCTTAAGAACCAGATGCCTCTTGGCTGAAGCTTCCTCAAAATGTGGCCATTGTCTTCAGTACTGTAGCAAAAGTATATAAATGAGGCAGATGTTCAAATATCAGTCATATTGGGTTAAAACTTAAAACTTAAAAGTTCGGTATATGCATAGAGTACGATCAGGCCAGAAATGTTTAACCCACCTATTATTTGGATCATAAGAGTCCCCGACAAAAAAATGAAGTATTGCTCCAAAAGGGTCCCGCGTGTCAAGGGGTATGTGTCTTCTGACAGTTCCCACAACGCGCCCACTTCCTTCAGCCTCCTCAGATTGTTCGGTGGCTGGATTAGGGTTCCTTCGATGTCGAGCTACTCATACAACATAAAATTTAGTATGTAGATACCAATGAACCCATACAAATAAACAAAAAGGATATCAACAAGAATCGTATCACAAACCTGAACTTGGCCTTGGTGTAGAAAGAACTGCAACATCACCCTCCTTAAAACTCCACTTTGCTTCATTCGCAGGAAGAACTATCACATCATACCATCCTAGCTCCCAGAAAAGAAATATCAAGTTAGGCGAGGAAGAAGGTTCATGCCCAAATTTTTAACAAAACAGCTATAATACATTGAAAAATAAATCACAGCATACAGCTAACAACAGCATGATACACGAGTAAGGTTTATTGCTTGTCTATTTCACATACAGCATTCATATGGTAATTTTAAGACAACAAAAATGACATCAAAACGATCAAACAACTTCAGCACTTTCTTCTTCCTCAAAACAGCTAATAAGATTAGCGCAATACCTACAGTTTGATCGAAATGATGCAAAGGTACGTTTGCTGAGTTTTATAAACGCAAAACCTCAAGTAGTTATGTTGCAGGCATATGACGGTATTACGGAACTGATTGATTATTTTCTCATATGATTCTAATCAAAAGTGAAAGTATCCTGGTTATGAATTGAAAAGGTTGAATTTAAGCTCAAATTTTTATACCCATTGTGGTGATTTATTAAAAATGAATATATGTGCTATTATGCTGTTCTATATTGATGGGTTTTTTATTTCCTAAATCGAATCCTGATTTCATATTAGAGATCAGATGAACTTCTTGTGATTGTAGTTGTAGGAGACAACAAGCTAATAGTATAACATGTTGGTGGCTAAGCTCATGTGAGTTAAATGGCCTCAAGTACTGTGATTGTGAGTCCATTTTCTGGTCAGCAACTCACTGCGCTATTGATGTCTATTGAGAGTGCGTGATTAGGCCGAAAACGGCTTCAATTAGATTTTGAGTGATACGTAGTGGAAGAGCCATTTTTACAGATTATTTGTTCCTCTCTTTCATTTGTTTATGATAGTATCATGGAGAATCTATTCAAAAGGTTTGAGATACCCTTGTGAGAAAAACGAAAAAAAAAAAAAAAAAACATAGGTCAGAAATTTTAAAAAAATATATCGCTGAACGGTATTCCAATCAATTCATAGATATCTTTTTTACTTTTGAAGAATCCAAAAATAAAAATAGAAATTTAGGACGGGGATATGGGAATGAGGTGAGGATTCAAGTTCTTCACATTTTATTACTGTACAAAATATAACACTATGGTAGGGTATTTGAAATCTGCTGTTCTAGGCTCAAATATAATCAATTGCACAACTTAGGGGAGTCAAAATCAAAATAATGAGAAGACATAACAGAGCATTTTTTTTAACTGCTTTAATCTCACAGCACGAGATATACCACAATTCTCTTAATAGTGTTCTTGTTGTCAATACTTAAGACTAAAAGAACACTAACACACGTCTCCCCACCACGCAGTCCAAGTCGTGATATATGAACACACTAAAAATGACATCAAAGTGATCAAACAACCAACACATTTTCTTCTTCCTCAAATTAATATATATTGGCTAGTGTGATTTATCCTGATTAATGACTTTAATATAGTGTCAAGTAATCCTGGAAACGCCACATATATTCTAATCATATCCTTTCATAAATCAGCTAACTTGAATGTTAGAAATGGACTGCACTAAGAAGGTAAATACCAAAAGTTTAGTACATAATATTATGAAATTACCTCTTTCTCGCCTCTCAACCGATTTTATGCGGACCATCACATGTGCATCTCTAGAGGATGTTTCTGTTAGCTCCTCCCATGTGCTGTAGAGTTGTGCCCGGCATTCTTCAAATAGAAGAGGCTCAAAAACTCTAATGTACTCTTCTACAGATTCGAACTGGCCAGGAACACACTGAAGCTCAGATTCCTCTACAAAAAGGACAGACACAGAATCAAAAATGATTGTCACAATAAAGGCAGAAACAGAGTCAGTAATCAGAGATGTGCTCTTGTGGTTCCTGCATGCCCACCCTGGTGTAGTCATCTCCGAAATCACCAAGTATAATTCGCTATACTGATACATCTATAAAGACGATCATCAATTTTTATTGTTACCTAGAATGGCTAAATACAATGATTTAAAATCCTTGTCAAGCTGGATAGTACACGAAACAGCAGAGAATAGGCAATAAATTAGTGTGTATTACACACTTTACAAGTCAGCCAACAATGGAATACAGTGACAGTGATACAAGCTTCAAATTATCAAACTCTTAACTTTCACCAAGTTGAAGCTGGATTGGTGTTTATTATAAAGAAAATTCAAATTCAAACTTCAGTGAACCCTTACTGTAGCTTAATTAAATAAAAGAGTCAGACAAATTATTTACATTCTGTTCAGATTAGAAGCATCAAACAAACAGGTCTCATCCTTTAACTTGAGACCATCATAATCAACATCACATAGGCTAGCAACAACAATACAATACAACAGCCAAATATCATCTACATGTTAAAAGCCAAGAAGTGAAGTCTACCTGGATTATGCCAGAACTTTTCACTGGTCACCTCACGCAAGAGACGCTCTACTGATGTATCATGATACTGATTACTGGTCACATTTTGCCGCTTTGGAGGATTTTTCTTGTTTGCTGGTTTAACATCAGTCGAAGCGTGACTATTAAAACCTAGCTTCCGTGATGACATTGTTTGGTCTTTGTACTGCCTAGAATCATTGGGTTGCTTCCACGAATTTTGTCTAAGGTTTCCCTCCAATGAGAGATCACTAGAACTGTTCAATCTTCTAGGCCTGGCTAGAAGACCTGCATTCACATCACTGTTGCTTTCAGATTTACCGTCAACATATTCCGTTGAACTACGTTCTTCATTGCATGATAAATCAACCTGGTCCTTAATTGCAGAATCATTGGGCTTCTCCCCATTACGGTCGGTACAGAGTCGTACATTACGGCTTCCTTTGATGGTACGATTGCTACTAGGTGTGAGAACACTCTGCTTCCTAGGGGTTGAAGACTTTGCTGTGGCGGCTTGCTTAGCATCTTCTATGTTAATAAACACTGTTTTTCGCAGCCGCTTTTTTCCTAACATAGCCTCTTTTTGTTCATCAAGCTTGTGCTTTCTAGAATTATTCAAAGATTTTAACGCAGCACTAGATTCGGAACCCTTGATCTCCTTTTGTTTAGGAACTGACTCTGAATCTCCAGGAGTAACCATGGAAGAAGCAGCACCTATGTTGCCATTCAAAGTCTTATTGCTTTCACCTGTAGTGTTAGTTCGGACAGCACCATGTTCCTTTAAAAGTTTGTTGTCGCTCCCCAACGACTTTTCCTGTACCCTGTGGTTCACTTGGGGATCCGTACATTCCCCATCAGACCACTCCCCTTCCTCTTTTTCTAATGTCTGCAGATTCAAACTACTTGACCCTATCAATCGCATCTCTTTACTATCGCTGTCTTTCGTTACACCACGTAATATGGTAGTATCAGAATTTTGGTAATTCACACGTGCTTGATCATCAGTTCTATCTACAGTGGAAGATATACTTGACCTCACAAAAGGTTGGAAGCCGGAAACGGAAGAAGCATGACAAAAACCACTGTTATTTCCAATGCTGGGCTGACCAACTGATACCCCAGGCAGAACAGGAGGACGTGAACTTAGAGAAGGGAGAACTTTCTGGGGCTGGACAGCAGATGAACCATCAATATCCTCATCTTCCTCTATTGGGGTCTCATTAAGATCAAAAAAAGGCCTCCCACGTGATCCCATTTCTTACATATATGCATAAACCTGAAGACTTTGTGTAAAAGAAGAGGACGCGAACTTAGGGAAGGCAGAACTTCGGCTTCTCTCAACCTAAATAGAAACACTATACCAATGTGAGCGCAATTGGGTAAAAGACCTATAGCAATATCAGACTAAAATCGCATTTTTAAATCAGTGTCAGCAGAAAGACGGTATATATAACCTCCCACCCAAAGGACATGCAGAAAAACTGTCAAACAACATCAAATAGAAACTCTGGGAGACAATTAGGGACGACAACAACAAAAGCCCTAATCCCGTAATGAAAACAACAAACCAAGATTAATACTATTGGAGCACTTCAAGAACTTTGAAAGTATATGCAGAAGCCGGACGCAATGATGATTCCCTGAAGCTAGTTTTCTAACAAGGCCTCCAAACACAGTGTCTCACACCCAAATTTACTCAACCCCTCTCAATTTCTTATAAGAATGGTTTGAACTTCATTCACTGTACAGTAAAACAGTAATAATATTGAAAACTTCCCAAATAACAAGTCACTAACAATATGTATCTACACCATTGAAACTATGAATGCAACACCATTAGGAACCCGGAAAAAAACAGATCTCTTACATCAGCCATTACTGCAGATTCACTACTTTGAATCCAAACAGAATCAAAACGACAACGACGATCATCAAATTGAGTAATCCATTACACATTGGGCGAATTTTAGGGGATAATTAGGTTACAAATTCATCACTAAAATACAAAAAAAAAATCACAATATACATAGAAAACAGGCGGAAATAAATAGGTTATACAATTGAATTGAAGTTGTAATAAGGAGAAGAATGAGGGAATTACCAGCAGTTAAATGGCGTAAATTGGGATCTGAAGGTGTTCGAAATTCTAGGGTTTTGGTGGCGATTTGTCCTGTCAATTGGGGAAGGAGAGGTAGAGAGCATGTATCTGAATATGAAATCAGATGATCTCAACATTGTTGATATATATATACACATACACGGCAGGTACCTCTCTCTAGTCCGACCAATTATAGAAATTTCCCTTTTTTTCTTTTGTTTTTTTTTTTTTAAATTTAATTTCTTTTTAACATTAAAAAAAATTAAAGTAATTGTATAGTCATATTCCAATGTACCAAGTTAAACCCCTAACACCATGCGTAAACTCGAAAAAAACATTGTACAATGCTCTAGTTTCATCACTTGAAGGAATTTTGTCCCACGTCGATTTATGGAATAGCTTCGTTCTCGATTACTGAAAAAGTGTAGAAACGGCTAAACAATGAATTCTTTTTTTCCTGAGGTTGGATAGGTTAGGAGTAAGATAACATAAACTATCCTGATTGTTATATAAATGAGATTATATATAGAATTATATCTTTTCAACAACCGGCATTAAATTTGAGAAAATCTGCTGGAGGGGTTCCCACATTACCTCTACGTTACGCCTTCAGTTATAAATTCATATCGAAAGACTAGAATAATTTTTTTTATTTCTTTCACAAAAAAGATCAGTGTCTCTTCATATCTTATTATTTTTACAAAAATAGCCCAAAACGCCTAGAGAGTAAAGGCTAAGGAAGTTCGGTCAGTTAATTCTTTTGCCCGAAACTCAGGGACATTGGTCCCTGCGCCAGGTCACAAGATAATGGAAAATCAAACGGTTAGGACTTTCTCGTGAAATCTTGTTTTTCCATTATATTCAGAGTCGAAGTTAAGAGAATTCTCATTCTAATGATGATGAATCCAGTTATTTTGATGATAGTGTTACAAGCGATGTTTGATAATATTTTAAGCGAACTTTTATGCCTATTATTTATTTGGTAAGATTTAAATGTTTATTTGGATCTGGGTTTGGATTTGCGAGACATGTTTGACTTTGAGTTTATAAGACAATAATGTTTGTCTAGTCATTTCAAAGCTTGCGGTTTTGTAAATGACCGAGACCAAATTTAAGATGTTACTTCGTATAACTTATAAAAATTCAAATTCCCTTTATCTCAATATTATCTTTAATTTTTTTGGTCCTATCCATATTTCACAAAATATGGAGTATCATACCGTATTCGTATCATATAAGTGCTACCTAAGTCTTACGGTGTATACCATGCTCAAGGTAGCAGCGTCTGAGAGGCACTTGTCGAAATCGCTCGGATGGGTTAAACCACCGGCGGCCCACCCCCACCAAGGGATGCCTATGTGTAGGAAAAAACACAAATTGTTGTGTAAGACTATACCCTAAGTAAAACTAACCCAATAAGAGAAAGTTCAATAAATTAGTTGATAAAATTTAAAAAGTAATAATAATTACTCGTATTAATTAAAAGAAGAAAAGCAATAGTCCTAGGGTTTTCTAGGGTTTCTGTCCTAGGGCTTCCTAAGTTTTGTCTCTTTCTTTCTTTGTTCCTTCCTTAACGTTCAAGGTTTCTTTGTTTTTGCGTGCCTGCGTGTCTGCGGGGGTGCTTTTGCTCTTTTTTGTTTGTGTTTTCTATGCAGGTGCCGATGGAAAGCGGATCGAGGGGTCATCACCGGGCTGGGAAAGAGCCTGTTGGGGGCGACGATCTTGTTGAATGGGACGATAGGGGGGACGATGAGAACTCACATGCCCTAGTTCTTGTGGGGAAATTGTGGGCGTCGAGGGCGGTTAATGTCAAGGCGGCGGTTGACACAATGGTCCGGTTGTGGAATTCTGCGCATGAGGTTATGGGTAATGTGGTGGATGCGAACGAGAAAACTTTTGTGTTTCGGTTCGGGGATGCGAAGGACAAAGCTAGGGTTTTAGAAGGGCAACCTTGGCACTTCGACAAATTCATGTGGTGCTTCAATGAACCGAACCAAACAGGTAAACTTACTGATGTGCCTCTTACACACTTCCCTATGTGGACCCGTATTTATGACCTCCCCATTGGAGGGCGGACGAATATTGCGAATGCACAAAGTCTAGGGAACCGATTAGGGAGATTCATTAATGCTGAAATTGGACCAAATATCGCCTTGGATAGGGCGATTAGGGTTCGGATCATGTTTGATATTACAAAGCCTTTACAAGCAAATATACCTGTTCGTATGAGTTCTGGACGTGTGGTTGAGTTTCCGGTTAAATATGAGCGGTTACCTCTCTTTTGCTATGGGTGTGGCCGGATTGGGCATGGGGAGAAAGATTGCGAGGATGGCCCGTACTCGGTGGGAGAGTTTCTTGTGGGAGAAGGGCTGAGGGCGTCGCCTTGGAAAACCATTAAAACAGCGAAAGAAGGGACTGGGAAGGTGGCTAAAAACTTGGGACGTAAGTTCGATGAGGAGGCTGTTAATAATGATGAAACCATTATTGAAACTATGATAAAAAAACTTCAGGCTATTTCAGTTGATCTTAAGGGCAAGAGGAGGGAGCAAGGGAATGTATGTGACGTGGCAGGGAAGGGGGGGCTTGAGGTGAGGGCTGGTCTGGTGTGTGGTGATAGCGAAGGGAGCCACGATGGTCTGGTTGAGCAGGAGAGGGGTGGCGTTGGTATGGTGGAAGATAGGGGGATTGAGGGAGACACTGTGTATGAGAGGGGGAGGGACCTGGCTGTCAACTTTCCTTCTTCAGGCCCAGTGGTGGACGTGTCAGAAGAGGCTCCGGGGGACGGGTTGTTGGAAAACGGTATGGTGTGCTCCCCAGCTACGTGGCAGAGACGGGTGAGGCAGGGAGGAACAAATGGGAAGGGGCAGGGCTGGAGTCACAAGGCTGATAAAAGAGGTAGGGAGGAGGTAGATGGGAAGAATAGTAGCAAAAGAGTTCGTGTTGATGACGGGGGCGTCCTTTTACCTGAGGCGGAGGTTGGCCATGGCCAATCCCGCCAGGCCCAATGATTACCATAAGTATAAACTGCCGGGGATTGGGCAACCCCGATGCAGTGACTGCTCTCCGTGCTCTTGTACGGAAAGAGGCCCCGGCCATTATTTTCCTATGTGAGACTAAGTTAAGTGGCCGTGAGATGAGGAGAGTTCGAGAGAAGCTTGATGGTTTTTATGGGATCGAAGTTGATAGCGCGGGGAGATCGGGGGGTCTTGCCTTATATTGGAGGAAGGAAATTGAGGTAGTGTTCAAATCATCCTCGCTTCATCATATCGATGTCCATGTGCGAGATAAGGAAGGGGAGTGGAGGCTCACTGGGTTCTATGGGTGGCCGGCTGTGACCGATCGTCATTTGTCTTGGGAGCTTCTTAAGCTCTTGTACCATCAGAGTTCTTTACGTTGGGTGTGCGTGGGAGATTTCAATGAAGTCTTACTGTCTACGGAGATGATTGGGGGAAGCCGTGCTCAACGTCAAATGAATATGTTTCGGGATGCGGTGGAGGTGTGTGGACTGCGTGATTTACCTTCGGAGGGGTATAAATTTACGTGGGATAACGGTCAAAGTGGTTCGGCGAATAGGCAATGTATGTTGGATAGGGCTATGGGCAATTCGGCTTGGCTCGACCGGTTCCCATATGCTAAATTATTCTACCTAGCTCGGGAATGGTCGGACCATGCCCCGATCAAGCTGGTTTTGAATTATAGAGAGGCTGTTTCGGGGCGGAAAAAAGGGTTTAAGTTTGAACAAATCTGGGTAGGCGAAGAGGGGTGTAAGCGGGCTATTGAGCGTGGAATTGATAGAGGGGGCTTCTCCCTTAAGGGTGTTCTTAATGAATGTTCCAGGGAGTTACAAAAGTGGAGAAGTACTGACCTATCTTCGATCACAAATGCTATTAACGTGAAACTGAAACAATTGGAGCGTTTTAATGCCATGGACAGAACGACTGAGAATGTGGGACGGCGGAGGAAACTTGTGGCGGAGCTAGGGGGTTTAAGGCGGAAGGAGGAACAATATTGGCGGCAGCGGTCGCGGGCTTTGTGGCTCAGGGAAGGGGATCGTAACACGAAATTTTTTCATGCGCGTGCGGGGGAGAGGAGGCGGAAAAACCATATATCAAAACTGGTTGGGGATGATGGCCGTGTACTCACAACAGAGGTGGATATTGCCTCAGAAGCGAATCGGTATTTTTATGGGTTATTTGCTACTTCTAATCCGGTACGGGATGATGTGTTCGATGGGATTCGGGATAGGGTTACAGATGATATGAATGCTGTGCTTAGGCGAGAGTATTGTGAGGAGGAGGTGGTTGAGGCTCTTAATCAAATGCATCCTTTGAAGGCTCCCGGACCGGATGGGATGAATGGGCTTTTCTTTCAAACTTACTGGGAGTCTTTGGGGCCGATTGTGTCGAAGGCTGTTCTGAGTATTTTGCGAGGGCAAAGTTCACCAGAGGAGTACAACCATACTAATATTGCTTTGATTCCGAAGAAAAAGGATCCCGAGAAGGTGAGTGACTTTCGCCCTATTAGCTTATGTAATGTGGCATATAAGCTTGTCTCGAAAGTTCTTGCTAACCGTCTCAAAGTGTTTCTGAATGAAATTGTCTCTGAAAATCAAAGTGCTTTTACCCCGGGTCGGTCTATAGCGGACAATGTTCTTATAGCTTTTGAGCTATTTCACTTTATGAAAACCTCGGCCAAGGAGAAAGGCTTTATGGCTCTTAAACTTGATATGGCTAAAGCTTACGACCGGATCGAATGGTGTTTTCTTGAGAAAGTTTTACGCGCGATGGGGTTTGATTGCAAGTGGGTCGATTGTGTGATGGGTTGTGTGAGATCGGTCTCTTTTTCTGTCCTTATTAATGGAAAGCCTTCGGAGGTCTTTCGTCCGTATCGCGGTCTTCGTCAAGGAGACCCTTTGTCTCCCTATCTCTTTATTCTGTGTGCGGAGGTTCTGTCTAGTATGATGAGAAGAGCGGTGGATAATAGTTTGTTGCACGACATCCGCGTGGCTAGGAATGCTCCCCCTATATCACATCTGTTTTTCGCGGATGACAGTATTTTCTTTACTAAAGCTACTGTTGAGGAAGCAACTGTTATTAATACTATCTTACGAGGGTATGAGGAGGCGTCCGGGCAGCTAGTGAGCCTTGAGAAAACAACTGTTTCTTTTAGTAAAGGAATCCCGCTGCAACAACGTAGCAATCTCGCGAGTAGGTTGTGTGTTACGGAAGTGAGTGAACATCATCGATATCTGGGTCTCCCTACGGTAGTGGGGAGGTCGAAGAAAGTCCTTACTGACTTGTTGCGTGATAAGTTGAGTAAGCGTCTCACTGGTTGGCGTGGGAAAATTTTGTCTAGGGCGGGTAAGGAGGTTCTTATAAAAGCAGTGGCTAATTCACTCCCTACCTACGTGATGAGTGTTTTTAAAATCCCTGTCAATTTTTGTGATGAGCTTAAGTCGTTGATTTCGCGTTTCTGGTGGGGGCATCGAGAAGGGTCCCGGGGGATTAGTTGGGTGGCGTGGAGGCGCTTGTGTCGTCCTAAGAGCATGGGGGGTTTGGGCTTTCGGGATTTTCACCACTTTAATTTAGCTTTGTTGGGAAAACAAGTCTGGAAACTTACTACGCAGCGGGAGTGTCTGTGGGCGCGGCTCATGAAAGCCCGATATTACCCGGATGAAAATTTTGAAAGTGCGGGGCTAGGGCATTATCCGAGTTACACATGGAGGGGTATACTGGAGGCTAGGCGAGCCATGGGTGACGGGCTGCGTAGGTGTGTTGGGAACGGAGTGACTACTCGCATTTGGGTTGATCCGTGGTTACCCTATACGAGTTCGGGGCGTGTGCTTTCCCCTTGTTCCCCGGGCAGAGAGTTAATGATGGTCAGTGACTTGATTACGGATGAAGGATGGAACGAAGAGCTTATTAATGTGTTATTCCAGCCTATTGATGCGCTCCGGATAAAAAATATTCCTTTGAGTGCGAGTAGACCAGCGGACGAGTGGTATTGGTGTGGGGAGAAAGATGGAGTTTATACGGTGAAATCTGCGTACCGAGCTTTGACGGAGGTGGATGGGTATGGTGAGTGTGGCGGTAGGTCGGATTGGGAGCAAGAGAAATGGCTCTGGCAACGGCTCTGGAACGTCCCGGTATGGCCCCGAGTGAAACTTTTCTTCTGGCAGCTGTGTAGCGAAGCACTTGCAACGGGAGCAAACATCGCGGCGCGGATACGAGGTAACGTTTCTTTATGTCCTTTTTGCCTTAACTCTGCTGAAACTTGTCTTCATTTGTTTCGTGACTGTGATTTTGCCAAAGGGGTTTGGGACGGGCTGGGGTTAGGTGAAGCGGAGGAGTGGAGGGGCTGGAGCGTCCGTGACTGGGTTGAATCACGGTGGAAAGAGATGGACCATCGGGAGCATATGGGTTTCATGGTGGGTTGTTGGGCTATTTGGGAGGCAAGGAACAAGGCTATTTTTGAGCAGAGGCGGGCGGATACTATGATGGTTGTACGGCGGGTGACGGATGTGCGTGATGAAACCTTGGCGTCACAGGATGTAGCGGGTATAGTGCAGGGGGCGACATCTTCTGGTGAGTTGCCGCGTGGGCAGGGGGGCTGGGAGAGACCGCGGGATGGGTACGTCAAGGTGAATGTGGATGCGGGGGCTAAGGAAGGAAGTGGTGTTTGCTGGGGAGGGGTGTGTCGGGGGGTTGATGGGGCTGTTCTGTGGAGCTTTTCGTGTGCTAGGGAGATGGAATGGGAGGCTCATATCGCGGAAGCAGCGGCTATGCTTGATGGGGTCCAGGAAGCGCGAAGGAAGGGGCACGAGTTCGTCGAGTTCGAAGGTGATTGTGCGCGGGTTATCGAGGCTCTGAAGTCGAAAACGTTTGGCAGGAATATTTTTTCGCTTTTCATTAGAGATATTTTGCTTTGTTGTTCTTCTTTTCGTTCTGTTATTTGGTCTTTCACAAGTCGGGTTAACAACTGTGTTGCTCATGCTTTGGCTCACGTTGTTCCTAGAGTTGTTGGTCGAGTGGAGTGGGTGAACGATTTACCGTCGGATGTTTCGGTTGCGATTGCTTATGATTTATCTTTAATGAAGTAAGGCTTTGGCCTGTTTTCCTCAAAAAAAAAATAAATAAATTAGTTGATAATATGTATTAAAAGACGAAATTATTTTTTCACGTACATACTTTTTTTCATTAAGTTCCACATTATACCATTTTCCCTAAACTTAAGCAAATTAACCTTATTACTTTTATAACAACTTTTTCCCCTTAATTTTAATCAAATTGCACCAAAAACTTAATTAATGTATCATAATTTTCTAATTGCTTAATTAATTTAGTTGTTTATCAATTATTAACATGTTTAAATGAGTTTTATTATATTTATCAATGTTTTTGCCTATCTATTTATTATAGGGTGAAATTAGGGTTTATGGTTTGTGGTGGTGCCTTGGTGGATGGATGATAGTTCATACAAGGCGCGTAGCGGTGGATGAGTCGACTGGGAACATGGTGGGTCTTGCACAGTCGCGACGGTATATAGAGGTCAAATGGACGATGTAGAGTTGGAGTCAACTAGCATGGAGGGTCGTTGTCATCTAGGTTGGGGTGGTCGACCGAAAATGTGGTGGTAGCCATGTGGTCCAGTGGAAAGAGGTTATCCGGTAAGAAGGGGTGGTTGGCTTGGGAGAGGGGTAGTTTTTTTATAAATAAATAATATAACTAAAATACTCAGTATTTTCTTTGTTCTATTTGTTGTTTTTTTAAAACTCATAATTATTATTTTTTAAATCTTATCTATATAAATACTGAATCATTTCTCAAGTTGTGGTTGCGCCACCTTATTCATTCAGGCTTTAATTTTTTTTAAAATTTTTTTTAATTCACTCAGGTGGGTCCCGCATAATATTTGATGATTTTCTCCACCATAACCGCCATATATTCTACGTATTCCAAATAAATGCCTAAAATCGTAGATTCAGAAATATTACGGACATTTTTATATAAATCATGAATTTAAATAATTAAAAATACACATTATCTGCGTGATAATTAGACCACAATTTAAATAATTAGAATAATATGATTAATAACAATTTACAACAATAAAAAAACGAACATACAAAATTTTAAACAAGATTAAAATAACGTAATATTAATATACAACCAGGAAAAATGTACAAATTCAAATATTCTACAAAAATCAAATTATAAACAACACCGTTAAAACTAAAACTTAAAATCAAATATAAAAAAATATTATAAACTCCTCCACAATTTTTTGTCCTTATCGGAGGATCCAAAACGAACCATTCATCAAAAAATTAAAAACCTTCTTATTGAATGATCATGAGATTTCACGGGAATGGGTGGCAAAATAATAAAGTAGCGTGACATTAGAGGATTAAGCTTAATATGTGTTTTTTTGGTGCATAAGTGATAAAATATAAATTCATTTCATACGAGGTGACAAAAACTTATTTTTAATGCAGACTCAATTTAAACTTGATCCCAGTTTTTAGACTGTGGTTGTTTAGATATATGCATTAAATTGGAGTTACTATTAGTCGCCAACAAACTATGTTAGTAGTAGGATGCACAATGTTACTCATATATTTTTAATTCGACCAAAGTTAATCGAATTGAACTAACTGAAAGTTTTAAAATAAAAACAACAAATTACATTCTCATTCGGTTTAATTTGTAACAATTAAAATAATAATGTCGATATATATTCGCATTATTCTGAACAAATTTTATATATTAAAATTTTAATAAACAATCCGTGCATTTTTGCACAGGTTAAAACTAGTAATAATCCAACTATGTTATTTCGGCCGGTGACTCGATTGATTAGAGTAAGGGGCGCTGAACGAAGGTTGTGAAGGGAGATGAGAATGGAGATGAGAATGGAGAATAAAAATCAATTGGTTGAGAGAGGTAAAAAATGACAAGAGTATTACTGTAAAAAAAAAATGTGTGTAAAAGAATAAAATTCGTTTGTGAAAAAGCACAACATTAAAAAAGTTTGATAACCTAATATTCTAGCCTTAGTCTTGCTTGTGACGGGTCACCATTTGTGACGGATATTTTGTAAGATAAAATGGATACAAAATTAATTAGTGGAGAAAGGGACCACATAAATAGTGTCGGAGAGAGAGAAAAAGTGGGTATATTGTAAGAGGAAACGGTACCCGTCACAAACTTGCGACGGATATCGCCGTCACAAATGAGAATTTGTAAATATTCTATTGATAACTTGCCCACTTAAATAGTTAAATGTGTCCGTATTCAATGTTCATCGTAACATGTTGGTTTATGAAAATAAAGTTAAAATATAAATAAATAAAATTTTAATTATGGGTTATGCTTTTATTAAGCTAGTCCTGTGCTATAGGAGAACCTATAGGAGAATTGATGGGAAAAACATGAAAGAGCAAATAGTATTAGGGCACTTTTCCCAATCCGATTTCTATTCCAAGCCCAATATATGTCCACCATCTAACACTACCCAACAGAGTTCATGAATCCAACAGCACTTCAAAGTTCAAAGTCTTCAAACCAACTCCAAGAATTTTAGAGCCAATAACTAACAATTCTTCAAACTTCAATAAACCAAAATCTCATTAATTTGCAATTTTGCATGCTCATATCATATAAGTACTCTCTTTGGTTTTATTTGCTTACCTATTTTATTTTAGATGTCTCAATTAATTATTTACCCTATTTATATTAAAACTAAGGCAAACTAAAAGTAAATAAATAACCATGACAAATCACAAATGAAGTATAATTAGTCAATTAAACAAACGAGTCATAAACTCATAATAGCGCATATACGTACAAAGGCAAACACCAAAAATAAACAGAATTACCTTTTCACATACGAACTTTACTCTTTCACTTACATTTTCTTCATAAAGTTTTCATATGCTACCCTTTTTCCTAAACATCAACTCTTTTCCTAACCATAAACAAAATCACTTTTTATACACTCTTACCCTAAAATCTATACAATCTTATTAAAAGGCTAAGTTAAATAATGTGACATGACATGTTTAAATGTGACATGGTAAGTTTTAATTTGACATGGATAATCAATTTATCATATGACATTAATTTAATTTATTTATCTATAAATATAAATATAAAATAAAAAGGCAAGTCAAAAGTATGTCATTTCAATATTAAAATATTATCAAGTCACCTCATTATCTGTAAAATTTTATTAAAAAGCTACATAAAAAAATGATTAAATGTTATATAGACTTTGACGAAATGACATCTACCACGTTATTCCATATACACAATTGTCCAACTGATCCATCATTTACCAATATACACATATCTATATATAATTAAAAGAATACTTGGGGTAAACTAAATTGATTTTAATATCACAAAATAATATTCATCTTTTAGAATAACTAGTTTTAGCCCCGTGCAAAAATGCACGGGCTCGTTTTAATAATATTGTTATTTTAAATAGTTCTATTAATAATGCGAATTTATTTTTGATGATGAAATTTTTGGCTATATGCTATAACTGATTAAGATTTTTGTAATATCATTGACATTGAAATTTTTTTTTTGACGTTATTGTTATTTTAATTATTCTTATTGCTATTTTAATTTAGTACTGTCATGAAAATTGCACTTGAAATTTCGATCGTGTTTTTATCATTTTCTTTATTTTGTTACATTTTTATATCAATTAGTGTAATTTTGGTTAGTATTTATTATAATATTGATTGTTAATCATAAATCATTATTTAATAATTATGTATAAAACGACATGGATAATATATTTTAATATATAATATATAAGTTAGATGTTATAAATATAATCGTTTACGTATAAATTATTGTTTAAGAAATAAATAAGAATTAGTACGTAATAATAACACAACTAATGAAACGCAAACAATTATTCGACAATTAATTTAGTAAACAACAATACGGGTCCCACCATAATTGAATTAAAAAGAAAGATAAAATGATGGATTAATGACGTAGATTCACCAGAATTCATTAAATGTTTCTGTATTAGTATAAATAAGATTGTGGTCTAATTATCACGCAGATAATGTGTATTTCTAATTATTTAAATTCATGATTTATATAAAAATGTTCGTAATGTTTCTAAATCTACGATTTTAGGCATTTATTTGGAATACGTAGAATATTGGGCGGTTATGGTGCAGGAAAATAATCAAATATTATGCGGGACCCACCTGAGTGAATTTAAAAAAAAATTTTGGATGACGTGGCGTAACCACAGCTTGATAAATGATTCAGTATTTATATAGATAAGATTACTCTTCTCCTATCTATACAATAATTAACCATCACTCTATTCAACTCCCGTATTAACTTTGAAATAATTCTATAAATATAATAATAGGATACTTGGGCAAACTAAAAGTCCTATATTGATTTTGATGTCACAAATAATTCTCATCTTTTAACATAATTATTGTTCTCCTATCTATGCAATAATTAACCATCACTCATTCAACTCCCATATTAACTTTGTAATAATTTTTATCATAATTAAGATTATAAAAAATAACTCATATCCTAATTAATATTAACGTCACTAAATTTTAATATATCTCATTCAACTTCTAAATCTAAATTAACATTATTTAACATCTTCTATTTAAGATTGTTTCTTTACTTCTTATAAAATAGTTATGTGAGGGGTGAAAATTTGAGTAGTTTATTAGATTTCCTTGAATTTTGTAAGATAAATTACTAATTTGTGGTGTTTTTTTGTCTTATGTTGTGTAGGCGGTTGTGAAGGCGTTTTCATAAAATCATTGGCTTAGCTAACTAATAATGTCATCCGCAGGTAAATTTAGTTTTTAGATAATAAGTAAATTAAATCTTCGATTTTTCTATGAAAGTTTTTTTTATTTCTATATAATTAAATTCAAAATTTATGAAAGTTAATTTTGAAGGGTGATATTTTAGTATGAAATATGCATTTTGATAGCAAATTTGATTTGATCTTCTTTGAAAAACTAACTTTTTTATTACTATATTTTTTAAGAAAGTGACAATTGATAGCCATATATTCATTTGTATTTTTTTTTTTCTAAATTATATGGGTTTATATATTATTATATATAGTCGAGTGTCGTATATATAAAAATCTAGATATATACATTATACATTTATACTAATAAAAAATGGACCCGATTTTTGCCAAATCTCATATTACACCTTTTTCCATTTATATATCATTATTATCTTACTAAAATATTGTAAACGATAGATCATCAAAAGAAAACAATGAGTAATTGTGAAAATTAGAACGATCATTAAACCTATAAAATGGACAATGTCTTATTTTTTTTATGCCTAATCTCTTATTACACCCCTTTTTTCATCCGCCCTTATTATCTTATTACAAAATATTGTCATATATGTTATTTAGACGATCGATCATTCTAAGAAAAGAAGAGTTAAGCATAAAAATTAAACCTATCGTCATAACTCACACCAATCATGGATTTATGGGTGAATGCAAAAATTTGTAAGTAATGACCATATTATTATTCTCATGTAATTACATGCAATTTGTTACAAAGTGAGATATAACTTCACCAAAGTAAAGAATGATGGAATAAAAATTAAACAACTTAGATGAGAACATAATTGTACACTTTATAAGTTATGCATTTGTACTTTTTATATATGGAAAAAAATTCGTTTCAAGAGCATTTGAATAATAATGGTTTACTTTGTTAAATACAACAGTGGTGCAGTGAATTGTTCTTTACTATATGTAAAGACAAAAAATGATATTTGGTATAAATACAAATATGGGTTATAATTATGGTTAAAGAAGTTGGTATCATTGTTTTCTTATATGAATTTCAATATAAGTTCAAATTTAAGAATGTTAACACTAGATAATGTTGTTAATGAGTGCGATGATAATAAAAGTGAAAATTCATATTCTAATATTTTAATTTGTATCCTAAGATCTATTGAGCTTATGCCCCGACCTTTGCTTTATATGACAATCTTCTTCTCTTGTTGTCAATTTAAACAAAAAATTAATACCTATATTAATACATTGGTGCTTAAACTTGGTGTTTTTATCAACTTCGATTTATTTTAAGTCATAAAAAAATGATGGTTGACAATCTTATTTATTAAAGCAACAACCACAGAGCTGATGTGTCGCTCTGTGGCTAAAAGTGCATTTTTTAATATATTTTAAAATGGCCCCATCATTTTCCCTATGTTGTTTACTCATCTTTTTATTTATAAATAATTAACTTATACCCTCCGTAATGCAATAAAAATATGGTCAACAAATTTAATATATAAGCACTTGATGATAAAAAAACAAAATAACATAAGCTCATTTAATAATTATTATTTTAGATTTGACATATAACTATATTTATTAAATTGTTTACATATAACTTACACTAAAATTTCATTTGAAACAAAAAAAAAGTATAAACTTATAAATGCAGATATAGGAATTGATTTTCAATATGTTTGAATTATATTTTTCATGACCGATTAATTATTAATAAATTATAGGATCAATCAAGTTAATATAGCGAACGATAACGTTCATTGACCATCAGTTATTTTTAGCTTTTTTTAAATAAAAAAATTGTCGATTTAAAAGGTCAAAAATTGATTAAAAAGCAATTACACAAGAAATTGAATCCCCAAATTGTAAGCAAGAAAATAAAGAAGTATTCTGAAAAAAACATATATATCAACCCTTCAAACAAATACAATCTTGACAAAAGTATTACTCCCTCCGATTTTCTGTGTTGTTCCTCTTTCCATTTTGGTCTAATAACATTGATGTTCCATATTTCCTCTTTTGGACAACATTGAGTGGTCCAAAATCAATTTCATGTGGGGTCATATGTATTTTGTGGTCCAAATTGATTCCCTTATTTTTCGTGTCAAAATGAAAAGGGAACTACACAAGAAATCGAAGGGAGTATTATTAATTATTGTCTATGCCTAAATTTGCTGGACAAACCAAGCTGAAAAAGGAGGATTGAAAGATAAAAATATAATCACAAAATATACCCACATGATATTAAACCTGGAGAATGTTATTATATGTGTGAATGTGTGATACGGTCTGAGATATGGTGATAAATCATTATGATAAATAAAATACAATTATGAAGAGTGAAAAATGAGACGGTGAGGGAAGTGAATTGATAGATGTGTTTATTTTTTGGGTTACATATATGGTGGATTAATTAGGTTTATAATATGTACAAGACTTGATAAATTCTGTCCAAACTTTGATGTCCATAGTTACGTATTTAACTTAATTAGTCAATATGATTGTTTAGTCTAATAGAATGAATGTTTTACTTATAAATAGATATGTCCAATGGGTTGAATGGGCGGGTTACAGGTTCAGACATTTCACGTTCGGGTAAAATACGGGTTGTTTTAGGTCAGAAACGTGGCTAATCAACGCTTTTTGTAAATGTTTATTTCTTTAATTTTATAATCACAAAAATGTTATTATTCTTTGTTTTTATAATTATTCAATTCAATATATGATATTAGTAAAATTAAACATTTGTTGCTTAATATAATATTTAATATTACAACATTATACAAAATATTAAATTGCTCAACTGTTACACATGCATGATCAACACTGACTATACTTATACTGTAATCATTTGAGTAATTAATCATGTGATAAAAATATGCTTTAAAATAAATATAAGTATATTTTATTCCAAAAATTTTAAAATTCAAATTTAGCATTTTGTATTACTTTTATTGTTTTAAATACAAAAATTTAATAAATATACCTATTTCAGGTCAGGTCACGAATTTTTTTTTTTTTTTTTTTTTTTGCAAGAAAGTTATAATCTTCTTATTCATCCATGAAGGGTAAAAAGAAGATACAATCATACAAAAATGATAACCTCTTAAGCCTATAAGAATAGGCTATTGACCATTAAGAGAAAGCAAAATTCTAGAGTCATATTTTGGGAACTTTCCATTTAAGAGGAAAGCACAGATTGTAAACTTGAGAGTGAGAGTGAGAGTAAGCTGGGAAACTGTACTTTCATGGCCTCCAAATATCCGTCTATTTCGTTCAGCCCATATAGTAGCAATGGTTCCAGTAAGGCAACTCAAGAACCAAGCATTCTTCCAATGCTTTCTACTTTTCTGGTGATTTGCCCAAGTAAATTCAGTAATGAAGTTATTGGATCGCCCAAGAATGCCCATCCACTCAAGCATGATCTTCCAAACCTCCTATGAAAAGGGACATCTAAAGAACAAATGGGAATGGGACTCACAGGCTTGTTTACATAGAGTACATCTATTAATCAAGATCATACCCCTACGCTGCAAAGCATCAACAGTGGCTAATTTGTTCTGAGCTGCCAGAGTAGCAGTAACAGCAAATCGAGGGAGGATAGCAGAGTTACTCAAAGCTTTAGCATAAGAGAAGTTATCTTCAGCTTTTCGAAACCATGAGTATGCAATAGAAGGTCTAAAGTTATGTGCTTGAACCCAGCTGTGAATGAGGCGTCTAGCAGCAGTAACATAGCCAGCTTCTTGCAGAATAAGATCCTTCACTGCAACAATGCTCCTGAAACTAGCTGCAAAATGGGATTTGCAAGTGACCTCCCAGATGGAACCATGAGGAAAGTTGTACCTCTTATTCCACCTACTCCAGAGGCCAATTGCATCATTATCAAGCATCCAAATCCATTTGGCAAGCATCGCTTTATTCCATGAAAGAATTTCTTTTATACCTAGTCCACCTGCAGATCTAGGGGCACATATGCTAGACCAACTTTTCATCACCAATTTCCGTTCTGACTCAGTGAAAAATCTTTGCACATTTTGTTTATCTTCTTAAGGACATTTTTGCAGGAATTAAACCACTGGCACACCAGAAGTTCTCCAAACCAAAAATTATAGAATTAAGAAGCTGTATCCTCCCTGCATAGGATAGAAACTTAGAAGACCAATGATGAGTAGCCCCCTGGATTTTACTGAGCAAACTGGCAAACATATCAATGGTTAGACGAGAGGTATTCAAAGGCAATCCGAGGTATCTGAATGGGAATTTGCCTTCTGGAAATCCTGTAAAAGCAATGATATCTTGCTTTATCATATCAGAAACTCCCCCAAAGTAAATCTCAGTCTTCTCAGTGTTAGCATACAGTCCAGAAAGAGTAGCAAAATGATTCACAGCCATAACAACAGCTTTGACTGATGGGCCATCACCTCTCGTAAATATCATCAGATCATCCGCAAAGATTAGGTGATTGATAGCAACTCGTGAGCACTTTGGGTGATAAGAAACCATGGGAGAAGCAGTAATAACCCTCAAGTATCGTAAAGAATCTCCATACTCAGGACAAAGAGATACGAAGACAAAGGATCCCCTTGACGTACTCCACTTTGTCCTTTAAAAAAACCATGGACAGACCCATTGATCTTAATGGAGAACCATGAGCTAGTTATACAAGCCATGATCCATCTAATTAATTGAGGAGGAAAATTCAGAGCTTCCATCATACTATGAATGAACGACCATTGAAATGTATCAAAGGCCTTCCTAATATCCACTTTCATTAGGCATCTAGGAGATATGAATCTTTTATTATAGCCTTTCACTAATGTCTGAGACAGCATTATGTTCTCATGTATATTACGACCCTTCACAAACGCTGCTTATTCATGCTCAATGAGATGAGGCAAAACAGGCTGCAATCTAGAAGAAAGAATCTTACTTATGGTCTTGTAAAAAGTGGAGCAGCAGGAAATAGGGCGAAAATCCTGAACTGAGTCACATATCTTCTTCTTGGGAATCAAAGCTATGAGAGTAGTATTAGCCATCTTACTCATATTCCCAGTCTGGAAAAAAGAAAGAACAACTTTACAGAATACAGGTCCAACCACTTCCCAGCTATGTTTAAAAAATCCTGCAGAAAACCCATCAGGGCCAGGACTACCAATGCTGAAAAGTGCTTTCTTAATCTCATCAATGGTAACTGGTTGCACAAGGTTACAATGGTCTGAATCATGAATGCAAGCCCCTTGTTGAATAAAGGATTTGTCAAGCTCAATAGTTGGAGATGAAGTCCCCAACAGGTTCTTGTAGAAATCAATAAACCCTTCTGCAAAATCAGTAATACCCTTCCCTAGACAACCATGTCTATCATGAATTTGGCCTATCATTTGCTGAGCAGTTCTCTCTTTTATTTTAGAGGTCAGGTCACGAATTTGGTGGGTCTCAATGACCCTAAATGCGCCGGTTATGATCGGGTCTGATCGTCTATGGGATCGGGTAAAAAAAAACCGGTTAATTTCAGACGGGTCTCAGACAATTTTTGGGGTCGGGTAATTTTTCGACAACTTTACCTATAAGCATATAAATACACTTTAGATTGATTTGTCATTTATACAAATCAGTCAGAATACAAACAAGTATCATATTTGATTATTAGTTACATGTCTTGGTCGATATAACTTATAAGTAAATGAGTTGAAATAAGTTTCTCACGTCATTTTCTTACAAAAGTAATTTTAAAAATTTATAATAATTTTAATATCAATAGGTTAATCATATTTATCGATTACGTTTCTTATATTGAGACAATTCTGAAAAATTAAGTTTTTTAAAAATTATTATTTTCATACATAATGAAACGGAGTATAATATTTATATAAAATAATTTTTAATTGTATTTATAGTTTACGATATTATAATTAATGTGGCTTATCCTTTGAGTTACATTATATAAATCTTTATTTTGTAAATAATATTAGTAACGTCTTGTAACACCCCCATTTATTTAAGAGCCTTTAGCAAGACATTCTCAAATAAATAGGACTGTTACCATCCCGGAATATCCGAGGTAGTGAATAACAAGGTAAACAAACCAAAGATAATTTATATAAATACTGATTAAGTTTGAACTTGGTCTTACAACAGTTATGAGTTCCAAACTTGATAAAATGAAAGTACAACTGACGATATCTAAATGTGATCTAACTCTAAGTAGGTCCATGCCATGTCTCTCTCCACGCCCAAGCTCCTAGTCCATCTGTCACTGACCTGTAAAATCTACTCCCCATTCCGGATCATCGTAGGTGTACACGAATACACAGGGTCAACCGCGAGGTTGAGTAGAAAGATAATTAAGACAACAATATAAAATACTCCGCACCGATCCAACGCCAAATAAACTCCGCACCGATCCAACACCAAATAAACTCCGCACCGATCCAACACCAAATAAACTCCGCACCGATCCAACACCAAATAAACTCCGCACCGATCACAAGACCCAATATACTCCACACCATATCACAGACCCTTTATCTCCGCACCGAACACAGACCCTTTATCTCCGCACCAAACACAGACCCTGTATCTCCGCACCAAACACAGACCCTTTATCTTTGCACCATATCGTATCACAGAATTACATATCATAATATACCAATCATATAACAATATATATGAACATGATTAATATCAACCAATAACAGATTACACATCTCATATATGTAGTATTCCCCTACCTCGAATAGCAGATATGAAGATAAGTCCAAAGCTTGCTAGAAGTGTTCCACGCGGAAACTGTTACCTAAACACGTATTTATAACGAATCAATAAACTTCCCGAACCCCCATAAGTCAACGTATACTTTCTATAAATAGGAACCTTCCATAAATGGAAAGTTTCCAAAAATAGAAACCCAACATAAATGGAAAGTTTCTATAAATAGAAACTTTCCTAACTTAAAGATTTCCCGACTCATATACTTCAATTACATAGAACAAATAATATAGAAATCACGAAAGACGACTTATAATAAGAATAGTAGTAATAATAAAATCACTACTAAAATAATAGCACTAAATTAATTTCAATAATAACATAATAATAATGATAATAATAATAAGAAGAAGAATAAAGACAAGACAACATAATAATAACATAATATAGTACTAATAGTAATGATAATAATAATTTCAATTACAATAACATATAAAAATAACATAATAATAATACTAATGATGCCCAAATAACCATCAACACTACTTATACAATACATTAATATAAATATTAATAACACAACTCACACTAATAATAATAATAACAATAATAGTAAATAAGTTAAATAAACAAACAAACAAACGAAACAACCAGGTATACCAACAACGACCAAAACGAATACCGCAGCCCCCGAAACCGCGACTAACAGCCTTGACAAACCCCGCACCCAACACCGGTAGCAGCCTCTGACCTCACCAAGGGTACCACCAGGCTCGCCTCTGACCCGCGGTGGTTCCAGGGGAGGGATCAGTGGCCGTCGTCTACCACCACCGCCACTAACAGCCGTGTAAAAACCTCACCCACAACCACTGTTCTGTTTTTACATTACTTACTGCTCTGTTTATACCCGTCTGCCCTGAACGACCACCGCCACACAACCGCCATGGAATACCACGACCCACTGTAACGACCACCATTATAAACCTCATACTACCTCCTAGCAACATACTCTAACACCCATCACAGCCGACAACAGAAAACCACGAATTTAACGCACAAACATCACATGTCACGATACTGCTGTGAAACGAATAAATACAAACTCTGACACGGTGATAAAACAACCACAAACGACGGTCAAAGGCGGTCAACGGTGGCTCCAGTATGGTCTCCTTACAACTATTATACCTCATAGGTTAACATTATATGATCAACAGAACCATAACATGATGTACCATGGTGAAACACGAATTGAATCATAGAAGAACGAAACATGGAAAAAGAAATCGTGCTGCACCTACCTCTTTCTTCGTGAATTCGAGCAACCCTAGGCCACCTTAACCCACCGTGTGAACATCCCTTCATACCCTCTGAAGTGGTGGCAGAATAGTGAGGGTGGCTGCTGTGTGTCGTTTCTTGGTTAGGGTTAGGGTTTTGGGTAGTGATTGTATAGGATGCGTATGGTGTGAGTGTTTGTGCTGATAGTTATAACGAGGTGGGCTGCCTTGGTTGTCACAAACTCGAGGCCCAAACATAACTTAAACACGTTATATCGTACTAATAAGCATCGACATATCCCTAATAATATATAAAATATATTACACTTCAAATAAAATTCTAAATTAAATATTAGTTATCGAACACAACGCTTAAATACTATCAACTCGTCAACATAGTCAATAAATATTACAATAAAAATACGGAGTATTACAGTCTTCCCTCCTTAAATTGAACTTCGTCCCGAAGTTCACTATCCCATGACCAACAATCTGGACGAAATGTTACATTCTACCCCCGTTGAGGAAACTTTGTCCCCAAAGTTCAACGTATGACTAATTTAAAGGGGTACTTCACGACACACAATAAAATGTATAACATAAGTAATCAAGTTTATCGAGTATATGCAAACAGAAACATATGCCATATCATCATAAATCATTAAGATTTTACAATCCTACCCTCCTTAAAACATGGTTACGTCCCCGTAACCCCACTATAAAATTTCCAGCCCATCACCCCGTCTTACTCATTACTCTATCTCATAAAATCCTACTCCAAGCAAACAAGTATCGCACTCATCGTCGCATCTAAGACCATAGACAAGGGGGTGAGTGAACTGGCGGAAATAAGCCGCAATTCAATACTTCCATTTCGCTATCGATTTCAACTCCGAATATAGCCCAATAACCCAGGTCACACGGGACCGTAAACACAGTATGGCACAACGGCCTAACAATTCATAACTCAATGCCGATAACCAACTTTCCTCCCAATTCAATATCAATGTTATCACATATTCCATTAAAGGAGCTGCTCAACACTTAGAGCGTAAAACTCTAAGCTACTCACCCACGAGCCAAGGTCAAAGAATACGACAACTCGATAAAATACCGAACTGCAACCTCAAACTCAAAACAAAACCAACCATGGCCTTTGTTCCAAACTCACGAGTAACTCAATCTCATCCACTCAATCTCAATAACACTTACCTTTCAAGTTCATTGTCATACTTGTATGTATACTTACAATTCCACAGTTCATAAAATAAGGATTTAGATGCTATACCAACCAACCTAATACAAAACCATTATGCATAAACAACCAATCAATTACCACAAGTTTACCCATCTCACAACTCAACCCGTCTTACAAACAAAAGGATTACTTTATCCATAGGAGAAATTAACTATCAAAATAAAGGAACAATTACAAATTTCAATCCAAAGAAGTACACATAAGAAATCTATAGCAATTGTCATGCAAATATATATTATCTCGAGAGATAACAAGAGTACTAGGATCGGTAGAAACCGTGTTACGCAGTAAAGCAGAATCATAGTAGCTAACACTCACATACCCTTGAAATTTCACCACAAATTTAATATATTTACAACAATTTAAGCAATCAAGAAGCTCATAGCTCCTACTCGACAAATTGGAATGTTTCATGCTCTTAGTCACACTATAGAAGTAGAATCATATTTTAGAAAAGACATAAAGCAAAATTAATTAACGTAATGAAACATGGAACATTGACATATTTCCCAAGGTATGCACAAATCATAGACTCACATGACCGTTTAACATTTTCAGATATCAATAAGTTAACAAAATCACTTAGGTACATTTCCCGTCCACCCACATTACATCATTTATCATGAAACTATTACTATATACGACTTGCAAAATAAGGGTTTTATACAATGCGCAACAATAATCATTCAAGCAGGATTTCATCGACACATAGCTACAGATTAGTCATATTGCAAACAATCACCATAATTATCAAACATCAAGCTTTATCCTGATTTATCACTTTGAAAATATTTTGAAATGTTTGAAACATTGAAAGGGTAGCCTGTGACATTTTATAAACACGAATCAAAGACAATTTTACAAGTTATAGGTCGAATCAAGACTACACGGAGACATTCTGACTCTCCTTTACTAAAACATTGTTCTTGTAGTTCATGAATTATGAAAACAAAATTAACGATAAAAGTAAACAAATTCACCAGACTAGTACTTCCATAAATCATATGTCAACAATTGATGATTCAACACATCGTGATCAGGTCCTAATATAACAATATGCAAATCACTGTATGGTATAACAATATACTAGAAAAGTTATAAAGATTATAATCACAGGGAACTAGACAGAGATAAACCATCAATATACGAAAGAACATCAACAAGATTCACATTGTTCAAATAATCACAATTACATATAACCATTAGATTACTATATCATGCTAATAAGCTTACCAGTTAAATTTCATTCTGCCACTTGGCAAGGCTCTTCTCAGATAATCATACTTTGACATCACATACGAGCAGCACATAATTATTTTGAGGTTGTAATACTAGACATATAATTGAAACGATTCTATATTAGACTTAACGAAATAAACAAGGTTACGCTATCATATAGCTAGTGAGGGTTCATACTCGTACCATACGCCTACTGTTCATGTTACTAAGGCCATATCAGGATGTCACGTAGTCACCTCACATAATTCACATTTGATTAAACTTTTATATGAAACTTTCATATCTCACAACTTCACCAACTAAACATTTTGCAGCTACTTACAAGAATCATAATTAAATAACAGTTAGCTAACGTGCGATAGATTACAATTTTTAGAAAAAGTAAGGATCAACTAATCGTAGGAAAATAATCGAAAGCATGTCTCAAGGGAATTATTTAATACCATTTTCATAACTCAATCGGTCTGCACACGAACTTTACAGCAATTCAACATAAAATTAGGCAACTCGCAGGGGTCACAATTAATTAACAACTCATTAAGATTTTACATGGCTTATCATCTTGAAAACGTAATCGCATATTCTGAACAGTAGAGGTGGAATTATGCATAAACAATAACCAAGTTCTAAATGATTTCTTTTACAAAAAGACGGGCCAAAACGGGACTGTGCAGTAACAATCTGACCACTGTCAACTAAAAGATTTATTTCTCTCAAAATATAACTCCTATTAACATAAAACAAAAGCATTGTAAACCCAACTCAAGGGGTTATCATACGTAAAATTTTCTTACTCAAATATGGAGTACATTTAATATGACAGTCCGTACAAACAAGGTAACATTCTAAAAGTTTATTTAAAATTTTGGTTCTGTTACAATTCACATTACTACATCGAAACTCAACCATTCATCCTCCGAAACGTGTTGACGTAACATTTGAAACATGGACATTGCACCATATTAATATTTATTCCTCATTCCAACTTTAATCGTCATATAGAGCACAGTCAAGATTTCGAGAAACCAACCAAATAACTCAATACTTGTACACATATATACGAATGTAACTCATAACTACTTGTCATTTATGGCTTGGGGCAACACATTCCGCATATCACTAGACAGGGATTACAAATTTATATAAGTCTGATCATTCATGTTCAAATACCAACAATATATTACATAGATACGATAGTTATTCAATTCCAGATAATCGTATGAATACTTCAAAATATCAAAATCATATGATCACATCACTCTAACCATGGCTCAACAAATACAACTCCCAAACTCAGATAATTTCAATTCAATCATCCATATCAATCTACAGTTCATATTGCACATATCCTTAATCAGAACTCACATATGACTTACCTCGTTCTTCTCCTGCAAGAACGTTAGCATAATATAACCAGGTCACTATATAGTCTACCCCACTCTTCAATTACTCTCTTTGGGTTCCCGAGACAGCACAGAAAGGGCCCAGGTCTGGTTTGAGGGGGCCCCTAACTCATCCCGTTCCTCTTTGGGGCTCCTATCAGTTTCATCTCGGGGTTCATTTTATTGGACTCTTCCTACGTTCATTATTATCCATTTTGTTTAGGCCTGAGGATCGTTCGCTCTGATACCACTTTGTAACACCCCCATTTATTTAAGAGCCTTTAGCAAGACATTCTCAAATAAATAGGACTGTTACCATCCCGGAATATCCGAGGTAGTGAATAACAAGGTAAACAAACCAAAGATAATTTATATAAATACTGATTAAGTTTGAACTTGGTCTTACAACAGTTATGAGTTCCAAACTTGATAAAATGAAAGTACAACTGACGATATCTAAATGTGATCTAACTCTAAGTAGGTCCATGCCATGTCTCTCTCCACGCCCAAGCTCCTAGTCCATCTGTCACTGACCTGTAAAATCTACTCCCCATTCCGGATCATCGTAGGTGTACACGAATACACAGGGTCAACCGCGAGGTTGAGTAGAAAGATAATTAAGACAACAATATAAAATACTCCGCACCGATCCAACGCCAAATAAACTCCGCACCGATCCAACACCAAATAAACTCCGCACCGATCCAACACCAAATAAACTCCGCACCGATCCAACACCAAATAAACTCCGCACCGATCACAAGACCCAATATACTCCACACCATATCACAGACCCTTTATCTCCGCACCGAACACAGACCCTTTATCTCCGCACCAAACACAGACCCTGTATCTCCGCACCAAACACAGACCCTTTATCTTTGCACCATATCGTATCACAGAATTACATATCATAATATACCAATCATATAACAATATATATGAACATGATTAATATCAACCAATAACAGATTACACATCTCATATATGTAGTATTCCCCTACCTCGAATAGCAGATATGAAGATAAGTCCAAAGCTTGCTAGAAATGTTCCACGCGGAAACTGTTACCTAAACACGTATTTATAACGAATCAATAAACTTCCCGAACCCCCATAAGTCAACGTATACTTTCTATAAATAGGAACCTTCCATAAATGGAAAGTTTCCAAAAATAGAAACCCAACATAAATGGAAAGTTTCTATAAATAGAAACTTCCCTAACTTAAAGATTTCCCGACTCATATACTTCAATTACATAGAACAAATAATATAGAAATCACGAAAGACGACTTATAATAAGAATAGTAGTAATAATAAAATCACTACTAAAATAATAGCACTAAATTAATTTCAATAATAACATAATAATAATGATAATAATAATAAGAAGAAGAATAAAGACAAGACAACATAATAATAACATAATATAGTACTAATAGTAATGATAATAATAATTTCAATTACAATAACATATAAAAATAACATAATAATAATACTAATGATGCCCAAATAACCATCAACACTACTTATACAATACATTAATATAAATATTAATAACACAACTCACACTAATAATAATAATAACAATAATAGTAAATAAGTTAAATAAACAAACAAACAAACGAAACAACCAGGTATACCAACAACGACCAAAACGAATACCGCAGCCCCCGAAACCGCGACTAACAGCCTTGACAAACCCCGCACCCAACACCGGTAGCAGCCTCTGACCTCACCAAGGGTACCACCAGGCTCGCCTCTGACCCGCGGTGGTTCCAGGGGAGGGATCAGTGGCCGTCGTCTACCACCACCGCCACTAACAGCCGTGTAAAAACCTCACCCACAACCACTGTTCTGTTTTTACATTACTTACTGCTCTGTTTATACCCGTCTGCCCTGAACGACCACCGCCACACAACCGCCATGGAATACCACGACCCACTGTAACGACCACCATTGTAAACCTCATACTACCTCCTAGCAACATACTCTAACACCCATCACAGCCGACAACAGAAAACCACGAATTTAACGCACAAACATCACATGTCACGATACTGCTGTGAAACGAATAAATACAAACTCTGACACGGTGATAAAACAACCACAAACGACGGTCAAAGGCGGTCAACGGTGGCTCCAGTATGGTCTCCTTACAACTATTATACCTCATAGGTTAACATTATATGATCAACAGAACCATAACATGATGTACCATGGTGAAACACGAATTGAATCATAGAAGAACGAAACATGGAAAAAGAAATCGTGCTGCACCTACCTCTTTCTTCGTGAATTCGAGCAACCCTAGGCCACCTTAACCCACCGTGTGAACATCCCTTCATACCCTCTGAAGTGGTGGCAGAATAGTGAGGGTGGCTGCTGTGTGTCGTTTCTTGGTTAGGGTTAGGGTTTTGGGTAGTGATTGTATAGGATGCGTATGGTGTGAGTGTTTGTGCTGATAGTTATAACGAGGTGGGCTGCCTTGGTTGTCACAAACTCGAGGCCCAAACATAACTTAAACACGTTATATCGTACTAATAAGCATCGACATATCCCTAATAATATATAAAATATATTACACTTCAAATAAAATTCTAAATTAAATATTAGTTATCGAACACAACGCTTAAATACTATCAACTCGTCAACATAGTCAATAAATATTACAATAAAAATACGGAGTATTACACGTCTGCATTTAAGATGATCAATTTATCTTTAAGTTAACGGGTGAAGTGTAATTTCGACCAAAAATAATTCCTTAATTTGGGCGAAGTCAAAGTTCACTAGACATGGCCTTGAAAAAGAAGGTCGAGTTGTGTCAAATTTTAGAATATGCTTTAATTTTTGTCCTACCAATTATATATTTTTTAAAAATTAACTTGATCCTTGTATACATTTCTCACTCATACCCTCCAAGTGATTAAATTTTATATTAATAATCGTGAAAAAAAATCAATTTATTATATATCTATTCATTTTTATTAAGTATCTCGAATAACATGCCAAGTAAAAGCTAAAATTTAGTTATCAAGAAGACATATCACACATTAGTAAGTATATCTTAAGTTCATCTTTTAAAATCTCCTAATTGCAAAGGTGATTTATAATTCAAATGCAAACTCTTAAATATGACACATACAAAAATTAAATTATTCTTTTTTATTTGCCCTTTTATAATAATCACATTTATATTGTATACCCGTACAATTTGCACGGGTTTAAAACTAGAAAGAAAACACAAAGCATGTACATATTAATTGGGACTCTAAATAGTTTATATACAAGTTGAACTATAAAGGAGAATTATGTAGATAATATAATGTTATTCTGAACTTCAATTTTTTAAAATTTTTATATGACTCAGAATGTTATTTATGATGATATGATTCTAACTGTATGGAGAATATATAAAATTATCATGCTAAGTTGACAACAAATATTCCAACCCCATTTATTTTTAAGTCGAAAAATAAAAAAAATCGCAGAATAAAATAACAGAGATGTTAATTGATTACATTGTCGCAACTACATTTCATATACAATTACAATAATACTGGTAAGCTATTACTAGACAAGTAGAAAACAATCAAATTATTTAATTTAAAAGAAAAATTAATTAGACAATAGTCAAAGAACATCCAAAAAATAACCCGTGATTTTCACGGGTAGAAAACTAGTTGTGTTTTATTTGACTAAACATTACATGATTATTGATGTTTTATTTAAGGGAAATTGAGTTGGAATATTTTAATTCTTAAATATTTTTATTTTCTTCATACTTAAAAAATGTAAGCATTTAACGAAGATTAATACTACTTACTACTTTCATAATATCATTTTAATAAATTGTAAACTAGGAAAAATGTTATTTAGATGTCGAGCAAAAACGATCATTCAGCTACAAAGGCCAGTTAAGAATAATCGAATTAGATTACAATAACAAAAAAAACACAACTTTTTTTAATTAGATGAAGAGTTAAAAAAAATCCCGTGATTTTTACGGGAAGTTAAGCTAGTTATATTTAATTACTCTAAAAACTTAAACAAAAGATTATAATTCTCCAAGTATTATTAAATTTATATTATATTGAAATTATATACTTCCTCCATTCAAATCCAATCTACACTTATTCCATTTTAATCCATTCATATCCAAACTACCACTTTCCTATTAAAGCCTGAAAAATTACTAAAGTGTCCTTATGAATATCAAGTAAGAACCTTTGTCCCACATTGGTAGAATAGTGGGGGGTTCCTACTTTATATATGAAAGCATGTTATCTAGTGTTAACTAGATAATAGTGGAGAGGCCCAAGTCTCCCCACGCGCGCGCCGCCGCCGCCGTCGCCGTCCGTTCGGTTCGGTTCGTGACACGTGCGCGGTGGGGTGGGGCTATATTTTTGCTCCGAGTCCAAACTAAGTCCTCGGATTCTAGCTGTTAGAATTCTGGTCGTTGGGAATTTAATCATCATAAAATCATACTTAATTTCCAGATTTATTACAATTTATTTTGTGCTTTAATTGTCATAATTTCTATGATTTTATGACTGTTGCAATCTCCCTACAATCCTATAAATTCCTGTCTTTCCCAAGCATTTTTTACAATCAGAAATACTACAATCAAAACTATTCCTTCATCTCTGTTACATATATTTCCGGTTATTTGAGAGCAGTTCCCACTTCCGTCTGTGGAGTGCACCATTGTGCAGAAGGAGGCGTTAACCCTGGAATCGGTGACCGCGGAACCCAAGGAGCACCTGTGTGGGGGTCTTACTGATTTAGGGCAGTGTCTTACACGGCGTCTCGATTAAGGTTTATTCTGATCAGTTCGTTCTTATTCTTTCAATCTAAATCACTGTTATATTTTCTGTTTCTATATTTTTTACAATGACAAATCCATCTACTAATTCTGACAATTCTAATGTCAACCGAGAAATTGTTACTGCCACTCCCAATCCTAATAATTCTGTTAACCATTTCAATATGCAACACAAAATCGTTTCAGACCTCTAAAAAATGGAACTCTTAGATGGAAAAAATTATAAAAGATGGTCTGAAAAAATTCTGTTCTATTTTTCTCAATATGAAATAGACTATGTTTTGTTTCAAGAATCACAATCTGAGGAGTCTAGTTCATCTGAAAATGTCAAACCCGACAACAAAATTGCAAAAGATAACAGAACTGTTAGAGGTGTCATGTTACATTATATGGTTGATAGTCTTTTTGATATCTATTGCAAAACTAAAACTGCAAAGGGAATTTGGGATGCTTTGGAAACCAAATACGGGTCTGATGATTTTGGCAATAAGAAGTATGCGGTAGCAAGGTGGTTAAAATTTGAGATTAAGGATGGGAAACCAATTATGGATCAAATTCATGAGTACGAAAATATGGTTTCTGAAATTCTTGGAGAAGGGATGGTGTTATGTGAGTATATGCAGGCTAATGCTCTTATTGAGAAGTTGCCTTCTCCTAGTTGGGATGAGTATAAGAAGCATTTGAGGCATAAGAAGAAGGATATGAAGTTGCAGTAACTAATTGGTCATATCAAGATCGAGGATGCAACAAGGAGTCAGGATCGTGCCAGGACTAATGCTACTAACACTGTTGAAGCTAATGTTGTTGAGTACAGGAATAATACAGGTACAAACAAGAGGAGCTATGACCAGTACAAGAAGCCACAAAATTCTGACAACACAAATAAGGTGATGATAGGAAACTGTTGGTGGTGTGACAAGCCTGGACATCCAGCTTTCAAATGTAACGCTAAGAAAGCATATGAGTTGAACCAACAAAAGCATGGAAACCGCAATAATGCACATGGGCAGAAATTCCAAAAGAAAAATAACAATCAACGTGGTGGTTACAAAAATAACAACTTCAACAAACCACAAGCTAATGTCGTTGAAGGTTCAAGTGAGGGTGATGATATAATTGCAGCAATGGTGTCTGAAATTAATCTGGTTGGAAACTTGGTGGAATGGATTGTTGATACAGGAGCTACACGCCATATTTGCACCAACAAGGATCTTTACAAGGAGATTAAAGATGTTGATGAAAAAGAGGTCGTGTATGTCGGAAATTCCAGCAAAGTTCCAGTCCTCGGCATTGGCAAGGTGCACCTGAAACTCACTTCTGGCAAAACTTTAGCTCTTGATAATGTGCTCTATGTGCCTAATATGCGTAGAAATTTAATTTCTGGCGCTTTACTTAATAAGGCTGGTCTTAAACTCACTTTTGAATCTGATAAGTTAGTCATGTCTAAGAATAGTCAGTTTGTTGGCAAAGGTTTTTGTAATGGTGGTCTTTTTGTTCTTGATGTTGAAATGAATGCATCTACTTCTTCTGCTTACATCGTTGAGTCCATTGACATTTGACATTCTAGACTTGGACATGTTAACACTAAATCCATTAAACGCATGAAAACAATGAACTTATTGCCTAATCTGATTTCTTATGACATGGATAAATGTCAAGTATGCGTGGAAGCAAAGCACTCTAAGAAACCTTTTAAGGAAGTGACCAAAAGACAAACTGAGTTGTTAGAACTTATTCACACCGACTTGGCTGATTATAAAAGTTGTGAGAGTAAAGGTGGTAAGAGATATTATATGACCTTTGTGGATGATTATTCTAGATATACCAAAGTTTATCTTTTGAGAAACAAAAGTGAAGCTGAAAACATGTTTCTGATTTATAAAGCTGAGGTTGAGAATCAACTAGATAGGAAGATTAAACGAGTGAGGTCTGATCATGGTGGAGAATATAAATCTGATTTTTTGGTGGAATATTGTCAGAAAAACGGTATTATACATGAGTTTTCAGCCCCTTATACTCCTGAACAGAATGGTATAGCCGAGAGGAAAAATCGAACTTTAAAGGATATGATTAGTGCCATGTTATTATCTTCTGGATTATCCGATTTTATGTGGGGGGAAGCCATTTTATCTGCATGTCATGTTTTAAACCGTGTACCTCATAAGAAACTTGATGTAACACCTTATGAGATTTGGAAGGGTTATCCACCTAATTTGAGGTTTTTAAAGGTTTGGGGATGTTTAGCCAAAGTTGCCTTACCTGCGTTTAAAAGAGACAAAATAGGACCTAAAACCGTTGATTCTATCTTTGTGGGTTATGCTACCAATAGTGAAGCCTATAGGTTCATGACTAAGGATGTAGGTTCGGGGTTTTATGGTTCTATCATTGAGTCTAGAGACGCTGTTTTCTTTGAGGACATCTTTCCTTTGAAACCTTCCTTGGAATCTGTTTCTTCTTTAGATGTCTCTTCCCTTGAGGATAATGTTGGTAATCCTTTACTCCATCTTGATACATCTAATGAACAACCTTTTGAGTCTAGAAGGAGTAAGAGACCGAGAGTTGAGAAATCCTTTGGGCCTGATTTTGTTACAGAGGGAGATCTAGATGATGAGTTAGTTGGAATGTATATTGTGGAGGATGACTCTAAGACCTATGATGAGGCTATGAGATCGGTTGATGCTGCTTTGTGGAAAGAGGCCATTGACAGTGAGATAGAGTCTATAATGTCTAACCACACTTGGGAAATTGTTGACTTACCTCGTGGTTGTAAGCCTATAGGATGTAAATGGGTGTTCAGGAAGAAACTCAAAGCTGATGGGACTATCGATAAATTTAAAGCCAGGTTGGTGGCTAAGGGTTTCACTCAGAAGTCTGGATTAGACTATTTTGACACCTATTCTCCGGTCACTAAGATTGCTTCCATTAGAGTGATGTTTGCTATTGCTTCCATGTATAACTTGCCTGTGCATCAGATGGATGTGAAAACTGCGTTTTTAAATGGTGATCTCGATGAAGAGATTTATATGGATCAACCTGATGGTTTTATGGTGCCTGGTCAAGAACATAAAGTTTGTAAACTTGTTAAATCATTGTATGGACTTAAACAGGCACCGAAACAATGGTATGAAAAGTTTCATAGTGTGATTGTTTCTCTTGGTTTTAAAACTAGTGATGCGGATACATGTATCTATATGAAGTCTAATGCCAGTGATAGTGTTATAATAACTCTCTATGTTGATGATTTGCTTATCTTTGGGACATCATTAGATGTTATTAATTCTACCAAGAACATGCTTAAGTCTTCGTTTGAAATGAAAGACATGGGTAAGGTTGATGTCATTCTTGGTTTAAGAGTCTTGAAGACTAGTAAAGGGTTTTGTCTTAGTCAGGCTCATTATGTTGAGAAAATTTTAAAGAAGTTTGGTTACTTTGATATTGAGCCTGCTAGGACACCTTTCGATGCAAGCTTACACTTAAAAAAGAATTTATCTGATAGTGTAGATCAATCTGGTTATGCAAAGATTCTTGGTAGTGTTATGTATCTTATGTGTTCATCCCGTCCCGATATTGCTTATTGTGTTGGAAGATTGAGTAGATATACTCATAATCCTGGTCATGATCATTGGGGTGCTTTGTTCCGTTTGCTTAGATATTTAAAAGGTACTGCTGATTTTGGTTTATCTTATTGTGGTTATCCTCCTTTCTTAGAAGGATATTGTGATGCTAACTGGATCTCGGAGAGTAATGATATACACTCTACCAGTGGTTATGTTTTCACTTTAGCAGGAGCAGCAGTGTCTTGGAGATCATCCAAGCAAACATGTATTGCGAGATCAACAATGGAATCTGAATTTATAGCTCTTTAATTGGCTGGTCGAGAAGCTGAATGGTTGAGAAGTATGGTAGCGGACATTCCTCTTTGGCCCAAGCCCGTGCCATCCGTTCCACTACATTGTGACTCGCAAGCTGCCATTCATGTAGCCAAGAATAAGGCCTACAATGGCAAGAGTAGACATATACGACTGAGGCATAATATTGTTTGTAACTTGATCAAGTTTGGGGTTATTTCCTTGGATTATGTGAGGTCGGAAAGCAATATTGCCGATCCTTTGACAAAAGCTTTAAACAGGAAACTAGTTTCAGAAACTGCTAAAAAGATGGGATTGAGCCCACCTACGTAGTGCTTCAACGATGGATACCCAATCTGGTAAATCAGATTCAATGTGGTTAAACGAAATCGTCGAGCATTGCTTGTATGTTATCTTTTATAAAGAATAAAGGATGTTATTCAGTTTATCTCTTTTTTTTAGCAGGTTTAATTACTACTGTGTAAGGTTGGACAGGTGGTAGTCCTTAATGAGTTCCATACCTCAAAGGTTTGAGTGGTGTGTGTAGTACACACTTGATGGACTCACCTACGTGATTGTGGAGTGTTGGCCACCTCCTGTGAGATTAGATGTGGGCTAATTCTCTAATGCAATCATGAGACAGGGTTTGGGCCATATGTTACTCGAGGGAACTGCTCTCATTTCTTCTTATTGTCAGGTTCAAGACAATGTTCACCTGATCACATTTTTTTTTCCTTCTTTTTCCTTTACTCTTCTTTTGTTAAACTTAAGTTTGGACCAAGTGGGGGATTGTTGGAGTAGGAGGTTACTCCAAACTTCAAGTAAGAACCTTTCTCCCACATTGGTAGAATAGTGGGGGGGGGGGGGGGGGGGGGGGTTCCTACTTTATATATGAAAGCATGTTATCTAGTGTTAAATAGATAATAGTGGAGAGGCCCAAGTCTCCCCACGCGCGCGCCGCCGCCGCCATCCGTCCGGTTCGGTTCCGGTTCGTGACACGTGCGCGGTGTGGTGGGGCTATATTTTTGCTCCGAGTCCAAACTAAGTCCTCGGATTCTAGCTGTTAGAATTCTGGTCGTTGGGAATTTAATCATCATAAAATCATACTTAATTTCCAGATTTATTACAATTTATTTTGTGCTTTAATTGTCATAATTTCTATGATTTTATGACTGTTGCAGCCTCCCTACAATCCTATAAATTCCTGTCTTTCCCAAGCATTTTTTACAATCAGAAATACTACAATCAAAACTATTCCTTCATCTCTGTTACATATATTTCCGGTTATTTGAGAGCAGTTCCCACTTCCGTCTGTGGAGTGCACCATTGTGCGGAAGGAGGCGTTAACCCTGGAATCGGTGACCGCGGAACCCAAGGAGCACCTGTGTGGGGGTCTTACTGATTTAGGGCAGTGTCTTACACGGCGTCTCGATTAAGGTTTATTCTGATCAGTTCGTTCTTATTCTTTCAATATATATATATATATATATATATATATATATATATATATATATATATATATATATATATATATATATATATATATATTCAATGTTAATTACGGTTTGTGGGTGATGGATGACATGATGAGTGACGGTGCACGACGATTAACTGTAGTGGTTGGTGTCTCTTGGTCGTCATTATCGAGTTTTTGAGTTGTCGACATGCATCGAGTTTCTGGCTTATGACGTCCGTCGGATGTTCCGGCGGTTATTGTTGTCTTGTTTCCTGCGTGTTCTTAGTGTTGCTGTCTACTTTTATTTTTCTTTTTCCTTTTTTTTGAAAGTTCTTTTTTCTAAATTACGTGTTTTTGGTTAGTTTTTAGTTTTTGTTTATTGTTTTCTAGTTTTTGTTTTAGTTTTTGCTTTTTTTTTTTTTTTTCGTTTTGTTTCTTTTGTTTAGTTTTTATTTCTTCCGTTTTATTATTTTTTTGTTATTTTTTGATTAATGATTTTGATTTCAATTAATTAAGTAATTATTACTTGGTGGGTGAATGGAGTAGGTGGTTGGACTTGGTGTTTAAAGTGATGGATGAAGACATTGAAAAAATCAATTGAGGGGGTGTTTGGTTGGTTACTTTGGAATGGAATGTAACGGATTGAGGGCATTCAAGTGTTTGGTTGGGTGATTTTTGAATGGAGTTAGATACCCAATGGATTCTAACTCCACCCCAACCCCTTGAAATCCCATACCCACCCTTCCCCATTGGATTCAAACTCCATTCCCCTATTCTATAATTTATGGTGAACCAAACAAGATTATGAAAGTATGGATTTAGAACCCATACCCCCATAGTATCAAACTCGATTGCATACCATTCTAACTTGTTGAACCAAACGACCCCTGAATTAATGATAAAAGAAATGACAAAGGTATTATAGTAAAAACGATATGTGAAAAAGTAAAATCCGTATACCAGTCAGCCACGACACAACAAAATGACACACAGTAACCTAGGTTGCACGAAAACGGACACGGACACGGACACGGACACGACATGGACACGGGACACGGCAGCCCGAAATTTTTAGGACACGGGACACGGCAAAAAAAAAATCAATATACATATTGAAAAAAAAGGGAATTTAAAGCCCATTCCAACCAACATCTAAACTTTGGTCATTTAAAGGTAACAAAGTCATAAAATAACAACCAATACTAATGTCTTATACGTCAAAATCAAATATGTCTTACAAAATAAAAATTTCAAATTATCATTGAAAGGAATGAAGGAATGAATGGGGGGTTTGAGTTGAACAAGTAGTAAGTAAGTTTGGATGGAGGAGACTGATTTTTGGTAAACACAAATACAGATCAACAAACACTATTTCAGATGACGTTTACCACTCTCACACTTCTTTACCCATTTTTCTAACTTCCTTATTTTCATTCATTTCACACCTTCTTTTTCTTCCTACTACTTCCTTTCACTCCAATTCCTCTAAACAAGCAATAGCATTATCAAGTAAACGATTCGGAACCTATGAAATCATTAAACAAGCAATAGCAGAGAATCATTAAACTATGAAATTTTCTTTGAACCAAGCAATAACATTAACAAGGAGGCGAGGCAAGGAGGCGACAGACGACAGTGCGTCGTCCGACACAAATGGAAATAAGAAATTATGGAAATAAGAAATACATGAGGAACTGCGGCAGTGCGGCGAGGCAATGTGACGACGCCGGCGAGTCTATGTGGTGGCGGCGGCGGCCGACAATGGGAGGTTGTTGGTGGCTTGGGTTTAGATTAGGGTTTTCTCGATGGTGAGGGAAGAGGAAAGAACTACTGTAATTAGAAATTAGAATTGGGAATTTTGGGTTATGTTTGATATTTGGCGTGTCCTGTCAAAACGGGCCGTGTCCATGCCAAAAAAAACCGTGTCCGACACGCCTTCCTTTAAAAAAAAACCGGAGACACGGTTTTTGCCGTGTCCGACACTTTTGGAGCCGTGTCGGCGGCGTGTCCGTGTCCGACACGTATCGGACACGCGAGAGGCAAATTTTTGGCGTGTCCGTGCTTCCTAGACAGTAACCAATACCAACACAACATCCTTGCGCACGCCATCTTCAGACCACTACCACTACTAATCTGACCACCCACGACCACCACCAAGGATCCCAACCCCTGTACTACCCGTCATTTGTACCGCGCCTTGGACACCATTGATAGCCCTCACAACCACCACAATTATAGCCCTCACGTATGCCCATAACACGCCTCAAAACAGAGCGTACTCTATTTTTACCGACTTGCACCACGCTAATCACCATAAACCACCACTCAAAACTCATGCCCAGAACCACCCCACGTTGACACCTTTTCCCCAGTGACCATGATTGAGATTAGTCGTATACCTAATTAAAGATAAACTAACTCGGCTAACTAATTGATGTCGGGCTTTTGCCGTCACTACCCGGATCAAATAAGAATTTATAAAACCCAATTAAAAGTAGTAGTTAATCGGGGTCGAACGCGAAGATGGTGGAGAATTTGTATATTTATGCTCTAGTTCAAGTCTAGTCGGGGTAAGAGATTATGAATTGATTAACTATCTAAGGCAAACGCAAAGTAAGAATGTAAAGTATCAAGATTAAGAGAGACTAGGGCGTCATGGTTACTATGAAGGGTAGACAATGAAACAAGCAAAATCGTCGACTAAGCTACTCAATGTACCGGTCTCGGCTTATCTCCTCTTTCGAATCGTCAAGGTCACCCTAGCTATTGCTATGAAATCACTCAACCAACATAGGGGCATGCAAATGAGAGTCTCGAACTATCGCGAAAGATAAACAAAGGTGACAAACAAAGCCCAACCATCGTTGTGGCATTTAATCAAACACCTAGCATGCACACTATGAATGACCTCTAGATATGAGCAACTAAGTCTAAGATCAAGCAATAAGCATCATTAACTACCCAACATAGGCCCCCTAACCCTAGATATGATCTACTCACACATACTTAGAAGAAAAGTGCAAGCAATTGAAAGGAAATGGGTAAACATGTTAGCTAGGGCAAATGTAAACAAAACAATTCAAAGAGTATAATAAGGGGTCGTTTGGTTCGGCATGGGAAGATAAAATACCCGGGAAGATAAAATTCATATGAACTTAAAAATCACGTGAATTAGGTAAATGTTGTTTGGTTGAATGTAAGAACTCCAATCCATGCGGGAACTTCCAATTACCTAGAGGGGGCTAGGTAAGCGACTTCCTACATAATGTAGGAATTAGAAGTTCCATAGGAAGTTCTAATTCCCATGAATTGGGCAACCAAACAAGAGTCACTTTTCCCACTTCCCATGATTTTCCAATTATCGTGATTTTAAAAGGCAACCAAACAACCCCTAAATGTAAACTAATGAAAGAATAAAGTAAGGAAAGGAAGGTTATACCATTCACTATCAAAAAGTAAGGAACTTGGACACAAGATGAAGAGTTCTCTCAAAATCTCCAAGTTACACCCAAAATGCTAAAATGTAAACTATTGAATACTTGGAAGAAAACTAGGAAGGATTAATGAAAGATTAACTAAAAGATTAAGGAAATTAAAGAGTAATTATGTGAGTAAAAGTAAAAGCCTATAAAAATGTGCAAAATATCTCTCTCAAAAAACCTTTAAAAATAGCCTAGAAATGCGTGTCCAAAAATCTATTCTAAGTGCGGGTTTTATAGTGTGCGAAAATCTGAAGAGGGACTCCCAGCTGATATACCGGCAGCCGGTCAAGGACCGCCTGAGAGTCCAAAATGTGGAATTTGACTTTGATCTTCAACAAGCTCTCCTCTCAACCGGTATACCGGCTACTGGATGAGGACCGGCTGAGGATCCCTTGGATAATTTCTGATTTTGCACCAAGTACAGACTCTGAGAGCCGGTTGGCCGGCTGCCGGTATGGTACCAGCTAAGAGTCCTTTCTACTCAATCTGCCCAACTTCTCATTTCTTTGCATTTCTCGAATTTGGCTAAGTATGGGATGCCGGCATACCGGCTAAGAACCCTTTTTCACATTTCTGCATTTTTTTATGTTAGTCAAGGCAAGGGACTCCCAGCCGGCATACCGGCTGCCGGTCAAGGACCGGTTGAGGAGCCCTATTGATCATTTCTTCACAATTCTTCCCTTATTTGCATCAAAACCGCTTCGATTGCTCTTGTTTCTTTAACCCCGCTCAAGTCCCACAAAATGGAAACCAAATATACAGATTAGGGGCAATGGGCGATAAAATCAAGTAATGACACGCAAAACAAGGCCGAAACGGGATCAAAACGAAGGGAAAAGTAAGGAAATTAATGACTAAATTGGGACTTATCACTAATATAGCTAGGAAAGTCAAGATCGAATCCACAGGGAGGTAAGTGATATCTATTTGTTATCTAGTTCGTCTTAAAGTAGCAATCTTATGGAGGGAAAATAGTAATTTATCTAAACTAATGCAAATGATAAAAATAACTAAAAAGAAAAGAATAAAAAGGCAATTCTATAAGATGTGAATAATAATAAGGGAAAGTAGCTAGGATAGTCGATTCATCATGTTCAAGTCTAAGGTCAAAGGTAATGTCAAACTCTATCAAATAATCTGTCTGAAGGGTATTGAATGATATTCACCCTAAAGTAATACTCACCTATGGGCGAGTCATCATTAATATATTTTAATGTTCACAATAGGTCTCACTTCTTCTGATCGGGCGAGATATGGGTCGAAGCTTACACAGATTAATTAAACAATTATGTGCACCTAATTGTTTAATTATTATTATATGATGTGATTAACAACTTAGACGTGATTACAAGACGAGACATTAATGAACTAAGAACATATTAAGACCCTAAACCCTTAAGTCCTAGCATTAGAAATCTAGCTACTCATGGCGAATAATGTGACAGATATAATATAGAAGGATGACATATTTAAGACGATAATAAAAAGGTAAGAAATACTAAGGCAATAAATAAAAAGGCAAGAAAACTTACGACAAAAGAAAAATCGGAATTAAGAACTTTATAAATAAAAACCGTCTTGAGAATTAAAACCAAAAACTAAACTAAAAATATAAATTAAATGTGTAAAAGCGTAACTAAATATTTCTAAAATAAAATTCAGTACGTAAAAATACCTAAACACCTATATATAGCATGAAGGGTTTAGTTTGATTATTATACGAAAAATAGTATTAGAAAGTAACTAAAATACCAAAACTACTTAAACCGACATAGCAGCCCCGCGCTCTCCTCGATCAAGCACTTTGGTGGTTCTCGATCGAGCAACTTCCAAGTAAATTCACTTGATCGAGCGTCATAGGCCCTGGATCGAGTACTTATTCTGTTAGAATATGTCGATCAAGCACAAATTCTGGTAAAAGCTCTCGATCAAGAATCTAATCCACTCAATAGACTGCCATTGGTGTAGAAACCACTCGATCGAGGCATTAGACCTGTCGGTCAAGTGCAGCACTATTGCTCAGATCAACTACGATATACGCCTTGTATGCTTCTGAGATGTTTCACGTATTACGAGACTATTTAATTCTTGCTCCAAAACTCCTATGATTCCTAAATGCACGCTCAGGACGGGTACAGGCTTGATTTGCACCACTTTTACGTCTATCCTGCACAAATCACAAGACAAACACAAAGTAGCATATTCGGCGCATTATATAAGTAAAAGCCATAATAAAAGCACAGAAATGCGGGTCAAAGAGACGATAAAAGTCTATACAAAAGACGCACATCAAACCTCCGCAAACCAAACCTTTGCTTGTTCACAAACAAACTAGATGAAACTAACTAATGAAAAAGAATAAAACTCAGAGCGAACTATATATTATCAACTCAACTTGATTTATGCAAATAAATTAACAACTAAAAGCGACAAATAATAGTAAACGGATTTATACATATCTCGACAAATAGTTGAACTTTTGAGCTTGTAAGACTGTAAAAAATGGACTCTCATGGGTTACTCTTTCTCTTATGAAGTAAATGGTAAATAATTATATGTGAGAGAGAAGAAAGATAGTCACTCACTTAAACTACGGCCCACATAATCATGCATGCAATTTAATATGATAAAAGATTCTAACTACCGTACACATACAATCAAATCGTTCGGAATTCATCACGTGTCAAATACTTGCATAATTGTTTTTAGGGAAAAGTGAGGTTTTTGGGTAAGAAAAGTTAAAATATTTTCTGGATTTGAGAAGGTAATAGCCAAGCTAGAAACTTATCGAATCACCAAGTATTGCATCCAATTCGAAACCATGCAAAATACTCTCAAATGCCTCATGGTTTTAGGCATGAACTCATCATTTTTTTTCATATTCCTTTCTTTCTTCCAACGGGAATAAATTCTTTTCTTTCTTCAACAATCTCCCCTTCTTCTTCACCATTTTTCTTTTTCCTTTCGTCTTTGCGAAAAAAATTTCGGAGGTAAAATATTATTAATGTTCACCATATTCCTTTGTGGATTTTCTTTATTACAGGAATCACCAATTTTTTCATATATATATATATGTATATATATATATATATATATATGTATATATATATATATATATATGTATATATATATATATATATATATATATATATCTGTTTTTCATATCTTTCAATATAAATGTTTTTATCCAACCTTTATTTTTCTCCTTATTCTTCTTTTCTTTTTCTTTTTCTTTTTAAGGTTGGTATATATATTTTCTTTTTCTTCCAAATCAATTCCATCTAATACGGCTTCAGGCTATAATTGATGCTTTGAATTACATACCACAAAAACTACTAAACTAGCTTGACAAATGTAGGTTGAGTTTATGCTTGTAGTTTCAGGGGCAAAATGACAATTTGGCCAATTGAGAAGTGAACTAGGATACAAGTATATAAAAGGAAAATGTAAGATTTCTTGAACACATGATATCAAACTAATAAAGTTGACTGTACGCATGCAAGAAGCAATCAAATGTCATATTTGTGCAACTTGATATTACATGATATGCAATGAGTAACTACCCAGATTCTTAATAAAACTGGTCATGAATGTCATCAGTTTATATAACTCTAAAGCTCAGAATGTTTATTGTAGCTTGCCAATCTTTGTAGTCAAGTTTAATTGTTCAACAAGTTTCCAAGACAAAATTCGAGATAATGCTAATGAACATGCACGGCTCAAATTAAGCGACAATTAATAGAGAAATGTCATCACGTAAATATTCCAATCCGACTCTACTATATGCAAAAATAAACGTGATATTTTGGATTTTTAAATTTTTAAATTTTTTTTCTGATTTTATATTTTTTTGAAATAAAGAAAATACGATGAAAAAACTTAAATGCAATAAACGTGAATGCAAGACAAATGCAAATGCTGACGCAAAGGAAGCACTACCCTTCCCAAACCAAAATAGACAATGTCCTCATTGTTCTCGCTAGGGGTGAGCAAAACCGGATACCCGGTCCGGTTTTGAAATTCGGATCGGATATCCAGTTTTAAAAATATGATTTTTGGCGATCCACATCCAGATCCGAATATTCGGATATCCAAAAATTCGGAATCCGAAAATCCGGATATCCACATTTCGGAAACCGGATTAGATCCAGTTTTAAATGCATATTAAAAAAATTAACAAATGATACGGTGCAGAATGAATCATTCAAAGATTATCACTAGAAGAAAATCATTTTTCGACTAATGAGTATCTTTTGTGCTTCAAAACCAAACAAGGAAAAAAAAGACAACGTGTATAATGAAAATCCATTTCTTTTGTCACACTTCTCGATTATATTTATAACAATAACAATCAATATATATCAAACTACTCAAAAATAATGGTAAAATGTTTTGGTTTTTGGGTTTTTCCATGTTTTTTTATTCATTTTTATGATTCGGATCGGATTCGGATATCCAATTTTAAGAAAATCACAATCCACAACCAATCCATATTATTCGGAAAAAACTTGATCGGATATCCAATTTGAATGATATCCATATATTCGGATTATTCGGATCAGATTCGGAAAAAAATTCGTATCGGACATTTTTTGCTCAGCCCTAGTCCTCGCAACACATAAACTACAACAATAAGGGGATAGGGGGAACACGTCCTATTCACAATTCTATAATGAAAAATTAAAAAGAAAATAAATTAAAGCAAAATCATAAAAAGTGAGCAGAAATTTTCACCTAGTAATTTCCCTAAACCGGATTGAAAACCTTGTGAAGGAACGTAGCCTCAGGAAACGTGTCGAGAGAAGTAGTAGTAATGACGCGACACGTGTGCAATAATAACGATAATAAAAACTACAATAACGTAGCAACGTCAACACCAACAACAACTCGGCAACAATAGTCTGTGACACAAACACGGCGGCAACACGGCTAGCAGCACCACCACGACAAGCGGCAGCAACCGTGAGCAACACCAACCACACCAACAATGTAACACCCTCATAACCCAATGTCTTTACTAAGACCCTTAGACTATGAAAGTGTCACCATCTTGGTTACATAAGGTATAATATCAAAGAAAGGTACGAGAAAATTTTATTAAATTACAAGTATAAACATTAGAAGTGGTTCAAACTCAAAAGATGACTAAACAACAACGAAAACTATGGACCAAATGTAAGTGAAGACTACCATGACTTTTCAATGGTGACTCCTCCCTTCCCAGCCTCAAGCAAACAATCAACATCGAGCTACCTGCTAAAAATCTGCTCATCATACCAATGGATCATCACAGTGCACAAACCGACATAACAGCCCGCGCTCTCCTCAATCGAGCACTTTGGTGGTCCTCGATCGAGAAACTTCCAAGTAAACTCACTCGATCCACTGTTATAGGCCTTCGATCGAGTATTTATTCTGTTAGAACATCTCGATCGAGCACAAATTCTGGTAAAAGCTCTCGATCGAGAATTTAATCCACTCGGTAGTCTGCCATTGGTGTAGAAACCACTCGATCGAGGCATTAGACCTCTCGATCAAGTGCAACATTGTTGTTCAGCTATGATATACTCATCCTATGCTCCCGAGATGCTTCATGTATTACGAGGTTACGTAATTATTGCTCCAAAACTTCTATGAATCCTGAATGCACGCTCCAAGACAGGTTCATGCTCAATTTGCACCACTTTTACGTCTTTTCTGCACACATCAGAGGACAAACACAAAGTAGCAAATAAGGGGCAAAATATAGTTTAGAGCCATAATAAAAGCACAGAAATGTGGTTTAAATAGACGATAATTGTCTATACAAAAGACACGCATCAGACTACCAGCCTCCCCGTGGCCCCCACCGAGAGGAACAACCTCCTAAAACTCACGCACAATCTACTTTGTTTGCCCCTGTTCTCTGCCACATGCACCCGCTGAACCGCCGTGGTGGTGTCTTCCACCACTGGCCACCATGACACACTCCCTAGAGTTACTCCAATCTGCTACTGCCAAGACTACCAACACAAGCTGTTAAACATAGAAATCAGAGTATATGTTTGATAGAACAGAATTGCAAAGAATAAGAGAAGTATTTGATTCAGAATATAGAATTGTATATTATCAAAAGGTAACTAATTGATACAAGGTGAGGTGTACTGTATATATAGCAAGTAGATCAGCTAATTCATAACAACTCATCTAATTCATAACAGCCTCATAACTAACCTAACTAACTAACTATAACTACTTATACTTCTAATATACCCCCTACAAACTAGGTGTCTTGAAGAAGTAAACCTAGTTTGCAAGTAAAAAACTGATGTTGATTAGTCCCCAAGGGCTTGGTCATAATGTCAGCTATCTGTAGACCAGTTTTAAGATAATCAGTCTTTAGGAATCCTTCATCTTGCTTCTCTCTGACATAGTGGCAGTCAATACTGAGGTGCTTCGTTCTCTCATGAAAAACTGGGTTCTCAGATATGTGTATGGCTGATTTGTTATCACAGTATAGAGGGATAGGCTTTGGTACTTGTATTTTTAAATCCATCAGCAGCCTGTCTAACTAAACCAGTTCAAAAATAGTAAAGGATAGACTTCTGTATTTAGATTCAGCAGAACTTTTGCCGACAGTTGATTGCTTCTTTGTTTTTTAAGAAATTAGAGAATCCCCAATATATATACAATAGCCACTAAGAGACGTAGTAGTGAATTGACACTACCCCCAATCAGCATCACTATAAGCAGTGATGTTGGTGCTTGATTGTGATTTATAGAACAGACCAGCATTCACTGTGCCTTTCAAATATTTGACAACATGCATAGCTGCTTGAAGATGTGGTAGTCTAGGTTGACTGGCAAACTGACTGAGGTGCTGAACTGCATATGATAAATCTTGTCTTCACAGGTTTAAATATCGGAGTCTGCCAACTAGTCTTCTGTACTATTTTGGGTCTAGTAGTAGGTCTTCTGTGTCTGTAGATAACTGCAATCCTTTTTGCATAGTAAATTTAACAGATGCACAATCCTCCATTTGTAGATCTTTTAATATATCAAGGATATATTTCATTTGATTGATCAATATCCCTGTGGAATTTCTGGATATTTCTAGTCCTAGGAAATATCTCATTGCTCCTAAATCTTTAATAGAAAAAGCTTGATCCAGTGCATGTTTTATTTTTTGTATTTCAATATCGGAAGTACCAGTGATGAGAATATTATCCGCATACACCATTAGAACTGAAAATGTGGAAGTAGTAGCAACAAACTTTGTGAAAACAGAGTAATCTTACTTTGATTGCACATAACCCATCTTCTGCAGGAATTTTGTTAATTCTTTGTTCCACTGCCTTGAAACATGTTTGAGCCCATAAAGTGACCTCTTGAGCCTACAAACCATACCCTCTTAGACTTGATAACCCTCAGGAACCTTCATATAAACCTCTTCATCAAGATATCCATGCAAAAAAGCATTGTTGATATCTAATTTATATAATGGCTAATCCTTAATTGCAGCAATAGCTAACAGAGTTCTTACAGTTGTTAACTTAGCCACAGGAGAAAATGTGTGCTTATAATCTTTGTCTTTTACTTGGTTGAAACCCTTAACAACCAAACGTGTCTTAAATCTTTCAACTGAACCATCTGGCTTATACTTTATTTTGTAAACTTATTTGGAACCAATAGGTTTCTTGCCTTGTGGCAATTGAACCAAATCCCAAGTGTGATTTTGTTCTAATGCGTTTAACTCATTCTGCATAGCTTGTACCCATCTACTATCAAGCTTGGCTTCTGCATATCTATAGGGCTCATGCTCTTTCAAAGCATTAGTAAGAGATGAGATGTAATCTGGTGCAAACTCATGTAGTTGAGTAAGCACCTTGGAATGCAGGGCTAAGGAAGATGCTGCAGAACTATCTTCGTGAGTAGGCAACTTGTGAGTACACTGATAATCACTTAACCAAGTGCTTGGTTGCCTTGGTCTAGTATATTTCTTGACAGGAATATTAGAAATGCTTCTTGATTCTGCAGGAACTGGTTCTGTTGCAGAAACTGGTTCTGTTGCAGAAACTGGTTCAGTTGCAGGAGTATTAACAACTGTTTCTTGTAATATATTAGATGTATCAATATCATCAGAAGTTCGTACTGGACCAACTTCATTATATATTGCTGAAGTTGTTTCAAATATAGTAGTAGGATGCTCCTTATGTTAAATAACAGAAGTAGATGCAGGATTAACCAAGCTAGTTGTTGTGATAACCATCTCTTGTGGTTGTTTAGTTGTATAATAGAAGTCCTGCTCTTTGAAATATAACATCCCTACTAACAAAAATTTTATGTAATTCAACATCATACAACCTATATCTCTTTTGATTGTGAGGGTAACCAATGAAGATACATTTTGTTGCTCTATTTCCAAATTTGTCAAAAAATGTTGGTGGCATGGTAGAAAAACAAATACATCCAAACACTTTGAGGTGAGCAAGAGATGGTTTAGCATTGAAAATGACTTCAAAGAGTCTTATATCCAATAACAGAAGAAGACATCAAATTTATCAAATGTGTAGCAGTTAATAAGCAATCTCCCCAAAATTTGATAAGCAAATTTGCTTGTATCTTAAGTGCTCTAGCAGTCTCAAGAAGGTGCATATGTTTCCTTTCCACCCTCCCATTTTGTAGAGGGGTGCCAACAATACTGGTTTGGTGAACAATGCCTTGAGTTTTAAACAAAGCAGAACAATATTGTTGAAGGAACTCAGTACCATTATCAGATCTGATGGTCTTAACAACTTTAGAAAAGTGATTGAAAATGTAAGCAAAGAAATCTTTTAATAAACCAGGCACTTGATCTTTATTTTGAAACAAGATTGTCCATGTATTTCTGGAAAAATAATCCAATATTATTAGAAAATATTTAGCACCAGAAATAGAGGGAGTCTTGTAAGGGCCCCAAACATCAATATGAACAAGATCAAACAAAGAAGAAGCTCTTTTCTGACATGTAGGAAAAGGCAACCTATGATGTTTAGCAAAAATACAAGTATCACAAGAGAAATCAAATTTTATTATGTCTTTCAAATCAGGTATATGCTACTTGGATACAGATAGATGACCTAGCCTATGATGAATCAAATGTAAAGGTTCACTCATTACAGCAGAACAGGCAGGCTGTTTACAAAGAGATTGAATCTTAGACAAAACAACTTGTTTGACATGTGAAACAATACTATTGATAGGAAGACAGGAGAGGGAATTAGAAAATCTATATAAATCTGCAACTTTCCTTCCTTTGGCTACTTCATGCTTACTTGAAAGGTCCTGAAAAACACAACCATGTGAGTTGAAAAGCACAGATACAAGATTGCTATCAATAAGCTTGCTTACTGACATTAAGCTCTGCTAGAAGTCTGGGATAAAGAAAACATTAAAGAGTTTAATGCGATTTGTTAATGTGACGGTACCAGTTTTGTGAACTAATTTAATGGAACCATCAGGTAACCCAACTCTTATAGGATGCTTAAGATCAATTATATCAGTTAACAAATATATCATGTATGTCACGTGGTCTGAAGACCCTGTGTCAATAATCCAATCACATTAAGTTCTGCTGGAAGTCTGCTATAAAGAGAACATTAAAGAGTTTAATACGATTTGTTAATGTGACTGTACCAGTTTTGTGAACTAATTTAATGAAACCATCAGTTAACCAAACTCTTATAGGATGCTATTAGTTAACAAATCTATCATGTAGGTCATATGGTCGGAAGTACCTGTGTGAATAATCCAATCATTATTGTGAAAGGATTTATTAACTGCTGAAGCTTTAGAGAAACAAGAGGAAAACTAAATACCAGAGAATTGAGAAGATGACAGACCAATCTGCTACTGATATGTAATTCTCTGGAAAACTTGATTAACTACAGAAGAAATGATCCCATCCAGTACATCAGTAGAAACAACAGAACTTGAATCTTGTTGTGGTACACTGGTTGAACATCCAACAGATGCCAAGATACTATCATCAAGAGGAGACTCAAACGAAACCTCAATAGCATTAGCAACTCTCTTGGTAATGCCGGAAGATATTGATTTAGGAACTGAAGCAGCCTTAGGAACATTTGTTTTATCAGAGGGATATCCTTTAACTACAAAGCAATTGTTTGGATTGTGCCCAAACTTATTGCAATGAGGACACTTGTTTAATCCAAAACAAGCCTCACGAGTGTGACCCTTCATTTCACAATGATCACAAAACTTTGTACTTGCATTATTATCATTGGATTTCCCCTTAGCTTCTTATGATCAGTATATCTATGGCTTGCATAAGCAGAAGCTTTTGTAAGATTATTAACAGAATCTGTTATTTGTTTTTGGCGCTCAATCTTCTGTAACAATCCTAATACCTTATTGATAGAAGGTAAAGGCACTACAAAAATACAGAAAACAGACGACTGCATTCAATCGCCAAATACAAATTGGCGACTGAAAGCAGTCGCCAAAATTCAGTCGCAAGGCTTAGTCGCCAAAATAAAATGGGCGACTAATTTCAGTCGCCAATTGTAGGATTTGGCGACTGTAATGGTAGTTGTCAATTTGGCGACTGAAAAGGGATAGTCGCCACTTTGGCGACTGAAATGCAGTCGCCAAACTGCTTATTCAGTCACCAATTTGCCTGGCATTACAGAAACTTCTGATTTGGCAGCCCGGTTTTGGCGACTGTCATCATTCACCATTTACATCGTGTCAGTCGCCAATTGTGCTGGGTATTTAATGGTCAATTTTCATTCTGATCGTGCCAATTCTCCATTTTAATCGTGCCAATTCGCAATGACACCCTGCAAACAGAAAATTACAACCAATTTCCGCGAACCACACCATTTAAAAACACCAATTTCTCATTTATTCAAAAATGAGAAAATTATCCAACTACAAGCTAAAGTAACTAAAAATTATCCAACTACAAGCTAAGGACAAACTAACTAAACTACAAATCCCATGCTGGCTCCACTACCACCACCCTTTCTATGTGGATCTTTAGGGTCATTACGTGGTTGTGGACCGGGGTTACATTGGGTGAAATAGGTTTCCATGGCCTTCATGCGCTCCTTCATCAACCGAAACTCTTCGCCTCGTTCTGAATTCACCCTTCTTTCATCAGCAAGTTGAGTCTGTAGTTGACTCACAAGAGCGGGCTCATATGTTTGTCGCGGTTTGATGTGTGAATTTCATATAGACCTTTTAGGCCTTTGTAGCACACATTTCTATGCTTTTTCCGTAGTATTTTACTACAAATATCCCCCGAATAGTCTACTTTGATTTGTCTTGTGCTAATTGCTGATATGAGCCGGAGAAGATCATAATCAAGCCTAAAACATGTCCTTATGCATGCATTTAGGAAAAGAGTTGAGTTGGGACTTGTAGTAAGTCTTGCTTGCGACGGGTCACTATTTGTGACGGATATTTTGTAAGGTAAAATGGATAGAAAATGAGTTAGTGGAGAAAGGGGACCACATGAATAGTGTTGGAGAGAGAGAAAAAGTGGGTATTTTGTGAGAGAAAACGGTATCCGTCACAAGCTTGCGACGGATAGTGCCGTTGCAAATAAGAATTAGTGTGGGACTTGTTACTACCGTTTTGAGATGCACATAGGAGCAAAGAAAGTCTATCAAGCAAAGGAAGAGCTTCAAATTTGCTAATGCCTACTTTGAGGAGAAATATCTCGAGTTCTACAATATATAATCAAGTGATTCTAATTAGAGATGAAAGCTTATCCTCTTAGCTTTCCAACGCCACCAAGAACGCTTTATTTGAGCTAGTAACGAAGAAATGACAGCCATTTGAAGTTCAGTGCGTAGTGTAGGAAACATGCGCCGAGAAGTACTCGATCGAGCACTCTTTCTTTTCGATCGAGAGCTTTTCTTCTCGACCGAGAGGTGTAACACCCCCATTTATTTAAGAGCCTTTAGCAAGACATTCTCAAATAAATAGAGTTGTTACCATCTCGGAATGTCCGAGGTAGTGAATATACAAAGTAAAACAAACCAAAGTACTTTATATAAAACGGATTAAATTTAAACTTTCGATATTACAATTACTACGCAACAAAAAAAAAGAAAATACAACTGATGAATTCTAAGTATGTGGTCAAATTCTAAGTCGGTCCATCCAATTGCTCACGCCATCCCATGCTCCCATAGAATAATCATATTTCCTTCAAAATCTGCTCCCCATTACGGATCATCACAGGTGTTAAACGAATACACGGTCAACCTCGCGGTTGAGTAGGATAATAATCACACTAATGAATATGCAATGAATAATAAGTATGCAAATGAAGATGCAATGCAATGGCCTTTATACTGATCTCATCCCCAAACTTCCATCCGCCTCCTCCTGGCCGCGTCTGCCTCGATCGTCATTGAGAAACCAGCTTAACAGCTGAACTACACCACCACGAAGGTATAAAACGGTGTCTGCCGGTAAGTTATTTATACATCACCCGAAGGCTCTTACCATGATGTCTGCCCAGGTTAAACCTGTATACCGATGCATATGCCATGCCAATGAATGCAACCATGCTATTTCGTAACTCAATTCTTATTCAACCAATAACAATGCATATGTTATGCTAATGAACGCAACCATTATCGCAAAACTCAACTTGTATACAAATGGATAATAATGCATATGCCAGACAGAAGAATACAATATCTCACCATACCAAACTCACATTATAATTTATCCACTCGCACCCAAACGGAATAAGCAAACAAGATGACAGACAAAATTATCCTACCTCAATATGGCAAGCAATCCATTCACGCAGCTATTATCCAATAAGAAACATTCTCCATTAAACCGACACCTAACAAATAGAATATACGTAATTCCTAACTAATATAATTACGTAAACAAAATGTAGTATATTCATTATTTAACTTAAGTAGTTAATTAATATATCACACGTAGCGAAATTCTATTAAACGTAAATAATATAATAAATTACCGTCACAAATTAAATTAACGAACTAACTATTAACTAATTAATTAAACATAAACTAAATACTAACTAAATTACTAAACTAACTACCCTACGCAAATTACCTCATGACAAAAGCAAATCTACGAAGCCCAAACCCACGACACCGCAAAACGACCCAAACCAACCCCTGACACAACTCATACTCGTATCCCCTATTTCACGGCATCACCACAATCAACCAAACCACCCACGACAACCACTAATGGTCCCGTCGTCTCACCTGCATCACCAACCACGCATCCCGCGCTATGGTCACCATCTACGGCCCTCACAACCACCACAAATCACTGCCCTAACGCGCCTGTACAAAAGCACCAAAACAGAGGGTCATGTGTTCTTGCTCCGACAGCGACCACACTAAACACCAAGAACCACCACCTAAAACACGTGCCCATGACCACCCCTTGCCGATAAACCCAAACCCTGTAACCACCGACCTCCTCGTGGACCCACTGTTTAGGTCAAAATTTACCTAAGGTAGTTTCTATGAGGTTATAATGATTTCAAGCCAAGGTTATAGTTGAATAGACGAATTAAATGTGTTTGCTAAGTAAGAAGAAGAAGTGTAATGAAGAAGAGAATTGATCACGCAGAAACCCCTTGGGGAAAAACTGCGGGAGGGATGTTTCCTCCAAGTTTCTACTAGAATTATCCTTCAGAGAGTGACTGTGAGTACAAGAGTTTTGCTTTTTCTTAGTGTTGTATGTATGCTAGGTAAGATAATGAATGAATGTTCTATGCACAATGTTTACATATTTATACAAGTCTTAGAGCTATTGACCGTTGGATTTAGGTCTAATCCAACGGATCTTTCTTCTCTTCTTTGCCTATTTCGGGTGCTTTCCTTCTACTCGCTTTTTCTGACGGAGGCTGGCTGTGTGGCCATTTCAGGCAATCTCGAGTTCCGCTTTCCTTGGACTTTTCTTCCTTCTCGTTCCTGCCGTCCTCTTCCTTCCTTTACAATCTTCTTTTTGTATTGACTTACTACCTCCTTTGCTTTATTGACTTTGGTATCCAATGCATGCTTTTCCTCCAATCAAATAGTGCCATGTGTTGACCTATAAAAATGGTGATTTTTAGGGTATAACATTAGCCCCCAGTTCTTGTAGAAATATGTTTCTGCAAGAACTCCTGCAGAAGTCGCGTCTAGGGCTTCGATGCGGACTTCCTTCAGAAACGCCGCGCAGGTTCAGCAGTTGAGGAGTCTTTGATATGACGTGCGTCAGTTCCAACAGATGCCCTCTTTATTGCATGTTAACCACCCGCCAACTGTCCACCATTAATTTCAAATTTCAAACTTACCTCCCCTATTTAAACCTCCCTTTACCCTCTTTACTTTTACCATTTACTTTTCTACCATCTACTCTTCCCCTTTCTCTTTCTTAATTCTTTCAACTTCCGATCCTTCCAACTGTCACTGCTTCTCTTTTTACCAAGGTACCATTCTTTTCGCGACTTTTTCTTCAACATCTTTAATGGCTGCGAATACCTTTTCTGCGCGTCCCCTACTGGCTAGCAAGTACCGTGTCGACTCGTGTTTTGCTTTGTTAGATCCTTCAGTGGTTGCGGACTTTTTTCCTTTTAAGGAGGCTGATATGATTGTTCCCCGCCCTGGGCAGTTTCCTGATGCGCATTGCCCAGGGTGGACCACTTTTTATTTGTACCCCTTTTCCTTGGGCTTGTCTTTCCCATTCCCCCCTCTGGTGCAAGAATTTCTTCGGCACTCGAAACTTCCACTTTGGCAGTTAAATCCCCATGCCTGGAGGATTCTCCTTTCTTTGTCTGAATTGAGCAACCGCTATTCCATCGACATCTCCTTAGGGGATTTAGCCCATTTTTACGCGGTCAGGAGCTTGGGTGACGCCCAATTTACCCTTCGGGCCCACTCCAAGATTGACCTTCCTATTATCCTTCCGAAAAGGCTAAGGACGCCGGTTGGTCCACCCAGTTCGTCTTCGTACGAGTGGACTCGCTCCCGGCGCCTGCTGAGTACATCTTCCAGGACCCCATCACAGATAGTAAAGGTACTGTGTGCTCTTTTTTGTTTTTCCGTTCTTGTTGCCACTCACGCCCTTACGCCTTTTTTCATGCAGGCGTGAAAGAATTAACTCCTTCAGCCGACCCCACTGAGATTTACAACAAGTTATTTGGGCTAGACGTCGACGCCCGTAGTTTCAACACCCTGTTCAGCCAAGAAGAGCCCGCAGAAATGTCTACCAGTTCGACCCAGACCAAGAAAACGCCCACGGAGCTGCTGGCCGAACGTAGGAAAATGATGCTAGTTTCATCGGTTAAGCCTTTATCCAAAAGGAAGTTGGAGCCCGGAGAATCCCTGCCTGTTCCGAAGAAGGCCGCCGTGTGCGCCCCTGCTGAGTCATCTCCCTCCGTTACCCCTTTTGGTCCTCCTCCTCCAGCCGTATCCTCCAGGACACGCCACAGAGCTTCCACTTCTACTGCTTTGGCCAAGAAATCTGCCGCCCCTATCATTGAGGACCTAAGTGAGGACATCATCCGCCTGCCAGAGGGCTTTAGCTGCCAACTGGAGGAGGATCCTTGGCCTGCTATGGGTCGCCTGCTGACTCCAGGTTCTAAGGCAGCGTTGACGGGCTAACCTTTGATGCCATTGTGGCGTCAGGCTGCGGAGGACATCTTCTCGGTAAGTTTCTTTCCTTCCCCTCCGTTCGTTTGTGCTTCCGTTTTGGTTGGCTGATGTCTTTCCTGGGCTCCCTTTTCAGGGCTTCCAGAAGGTGTTGATGGGGTGCAGCGAGACCGAGGTTGCACTTCGAGAGGCTGAGACCGGGCTGGACGCCGAGAGGGGGCTCAGCAGGAAGAAGGCAGAGGATTTGGCCCGCTGCCAGGCGAGGGTGAAGGAGCTTGAGGATGCCCTTGAGGAGCAGGGTATGAAGAGAGCAGAAGAACTTGCTGAGTTGCGCAGGGAGAGGGACCAGGCCTTAGCGGAGCAGGGCGCGCGGTTGAGAGCCGTGGTGACCAAGAAGAAGAAGTTGTCCCAGCTGTTGTATAACATGACTACCTTCTCCGCCCTGGAGGCGAGAATATCCTGCATGGAAGAGTTTGGGAAGGGGGAGCATACTGCCTGGAGCTTGGAGGATGAGAGGAAACTCATGGAGCAGATGTTTCCGGTGCCTCCTGCGCTGCCGGACTTTTCTGATCTTAACCCCGATGGATCCCTCCGCTCTCCAATTCCCGGCTCTCCTGAGGTCCAGAGCGCCCCTCCAGGATCCCCTGTTCCGGTCCGCGTCTTTCAGGATCAGCTTGTTGATGTTGCTGCGGAGGCGGGCTCCTCTTCCACTCGGCACTCTGGTGGTGAGCAGGTCGAAAGGGAGGCTCCTGATGCTTAGTTTCTGCGCCCTTGGTGGCATCCTGATTTAGTTGTTTTGTTGCTCGTTTTGTTGGCTGGGCTAGTGCCCTGAATATTCTGTGCCCTGGGCCCTGCGTGGCGGGCCTTTATTTGCTTTTGTTTTTCTTTGGTACTTTGAACTCCTTCCTGGGTGATCCCAGGGATTTTTGGCAGCCGTTTGTGCTGCCTTTTTAAGTATGCGTCTGTGGGCGCTTTTTATGCTCTGCGTGTTTCTCTTTTTATTTCCTGTTTGTGCATGCTCGTGTATTTTTTGGCCATGTGTGGGTGCTGGCTTCAGGGTATACCCATCTCAGTCAGAGGCTGCCAGGCTTTCGTGAGTGCTAGGTATCGTGGGCGACAGTGTCCCAGCTGCTTGTACTTTGCCGTACTCACGCAATGTTTCGTTTTTTGAGTGTGACTTGACTCAGGTTTTTGAGTGATAGCATTCTGCAAGTATTCATGATAAAAAATACCTCGAATATATTCTCATTGATCGCCAAATTGTTTCTGTTTTTCGAATAATTCCCTCAGGATGGCTGGATCCTGGGGGTGATACATTGGGGTATGACTTAAAGTACGAAATGTTTAAACATAGAATAAGTAAGTAAATACCCTAGGATTAGGATGTAGATTCTGGGCGCGGATTCTGAAAGTTCATCCCAGTCTGCTCCCTTACACGTGATACTTCTTTAGGTGAAGGATATTCCAGGGTCTGGGCACCATTTTCCCTTCCATATCCATCAGTCTGTAGGACCCACTTCCCGTTGCACTTTCCACCTGGTAGGGCCCCTCCCAATTGTAGGCAAACTTTCCGGCACTTGTATTCTTTGTATTCTGGAATACTTTTCTGAGGACTAGGTCTCCTACCTGGAGGGTCCTGATCTTCACATTCTTGTTGTAACTCCTTGCCACCATTTGTTTGTAGGCGGCCATTCTGATGGCAGCGCTGGTTCTGAGCTCATCTATCGTGTCCAGGCTGCTGGCCATTTCTGTCTGATTGCGCTCTTCTGTTAGGCAGCCGTACCTCTGTGTTGGTACTTTTACCTCTGCTGGGATGACAGCTTCTGCTCCGAACACTAGGCTGAATGGGGTTTGGCCCGTTGCTGTCTTTGGGGTGGTCCTGTCAGACCAGAGAACTAAGGGCAACTCGTCTGCCCACTTTCCTCCAGCTTCCTCCAGTCTTCTTTTCATGTTGTCCATGACTATCCTGTTGCTGGATTCTGCCTGGCCATTCGTCTGGGGGTACCTGGGGGCAGCTTTTAGTAGGGTGATATTCCAACTAGCACAAAATGCTTCGGTTTTGTTAGATATGAACTGTGAGCCGTTGTCACATACTATTTCAGAGGGTATACCGAATCTGCAGATTATGTTTCGTTTAAGGAAAGATATCACCTGATTTTCTGTGATCTGGGGGAAGGCTTCTGCTTCTATCCATTTGGAGAAGTAGTCTGTTAGTGCGAGCATGTAGGTTCTGTTCCCAGGTGCTCTGGGCAGTGGTCCTACTATGTCCATTCCCCATTTCATGAACGGCCATGGCGATATGATCGGGTGCAGAGGTTCAGCGGGCTGATGCGTGACAGGGGCGTGTTTCTGGCAGGCTTCACATTTCTTGGCCAGTTCTACGGCATCTCTTCGTATCGTCGGCCAGAAGTATCCCATTCTGATTGCTTTGTTGGATAAGCTCTTGCCCCCTGCATGATTTCCGCAGTCTCCGCTGTGGAGATCGTGCAAGACTGTCTATGCCTCTTTGTCGCCCAGACACCTTAGGTAGGGTCCTGCGAGCGATTTCCTGAACAGCACACCATCTATTAGTATGAATCTGGAAGCTTTCATTTTGAATCCCCTTACCTCTTTTTTGTCAGCCGGTAGGGTTCCGTCTGTCAGCCATTTCTGGTAGGGTGACCTCCAATCCTCTGGCTGCTCCGCGGTGTTGCTGAGGACGCCTAATCCTGCTTCCCATTGGGTGCTGGAGTTTTCAACTTCTCGGTCTTCCTGGGAAGTTGAGGGTTCCAGCACGTGGGTGATGGGGATTGAGGAGATGTCTCCGGGCTTGAATGTTGCCCCCAGGTTAGCCAGCGCGTCTGCTTCTGCGTTCTGCTCCCTGGGGATTTGCTCTATTTTGAAGGTAATGAACCTTGCCTGTCTGTCTTTGACCACTTCCAGGTATGCTGCCATCCTGGGGTCTTTGGCTTCGTACTCACCGTTGATATGATTTACTATGAGCTGCGAGTCACTGAACGCCTGCAGGTATCTGACTTTGAGATCCAGGGCCAGTTGGAGTCCCTGGATCAAGGCCTCGTATTCTGCTACATTGTTGGTTGCTGGAAACTCGCATCGTACTGCCTGCACGATCATATCTCCCTGAGGGGACCTGAGTACCATTCCTACCCCCGCTCCTCTGCTGTTGGAGGCTCCATCTACATGCAGCGTCCAGCAATTTTCCTCAGAGTCCATTTCTGGGGGCAGGATTTCTTTGGCTGCTTCCTTTTCCATACCTGGGCTGAAATCAGAGACAAAGTCTGCAAGGGCTTGCGATTTTATCGCGGTTCTTGTTTCAAATTTTAGGTCGTAGCCGCTCAGGTGGACTGACCATTTGGACATTCTTCCAGAAAGTTCTGGTTTACTCAATATGGGTCTCAGGGGGTAGCTAGTTAAGACGGATATAGAGTGAGACTCGAAGTAAGGTCTCAGTTTGTACGAAGCTGTAACTAAAGCAAGGACGAGTTTTTCAGGAGCGGTGTACCTGGTCTCTGCAGGTAGCAGAGACTTACTGATGTAGTAGACTGGATGCTGGGTCCCTTCGTGCTCTCGCACCAGTACCGCACTTACTGCTACTTCGGTTACTGATAGGTATAAGTACAGCGGCTCCCCCTGCTCTGGTTTGGATAGGAGTGGTGGGGAGCTGAGGTACTTCTTCAGATCTGTGAACGCCTGCTCGTGCTCCTCTGTCCACTCAAATCTCTTGCTTTTCCGTAGTATGTCATAAAATAATCGGCATCTGTCGGAAGATCTGGAGATGAACCTATTCAAGGCTGCCACCCTGCCGGTCAATTTCTGCACATCTTTTGGCTTCTGGGGGGACTCTAGTTGCAGGAGCGCTTTGATCTGCTCACTGCTTGCCTCGATTCCCCTTTGCGTGACCATATACCCCAGGAACTTCCCGCTGGAGACTCCGAACGTGCATTTGGAGGGATTCAGCTTCATCTGGTACTTCCTCAGGATGCTGAAGGTTTCTTCTAGATGCTGGGTGTGCTGGCTGGCTGCTTTGGACTTGACAACCATGTCGTCTATGTAGACTTCCATGGTTTTGCCAATTTGCTCTTTGAACATCATGTTCACCAGCCTTTGATATGTGGATCCTGCATTTTTTAAACCGAATGGCATAACGTTATAACAGTAGATACCTCTTTCAGACCTGAATGCCGTCTTTTCTTGGTCTTCCGGATGCATTTTGATCTGGTTGTATCCGCTCCAGGCGTCCAGGAATGTGAGCATTTCATGGCCTGCGGTTGCATCCACCATTGCATCTATGTGCGGTAGGGGGAACGGGTCTTTAGGGCACGCCTTGTTGAGGTCGGTGAAGTCCACACACACCCTCCACTTTCCGTTCTTTTTGGGGACCACTACCACGTTGGATAGCCATTCCGGGTAGGTTACTTCCCTTATCTTTCCTGCGGCCAGGAGGTCGTCCACCTCCTGGTTTATCACCTGGTTTCTTTCTGCGGCAAACTTTCTTCTCTTTTGCTGGACCGGCTTGTAGCCGGGGCTTACACTCAACCTGTGTGAAATTATACTTGGGTCTATCCCCACCATGTCCTCGTGGGACCATGCAAAGCAGTCGATGTTAGCTTTTAACAAATTTAATAGTTCTGAGCGAACGGTACCTGTGCACTCTGCTCCCACCAGTACCTTTCTCTCTGGGTGCAGCGGGTCCAGGGGAATTTCCTCTACCTCCACTTGGGGAGGCTCTTCGTAGGTTCCCCTGACCTGCTTTGCCTGTGATTGCTATGCTGGGGGAGGAGTGGCTGTAGGCTTGAGTGCCACCTTGTAACAGCTCCTGGCTTCTTCCTGGTTTCCTCTTATGGTCTGGACTCCCCACGGTGTAGGGAATTTGAGGCACTGGTGGTATGATGATGGGATAGCTTTCATATCATGTATCCACGGCCTGCCCAGGATGACGTTGTAGGTGGAGGGACCGTCAATCACCAGGTACCTCACCTGCTTGTTGACTCCTCCGGCGTAGGTCGGGATCATGATTTCTCCGAGTGAGTGCTTCGTTTCTCCGCTGAATCCCACCAGTGGAACCGCCTTTCTGACTAGGTCTGCTTCCCCAAATCCCATACTTTTCAGCGTCTCTAACATGATGATATTGACTGAACTTCCCGTGTCCACCAGGATCTTCTTTACCCGGCAGTTCCCTATGGACAGGGTGATGATCAGGGCGTCATCATGGTACTCAGCACCCTCTTCTGCATCCGTTTCGTCGAAGCTGACGACCGGTAGATCCTGGGCGCTGATCCTGCACGAGGATTCTGGCTTGTCTCCTTTAACTCGGGTGGCGTGCCTCTTGGCTGCGGAATAGGTAAGTCCGCACAGCTCCGAGCCCCCTGTTATCACGTTAATAGTTCTAGTGCAAAGAGGGGGACTAGAGGGTGCTACCTGGCGAGTCGCGTTCACCTTGGTTCCTTTTGGCAAGATGTGGTTCAGATTACCTTGCTCGTACTGATACCGGACTTCTTTCCTGAGGGTGATGCAATCTTCCGTTGTATGCCCGATATCTTCGTTGTGGAAGTCACACCTTAGGTTGGTGTCCCTTCCGTCCTTGCTTCTTTCCTCTGCCCGCTTCTTGGGCCATTTCACCTTTTCTCCCAACTCCTTTAGCGCTTTGATTAGTCCTGCAAGATTAACAGTGAAACCGTACTCTTGTACCTTTGGCGGCAGATTTGGGTCATTCTTCCAGTTTTTTCCCCCAGAAACTTTATGCACCGGGCTGTTGTAGGGTTTGGATTTCTCCTGCCTGTCTGCTGCTGGTGCCTTCCTGCTGGTGGATGCGGAGCCGCAACTGATCCTCCTGGGCCCTGCATCCTCTTCCAGTCGGATGGCATCCAACGCCTTTTGCTGAACCTGAGCGTAGGCCGTGCATGGCCATTTGGTGAGCTCTTTGTATAGGTCGGAGGCCTGGGGTAGCCCCCAGCGAAAGGCGTGGATGGCGGCTTTCTCCTCGCAATGGGGAATGGACACCATTTCCTTGTTGAATCTGGCCAGGTAGTCTCTGGTGGATTCTGCATCGCCTTGCTGGATCTCGTAGAGGTCGCTGCTCTGCTTCTCTGGCCTCCTACTGCTGGCGAACTGCTGGTTGAACGCGTTCACCAGATCTGCAAAGCTGGACATGCTGGAGTTGGGCAGAGTGACAAACCATTGAAGGGCGGCTCCTGAGAGAGTGGACCCGAATCCTTTACACATGCATGCCTCTTTCAGGGAGCCTGAGGCCGTGACCACCATCATTTTCTGCTTATATTGGTTGATGTGGTCTATCGGGTCAGCTGTTCCATCGTAGCTGGTCATGTTTGGCGGAGTGAATCCCTTGGGTACATCTACTGAGACGATATTGTGGGTGAATGGCGAGTCTGCGTAGCTGTCTGGGGCCGCTTTCTCCAGGGGCCTTGGCATTCCTGGGATGCGGCTGACTAAATCCCACAGCTCCTTGTACTGGTGCTCCCATGGATTCGGTCCTGCAAGAGGGTTAGCGAAATTCCAAGGGGTGGTATGGGTGAGTGGTGCGTACCCTGGTGCTCCTGGTGTCTGGCCGACCATGGGCTGGCAGAGTGCCTGATGATTCATTGGCACGGTGTGCACTATTGACGGCGTCTGCTGGATGGGATATCCCGATGAGCCAGCCCCCAGCGGAGGTGGTTGCCTTGCTGATGACCCTTCCCCTTGTGCCCAGACTGAGGTCGGGGTGAAAAAAGGTCCTGCATTACCATGTTGGTTAGTGATAATAGGTGGCCTTACAGATTCGTTACCTGGGGCCCCCGTTTGAGGTGGCGGCGAATCTAGGTTGATGGAGAGGTAACCCAAGCCTGTCGGAGTGATTCTTCCTGGAGGTGCGACCCCGGAGTGGTCCAGTCTGGTGACTATTTCGCTGGGAATCGCCCTGCTCTCTGGGAGTCTTGGGATTCCTGCCTCTGCGCCTGGATTTCTGCTGGAGCGCGGAGGTAGATTCTGAGCCGTTGCTAACTTTCTGAGTTCCTGATTGTCCTTCCTTAAGCCGTCGACTGCCTGGTGGAGGGTAAATATCCCTTCCATCATCGTCTTCCACATGGCTGGGGTGGGAACATCCGCCGGGTTTGAGCTGGCCGCTGCGCCGCTGTTGGTGACGCCTGATTGCGCCTGAGGAGTGCTAACAGCGAGGGGGGTGCTGACCGCTGGAGGAGCGCTGACTACTGGAGGAGCGCTGACCACGGGAGCACTGACCACTGTGGGAGTGCTGACCGCAGTGGATTTGGAGGAGCACTGACCACTGTGGGTTTCTGTTGCCACCGGGATGGGTTGCGAGGTTGCTTGAGGAGTTGGGTTTGTCATTTTTGAGAGTTTTCTTGAGGGTTTTAGGATTTGATGTTTTTTGGTTGAATAATCACTATAGCCCCACGGTGGGCGCCAAAATGTTTAGGTCAAAATTTACCTAAGGTAGTTTCTATGAGGTTATAATGATTTCAAGCCAAGGTTATAGTTGAATAGACGAATTAAATGTGTTTGCTAAGTAAGAAGAAGAAGTGTAATGAAGAAGAGAATTGATCACGCAGAAACCCCTTGGGGAAAAACTGCGGGAGGGATGTTTCCTCCAAGTTTCTACTAGAATTATCCTTCAGAGAGTGACTGTGAGTACAAGAGTTTTGCTTTTTCTTAGTGTTGTATGTATGCTAGGTAAGATAATGAATGAATGTTCTATGCACAATGTTTACATATTTATACAAGTCTTAGAGCTATTGACCGTTGGATTTAGGTCTAATCCAACGGATCTTTCTTCTCTTCTTTGCCTATTTCGGGTGCTTTCCTTCTACTCGCTTTTTCTGACGGAGGCTGGCTGTGTGGCCATTTCAGGCAATCTCGAGTTCCGCTTTCCTTGGACTTTTCTTCCTTCTCGTTCCTGCCGTCCTCTTCCTTCCTTTACAATCTTCTTTTTGTATTGACTTACTACCTCCTTTGCTTTATTGACTTTGGTATCCAATGCATGCTTTTCCTCCAATCAAATAGTGCCATGTGTTGACCTATAAAAATGGTGATTTTTAGGGTATAACACCCACCACGAGAATTACACCACTCAAACTTCGTGTAAAACACTCTCAATAGCCCCCTGTTTTCGCCATTGCAGGCTGTAACCCCTGTGGTTGTGTCCTCCACTACCAACGTCCACCAAGAACCACTCCCTAAGGTCACCCCAACCACCATATTCCAACCCACCATGTCTGGTTTAAGTCGGTCTCAAAACGAATAAAACACGGTAAGACTCCTCTCTAAAATTCTCGTTTTAAGCACGGTGGTGACCACCATTGCCACCACCGATTACCACCACTGCATTCAGGTGGTCAATATTAACCTATTAACCACCAACCATCATCCCAGTTCAAACATGTAAGCCTATGGTCAGATTATTACGATGTTTACCGGTTCTAAAATCGTAAACGATAACGAGAACGAAGATAAATAACATACCTGGTAAATGGCGGGAAATAAAAGAAAAGAAAAAGAAGAGAATTAGCAGAAGGCATGAAGAAAAAATGAAGAAGGAGGAAACGCAGGAAGGGAAGAGCAAGGAGCTGCGTTTTCGAGTGTATAACTCGTTTTATAAAAAAATGAACATTCAACGTATAATAAATTAATATGGACATTGAACGTCCACCTCTCATGTCCACCTCTCATTCATTATGTATGTACGTTTATTTGTTATATAACGTGTTTAATGTATATCTCATAATTCTATGTCTCGTAAATGTCTATAATTAAATATCGTAAAACTCGTTGTCAAGTCTCGTTAAATATTCAGTCATGACTACCATTTCCAATAACGTCTCATTACTTTATTATATTTAACGTCCACTTTAAAAAAATCGTAAAACGCGTCCACATAAATAATTATCGTAATATCAAACACGTTATATAAATATGTAATATCATTTTTCGATAATTATACTAATAAAATATCAAGATTACGAATTTATAAAAATGTCATAATAATAATAATAATAATAATAATAATAATAATAATAATAATAATAATAATAATAAGAGTAGTAGTAATAACAAGCAAAATAATAATAACAAAATTGACAATGATTATAAAAAGATGGCACCAACAACTATAAGTCAATAATTATTAAATAGTAATCACAATAATAATAATAATAATAATAATAATAATAATAATAATAATAATGATAATAATAATCCTCATGATTTAGATGAAAAAATAATAATAATAATAATATAAAATATCATGCCAATTAAATATCGTATCATTTTTAGTCAGAATAGTTACATTAATATTTTAATGTTATAAGATAAAAAATACGAGGTATTACAAGAGGTTTTGGTTCTTAATCTTCTCGATCGAGAGGTTTAGGTTCTTAGGCCCTGTTCTTTCTAGCTTAATTTCAGCTCCTTTCAATTTTTCTTGGTACTATTCCGTTAAGTTTTATTTACGTTCAATCAATTACGTTTAATTAATCTATTCACAAAATTGACTTTTAATTCAATTAAATTCACTTCACCTCAGTTCCAATCAATTTAGTTCAATTAAGCTCTACTCCAATTAATTCAATTCAGTTCGTTTCAGCCGAAAAGAACAAGGTCTTATTTTTCTCGATCGAGAGCTTTTCTTCTCGCTCGAGAGCTTTTGGTCCTTAATCTTCTCGATCGAGAGCTTTTTGTTCTCGATCGAGAAGTTGCCTGACTGTTGAGTTGCCTTATGTCGTCATCGTCAGTTTGGGAATTGTTTTATAAATAAAGCAATTCGTGAACAGAAGAAAATCATCCTTCATCGTTCAAAAGCACAGAAACCTACTGCTACTTGTTATTCTCGTTTTTAGATTAGAATTTTGCTTCTTTTTCTCTTGTACTCGGATTGGATACTTTCTTTTCATCCATTGCTTTGCTACACAATTTCGGTATATCCGTTCTCTTGTTCTTATTTCATTTCTTTCCCATTTTCTGCTATGTTGTCAATTATTCATCCCGTAGTTATAATCGTTCTTACAACAATCATGCATATCTAATTTCTTTTGCTAGGATTTAGGGTAGCCATGGCGCAGGATGAATTATTAGTTTAAATACCCGTAATTTGGTTTGTATGTATCCGTCGCATTTTATAGCTGTTAATTGTTTAAGTCGACACACTCAATTGACTGTGTAGAAACCCTCTTGACCTGGATCGGAAGATTGGGATAGGGGTAGTCGTGCGACGATTATTATGACCATGCTAATTAGGGCGGAAGCTAAGTTAGTATAGTCTTAGGGCGAATAGCAGACCGGAATGACCTTTTCATTACCCACAGACCAAGTTTAGGGTGTCTTGTGACTGTTAGTTCAGACTTTAGTAGCCATGGTGAACCAATAATCCTAGTGCTTCTTTACCTATTTTCTCTTTCCCTTTTTCCTATTAGTTTTTAGAATTCAAAATCAAACAACCCCCTGAACCGGTTACTTCAGACGGACTTATTAGACTATAGAATGCCCATCTCTCTGTGGATACGATACCCGACGACCTGTACTACATTTAGTTGAGACCAGTTAGGTTTTATCTTTGACAGGGTTGCGACAGCCGTGTCACGGCTCATATGAAGATCTTCTTGTCGGTTGTTTGAAGAAGACACTATGAGCCTTTCCGGTGCCATAAACATTCCCCTTCTTGTATCCCTTCACCAAATCAAACCAAATCTTATTATCTGGTTTTTCGGGATGTGCCTCTTTCTCAGCCTCGTATGCTTCCTACATTAGTTAACATAAAACTCTCATTAGTTAACAAAAACTATCATCATTTGTTAACAAAACTATCATTAGTTAACAATTCAAAACTATCATAAGTTAAAAAAAATCATCTTACATATAAGGCTTTGTCTTTTGGCTTAATCCAAATTCTTTAATTTTTAGTGTTCACCGTGGAATGTGTGTCAAGGAATAGTTCCGGGGCCGTCGCAAGAGGATCAGCTGGCTGATCAGCTGGCTGATCAGCTGGCTGCTTCTTCTTCTTCTTGATCTACACGAACAAAATTCAATGAATATTAACGACATTATTACCAATATTCAATAAACAATAAATAAGTATTACTATACACATATGAAAACTAACCCCAAAAAGTATTTCCAAAAATGACCGTGAACCGGCATTATGGGTAGGCTCCGTCATTCTATCCTTCTTCCCTCCCCTTTTGTTCTTCGCCTTCTGCGCCGATTTGGCTTGAAACTCAGGGGTTTCACGACGTTTCATAAAACCCTCAAGCGCCTCACCTACAATGATAAATTATGTTATTAGTAAGATGTTCATCCTTTATTCAAAACAAGTGACAAATAAAGCTAGTTGTATAGATATACCTTGAAGATGTGGGGCCTTTCCCCTTTTAGCTATCTTATAGATAAAGTCTTTGTATCTAGAGGCACCAACATCGTGGTACATCTGACGGACAACAACCTCATTTTTCAAGCACCCAAGAAAAATTTTGCTACAAAAAATAACATTAAGTATTAGTTAAAAAACAACAGTTACTAAGTATTATACTCAAATAAGTAATTAATAAAAGGATTTCGATTACCCGAAAGTTATTAAACCATGCTTCTTTTTTAGCTGCACTAGCTTCAGACCAATTAAGCGGCACATGATCTAACAAAGATGTCTTCGTACTATTAGTTACTCCTCGAACAACGGTCTGATGTGTAAACCTGAAACATATATAAATTGTTACTTATAACTAGTCTTTTATTACTAATAAAATGAATAACTACAATATACTAAAAAAAAATTAATAACACTTACCAAAATCCCGCTGGATCAAGTATCTTCTTAGCGTCCTGTGTGTACTGAATCTGTACACGCGAGTCCTTCGCCTCCTCAGAACCAAATCCTCCTCCTCCTGCACGGACGACTGACTATGCTGACCACTGTGACCGCCTCGCTGTCTTCCTCTACCACCTCGACCTCCTGCCATCTACAATCACATAAATGAAGTTATTAGTACGTAAAAATCAAACATAAAATAAATGTTTAATACAAATATGAACAATAACATGATAAATTTGCACTACTATACCAAATTAATCATCATCCTCATCATCCTCTTGATTAACATCATCCTCATTATCCTCATCCTCTTGATCAACATCATCCTCATTATCCTCATCCTCAACATCATCATGCTCATCCTCATCCTCATTCTCATCCTCATCCTCATCCTCATCAACAACTCTCACTTCATCTAATTCCTCACATCCTTCTTCCAACTCATTATTAGTCTCAACATCCTCCTCCTCTTCCAATTCTTCATTCTTATTTTGGTCAATGATTTCGTTTGTTGGAGACAAAATTGTCCCATTTGATATTATTTCTTCTCGAAAAAAGGTGGTATCAATTTGTGATCGTGCCTTTGTCTTAATGACTGCCCACCATGCCTTACTATTTCTATCATTTGTCGTGCTTGGATAGGATGCGAAATACACTTGTTGAGCCTGATGTGCAAGTATAAATGGATCACACTTAGAGTATGTTCGGGTACAATTCAGTTCCACAAGCTTGTAACATTCATGTACTCTCATTCCAACCGGGGAATTATCCTTCTATTCAATCTTGAATAAGGTAGTTTTATAAGCACGGTCACGACCAGTATAAGAGATCTCAAAGATGTCCTCTATAATACCATAATACTCATGGTCAGCAATAGAAGAAATAGTAACACCATAATTGCATCTAGCCTTACCCTTACCGTGGTCGAATGTGTGAAAATTAAATCCATTAACTGAATATCGGTTCCATGTCTTAACCAAGCGAAGGACCGAAGGCCAAACTTCTTATCAAATCATCTTGGATATTGAACTCAATGACATGGTTCTGAAACCATTTTGAAAACTTATCTTCATGTTTGTCCCAAACATCATCCTTACTCACACTAGGATGTTCCTTACTGAAATCAGTCACGAATTTTGCTTCATATGACTCTAAGATCTCACAATTTGATAGAACGTATAAGTGAGCACGATTGTATTACTTGTCGTTCAAATATCTCGTTCCACTTTTGATGAACAACCTTCATCATCTTGAGTTTGAAAAAACTCGTGTAAACTTGAATCAACTTCATCTGCTTTATCAACATTCAAGTTTCAAGTTTCTTGCTTTGGTTTCTATATGCTTTTCAAAGTAGAGAGAACAAAAATTTGCAATCTCCTCTTTTGAATAGGCATTACATATAGAACCTTCTACCTTAGCTTTGCTACCAATCTTTTTCTTCACATGATTAAGAACCTACACATTTATTAGATCAATGTTTAATAATATAGATTAGTAATTTAACATTCTAAAAATAGTTAGGACTCTTACTATTATTACCTTTCAAATGGATACATCCATCTATATATATTGAACGGGTCCTTCAACTTTGGTTTTGTAGGGCAAATGGACAGGTAAATGCTCCATAGAGTTGAAAAATGAAGGGGGAAAGATCATCTCAAGCTTACATAGTATTTGTGGTATTTGATTTTCGAGACGAATCATATCATCAACACATATTGAGGAGGAACATAAATCTCGGAAAAATTGACTAATCTCAACAATTGCATTCCACACAGTAGTTGAGAGGAGATGTTTCAAAGCAACGGGTAATAGTCGCTCCATGGATACATGACAATCATGACTTTTCAAGCCTTGTAATTTGAGTTTCTTGAGATCAACACATCGACGAAAATCTGAAGCATATCCATCAGGAAACTTCAAATTCCTTAACCACTCACATAATACCTTCTTTTGAGCTTTCTCAAGAGTGTAAATGGCTTTTGGCTTGGATCCATCTTTGCGAATGTGTAATTTGGGACGATCACAAAATGTCTTCATGTCTTTTCTAGAAGCAATAGTATCACATGTTTCGCCTTCAACATGCATGATCATGTCAATGAGTTGCTCAAAAAAGTTCTTCTCTATGTGCATTACATCCAAATTGTGTCTGATTAACATAGTTTTCCAATACGGAAGGTCCCAAAAAATGCTTCTTTTATATCAACCATTCTTCTTCTTTTTCAGCTCTTGAAACTCTTCTTCTGTACCATCAATAGAAGATGGCAAATCACGTACCAACTCCCACACCGCATCACCCAGAAGATGATCCAGAGCATCATCAAGTACTTGTTTACCTTTTTTGAAAGCTTTTTTTGTTGCTCCTAAGAAGATTACTTTCTGGTAAGAAGCATCTATGACAATCAAACCAACTCATTTTCTTGCAATTTGGAAGTAAAAAAGCTTTACTTTCACCCATGCAATGAGGACATGCTTTTTGTCCCGCAGTAGACCAACCAGATAGCATACCATATGCGAAAAAATCGTTTATTGTCCATAAAAGTGAAGCTCTAAGTTGAAAATTTTGCTGTTGGAAACGTCATATTATTCCACCCCAACTTTCCACAATTGTCTCAATTCTTCCACTAATGGTTGTAAATAAACATCCAAATGGCCTTTCGGATTTTTAGGCCCGGGAATAATGAGAGACAAGAAAATAAAATTTTTTTTCATACATAACCAAGGCGGTAAGTTGTATAGTGTGACCATTACGGGCTAACAAGAGTAATTCTTACCAAATTGGGTAAAAGGACTAAATCCATTCGTACACAAGCCAAGTCGCACATTCCGGGTTTCCTCGGCAAATTCAGGATAGATCTGATCAAATCGTTTCCATTCATCCTCGTCACTTGGATAACACATCTTCCTCGGAGTACGCGGGTTTTATTTGTGCCATGTCATTTGTTCGACAATTTTTTTGGTAGAATAAATTCTTTGAAGTCTTGGGGAAAGTGGAAGGTAAATTAATTGGTTTTCTGCTATTGGTTTCTTACACTTTTGACCCCTTCTATTACTCTTGTTGCCTCTTTTCGCTTTCAAAACAACATCTCCATCACTTGTCTGAAATCTATCCCTTCCACATTTTTTGCACTTGTCAAGTAACGCATCATCTTTCCAAAAGAGCATACATCCTTCGGGACATGCATCAATCTTTTGATGCGGTAATTGAAGACCTTTAACTACTTTTTTGATGTTGTAGAAACTTCGAGTCATGACGTTATCTTCGGGGATAACATCCTCAAGCAAAGAAGCAATATCATCAACGACATTAAATGGCATATTATGCTCACACTTCAAGATTACTATCCTAGAGGCGGCTTGTAATAATGACATTCTGCTCCCTTTGTATTAAGGTTGTTCCGCAGCTTTTAACATGTCAAAAAAAGCCTTTGCTTGGGGATTTGGAGGTTGTTCTTCATTTATAGCTCGACGGTCGTCATTATTGAGAACATTGAATTCCAAGGCATCAACAATCATATCTCTATATGGGTTCTCATCAAGTTGTTGGATGTGAGGTTGTTCGTGAATTGGAGAATATACTTCCCCATGAGAAATCCAATTATAATAATTTGGACAAAATCCGTTTGTATAGAGATATTCTTGTACCTTAATGACAGATATGTATTTCATGTTTTTACATTTGTTACAAGGACACGTAAGTTTATTTTCTAACAAGTTATATTCATCTTGTTGCTTAGCAAATTCAATAAACATGGCAACACCCTCTATAAAGCTAGCATTAGGACGTTTCTTCTTAATACCAACCCTTCCATCATAAATCCATGAACGTTCCAATCCCTTCATTCTAATCTAAACAAAAATCCATAAACAAAATAATTTTCAACAACCTCAATCATAAGATAATAACAACTTATCAAAAATCCCCATTTTTTATAAATCATAACCCCGGCCTAAGTTGCCATAATTAAATAACAATTACAAGCATAACAATATTAATAAGACAAACAACATCGTCTTAATGAACATAATACAACTTAATTAACTACAACTTATCAAAAATTCTCAATTTTACACACTAACTTATCAAAAATCCCAAATTTTACACAGTAACTTATAAACCTTAACCCATAATTTAACATAATTAAGTAACAATTACAAGCATAACAACATTAATAAGGCAAACAACATTAATCATATAAACTCTAACCCCCAATTTCATATAAACCCTAACCCCTAATTTTCTAATTAACATCCTAATTGGCTACTATAACTTAATTAACTACAACCTAATAAGCTAAGACAATCCTAATTGGCTACTACATCACTAAATTTACAAAATAAAACAAAAATCAAACTAAAAATTAAAATTAAACTAAAAAGAATACAAACCTTCAATTGAATAAAGGAGAAAAAAAGAGGGAAGTTGCTGGTGGTGGTGGCCGGTGACCGTGGTGGTGGCTGCTGGTGGTCGCCGGAGGTGGTGGTGGTGACGGAAAAGGGTTTGGGTTTGTCGAGTTTTTGTGTTTGTGTTAGAAAAAATTAGACGCGAATAAGGAAGGGAAGGAAGTTTCTGGTCTGATCTTGCGTTTTTTTGGCGACTGAAGAAATTAACTTTGGAGACTGAAGAAATTAACTTTGGCGACTGCAGCTAGGGAGTCGCCGAATTGGCGACTGCAAATATGACATTTGGCGACTGTAACTTCAGTCGCCAATTTTGGCGACTATATTCAGTCGCCAAATGTGTGTTTCAGTCGCCATTTTCTGTCGGTGGGAAAAAAGTTGGGGAAAAATCACAGTCGCTATTTTCGTGACTGATGTCAGTCGCCAAAGTTTTTTTTTTCAGTCTTTGGCGACTACAGATGCCAGTCGCCATTTTCTCTCGCCTGTTTCCGTATTTTTGTAGTGAGGATCCATGGACAATACTTGAGACTTTATTGTATCATAACCTCCATTAAGACCCATCAAGAACTGAATTAATTTGGAAGTGTTCTCTTTTTCAATGATCTTTTTGATCAAAGAACAACTACATTCAAAAATTTTTCCACAAGTGCATAATGGTAATGGATCTAAACCATTTAAAGTTTCCCAAAGATTCTTCATTTTGCCGTAGTAATCAACCAAAGAAGAATTCTCTTGTGAAACACCCTCCAATTCTTTCCTTAGTTGATATACCTCCAAAGCACTAGCCTGACCATATCTTTCTAATAGTTTTGACCATAACTCTTTTGCAAAATTAACATACTTCAAACTCTCCTTAATGGAAGATGATAAAGAATTCAGAATCCACTGCCTCACCATGAAATCACATCTTACCCATTGCTTGTGTTTCTTATCAGTTGAAATAGGCCTGACAGTAGTGTCATCAACAAAAGATTCCTTGTTCTTGGAAGTTAATGCCATGAAAGCATCACGACGCCAACCCGAAATCATGTCTAGTAAAAAGTTTCGTAATAAGAGTCAAGAGTAGCAGTGGGTTGATCATTTTGAGATAAAAACAACGGATCTTCAAAGTATTCATAAGAAGAACTAGTATTTGCAGCAACTTCAGGCATATATATCGAATGATTATTTTGATTAATTATGTGATTGTTTGTTTGTGCGGAAGCGTTTGATGATCGAAAGAAATAAAGCCTCTCTGATACCATGTTAAACATAGAAATCAGAGTATATGTTTGATAGAACAAAATTGCAGAGAATAAGAGACGTATTTGATTCAGAATATAGAAAATATTATCAAAAGGTAACTAATTGATACAAGGTGAGGTGTATATATAGCAAGTAGATTAGCTAATTCATAACAACTCAGCTAATTCATAACAACCTCATAACTAACCTAAATAACTAACTATAACTACTTATACTTCTAATACAAACACCTCTGACACTATAAACACGCAAACGGATCTCATCCCTAACTTTGCCTCAACCCAATTCAATCACCCATAAAGTACCGTATAAACCGAAAAAAATCGAATTCAAATGCAGTAAACATACACCCAGAAAAAATTAAATCAAGAATAACCCGAAAATAACACGGGATTGAGCTTTTCATTGAGACTGTCGCATAAACACTATCGCTGCTTTTAATTCCAGTATTAATCTATGGGGTTTTTTGATTGAAGATGATGAAGAGAGCATGTGTTGCAACGAAATAATTGTTGCTTTAAACGTTTGGATTGATAAAGATGAAGGCTTGTGAATCGTCGCTGGTCAAATGACGCCATTTTCCAGTATTATTTTTGGACTGTCTATTTTTGTTGGTGTAACAAATGGTTGCCAGTTTCAAAGTATGTGTTGATTCCCATGTCTCGTAAACCCTCGCAATCAAACATCATAATTGCTCGAAGTTAAGTCTCGTTAAATACTCGGTCTTGACCTCAGTTTCTACTATCTCATTACTTATTACCTTTACGTTCTCATTACGAAATCGTAAAACGCGTTCAAAATAATTAATTATAGTAAACATCATGATATTAAAGACAATATATATACGTATATATACAATAGTCCCTCCATTTTTTTCATTCAATACATTTGCTTTTTGTACACTATTCATTCAATTTCAATTTGCTCTCAATACGTAAGAAAAAATATATTCATGTGGGGTCTTGTTTAATTCGTCTTTACGAGTACATTGAAAATATATAACTATTATAATTTTTACAAATCCGTATCTAAAGATATTAAGCACGTAAAACGTGCATTAACAAACATGAAAAAGCAAATGTATTGAATGGAAAAAAATGGAGGGAGTATTATTTTACTATATATATGTATATATATAATTTTACGTTAATAATACTAACATAACATTTAATTCAATATTGTTATGAGCTTATAGAAAAAATGCCATAATAATAATATTAATAAAAGTTTTTATTAATGTTATTATTTTTAATTATAAGTTTTATTTTTTTGAAAATTTCCCTTAAATCAATATCCGTCCACCGTCGCTGATGTTTTTGCACCCGTTAAACTCAACTCCTAGTTACGCTGCTGTTAATTTGTATGTAACGTGTTGAGTAAGGGTAAAATCGGTAAGCAACAATGTTTTATGATAAAAGCTAAATTCACCCGTGATTCGGTCATTTTTCCTGCCATATATGGGATTTGGTATCCTTTTACTATAAAAAAATAGAATTTTTTGGCTTTCTATTGGACGTTGAAGTTTATGAGTGAAAAAACATTGGTTTATGTGGGATCCTCCACTATGTTTATATATTTAATATTCTCTCCCTTCCGTTAATTAATTGATCTATTTCCGACACTTGAATTCATGAAATTTTCTTATATTTCGTTCTCTAAAATTAATGTTTTACATAGCTTCGAAAAGATATACATAATACATTGCTCATAAATCATAAAAATATATTTATAGATCTCATATTAATTTTATGTCATATAAATTAAAAATTCTTTTTTCACTTGCATTCCATACGTTTGTTTAATATATATGAGTGTATTTTAATAAAATATATGAAATCCAAATGAACGGAGAAAACATTATTATTTTACTCCGTATAGTACAGTTGACACGGGTCAATAAAAAATAATTGTAATCAGTTTTGTATGTTCTTATTGTCAATATTTTTAATTAGTTTCTTAGGACATGTTACAACTCGGCTAAGTTTCATCAATTCACTTTAGTGTCGTATCAATTAATACTCCCTCCTATTCAACATAATCTTCCTTATTTCATTTTTCGTCTATTCACAATATCTTCCCTATTTCCTTATTTAGTAAAGTTTTTATACATATTTTAATCACCCCACCACAATACCCACCATACTCATACTTTATACTTATTTTAATCACCTTACTCACCCCAATTACCCCACAATACATACTCTCTCTCCAATTAGCCAACCACACACCAATACTTTCCCATATAATAATCCCCTCCTTATTCTTTGTGCCTTCCCCAAATAGGGAAGGTTATGTTGAATAGGAGGGAGTATATTGATAATCGTGCATATTTTTTACACGGGCATAAAATTAGTTATGCATGAAGGAAAATAGAATGTTTGGTAGTAGGATAGCCCTTTGTTTCAATCATTTCTTTATCTCTTACCTTCTTCGTCAGAATATTTTAATAAAAAGTAAACAAATAATTTCAACGGAGGTTTTATACGTTAATTTTTTTAAGGAAACAAACAAAGTACGTATTTTATAAGGTAATAAAACTAGTCTGATCTTCTAAGGCAACAACAACTTATCTCATCCTTTCTAATAATTTTGGTAAATTGAAGATACTGACTTTCAAACCACCGCGAAAAAGTTATCCAACAAAAGCCATAAAATCAACAATTTTGTTGACTTTACAAAAGTAATATTTAATTATTGTTATAAATATAGAAATAAGAATAAATATATTAGGTTAATTTATTACTTACCTTATTTATGTAAGATGTCTTTTGTATCCTCAGCCTTATAAATAGAGAGGCTATGTAACATTGTTCATTATTCAATTAGAAATATATTATCTCTCTCATTATTTTACAACACGTTATCAGCACGAGACTCAACCTATTGAGCGGAATATGGATATTACTAATAAAAAGGTGATAGCAAATGGCGAAGATATATGTCTTGTGGACAGTGCAACAACACATACAATTCTCCGCGATAAACGATTTTTCTCTCATTTAACATTAGCAACGGCTAATGTTAATACTATATCAGGAACATCAAACATAATTGAGGGGTATGGAAAAGCATTGCTTATGTTACCAAATGGTACAAAAATCAATATTCATGAGGCTTTATTCTCTAAAAAGTCGGAACGAAATTTATTGAGTTTCAAAGATATCCGTCTTAATGGATATCATCTTGAGACAACAACCGAGGCCAACATAGAGTACCTATGTATTAAAAAAGTTATCTCGGGAAACAAAAGCATATTAGAGAAACTCCCTGGCTTACCCTCAGGGCTATACCATACTACTTTAAGAGAAACTTATCTTGTTGAGAAACATTGAAAACTCTTAATACCAATATTTTTAAAAATTGGCATGACCGATTAGGTCATCCTGGAATAATAATGATGCGTCGAATTGTAGAAAATTCACATGGACATCCTTTAAAGAGTTTGAAAATCTTATCCATTGATGATTATCCATGTGATGCTTGTTATCAAGGAAAATTAATAATCAAACCATCTTTAACAAAAGTTGGTGTTGAATCTCCTAATTTCCTTCAACGAATTCAAGGGGATATATGTGGACCTATTCACCCCAACAGTGGTTCATTTCGCTATTTTATGGTCCTAATTGATGCTTCAACTAGGTGGTCTCATGTTTGCCTACTTTTAACTCGTACGGTTGCATTTGCAAGGCTCCTTGCACAAATTATTAGACTACGAGCTCAATTCCCAGATTTTAATATCAAATCTATTCGTATTGACAACGCTGGTGAATTTACATCTAGAACATTATATGAATATTGCACGTCAATCGGTATTGATGTTGAACACCCAGTTGCCCACGTACACACTCAGAATGGCATGGCAGAAATTATTTTATAAAACAACTGCAATTGATAGCCCGACCATTAATTTTAAGGTCGAATTTACCATTCTCAACATGGGGCCATGCAATATTACATGCAACATCACTTGTACGTATAAGACCAACCAACTATCAACAATAATCCCCTGTACAACTTGTATTTGGGCATCAACCAAATATATCTCATCTTAGAACTTTTGGTTGTGCAGTATATGTGCCAATTGCCCCACCACAGAGAGCTAAAATGGGTCCTCAACGTAGACTCGGCATATATGTTGGATATGACTCTCCATCAATCATCAGATATTTAGAGCCCCTAACAGGAGATGTTTTTAAATCAAGATTTGATGATTGTAAATTCGTCGAGTCACATTTCCCGTCGTTAGGGGGAGAAAAATTAAAGTCTGGGGAACATCGCGAAATTTCATGGAATACACCAACATTAGCCCATTTTGATCCTCGTACAGAATAATGTGAGCTTGAAGTTCAAAAGATCATACATTTGCAAAATATTGCAAATAGAATACCCGATGCATTTACTGATACGAGAAGGGTGACAAAATCGCATATACATGCTGCAAATGCTCCGGCAAAAGTGCGTATCCCAGAAAATTATCATCATAATACAAATGACTCCAAGCCACGTCTAAAGCGTGGTCGACCTCTTGGTGCGAAGGATTCAGTTCCACGAAAAAAGAAAGAAGGAGTCATCATTTCAGGAAAAGATGATCCCTCTGAAAATTTAATTGAACAATCAATTACAAATGAACAAAGTGCACCTCAAGAGGAACATGTACCTCAAAACAATGAAATATCTATAAATTATTCTGGTACAAAACAAAACTGGGATAGAAATAAGATTATCCCCGATAATAAGTTTGCTTTTAAAATTGCTCTAGATGCCATAGAGCATATTGATGATCCTGAACCACAATCCGTTGAAGAATGTCAAAATAGAATTGATTGGCCAAAGTGGGAGGAAGCAATCCAAGCAGAGTTCAACTCATTAACAAAGAGAGAAGTTTTTGGTCCAATTGTTGAAACTCCTAAAAGTATAAAACCCGTCGGATACAAATGGATATTTGTACGAAAACGCAACGAAAAGAATGAAATTGTGAGATATAAAGCTCGATTAGTTGCTCAAGGTTTTTCACAAAGACCGGGAATTGATTATGAAGAAACTTATTCCCCGGTAATGGATGCAATAACATTTCGTTTTTTGATTGGTTTGGCAACTTCAGAAAGGCTTAATATGCGTCTTATGGATGTAGTCACAGCCTATCTTTATGGATCACTTGATAGTGACATTTATATGAAAATCCCTGAAGGATTCCGTATACCTGAAGAAACAAGTCTAATGAACGAAATATTTATTCTATTAAACTCCAAAGAGCTCTATATGGACTGAAGCAATCTGGAAGAATGTGGTACAAACGTCTTAACGAGTACGTACTAAAGGAAGGATATACCAATAATGCTTTTTGTCCATGTGTCTTCATTAAGAAATCCAACTCAGGATTTGCTATAATTGCGGTATACGTTGATGATCTAAATCTGATTGGAACAATTGAAAAACTCAAAGAAACCGCGGTTTATCTAAAAAGGGAATTTGAAATGAAAGATCTTGGTGAGATAAAGTTTTGCCTTGGATTACAAATAGAACACACCCTAAATGAGATATTTGTCCACCAATCCGCATATATGCAAAAAATCCTAAAATGTTTTTACATGGACAAAGCACATCCTTTAAGCTCACCAATGGTTGTGAGATCACTCGATGTAAATAAAGATCCTTTTCGTCCTAAAGAAAACGGTGAAGAAATTCTTGGTCCATAAGTACCATATTTAAGTGCAATTGGTGCCCTCATGTATCTCGCTAATTGTACAAGACCTGACATTGCTTTTTCAGTCAATCTATTAACAAGATACAGCTCTGCTCCAACTAAAAGACATTGGAATGGGGTGAAGCACATTTTCCGATATCTCAGTGGCACTATTGATTTAGGCTTACTTTACCCTTATAGTCCTAAATCAAAACTAGTTGGTTATGGAGATGTAGGTTATCTATCTGACCCTCACAAGGGAAGATCACAAACTGGGTATTTATTCACTTATGGAGATACGGCTATATCTTGGCGGTCAGTAAAGCGAACAATCACGACCACATCTACAAATCATTCCGAGTTATTGGCAATACATGAAGCAAGTCGCGAATGTCTTTGGATAAGGTCAATGATACACCATATTCAGGATTCATGTGGACTTCATACAGTTAAGGACTCACCAACGGTATTATATGAAGACAATGTCGCATGCATAGCACAACTTAAGGAAGGCTTTATCAAGGGAGATCGAACGAAACACATTAGTCCGAAATTCTTCTTCACACATGATCTGCAAAAACAAGGTGAAATAGACATCCAACAAGTACGCTCAAGCGATAATCTAGCAGATCTCTTCACCAAAGCATTACCTACTTCAACATTTAAGAAATTGTTTTTTAAGATTGGAATGCGTCGGTTCAAGGACTTATAAGCGACGATCCTTAGCCTACCAATGTTTTTTAAGGGGAGCATCATTATTGGATATTCCAAGCTGTACTCTTTTTCCTTCGTCAAGGTTTTGTCCCAAGGGTTTTCCTTGTCAAAGTTTTAATGAGGCAGCACAAAATATGTCCAACAATACTTTGATGTTCTTACCCTCTCCACTATTTGGATAAGTGCTTCGATACTAGTCATCAGGGGAAGTGTTATAAATATAGAAATAAGAATAAATATATTAGGTTAATTTATTACTTACCTTATTTATGTAAGATGTCTTTTGCATCCATAGCCTTATAATTAGAGAGGCCTTATAATTAGAGAGGCTATGTAACATTGTTCATTATTCAATTAAAAATATATTATCTCTCTTATTACTTTACAACAATTATCACTTGATTAAAGAACTGAGTATCCAATTTTACATCCTTCGTAGTACTTGAAATTTCCCTGCCAAGTACAACTGAAACAAAGTAATTATATCCTTAATTAGAGCTTAGCATATAGTTAAAAAAAGATGATGTTTAAGAAAGGAATGGAAAACAAGTGACGGAGGAATTCCGTAATTGAATTCCTTTAAAAAATGAGCAACTAAATTTCCATGGGCCGAAGCTTCTTTTCAAATCAAATACTAATAAGTTAGTCCAATTCGTTACTTGATTCGTTTTGCCAGCATATATGAAAGAAACTAATTGTGTCTTCATTAGTAGTCTTCATTAGTAGTCTTCAATTCGCACCATTTGACAATGCAAGAGTTAGTCTTCCTTGACACCTTTCCACATTTGGAAAATTTAAGGATTTCAAAACAAATAACACATGGACATTTCCATACGTTATTAAGTCTTACCTCATTTTGTTTTGTCTTATGGGTATATCCGTATATAGATTATTCTACAGTAAAATAATGTTAAAATATAGGAGAGTTTTCGGATATCAGATATATAGTTGAGATGATGTGAACGATCAATATCATAATGGCCCGTGATATGGTACTACAAATGTTGTCAGATAGTCGGCTACAATCAATCAGGTCAGATGAAATTGATTTACGTCAAAACTTTAAAAGATCTGAAAATTCTCTTGTAAAAGGGTGCATAATCAAACAACCATATAACAGAGGATGTGTAGAAGTCGAACAAATTAAGTTTAGAGATTCTTGTTTAAATGATGATTTATTTTATTTGATTTTTATTGATTTGTATTCGATCGAATTTGGCATATGTTGTAGATGTCCTATGCTTTTTTATTAAAGAAATGATTTTTTTGCTAAAAAAGGTAATGTCAAAATATAATTAGGAAATTTTTTAAACTATTACATAATAGGAGAAAACAAATATACATATATACCATACTACTACTATTTTATATTTTGTTTGTTTTTGAGCATATATGTATTTTTTCCGAGCTTATTACCTCAAACATCATGTGTTTATGAGCATATACGTGTATTTTTTCGAGCTTATTGAAGTTTATAAGATAGACTTTAATTTTTTTTCACGTCAAAACTAAAGTTTAACTAAGCTTATAGGTAATATTTTAGAGTTTTATTGCAGTTTTTTAAGCTTAATGTTTATGTGAATGAACTCAGAAACTTTATAGTAAAAGTCATAATTTTTAAAATAAAACTCAAAAACTTTATTATAATGCTCATAAACGATTCCACTGGTATAGTACATCGGATATATAATCAACTTATCGGCCTATTACTAAAATATTTTTCAAAATACTACATATTATACTTTTTTTAATCAAAGTAATACATACATTATTACAACTCTTCCCAAATTGTTGCCTAATAAGCTTTAATCAACTTATTGACCTATTACTAAATATTTTTCAAAATACGACATATTATACTTTTTTAATCAAAGTAATACATACATTATTACAACTCTTCCCAAATTGCTGCCTAATAAGCTTAACTAGGTCATAATTGAGGTGAAATCATCAAAAAAAATCAAAATTAATGTGGTCTACCCATTTTGCCCATCTTCAAACAACCACTTACCACCATCTTCTACACCTTTGGTAGTACTACGAAAAATTAGCATCCAGTCATCCACCACCACCAGTGGCGAATCTAAGATTTATATAATAAGTGTTATAAAAATTGAAGGATATTCTACATGGTACCCCTCAATTTTTCGATTTTCGACATGATACCCATACACTTTTTAAAACATACATGGTACCCTAATTGTTGTCATTATCACTAAGTATATCCTTAAACTTTATTTTCCGATATTAAACTTAGTTTTAGGCATTAAATGATTATTTGGACGCGTAAACAAGTTTTTTATTTATCATCCCAAGGCCTAAAGACTCTATTAGAATCAATATCCATCTTGAACGTGATAATTTCGCAAGGGATAAATAACTTTTCCGTCAAATATGTTTAGCCAATATATATCTATAAATATTAGGATCGAGATGGATATTGAGTCTAATGGAGTACTTATGTCATGTGTTAATAAATGACAAGTTTGTTTGCACGTTAAAGTCATCACTTAATACTTAAAATGAGTATAATTGACTGAAAATAAAGTTTAAAGGTACACTTAGTGAAAATGACAAAAACTAAGGGTACTATGTAAGTTTTAAAAAGTGTAGGAATACGATGTAAAAAGTCAGAAAATTGGGGGATAACAGGTAAAATATACGGATATTTCAATATGCAAAATTAAAAGCAACAATTGTAGTTAAAGGGACTTGAACCCACGTTGTCAAAAAATTGGGAATACCATGTAAAATATAGGGATATATATGCAAAAATTGTAGTTAAGGGGACTGTAAAACCCCTCGTCGCAGCGGAAACATAAAACATACAACATGCCAAAATTTACGCGGAATTTAAACTTTAACATAAGAAATAAAACTACTAGCTCATAAAAGAAATATAAGAAGATTTTTGTATTTTAACAAGCTGACCTCCTCTCTCAATAAAAGCCCAAGTAAGACCATATTCTAGACTTTACATTGAAAATATGGAAAAAATGATAAAAAAAAATGGGAACATTCCGGCACTTGCATAATGATTAATGATGATTCATTGATTTCAAAATTGCAAAATCAATGACTATAGATATTTTTCCCAAACTTGTTTAGTGATTGGAGAATCATTATTCACAATTTATTAGGGATAATTATTAATGACTTTTGAATTTTCAAACATGTGAAAACATTTCTCACAATGTTTATAGAAATATATGATCAATTTTCATTACTCCTTTAAGCTTTCATTCCGGTCATTAATTTATCTTTACTTTTGACATGGCATTAAGTAAAGGGTATGAGACCATTTGAGGGTAATGTTAGTAGACACTCGAAAATGAATAACCGGGATGAAGGGACTCGAGGGAGTATATGTTTAGTGAACTAATCATTCTTATAATGGAGACTTTGAGTTAAAATTTAAATATTTTATCTTAGATGTGTGACTTTTTGTGTGTTTTTTTTTTTTTGATGAAGAGAAGCGGGGCTAGCCCGAATAAAAGACGTAAACACGTAGACCTAAGAAAGACAAACAAACAGAGCAAAAAGAAACAAAGCATGAAGAAAAAACTACACTACGCTAGAGTAGTAACTACCCGTGGCTAAGCCACTCCTCGAAGGTCATTCCGCTTAAGCTCCCCAAGTCGCGGTGGAATATTCCGATGATCAAACACCCTCAAATCTTGTGCTTGTTCTACTCCCGCATTCGCCAACCAATCCGCACAAAAAATTGCCTCACGGTAAACATGTGTTATTATTACTCGCCAATCTGTGTCTTGTATGAAGCTTCGACATATTTGAATTAAATGTGAATTTGCTGTTGGCAACACTTCATTATCTTTCATGAAACCTTCCACCACTTTCGAATCCGTTTGTATAATAACACGTGAACACCCCCTCTCCATAGCAATCATAAGTGCCCTTCGTACCGCCATTAATTCCGCTCTCGTGACCGTTGCAATGCCAATCTTTTCCGCGAATACGAACACAAGTTCCCCCGATGCATCACGACAAATACCACCTGCTCCTGACAAGCCCGGGTTGCCCTTCGATGCTCCATCTATGTTGATAGTCACCTAATTCCACGGTGGAGCGGTCCATCTTACCATAACCTCTCGTTGGCGATTCATAGTTCCTGTGCTAATCAAACCGAGCGTATCTATCGCCTTGATCACCTCGCCTATTCGCTGAATTAGTATCCCATATTTATTGTTCGGGATAACTTCGCTCCTATCAAAAACCCGACAATTGCGCCATCTCCATAACCACCACACTATTACCGCGAAAGTCGATGACCAATCCTTCCTCTCAATTTCCTGTGACGGGGAAATATTTAGAATTACCCACTCCTGGATATTCATTCTTGATCGAAATAACTCCGTTCCAGCCAGCGGGAACTGTTGCCAAACGTGTGCGGCTTTTGGACAGTCCCGAAGTAAGTGCAAAGTTGTCTCCTCCACACCCGCACAAATTTGACAACATGGGTCATCAGTGAACCCTCTTCGCACTCTATTCACATTCGTCATAACCCGATCATGAATTAAGAGCCATAGAAAAAGTCTAATACGTTGTGGTGCCCATGTTTTCCATGGGAGTTTCCACATGGTATTCGATTCCTCCATTGTCGTTCCTCGAACTAGTCGAACCGCTGACTTGACCGAAAAATATCCTGTCGGAGTTTCTGCCCAATAAAATTGATCGACATTTTCTTCCCCCGGCATAACTTCATAAGATGCTATCGTTTGTAGTAATGATGCGGGTATGAAGTCCGCAAACACTTCCCATTTCCATCCCATAGCTTCGTCCCACATTTCCTCCACCGATGCGATACTTATACTTTCGGGAATCGTTTGTGTAACGTGAAGTTCTAGGGGAGTATTAAGATCCCACTTATGCTTCCAAAAATGGGTATCATGTCCATTGCCGGCCAATGTCGGAACCCACACCCTTCTTAATCACGTCCACGGCCTCTACTATCCCTTTCCAAACATTGGAGCTCACTTGCTTACTCTTAAACATGTCCAAATCGCAACGACCCTTACAATATTTTTGCCTCAAAACTCGAGCCCATAAAGCATTGGGCTCCTTAAGTATACACCAACCAAGTTTAGCCATGAAGGCTGTGGTAACTTGTCGCATAGATCTTAACCCAAGTCCTCCATGATTCTTTTTATTGGTTACCATATCCCATGAGACTAAGTCCCCGCTTCTCTTGGTCACCACCCCAAAGAAAACGCCTCGTTTTCTTATCTAATTCATCACAAATAGACCGTGGTACCTTCGCCGTTTGCAACGCATAGGAAGGAATCGTACTTAGAGTTGATTGGGCTAGAGTCACTCTTCCCGCCATTGAGAGGCCTTTCGCTTTCCACCCCGATAGCCTTCGGTCCACTTTCTGAACAATGAAATCAAAATTTTCTTTTGTCACCCGTCCATTAAGCGTTGGAATACCCAGGTACACGCCTAAATTGTCGGTTTTTTCTATTCCCAGTTCAGTGGAGATGTCTTCTATTTCACCCTGCTCCATATGTGGCGAGAAATAGACTTTGGATTTCGCTCGACTAACCTTTAAGCCCGATGCACCGCAGAAATTGCGAAGGCATTTGTTAATTGATTTTGCTTGTTCAATAGTCGCTTCTCCAAACAGAATGATGTCGTCTGCGAAGAATAGATGTGATAAAATAGGGCCTTCTTTGCTCACTGATAAACCTCTCCAATCCCCTACTTCGCACTCTTTGACCATCATTTGACTCAATTTCTCCATACTCATGGTAAAGAAGTATGGAGATAAAGGATCCCCTTGCCTAATGCCTCGAGTCGGAGCGAAAAACTCGGTTTTTTCTCCATTCCACAACACATTCAAAGTTAAAGATTGTATTAGCTTCATAATTACCCGGACCATTTTAAACGGTAATCCCATGTCTAGAAGAGTATGGTTTATAAATGGCCATTCTAATTTGTCATACGCTTTCTCAAGGTCTAATTTCAGGGCCATGAATTTATTTTTCCCTTTTTTTGACCTTATGGTATGAAGAGCTTCTTGTACAATGATTATGTTATTCGCAATTTGTCTTTTCGGCACGAAACTGGTTTGAACCGGGTTAATCAAAATGGGTAGAATAGGTTTGAGTCTATTCACAATCATTTTTGTGATGAGTTTATATACTACATTGCACAAACCAATTGGTCGAAACTGACTTACCAAATGCGGGTGCTCTGTTTTCGGGATGAGCGAAATAAACGCCTCGCTTAGCCCTGTTGGTAACTCTTCCGCATTCAGCACTCCCAGGACTAATTTAGTTACGCTTGGCGCAATGACCCCCATTGAGATTGATAAAATAACGCCTGGTACCCATCCGGTCCCGGGGCTTTAAAAGGCGACATCTGATTCAGCGCACCCAGGACATCTGTGCTACTGAAATCCCGCGCAAGGTTCATTTGTTCGCTTGTTGACATAGGTGGAAATAAACCTATTGTTAAATTGGAAAAATCAAGCTCCTGGTTGTTTGCTCCTCCAAAAAGATTTTTGAAGTATGATATCACCATCTCTTTCACCGCTGAATGCTCCCAAACCCATTGCCCCTCGCTATTCTGAAGTGCTTTAATTTTATTACGATTTCGACGTATGATAGTGCTCAGGTGAAAAAATTAAGTATTGCAATCGCCGTCACAAATCGCCTCCATACGCGACTTTTGAAACCATAACATTTCTTCCTCTTTTAGCACCTTATCCAGTTCCGTCTTCAATTTGTGCTCGTATTTTAAGAGATAATTGAACGAATTATGAGTGAGTTTTCGCTGTACTCCCAGGAGCCTTCTTTCCAAGCTACGTTTTTTCGAAAAGATGTTCCCAAATATGGTACGGTTCCAATCTTGTAGCGACGTGGTGAACTCATTGATGAAAGGTAAAAAGGGAGCATCATTATCCCAATTATTTTCAACAAACGCAGAGAATTTATCGTGGGAAAGCCACGCTGCTTGAAACCGGAATGGTCTCAAAACACCAGGAATTGGAGCAAAACCATTAGTACTAACCAGAATTGGACAATGATCGGACTGGTTCTGAACGAGATGGCGCAACGTACCCTCTTCGTGCAGTGTTCTCCATGCCGTATTACAAATAGCTCGATCAATACGGGCCCATTGCCGCGTCCTCACTGAGTTCCCTCTAGCCCAAGTATATTGTGGTCCAGAGAAGTCCAAATCATTAAATCGGTTACATCGCCTTCTCATTGTGTCACTATCTTCGTTTCTCTAAGACGTGAATCGGGTCTCATTAAAGTCTCCCATGGCAAGCCATGGTTTATTGTGACATCTTGCGAACTATTCTAATTCTGACCATAAATCCTCCCTTTTAGACACATCTGGGCTCGCGTACAGAGCTGTAAAGTACCACGGAATCTCGCCCACACGCGTAATCTCCACAGTTATATGTTGAGAATGATGAATTAAGGGGGTAACAGTGACCTCTTCACTACGCCAGAAAAGCCAAATCCTTCCACCTCGACTCGTGTCTTACCACTGAAACCAATTCGGTCACAAACACGTTGAGCAGTCTCACCACTAATTCGTGGTTCCACCAACGCAAGCACCTGGGGGTCTATTTACACGAATTAACTCCTTGAGCATGGTTATAAATTCTGGCCTCCCTGCCCCCTGAACATTCCATGTCATCAGGCTCAACGCAGGTCGACTATTAAGTTGATTCGGGAATCTATCCATTAAACACTTTGGTTGTATGTTTACGGAGGACAAGTAAGCCTCAGACAACTTATAAAGAATTCGCATCACCTGAGGTGCGACTTTGACTTCCAGCAAAAAATCCGGTGAGATTGTTCGTGGAGGTAGAAACGATTCTATCTCCAGCGATATGGTATGGACTAGCGGGATGGCTGTCGCCATATCCGGCTCCTCCATTGGTGATATCAAGCAAGGGAATTGGGATGGGGGTATTGTGGATTGTCGTGTTATCGGGATTCGGAGAGATGAGAAACGAGGGATCATGATTTTTAGCTGTGAGAGATATATTAGTTTTACTTGATTTCTTATAAGAATCTTTGGCTATCTTACACGATAAAGACGCCGTCTTAAATCCCGTTTTTTTGAGAAGTATACTCGGAGTAGGGTTCGAATATTTGGCCCGTGCGTTAGTACGTGGAATAAGAGTCGGAGTCGAATAAGGATACTTTGCTTGAGAATGGAATAAGTTCTGATTTGGTGTTAGCATTTGAATTGGACTCTCCTTATTTAAGGGAAGATTTTCAATGGGATTATATTCCTCATGAGGATAATTGACTGCCTTTGGAAAATTTTCAAAACTCTGAGATCCACTAACTTTGCTATTATCGGGTGCACAAAGATTTTGTTCCAAAATCCTATCTTTTTCCAAATCATTTCGTATCCTTTCCATATTCAAAAATTTATCCTCCTCCAAATTTATGGAAATATTCTTAGTCGTAATATTATCCAAAGATTGCGATCGTCTCTTGGGTCCACTGCGTCTTGGCGAACCCCTACCTACTACGTCTCCATGTCCCTTGTTATGGTCCGCAAGCTGGGTAGCCAAGGGGTCTTGTTCGTTGCCACCGTTACCATTGTACTCATCATCCATGTTAAGGGATTCAAAATGAGACCATGTTGGTCTTATTGATTTTTGTTGCCCTCGAGTACTTGTTTGATGATTGGCCCATAATGCATCCGTTTTCTCTTTCTCCATATCCAGTCTAGTTTGTTTCCTTCTATTCGGCTTCTTGACGTGCATCCACGCTCCAAACCTTTCGTTCTCAGCTAGTATCTTGTGAACCACATCATGTTTAGCCCCTACCCCCTCCGGTCCTTCGTGTTCCCTTTGCTCCTCTTCTCTTTGACCAAAAACAGGGCATCTATCTTCAGTGTGTCCCAGCCGGCCACACTTGTAGCAAATTTGGCGGAGACCCTCGTATTGAATGATCCAAATTTTCCCATTTAGCCGAAATTTAGATAAGAGCGGTTTAGTGAGATCGACTTCAACACTCAATCGGATAAACTGCCCCCTTTCAGCAGAGGCCGTTGGTCGATCAATACGAATTACCTTCCCAACTTTACTGCCAATTTTCCTAAGTATTTCTTCATGGTAGTATTCTACTGACAATCGGGGAATCCGTATCCAAGTCGTCAGAAATTGCTTTGGCTCATCAGAACCAATAAAATTAGGTACCCATTAACGAATCGTCAAATAATGATCCCCAATCATCCAGGGCCCCTCCTTTAGCACAAACTCATAATCACTTTGATTCGTAAATCGTACAACATAGTACGAGCATCCCACCTCAGTAAACATAAGGTGTCCTTTAATATATATAGACCATTTCTTCTTAAGTTGTCTTACTAATGAGTAATGACCAATGTTCTTATCGAACATTTTGATAATCAACGAATTCCGCCAATTAGTACGATAAGCAATTTTTCCTGCCTTGTTAGTAATATGGTTGGGCAAAAGGGATCATTACCTATTAAAGGGTCCTCGACATCATCGTCTGAAGCATCTTCATAGGCTACGTTATCTACTACCGAGAATTCCTGCCCATAATTAACTACATATGGGGGTTCTTGGCCCCTATTCAAGGTGTCTCTAGGTATGACATTCGTTGTGGATTGATAAGCGCATCGTCTTGGGGTAGACTTTCGGGAACGTACGACATATCCGCATCACCAGAGAGGTCTTGAGTTGCGGCATTATCTTCATTATTCATTTTGCATTTTTTTGTTGACCTCGAGGACTGTATGTCCTCATTTAGGTCAATTTCATTCATTCTGTTGAAGCAAGGAATTTCAGATGATTTTTTTTCAGAGGATTTTAGAGAGAGATTTTAGCGTTTGTAAAGATGTGTTTATATAAGAAAATGTGTTTATAAAGTCTCTCTTTAAACTATATATAAATAGTCGTCTCTTTAATCGTAATTAAAAATTCGGTCATTTATTTTTCAACCCCCTACATAATATCTTCAAAATCCGTCAATGTAAGTATCACAAATTCTCATTTAAAATAAATGTATTCGTCTTAATTTTAAGACGAGACAGATAATATACAACTTATATATAAGACAAAGAATGTTTAAATATTAGCAAAAGAGTTTAAGGTCCTGTTCTTTATGGCTTATTTTCAGCTCGCTTCAGTTCAGCTCAGCTCTGTTCAGTTCAGTTCAGCTCCATTCAGTTCAACTTCATATAATTGAGTTCAGTTCACCTTAGTTTTATTAAGTTCAACCCATATTATTATTATTATTATTATTATTATTTTGCAGAAAAGCAAGGATCTTTTTATAAATCATATGAAGGAATTTACAAGACCCTATACAAAACTACAAGGAAGCCAGAGTAGCCCCCTACGAATAAAAAACCCAATAGGGAAAAAAATTAGACAGATCGTTTATAACCTATCTAAGCCAGAAAAACATTAAAACTCAATGTGAAAAAACTGGCACTAGCCACTGCAGTGTACAACAGCTAGCAGAGAAGCGCTAGTACAGACTAGTTCTAACAGAGGCTTCTTGAAAAGCACATGCACTATGCATCATTCTAAGATTAACAAGACCAACAACGGACAAAGAAAGTTGGTTTGCAGTAAGATGGTGATTCTTGAAGACACGCTTATTTCTCTCTTGCCACAAAGAGTATATAGCACTGACCAAGATACACCGTCGTCTTTTCTTGATCCAACTCCTCCCTCGATTATGTTCTCGAAACCACTGCAATATATCCTGAAGATTGACAGAGTGCAGGCTGAAGCCATAGTGAGCTTGAAGCTGTCCCAGAACCTGTTCTGCATAACTACATTCAAAGAAAAGGTGAGAATGCGTTTCAGCTGCAATATTACATAAGGTACATCGATTAGCCATCTGCATTCCCCTTTGGCAAATCCTATCAACAGTAGGCAAGCCACCCTGAGTAGCCAAGTGGGCAATAAACCTATGCTTAGGAAGAGCCTCAAGAGCATGAATGGTCCTGTGCCATAAAACAAGAGCTCTTTTAGTTCGAAATACATCATAGAAAGTTGAATTGTCATAGGTAAGCATATTAGAAATGCACAAGTGAGCATCATGGACCCCCATTTCCTCTACAAGATCAGTCCTCACGGCCAGGGCATTTCTCCAGAACCAAGAGGCAGTAGAGTAGGGTTAGGCTGACCAGTAATTCTGACCCTGAAGGATATAGGCATTAATCCATTTTACCCAAATAGACTGAGGCTGATGTTCAAGCTTCCAAAGCCATTTTACAGCTTGCGCTTTGTTCCAACTCAGAATCTCCTTTATGTCAATGCCTCCCTCCTCACAAGGCCTACAAAGAGAGGACCAACTTTGATAAACAAGCCTCCTACCTTCATTATCAATGCCCCACAGGAAATTCCTATAAAGCTTAACAATACTTTTAATCACTCCCTTTGGCAACAAAACACAAGCTCCCCAGAAATTACTCATACCAAAAATAGCAGAGTTAATAAGTTGGACTTTGCCAGCATAAGTTAACTTATGCTTAGACCAATTACTTATCCTACACTTGATATTATCCAACAGAGGAGAGAACATAGTATGAGTCAACCGAGAAGTAAATAAGGGCAGACCAAGGTATTTAAAAGGAAACTCCCCTTCCGCAAACCCAGTCTGCTCCAAAATTTGACGCTTGACAGAGGCCTCGACACCTCAAAAGTAGATGGAAGTCTTCATAGGATTAGCAACCAATCCTGAGTAACTAGCAAAATCAGTAAGACAACTAGCCACAGCAAGCACAGAAGGAACGTCCCCCCTAACAAAGACAAGTAAATCATCAGCAAAAACCAAGTGAGTCAGATGCAACTGGACACACTTAGGGTGATAAGAGAATCCATCATAAGTAGGAAGAAGACGAAGTTGTCTTGAGAGCACCTCCATACAGAGGACAAACAAGTAAGGGGATAAAGCATCACCTTGACGAAGACCTCTTTTCCCCTTGAAGAACCCTTCAACAGACCCATTTATATTAAGAGAATACCAGAGAGACGCAACACAAGCCATGATCCAGTTAACAAAACCCACAGACAGCCCATACAGAAGAAGACAACTATGCAAAAAATCCCAACTCACTGAGTCAAAAGGCTTTTTTATATCAACTTTAACAATGCATCTAGGAGTAAGGTACTTCCGATTATAATTGTGAGCAAGCTCGTGAGCAAGGAAGGAGTTATCAAAGATATCTCTCCCCTTCACAAAAGCGGCATGTTCCATCCCAATCACATCACTCATACAATCTCTTAACCTATTAGCTAAGATCTTAGTGACTGTTTTGTAAAAAACAGTGCAACAGGAAATTGGTCTAAAATCAGTGACACTTTGGGGAATAGGGATTTTAGGAATGAGAGTAATTAGAGTGCAATTAGCAGCCTTTGGCATCTTCGTCTTTTGGAAGAATTCACGGGCTGCATTACAAAAGTCATTACCAACAATCTCCCAAGAACTTTCAAAGAACCCCGAACCATAGCCATCAATTCCAGGGCTGCTATTAGGATTGATAGAAAACAAAGCTTCCTTTATCTTAGTATCCAAAACTGCAGACAGAAGACTAGGAGTAGCAGAACTGTCAAAAAATTGAGTAGCAAATAAATGTCCAGGGATAGGGGAAACAGGATCAGCAGCCCCCAATAAGTGGCTGTAGTAGCCAATAAAAGCACATGCAACCTCCTGTAAACCAGTGCAATGCTTACCTGCCATGTCCATAATAGAGCCAATGGAGCTGCCAGCTTTCCTCTCAGCTATTCTAGTGTAAAAATAGTTTGAGTTAGCATCATCAAGCAAGAGATTATGCAATTTAGCCTTCTGAGCTAGATAAGCAGCTTCAAGCTGCTTCAGACGAATGTAATCCTACTTCAAATTATGTTGATGAGCAAGAAGAATAGAGTTAGTAGGATCCAAAACCAAATGATTCTGACAGTGGGTCAAACTGGCCTTAGAGTCAGCAACTTGAGTTCGGATATTCTTAAAAGTTGAACTGTGCAGATCACGATCGAAAGCTAGGTTTTAATCTTCGAAGTTTGGAGAACAGAGAACTTATCTTATCACCATTTGCATAGCTTTGCCAACCAGCTATAACATTATTAACATAATCAGGAGAGTAAGCCCAGCAGTTAAGAAACTTGAAGGGTTTATTCCTTTTAAGAGGAGTAAAATGCATATTCAAAAGAGTAGGAGAATGGTCAGAGATACCTGCAGTAGGAAACCAGGCAGAGGAAGAAAACTAATGCAACCAACGGTTGTTGACCAGAATTCTATCTAACTTAGCCCACTTTAAAGCTTGATATTGATGATTAGACCAAGTAAAGTAACATCCAGTAGCAGAGTGATCTACAAGATGACAATTAGTTAAGCAATCCCCAAATTCCTGCATTACAGAATTAGGGTAGGTAGCACCACCAATCCTTTCAGAAGAAGAGAGGACCACATTAAAGTCACCCATACAAACCCAAGGACCATTGGTAAGACTAGCAATGACACCAAGATCCTTCCAAAGGTCCCTTCTAACACTAGCATTATTAAAAGCATAAAAAAACGTACTAAGGACTTTGATTTTATTAGCCAAGCAAGTAATAGCACAATGAATAAGCTGAGAGCTGACACCTAAAACCTCAGCATCAACAGTTCTAGGATTCCATATAACCCAAATAAGGCCATTATAATGAGACGTATAGTTATGATGAAAAACAAACCGAGGAGAAAAAGCACCAAAGACTTTAGAAGCAGTATGAGCCTTGACATGAGTTTCCAACATCCCACAACAGTCCACCTTATGAGACAACAAGAGGTCCAACACTTCATGTTGCTTAAGAGGGTCATTTAACCCTCTTATATTCCAATAAGAGATTATCATTAGAGGTTGGCTCCATCCGGATCCAACACTTCATCCACCACAGCATCCTGATCAGCCAAACGACCTTCAAAAGCTTGAAATCTATTACTTAGGTTAGCCATAACAGGCTCCTTCTGTTGGGACTTGCTCTTCAACTTACATCTCCCAGCCAATTGTGATGATGAGGGAGTAGTGAAAGCAGTCTCCATAGTAGGAGCAGGCTCCACTGGAACAGGCACTGCTACTGGGACAGTATCATCCACAGTAGGTGCAGAATCCACAACAGGCGCAGAATCCACAGCAGGGGGATCTGCCATCTTCATAGCAGCTTCTTTTTGTTTAGGCTTATAGACCTTCTGCTGGCCTGCTCTACATTTGTCATTAGTGTGCCCAATTCTCTTGCACGAATGACAAAAATAAGGCAGCCTCTCATATTCCACTAGCTGCTCAATTAATCCACGGTAAGGAGTTTTAAACTGAACAGATTTGGGTAGCTCTTGAGATAGATCAACTTCAATGAGGATACGCGCAAATGACAACCTGCTTTTCCGTGTAGTGTATTCATCTGCACAGATTGGTTTCCCCACTAAGCTAGCCACTTTGCTTAAGCCTTTATCCGACCAAAAACAATGATCCAACCTGGGAAACTTGACCCAAACCGGAACAGTAGACACAACATTTAATTCTTCAATGTTATTAGGATTCCAGTGCTTAAGAAGCAGCGGAAATCCTTGCATATTCCATGAGTTATTGATAATAGTTTCACAATCTGCAGCATTAGCAAATCGGAAATAAAACCATCCTTTCGAAAAATATAAAACTTCCGGCAGGGCGACATGATTCCATGATTTAGAAATCATAGAGACCATATGATCCAGGGTGGTTTGCCTTCCCATAACCGTCCCAACCAAGGTTGTGTCAGACCAGTAGTTGACCTCAGCGGCTATATCAGCCTCTTCAATTTCAGGAATCTCATCAATTATAGGTTTAACAAACGACAAGGTCATCCCCCGATTAGAGATATTAGAAAGCTTCTCACCAGATTTTGGTTTAGGAATTGGCTTCTTAACTGCTGGATCAGAGGAGGAAGCTCCGGCGGAAAGCCCTTTGAAGAGACCGGCAAAGGTAGGCTTCTCTGGTGGCACCACAATTGGAACCTCCTCAGGAACTTCAGTAGCAATAGGATCGTCCTCAGAAGGCAAAGTTTCAACATCAGAATCATTAAATTGATCGCAATCCGGCAACGAAGAGCGGCCACGGCCCCGGCCTCTCCTGCCCCTGGCCATGGCGATTAGAAGGAATGAACCACTCCTACGCGATTGATTTTCAGAGGATATTTTTTAGTCAGAGAAAGAAGAGAGATAAGAGGTTTATTATTATTATTATTATTATTATTAGTGAAACATGGGAGAGTAGAGAAAAAGGTACTTGAGAAGTAAAATTTGATAACATTTAAATAGTAATACTTGTTAACACATTCGAAAATTATCATAATCTTGAAAATATAGATATCATTAACACAAAAGACATCATCTATATGACTATATTGCTACGTTAATTATTGTCTTCCATATCATCTGATCTTAATGTGCTTCGTTATCGTGGTCATTATGGAAATCAGTAACACGCCCTATTTTTCCGAACTTTGTCCATGAGTTTCTTTCGTTCTTTATTATCCATGTTCGAATCGGTTTTTCCTTGAGTATTTTGATATTGTATAACTGGCATACCAAGTTTATGCATCCGAATGAAATTATTAATAACTTATTTTATTCTTATTATTATCACTAAATTTTTTTAATCAAACAAAACTTTTATTATTATTATTATTATTATTATTATTATTATTATTATTATTATTATTATTATTATTACTCTTATTATTATTATTGTTATTATTATTATTATTATTATTTATTATCTTTTTTATTTATAAAACACCTGAGGAACTTTAATTGTGATGAAATCAAATTTTAAGTTGTTACTATTATTATTATTATTATTAATATTATTATTTAGTTAGTTAGTTAATTCAATTTAAACTTCGTTCACTTCAATTAATTTCAGCTTCATTCAGTTCAGTTCAGTTCAGCTCGATTAAATTTAGTTCAGTTCAACTCGATTTAGTTTAATTCAGCTTTATTCAAGTCAGTTCAGTTCTAAAAAGACAGAAAGAAGATGACCTAACTTATTTATACAAATGGTATTTTATTTTAGCGGTTTTATCCCAAATACATAAGCCTAGATGGTATATAACATATGATACATATTTAAGCAACATGCTTGTAGATGGAATGTTATTAAGTGTAATGAATATCCAATTAGCCATTAGTGTGTAGGATTAATGTCCCAATTGTGTGCATTTGAACGCAAAGTAAAGAAAATTCAGTGGCAAGTCCGTGTAAGTTGCATGGAAATTGGAAAGAATTTGTATTACACGTTTGTGAGAAAAGAGCATTTTATCTTTTATAAATTCCACAATATCATACATTTGGTTCCCTTCACTACTAGTATATATATACCTATAAATTGCAACTCGATCTAAGCTATTTCACGTACGTACAAGACATACAACAAATCAAATATCAAATTCTTACTTTACTCATTCATCTATAAGCTAATAGTCAATCGATTTCGATCAATAATTATCTTTGTTTTAAACCTCCTCAACAAAAGAAGTAAAATAGATAATTATCTATTGAAACGGAGGTACTAATTAACAAATACAACAAAATCATCAATATGACCATCTATAACCCATCTCTCAATTCATCTACAAAATGTTCCATGCATATCAATATGGAAGCAATTGCTTATTGTAGAATGGCCAACAGGAGGTAGTTCAATTGATTCTTGTATTCTAATGTTTTATTGTTAGTAAAATTATCGTGTTAAAAATTATAACAATTCTTTTGGAGAAGGGGATTCCGTCTTTCATATAACGTCTCATTTTCTGTGTCGTATTTTTCAAAATTTGATGCATTACTAAACAAAAACGTAATTTTAAAAGTAACGTGTCAAAATGAGTAAAAAGGAGATCGAGATGGGACACCACTGAAATGGAGTATCCTTTTTATGACTTAGACTAGACTTAGCTAAATTTCAGAATAAAAGAAGTTTTAATTTAAAACGGTGATAATATTTTTCAAACAAATAAATAAAAATGTGATTAAAATTCACCACATGGCTCAAAATCTTGGCCTTTTTTTGTAAGCAATCCTCATCGCGATTTTGTCATTTATCCACCTTTGGGCCTTTTGTGTATTTAAGTGTTCTTTTCATATATATTTTGGATTTCTTGAATACACAAATTTATGTATCACGGAATTTGTGGATGTTAAATCTATACGTCACATTTTTGTAGGGGGTTTGTGAATCAAGGGTATCTTTTTTTGTTTTCAACAAGTGTTTGCTTAAAATGGAGTATCCGTTTTAAATATTAAAATCGGTAAAATATTATTACATGATGGTAATAATATCGATGTTAAATGAGAATTTATGTTTTCTTTTTTTTTCATTTTTCTAAACAATAAATCCCCTAATTTTTGACATTTAACGGGTATTGTGTAAATGATAAAGTCCCATATATATACGATATTATGAAATACTTAGGCACCGTTTGATAAACACAGACAGAACCTTAGTAAACCATGGTCTTTTAACCATGACGACAGACTCTAATTAATTTGACCATTTGTTATTCACAAAATAATGAGCAGATCTATATAAACAAATTGATTTGTTGGAAATCTTCTAATGTTGACTTGGTAGTGATATATACGAAATTAGATTACTTTCATTATTGATGTTATTTTCATGTCTGCAGTTTTCCTCGACTCCACAGCCGTAAATTGTTACTCCATAACAACTGTTGCAAGGGTATGTAATTATTTATTTATCTTTTATATTTACGGTAAATTTTGTATGAGACGATTTCATATGTGAGATGATCTCTCGAATATGTGTTATATTTATTGTAAAATGTAATTTAATTAGATGTACTTATTTATTTGTTTAATTTTTATATCTATTGTAAGGAGTAACATAATTAGTGATAAATAAATAATTGAGACGGAAAAAGTAATTTTGATTTTAGAAATACAGTATACACTAATAAGTTGATCATGCGTTAATCAAATATTTAATGTGTACGTAAATATTAGCAGCAGTGGTTATTTCATCGACAAATGTTCCTCGCAACACTCACATGGAAAATTTACGCGATAATTACCTCTTTCCGCAGGTATCTTTTTTTGCTTCTTTAGTTTCATTGTTCCCTCTTTTACCTACTTTTTTCTTTTCTACTAGTTGAGTACGTAAGAGTACTTTTCTATGTTTTCTTTCAAGGTTTCCATTTAATTCTACGTCTCTACACACTTGTTTTTTCTTTCTTTGTTATCTTTATCCTCATACAATACGCTCTCCGCTCAATTACTCTCCTTCGGTTTTAACACAAAGGCCAAGAAAAAATAGGGTAATTACTAAATAATAAGCGAACTAAATTGTGTGTAAATGATCAAAGTATCCATTAAATTCATTTCTTAAAATAAAAAGGATAATAATTGAGCGAGACGCTCCAAAATAAAATAAATAACAACTGAACATAAACAAAAATCTTGCCCACTTGTCGTTACTATTCTTATTTTTGTATGAATACCGTATGTTTCACTTTTCCAGTTCAACAGTGGTCAATCAAGTTTTTCGTTTTAGTTCTCGACCAATGTCAGACAATGAGTAATTCAATTAAAATCAAGTTCTTATTTCAAGTCAATCCGTATAAATTAGACATTAGAGAATAGAGAGTACATATTTTTTTCGTAAGAAGATCCACTAGTATTAGTTACGTGATGATACTGACGGAAATTTAGGGTATAAAATTAAAATGGTGACACACTTAATTTAGAGAAGTAATGACGTGCATGGTTTACGTACTTGTATAGATATGCATGAGAGAGATGGAGCACGTGAAGAAGTATCCTCATGCAAAATTGATTAGATTGGGAATAGGAGATACCACCCAACCTATTCCACCATTTATATCTTATGCTATGGCTGAGGTATGCTTTTTACTAACTTCTTCTCCAAATACTATACACACCCACCATTTATTATTATAAAACTTCATTTTTTGGTCATATTATTACCAAAATAAACGTAATATACAGTACTACATGTGAAACCTAATTATATAAGATTATCACAAATATTGTTTTCACACGCAAATCAAAGTTGTTTATTAGTATCTCTCTTTCAAAATAATTTATTTATGTCTAATTTATATTGCGAGTGAAAATAAATAAAGTAAACTACATAAATTATTAATTAAGATTTGGCGATATCACATATAAACAATGTGATCGAGAGCATCACATACGATAATTCAAGTCTATATTACCGATATTTAGAGTGTATTTTAGACTTGCATGCATTTAATCATTTACACTTAAATGCAGTTATCCATGATTATTGTAAGACCTAATTATAAGTGTTGACTCCAATAGTAATGAGTTTATGTTTTGGATATGAAGCTAGGATTCGATTTTCATTGACTTAAATTATAACCCTGCTGGAAGATAATCTGTAAATACTACTTTAAACCCTCCAAAAAGGTCAATAATCTATCTGACCGTAGGCCTTGTTCTTTTCGGTTGAAACGAGCTGAATTAAATTAATTGGAGTAAAGCTTAAATGAAATAAATTGAGTGCAACTGAGGTAAAATGAATTTAGTTGAATTAAAAGTTAATTTTGTAAATGAGATTAATTGAACATAATTGATTGAACGTAAATATATCTTAACGGAATACAATTAAGCAAAATTAAAAGGAGTTGAAATTAAGCCAAAAAAAACATGACCTAATAGATATGATCTGAATTGAACCGCGTTGTGTCGTATCCTTTCAAGTCGTAGTCGTAATTCGTTAAGATGTTTGTTTCAGCGTGCAAGGGCTTTATCCACCATTGAAGGTTACACTGGTTACGGAGCTGAGCAAGGAAATATGGTACTTTTCACTCACACACACGCACGTACTCCTAAAGTTTGGAATTTTATTTCAAAGTAAATATTTTATTGATGCAAGTCTCATTCAACATGAATAATCTAAACAATACATAACAACTTTGGTCAATTGAAAATTAAAGATGGACAATATTAGGACCGTTGATAAAATTTGAAACTTCTACGTATTCTCTTTTACATTGGTATTTGATATAACCATCCACAAGAGAATTTCAACTTTACTAAAATTTCAACTTTTCGGTCACACCTCGATTGATTTACCTTGTCTACGTGGTTTGTAGGCTATTACATATACCTCAGAGTTTATCCCGTACACGCCAAAAATAGCGGATGTGGATTCTCTTGTCACTAAAATAAATAATTATAGTACCAAAAAAACTAAAATAAATAATTATAAAATATATTGTATGGAGGCAGGAATACACTAATATACCATACGTATTTTTCGTGCCACTAAACTTATTACTTTGACTTACTCGAAGAAAAAAATAACAATAGAATAATACTTCGTATTGAAAATAAAGTTAGGTCGACATATAAAACAAAGATTATTCAAACTATTAAGTCTATTGACTTTTTAGAAAACAAGTACTCGATTTAGGAAAAATTCAAAGGGTTAAACATTTAAATGATGTTAGCAAGATGTGTTTGAAATGAACGTATTTTCAACATAAAATCTACTTTCTTCGTTAATTTATGTCTTTGAGTTCTAAATATGTAATTAAATTTGCTAAGAATACTTCCGAATGAGTATACTTTCGCAATCCTCGTGTCAATAATTTATTTACCTATTAATTTATTTCCCGTGAGAAATATTCTAATATAGCAAAAAAATACACGCTTTTAAATATTATAGAAAAGTTATTACCTATTTGTTTTTTTCCCGTGAGAAATATTTTAATATAGAAAAACACACGATTTTAAATATTATAGAAAAATCATGATTAGTCACTTACTAATAAGATTATAAAGGGGGAATAGCATAAGATTTGTATTATTGAGTTTTGTGGTGTCTTACATTGAGATGTGACGATCTATTTATAATAGATCGTCAAACCCTAGATAAATCCTAGGCCCATTATCCTAATACCCTCCCGCAATCGTAAAGGCAGTACATTGGACGAACTTTACGATTGTAGAAAAAAATACAAAAGAAAAACATAATCAATAACAAAAAGAAAAATATCTTCATCTTCTTCTTCGCTCCTCATAAAAACTTCTCATCTTCACAAGGTGGTAAGGGGTGCGTATTGGACTCGCCAGACAATTTTCGTTGCGTATAGGACTCGCCAAACAATTTTCAGTGCGTAACTCGCCAGTTTTTTTTCATGCGTAACTCGCCAGTTTTTTCGGTGCGTAACTCGCCAGTTTTTTCGGTGCGTAACTCGCCAGTTTTTTTTCCGGTGCGTAACTCGCCAGTAAATTTAATACCACCTTAATCAAAATCAAAGATTTTAAATCAAGAAAATTCAAAGAAGAAGAGATGTCAATTTATTTGAAGACCGTCACACATATTGATAACTTCATCATGCACATGTACATGATGAATTAAGAGAAATAGTACGCAGTAGTTTATTTTTGATTTTTTTTTTCTTTTTTTTTTGTTTGCAAAAGTTATCGAATCCCGCCGGTGGGTGTTTTTCTACATTATCGACCCACCGGCAGGGCAGCGGAGTTTTGTAATTTAGGCCTCAAGAGCGTGAGGCTCTGATACCATGATAAGATTATAAATGGAGAATAGCATAAGATTTGTATTATTGAGTTTTGTGGTGTCTTACATTGAGATGTGACGATCTATTTATAATAGATCGTCAAACCCTAGATAAACCCTAATGATGGATAATGGGGTAGACCCAATATCTACCCGTAATTTGTACGTAGTGATTAGATTTGCAGGGAGCTTATTTGTGACAAATTATAGAAGGTTTTATAGGGTGGAGTTATTTTTAATTTGGTGTTTATTTATTTTTTCCAAAATATATTATCTAAGCTAGAACAAAATACATATGTTGAACATTGCAGGAATTGAGGAAGAGCATTGCTGAGACATTTTACAAAAATGCAGAAATTACGAGTGATGAGATATTTGTGTCTGATGGGGCACAATGTGACATATCCCGTTTGCAGGTATTACATGTTTCAAATAACACTCTTTTGTTAAAGGCACTTCGATAGTCTTTTTATAATTTAAAAACAATTATTTTATCCAATCAATAAAATGATAGTCTTCCGATTTTAATTTGTGAGAATTAATATATTGAGGCTAACTAAACTTTTTTTGTATTTCAATATTCTAATACAGATGTTGTTTGGATCAAAAATATCTATCGCTGTACAAGATCCCACCTTTCCGGTAATTAAAGAATCTATAGATTTAAGTTATATTGCATGCTTACCGTTTATTTCAGCATTTGTTTTGTATGTTTATGACTTTATGAGTTAATGTTTGTTACACAATACACAGGCATATGTGGATTCAAGTGTAATAGTAGGGCAAGCTGGGAAATATGAAGAAAGGACGGGAAAGTACAAAAACATTGTGTATATGAATTGTGGACGTGAGAATAACTTCTTTCCAGATTTATCTAACACTCCAAGAACAGATGTAATTTTCTTCTGTTCTCCCAATAATCCCACCGGTTATGCGGCATCTCGACCACAACTTCAACAACTTGTCAACTTTGCAAGGAGTAACGGCTCCATCATTGTATATGATTCTGCTTATGCTAATTATATCACCGATCAAAGCCCTACTTCTATCTTTCAAATTCCTGGTGCTAAAGAGGTAACTGTAGGCCAAAAAACTCTACTACATTCTTCCATTTCCACCTTGAGTGTTCCACATTGATAACATATATATATATATATAATGTATGCATGCAGGTTGCGATTGAAGTATCTTCATTCTCGAAACTGGCAGGATTTACAGGGGTACGCTTAGGATGGACAGTGGTTCCAAAGCAACTCACCTATTCAAATGGATTCCCAATTATTCATGACTATAATCGCATTATATGCACCTCTTTTAATGGTGCCTCTAACATTGCCCAAGCTGGTGGACTTGCCTGCCTTTCACCTTTGGGTTTCAAGGTTTTTTTCAATTCTATTCTACACCCTCGTACCTACCACCAATACAAAAATCACCATTTTTTTTGATAACTCTTTACCACTTTTGAAATTAAATAAGTGGTCACTTTTTACCAAAAAAAATAGTCACATTATGCAAAAGAAAAACACGGAAGGAGACCGTCTCACAGGAGAAGTACGGTTCGTATATAAATTAATTGTCCTGATGATTCATACTCATGGTATTTATTGTTAATGTACAGGCGTTACGCTCCACAATAAACTACTACATGGACAATGCCAAAATACTAAAAGAGACATTTGCATCACTTGGACTAAAAGTGTATGGTGGAAACAATGCGCCATACTTGTGGGTTCATTTTCCAGGCTCTAATTCATGGGATATTTTCAACGACATTCTTGACAAAACACACATATTAACTGTACCGGGTCGAGGATTTGGGTATAAAGGCGAAGAATTTGTTCGCGTTAGTGCCTTTGGCCAAAGAGAATCCATTCTTGAAGCATCTTTCAGGTTTAAGAACCATTTTCATGACGTGTGTCAACCATGTCTACTCCGCCGATGAACAAAATATCATGATTTACGTAATCTTTTAACCCCGGAAAATAATGATCATATGATGGTTACTCTTGCTTACCCTTGCCCCATGTCAAGGGAATATAAGTTTTATCTCAATTGCAATTGAAATATGACTATTATAAGGGAAATCAATTGCACTTGTAGAATTTATGTTAAGTAATTTACCCATTTATAAATGTATTTTTTTAAAGCATCGATATTGTACTTTTGTTAACTTGTAATAAGTCACTTGATCTTATTGTAAAGTATACTACATTCTTTTCGTGGTGCCAATTTAGCTTGGGTTCAACAAAACCATATATCTGCCATGGGTTTGAAAATGTATCGTATATACGCTTGTTAAAATCACATATACTAGTCTTTGAACCCGTGCACTGCACGGGTGGTAACGAAAAGTATTTATTAAAAACAAAAACTTACATATTTTTTGGATTTAGTAAAGTATTAAATTAGAAAATCACACTTTGTTTACTCATGCACTTTCCGTAAGTGTATGTTGCTTAATTTTATTCGAAATACTCTGTTTTTTCTCGGGTTTTTAACTTATATGAGGCGGAATCAAAAGAGTAGATGTAAATTATTGTACATTTCATTATCTGTTTATTTACGCAATATACAGTTAGTTTTACTTCATTGTAGTTTTTTTTCCACATTACCCCTCTTGTTTGTCCCCCTCTTGTTTGTTCTCTCTCAATTTTCTACATTTGCTTTCATTTACTGTTTTATCCACCTTTATCTCGACGTCTAGTAGAAACATATACTATGATGGTTTGCCTCTAGACTCACCAGACTTTCCACCGTAGTGGTGATGTTCACACCTTAACACCTTAATCAACACGACATCCTTCTCATCCCTATCGCAGCAACACCTCACAACAACCCTTCATCCCTCCCCCTTCTGCCCCGCCACATGCGTAACCCTAGCCCTTTGTAACCAACCTTATGCAACTCCCCACCCATCATTACACAAACGTTGCGACCCCTCCTCTATCACGACCTTCGACAATTAAAACTACTCATCATTCATTTGCCTTACGGTGGCAAATACTATTTTTTTTATTTCTTTTCTTTTATTTATTAAGCCATACTAACACTTCTTCGTCAATATTGCAACTCATTTTGTCATGCTTTAGTAAATGTTAAGCTAAGTAGTTCCAATGAGAAGTTTAGTAAGGAAAGTAATCGTAAAAACAATACCGTTTTAGGGGAATCGAACGATGTTCTTTTTAAAACGCCCATCTTCAATCAAACGAACCAAACTAGCAATTAAATTTCTCAACCATGCATTATCTCACCATCGATTATCACGGCCATTAGCATCCATTATTCCTTCACCCCACCCTTACCCTTTTGACTATTACCTCAATTTCGATCCTCTACCCTAAAATAACCCAACCAACGCTCAATAAATCAAGTTCTTTTAACTTTAATATGTATTCATATTTTCTTTAAATCACGATGTTGAGGAATCAAGTTCCAATGCACATTTCTACATACGATTGAAATTTTCAAAACTTAATTTTCGAGTTTTTTTCAAGGTTATTTAAATATTATCCTTGAACCACTGCTAAATTTTAAGCCAGCTAATTTCAAATTTTGACATCGCTACTCCCATCTGCTTTAAAATAACCACACGAATACCCTATGTCCTTATACATCCATAAATTTTTAAGCATCATCACAAATAGTAACATTAAAAACTTGTTTCAAGATCAAAACAGTCTGATCATAATCTGTGTGCAGAATAGTACCACTATGTTGCTGATTCTCTTTTTTTAACTTTATCATTGATTTTAGTAAATATTTGGGTTTTATTCAAATTTTTGAGCCTTTTAAATATCAGTATGTTGTAAGAAAATGTCAAAAATTTTAAGCTCTAGGATTATGGTGGGGGCTATTAGTATGAATAATTCAAGTATCTTTAATGCGATTTTCATGCACTACTACAAAAATAGGCTTAGAGAACTGTTGTAATTAGCTTTAGAGAACACCTTAGAGGCGTTCTCCAACTCAGTGTTCTCTAAAGCTTAGAGAACGGTTATAAGAGGCGTTTTGTATTCTCAATTATAGAGAACGGTTGAAATGAGCTTTAGACAACACCTGATAAGAGTTCTCTTTTCCTAGGAAAAGAGAACGGTTGGGTAAGCCAACAGTTCTCTATTCGTCTTATTGTTTTTTAAAAAAAATTTATCTTATATACGTATTTTACAAAAGGGGAAATACTGAAAATTCAAACAAAGACATAAAACATGAGAAAGTAGTCGCTCTTATTACTTTAAAAGGGGCATACACCGTACCATTAGTCACCATCCAAAACACCAAGCATTCTTAAATACGCTCTATACAAGCTTCTAATTTACAAATGACAAATTACACAACCTAAGATACCTAGAATAACATAACCTAAGATACCCTAGAATAACATTTATAGCTGCTGTTCTTGGGATTTTTAGTTGCAGGTTGATTTGTCAGTCTGCAAGTGTTGAACCTTCTTGTTGTTGGTCTGTTTGCTGCTGCTGGTCTGTTGCACGATAATGCAAGCACCAAATCAAGCCATAACATCCTTTTGAAAAGCCTAAATCAGCAAGCATACCATCGTCATTCGTAAAAGAAAAGGGATCATCATGATAACTCTCCATTTGCATCCAAAGGTGTTGATAGGTTATTAAACCCATGTCATGAATACCACTAATAACCAAAACGACATACAAAGACGTTAAATTCACCAAAACGACATCTGCTCATCAAAACGGTTACAAGAACTGTAAATCCTAATACTGAATATTTTATCTCCAAGCTTCACTAGAGAAGCTAGAGTTATTCCATAATTCAAATTCAAGTACTGTAAATCTATAGTGCCTTACTTGTATTTCTCCCTATATGAACAATTATTACATGATTATAAAGAATATAAACATGTACCTCGGGTTAATGCATCAGACTGTTCAGACTGACAGGAGTCAGAGACTAATTTAGTCACTTTAGATGCTTCTTTCATCAGTGTTATCTTCTCCTGAAAGCATTGCAGAAAAGTTCAGCAAAGAGTAAATATTTCATCACCAGTGATACTATTTTGCCTCAACTTTGTCAAAGAGCTTACTGAGTTAACGCAGCAAAAAACGTCACATAGCAGACCCGCTGTTCAGACGAAGGATATACACAAGCTGAAATTATCGTAACAAAAATACACAAGTGAGTAACGATTTAGAACAAGTCAGTTCAACGCATTACTAGCTTCCAGGCCTACAACTGTAGTGAATCACTTAGCCTTAGATAAACACAAGTGTGAGCAGAAGCAATGTGACGACAAGCAAAAACAAATACATATATATAGAATGCGTACTTGGCGTTACTGTAGCGTCTGGCAGACCGCACTTATTGATGATCCAATGTGGTTAACATCGTATAGTTAACCATGTTTCCAAGTAATTCTCTATGCCAAACTTATGTTACTTTTATTGTTACCAAAAGCCTGCAAACATAGAAATTTGATACGCAGCTGTACCATGAGTATATGGGCAAACCGCAAACAGAATCATCCTCACGAATCTTTGTTTGAAGTTGACAGTGCATATATAATTGGTAAATGCAGGCCTCCACAAATTTCAACCGGGGTAAGGCCAATAGGGATAAAAAAGCCATAGGAATGATCCCTAGGTAGCTCAGCCTACTGCTCTTAAGAACAACCATATAATTTTATTTCGTTTATAACAGCATATCCTATATTATCCTTTACTAACTGCATTAATGTTGCTGCTTCAACACCAACTGTCTGAGCTATGGACTTGGGAATAATGCATAGAGATATTTTTAGTATCAAGTCAAAGTAAGTACTCACAACCAAACAATTTCACATCAAAGTACAGATCTTTTTAAAGAGAAAGGAGAAAGCTTGAGAATTGATTTCGTAGAAACACAACTTATGGGTACGAAGAACATATGATCATTGACCATCAAGCCAACGAGGTCCTCATAAACGGATTAGTAGTACCTTGAATGGTAGTTGAATATCCTTCAAAACGAATAAGCTCTCCGATAAAATACACATTAACGAATAACATGAAACACTATACTTATGGTTGATGGCTTTATTTTAGCAAATTCTATGATTATCTTTGTTTGTTCTCATTGCAACAAATGAAACTATATCACAATACATTAACACTCTATCCAGCAATTGTGTTGACACAAGAATTAAAAATATTATAGAAATTGCACATATTAGCATTAGATTAATCCAACTAAGAAATTGTACATTTATAATTGATTCATACCCTAATAGAAAGACTAAAATTACATAAAAAAAATCTAAAAAAAGAGTATATTATTCATCATATATACGAAATACTGAAAAGAGTAGATGAAATACCTATACAATTGCTAATAGATTAGGCAAAGGATCACATTTAGCTGCCCCTAATTCTATTGCAAGTCTGTGCTTGAATTCCAGCTTCTCCCGTGAACTAGAACTGGGCCTGTAAATTCCCTAGATAAATAACCTACCACCAAATCAGAGAAAAATGTGAAAGAAAAAAATCAAACAGTTCAGTAAAATTAACCATATAAATGAATGGAAACACTTTCATTTGGTATGTACTCGTAAACAAGAATTTGTAGGTTATTTTCTTCGCAGTAACCCATAAGTGCCACAATGTTCCGATGCTAAATAAATGACAGATATAGCACCTGATTGACAATTACTAGTCAAGTAAATCAAAGCAAAAAACAAACTGCATAGCTGCCAATAATAGAGTCCTGCTTGCAAGTTGCTATTTACCTCGTACGGCCCATAGGAGAGACTCCTTAGATGCAGAAGGTGACTGAATATTAATAATTACAACTCTCGGTATATAAACCAGGGCACAAGAAAAGTTGGAATCGAAGAATTTGAAAGGGCGTTCTCTAATGCTGTCGTAGGTTTCATATAAAATAAAAACTTCCAACATATTTACATAATGTCCTGTCAAGTGAAGTCAGCCGTTTAAACTTTTACAAACGGAGACAAAACTACGAGAGTGAATGCCTCTCACCAAAGTAGAACCTTGGGATAAGATGGTAATCACTACTCTGAAACATTCTGCCAGGGTCGAACAAAAAGATAGAGTTCCTTTAAGGCATCTTAACCAATGTACACAAGGCGTCAACATAAAGCAGCGAAACGAGTTCGTCTATTAGACAATAGTTTCAAAATAGAAGATGAGTGCAGACATTAATGCCTAGTTCAATACTCCAACCTATATTGTAAAGGTTTTTAGAAAGTCTACAATTAAGATACAATGCACCAAAAGTTTCTTTATCCTCTAGAAAGTATCCACCATACCCACTGCTAATAAAAACCAAGTTGCATTAAAAAGGAATTTTCCCATAGAGGTTGAATGAACTACATTTGAAAATTAAAAATACGAGTACCTGCAGTTCCGATGTAACAGATTATTTTCTTGGCAGTAACCCATGAGTGCCACAATGTTCCGATGCTGAATAGATGACAGATATCGTACCTGATTGACAATTACTAGTCAATCGATATGCCCTCCACAATATTTGTCCCTATACAATAGATGTAACAGGTTTGAAAGAACAAGACAATCCCAAATTATACCTATTTCCATCGACTTTCCTTGTTAATGGTAAAATCCCCAATTTTTTAGGGTTTATTGAAGTAAAACCCTCAACTAGGAAAACCAACCTGAAATTTTCAAAGAAACATGTAAATTTCTCGATTTATAACCGTAATTCTGATTCATACATACCTTAATGGATCGACCGGTGAAGGATGAAGATTAATCGCAGCGATGAAGCATGGTGGCCGCCTTGCTAGCTCGAGATTTAGGATGGAGTATAGAACTAATACGGTTGTGGTTGATACGGAGAATACTTACTTTTTATCTATAATATTCTTGTTTGGGATTAATAATTGTTACTATTAATTTATTTTATTTAATTATGATTAGAGAACAGTCAATTGAATATACGTTTTCTATTTGTTTATAAAACGCTCTAAAATGTAACGGTTTTCTATTCTAAAAGTATAGAAAACACCTAAGTGGGATAAGCGTTTTTTTCCCCAATAGAGAACACTCATTTAACTTGACCGTTCTCTATTAAGTGTTACCTAATGTGATATTTGTAGTAGTGATGGATACATATTGTAAATTTAACCTTTGTGGTCTAATTTGATTAATGTGAATAATTTGCCTATAATACACGATTTCAAATTTTGTATTCTTTAAATTTGCCCATAATACATAATACATAATTTCAAAATTTTAAGCATTAATCAAATTTGGTATTCTTTAAATTTGCCTAAAACGTAATTATGGAAAAATTTATAACGTAAGTGGATTGAGATTCCGTTTACAATCATATCATATATTCCGTTGACAATCATATATAGTTGGAATTAAAAAGTAATTGTATAAAAGATTGACGAAATATTTTCCATAAATTTTTATTACGTTTTAATTCCGTCAAACTTGAATTGCACAAACTTTTTGTTACGTTTTAATTCCATAATCTTTTATTACGTTTTAATTCCATAATCTTTTCCGTCAATATTGAATTGGTCAAACTTTTTATTTTTGTTAACTTCTATAACAAATGATGGCAAATAATATATAACAATAAGACACGATTGGAAAGTTACCTAATTTGTAGCATTAATGAAATGAGATTTTCTAATTAATCACTTTTTTAAAATTTGAAATATATTATTTGTCAGTGAGATATGATATTTCGGTCAAACTTTTCCATAATTTTTCATTTTACATTATTCACGTAATAATTTTATAATCAATTTCGGTCAAACTTTTTATTTTGTTAACTTTTAAAAACACTATTCCGTATTAATGCTCCAAATAGTTCGCGCAAATATCTCGCATTAATACACTTGAGATTCTTAAATATACTATTATATATATCTAGCAAATGACACGTGGCGTTTGAATAAAGTGTGACACGTGGCAATTGAATAGGGTGTGACACATGGCGACGTTTGGAGAGGTTGGTATTTGCTTTAATATAATATATGATATATGATGTTAATGTATATTCGGTATGAATTAACGGTATATTCAGGTTTTTCGTATATCTAGACAGATACTTCATCTCTGGTGGACATGGTTCACAAAAGTGTTCTTGTACCTTACTTGGTTGCTTATACAGTTACTGATCTTGTATGGTATGTCTGTGGTGCGTGTTTCTTTTCTTTATGTCTGTTCCCGCGGTGATCCATTTGACGATGTTGTTGGCAAATGGTGAATAATAAGACTTTTCGGGTGTTAGCTTGGATGCTGGTTGTTAGCTTTTGTTTGGGAGTCACGATGACATAGAGCTGTACGTATAATAGTACATGTAGTAGTTGTCAAAATAAAGTTGTATTTACTTTCAGTTTCACCTTTCCACTGTATTAATAAAGTATTTCAATGTTCATTCATCATTAATTTGATACACTTACCTCGAGCAACCAAAATGATACGCCCCCCTTAACCACCGAGGAAGGTCTTGTTAAGGCTCCTTGGTAAATTTGGGTGTTAGAAAGTAGTATTAGAGCGACGATTGTGGAACCTTAAACCAATAAACCTATTGAAATTCAAAACGGCCAGAATAATCAAAGGAATATTTTGTGAATAATTACACATAATTACTGTAATTAAGGTGAAATAATATGTCATTAATCAGTTTTAATGACAATTATTTCTCCTTTATTCTCCCTGTAACAGCTCTTTTGAGCTATTATAAATAGTGGGTGTATTGTGAGTATACCAACACAGCAATTTACAGTAACAAACAATCACATAAAAGTCATCATTGTTAGAGACCTTTTGGAACTTGGGGTGTGAACTATTGCCGAGACTCTAGTAGTCGTCGGAACCGGGTCTCGAGGATAGAAAGTCGGCACGTCGATCTTCCGTACCTATTCCGCTTACAAGGTACACATATTCTTACAGTGGTATCAGAGCCAATCGTGTTACGGCTTCTGTCCCGACGCTAAATAACATGATTAATAATAAAAATTCATTTTTTTTTTCATGTTATTCGTATGCTCCTGGTAATTATATGTAAACTAATGACTCATATGTTTTTTCATTTATAATGTTTACATATCTCAATCTTATATTGTATATCATATTACAAAAAGTCTGTTCTTTTTATTCATATGACAATAACTTACAGCCTTATGAATTATTTTATATTGTTCATATGTTATATATACAAAGTGACAGATCCATTTTTCCCTACTGTTATAAAAAAAAATTTCCTTACCCGTACTCCGTCGTCTTCCGTCTTCATATACCCCATTCGTGTAGCCTCGTCCTACCGTTTAATGTCGAATACAAGAGCGTGTGTGTCACGCGCCCACGCCGCCTTGACGCGTTGAGCGCGTGAGTCGGCTCAACCGTCTTCTCCGACGCCGATCTAATTGATGGTATCATTTTTTTTTTCGATTGACTAGTAGCACGGCTCATATGTATATAGTTTCTGTGTGAACTAAAATATACTAATCGTAATTGGAAGATAAAGATGGGTTCTTTATTAATGGCGGTAGATATTGTGTACAGAAATAAGAAGGAAGAAGTATTTTTGTTTATTTTTTTCCTTTTCTCTCTGTACTAAGTGAAAATGGAAGAGGGGTAATGGAGTTGACGGATGGGGGAGATGAAGTTAATGGGCATGATGGCTATTATTAATGTTACTGAAAAGTTTTTTTTTATTTTTAAATAAAGGACAAATAGCATGACAGACTGGCAGTAGTAAACGTATGGATATACTCCGTATGTAAAATTGTTTTGTACAATGGGTTTTACCAGTTTGCTTATTATGAATATGTACTTCCTTTTTTTTTACTGATAAAAGTAGAGTTGACGTCCTTTATCAGTAGTTTTTTTTTTGTACTACATAAAAGTACGTTTTTTTTGTGTTTATATTTACACAGATTAGTTTTGTGTATATGTCTATACTACGAATATGTTTCGCTAGTTTATATGTTAACAAAAAAAAAAAAACAAATGTAAATCTGTTTTACATATTATTATCATAATGATAAATCCATCTAATTTATTTAGCTTATTTTTTTTTTTTTTTACGAGTTTGTTTCGTAATACGGTTATGGAAAAATTAAGTTTATAGAATTTTATTGTTTGTGTCATTTTGTGATGATTACTAGCATAGCGAAATTTTCGAACATATGATGTGAATAAATAAAATTCTTGGGGTAATTTAATTTTTTCGAACGTGTCTAATATCCATTATGTTAATATATACTTGTAGATGGCTAAAAATATGATTGGTGACTTGTCAACGACTGAAAAGCTAGATGGTACCAATTATGATATCTGGCGTAGGAAGATTCAGTATCTTCTTAATGAACGCGAGATACTTGAAACTTTAACAACTACTGTGGCTAAGCCTCAAGAACCTGAGAAACCCGAGGAATTGGCCAAGTATAATGAAAATTTGAAAGCCCATGATGAGTGGTTCAAAAAGGATCGTTCTGCACGCTTCACCATGTTGTTCTGCAAGCATAGTGATCTAGTTGGTGAGTTCGAAATATGTCCTACTGCTAAGGACATGTGGGACAAGCTTAAGATATCGTTTGGTCAAACATCAGCGACAAGGCTCCGTGCCTTGAACCTGAAGTGGATGGATTATTCGATTGATCCTAAACACAATGTGACCGAACATTTGCGTATCATGAGTGCTATGATACGTGATCTGAAAGCTGCTGAGCGAGACGTGCCCGATGAGGAACAAATAGTGAATGTGCTTCGCTCTCTTCCTTCCGATACTGGGAGTGGAAGAATTTTAAGCTACTCATGTCTCATAGTGAAAATATCAAGACTTTCACCGAACTTGCTAAACATGTGGAGATGGAGATGGAGATGGAGCGTCAAAAGGCGCTCAAACCACCTACTCCAGCGGCTGCACTCGCTGTTCATAATAAGTTTATGAATAACAAGGGCAAGAGGGGTAAGAAAGGGAGACGCCCAACTAATACTCCTACTCCTGGACCACATGGTGGAATCCAAAAGTAACAAAAGGCTAGAGAGCCTAAAGAGGTCAATTTAGCGCGTGAGAAGTGCTATAATTGTGAGAAGAAAGGTCACTTTCCTAATAAGTGCCCAGAACCAAAGAAGGTACTTTTCTCTTCTAATTATCATGATTTGCTTGTATGTTCCCATGCATTAGTTGCTAATTCTCTTCCTAATTGGATTGTAGATTCGGGAGCGAGCAAGCACATAGTTCGTGATCGTGATGGGTTTATGGACTATCATCAATTTCCGGTGGGTTCACAAACCGTCACGCTTGGGAGCGGTAGTGAGGAAGATGTCCTTGGAACTGGTACCTATCAAATAAAGCTTCGTGGAGGCAATACGCTGCTTCTACACGATGCCCTCTATGCACCTGGGATGCGATGTTGCTTAGTTTCAGTAATTAGTTTATTGAAATTAGGATTTAGTTTCAATTTTAAAGACAGTAGTTTGGAAATTTTGTATCATGGCGATGTGTTTGGCTATGGTATTTTATAGAATGGTTTCTTTGTACTAGACGTGGATGATATTTATAGCAATTCATCTTATGCTTTTGTTTCTCATTTTGATATAAATTCTGAATCAGTTAAATGGCGTGCTAGACTTGGTCATATTGGCCAAGAAAGAATGAATAGACTGGCTAAAGATGATTTTTTAGACCGGCTTACTAGGGTTAAGTTACCCATATGTGAGTCTTGTCTAGCTGGTAAAGCAACCAAGAATCCTTTTAGTAAGGCTTCAAGAGCTCTATGTCCTTTAGAGCTAATCCATTCTGACATCTGTGGGCCTTTAAATGTAAGGGCTCGTCATGGTGCTATATATTTCCTCACTTTTATTGATGACTATACACGTTTTGGTTATGTGTATTTGTTGTCTCGTCGTTATGAAGCACTTGATACGTTCAAGCGTTTTGTAGCGGAAGTTGAGAACCAATTGGATCGAAAAGTAAAGACACTTCGAACTGATCGTGGTCGTGAATACCTTTCTGATATGTTCAAAGGGTTTTGTGAGGAAAAGGGTATACGTAGACAACTTACGATTCCCCATACTCCACAAGAAAATGGTGTTGCGGAAAGAAGGAATCGTACCTTACTTGACATGGTTAGGTCAATGATGGCTCAAGCCAACCTACCAATTAGTTATTGGGGAGATGCATTGCTTACGGCAACATACATTCTCAACCGCGTGCCAAGTAAAAGTGTACCCCTCACGCCATATGAGTTATGGTATGAGAGAAAGCCCTCTTTGGATCATTTACGCCCATGGGGTTCGGCAGGCTATGTGCATAACCCGACCCATAAACATGGCAAGCTTGGTCCGAGAGCCACCAAAATGGTGTTCATTAGATATCCTGAGCATTCTAAGGGATATGTAATGTATGGTGAGCACCCAAATGGTGGCATGACCGAGATTGATTCTCGTAATGTCACTTTCCTTGAGGATGAGTTCTCAAGTATTGGTGAAATTAACAAAGATCTCGAGTTTTATGAGTTACAACAACCATCTCTAGGTGAAGAGCGGGAATTTAGAACTCTCGAAGTCACCGGAGATGGTGAAAACCCGTCTAGTGTGAATAATGGGAATAGTCCCGCAATTCAAGAAGTTGGGAATTTACCTTCTAGTGAAGATCCACTTGAAATTGAGGTAAGTCCTCAACCATCAAGTGTAGAACATAAGATTAGTTCTCAAGTTCAAGATCCCATTTCTTTGGAAGATAGTGGGAGAGATTCTTCACTTAATGGTGTGTAACGTAAGAGTGAACGAGGGAGAGTTTCTCGGCGATATTTCAATATCGAAAAACGAGTAGAAGAAGCTCTCCTTTGTGCTATTACAGAGATCGATGAACCTAGTTCTTTTAGAGAAGCTATGGAATCACCAAATAGTCAAGAGTGGATGGATGCTATGAAGGATGAGATGGACTCTATGACAAGGAATGAAGTTTGGGAACTTGTTGACCTTCCTTCTAAATGTAAGTCAATTGGGAACAAATGGGTTTTCAAAGTCAAGCGTAAAGCGGATGGGTCAATTGATAAGTTCAAAGCCCAATTGGTAGCGAAAGGTTTTACCCAAATTGAAGGTATAGACTATGATGAGACATTTTCTCCTGTGGTGAGACTTGCCTCTATTCGCCTCCTACTAGCTCTAGTTGCCCATTTGGACTTGGAGTTGTTCCAAATTGACGTAAAGACTGCTTTCTTCAATGGGACACTTGAGGAAGAGATCTATATGGATCAACCTATTGGGTTCGTCTCAAAAGGTGAAGACGACAAAGTGTGTCGTCTTAAAAGATCTATATATGGTCTCAAACAGTTTTCTAGGCGATGGTATTTCAGATTCCATGAGGCTATAACTGAGTTTGGCTTCTACATGATGGATGAAGATCATTGTGTGTATGTCAACAAAACTGCAAAAGGGATTGTGTTTCTCTCGTTATATGTTGATGATATACTACTAGCTGGTGACAACTTGGAGATGATTAATGCCGTTAAGCAATGGCTATCCTCTTTCTTTGAGATGAAGGATATGGGAGAAGCAAGGTATGTCCTAGGTGTAGAAATTATGAGAGATCGTTCTAAGAAACTCCTTGGTTTGTCTCAAGAGTCATATATTAAAAAAGTGTTGGAACGATTCAATATGCATAATTCCAAACCCATTGACACTCCAGTTGAAAAGGGTAAAACTCTAAGCCTTGATCAATGCCCTAAAACAGATTCAGAAAAGAAGCAAATGAGCAAAGTTCCATATGCCAATGCGATTGGTAGTTTGATGTACGCCATGTTGTGTACACGACCGGACATCTGCTATGCGGTTGGCTTGGTGAGTTGTTTCCAAAGCAATCCGGGACCTGCGCACTGGCAAGGAGTAAAGAGGATTATGCGTTATCTTCGTGGCACAAGTGATTTAGTCCTCTGTTTTCATGGTGGAGTGTAACATCCCGTATTTTTATAAAAGTAATTTTAGTAATTTAAAAGGAGTTTATGAAACTTAATAATATTTTAATTATAATTCGTAAGTTCTATTTTAAGAAATGTCGTTAAGTTCCGTCTTAAGTTGTTTAATTTAAGATTTCACGTTTACTTGGTTAAATCCCGTTTTAAGTTTTTCCGCTCCTTAGATTTTACAAACCCGACTCAAGTCAATATAAGGACACCTCCTACCTCCTCTTCACGTTACTTCCTTCCTTCACCAAATAAGATACAGTAACAAGTGTTTCTCCATTTTTACTCTTTTCATCTTCACAAAATCATCATCCATTTACTCGTCTCAACTCTGATTGACGCAAGGTTTTCACCTACGCTTTCCTCTCTTCATTCCCGTTCTTTCTATCTCTTTCAATTTCCGTTTCGTCAAAGTTGATTTCGGGGCTGTTTTGAGGTTAACTCGAAATTACCTTTTTATAATCCGTTTTTGTTGTTTGTAGGTGTTGATTCGGACGACCTGGACAAGGACTCGTACATTGTTCAAGATTAGAAGTGAAGAATCGCTCTTTAAGGTGACGATAATGAGTAACTCGGCCTTTTGTCTAATATTAGCACTTTACATGATTTTAATATGTTTATTTACTAGAAACATGTTTAGGTTATGTGGATTGTGGTTGTGATGCTGTAAATTAGTTAGTATCATGTTAGGGTTTGATGATTATATGTTCTTCACATGATTTGTTTAATATTGATAATGGGTATGTTGGTTATGTGGAAATAATGAGTGTTTTCAATTGTTGATATGAGGGATTATGGGTAATCTATGATAATGATTTTATGATGCATCATGTGTGTTGGTATATGCTGTAATTTGTGATTTTAGTAGTCTATACGAAGTATAGAAGCAATCCCATGAAGTTTGGTTGAGTTCTTAAATGGCGAAAGTGCGTATTTCTGGGCAGAGGACTCCCAGCCGGTCTGAGGCTGGCGGCCGGTGGACCGGCTGAGAGTCCCATTTGTTGTTTTCGTTGTGTTGCAAAATAGGTGAAAATTGAGGAAAAAGGGTCCCCAGCCGGTGGACCGGCAGCCGGCCGGCCGGCTGGGAGACCATTTTATTGTTGATTGTTGTTTTTCGTAGGCTTGGGAAAAGGATTCCCAGCCGGTGGACCGGCAGCCGGCCGACCAACTGGGAGTACCTCATTGTTGTTTTCTTCGTTTGGAGCATGAGAGGTTGGGTCTCTCAGCCGGCCAACCGGCAGCCTATGGCTGACCGGCTGAGAGCCCCTGACCATATTAAATCGTTTGTAACTTATGTTTCGCATGTCGGATTTGATTGATTCTTTTTCCGTATGTTTCGTATGCTTGTTTGAAGTCCCAAGAAATTGGGCGACGCTTATGTCGGGTTCGGTAATGGATTTGAGGATGAAAGACCCCCCGGCCGGGCAACCGGAAGGGAGACCGGCTCTCGCCTCAAATTAGTTCCCGAAGTCGGCTAAGTGTTACATGGATGTTAATGAAATATATATAAGAAATGATTGTCATTCGAGTTTGAGTTGTTGTACATCTTTGAGATGACATGTTGTGATTTGTGTAAACCTGCTGTGCGCTGCTATAGTACTCGAGTTCTCACCTGATTGCATTGTGTAGCTGGTTGGCCGTAGTGACTTGGTCTCACGGTCAGGTCTTAGATTGTCTGCCCGCCTTCGGGCATATCTCGTTCCTAGCTAGTTCGGGTCTTGGGGGTGCCTTGTGCACTTGTCGAATCGGGGATCGTGATTCGTTGCGCTCCGAGAGTCTGGCCAGGTTTAGACTAGGACAGTCTTTTGATGTCGTCCTACCAGGGGGTTGTATAGTCTGAGATTGGGGATATCGTGGTATATAGTTGAGTCGATTGTCGGACTGCTCATAGTAGTAGGAGTCGAGTCACTTGGATGACCTATCTCTTGTTTGTAGAGTCACTTGGATGACCTATTTGTAGTAGGAGTCGATTCACTTGGATGACCTATCTCTTGTTTGTAGAGTCACTTGGATGACCTATCTCTTGTTTGTAGAGTCACTTGGTTGGCCTATAGTTGTTAGAGTCGATTCACTAGGTGACCTATCTCTGGTTGATATAATTGGATGTTGAGTATGCCTTAGTTGTATTTGTGAATGTATGATACTTGGTTATCTTAGTATTGTTCGTCCAAGGCATTGGACGACTCTTGGGCTAGTTTCGTAAATGTTTTGGATTGAAAGACCCCCCGGCCGGGCAACCGGAAGGGAAACCGGCTCTCCTTCCAAATAGTTTCCGAAGTTGGTTGAGAGCCTTGCATAAGTATTTGCATGTTGACTTGAGATTCGAATATTGAGATTTGTATGCTTCACATGTTTTATATATGCTGGAATATATTGTATGCTTATGTGTTTTGGTGTCACTGACAATAGGTGGCTAGGAGCACTCTAGTCACTCCCCACTGACTGTGGCGCACATGTTGTATATGTGTAGGTACATGAGGGCTGATGCAGGGGGTTACGTTGAGGCTAGCGAGCGATGATCCATCATCGTTGACTTTTACCTTTCGTTAGCTAGACCTTAGACTTACGTTTCAGTATTTTGTGCCTGTAGGGATATGCTATCCCGGGCTGCCTTTGTATCGCACTTATATACTTATTTATGTTTCATTTCACCTTCCGCATTGTTTAGTTTGTTAAGACACCTCGCATGTTTTATTTATCTCACCAAAAGTTTTAATTCCGCTGCATTTTGGCATGTTTTGTATGTTTACTTTTACGCTTTCGCGAGGGGTTTTACATGGAGATTTAAGGCTAAAGGGTTATTCGGATGCCGATTGGGGTGGTGATTTAGATGAGTCTAAATCAACCTCAGGATATGCTTTTATCCTTGGTGGAGGTGCAATATCCTGGTGCAGTAAGAAGCAAGATTGAATTGCTTTGTCAACTATGGAAGCAGAGTATGTCGCTGCGAGCCTTGCCGTTCAAGAGGCAATGTGGTTGAGGTGTTTTCTTCAGGATCTGAAACTTACTCCTAAAGTTGATGAACCTGTTGAAATGTTTTGTGACAATACTGCTGCTATCCAATTTGCCCAGGATCCGAAATTTCATAGGAAGACCAAACATATTAAGAGGCGTTATCATTTTGTTCGAGACGCCATAAAGAATAAAGAGATAGCCATTAAGTATATATCGACTAATAAGATGATAGTTGATCCGTTAACTAAACCTATTGCGAGAGATGTGTTCCGAACCCTTGTAAGAAGCTTAGGGTTGCAAAGGTTTTAGTTTTTTAGCTTGTAATCTTATTTAATGTTTTTTCTTTGGCATGTATTAGATAATGAATTTATATTAAGCATTATGGAATAAAATTTGTTTTTCTTCTACAAAATGTTTATAAGCATATGTTGCATGTTAAAGCACGTTAGAGATGTCACCAAGCTATATGATGCCTAGTCACACAGATAATCGCCTTGACACTAGTGGAGTATCAAGATGAGACTGAGTCATATTGACACTTTGTGTGTTGGAAGGAGGGATATATACTTGTGTAGTATAACTAGTCCATTGACTCGTTACATAGTCGCCTTAGTAAGTCTAAGATGAGACTCTAAAAGAGTTGAGTATGGAATACATGTCTTTCATACTAAGCTTATGAAATCGAATCTAGAGTGGAGGATTGAGCATTGAGTATGTTAATCAGGCGACTCGGGTTAGATACTTGTGTAGTATCTAGTTTTAGATTTGCACAACATAGAAGAGTGGCATGCCCACCGTAGTGGGAGCTATGTTGTGACGCATATATCATACTATGTGTGTTTTGTCGACCGTAAGGAGTGACAGATGACTCTCTAATCTGTTACTGTGTGAACCCTATTTTTGGTACGAAGCCCTTCGACTTTGAGCTGTGAGATGAAATTGAGATTTGATGTTGCTACTTTAGCGTGATTTCGGAGAATGATAAGGCTGTTGGTTCAACGGGTCATGTTAGGAAAGCAGTCAAATTACCATGGATTTTCATTATTGTCTTAGGAATGGTCAATTCAACTACACCATGTTAAGCCCGACCGGCGGTTATATTGTGTATATAACTACATAACATGTTATAGCATAAAGGGACAGTGTATGCTGCGGTGTTGTTTGAATGATCTAGGGAATCGTTATTATGAAAGTGTTATGTTAGTTTGATGGTGGTTTAATATAACACTACTTGTTACATATTGGTCGCACGCCCCATTTTCCTGTATGAGATGTGATTGATAGTTTTGTTATAAGCTTGGTTGTGTGACCAAGTGGGAGGATAGACTCGGTTGTGTGGCCGAGTGGGAGTATTGAAATTCAAAACGGCCAGAATATTCAAAGGAATATTTTGTGAATAATTACACATAATTACTGTAATTAAGGTGAAATAATATGTCATTAAATCAGTTTTAATGACAATTATTTCTCCTTTATTCTCCCTTTAACAGCTCTTTTGAGCTATTATAAATAGTGGGTGTATTGTGAGTATACCAACACAGCAATTTACAGTAACAAACAATCACATAAAAGTCACCATTGTTAGAGAGCTTTTGGAACTTGGGGTGTGAACTATTACCGAGACTCTAGTAGTCGTCGGAACCGGGTCTCGAGGACAGAAAGTCGGCACGTCGATCTTCCGTACCTATTCCGCTTACAAGGTACACATATTCTTACAAAACCAAATGAACTTTAGGAGTCTAAATAAAACAAACCTCGGGTATCTGTGTTGGGAACCCTAAGGCTGATTTTGAGTGAGAAGACTTCCTCATTCCGAATCCTAGCCCTAACATACTTAAGCAGTCACTTCGAGGTAGGATACATGCTGATGAGTATGTGTGTAAACTTACGTGTGATGTGTTGTTTGTTCCTAACTATCACGTATGCATGTTTCAAACATGGTGTGTAGAGTGACTGACTATGCAGTTAGTTAAGTAACTGTTGGGTTGACGATACTTGGTTAGTTGAATATGATGAAGACGGGAAAGATTAGCGTGATGGTACATGTATATGGGTATGAGATACGCTATGTGTAAGTCATCAAATGCTATGATTGCACAATATTGTTGAATGCAAGTGTTAGCTTCATACCATGATGTTAACGATATAGTATGGATTCTCAAGTTTTATGTATGATTATAGACTTCGTGTGCATAGTTGTCAGGATAGGGAGCTGATAGTAGAGTAGGACCTAACCGGGACGAGTTTTGAATACAATTCAAGACATCCAACGACATTTATGGTGTTGTAGGATCGACATTTATGGTGACTTTCTTGAGATACTCGACTGAGTATAGAAGTATTCAACCGAGTACGATGTACTCGACTGAGTACGTGAAGGATTCAACCGATTTTGCTTACCTGACCGAGTAGGGTATGTACTCGACTGAGTACCTGATGGGCAATAAAGACCTTTGTCTGCCTATCTAAGTACTCGATCGAGTACTCATCGGGTTTGAGATTAAAGTTTTAGCACTTAATATGTAACAACCCGGCCCACCACTGCCGTAACACAAACCCAATAAGGTGAGTGCACATTTTTGGGCCCATTATTTGTCCTCACTTAAGCCCAAAAGCACAAGGCCTTATTACCGACTCTTGACGGAGATTGAAAGGGATGGGGTGAAAGGGATTAGGGTTTGTAGAGTTTCTGATTTGATGTAAATTAGAATGACCCTCGGTTAATATATATAATAACCCGAAAGTTTTACTTACCGACGGACCCACTGGGTCGTGTAGAAGCTAGTCGAACGAGTGCGACTTACTCGACCGAGTACTACTATTTTGTGTATAATTGTAGTACAATATTGTTATTAAACTTAAATGTCCCCTGTTGTTTCAATATTGCTTCCCTTATATAACTTGCTAGTCTGCAAACGTCAACCTTCTTCTTTGTAACGTAAATCAGCCTTATTTATGTCACGCTTGACTGCTGCCTTTATTACCAAGACTTTCTTCAGCCACACTCTACATCCGCATTATTGTCGTATTAATTTGATTATTATTAATCAATGATAATTATACTCCAATAACTACTAAAGATTCTCCTAATAATGATCTTGTGAAATATTCGTTGGTCTCTCTTGGCCTACACTGATCTTGGCATGTCTTGCCTTGAATATAGTCATGACAGGGTACAATTCTTCAACCATGACACTCGGTGTAATTCCAGATCTAACAATTACCATGAATATTTTTAAATTGGAGTCGATGAGTATACTAACACGAATATCAACTAGGTTATAACCCGTGAAATTCACGGGTCTGTTTTTTAAACTTTAGATGAATATAGTTAATAATATTGGACATAAATAAATTAATTATTTACGATAGTCTATTTTTAACTTTAGATGAATACCGTAATTAATAATATCAACAATAGCTGATTAATTATATACGTATAAATAAATTTCGAATTATTTATGACACATGTTGTAGAATTATGGAATGCGTAATAATCACGTCAACCAACTTAATGCAAATGGAATAAAATCTTGTAGAATTATGGAATTTATCGAGTCATTAGATTATGTAAATTGTTATAACCCGTGAAATCCCGTAAAACTTAGTTGTTGAGTTTCCAAATTGAAATATATAATCAAGTCAACCAATTTAATGCAAATGGAATCAAATCTTGTGGAATTATGGAATTATGGAATTATGGAATTAAATCAAATCTCGGCACTAAATCAATGGAACCAATTAATAGCTGATAACAATAACACGGCAAATTAATCTAAAATCAAATCTTTTTATTGGAATGCAATCTCTTATCTCTTATATTCAAATTTTATTGGACAATATGTTAGGATGCTTTAAAACGCGCCACGTAGGACGGAGCTTGTATCCTGTGATGCCACGTCAGCAGCTTGGCTTCTGCATTAGATATGTAAATTGTTATAACCCGTGAAATCCCGTAAAACTTAGTTGTTGAGTTTCCAAATTGAAATATATAATCAAGTCAACCAATTTAATGCAAATGGAATCAAATCTTGTGGAATTATGGAATTATGGAATTATGGAATTAAATCAAATCTCGGCATTAAATCAATGGAACCAATTAATAGCTGATAACAATAACACGGCAAATTAATCTAAAATCAAATCTTTTTATTGGAATGCAATCTCTTATCTCTTATATTCAAATTTTATTGGACAATATGTTAGGATGCTTTAAAACGCGCCACGTAGGACGGAGCTTGTATCCTGTGATGCCACGTCAGCAGCTTGGCTTCTGCATTAGATAAGTATATGATCTTTTATGAATCCCTTTATTTTGATCTCAATTTAAAAATTAAAAAAAGCTATCTACTCTGTAATAAACTACTTCGTATAAATATGAGTTAAGTTAAGGGTTAAATTAAGAAAGATTGGTGAGTAGGTGAGTGTTTTACTTAGGCAAGCATAAATAGAGTGAAGTCAGTGACTTAAACCAAACTGGTGCACTTTCCACGCAAAACCTAATTATGCAAAAGATGCCTAAAATATTAACAAAGATGGTTAATAGAAAATAATATTTAGTCATTGGATAAATCCTTTATCTTTAGCTTTATAAAAAGGTATGCATGGATGAGGTCTGGACACAAACATAAATTATTGGTGACTCTAAAAAAGTGATTACTGACCCACCAGATCAAGCATTGCCAATAATGTTGGAGCATCCTTGATATTTAGCCAACTCAACTTAATTAATGTTTGTACTAATAACGGTAAACAAATAATCAAAATAATTAGGATAGGTATTTTAGCTAATTCACATACATTGACGTATTATAATTATCACCCCTTGTAAAAGATATTAGTGTGTCATCTAGGCCACCCATTTTATCAATTCGTACGTTTTAATCAATTCGGTTATAAGTTATAACCCGTACAAATAATTAAGCTTTAAAAACAATATGTTTTCATTATAAAAAAAACGTTAATTATTATTGCTCTACCAACAAACTGACCATAACTCCAAACTCATAAGCGGACTAGGACAACAGAAATTGTATCTGCAACAATGATTATTATTATATGCTATCGTAATATGTTGACACGTATAATTTTTACATGATTGTAAGCTAAATAGCGACAATTTTTATGTTAAAATGTAACCACTTTTAATCACAGATCATTTTATAATCATTAAACTTGGTCACTATTTATCGTAAAATAATCACTTTTTATCATAAACTTGTCATTTTTAAAGTGATCACACTGATATACTAAATTTCTGATGTTACAAACATATTAACCCGATCGAACCCGACCCTCGGTTGAGTTAATAAGGACCTAATCTTATTCTGAGAGGCGAGCGAATTAACTCGGCCCTACTCAATCGAGTTGTATATTTATTATTAGATATTGACCGTTATCACCAAATAACTTGCTAACAATTCACCCGAAAAACTTCATCCAGACCTAACCAACCCGAGTTCTTACAAAGTCGAACAACCAGAATCTGAATTAATCCAGAATTAACCCGAGACTTAAGTCCAACTTAATTAATCTATAGGGTACATGAAGTAAGTGAATACATTAATATGAGCATTAAGATTGTATGATTGTATGATTTGACAAGTCTTAGGGCATAAGAAATGAGCAGTAAGAATAATACAATTAAAGTTAGGAATGAATGATTCTTGAAGCATCATCATCCAATCTATATCATCTATCATCACAAACCTACACACAAAAACATCATTCATGATTCTTAATTGAGGGAGACAGACCACAACGCATGTCCACCCTTTTTAAGAATAAGACTTCCTTCTTGCGTTTGATTGCTTACCATTCTTATATTTTCGTCTAACTTCCTACACCTTTTCATTCGTAGGGGGTTCATATATACCTGCGCCCACCACACAGGTGTCAGTACGATTCGAAATGTAAGATAAAAGAGGATGTGTATTTCCTCATTGTGAAATAATCATGAGTCAAAAGCTTACACTTCAGACCAGACTCATCGCATTATCATCTCCCCATTTTTCCATTATTGGTTTTGTTGCCTCAAAAATAGAGATAAAAAAGAGAACTTGATCACCTGACACCATTTACATGTCCCCATTATTTGTTTTTCTTATACATTTAAATCACCATATTTTGTGTAGGTCTGCAATTCTGCATTTAAGTCGTTTCTTTTATTCAATTTAGGTTTACATCTTAAATTTGTTAAGCGGAGTTACTTTGGACACGTGTGAAATTAAGTTGGGGTTGCTAAATCCCACACACTTTATCGTCTTATTCCAACTTTACATCTCACACACTTTTTCCACAAAATTAAAGAGGACAATTCAAAAGCAAAGAAATTCAAAAAAAACATATATGCTTTGCTACCCCACCACCACTCGCCCACCACCAGCCGCTCACAAACGAAACGCACCACTACTGCTGTGATAAAACGACCCACCATCAGCCGTCATAAACTGATGCACCTTCAACAATTCAAAATCCCTAATTGTCAAACTCTAATTGTAAAAATCACGCTCTTTAAGATTAAAAAACACATTCATTCACTTAATTAAAATACGGGTATTAATAAATTTGTTGATAGAATAATGAAATGACTTGTCAATCCTTTGTGTGAGTTTGTTCTCACCTTTGTGTGGGTTTTGTCCCCACCTTTTGGTGAGTCTGTCATCATTTGTGGTGAGATTTTCCCCTCAATTTGAGAGGTTTAAGAAATAAGTGGAAGATCGGAGCCTTCATTGTTGATCCTATGGAGATAAAACTGCTGTCAAATTGCTCGTTACAAACTTTTTGGTCAAAAGAACTTGATTCTTGTCAATGCTTTAGAAAATTTGGAGACCCTCTTGTGAAAAGTCGTAGAAGGCGATATATTAGAGGATGTGCAGAAGCGTCTCATGAGCCCATCAAGTTTAGAAATTTTCTATTGATCGAGAATGTAGTTTATTTGATTTTAATCGTTTTGTGTCCTGTCATTCTTGACATATGTTGTAACTGTCATGAGACTTTTGATTAATGAAACGATTTTTTCCCTTAAAAAAAATAAAATAAATTTGTTGATAGAATAACAAAATTACTTGTGAATGTGCGAATTAAAATTCATAATTTGTTAAATTATCAAATTATTAACAATTTGATTGGTTGGTGGTGAAAAGGAGAGAAGAGAGATTTTTTTACCGAATCGCGAAAGGTCGTCGACGTTTTGCGAAAAGTCGTCGACGTAATTCATAATAATTACCAAACCTACCCTTCCTCAACAACAAAACCTCTCTAAAATTCAAACACTCACCCAAAGCCCTCACCCACCCACAACCACGCACCACCACCGCACGGCCACCACCCGCGGCACCAAGACCACACCCCCACCACCCACGGCCACCGTAAGCATTTTTTTTTTAATTAATTTGTTAGTCTTAATTATGGTTGTATTATGTTATTGTTGTCATTGTTTATGTTAATTAGATTAGATTTGTTAGTTTTAATGTTATTTGTGAATGGTTTTGTTATTTTTTTCAAATTTGATTCATAATTTGTTTTTGTTATTGTTTGTTGTTGTTCTTGTTGTTGTTGGTATTGTTGTTTTTGTTATTGTTGTTAGTGTTGTTATTGTTGGTGTTGTTGTTGTAAGATTAGAACGGGCTAGTAATCGAAAACACGTAGGTTTGGACGTAAATGGGCACGGCGGGTCTGGGTAGGGACGTGGGAGGGGCACGGTTGGGCTTGGTAGGGACGTGGGGAAGGGGTGGCTGGGTAGGGTAGGGACGTGGGAATGGGGTGGCCTGGGAGGGTAGGGACGTGGGAATGTGGTGGGTATGGGTAGGGACGTGGGAATGGGGTGGTGGGTATGGGTAGGGACGTGGGAATGGGGTGGTGGGTATGGGTAGGGACGTGGGAGTTGGGTGGTGGGTTACGTTTAGGGTTAAGGGCTTAGGGTTTAGGGTTTATGGTTTAGGGTTTAGGGTTTAGGGTTTTTTTACGTTCTAACCGTATGGTTTCAATTTTATTTCTTTAAATTTTTTTGTTTTCAGGAATGGCAAACATGCCGTTGAATGATGAAACTTGGCTTTCACAACGGATTGCAGTAGCTGAGACACATCTCGCAAGCCATGTAGCGGAAAACCCGATGGAGAGAGCATCTCTTGAACATCAGCGCAACTACTGTATCAAGAGGCGTGACGCAGTCCGGTTAGTGAACGAAGCTGCAAGTTCGTACCCTCGACGTACTGAAACTCGCCGCCTTGCTGAAGCGAGAAACATGATACATCTTGAGCCCCCAATCTTATCTCAACAGGCAATGCATGTGTATTGCAAGATTATGGACGTCATTAGAATGTATGAAGAGAATCACCCAGACGTTAGCGGTTCTCCTGAGATGCGTGGTTGGTGGGAGTTTGAGAAGACTTTTTTACGGATAACCGGGGTTATCCCTCCGTATTTTTCGTTTTGGGCCAATGAGGTCTGAACGACGGGATGTATTAGTTAACTTTTATGACCGTTATGCAACTTTGTCTCAAAATTAGTTAACATTTATCTTTGTAATTTGTTAACTTTTTAGTAGTGAAGAAGGTTTGTTTGACAATGAAATCGCTTTGTTTGTTTGAACGTTTTTAATTTGATAACTTTTATCTTTGTAATTTGTTTCACAATGAAATCGCGATTATAATGAACATGAAAACCATTCGAAAAACGGTAACATTTTGAAATTTGAAATCACAACGGTTACATTTAAATATTACAACCTAAAGAATACAAATAAATCTCAACCTAAATAATACAAATATATCACAACCTAAAGAATACAAATAAATCTCAACACGGGGGAGGCTGTCTTCGGCGCCGAGTTCGAGGTGTTGTTCCCATCAAAGTATGCCATCTTTCGATGTTCGACGCGTACAAATCGGCTTAATGTGCAACTGCATCTTCTCTTACCCACTCCCAACAAAGATCGATCGGTGGCATGGGTGCTTCGCTCACTGGGCCACTGTAATGCCATCTCATCCAATGGTCGTGATAGTGTACGATCCACATGACACCGTACGGCCTCGACTCGTGACCCGTGGCCCTCAGCGGTAATAATGTATAACAATTCCATTGCCTTTTTCCTTTGTCCGCCCACTGCCCGACAACAGATAGTCCAGTTAAACAACGACACAAAGACAGTCAAATACTCGGAAGACATCCAATGATGTTCACCGCAACCCCCGCTACCCGTAAACTCGATAGCCCTCAATGTATGATCCCATCTGCTCAAAAGCGGAGGCGTGCGAGGAGACTCATCAAACACTGTCTTGTACACATCGTTTCCCTGAAGCTCTCTAAGACACCACGCTCTCATGACCAAGTGGTCCTCCTGGCGACCCCGGGCGGCATGCGATAGCACCCTATAACCTCAATGACCATCAGCAACCACATCAGCCCAACCATCAAAGTGTGCCCATAAGTCTTGGGGGACTGCATATTTTTTTGCCCAAGAACACAAAGGTCCCGTTGTGTAACCGACCTCCAATGGTGCACCAACAGGTCCATCTCCGAAATCAGACACCGTACTGACCGAAGGTGTCGTCGAAGGGCTAGAAGAAAACTTGGCACATCTACGGGCAGCATGCTCAAAAGCGGACTTGTTCCGAGTAGTGGAACCCCTCGGTCTCCCCTTAGGGTTTTCTCGAACCTCAGGTGGACGAATATCTTCATCTGCCGGGTGGAGACCATCTCGAAGTTTCTCAATGATTACCCGTCGCTTCGCCGGATCGACCCCTCTAGCCTGCTCTATAAGAGCATCAAACTCATCATCATCGGTCTTCGGCCTATATTCGGGACTGTCGTACACCAAAGTCCTCCAAAACAAGTGCACATCCTCAACGTGGACCCTCCTACCGTTTCTTTGCATCAGAATCATAATGCAGGCACAAGGCAACCCGTGAGTAGTCTGTATCGCATATCCACAATTCTCTTCAAGCCCGTTCCCCAGCTTCATCCCTCTCCTAACCTCATCTTCCAGTAACCTAATGGCTTTGATAGACACATGATTTCGCAATAAGGAGAAAAACGGTCCAGCACTTACAGAGTTGGTCAACGACGTCTGTAACCCATGTCGAATCTTGGAGTGTTGAGCTTCAAGCATGGAGTGAATACGAGTCCACATAGTGTCGAGGTTCAAGTTTTGATTCTCCAACCAAGCTTTCAGGAGGGCATGACACGACTCTACCCGGGAAGTGGCCGTATTACCGAGGTGAAAGTATTCGTTCGTATAGAAAACAACAAACTGTTGGAGTAAGTGTCCTCAACAATAATGTGATCACGTCAATAATATAATTAATTGACAAATCTCTATAAAAGAATATTCATGGGATGATTCTTTATCATAAGTCAATTGGTCAACATTAATCGGTAATGATTGGCTTGCTAGAGTTTGACATTACTGTCGTAATGACGGTGGTGACCAGTTGATCCCTTTAGGTCACACCTTTAGGACAGCTCTCTCAATAATAAATGAAATAACTGTATATGATACGAGTTAGATCATTTCTAGATTATGATTAATATAAGGAGAAAATTTATAATAAGATTATAAATTGTTTTAGTGATCGAAATGTCATCACTATTATTTACATGTTTATGAAATGTAAAGTTGTTTGAATGAATTAATTAAAACTACAATTGTTGTAGTAACTAAATATATTATAAGTAATTGATTGAATTACTTATTAATTTACGATTAAAAGGTTAAATGTTAAACTCTAAATACGTAAATTAATATGCTCCTATGTAATGCTTCATTCGAGTCCATTGCTTGATATGGACCGTGTGTCTTGACACACACACATACATTATTACATAAAATGTGATGGGAACATTGTGAGAACATATATTTAATGAGAAGACAAGCATGGGAGACATTGTGTAATGTAGAGGTGCCATCCATTGGGCACTCTACCCATGGCTCTCGGCCGTCCCAAAGAAGAGAACAAAAGGAAGTTTTGTTCCCTTATTTTGTCTAATTCATTCATTCATACTTGAGGTTTAGGGTTTTGTTTTAGAGAGAACAAAAGAAAAGAAAATAATTCCTTATTTTTCTAACCCTAATACCGTGTATCTCCTTACTCTATCTAGAGTTTTGTGTGTTGATTCTAGCACAATAACATACAAAACATTGAGTGTAGTGTGTCTTGGTGTTCATCTTTTGGAGGCCATCTCTTTGAAGGTTCAAGGAGGATCATCCGTGTGATAAGCTCAAGAACAAGTGAAGAAGGTGACTTCACTTGTGCCCTATTTTAGCCGAAAATAGCATTGTAAGGAAGCTTGTTCTTCCTCCTTAATCTTGTTTAATCTTTAGTTAAGCATGCATAAGATCATATTATTATAAGATAATTTATATTAGTATGACTAAGTAGGTATTTAAACCTAACACAAACTTCTTCTTGTAATGCGCCCATGTTCTCATCACATAATCAGCCAAATCTACCCAAGTTTCAAAAAAGGCTTCCCATGCTCTCCCAAACTCAGCTTGTGTGCTTGCATTGATGACGCGGTACCAACCCGTTTCTTTACTATGCAATATCATGTCTTTGTACATCATCATCTTTCTTGAATTTTTTACTCTGGTCTCAATGTTTCTGTTAACATGCCAACGACACAAAATGTGAGAAGTTTCCGGATAGAGGTCCTCAATAGCCCGGATCAAGCCCAACTCTCGGTCAGTGACAAGAGTAGGCATAGGTGACGCCCCCAGAAGTAGCTCCTCTAATCTCAGCAACATCCACCCATAAGATGTATCATTTTCAGACGGAAGGAGAACGATGGCAATTAAGAAGGAGGATCCGACCGGTGTAACACCAACTATCTCAATAAGTGCAATCTTCAAAACATTGGTCGAGTAGGTGGCGTCGATAAGAGCAACATATGGGTAAGCACGGAATAGTTTGACGGATTCCGGATGACACATAAACACATGAGTTAACTCTTTCGTCTCGGGGTCTGATTCGTGCCACTCCACATATTTGTGATCAACTGCTACAGCCAACAGTTGTTGAGCGGGATTCCTACTTCCTCTCATGCATCTCGCGCCGAACCTTGTTCGACTCACTATAAATTTGGGTGCTAATCGGTTGGGGTTTTTCCGGGGTCCTTTGATGAAGAGCGTTCTTGATATCCCTCGGCGGAATCAACTCCCGGACTTGTTGCCTCACAAATTCTTTCTCTTCGGCATCCAAGCCCGCAAAATGTCTATCGCCATCTTTATATGTCGCTACCTCGTGGTTGTGAAAACCGGCGTTTGTCGAAGAAATAATGTACCAAGCAATCGTCGGCTTCCCATCATCCAAATTGGCGTACTCCTGCACCGCTCGAATCCTAAACAAACATCCGCACTTAGCCGACCCTCTCTTAGTAGAATTCTCCGGTTTCTCAGGATCGATCTTCTTTCTGGTTCGGTCGTACCTTGAACAACGGAAGTACGACCCGAGCAGCTCCGGTTGTTTGCGATTTTTCGCCCCATTTGTTGCCTTCACTAAGGCAAAACCATCATCGATAGCTATTTTTTGAGCCCAGTCAAACGCGTCATCCCGCCTATCAAATGATGTTTCCGTCTCAAATAATCGGTTGTAATTAACCTCATTTCCACCAAACTCCTCAAACGAATCCTGTTAATACGCAATTTTGGTAAGGATTATATTAAAAAAATATTAAAAACCACTTAATTTATGTTAAAAACTGAGTAAAAATAACGGAAAGAAAAGGACTTCAAAACTGGCCGTCCAAGCATGGTATGGACGTGAATAGTACACGTCCAAACCATGCATGGACGTGTACTATTCACGTCCAAGCATAGTATGGACGTGCATTATTCACGTCCAGACCATGCATGGACGGCCAGGATTAACGTCCATGCATGGTCTGGACGTGAATAGTGCACGTCCATACCATGCTTGGACGTGAATAGTACACGTCCATGCATGGTTTGGACGTGTACTATGCACGTCCATACCATGCTTGGACGGCTAGTTTGGCCGTCCTTTCCACGCGAGGACGGCCATTTTTCAAGTCTATTGCAAAAATACGATTGAGTTTACGTAATCTAATTCTATGGCTTCTACGACTAATTCAACCTAATTTCTACCAAAGGGCTTAAACATGTAATTCAACAAAAATTAATTGAAAAAAAAATTAAGATTTTTGGATTTTAATTGCTTACCGATGAATCGTTGTCGTCGTTTGACATGGAATCGTTGTCGTTGTTTAATGTTGTTGATCGATGTTGAAACCGTTTTTTTGGATTTTATGTTGTTTTTGTTGTTTTTCTTTCAGAGAAAAGAAGGTAGAGAGATAGAGGGAAAAGGGTAGAGGTTGTCTTTTTTATCGAAAACGCCGACGATTTTTCGCAAAACGCCGACGACCTTTCGCAACCCCCTTTTTTTTTAAAGGGTAAATTCAGGTGACAAAGTGTGCAGGATTTAAGTAATATCATATGCGGGATTTAGCAAATACTATTAAGTTTAGCCAATATCGCGATTTATGTCGTCGACTCACAGTTATAGGATATGATGTTAAGAAAACGTGTTTTATTTATAAATCTAATTTTTTATCCCATACATTCGTATGATGCACGAAATTTTTGAATTTCATGTTATGGACAATATATTATGGCTTTTATTCGTAAGTATTTTTGTAAATTATTTTATAAGAGAGTATAAGAGTTATATTAGCTTAAGGGTACGTACAAATGAAGGCAATTCGTGTGAATATGTAAAGACGCAACATAAATTATTATCTACAGTAAGAATAAAATAATGGATTTAATAAACAATCGTTTAATTTCACCATGACAAATTGAAAGTGCATTTCATGATTAAGAGCATCCATACTAAAGAGGATGATGAATCTTTTTAGCACGTTGTCTTCTTAAAGAAGACATCCTCTTCAATGTGGGATTACTTTTTTACATCCTCTTTGAGAGAGGAAAAGAAAAACTTCCTCTATTTTAGGGCACTCACACTGAAGAGTAAGTAATCTTCCTCTTATTTCCTCTCTTTACCACTACCTTTTTTACACTTTACATTATCTTTCATCCAACTCATTTTTCACCATCTCCTTCCTCGTCTTCCTGTTTTATTTTTTTTCCACATTAAAAAGGATCATCTTTTAGTTTCTCTTTTATATTTTAATTACTTTTTAATAAAATTTATGTAAAATAAAAATTAAATTCATCTATTTCATAGGGTGTTGGGCATTTGGGCCAAGATTGTATTTCCTTTGAAAATAGAGGAAGTTTGTCTCTTCCTATTTCAAAAAGAATTTAAAAATTAATGTCACATTGAAAATGATGTCCACTTTAAGAAGAGAATGTGTTGAGAGGATCGACCATCCTCTTCAATGTGCGTGCTCGTAGAGGAAGTATAACATTGGACCAAATGTCCAACACCCTATGGAGTGATCCACCATCCCCTGACAAGCTGAAGAAGGATAGTTCTCTCTCACAATGTGCAAGTTAATTACACTATTTATAGTGTGCTCCATTTTCTTCCACTTGTCCTTCCACTTGCCTAATTGTGAGATGAACATCATTCGTTTTCATTTTGTGACGGATATTATCCGTCACAAGCACGACGCTTCGTAAAGTTTATATTTATTCAATATTTTTCGTTATTTGACTCCGTAATATCATTCAAAATCCCATATTTCGGTGAAATAATTAATATCAATTGTAAATGTAGAGTAAGAGCAACTCAGTATCTTACATGTAGTACTCATAAATCATAATCCTATTACCAAAAAAACTTGTGGCATTCATATTCCTACTATTAGTAGTACACATTAAGCAATAAGCATTGGATTAAATGTAAGGAATCCTATTATACATGTAAGTTGTAACCAGTAGGTAGATTATACATCTACAGTAATTCTCCTGTACGACCGTCTCACTCGTGCTTTTTTACAAAATGTGACCATTTTGTGGTAAAATGTGACCACTTTTTGATAAAAAGTGACCACTTTTGAAAAATAGGTCATTTTTTCTTAAAAAAGGTGGCCACTATTTACTCAAAAATGGTCACTACTTATCACAATATGGTCACTTTTCAATTGGTCGCACATGCGACGGTCTTATACAAGTTTTTGTGATACATCTAATATATTATCACCAGTTTTTTAGTTTTTGAGCATGGTGAATTGGTGATAAAGTTATTGAATTTAGTTTTAAAAATTATGAGTTCATTTATTAAGCTCAAACAATTACAATAAAACTCCAAAAAATTACATATAAACTTAGTTAAATTTGAGTTTATCGAAAAAAAAAAAAAATCTAACTTATAATCTCAGAAATAATAAACATATGCTAAAAAAAAAATAAAGTTTAATGTAATAAACTCAGAAAAAATATACATATGCTCGAAAACAAGTAAAATATGAGCTAATACGTTTGATGTATATATGTTTCTTTTTCTCAGTTGTAACACTCATTTTACACCTATTAAGCAAATAAACAATATTTATACGGAGTATGTACAAACGCAAATTAGAAGTCAAGAGTTTTTTGAACTCCTAATTCATCCGAGAATATAAGAATGATTTCACTTTATGTATATTATTATTTACTTAAGCAATATTTATACGGAGTATGTATCATCTGGCCTGTATTTCCAGGCCCTGGAGTTGTCATTGTGTGCCAAACGACAGAGCGAGGCTCTGCTGGCTGAACTTCATCGTATGAAGACGGCTCATACGGAGGCCCTAGAGAGGATGTAGGAGGTGGAGAGGATTTAGGAGGTTCTGGCAAAGAAGGAGCAGGAGATGCTGGCAAAGTAGGAACTGGAGGAAGCTTTGAGGGAAAATCTACGGTTAGCTTGTGAGCGTTCTCGTCGGGACCTGGCTTTGGGTCAGAAGATGTTGAAGGCGCAGGAGGAGGACTTCCAGGGTTAGCTGGTGGCGGCACAGTCCAAGCTGGAGCGGACCATGGCCTCAAAGACCGAGCTGGTGCTGAAGGTGGAGGCTCTGGAGCAGAAGAAGGCTGCCCTGCAAGGGGCTGTAATAGAAGTTGTTGCTTACACTGCTGCCGAGACCATTATTAAATGTGTTAAGGAGTTCCAGGAGGGTAAGCATATGACCTGGGACTTAGCTGCTCTGGAGGAAGCCTTTGCTGCAGAATTTCCCTGAGGGTCTGAACATGGACCTCATTTCAGATGATGATGATGAAGGCGTGGTGGGGTCCCAAAATGCCGGAGAGGAGGTGACCTCTGGCCCCACCCGTGATGACAATGTTGCTGCTGAACCTAGTTTTGATAAGTAGGTTCTTTTAAAACTTGTACTGCTGTGCCCTGATATGGGCGAAAATTTTCTTTTTGGAACTTTGGTGCCCCTGCGTGGGGTTAAATAGTTGTAACTTTTTTGTTGTTGGTCCGGGTGGACAAACAAAAATAATTCTGAATCTGGGCTGCCATGGGCAGTCTTTTTTTTTATCATATGTACCCCCATTGTAAGGGGCTTTGCTTATCGTTGAATTTCCTGCCGTTTTTCTAGCGTTTTTCGTTGTGCATGCATGTTTCGTTGTGTTTTGGCCATCGCTGCTTTGGTGTGCTGACCTAGTGTTTTAGATACCCGTCCCTATACTGGGGTGTCAGGCTTGACTTAAGTTCTCTTGTGAATAGTGCAGATTTCCTCTTTAAGTCAGTCTACTAGGATAGGCAATATCTGGTCCAGAAAATTACTAAGTAATAAAAATTTCCTTAACTTCAAAAAGACTAAATAACCGATTTTAGATGTACACAAAATTTAAATTATAAGTGATGTGTGTATTTTATATAGACCTTTTAGGCCGTATTAGTACACATTTCTATGCTTATTCCGTAGTATTTTGCTACGAATATCCCCCGAATAGTCTACTTTGGTTTGTTTTGCTATTTTGCAGATATGGGCCGGAGAAGATCATAATAAAGCCTAAAACATGTCCTTATGCATGCATTTAGGAGAAGAGTTGAGTCGGAGCTTGTTACTACCGTTTTGAGATGCGCATAGGAGCAATGAAGGTCTATCAAGCGAAGGAAAAACTTCAATTTGCTAGTGCCTACTTTGGAGAGCCATATCTCGAGTTCTACAACAAATAATCAAATGATTTCATTTCGAGATGAAAGATTATCCTCTTAGCTTTCCAACGCCACCAAGAACGCTTGATTTGAGCAGGTAACAAAGCAATGGCGGCCATTTGAAGTTCAGTGCACAGTGCAGGAAATACACAGTGCTCGATCGAGAAGAATCTTTGTTCGATCGAGAGGTTTTGGTTTTTAAAGTCCTCGATCGAGAGGTTTTGGTTCTTAAAGTCCTCGATCGAGAGGTTTTAGTACTTAATCTTCTCGATCGAGAACTTTTCATAGCTATTCTTCTCGATCGAGAGGTTTTCCTCTCGAACGAGAGCCTTGTCGGGTGACTGATCATTTTCCCGAGAACTTTTATCAGTTTTCTTTTACTTTTTCTATAAGAACTCGGTTTGTGAGTTCATTTTAGGTTATCTGCTCTTAGTAGACACTCCTCTTAGTTTCTTTAGCGGTCATTTTTCCAGAAATAAAAAAATATACTTTTAGTTCTTATTTCCTTCGCATACGGGTTTAATTCTGTTCTTACACCGGATTTCACCCTATTTGTAATCCTTCTTTCTCTTCTTAATCTTTATCATTCTGTTTGTTTTGTTTACTGTTTCCAATCTCGCTATTTTCATTCTGTTTCCGTTCGCTATTTGTCTCGGTATTGGTGCTTTGTTTCGCCTCTGTTTCTCGCCTCTGTTCTCCTTCGTTTTACAAGTTTTGTTCATGTTTTCCCTTTCCCTTTTATCTCTATTTTCATCTATTTTATGTACGTAATCATTCTGCCATATACTCGTTAATCTACATCGGTTTTCGTGTCATTGTTCTCGCCCCTGTTTTCGCTTGTTAGCTTTGAAAACCGTGCTCCCTTTGCTCGTTTTATCACGTTTTACAGCCCCTTTTACTTACTGATTTATCATTCTGATTTTATCCCATTTTATATCATGTCAATTGTTAACATGATTATCGTAGTTATATTCGTTTATAATTACGTTATGAGTAGCTAAATTGTTTATATGCCGGGATGAGGGAAACTGTGTCTTATGCATGATAGGTTGTAACCGGGATGGGTAGTTTTGCGGTAGGAATTATTGTTAAGTAATATAATTGTGTTTGGTTGAATGAGTATACGCAGGAGACCATTCGTTTAGTTAAACCCCAACCTAGATCGGAAGATTGGAAGGGTAAGGCTTGCTTAGCAATAATAAATAGTTTTTGTGAGGGCGGAAGTCAAGCAGAAATGACCTTAGGGCGACTTAAGACCGGAAGGTATAGTCGGGTTAGAGACGTGACTGTAATAACCTAGATCTTCCTACTAATAATCTGACCAACCTAGTTTATACCGATAGTGCTGACGACACAGTGACCCGAAATCCTAGCATATTCCTCTTCTTTGAATTATTTTATATCTTTCTCGTTTCTTTTCGTAGTTTACTTAAAACAATTTAAAAACCCCCAGTATTGTGACAATCTGACAGACCAATTTAGACAGATAATTAGCAACTTTGCCTTCCTGTGGAGATCGACCCTACTTACCGCTGACTTCTGTCAGTAGTTAATAGGTTTTATTTTTTGTACTGAAACGACGGTATCAAATTTTGGCGCCGTTGCCGGGGAGGCGACGCTTTTATCTGTTTATCTTTGTCTGTTTTTTTTTTCCTGCCTCAAGGGAAGACTGAGTACCTTGAGGTTGTTCTCATCTTTTTCTTTAGTGTTGTTTTGATAGACCCACAGGTTTATTAGACAGGCTACAGAGGGAGATTTTCGAAGGGAAGACTTGAGTACCTTCGATCTCTTTGCCAAGATGACGTCCGTATCCCGACTGATCGCTCAGTTTGAAGCTCAAACTGAAAAATCTGCTAAACGGGAGAGGAATGAATCTTGGGGTTGTGGTAATTACCACACTGCGCCACAACCGGTACCACAACAAACCCCTCCACCTGCTGAAAATAATGAGATCGCCGAATTATTTCAGATGATAGAGGCATTGACGCTAAGGGTGCAATCAAACTCCCACGCTATCCGTCTTGAGAATTTGCAGGCCCAAGTTAATGAATTGAGCAAAGGAGTTGACCGTGAGGACGCTGATTTAGGAGGATCGAGGAACTTTCTTCTCGATCATGTATCTGACAGTACTCGATCGAGTGAAATGGAGGAAGAACCTCTTGATCGAGCTGCTGAAAATGCTCGATCGAGTAAATACGAGGAAGATGTCCTCGATCGAGTAAACAAAAGTACTTGATCGAGCAGAACTGAGGATATAATCCTCGATCGAGTAGAAGCAAGTACTCGATCGAGGACTTCTGATGACGAGGCTTTCTTTCAACTTTTCTCCAATGCTCAACCGAGTAGTTTTACTGCCCGATCAGTTCCCTACCCACAAAGTTTGCTGCCACACCGTGGATTTCTTGACCGCTTACGGGCTCTCAAAGTCATGACTCACTAAGATGAGATAATCACTCAGGTACCTACTTATGTCAATTTTATTTCTCGAATTTATTGGTCTAGGAAGGATACTAATGAGTCGGTAATGAACATAGCCCTGAGTAAAGAGAGTAGCATGCTTCTTAGGAAGGGGACCCACCCTATAATGTCTGACCCGAACCAATTTTCTATCTCATGTTCTATAGGGACCCATTCATTCGATAACGTTTTATGTGACCTCGATTCTAGCGTTAACATCTTACCATTGCCTCTTGCAATGCAATTAGGATTGACTAAGTTTGTGCGCGCTAGAACGACCATCCAGTTGGCTGACTACTCTTATGTAAAGGTCAAAGGAGCTCTACATGATGTACCTATTAGGATCGGGAATTTCTATATTCCCGCAGACTTCATCGCTCTAAACATACCCAAGGACCGCAATGTTCCCATTATTTTTGGAAGACTTTTTTTGTGCACTGCTGGCGCAATTGTTGATGTCGCGGTTGGGACACTTAGCTTTCAGGTCGGAGGAGAGGATTTGGTTTTTACTAAATCCAATGACCCTAGGGAACCCATATTTATCGTACCTTGTGATGATATCCCTCTTGTAGAGCCCATTGTCATTCCGCCTGAGCCACTTTATGAGTCACATATTATTGCTGCTGTTATGACGCCTCCGCCCCATTCTGGGAGCAAATTGGTGGAACATCTCCTTGTTTCTATTTTTGCAGTTTTTGACGACTCCAATGAACCGGGAGGTGTGATGGGTGCTCCTAGCATGGAATATGGAACTACTTGGATAGATGATCCAGGAGGAGGTGTTGATAAGGCTATGCCGTTGAGAAAGAGGATGCGTTATGAGCTGAAAGTTTGGGAGCCGAGTGCTTTGAGGAGTTCTCATTTTTCAAATGCCAAGCTGTGGAGACCGAAGGTTGACTAGACAATCGCTGAGGCTACCACATTCAGTCAGAAGCCTCATAGAGGGCCATTAATTTATGGTGTTGGATGATATAGAAGACGGTCGAGCTGGGACCGTTTAATCTAGCGCTACCGGGAGGCAACCCGGAGTTTTAACTTTTTATTTATTTCTGTTTTGGAACAATTAGCTTTTTATGCTTTTTGTGTTGTAATAATCGTGCTCGACTATAAACTTTGAACTCGTCGTCGCGTTTTGGTAGTATTTTGTCGCTTTGGTTGCGTAATTGCAGGTGTTAAGAGTGATCGAGTACTTTATAGCTCGATCGAAGTGAATTGCAAGATGAAGTGCTTGATCGAGTGACGGATTTTTCTGCCCGACTTCTATGCTTTGTTTGCAACCTCCCATTTTTGGTTCGGTTTGGGGAGGTCCGTGGTGCGTGCACTTTTGTAAGTTACTAACTCTTCTTCTTTAGTTTGCATTTCTTTTCCTTTACTTTGTACAATGGGGACATTGTACGATTTGGTTTGGGGAAGTTTTGCATCCATACCTGTGTCTGCATTTTTTTTTTACTGCATTTCTGTTTGCACGTTTAAATTTAGCATGCATTGTTGTTTTATTTCCAAAAAATCAAAAAAAAATTTACAAAAAATCACGTTTAATTTTGCATATTAGGTCGAGTCAGATTGGAGTGTTTCATTGCTGAAAATTGTTGTATGCTTAAGCCTTGCATTGTTTCATGTCTTTTAGCAAATTCCATAGCAATTTCCCGAATTTCATTTCACATTTTTGTTGAACTAGTAGACTTGACTGAAAATTTTGGCAAACTACAATAACTTTCTGAGCTTTAGAGCCTTAAACTGGTTACATTCATGGCCAGTTATTTTAGGATTGTGAGTAGTACTCCCTGCATTTCTTGTTTTGCATGTGTATGAGTTTTGATTTCTTATTACCTACACACATCGGTTAGAGGTCGGAATTACACGTTTAGAGGACTATTGCATCAACCCCTTTCTCGTTTTGCCCTTTCGACTCCACCTTAAGCCATAATTGCCTTTTGTCCTTAACTACATCCCATACTTTGCCTACCATTGTCCGAGCTAGGAAGTAGTGAAGAAAATTATCTTGTTGTATCAGTTTTGGCTCATTTTCAGTTGTCTTGGAATGCGTGCAAGTGAGAATTAGAGGAAGTAGGTTGTGTTGTGCTCGATCGAGAGTTTTATAGCTCGATCGAGAGGTTTCGGGTGTTCAATGTGTTCGATCGAGAGCTTACGTGCTCGATCGAGAATCTTGGAAAGAAATAGTCCTCGATCGAATGGTATTTTGGTTGATCGAGAGAAATGGAGGTATTTGGCCTGTACAACCGAGAAAAAACAAGAAAAAAATGAAAAAGAAAAATGAAAAAAGAAGAAGAAGAAAAAAAACAGGAAAAGAAAAAAAGACAATAACTCGGTTGGAAAATAGTTGGGATGTGTGATGTGTATGCCTAGTTAAAAAAAGGGGCATGAGTTTATTTTTGAGTTGGAATATCGGGATACTAAAGATGGTTTGTAGGTTCTAGCTTGGCTTTAACCCTCACATTTTCATACATGTCTTGCCCCTTCTGTCCAACTTAGCCTCACATTCCCAAATTTTGCAATAGTTCGGCGTGTAATTGACATTGACGGTGGTTGTGCGTGTGTACGGTGCGTGAAATCATTATTCATACTAGTCTAACATGCATGATTTGTTGGTCGAAGTCTAGGTGAGTGACTTTTACTTATTTCTCTCTTACATATTATCTGCTTGCCCTTTGCTTTGTTGAGAGAAGAGTGACCCGGGAGAGTCCAATTTCGAAAGTCTTGCAAGGTCGACAGTTCAACATTTATTTGAAATATGCATAAATTCGTTTGCTTAGGATATTGAGCTGTTAGTACTGATTCATTTGCAGTAAATGGTTTGAGTTAACGGTTTTCAACTTGTCCATGTTTTACTCCTATCTAGTTAGTCTTAGTTAGTTGCTTGAGTTTGCTTGAGGGCAAGCAAAGGTTTGGTTTGGGGAAGTTTGATGTGTGTATTTTATATAGACCTTTTAGGCCGTATTAGCACACATTTCTATGCTTATTCCGTAGTATTTTGCTACGAATATCCCCCGAATAGTCTACTTTGGTTTGTTTTGCTATTTTGCAGATATGGGCCGGAGAAGATCATAATAAAGCCTAAAACATGTCCTTATGCATGCATTTAGGAGAAGAGTTGAGTCGGAGCTTGTTACTATCGTTTTGAGATGCGCATAGGAGCAATGAAGGTCCATCAAGCGAAGGAAGAACTTCAATTTGCTAGTGCCTACTTTGGAGAGCCATATCTCGAGTTCTACAACAGATAATCAGGTGATTCTATTTGGAGATGAAACCTTATCTTCTTAGCTTTCCAACGCCACCAAGAACGCTTGATTTAAGCGAGTAACAAAGCAATGGCGGCCATTTGAAGTTCAGTGCGCAGTGCAGGAAATACACGCTGCTCGATCGAGAAGAATATTTGTTCGATCGAGAGGTTTTGGTTCTTAAAGTCCTCGATCGAGAGGTTTTGGTTCTTAAAGTCCTCGATCGAGAGCCCTTCATAGCTATTCTTCTCGATCGAGATGTTTTTCTCTCGATCGAGAGCCTTGTCGGGTGACTGATCATTTTCCCGAGAACTTTTATTAGTTTTCTTTTATTTTTGCTATAAGAACTCGGTTTGTGAGTTCATTTTAGGTTTTCTGCTCTTAGTAGACATTCCTCTTAGTTTCTTTAACAATCATTTTTCCAGAAATAAAAAAAATATACTTTTAGTTCTTATTTCCTTCGCATACAGGTCTAATTCTGTTCTTACACCGGATTTCATCCTATTTGTAATCCTTCTTTCTCTTCTTAATCTTTATCATTTTTTTTGTTTTGTTTACTGTTTCTATTCTCGCTATTTTCATTCTGTTTCCGTTCGCTGTTTGTCTCGGTATTGGTGCTTTGTTTCGCCTCTGTTTCTCACCTCTGTTCTCCTTCGTTTTACGAGTTTTGTTCATGTTTTCCCTTTTATCTCTATTTTCATCTATTTTATGTACGTAATCATTCTGCCATATACTCGTTAATCTACATCGGTTTTCGTGTCCTTGTTATCGCCCCTGTTTCTCGCTTATTAGCTTCGAAAACCGTGCTCCCTTTGCTCGTTTTATCACGTTTTACAGCCCCTTTTACTTACTGATTTATCATTCTGATTTTATCCCATTTTATATCATGTCAATTGTTAACATGATTATCGTAGTTGTTTTCGTTTATAATTACGTTTTGAGTAGCTAAATTGTTTATATGTCGGGATGAGGGAAACTGTGTCTTATGCATGATAGGTTGTAACCGGGATGGGTAGTTTTGCGGTAGGAATTATTGTTAAGTAATATAATTGTGTTTGGTTGAATGAGTATACGTAGGAGACCATTCGTTTAGTTAAACTCCGGCCTAGATCGGAAGATTCGAAGGGTAAGGCTTGCTTAGCAATAATAATTAGTTTCTGTGAGGGCGGAAGTCAAGTAGAAATGACCTTAGGGCGACTTAAGACCGAAAGGTATAGTAGGGTTAGAGACGTGACTGTAATAACCTAGCCCTTCCTACCAATAATCTGACCAACCTAGTTTATACCGATAGTGCTGACGACACAGTGACCCGAAATCCTAGCATATTCCTCTTCTGTGAATTATTTTATATCTTTCTCGTTTCTTTTCGTAGTTTACTTAAAATAATTTAAAAACCCCCAATATTGTGACAATCTGACAGACCAATTTAGACAGATAATTAGCAACTTTGCCTCCCTGTGGAAATCGACACTACTTACCGCTGACTTTTGTCAGTAGTTAATAGGTTTTATTTTTGGTACTGAAACGACAGTATCAATAAGGTTTAGATTATAAAACTTAAGTCATAAAATATAAAATAGAGATAAAAAATTTTATGCTGAACCAGAGTATGCTTTATACAGAGTAGAACCTGAGGTCTAGGGGATCTGCTCTTGTCCGGTGGAGGCACCTCTAGATGATATACTTTTTTAGGTGAAGTATATTCCATGATTTGGGTATCATTTCCCCCTCCATTGTCATCAGTCTGTAGGCCCAATTACCAACAATGCTCTCAACTTGGTATGGGCCCTCCCAGTTGTAAGCGAACTTTCCAGCTTGCCGGTTTTTGGTGTTCTGGAACACCTTTCTCAGGACCAGATCCTCTACTTCATAAAATGCCATAGGTATATTACCGGGTGCAGGGAATCTGCTGGTTGGTGATTGACAGATGCATGCCGTTGACAGGCGTCACACTTCCTTGCATACCTCTTTGCATCCTTGCGCATTGTGGGCCAGACGTACCCCATTCTGAGGGCTCTATTGGACATGCTTCTTCCCCCTACATGATTCCCACAAACTCCGCTGTGGAGGTCATGCAAGACAGTTTGTGCCTCATTCTGGTCTAAGCAACGGAGATATGGTCCTGCTAATGATTTCCGGAACAGGATGCCATCAATTAGCAAGAACCTGGAAGCCTTCACCCTGAAGCTGCGTGCCTCTTTTTAACTGTTGGCTAAGATATCATGCTGCAACCAGTCCAAGTATGGCTTTCGCTAGTCCTGCTCCGGCTCCTGGTCTGGGTTGCTGCTGCATATGAGCAATTCTTCCTGGTCCGGATCTGGCCCAGGAATGGATGGTCTGAGAACATGGGTGATGTGAATACTGGCTACGTCAGCTGGTTTGAAGGTTGATCCCAGGGTTGCCAGTGCATCTAATTCTGCGTTCTACTCTCTGGGTACCTGCTGGATGAATAATTATGTGAATCTGCTGGTTAGTTCTTTTGCTACGCATAAGTAGGCCGCCATTGTTGAATCTCTTGCTTCGTATGCTCCATTGACGTGATTCACAATTAATTGCGAATCAATGTACACACTAATGCAGCTGACTCCTATGTCCAAGGCTAATTGCAGCCCCAGGACCAGGGCTTCATATTCAGCTACATTGTTGGTGGTCTTGAACTCACATCGAACTGCTTGGGTGATCAAGTCACCCTCTGGTGATCTGAGGATCAGCCCAACCCCTGACCCTCTGGCGTTTGATGCCCCATCTACCCATAATTCTCAGGTGCCTAGCTTGGCACCCTTTTGTAGGTGCAGAATTTCCTGCTCTGCTTCGGTCTGGAGTGCTGGGCTGAAGTCGGAGACGAAGTCTGCGAGGGCTTGTGACTTTATGGCTGTGCACGGTTCAAACTGGAGATCATATCCACTGAGGTGCACAGACCATTTAGCCATTCGTCCTGAGAGCTCTGGCTTTCTCATGACAGTCTTGAGGGGGTGATTAGTAACCACCGAGATGGTATGAGACTCAAAGTACGGGCGTAGTTTATAGCGATGCTGTGACCAATGCAAGTACTAGTTTCTTAAGTGAGGTATACCTTGTCTTTGTTGGTAGTAGTGACTTGTTGACGTAGTACGCCGGATGCTGAGCTCCCTCGCGCTGTCGGACCAGTACTGCTCACAGCTGTTTCAGTTACAGAGAGGTACAAGAGCAACACTTCCCCTTGCTCTGGTTTGGATAGCAGGGGTGGGCTGCTCAGGTACCGCTTCAGTTCCTGGAATGCTTTCTCGTGCTCTGATATCCAATCAAACTTCTGGCTTTTCCTTAGGATGTCATAGAATAGTCTACACCGATCTGAGGATCTGGAAATAAATCTACTCAGAGCTCCTACTCTTCCTGTTAGACGATGCACATCTTTAGGCTTCTGGGGTGATTCCAGCTGCAGAACTGCTTTGATCTGCTCTGTGTTGGCTTCTATTCCTCTCCGCGTTACCATATACCCCAAGAATTTCCCACTGGAACTTCCAAAGGTACACTTAGCTGGATTTAGCTTCTTCTTGTACTTCCGGAGGGTGTTAAAGTTTCCTCTAGGTGCTGGGTGTGGTCCACCGATTGCTTGGATTTAACCATCATATCATCTATGTATACTTCCATATTTCGCCCTATCTGGTCTTTGAACATCATGTTTACGAGCTGTTGATATGTAGAGCTAGCATTCTTAATTTAAGACCGAAGGGCATTAAGTTGTAACAGTAAATGCCTCTTTCTGATCTGAATGTTGTCTTCTCCTGATCTGCTGGGTCCATCTTAACCTGGTTGTATCCACTCCAGGCATCTAGGAAAGTCAACATTTCATGGCCCGCAGTGGCGTCCACCATAGCATCTATATGTGGCAAGGGGAATGGGTCCTTGGGGCTAGGGCTGTGCACCGGTCCAAAACCGGACCGGACCGGAACCGGAATTGGCAAAATTGATGGACCGGGACCGGACCGGAATATAAAAACTCCGGACCGGAACCGGACCGGTAAAATTCCGGTCGAAAACCGGACCGGACCGGTTGGACCGGAATTTGAATATTATGAACCAAAAAAATTATGGATTGGTAAAATTATGGACCGGAATTTGAATATTATGGACCGATTGGACCGGTTTGGACCGGTTGGACCGGCTTGGACCGGTTAGACCTGTTTAGACTGGATTTTAATATATTTTTGAGGAAAAAAATATAAAAACATAAAATCCGGTCCAAACCGGCCCTGACCGGAAAAAAAACGGTCCTGAACCGGACCGGACCGAAACCCGAAATCTTAAAAAATGGTGGACCTGAGACCGGACCGGATTTTTTAATTCCGGTTCCGGTCCGAAAGATTCCGGTCCGGTCCATTTTTCCGGTCCGGACCGGATTTTGCACCCCCTACTTGGGACAGGCCTTATTCAGGTCTGTGAAATCCACGCAAACCCTCCACTTGCCGTTCTTTTTTGGTACCACCACTACGTTGGATAGCATTCTGGGTACTTGACTTCCCTAATCTTCCATGCTTCCAGAAGGTTATCCACCTCCTAGTTAATAACCTGGTTCCTTTCTGCTGTAAATTTCCTGCGTCTCTGCTATACTGGTCTGAATCCTGGATTTATACTGAGCTTGTGTGTTATGATCTCTGGGTCTATGACAATCATGTCTTTGTGGGACCAGGTGAAGCAGTCTACGTTCTTTCTGAGCAGCTGGAGGAACTGCTGACGTAGATCTCCAGAGCACTCTGAGCCTATGAACACGATCCTTTCTGGATACTACTCATCCAGGCGGACCTCATCGATCTATGCTTGTTGGGGCTCGATGTATTCCTCCTGGATGCGCAGCTGCTGTAATTGATATGCTCTGGCGGTGGGTGGTCTGGTGGTCCTTCTGAGGGCTACCTTGTAGCAGTCCTTGGCCTCCTCCTGATCTCCTCGTATCTCCTGGACGAAGAAGAGAACAACACGAGAAGTTTTTGGTGACGCGGAAAAACCAATAAGGGAAACAACCGCGGGGGGAACGGAATCCCACCAAGCTTTTACTATAATCGAGAGTTATTATGGTTGTACGTAGTACAAGCGATATCTTGCGTAAGTTATAACTGTGAAAAAAGAAGTGAGTGAATCTCTCTTGACCTAGGTCTCTTTTTATGCAAGTGGAGTCCTGGTCAACTGCTCCTAGTTCTGCTCCGAAAATGTAGGAGTTTGTTAGGGGAGATACTCTAGGGTTTTGACCTTTTCATGCTCCCTTCAACAGCTCTTTTACGGATTAATTTTCTGTCTGGTTGCTTTCCTTGTTGGGCTGCTCGTGACTTTTGGGCCCAATAACATGGTGACAATTTTGGGCTAAACAATTACTAATATCAACAACACTCCAACTACATCTGTTAATTCTCAACACAATGAGCAGATTAATACTTCTGCAGGTTCTTCACAGGATATGGTTATACAAACAACAACTATCTCAGATAGTACTGCTGTTTCAGATGGTACTACAGCAAGACATGCTCATATTCCTGTTATACCAAGACAATCTACAAGGACTACTAAATTGTCTTCAAGATTACAAGGATTTCATTTGCCTGTCACTGCAGGTATTCCTCAGAAGATTATACATAGGTCTAATGTTGTTTGCTCAGCTTTATTTGCTGATATGGTAGATTTTTCTGAAGAATACAAAGCTTCTTTGGCTAATGCCATCAGTGGGATTGAGCCTGTAACTTTTTCTCAAGGTAAACAAGATTCTAGATGGGTTGAGGCTATGCACAAAGAATTGAAAGCTTTGGATGATAACGAAACATGGGAATTAACTAATTTACCAAAAGGACAAAAACCAATTGGTTCAAGATGGGTGTACATGATTAAGCGCAAAGCAGATGGTACAGTTGAAAGGTTTAAAGCTCAATTGGTTGCCAAATGGTATAATCAAGTTAAATACAAAGATTATACTCACACTTTTTCTCTAGTGGCAAAGTTCGCCACAGTAAGAGTATTACTTGCATTAGCTGCTGCCAAAGGATGGCCTTTATTTTAGTTAGACAACAATAATACATTTTTACATGGTTATATTGATGAGGAAGTTTTCATGGTTTCACCAGAGGGGTATGGAAAAGCTCAACCAGGACAAGTATGCATGTTAAAAAGATCTTAGTATAGTCTAAAACAAGCTTCTCGGCAGTGGAATCTTTAGTTGACCAAGTTTTTGCAGAAACATCACTTTAGATAGTCTAAGCAATATTATTCCCTTTTTACTAAAATCAATCCACAAACTAAGCAGTTCACAGTAGCACTGGTGTATGTGGAAGATGTGCTTCTTATAGGATATTCTACAGAAGAGATTGAGCAATTAAAGCATTCTTTACACGAAGCATTTACTATTAAGGATTTGGGACCTATGAGGTATTTCTTGGGGTTGGAAATTGCAAGGAATCATGCATGGTTATTGATTAACCAAAGGAAGTTTATCCTAGACGTTTTGAAGGATTTGCATATGCAAGATTGTGTGCCAACTGAATTCCCTATGCCCAGGGGTCTGAAATTATCCACAGATGCAGGTTATTTGGTGGATAACCCTAAACAGTATAGGATATTGATAGGAAGGCTTCTCTATCTCAACATGACCAGACCAGATATATCGTATTCTACTCATCATCTTAGTCAATTTCTGCAAGAACCACGTATTCCACATATGCAAGCAGCAGTACATGCGGCAAGATATCTGAAGAATACTCTTAACACAATACTCTTTTATCATGATGGTAACTCTATAACCGTCAATGCCTTCAGTGATTCTGATTGGGCACAATGTGCTTTCTCTGGAAAGTCTTTGAGTGGCTATTATATTTTTGTTGGAGAAGCATTGGTTTCGTGGAAAACAAAGAAGCAAAAGACCGTGAGTAAGAGTTCTGTAGAAGTAGAATATCGCAGTATGTCCTTCACTACATCTGAAATGGTCTAGATTAACAATTTGTTAGCAGACTTACAGATTGAATGAAGTTCCACAACCTATTCCTTTGTTTTGTGATAACAAGGCAGCTTAGCACATAACACACAACCCAGTTTTCCATGAACGTACTAAACACTTGAAAATAGATTTTCATTATGTTCGAGACAAGTTGCGCGAATAATTTCAGAATACTCAGCATATAAGGCCAGCTTTGCAGTTAGCATATATCATGACCAAGGCATTAGGTGCACAACAACACAATTTTCTAAAAGACAAGCTTGGATTAAGAAGCAACAAAATGAGTCAAGCTTGAGGAGGGGATGTGAACAATATCAATCAGTCAATATTGTTTGCATTGACTAAGTTCGTTAGCTTAGTCATAGTTAGTTACACATATATAAATATCAGTTTTATCGTAACAACTCTTTCTTACCTATTACTGAAATATTATTCTTTCTCTCTTACTTTCTCACTCATTCTCTCTAAAACAAACTATAACAAACTCTCTGTTATTTCACACCAATAGTGGAGAACTTAAAGTTTTCACACATAAAATTACGGTGTATCGTGTATGTGATATGCTAATGATACTAAATTCTAGATTTTTTATAATAAATCCTCGGATCTTGCCCGGGTCATATTATATAATAATTTTGGAGTATTTATCATGATGATAACCTTAAAAAAACTATTTTTAATGACTATTTATTACTTGCGTAGTTTCATTAACAATATCTAAAGTAGAGAGGCCCTGTTTTTTTTTTCTGAAAGAGTCAAACTGAACTGAACTGAACCGAACGTAATTGAGCTAAACTGAACTGAACGTAATTGAGTTAGATTGAACTGAACGTAATAGTTAAATTTGTGAACAAATGTGTGCACTGAACTGAATAACACTCAAATGAGCTGAAATTGAGTCCATAAGAATAGAACAAGGGATGTCAATTGGGCAGGGTGGGTGCGGAGGTGGACCAAGATGAGCATGGGGAAGCGGGCGGGGGTGGATGTAGGGTAGGGTAGGGTGGGGTGGGGTGGGGTGGGGTGGGTAGGGGCGGATCTTATATGATACCCGCAACGGATGACACACTATTGATACCATTCCTTGCCTACCGGCTAGCACCCATCAAATTAGCATCCACGCTAGCCCTACTTGAGGTGGGTGCGAGGCGAGACCTACCAAAATCTTCCCCATTGAAACATCCTCAAGTAGAACCTTAATCATGTACTAATCATGATTGATTTAGCTAAACCATTGCACTATAAATATTATTAACTACTACCCTTTTTCAATTAAACTCAATTTAGTTTAGTTAAGATCATTTTAGCCCAATAACATAACCTTAACATTGCAAAATTTACGAGATGAAAATGTTACATGTTACAGCCCAGAAAACAAGAATACAATAGGTAGGGTTAGCAAAAATATACGATATAATTTTATTATACGAATACAAATACGATATAGGGTTTAAGTTATACAGATTTTCGTATATATGATACGAAAATCCGTATATATGAAACGGTTTTACTAATGTTTTTTTAAGACTTATTTTACTAATTTAAATAAAAAATAGTCTTTCATCAGAGGTAATCATGTTAGAGGTGATTATTAGCTCTTGAATAATCACAATGTTTAATTAGGCATTTGTTACCTACCCTTATCTGTATATACGAATTCTGTATACACCGTTTTTCAGCTTTTCCGTGTACCTAAAAACCGTATATACAATTAAACCGTATTGGATCTGCTTAGTAATTTTCTCGATTTTTAAAAACATAGGTCTAATACGATTTTACTTACCCTTAAGAATTTGTTAGGTGTCGATCCATTCCACTAGGAAGTAAATAAGTAACCACACTTTACTTATTCTTCCCACTTCCCACGCACAAAGAAAAAAGAAAAGAAAAGGTTGATGGAGATAATAAAGAAAGCAAATGAAAACAAAACAAAAACACCGAATTGAAATAAAAAATGATTTGATTGCTTACAAACAAAAGATGAAAACATGAAAAGATTAGTGTTTTTACTTTATTATAAATACCCACTTGTATACTCATCCATCTTTGCTTTGATTTGCTTTCTTTGTTTTGTTTATTCAATCCAACTCATCCCTTATTATTGATTGCCCACTCTATTTCTCAACTCATTGTCACTTCATGTGTACATACTTACATACATGATACATATCATTAAGGTTTCTACTCTTTTTCATTTTCCTTCATCTTCAAGTTATCTTTTTTATCTCTTCTTTAAGTGCTTCTTGTATGCTATTATTCTTACTTTCTTCACAAATGCATTAGCTTATTATCAATATTTATACTTCCTCCGGCTCAACAGATACTTTACATTGGATTAAAATAGTCGGAGGGAGTACTTTTGCAATGATTGTAAATGACATATCTTCAATTGGGTGTAGCTTCAAATTTTGATTGAATTTAGTAGCTTCTAGTTTCTTTAATTGGGTATATATACCTTAGAATTTAGTTTCTTCATTTGGGTATACCTTAAAATTTTGACTGAATCTTGTAATGTGTAACAAGTGGGAGACTGGGAGGTAAGTGGATCCTCCGACATGGGGTTGATGAGATTCGAACCCGCAACCTGAGGTAGGATGTTACAGTAAGTATGTAAGCATTGGCCTCAATATAATGATCAAAATCATCAGCTTACTATGTGTGGTGTCAGGTGTGAGATGTTATAGGATCCTTCTACATGGGTGGATGAGATTCGAACCCGTGATCTTAAGTGATGTAATTTGTGTTGGGTGTTAACAGTCCAGGAGCTTAGTTGGTTAGCTAGTTAGCCAGGATGCCATATATTTTTGGCATAATATATAGCATGAATTGATTTATTGCGAGTACGTTCTAACTGGTGTATATATAATCTGCAGGTAATTTATGAATTGATGATTGCGAGTTTCTGAAGCAATTTCCTGAGACGGTAAGGACTGAGTTATCGTTTATGTGAATCTTATTTGTTTCCTTTTTCTGTTGGGTTTGTTGAAATTGTTTTCTTCTTTCTTTCTTTCTTTCTTTCTTTCTTTCTGCAGCTGAGTGTTCGGAATTGTTTTTATTATTCCGTACACCATGAGCTCAACCACAGTTCAAGTAACCAATTCCGCAACATTGGGAATCTATGAAACCCCTCGAGCAATGAGTGTTTGGCGAGATGCCTCCAAAGGTATAATGCATTCCAGTCCAGATGAATCATCAAGCATGCAGGCAGATGCTAGGCAAGAGAACGCGGTTAGTGTTGCTGAATTACTCATCTCTTTTAACTGACTAAAAACAATCTTATTTGCAGTCTACTGAAGTCTTTTATGTTGTCTCCTTGTAGTTTGATTATGAATACGGTTCTCATGACGCGATGGAACATCCCATAACTCCTGAAGATGCGATACGGTTGTCTGAAAAGGTGATGCAGCAAGACCTTCCACTCTTAATTCATGTCAAACTATGAATAAAAGATGGTCTTAGTAAAAAAAATCAGCTTTGGTTTGGGTTCTGTTTACTAAACATAGTTGGGGGAAAATCATTGCTTGCTTTTATTAGATAATGTAGCATTAAAACGATATAATCTGATCACGTATCTACAATACAATAACAATCTAATATTATGTTCAGGTGAAAAGGCGTTTAGCACAAAATCGAGAAGCTGCGAGAAAAAGTCGTATGAGGAAGAAGGTAACAATGCCTTAGATGAAAGATAGAAATAAAGTATGTTAAATGTAAGTATTCCATCTCATTTTCACTCATTCGTACGTGCAGGCGTATGTTCAGCAATTAGAAAGCAGCCGTATGAAGTTGTCCCAATTAGAGTTGGAGCTTCAACAGACTAAACAGCAGGTAGGGTACTCTCCTCTTTAGGGTACTCTCGTCTTTAGGGTACTCCCGTCTTTATTGTCTCTGACACTGACAGACCACACTTGTTGAGTTGTTTCACCTTTAGTTCTATGCAATTACTTACTACGGGTTATCTCAGGTTTTATATGCTGGAGCTTCGATGCATCCTAATGTAGGATTTTCTGGAAGTGGAAGTATGACCACAGGTCTGAAAACATTCATTCTGTTTGAGCCTACATAAATTTTTTTATTCTGCATCTTGTATCTTAAATGAACTAAAATCCATAAACTTTTCGCAACCTTTAAATTTATTAGGTGAATAACTTCAATGCCGCTGTTTTACTTTTAAGCTTTTACCATCCCTTTTACACAATCAGTCATTCTGTTCAACTTGTGAAGTGATAGGGTCCCCATTAGTTGCAACTTTACGGCACATTTTACTCTGTGCTGCTTATTACAACTAGGTAGGATAATTCTATTTTCTGATAATTCACTTTTTGTTGGATTTCAGGATTAGTCAAATTCGAAATGGAATACGGTCACTGGGTTGAAGAGCAAAATCAGCACAATTCTGAGCTCACAGATGCTCTCCAAGCTAATGCTTCTGACATTGAGCTCAAAATCCTGGTAGAAGGTGGTTTGCATCATTATTGCAACCTTTTTCGTATTAAAGCAGATGCTGCAAAAAACGATATCTTTTATTTAATATCCGGGATGTGGAGAACATCAGTCGAGCGATTCTTTCACTGGATTGGAGGATTTCGACCCTCTGAACTTCTAAATGTAATGTCTTTCTTATATCACAGACTTCCATATTTCCAATCAAATTTGCTTTTGTTTTTTTTCAAAATTTTAGTTTATCTTTTCTGTTTTACGTGTCATTGACGGTTTAGAATGATGGTTTATGTTAGCCAATACGATGCAAATTTGGGATCAAGGCTCTTATGTTATTGTATTATTTTGGCTTATTAAAAAGTACTAGAGACATTTTACCAGCAAAAAACAGGCATTGCCCTCATTTTGCAGCAATTAGTATACATGAGAAATTAAAGTTGTATCTTGTCTTGTTACAGATTCTCTTGCCACAACTCGAACCGTTGACAAATCAACAGATGGAGGACATTGTTAAACTAAGATATTCATCTCGGCAAGCTGAGGATGCGTTATCTCGAGGAATGGATAAACTTCAGCAAACAGTGATGCAGTTGATGTTTACTGAGATGATAGGTATGGGGATGTATGGTATCCAGATGGCTTCTGCTTTGGAAAAATTGGAAGCTATAGAAGGCTTTGTAAACCAGGTGATTTTCCAAACTTCAATTCTTGGAATGCATTAATTTTATGTTACCCAAAATTATTGTAAATTTTGTTTATAGCTCTTGTTTATTGTTGCATGTTTACCATGAAATTTTATAGGCAGACCATCTACGCGAGCAAACCCTACAACTGATGTATCGGATCCTCACTCCCCGACAAGCAGCCCGGGGCTTACTGGCATTGGGGGAGTACTTCTGCCGACTGCGTGCACTGAGTTTACTTTGGAACTCTCGTCCCCGTGATCCATGCTAATATGTGAAGGGTGTAATTGACTTTCGCTGTCCCTGTGCATGGATGCATTTTTCAGTAAATTTGTAACTATAGTAGACCACCTCTGAGCTTCTTCTTTTGCCTCGCTTTATCCCCATAGTCAGGAATCTTTTAAGGCATTGGAGTCATGAATGTTGTTCCTCTAGTTGTAGGCTTGTAGCTCTACCCGGATTTTATGTACTCGTAATTAGTAAGAGTAATCATGTAAATATAAGTTTGTACGATTTGTACCGCGTGGCTAGAGAGAACCCGTGGACAGTAGATTAGCTCTGAAGGGTTGTACAGTGATGGGAAACAAAGCGGAATATTGCTCGTAACTCAATAAGTGTAAGTGTTTGTGTATTTTGTTTATACCAAACTTGAATCTTTCATGCATCAAACTTCACTTTTGCCACCGCTGTCCAAGGGAAAAAAAACTCACTTTTGCTCATGTTCTGCGGAATTAGCTGCAGAAAAACTAAAGAAAAGCATTTGATATGATTTAAGCCCAACATTTACATGATCCTAAATAACATTGTCTGCTAACTAAGTTACCAAGTTACTCTCTGAAGTCTGAACACATTGCTACTTTAGGTGACCTTTTCACATTGATAATTTACTGTCTGGCAGCTAACCCTCGAACTACTTCTTTTCGCGACAGCAAACAAGGACTTCAAATCTCCCTATCGTAAAATGTAGAAAACCATTAGCACTAGCCCATTGTAAAAAATTTCGGATACCCTTTGCCTCTGCCTGTAATGAAGATTCAAACCGTGAGTTACTACCTTCTTCATAGATGATTAACCCATCAGAATCATATGTCACCTAACCTACAGCAGACTTTAAAGACAAATTTCAACTAGCTGTTAACAATAATACAAGCCCACGGCCCAAGCCACGACAAACTACTCAACCACAACAGGAAAAGAATCAAATCAGAGAAAATCAAGCAAAGGGAATAGCAATCAATTATAACTTAGTCAAGTAATTTTCAATTAAGCACAAATCATGTAATTAGTCTTAATTACAATAGTTCTCTCCTTGTTTCGAATGTAAAATACAATATAAAAAGGATGTACATCTGATGTGAATAGACAAGCTTCTACAATTACCAAAACACATTGCTACCTAATTTTACATGATATCAAGAGACCTACATCGATCCGACTTCCTTAAACCCAAGAAACACAACTTCAAACGCTACCACCAATCCCTAACCACCGTAACCATGACCACCGCTCAACCTGGTGCCACCTCCGTCACCAATCAATCCGACCCTACCGCTCCCAACCTCGCGCACGTCGTCAAGTTGAGCCCATGCAACTACACTACTTGGTGCTTCCAACTACAACACATTATGTTTGGCCTGAACTTACTCGGTTTTCTCGATGGGTCAACAGCCCCACCTGCCGCAACCAAAGACGACGGCACTCCAAACCCTGACCACATCTCATGGTTACGCCAAGACGGTCTGATCTTGGGTGCCCTCATGGGCACAATTACGGACGCACTACAAGGCCTCATTGTGCGAGCCTAAACCACTAAGGAGGCGTGGGAAATATTTGCCCACACATATGCGAATCTCTCACGGATCCATATACAACAAATCAAACAACGCTTCGACTCCATCACAAAAACCGCAACCCAAACAATTACTGAGTACATTCACTCCATTAAATCGTGCGTTGATCAACTCGCCCTAATGGGCAAAAATGTTGATCCGGAGGATGTCATATCTCTGGTTCTTAACGGACTCGATTTTCAAATCCATTATCGACCCCATTCGTGCGCGAGACACAACCATCTCGTTTGAAGCATTACATGAGAAACTGCTTCAATTCGAATTATTTATGTAACAACACGACCCACCACGGTCGTAACACAACCCCAATAAGATGGGTGCACACTTTTGGGCCCATTATTTGTCCTCACTTAAGCCCAAAAGCACAAGGCCTTGTTACTAAGTGGTGGTTGGAAGCTATTATAAACACATCACAAGCCTCACATTCTACCGATGTGGGACAACTTTCCTCTCATACTCTTGGGGTGTTACAAACTCCCCCACTTAAAGAACACAACGTCCTCGTTGTGCCTCAACCTTGACCACAACCAGGGCCAGAATCCTCCCCCGCTAGGTGTGTGACCCGGGTACTCCCGACCACAGGCTCACCACACGGTCGCAGGGTCGCTCTGATACCATTTGTAACAACACGACCCACCACGGTCGTAACACAACCCCAATAAGATGGGTGCACACTTTTGGGCCCATTATTTGTCCTCACTTAAGCCCAAAAGCACAAGGCCTTGTTACTAAGTGGTGGGTGGAAGCTATTATAAACACATCACAAGCCTCACATTCTACCGATGTGGGACAACTTTCCTCTCATACTCTTGGGGTGTTACAATTTAACAACCATACAACCACCACAACACCGTTCCAACCCTCTGCTCAAATCGCTTACAAAAACAACAACCACAACCGACACTCAAATCGCAAATCAAACAACCACAATTCCACCTCACCCTCCGCTGCTCAACAGTCCCACACCAACAACCCGAAACCAATTAAAGGCAAATGCCAATGGTGCAGAGAAATAGGACACGTCATTGCCTATTGCTCTCTCTTTCAAAAACTGTACCCGAATATCGTGTTCCCAACCCCACCCCAAAACCGATTTCAGCAACCTCAGGCAAACACCATGGCTTTACCTGCTGGAAACCCGACACCCACCTACAACTATTTACTTAACAGTGGCACGAGTCATCATGTGACTCACGACCTAGACACCCTTGCCTTTCATTCACCCTATACCGGCATGGATGACTTACTAATTGGAGACGGTTCCTGCCTGAATATCGCAAACACAGGTAATACTATTTTACAAAGTCTTAAACTCAATAACGTACTTCATGTCCCGAAAATATCACGCAACATAATTTCAATTTCAAAGTTATGTAATGACAATAATGCTTATGTCATATTCTCGCATGATCAATTTTTTGTAAAGGCGATTTCAACGGGAACCAACCTTCTCCAGGGACGCATTAAGGACGGCATCTACGAGTGGTGTCCTCAACAACCTCGCGCCCAAACCGCAGTAAAAGGAACCACCGCCATTTCATGGCATCATAGGCTAGGTCATCCGAGTTATGATGTAATGAAACAATAAATAAAAATTTGCAAACCTTTGTTTCTGATTACAACCACTGTCATTCGTATAATGTTGTTAAAAGCACAAAGCTAACCTTTTCGTCATCGTCATTTAAAACTGAAGCACCCTTAGACCTCATATTTTCGGACCTATGGACAAGCCCAATAACGTCTTTTGACAATTATAAATACTACATAGTTTTCGTTGATCATTTTAGCAAATACGTATGGCTATACCCGCTAAAATGCAAATCCGACACGAGCCAAGTATTTAAACAATCCAAAGCCCTTGTTGAAAAATACTTCAATAAGCCCATTAAACATTTTTTTTCCGATAACGGTGGCGAGTTCATTAAACTCAACGTGACCTTACTCAACGATGGCATTCATCACTCGACCTCACCACCGCACACACCGGAACACAACCGATATGCGGAACGAAGACATCGACACATAGTCGAAACCGGTCTTGCCCTACTAAATCATGCTAATATTCCTACCAAATATTGGCCCTATGGGTTTAGTACTGCAACATATTTAATAAACCGACTTCCGACACGTGGATTAAACAATAAATCACCATACGCTATGATACATAACAAACAACCAAACTATCATAACCTACACAATTTCGGATGTCTATGCTATCCATGGCTTCGACCTTACACAAAACACAAGCTCGAAAATCGATCAATCCCATGTCTATTCATCGGATATTCAATCACGCAGAGTGATTTTCATTGTCTTAAACCCAAAACAAATCGAGTATATACCTCCCGACACGTAAAATTCTATGACGATATCTACCCACTAGCACATCCCTCATCGACTACGAACCCACAACCATCTACCTCCGATTGGACCACTCTCTCGGTGCCTTTCCTCACTCCACCAACCTCCAGCACAACCGCAGTCACCAACTCTCCAAAACCTAACAATCCAACACGGCCTCCTATCTCCCAAGTCTACCAACGTCGCAAACCAACCCATCTCGAACCCCCTATCGACGGCCAACTACCCATCACAACGGGCCCAGCTCCCGCCAGTAACCTCACCACTGACCCCTCTCCTGATCCAGCCCCATCCACGACCCAAACACCAACCCCATCTACTCCCTCTAGCACCCATCGATATGCACATCAGCCTACAACCACAAACGAACCAGCCCACTTCCACATACCCATCGACGACCAACCAGCCCAAATGACCTGGCCATCTCCTGACCACCACCTCACGACCACTCATGCTCCTGAACCCCCATCGCCAACTGACCAAAATACGACCACAACTGACTCCTTATGCCCTCCTCGTACTACCACACGAACACATCATAAAACGATAACAACAAGGCTAGATAATAATATTCGCAAACCAAACCCGAAATATGCGAATTTAGCCCTGCAAAACCAATCAGTCACACAACTCCCGAACACCGTCAAACAAGCTCTCATCTTGCCCCAATGGCGACACGCAATGCAAGATGAATTTGACGCCCTAACTCGCAACAACTCATGGACCTTAGTCCCACGCACACATGCACGAAATATAGTTGGGTGCAAATGGGTCTTCAGAAATACATTCAACCCCGATGGCTCACTAAAACAACACATCAAGGCACGCCTCGTTGCAAAAAGTTTTCACCAAAGATCAGGGATAGACTATACAAAAACCTTCAGTCCAGTAGTCAAACCAACAACCGTACGTCTCATCCTCTCTATCACAATATCAAAACAATGGTCACTGCGTCAACTTGATGTCAATAATGCATTCTTACATGGCACGCTTACCGAAAACGTATACATGACCCAACCTCCAGGATTTGAAAATCAACATCAACCTGACTTAGTGTGCAAACTAAACAAAGCCATCTATGGGCTCAAACAAGCCCCTAGAGCCTGGTACACTGAACTCAAAACCTACCTCACCACATTTGGATTCAAACAATCAATTTCGGATCCGTCATTATTCATCATTATCCTACAACCGCAATTGACACTTTATATGTTAATATATGTTGATGACATAATAATTACAGGACCAAACTCATCACACGTACAAACATTTATCACCAAACTATCCACTCGATTCTCCCTAAAAGACTTAGGACCACTATGCTACTTTCTGGGCATTGAAGTAACACCAAACTCAAAAGGAATACACCTAAGTCAAGCTAAATACACCCCTGACTTGCTTACCAAATACAAAATGTCTGATGCAAAACCAATTACAACTCTTATGGCAACCTCGCCACCACTCACTCACGAAGATCAAAACCCGATTCACGACCAATCTGACTACCGTGATATAGTAGGAAGCCTTCGATATCTATCTCTCACAAGATCAGACATTGCCTTCCCCGTCAACCGCCTCGCACAATTTCTTCACCACCCAACATCCAACCACTGGACAGCCCTCAAACGCCTCCTCCGGTACCTACAAGGCACACTACACCATGACATCCAAATCTACAAGGACACCCCACTCTGTCTTCACGCATACTGTGACGCTGACTTCGGCGGCGACAAAGACACCTACCTCTCAACAACTGGATACATAACCTACCTTGGTCGCAACCCCATAGCCTGGTCCTCCAAAAAGCAAAAAGGCATTGCACTACCCACCACCGAAGCTGAGTTCCGTGCCATTGCCTCCGTCACAATGGAAACAATTTGGTTGCGCAACCTCCTATCCGAACTCAATATTCATGTCACCAAACCTCCCGCAATCTTCTGTGACAACATCTCAGCAACACTCTATGCCAAGAACCCAGTCTTCCACTCCCGCATGAAGCACATGGCACTTCTTTTCACTACGTCAAACAACAGCTGCAACTTGGCCAAATCTATATCTCTCACATTGCCAGCAAAGATCAGCTCGCAGATATTCTTACCAAGCATCCACTTTCACCCTGATAGTATTACACTCTTGGCCCGTTCCAATTAGATAAACAAGAACACTATAAAAAAAAAGATATATTGTTAAGTAACTATAAAAAAGATACAATGTTTAAAAAATATATTACATTAATAATATTACGGGTAAAGATTTAAAAAATTGAATTCCACATGAACGTGAAAAAGTTTGAGGACATACATAAATTTCCCTGAACATAATGTACTCCGTATACTACATTTGTTGTGTTGGAAATAACTTTGAAGTTGGTGATCGATACAACATAATCTTGAGATTTCTATAAATTTTCTATATTATTATCGTTATTCACTTTAATTTACAAATTAGATTAGTATTATAAAAACATTAAAACGGAACAAAAAAAACATGATTAATTGACCACATATCTACTAAAGTTACACATTTATAATGTGCAAAGGTTGCCCAAAATATTGATCAGCAGAACCAATTTGTGTTATTCTAAAGCCAACAAAAATATAGTGTGCAACGTATCACGAATGGCCTTCCCTCGGACAAGTAATTTCGCGGGAGCTTCATGCTTTTTGGTTCATTAAGGCCCACATCGCTTCAAAGTTCAAACTCCGATGTCATTTTCGTTTTCAGCTTCACTTGCTTGGTATCGTCTCTTATCAAAAATAAAGCCGGTAAAGGTGAAGTATATTGTTAAAATTTGGGTAAATTCTCAGGAAATTCGGGTCGAAGTCTCTTTAAGAGCAAAATCTTGTGGTGCATTCTTGGCTCGAATTCATGCTTTATAGAGTTATCACCCCGGCTGATATAGTTGTCACCCTCGACTGGCTTACCTTGTATACAGTGCAGACCAAAAGTAGCGGTTGCAATTCCCTCGTCAACAAAAAAAGTAAAAGATAAAATAAAATAAATAATAATTAAGTCATACACTGAAAATAATTAATAATTATCCATATCAATATTCTCAAACACTCAATACTTACTTCACTTTCTAATATCTCAAACTAGTTTTGGAACCCGTGAAAATCACGGGGTCATTAATAATTTGAATGTTTAAGTGTTAATTTGTGAATAACTTATACGGAGTAGTCCCTATCTCAATCATTTGTTTAAAACAAACATGACTGGGGGAGCGGTATTTTAAATCAAATGTTTAATACAATTCAATTTTTGATTCAGGAGTATAGGCAAACCAAAATGTGAATAATTTGGTTGTTTTGAAGCGACCATTTAAAAATTGCATAGAAATTTATTTTCTATTCCATTAAGGAAGTTACCCTTTTATATATGAACAAATTGCATTGAAATTTATTTTCTACTCCCTGTGAAGTTAAACCCTCCTAACTTCGAAATATATATGAAAAATTCTATTACTAATTATCTCAAAATTTTATGAATCAAGGAAAATAAAAAATATGGTACATAAATAAAGAGTATATATAATAATGATGAAAGGAAAGTTAAAAAGTCATTTCATTAATAAAGTAAATAATGGTTAAATAAATAAGGTAAACTATGAGAGGAGATCAATTACAATTTTTTTTGTTTATACCTTCTATTTCTTAAAAAAATTTAACTTATATTTTTTAATTTTCTTAAATTGGTAATCCATGTCATTTTTTTTGCCATATCACATAAAAGTTGCCCCATCACAATTAAACTTGTCATGTCACATTTCTTTAGCTTAGCCTTTTAATACGATTTTATAGATTTTGGATAGAGTAAGAGAGTAAAGTAAATATCAAAACTTTGTAGGTGAACTCTAATAATAATTATTAGTAGTATAAGATGGGGAAAGGTAATTAAACATCTATCGGAATTATGCAACAAATTGAGATTTATATACAATCCAAACAATTCAAATTCAATCATTCGTCCAAAAGTGTAATCAAAACAATATTATTATACTTCATGCGAAATATTAACATTTCCTAATTCATGAGAAATAAAATATAAACAGATCATTTTAAAAAGAACATTTATCCAAAAAACATTGTGAGTTAGTTATAGAATAATTTATTTGATGGAAAGCAAAAAAATGATTTAATTAAAGGCTTGAAAGCATTGGAATTGGAACAATAAATCGGAGAATATGAATCGGTTTCTAACTAATTACTAATCGTGCATATTTTTATTATTATAAATATATTTATAACACTATGATATGAAAAAATTGACATATGTGCATCGTACTTTAACACTTTGACTAAGCAATTTGATTTCTAACCTGTTTGACAAAATAAAAATAGAACATAAGTGTTACAAAGGAAACCAACGTGTAGGAAAGAGTGAAAGATAATAATATTACATGTCAATAACTTATTAAAGATTTTTGTTAGCCTTTCGATGTCTCAAATACACCATTGCAGAAAGAAAAAAATCGGCAAAAATAAAAGAGTCATTCAAATCAAGAAAAAATCTGTAAAGAAGATCCATTGCTATTATCTTCAATCTCGTGCATTGTTATTTAAATGTGAGTATGTCATCCCCTGTAATATTAATGTAAACAAAAAAATAATAACTGATAAAATTCTAATTGATTCAAAACATAATAAAAATAAAAAGAGAATAATTAACTCAGTTCTCCGCGTATACTTTACCTGGAATTTTTTTGACTAAAGTTAAAAATTTAACCTCCTGCAATATTAATATAAACACACAAAAAACTAATAAGATTCTAATTGATTCAAAACATAATAAAAATAAGAAGCGAATAATTAATTTAGTTCCCTAGGTATACCTCACCTGCTAAATTTTTTACTAAAGATGAAAATTCATTCTACTACAATATTAAAACAAACACAAAAAATGATAACTAATAAGATTCTAATTAATTCAAAATATAATAAAAAAAAAAAAAAAAAACAAAACAAAATAACTAATTTACTTTTCTATGTATATTTTAGTACTAATTTTTTGAATAAAGTTGAAATTAGGGTTGTTATAATAGTTACATATGAATTTTTTTGCAACTAATTCTCTCAAAATTTTTTTAAATAGAACGAAGATAAAAAAAATATGGAATATATAAACTGGGTATATATAGTAAATGAAAAGAAAGTTAAAAGGTCATTTCATTAAATAATGGAAATAATGGTTAATTAATAAAGGTAAATAAATAACAAAAATTATGAGAGGAGATCAATGGTTATTTTTTTTTTGTGTGTGTTTAAAGCTTATATTTTTTAATTTCTTAACTTTTTTTTTTCTTAGATTGATAATCTATGTCACTTTTCTTCGTCATGTCACAATTAAAATTGTCATGTCACATTTAATTTTGTCATGCCACACTTCTTACTTCTTAGGCTACCCTTTTAATTATATTTTATAGATAACTTTTTTTAGATAAATACTTTATAAATAGCTTATCTTGGTACATGATGATAAAAAACCTATTTAATTTAGCGTTGTAATTATATTGTATAAGTATACTATTTATACAATATATTTTTCACTTATGATTACGGAGTAAATTTGTTACTTTTTATATTCAAAAAGAACTTTAATATTTTAGATAACACGTTGAATAAATTCTAAAAATTATTATCGACAAAAGAAAGGCCAAAAGTGTATTAAAAGCTATTAATTTCACCTAATAATTTTACCTTTTAATATTTTTTTAGAGTGTGAAATATAATAATAATTAAAATGTTTTAGTTTTTAGATAAATACTTTGTAAATAGCTTATCTTTACACGCAAGTACGCAACACTAAAAAAATTACTGTAATAATTAGCTTTTAAATTATATTGTATAGAAAGATGTATATAATTTAATCTTTATTGCAGAACAAAATAGTTACATGGTGTAAATTTACAGTGATGTGTTTTTTTATTTGGGGATTAACTTATTCTAACAATGAACACGTAAATTTTAAATTTAGTATACATTTTGATTTATTAATTGTTGTTAAATTTATTAAAAATTAAGAGTTTAAACTTTATTCGTTATTATGCTATTTAAAAACTTGATATGCATTTAATGCTTGTAAATGCATTAGTTTTTAATTTTATATTTTTTTAAAATAATGATATTATGCTATTTAAAAAACTTGGTATGCATTTAATGTTTATAAATTCATTAGTTTTTATTTTTTATTTTTTATTTTTTAAATAATGATGATGTGGCTTGCTAGAATTTCTTAAAAGTGAAATGGTGAAATGTGGTGTTTTGTCTTGCCTTTTTATATTATATACAGATTATGATAACGAATAATCATAATATAAAGGGTTACATAATTTTAAGACATCGAGTTTTATTACAAATCTATATATCTAATAATACAACTTTTGTTAATTTTCTCATAATACGGTTTTATAAAATATATTCCCTCTGTCTCAATCATATGTTTACACTTCCCTTATTTCTCCATCACAAAATAAAAGAAATGTAAACATATCAACGGGACAAAGGGGTATATAAAAAGTTACAGCTAAATTAAAAAAATAAAAATTACTTACAATTTAATAAAGGGACGTGCTAAATCCCGCACGTCATTTTACTCAATCCTACACATTTTTTACAATTATTCCAAATATAACCTTCTCACTTTTATCATCCTCACCAAAAAAACAAGAGAAAATAAAAAACCCCAAAAATCCCCAAAAATCAACTCCTCCCAAAAATAAACTCATGATTTACAGCAATTAAATTTCCCGATTTCAACAATTGTTCTAAAATCTGATTTTACTGCAATAAAAATATATAAATATTCTAAAATCTCTCCCAAATGGATTTCCCGATTTCAGTTTAATTTTAGAGATTGATGGGATTTCAAATCAGTTTAAACCCTAATTGTTAAAAACCCTCTTTTTAGAAAAAAAAACATCAACTAAATTGAATAAAAGACGGAACTTAATAAAACATTACGATGAAACGACGAACTTACGTTTGATATGTGCGAATTACGATCCACAATAGTCGAAAAAATAAGAGATTGATTAGGTTTAAAGAGAGGAAGTCTTTCAATTCTTTAAAAGTCTTTTTAATTTTTTTTTACGAAGGACAAATATAGAAATTTAGGATAAAAAAGTGTTGGATTAAGCAAATTAGCGTGCGGGATTTAGCAAGTACGTTAATAAATATGAGGAACTAAATAGTTGAACTTTACTCTCTCTATAGTACTCGTCAATTCCACGTTTAATATCCTTTGATGTTTAAATTAAAAAGTGAACAAATAACATCCTTTTATTCTTAGAACTTTTTCGGTTGTCATAATATATGAGAATATTAGAATCCCATGATTCCATGAATTAAGAATTTTGGTAGTTATTTGGTTGTCACTTTTTTTAAAATAAAATGGGGAAATTTCAAACTCCCTTCTTTTTATGGTCATCGGAAACTCTTAAAAACAATTTCGTTGTGGTAACAATGACGTTTTTGCAATTCATGTAAATTTTAATGAAGAAATTAAAATCGTATGTTTAGAAACGAATACAAGAATTTAATTTTTGTATGTGCCAAACGAGTGCTTAGTTAATGCAAGAAAAACTTATTCATTTAAACCCAATCAATTTATTAATTGAATTATTAATTATTTAACAATATTTTTTTTCGTACAATTATTTAACAATATGAATATAATGTTAGCTAACTTTTTTTAAAATAAATATTGAGTCCTTCATATAGAGCTAATTTTGCTTAACACCGTGTTAAGAGTTAAGACTCTCACAATCTATTTTTTATTTTCAATTCTCTTTTAATGAGAAAAATGAACATATATCGGATGTATTACTACATACTTTTCTTGTTTTGATCATATGAGTATTCTTTTAACTTATTATGTCAGACTTTATTTATTTAGAGCATATGAGTATTTTTTTTTAAGCTTATTACCTCAAACCTTATTATTTTTGGCATATAAGTATTTTTTTTTTAGCATATGATTATTTTTTTGAGTTTATTAGCTCAAAGTTATTTGTTTTGGTGCATGTGTGTATTTTTTCTCAGCATATTAAAATTTTTAAGTTAGATATTAATTTTTTTTTCCGTCAAAACTAAAATTCAACTTAGTTTATATGTAATGTTTTTGAGTTTAATTGTAATTTTTTATATTTAGTGTTTTAATAACTGAACTCGAATATTTTATAGCATTCATAATTTTTAAAACAAAATTCAAAGACTATAAAATTGGTGGTAGTACATCTGATAATCCTAGTATTATCTTTTCATCACTTTAAAGTCATCTTAAATAAAATGGATGCGCGTATATAACAAATACTGTAAATCTGTAATTCCTCCATCTCAATTAATATTCAATAATTTACACTTATTTAATTTATCCCTATAAAAAAGTAAAATGTATAAGAGAAATAAAGTAATGTAAATATATGACTGAGACCGGTATTAAATTAACACAAATTAGTGGAAGAAAGGGAGTATAAGTGATTATTTGGCAAAATTGCTATATCACGCCCCTTGTATTACTTGTTACGCCCCCTACTTTTTTAAAGTTTCCCATTTTGCCCCTGTTTTTTTTTTTGAAATTAATTTTATTTTTTTACGTTTTGTTTAAGGCCGTGTTTTTGAAGACCGTTTTTTGTGGAACGGTTTTTGAGACGATTTTTGAGACGGTTTGTGGAACGGTTTTTGAGACGGTTTTCGAGACGGTTTTTGAGACATTTTTTGAGACGTTTTTCGGAGAAGTTATTTGAGGCGGTTTTTGACAATATTTTTGTAGTGGGTACTTTCGACTATTTTTTATGAATGAATTTGAGACGCTTTTGTGACACGGTTTTTGAGACGGTTTGTAAGACGGGTTTGTAGACGGATAATACGGTTAATTTTGACATAATTAATTTTTGACAGTTTTTATAATAAAAAATTGTCATGAGTTATTATTACTAATAAACAATTTTTGAGACGGTTTTTAAAGTTTAAGGTAAAAATCCCTTATTTATGACTCTTAACTACTCATTCTTCCTATTTACTTTACTTCCCAACCTCTTACTCCTCATTCTTTCAAACTTAAAGAAAAAAAAAGCCTCTTCATTTACACAAACAAACTAATATCCATCACTCCTCCTCCAATTTCAATCATTCCTCTTCCATTTATGCAAGTATAAGTATGTAATCTAATTAGTTTTTTTATTTTATTATTAGATTAGATTTAAGTTAATTGATTTTAAATTAGTAACTTTAGGTGGAAATTAATGATGTTTGAAGCCAAATTAGGAGTGATATTTATGATTTGTTATTAGATTAGTTAGTTGTGACGGTTTTAATTGCGAATTCGTATGAAATTATTGGAACGATTTTGCCTATGTCACGTAAAAAACACGACACGGCCTAGGCCATGTCGTGTGGACCACACGACACAGCCAAGGCCATGGCGTATGGACCACACGACACAGCCTAGGCCATGTCGTGTGGTCTACACGACATGGCCTAGCCTGTGTCGTGTGGTCCACACGGCATGGCCTTGGCTGTGTCGTGTGGTCCACACGACATGGCCTAGGTCGTGTCGTGTTTTCTACACGACAATGTTTTTTTTTCATTTTTTTTCCTTATCTAGCCCTAAACACTCAACCGTAAACCCTAAACCCGAAACCCTAAACACGAAACCCGAAACCCGAAACCCGAAACCCGAAACCCTAAACCCGAAACCCGAAACCCGAAACCCAAAACTCGAAACCCTAAACCCTAAACCCTAAACCATAAACCCTAAACCCGAAACCCTAAACCCTAAACCGAAACCTGAAACCCGAAACTCGAAACCCTGGCCTAAACCCTAACTCCTTAATATGAAACACTCTTTATATGACAACCCATGTTGAGTAATTCTCCCTAACCTCAACCCATATGACAACCAAGATGTTGTAGGGGTCGACCCGTTTTGATCTGTCTGATTTGTTGTAAGTGATTTAAATTTTTTTGTAGACGACAATGTTTTTTTATTTTCCGTCTATAGCCCTAAACCCTAAACCCTAAACACTAAACCCTAAACCCTAAACCCTAACTATAAAATACTCTTTATATGACAACCCATCTCCAGTCATTCTCCCTAACCTCAACCCATATGTCAACGTGGTTGTTATACGGGTCGTCCCGTTATTATGTGTGTGATTTTTTGTAAGTCATTTATAATTTTTTTTAGAGGACAATGTATTTGTTTATTTTCGTTGTATAGTAAATTAAGACAATCGTTTTCAATTTTTGTAGATGTCTAGCAATGACAACTCTCGTCGATCGAAACTTCATGCTTCCTATCGGCGTCAGAAGGTGAATATCAAGGTTGGAAGTAATAGTGTTGGTACTGTGGAGGTGTCTGTGCCTGTTCAGCGTGACTTTTTTGCAGATGAGTTTGCCGAGTACGAGAGGCAGGTACTTGAACAGGAGGATTTGCAATCGGAGGAGGAGCCGGATGAGGAGGATGAGCCGGTTGAGGAGGCAGTTAGGGAGGAGGAGACTACTTCTGTTTTACGAGTTACGAGGGGGAAGGGTGGCAGATTTGAGAGGTATAGCGAGGGTTCAAGCAGTTCTGGAGTTGACCCTAGGAGAAAGATTAGAGCCAGAGGGAAGGATATGAGTTGGTTGTTGACTGGCCATGTTTCTGGAGGCCCTTTGGTTCATAATGTTATTCAGAGCCTTGCGGGACACATAGCATATTTGTTGTGGAATCCTGAGGCGGAGCGTAAGATCTTAACCAAGTACACTAGGGATCGATCTTGTTTGGAACTCCGTAAGTGGAAGTTGGGCAACACTGCTCGGAGGATAGTTGATGATTCGGGTCTTAGTCACTTGCCCGATCTTATGAACAAGAACTTCAACATGCCTCTTTTGTGTGCTTTCATTGAGAGGTGGCAGCCGGATACGAATACTTTCCACATGCCATGGGGTGAGATGACTATTCTGTTGCACGACGTTAGGGAGATCCTCGGCATTCCCATTGATGTTCTTCCATGTAACATTGCACCGTCCGATTTGGCACATCCCGTTATCGGCATGACCGAGATGTTAGGTATGACCGACATGGAGCTTCACGGGGAATTTTCAGCAGATAAGGATCACAAAATTCTTAGGGGAAATTCGATACTGAACAAGGCTGTGAAGGAAATGATGGAGAATGACGGGTTAGGCTCTACGTCTGAGGCACAGGGGTTTTTGTTGATTCTACTGGGATCTACTTTATTCGTAGATAAGACAAGTGATAGGGTCAGGGCGAACACTTTCGGTATGCTTAGAGATGTGAGTACCATTGGTGGCTACGCTTGGGGTGCGGGTACTCTTGCTTATTTATATAGGCAGTTGGGTATTGCCACGAGGACTGATTGTAGGGGCATTTGTGGTTGTTTGACATTATTGCAGTCATGGATTTATGAGTACTTCCCCCCGTTCCGCCCGACGACCGTGAATGCTTTGGCAGCTTTTCCTGACACAGCTAGGGCAGCCTACTGGACTACTAGCCCAACTCCGAGGCAAGACCATGTTTCCGCTCTTAAAGCATATCGGCTTCAGCTTGATAGGATGTCGTTTGACCTAGTCACTTGGACACCATATCGCTTGTTCCCAGAGTTGAAGCATCCTCGTACACTATACAGTGGGTTGTTGCGCTTCATCGACATATTGGAGCCTTATCAGCCAGATCGTTGTCTTCGGCAGTTTGGTTACATGCAGCTTGTGCCTTCTCCCATGGCCGTTCCGGATAAGGCATATCGTCCAGTGAAGTCTGCAACCTACGATCTGCAATTCAATGGTGCATTTTGTGACCACACTTGGTGTAACTGGCGGGACCACAAGATTGTACCAGATAGGATGTCACTCTTGGCTCACCCACCTTGTGCTACAGTGGATGGGTACATGGACTGGTACCAATCTGTGTCACACCCTTTGGTGATGAATGATGTCCAGTATCAGGACGCTGACATGCCTGCTGCGAGGTCGTACTTCCCGACTACGGTGAGTGTAACTTCACATTTATTTGTTTTAATTTACTACATGATTAATTTAATTCAATTTATTTTTGTACGGTTTTCGTTGTTTCTTTTGTAGATTGGCCAATCCGTTATCACGAGGTTCTCACAGTATGATGACGTAGACGATCCGGCATGCTATGAAGAGTGGCGACAGTTTATGGGTACATTGCACCCCCAGCTTCGTGCATACTCATACAGTGGTTCGGGCCAGCCCGGTGGTAGTGGAGGAGGAGGTACAGATGGTGACGGTGGCAGAGGCAGAGGAGGTAGAGATGGTGACGGTACTAGAGGCAGAGGAGGTGGAGATGGTGTCGGCGGTAGAGGCAGAGGTAGACATTCGAGGAGGTCTCGTGACAGCGGGAACTAGGGCGATGATATGGAGGATGTCGAACTTCTGTTTGTTGCAGTTCTGTTTGCTTTCTGTTTTTTGAACTTCTGTTTCATTTCTAGGATGTTGAACTTGTACTAAGACTTTGGTTTCTGTTTGTTGAACTTTTGTTTCACTTGTAGGATGGTGAACTTCTTATTTTAATTTGTTTTGCCATGGTTTGTTTTATTAGGCAAAAAGTAACTTTGGTTATATGTTGCACAATTGCAGGAAGAGTTAGTAAACAGTATAAAGACGAGTGCAATACTTGAGATTACGTTCTACAATGTACAAGGTTTATCCAAATGCGTAAACACTAAATAAATTATAACAAATTCAAATACAGAAGATTAAATTACGGTCTACTATATAACAAATGGGTCATCCTTGGAGTTGTTGTATCCCCGGTTAAATGTTTGTGGGGGGTAATGGGCATACACGTACTGCAACCAAAGCATCAACCGTTCAGTGTATATTTCCTCATAGTGTCCTACATTGGAATGACGGGACCTTTCCCACATGCGGTGTACTAGAGGCATAGGACAATCATGTTGCATACGTAGCCGAAACCAGTGATTACCTGTAAAACCGATCCACAGAATACCGGAAGGCTCCCTAACACCGGGTCCAACATCTAAAGGAAGGTAAGTGCAACTGTTCTCCCACGTAGCTGATCCAGGCGTCTCGAATTGGTCGTACGTTGTACACACTAAACATATTGTCCAGTTAAAAATAGTGGCGAAATTAAACAAATCCCAGTTTTCCATCCAATATTCCTTCGGACAACCGGTTGGCTGCGTCCACTTCAACCGTTTGCAAGTTTTGTAGACGTCACCAAAACAGAAAGGATGTAATAACGGGTTCTGTATCCCGACAATGGCTTGGTATCTCATTTTTGCCCAATTTTTTTGTGTACCTGTTTTTGCGTGCGACATCACCCGAAATCCGCAATGTCCATCTCCCTCCGGGTCAAAAACACCAATCAGAAAATCAAGGCTCACTAATGGTATGTACTTACCTAAATACGAATCCTGTATATCTGTAATAACATCCCAGTTAACGTCAAGCGGTGCTCCATAACCTACATAGGAAACAAAGAACAAAATTACTAATGCATTGTTACAAATCTAGTCATGCGTAATTAATTCTTCACTTAGTGAAATTATTACTATTTACCTGAACCATCGCTACTCGTTGTGTTACTTGAAGTCGGGTTCCTTCGTCGTGCATGTTCGACCCCTGATTTATTACGGGTATTGGACTTCTTAGGTCGACCACGTCGTGTGGCTGCAACTTCAGGTTCCTCAACAACTTCATCCTCGGGATGTAATTTACTGTACAAAGTCTCGATTATATTCCTCTGCACTTCAGGGCGGGCATTCCGAATTTCTTCAAATATACTCTCCAACACATCCTTCTGGCTTGTACGACAATGGCTTGAATTAGTGTAATTTAAATTAGACCAGAATTTGTGAAGAGTATCTAAATGTATTTTGGCATTGGTATCCATAACGTTCTGTAACATACAGGCACACATAAGCCCGTGACTGGATACTAGACTGTGTGAACAATCGTTCCACAAGTCATTGCCCAACTTAGTGCCCTCTGTGTACTCCATTTGCATTATTCTAATAGCTTTCACCGACACTTTACAACTTAACATTGAGTAAATGCTCCCATGATAGGTGTTCGCGACAAGCGTTTTGCTTAATGAATTTTCAAGTGCCTTTCTAATTTCAATATGTTGCCCCTGCATCATTAAATCGGCCCTTTTCCATATACTATCCAATGCAAGTGATGCAGAACCGAACCACATTTTCAGAACAGCATGTGCAGATTCAACACGAGAAGTTGACGTATTACCAAAATGCATAATCGAATCGGTAAAACATTTCCCAAACTTATCTATGTGTTTCCACCATGTACCTTCGAGGTAAGTAATTATACGAGGACGTTTATTGTGTTTTTTTTTAACGAGATCCCACTTATGTTGACATTCGTCCCACGATTTTGCCTCGATAACGCTTTTCCAATCTCGTGGGCTACCGATTTACCGAAAACACCATTGTTCAATAAATTGGTTGCATATGCCTCAACAACGTTGTAAATGTGCCATAAACATAGCAAATGACGAGATTCATTGAACACAAGTGGAATTGCTTTCATTAATCCTCCCTCATGATCAGTGATAATGGCATTTGGTTCAACACCTGGTTCTAACAATGACTTCAATGTTTCCAGAACCCATGTATACCCAGTGTCATCTTCCTTCTTGATTAAGGCATAAGCGCAATAAGAAAACTGTTACCAATCGGTGTCACTCCTACGCACTCAACCTGTATCAGATCATACTTATTTGTCTTGTACGTAGAATCGATCAAGACAACATAAGGCCACGTTTTAAACATTTTAATGGCCTCGGGATGAGCCATAAATACGTTTGTCAAAGCTTTTGTGTCTGGATGCCTCGTAAATTCACGAAAATAGTTGGCTTGACCTGCGAGATGTAACATGTACTGTATACTGTTACGACCCTCCCTATCCTCAGCACTGAAATTTGCATTCTGGTTGTATATTTGTTTAATTACTGGAGCCGGTTGATCTGGATATTTGTGCATGAATGCATTTCTAACCTTTCCGGGTTTCATTTTAGATTGCCATAAACCCTTCAGAAAACCTTTCTGCTCGTCATTAAGTTTAGCACGCCGTCTATGACCCTCTAAATAGCTTCCCAATTCGTGATTATGCAAACCACACTTCGGTCTTACTACCCAAGAACCCTCAGCAACATTAACCATTCTTAGATCAAATGGACAATTAAACCGCTTTGTCGAGGTTTCTCTTTAGGGATTGGCAGGATCCTGAGCCCTATTAGTGTATTTTCCATGACGCTCACATTTGACGACATTATACGGGGGATAGTGCTTTGGTTGATATTTCACTTTTACCAAATGAAAACCCAATTTATACGCAACTTCATTTGAATGATCAAATGCTTCCTCAAATGAGCTAAACGTAGTATTGAATACAAAGTGTTGGCTATAATCTTCACCGTATCCGTCGTGACCTTTATTCGACGCCTAAAAATGAAGATTAACGTAAATTTAAACGAAAATTGAAAAAAAACAATCATGTCATGTGGACCACACGACATAGCCAAGGCCATGTCGTGTGGATTACACGACACAGCCTAGGCCATGTCGTGTGGTTCACACGACACTGCCCTGGCCATGTCGTGTGGTTCACACAACAGAGCCCTGGCCATGTCGTGTGGTTCACACAACAGAGCCCTGGCCATGTCGTGTGGACCACATGACAACGTGTTCGTACGCAAAATTGCATGGCAAAGTTCATAATCGTAAACGGATTAAAAACAACTTGTACACAAAGTATAAGAAATTAAAGTACGTAAGACACACTTACTTCATCCGTTTCATTAGCTTCCGATTCTTCATACCCGTAATCACCCTCTCCGCGATTAACGAAATCACTATCGTGGTTAGTATTTTCGAAAAAACCGCTTTCAGTAGAACCGAAACAACGTTCTTCGTAATAACGATAATGTTGATTTGCATTGAAATCGTTGTTGAATTGCGGTCCTTGGTTGGAGTATTGCTCGTAAAACTGCGATCCTTGACCGTTATCGGAAGTAAAAAAAATAATTAAAGAAATCGCTACCGTTGTCGTCACCGGAATTCTTTGTTCTAGGTTGTGTATACGTAAGTTATTGTATAAGTAGATGTTTTCAGTAAAATGAAATAATATGTAAGAGATAGGTTGGAGTATATAAATTTGCAGTAGATAAGATGCATTTCAAAGGAAGGTTATGCATTCAACATTTGCAGTAGATAAAGTAGGATATTGCATGGCAAAGTTCCTATTTGCAGTAGATAAAGTAGGTTATGCATTCAATATTTGCAGTAGATAAGATATTTGCAGTAGATATTGCAGTAATAGTAATGTCATGTCAACATAGTCGTCTAAAAAACCGTCTCTTAAACCGTCTCATAAACCGTCTCAAAAAAAGTTTCATAAACCGTCTCTAAAACCCGTCTCAAAAACCGTCTCAAAAACCGTCTCTAAATCCGTCTAATAAACCGTCTCATAAGCCGTCTCAAAATTAAAATACAAAAATCAACAACGAACAAAAAAACTCAACGCAAGACACAGGGGCAAAACGGGAATAAATTGAAAAATAGGGGGCGTAACAAGTAAAACAGGGGGCGTGATATAGCAAACCCCTTATTTGGACGCGGCTTTGTGTGATGTTGTCGCTTTATCTTTTAGTTCCTACAGGTTATTGCCACTACTGTCAAACAAACAGGACATCTTAGCAGTTAAGTTTACATCACTTTATAACATTTTTTTCTCTCCATTATTCATATATTAATGTGTAATGGACTAATGGCTTTTTAGTTATTCTTGCTAATTATTCATTTCTGTTTTGTTGGTAAATTGTCATTTTAGGTGTTATTGATCATGTCTTTCCTTAACAAAGGTTTCAAGTCTTCTAAATGGTAACCTCTTAAGCTCTTTTATATGCCACATTTCTGTGTCTTCTATTGCTGTTTAATCAACTATTCTTCTTGTATGTTTATGTCTTGATCAACTTTAACTTTAGTTATTAAGTTGAACCCACTAGTGAAACACAAAAACTTCAGAGAGACGAGCTCTCAATAGCGATATTGGGAGACTCACATGATGGGGGTGAGGGATCCACTGAAGTTTATGTTTTTGTGTCTCACTAAATTAGTGAGAGACGGTCTCTCACGAGACCTACTGCTAGGAAAATAGACTTGATTGTATGTTGCTGAAATAGATTATGGGTGTCTGGAATTTTAGTTAAAACTGCAGTAGATAATCATTTGGTGATGTGAGAGAAGTTAAAGAATTGGTATTGATGGAAAATTGTAACGTTTTGAAGGAATTTCTTGCTAAATAAGTACGGAGTAGTAAATTGTGTTTGTTTTGTAATCTTGGTTGATTTGGATTTGTGGCAGTAAAACACTACTGAAGCTTACTATTCCAAGAATAAAGTTGTTGAGAAATCGAAAAGAGTTTCAGCTTAAGCAAATGCGCAAGGATATTGCTAAACTTCTTGAGTCTGGTCAAGAAGCCACTGCTCGCATTAGAGTCAGTTTCCTTATACCCATTTTTTCTAAATTATTTTACATTTGATGGACACTCAGCCTAAAACATAAGATGGTCTGGTCTTTCCTGTTTGTGTCTTTTTTGGAATTAGGTTGAGCATATTATAAGAGAGGAGAATATGATGGCAGCACAAGAGATCATCGAATTGTTCTGTGAGCTCATTTCTGTCCGTCTTCCCATAATTGAGACCCAAAGGTTTGTTTTTCTTCCTTGCTGACTGGGGGATTGGAATACGGATCACACATTCACACTTAGTCGTAAATGAAATTACATTTGAGTTTTTTGTTACTTGATTTCATGACCATAACGTACTTGAAACTTGAAGGGTTATTTAGCGTACTTAAAGATTAGTAAGTGAATACTCGGTGCACTCTGCAGAGAATGTCCGCTGGACTTGAAAGAAGCCATATCAAGTATCTGTTTTGCAGCACCTAGATGTGCAGACCTGCCAGAGCTGCAGCAAGTTCAGCTGGCATTTGTTTCAAAATATGGAAAAGAATTTGTGGCTTCTGCATCGGCGCTAATGCCAGATTGTGGCGTTAATCGGCAGGTATATTTCATTTTGGAATGGTTGGAATATATAAATGGGATGAAGAGAAGATCATATAATTTTTCATTGGTCTGCAGTTAATAGAGTTGCTGTCTGTTCGTGCTCCGTCCCCTGAAAAGAAGTTGAATTTGTTAAAAGAAATTGCGGAGGAGCATGATTTAAATTGGGATCCAGCTCCTTCCGAAACTGAACTTTTCAAGTCTCATGAAGATTTACTGGTGGGTAGTAACTCCTTTGCTTTCGAAAAGCGAGGTTTCTTCACTGTTATCTAATGTTTTCGCATATTTCTCCTCAGAATGGACCTACACAGTTTGTCAGTGGATTCAAGGCACCTCTTCCGAAGGAGAATGATGAAATTCTGCAGTCTACTTTAGGTCATACCGAATCTAAAGAAGACTTTGAAGAATTAGAATTTCCCCAAGTTCCTAAAGTATCATTATGGCCGAGTGGGAAGGAAGATCTGCATCCTTCATCGGGGATGCAGGTTGAAAGCTTGGGACCTACACAGTTTGTCAATGGATTCAAGGGACCTCTTCCAAAGGAGAATGATGAAATTCTGCAGTCTACTTTAGTTCATACCGAGTCTGAAGAAGACTGTGACGAATTAGAATTTCCCCAAGTTCCTAAAGTATCATTATGGCCGAGTGCAAAGGAGGATATGGATCCTTCACCAAGGATGTCGGTTGAAAGCTTGGACAAGTCATGTAACCAATCAATCAGTAATACCAAGGTTATTTCGCAGGCTGCTGACCATGAATTTCCCAAATCTTTGTCAAATACTGGAATTAGCAACCAATTTGTGCCATTCATATCTCCTCCATCGATGCCAAAGACATCGGCTCCAGTGCAAGAAATCATTCAAACTCCAAATCATCTAACAACCAAAAGTGGTGTACGTGTGAACTTGAATGATATATTGGCCGCCGCAAAGGCTGCTGCTGAATCTGCTGACCGGGCTGCAGTAGCTGCCCGCGCTGCTGCCAGCCTCGTGGAGCTTAGAATTTCTGAGGTTATTGAAAGCCGGAATCGACATTCTCTTGATATGCAGGTTGAGAACCCGTTTCATGCTAGCGATTCTGATATTTCAGCTGAAATGGAAAAACTTCGAGCAGGTGATAATCCTTCGAACCCAGCTGATCACTTTGAAAATACCCATATAGAAAACATGTCAAAAGACGGTCTTGATGGTGTAACTGAGCCAAAAACATCTCTTCCAGCTGAGAATTCTTACATAAAACCGGTGAACAATGAATCGATGTTTTCATATCCAAATCTTTTCAGCTCGCAGAGTCCTGGAACACACACTCATGGGACAACAATCGGACATGAATAGACTCTGAAGCTCGGTTCTAAAATCCAGTTATATGTTACTTTTTTTGTTGCGCATGCATTTCTAGTAGCATAAGTTGTCCCATGGTCTGTAATCAGCTGTAAAACTGGCATTACTGAATGTGGGTCACGTTAATGCATATTTTCTACAGTATGTTGGGAGAAAAATCTGTGTAACTCTGATGTAAAGAAGAATCCTCTTTTGATATATGCCCTAGTGATTTTTTTGAGAGATAAATCAAACCAAATATGAATTATAGGCTTAGTTTTGATGTTTCTGTATCTCATGATTTGAAACATTTTACAATGGATCACAGGAACAATGTTATGTAGATTGTTATACAACAAACGAGAATAGTGATAGAAAACTTGCATATCTAAAATAACAAATCGCAAGTATAAGCTAAGAAAGGGATCAGATACGATGCAAATAAGACATTAAAACAAACTAGAAACAAGCAATGACGATGGCCAAAGCACGACCATCCAACAGTTGATCGAGATGAATGACAACCTGATACAGGTGTGTCCATGATAAATTACCGAAATTCATCCTACATCAATTTACCCTTTGTAACTCCATTAAATCCATCCCAAAATTATGGAACAGTAATTGCCTAGTCAAGCAGCTCATATACATTACAAATGAATTTGATAGGCACTCAAGACTGACTTAGAGAGGAACTTAAAAGGTAAGTGTGCCTATAATTGATGGAGAAAAACAAAAATTATGGTCAGAAAAAAAGAGATGATTCAGTTTCAATTGGTCTTCAGGTCATTTGAGCAACTAAGACACTTATCTTGGGCCGGATAATTCAACTGCATGAAGATTGTCCATCGAGTCAACAATCCAATCAGAGTTAGAGTGAGGAGCCAAATCCAGCTCTTGCCGAAGAACCTCCACCTTTTGCCATTCATCCCACCTCTCTGCCAACCCATCACCTTCAAGCATTCTTACTACGTCTGACATTTTAGGTCGGTCAAGTGGATTCCCTTGCGTACATAGAAGTGCGACTTGGATCAGTTGTTCAACTTCTGAGTCTATATAATTAGTCTTAAGGTCCGGATCAACAAGCATTTCCAGTTTCTTCTCTTTCAGAAGTCCTTTTACCTGTTCAACAGTCTCAACTAGTAATTAACAATTAACAAGTACATGCAATGGAATCCCCGGCATTTGTCAACCTTGTCAACACTCATCAAATGCAACCAATCAATGGTGCTACCAAAAAAGACAAACAAAAATGACCAGGAAATGGACCGATCCTGGATTTTTTTATGTAATTTTTCTTTACTTTGAAACTATATTTTAACTTAAATTTTGTATATGTCGTCAACGATCTACTTCCTCGCTCCCTTTTTTTCTCCGCTACAAGACAACAAGATGAAACCTTGGAACCAAAATGTTCTCCAACCCCGTGCCTTTTTCTAGATTTTGAAATGACATAAATGGTGGGTAAGATAGGGGCAGAAGACACAATAATAAAACTGACAAACGAAAATCAAAGGTCGAGAAAATCATACCCAATCTAGCAACATCACATCGTCATCGTTAGCGAGTCGAGCGAGATCAAAGGCCCTCTGCCCAGTGATAAGCTCAAGAAGCATGATTCCATACCCGAAAACATCAGTCTTCTCAGATGATTTCCCGGTAGAAAGGTACTCGGGAGCTATATGTCCAATGGTCCCACGTACGGCAGTCGTCACGTGAGTGTCCTTGTAATCCATCAGCTTAGCCAAACCAAAGTCACCAACCACAGCTTCGAACTCTTCATCCAACAATATATTAGCAGCTTTAACATCACGATGAATGATCTTCGGATCACAATGATCATGCAAATAAGAAAGTCCTCTTGCAGATCCCAAAGCGATTCGCTTGCGAGTCGGCCAATCCAGTGGAAGTTCATCTGGTGGACGCTCTGGACATAACAGCACATGTTTATGATTCAGTGTCAATCATCAAATAAATTCTCTATTAATGATATGCAAGACTTGGAAATTGGAACTATCTCTGTCAAAATCTCTTGAACACAGAACAGTTGAAAGAAATTGATAAAAGGAAAAACGGTTCATCAACCATTTTTTGAGAAGGAAAAATAAGAATCGCAAGTTTATCAACACAAACTTACATAAAGCGGTTTTATATAAGCATTAGTGTAAATTGCATGCTATTTAGTCAAAACCCTCAAAACTTGGCTGCTAAAAAGTTCTTTTATACGGGTACTTGGGTCACTCCGTCAATAGCAGGCAGTTTTTCAATAAGTTAGAGAAGATCCTCCTTAAAAGAGACTTTATATTACACCAATGCCACTAAGAAGGAAATCCTTGACTAAGGTTAGAGCAATCTAAGAGCTTTACCTCTTAAGCAAGAAGCAACGCTGCCGTTAGCCATGTAGGGGTAAACAAGTAACCGCTCTGTGGGTGTCATGCAAAACCCACGCAGCCTGAGTAAATTTCGATGCACAGCCATGCTGATCATCTCCACTTCTGTTTGAAATTGAAGCTCACCACCAGGAGTGCGCTCTTCCTTCAGCCTTTTCACAGCAACCAGTGATCCATCTGCAAGCCGTCCTTTATACACCTTTCCAAATCCTCCTCTGCCAAGTATGTTTTTGTTGCTGAAAGTATCGGTAGCGACTTGTAGTTCTCGTAGAGAGAATCTTTTGAGCTGGCCTAAATGGACTTCTGGATCCTCCTCAGCTGTTAAAATAATTAAACATATGATGGCTCAAATAAAAACAGCAACTTCAGCATGACATAGTCTAATATGTGAGTAAGACCAACCCATATCTTGATAGTTTCCTCATTTAATTTTGGGGTAAATGGGTTGGTATCACACTGTCACATGCTAGCACGTAACTATGGAAGACAGTCTCACAAGAGAGTTTATGTTAAGATTCAAAGATCAATGAGCTTCAGGACTGACCAGGTACATCAAAGAAATATTCTTGTGGCTTCCGACGTCTCCACCAAGCAAATAATATTGCAGGTGCAGCAAACACCAGAGCAGCACCAGCAGCAACTCCACCAGCAATTGCTCCAGTGGTACTACCGCCACCTAAATAAAAATCAATTTTTAGTGAAGTACAAATTAGGACTAGAATGCACAAATGCACCATAACAGTTAGTACCATTTATGCTGTCCCTGTTTAACTTTAGTGGTTAAATGAAGTTTACTTTGACCAATATGTTCTCACAAAATATAACAGCTGCAGATATTTAAATACGTTTCACTTTCTCACAATATGAAATATTTGCTTTAATAGATCATACATGACATAACTAACAGTCTCGAGTTATATTGGGAGACATTAGTAGTCACTGAAATCATTTTACCCCCAAATTTGGGATGGATGTGTTCAAAATTAAAAAATAACAGTTAAGAATACCACGCATAGCATACAACAACAGCCTATGTTGCTTGGACTCTTCAATATTACCTAGAGATGGCATTATGGGCTGAGGCACGGTGGGCGGCACGGCCCAGCACGGAGCACGGCACGGCACGGCACGACCCGACGGCGTTTTCGAGGCGACACGGCACGAGCACGGTCGGGCTACTTCCGGGCTGCGACGCACAATTTTCGAAAAATCCGTGCCTAGGCACGGCACGGCCCGAAGCACGGCGGGCCATGGCACGCAACAGGCACGCCGGCCCGGTCTGAGGCACGGTGGGCTTCATTTTTCACAATTCAATCTATCTCTTATTCTATTTCTCTTCTACTTATCTTAAATTCTTAATTATAGTATATAAATCTTAGGATCAATTCATGAAAAACCTCTTTAATGTTACACTTTTTAAAACTTAACACCTTATCAAAAAAAATTTAAAACTTAATACCTTAATGTGAACTCCGTTCACATTTTGGTACCTTAAGTGAATTCCGGCAAAAAAAAATGTGAAGTACCCATTTTGCCCCTGCCTTTATTTACCATTGTATCCAACACAGTTCACGCATATCCCTCATTCACTCCCCAGTAAAAATACGAGTACGTACACCCAATTTTCCCCAAATTACCTTTGTCAATTATCAGATTAATTAAAGTTCATCAATGAAGATCATCAACAACCTTTGATCAAGTTTTTATTCATTAATACAACTCGAGTCGGAATGAAGAGGATACCAATTTATGAAGACTATAAATGCTACCTAAACTTACAAGGTACTTTGACGCAACCATTGTTGAGCTGATTCGAGTTTCAAGTGACTCTCATTGAAACTCGAATCCCGTCAAACTACTCAACGATCACCATTTCGCTTTCTCGTGATGGTAAGACATCACGAGAAATTAAGTTAGGATGGATAATCAGATTTCGAGGGAAGTAATAGGCCATTGTGTGTTCTTCCCTTTCTCTGAAATCACACTCAGTGTAACTCCACCAATTTTGCTTGCTTTGTCGGAAGGATGACGAATTACCAAGCTTCAAAGAGTTGACTTAATTCTTTTTCTCTCAAGCTGCGAACATAAGTTAAATTTCGGACCCTACCCTTCATGGTGACGGTTTCCAATCAAATTGAAGATTGTTAAAACCGTTGATTGCGTCGTTAATTCGTGGAACATGAGCATTTTCGTGGAACATGAGCAGATACATAAATTAAAGACTGAAATATAGGATAAAATAATTAACTTATGGAGAAGAAGATATGAAATAAGGACCTTGTAATTGAGAGATGAAGATGGAGTTTAATAGGGATGAGAAGAAGAAGACAAGAACTAGAAGACAGAATAAGGGTAAAATGGGGAGAAAATATTGAATTTGGAGGGAAAATTAAAAAGTTGTCGGAATATCCTATTTTTTTTGCCGGAATTCACTTAAGGTGCCAAAATGTGAAAGGAGTTCACATTAAGGTATTAAGTTTTAAAGTTTTTTTGATAAGGTGTTAAGTTTTAAAATGTATAACATTAAAGGGGTTTTTCATCAATTGATCCTAAATCTTACAATTATAAATAACAATATAACTTATAAACATATAAAAATCTTATATAAAATAATTAGTAATATAAATAATTAGTTATATAAAATAGTTAATAAAAAAATTTCATCGTTTCTTAATTATTTGATTAAATCGTACACATTAAAAATACAATAAAACAAGTGAACAAGTAAAAAAAATATTTTTTTTAAAAAAGTATGTAGCACGCGGGCCGGCTCATAAACATGGCACGACCGGCCCATGGGCCAGGCACGACACGGCACGCAAATCCACCGTGCCATGGGCGGGCCGCGGCTGGGCTTTCAGTCACCGGGCCAGGCACGGCACGGTGGGCCAAAAAGCACGGCACGAACGGGCCATTTTATAGGTTCTGGCACGGTGGGCCGGCACGCGGGCCGGCCCAGCACGGCCCACTGCCAACTCTAATATTACCCCACATATTAACTTGGTCTCCGGCATCTACCATTATACCCTAGCATGATTGGACATACATTTGCTATCCACAATGGTAGGGAATACTTACCTATTTACATAACGGATCTTATGATAGGTCATAAATTAGGAGAATTCGCACCTACTTGAAATTATAGCGAATATGCAAAAAACGATAATAAATCTCGCCATTAATTTTATTAATTATTAATAAACTAATTTTTAATAAAAATAACCGTGTCTGACACTAGACACTCAGACACGGGTAGGACACTCGGACACTTCATTTTAGACCAAAAACATGAATTTTTTTAATAAGATAGATAATCCGGAACTTGGACACGTACCCGCGTCGGATACTTGTGACCGGGTCCGAGCAACATCCAACAGCTATGCACAAAAAGTAATGCATCTAATGCATCAAATTTGCGGACTTGACCTCATAAAAAAATAGTTTAATCATTTCATGCCTTAAAAAAGTAAATTGCACAAGTAAATGATAGAGACTCGTAATACACACCATAAAGTTCAGGTGAAACATTCATCGTAAATATGCAAATAAGTTGTTCTGACTGACTGTAAGAAAAACATTACCTTGAGAATTAACTGGTGAAGGCGGAAGGAAAGGAGGGGGCGGAGAAAATGGTGGAGATCCAGGACAGGGATGACCAGTGACAGGGCCGCATAGATTTAAGTTATTAGCAAAACTACAACAAAAAGATGTGGAAAATCAGAAGCCGGGACGTGTAGAGTTCCATTCCGCAAATTTTAAGATGTGTACAAACCTTATGGGTGTAAATAGTGAAAAGGAGCCATTGTCTGGCACAGATCCAGAAAGGCGATTGTTAGATAAATCCCTGGAACAAGATAAACTCTGTACATCATTTACTGAAATTGGAAAAAAAATGGATATACAAAGAATGAGCGGAGGCAAGGACTTACAAAACTTGCAAAGATGTGATATTGGTCAACGACATTGGAATGCGACCGCTCAAGCTATTGTTATTTAGCCGACTATCCTCGCACATAAATTTCAGAATGTTAGAAGAACATATTAGTACCACAATTTCCTCCAATCTATTGAGCTGAATTCTAAATAGAAGTTGTGTTACTTAACCTCACATTTCCCAAAGAGTAACTATGTGTGTCAGTATGTAGGTAATAGAAATCCTAACAAATCGTGTTTTAATAATTCAACAATAGTTATTGCAAGATCATTGATTCCTATATGCTTAGATGCCTGCAACTGCAGGTATATTCTCAGATCACGTAGACCAAAGAACAGTAGTAGGAAAATAATCGTTTTCTCAGCCGAGTTGTGCTGTATATACTACAAATTATATTCATACAACTATACAAGTGCCCAAGGGTTTGTGACTCCAATTTATCATTGGTCATGACAGAACAAGGCTGCCCATTACTGAATTCACTACACATTCCGTATTTCCATACATACAGGCATATCGACAAAGGAGGTAAGACGGAAGAGAACATTTAAACGTAAAAATAACATCCTTGCATATACAAATTAGGTAAGGCTAGGCAAACTCACAGAAATCGCAGCTTTGATAATTTCCCAAAAGACTCCGGTATTTGGCCAGTAAAACTGTTTAAATAGAGATCCAAGCTGACTAAATTAGTCAGATTACCCAACTCACTAGGAAGTGGTCCACTTATGTCGTTACTGTAAAGTTCCCTGTCAACAGAAAAGGTGTTACAAATACGGTGAAGATACAAAAGAGACGAGAAGGGTTAAGTACATCGTAAATGTTGGTGGCAGACTACCAGTACTGAGGAGTTGGGACCTCTAGAATACTGTGATGCAATCACACAGAAAAGACTCACAGTATAAGAATGTCCGCTCTATTCCGTCTTTTACTGGTGACCTAAACAAGTATGTTAAAAAAGCCTTCATTCTCTCTTCGCCTGGTGAACTTTGATCACATTCCCCAAGTAAGGAGGGTATTTTTCCATAGTTCCCTTTAGATTTTCTCTCGTTAATTTCGCAAAAAGTCTCCTCGTGTGCACACATCGAACCTCCTTCTTACCTCATAATATTGGTGTTTTTTAAACAACTCTTATCGTTCGCAAAGTGTGCCATATGTACGTGTAGTAACAAACAGGGCCTTATTGAGTCACCGTCAAAGAGATGATTCAACTACTACGTAGAAGTTTTCCGGGCAACAAATACAAGCATGACTGCATGATTCAGCTGGCACTGGAATTCTGGAAACAATACCACTTGTTGATGTAGCAGAAATAAAGTACAACATTTGGTTTTGGCGCCACATTTTCTGACGGATGCTTACTGCAAAGGCACACATAATGTGTGTGGCATGAAGCACAGACGCTGTACTCAAGGCTGATGGTAACATTTTATCACTACCATCTGACTGTCTTAAAGGAGTTTCATAAGATTAAACATACATTTGTATATAGTTTATTTGGCCATTCAAAAAAAAAAAATCCCAATAGTCAGAAAAGGGTGGCCCTATAAAGAATAACTTACAAGTATTGGAGATTTTTCAGAGAACCAAGTTGTGGTACTAGTTGACCAGACAATGCAGCATTTCCAAGATCCCTGGCCAAATACAAAAAGTTAGGTGAGATACTCCTCGTCACAACCCATAACATCCTATGAAAAGACAGAACGTTGTTGACATATATAATTTGCATACTTACACTCTAATAACACTGTTATCAGGGTTGCATGTGACATGAAACCAAGTACAGGGGTTTACAAGGGTGGGATCCCAGCTTTGCAACACGTTATAAGGATCCTGCAAGTTGACCCTCAAGGTATGTAGAGCATCACCTGTCCAAAATTTGAGACATGTTGTAACTAAAATAGCGAATTTGGCATAAAAGTTCAATGCAAAATGGAGCATGAATTTCGATATTGTAGGGCAATCAAAAAATTAACAAATAGAGCAGATGGTAGAGAATACTCAGTAATTAGAAAGGTTAATAATATCTTCACAACTTTGTTGAACATTGCTGGTGCATCAGATAAAGATAAAAGGAAAAAGATGTAGAATAACATCCATAACATGCACTCGCTAACATTCAATAAATTGTCCTAACAACAGCAACCACCAAATAACATTACGCGAATGCCATAAAGGCGTCGGTCCATGACAAGATAAGGGGATTGGATGCTTGTATCTTTAACCCTGTGTTTTAGACACAGAGACTGTTTTTGGATAACTTGTGACAAAAATTGCATTGCGATTCACATTGACTGACTACTGCTCCACGCTTAGAAAAACACAGTTTATGGAGCTCTTTGCTTTGTTTCATCATATTCCAAAACCAAAGAATAGTAAACCTAAAAGCAGAAACACCATTAGCACACCAGAAGAACATACGAGGCAGATTGTAGGGAAACAATCGCCACATGAGCATTTTCAACTATCAGAGATACTTTAGCTTTCACCTACAGAATTGAAGCATCATCCTGCTAGACCAACCACTTTAGCTTTCACCTACAGAACTGAAGCATCATCCTGCTAGACCAACCAATTTAACGGCGTGCTTTAAGACCGGTGATCACTGTAAAACAAAGAAAAATTTGGCTGTGCAAAGTACGCTCTCCAATTCGTAATCTGTGATTCTTAGCTGTCAAATTCATGTTACCGCTCCCCATTATCTAATTTTCGGAAAAGTGAAACCAATTCACTAAAGGAACAGAAGATACAAGTTTTCATACATACTACATACTCAGTTTTCAGTTTCAGACACCAATGTCATCACCCACAGATGCACCTAAATTCTCAAGACTAGGAAAATGAGTTTAAACCTTGTTAATCAAAAAGTCAACATCCTAAGACGCGATAAGAATCCCGTAAAAGCTCAAGCTCAAGCTGCTGGCTACTCAGTACTATCCAGAACCAACAACATAGTAATCTCCCATATTGAATCTAACAATGGTATGCAAAAGCATTCTCCATACATACCAACTACAAAAGCAAACAATCGAACAATACCAGATAAACTCAACTGTAAAACAATCAGTATGTCATATGAAGCATGAATTTGAACACTAATCCAATTAAATGTCAACAATAACCTCAATTTCCAATACAAAATACTAAAAAAGAGCATTAAAAACCAAAAGAAAATACCAACTTAATTAAACAACTCAATTCCATAAACTTAACACTATAATCATAAAATTCATCAAAATTCAAAAATAATATTTTACAAAAATTAATCAACAAGAGATGAAAAATCACATACCTTCCACATTACCAAAAACAATCCTAAAAATCTGAACAACAAACACAACCAAACCAACAATCTTCACCCTCATCACTCCTTTTTTACTTTTTCCAATCTTCCAAATCACTCTAGATCCAAAAACCCAACATTTAATTCCAAGAAACAAACCCTAAATCACCTCAAAAACCAACTCACATGAACACATCATCATAATTCAACCTCAAATTTTCAGGGTAGTTTAGAAGATCAAATATTGAGCTAAGATTTGAAGTTTTAATCTTCTGGGTACTCAAAAAGATTAAATCTTTTAGCTAAATGAATGACAACCAGATAAAAAGGAAAAAACCGAAAATCAAAATAATTAAGTGGAGATAATAAAGCAGAACATTCCTAAGCAACTTTTAGAGCACATTTTTTATCACTTTTGAAACACTCAACTTTACTGTATTTTGTTATTAGTAATCTATTAAAGCAATGTTACCACATTATCTTTAACAAAACTTTTTTTTTTTACCTTTTTTGTTTATAAATTTTTTACTCACATTTTGTGGGTGTTTTAGAGAAGAGAGAGAGAGAGAGAGAGAGAGAGAGAGAGAGAGAGAGAGAGAGAGAGGGAGGAAAGAGTAAGTGAGAGTGATGAGTGAAAGCATGCACAAGAGTTGGGCTGCCCATAACGGGACTGACCGTTGCCCTTTAGACACTCTAAACGGGGTTCCCGCTCTCTCTCTCTCTCTGTAGCCTGTAGGCCTAGCTGAGGACCTTGATGTAGAGAAGCTAGAGCCTAGGGAGTTGCATTGTGGCAAATTGGTCACTGTCTCATTGCTACACTTGGAAACGGATCCGACAGGCGAGTTACGGGTCTACTGATTTTGGTTTTGGCATTTGGTGTTAAGAATCAATAAGTCTTACTAGTCTAGAGTTGGCAATGGGCCGTGCTGGGCCGGCCCGCGTGCCAGCCCGCTGTGTCGAACCCTATAAAATTGCCCTTTCATGCCGTGCTTTTTGGCCCACCGTGTCGTGCCTGGCTCGGTGACTGAAAACGGAGTCGCGGCCCGCCCATGGCACGGTGGATTTTCGTGTCGTACCGTGCCTGGCCCATGGGCCGGTCGTGCCATGTTCATGGGTCGGCCTGCGTGTTACATATTTTTTTTAAATAAACATTTTTTTTTACTTGTTTGTTTTATTATATTTTTAATGTATACGATTTAATCAAATAATTAAGAAACGATGAAAAAAAAGAAATTGTTATTAAACGATTAAGAAACGATGTTAAAAAAATACCTCAATCTTTTATTAAAAAAGTATGAAACGATATAAGTTTACAAGTTTATTTAATTAAAAATACAATAAAACGATTAAGAAACGATATTAATTATTCGGACGAGGTGCTTGTTTCGTCGGAATCATCTTCTTTTTCATGATCGACCTTGTCTTGTTCTCGATTTTCGGCATCTATCCAATCCTTATAGCACACTAACATTCTAAGTGTATCGGGTTTTAGACGAGTTCGTTTTTCATCCAATACCCTATTTGCCGCACTAAAGCAACTTTCGGATGCAATGGAAGACACTTGAATGCTTAAGAAGTCCTTTGCCATTGCCGACATCACCGGAAGCGACTTTGTTTGATTTCGCCACCATTGCAAAAGGTCAAGATTGTTGGCCTCTACTTCGGTCAAACCTCGCATATAATTGTAGCTAGTGTACATTTGATACTCGGCCAAGTTGGATGTTGGAGTAGATTGTTGTCGACTCGGTCTTACCCGACTCATCAAACCTTTAAGAGCGGACAAGCTCGCTCCTCGCATAGCACCACCACTAGTACCTGCACTAAAAGTAGATTGAGAAGAACCACGAGTGGAATTGTTAATAATAGACTCGTAGTGACTATATACAATAAAAAATTGTGAACTAATTCTTTCTCTATATTGAACTTCGTCAGAAGGTAAACATAATAGACTCTTATAAGCACCAACTAATTGTATAGTTTCCTCTAGCTAATTTCCACCTAGGGTCTAAAATCATACAAAAAACGTAAATAATGGGAATATAAGACCAATACTTGAGCCGCATTGACTCCATGTTCGTAAGAAACCCGCTAAACATAGCATTATGACGATAAGTGTTAAAAAGTTGCGCAACATGAATAACATTACTAATGAAATATGGAGCGGTAGGTTTATAAACATGTGAAAAAGAGAGAGTTGCAAAGTTAAAAGCACCTAATAAATCAATATACAAAGAAATTTTCGTCCAATCCTCCTCCGATAACGAGTTATCGGGAAAGGATCGGTTCCAAAAAGTAGTAAGAGGTTCTTTATAGGGAAGCATAGCACTCAACATAGTGTACATAGAATTCCACCGAGTGTTATTTTCGTCGGGAAATTTTATGCATTTAATTCCTGCGGCCTCATAAAAATCTTTCCATTGTTTTTGTCTCCACTTTGCCGAGTTAAAATGCAAAACAATTTTTTTAAACTTCGCATGATAATTTTTAATGCCTTCGAGACCATCTTTAACACATAAGTTTAAAACATGACATGCATCTAACATGCAATAAATCACCATCTAAAAAAATATCATTTAAACTAGTTTTTAACTTGCGAGCAACGGAAGTCATGGTAGATGCATTATCAAAAGTACAAGTTAAAACTTTAGATGCAAGTCCATAATCATTAATACCGTTCATGATAATTGCATGTGTATTATCGGCATTATGAGGGTATTTTAATTTAGCAAACTCAATGATTCGTTTTTCCATAGTCTAAGTTTTATCCAACCAATGAGCGGTAATGCATATATAAGAATACTCGGTCCCCAAATCCCACCCATCGACGGTTATACTAAATTTACAATTAGTCTTTTCAAACTCGGAAATAAGGTTTTGTCGTGCCGTCAAAAATAATACCATGCTTTTATTTCTAACGGCCCGCCTACTTGTTTATTTGTGGCAAGATTGATTAGTCTTAACATATTCATTAAAAGCTCGGTGTTCAACTAGTGTAAACGGTTTTTCCGTTTGAGTAATCATTCTAGCCAATTTAGTGCTACATTCATTATAATTATAATTATAATTTGACGATTGGCTATCGGGGGTAGTCATGAATTGGTCCATGGTAGGTTGACTACTTTCGGGTCGGCTTTTACAAGCTTTCCAATGTCGGTTTAAATGACCGGTACCACTCGAAGTAACGCAACTAAATATTTTATCACAATATAAACATTTGCAAACCAAATTATTTTTACATTTAATAAAATGATTCCATGCTTCACTAGAACGACCCTTTTTACGTATTTCGTTCATCTCTTCTTTGGTTAACCATACATATGTTTCGGGTTGTTCGGATTGTATTTGGGGTGGCAAAGTCTCGGTAAATGATCCATGTTCGGACGGTGGTCTTACCCCTCCCCCCGTCATAAAAGGCGGTAAAACGGGCATTGTACTAGGTCCGTCATAAGGTTGATTTTCGAAAATTGTATTGTCAAAATGCACGTTTTGAAGTTGTGACGGAGTAAAATTAATATATTGGTTCATGTTAAATTGTGGTTCGGGTTTTGGTTCCGACTCACTAATAAAACGTGACCTCTTTGACGAGTTTTGCGAGTCCATAATTATAATCTTTATTTTAAAACACAAATTAATATCTAAATAGAATTAATTAAATAAATTAAAACAATAAAATAAAACGTAGAGTTAGAAAATGCAAACAAAGCTATCGGAGATCGGACTATCGAAATGAAGAATTGAATTTTGAACTCTTGCTTGAACACGAATACCCGATTCAACAAATCCGATGTTATAAAACCCGATTGACTAATTACTCTTGCTTGAACTTCCGAATTTCCGATTCAACAAACCCGATTAACTAATTACTTTATATAATTAATTATTTTATATTACTAATTATTCTATATAATATTTTTATATGTTTATAAGATAAAATAAGTAGAAGAAATGGATTAAATTGTGAAGAAATGAATTGAATTGTGAAGAAATTATAAGAATTATATAAGAATTAAGACAAGTAGAAGAGAAAAAGAGATGAATTGATTTGTGAAGAAATGAATTGAATTAAGTTTGTATTTATAGAAGTTGGAAATAGGATTTTTTTTTTAAAAAAATAAGGAAAATCATAAACCAACGGCCATAAACGACTGGAACAAAGAAAACAGGGGAAAAGAAAAAACAGAGCAAGCTGCCAGCCATTAGCCAACGACTCCTAAACCCAACAACCATAAACGGTCACTCCGGCCCGCGTACCGCCCACCGTGCCTGGGCCGGGCCGGGCCTAAACACAGTGCTTTTCAGAAAAACGCGTTGGAGCACGCAAATAGCACGAACGTGTCTGGGCCGTGCCACCTTGAGAACTGCGCCGTGCCGGCCGCCGTGCCTGAGCACGAAATGCCAACTCCATACTAGATACTAGGGATTTGCAAAATTCGGACCGGACCGGAAACTACCGGACCGGAACCAGAATTAAAAAAATCTGGTCCGGTCTCCGGTCCACCATTTTTTAAGATTTCGGATTTCGGTCCGGGACCGGTTTTTTCCGGTTGGACCGGAGTTTATGTTTTTAAATTTTTTCCTCGAAAATATATTAAAATCCGGTCTAAATAGGTCTAGTCGGTCCAAACCGGTCCAATCAGTCCATAATATTCAAATTTTGGACCATAATTTTACCAATTTATAATTTTGTCGGTCTATAATATTTAAATTCCGGTCCGGTCCGGTCTTGGACCGGAATTTTACCGGTCCGGTTCCGGTCCGGAATTTTTATATTCTGGTCCTGTCCCGATCCATCATTTTTGCCAATTCTGGTCAATCATCAACGAACTAAACACATTGAAATTGACATCCATTTTGTCCGGGAAAAGGTCGCACTTGGTCAGGTTAAGGTGCTTCACGTCCTGTCACGATATCAATATGCGGATATTTTCACGAAAGGCCTGCCCAAAGTAATATTCGATAATGTAACACCCCAAAAGTATGATAGGAGATCTGTCCCACATCGGTAGAATGTGAAGATTATGATATGTTTATAATAACTCCCACCCACCACTTAGTAACAAGGCCTTGTACTTTTGGGCTTAAGCAAGGACAAATAATGGGCCCAAAAGTGCACACCCATCTTATTGGGTTTGTGTTACGACGGTGGCGGGTCGGGTTGTTACAGATAATTTCCGTTCAAGTCTCAGCATTCGTCCTCCTCCCGCTTCGACTACGGGAGGCTTTTAGAAAATAAAATATTCTTTCCAGAATATGCAATATTCTCCTCCTGATTTCATGTAATTTGGTAGCTAGAATTATGGTGTATCTTTAGCTAACTTAGGTAAACAGTTCCTAATTTGTAGTGTAGATATTCTAGCTAACCTAGGACTCTATTTTGTATAAATAAGGAGTTTGTAATAGTTGAATAATCAGGCAAAATATTATTCTTATATGGTATCAAAGCCAGTGTGACCGGAGGTCACAGGTTCGGAGCTGCAGTGGCCAAGTGGTCATACTCTGTTTAAGAATAAACTAAACATTAGGTCATACTCTGTTTACATGCCTAAAATAATAAACAAATAGTGCTACTAGCTCGTGATCCTCCCCACCCACCCGTTTCCTAGAAACATGTTACTATTTGACTCGTATTTTTCTTGTTACAGATATAATTATGTGAAAATTATAAATTACCACCTAAGATTTACCGTATTTTACAAATTACCACCTTGTATTCCGTTTATTACAAATAACCACCTATATTACATTGTATATATCCGAATTTCCACCATATTTCATTCTCGACCATCCGTATATTCAAGTTTCGACTCGTTAAGTTAATATACTATAGAAAGACAAAACTACCCTTAATTTAATTCACTTAAAAATCAAAACACCATATTAACCGCTAAAACAAAAGGAGTACCATCATTCATCACCAACAATCTAATAGTTCTTCTTCTTCATCATCATCTATCATCATCAAATTCGTACAAAAAAAAATTCTCATCGGTTTGTCAATCAACAAAATTTGTATATAACGAAATTGCCATATTATTTTCCCCCCACCAACAACAAGAACAACACAAACTACAATCATCCCACCATCGCCACCGCCAGTTCATTCACCGGAAATATAGTTGTATAAGTGTGGAAAGATGATAGTATTTCAGGATAAATTACTCCGTCTATGAGTGTCCGCTCTCTAGGTAGATGAAGGTGCTCATGATTTCGATTGTTGGATTTTGATTGATTATTCTTCAAATCATTTCGATTATTGCCCAGTTTTAGCGGTTCATTGAAAAAAGCTAAAAGGAAAAACATTCAAACCAAACCCCTTCGTTTTCTTGTTCTTGGACAATTTATCAATGAAAAGACCATCAGATAGAATCGAGAAAGGAAGCAAAAAGACCTGAGCGGCGTCTCCAATCTCCATGTTCTGGAAGATCCCGACCATCAAAATATGAAGCTTTGACAGGGAATCTTGTACTTAATTTTTTTTTAATTAATAGATTTTGATTGATTCTTCAAATATAATTTTGATTGAATTGTATGTTGGGTTTAATTGGTTTGATTTTGTTTGTCTTTTAATTAGTTGGTAAGGAGAGTTTAGAATGAATAAAATTAAGGACATTAAGGATAATATGGTCATTTCATAGTTTTTTAACTTAGTAAGTCGTAAATTCTGTTAAATGAAGATCGGGAATGAAATACGGTGGTAGTTCGGATATATAAGATGTAATGTAGGTGGTTATTTGTAATAAACAAAATATAAGGTGGTAATCTGTAAAATACGATAAATACTAGGTGGTAAGTAACAATTTTCACTATAATTATATAAACCGTCTTCATTAAGAATTTATGGTTTATGTAATATCTTATTTCATTCCAATCCATTTTAACCTTTTAAACCAAAAGTAATTCAACATTGAACTTACTTTTTTTAAGGGGACAATCACTACTGATAGGAGTGATCGAGTGATAGGTGTGCACATATTGATGGAACAATAAATATAAGCATGCAGCTAGGAGGGTGGTGCCTGGTGGTGTAATATTTAGTGCAATCTGCAAGATGCAGCTATATATGGATTCGACGACAAAAGCTCATTTCCAGAAATCTTGATTCTTGAGTATATGCAATTTATGCATATGCATGTGCATGTGCATGTGCATGTGCATGTGTTAGTTGGCTTACTTGGCCACCAACAATTCAAACTTATTATTTCAAACATTATTTCCTTTGACTTACTTAAATATACATACGGAGTACATGCTTAACTAAATGCAACCTATCTACCTAAAACTTTCCATAACCCTTATATTTCACATGCATGGAAATCAAATTATGAATTCTAATCAATTAAATGCCACTTCAAATAGTAGTACGTAGTCATTAAGTCACTCATTCTATTTTCACATAATGAAATTAAAAATGTACTTAGTGTTATGTTTTTTTTTAGAAGAACTACGTTTTTCTTACATTTAATATATAACATAAAATATGGGTTTGTTATGTCTTTGTTAAGTTGTGTCAATAAGTATGTTATAAATATCAAATTTTTATAATAATAATAAATAGCTGAGAAGAAAGAAACTAAATTAATCTAAAAGAATAATAGGTCCGTAAATGGGGCGGAACCAGGATTCGAGACTATATAGGGCTGAATTTAACTAATATACAAACAATTTTTTTGGTACAAAATTTTGTGGAACTGGTATTTGAGCTATATTACTGGTCAAAATGATAATGTATTCAATTCCGTTTACGAGTAAAATATTTATTTATTTGAATAAAAGTACTTCCCGATTGACAAGAATATCTTTTTAGGTTGAACCATCCATTAATATATGCTACAAAAAATTAATATAATTAATAGGAGTACTTTTACAAAAAAAAAAAAAAATTAAACACATTTCTCAAATTAAAAAGATATTTTAATTACTAAATATTTTGAAATTGCGAAAAATCCTCATCTCTTTCATAAAAAAAAATTATATGCTTTTGTAAGATCGCTTGTTGTAAGTCTTGTAATTGAATTTCTTTATATAATTATATAATTTACCGACTTATATATTTCTGTAAAATCAAAGTCAAATATATATTTATCTCGAAAAAGAAAGACGTCATATATGAAAATATGAAAGGAATATTGATTTAAATTTTTATCAACATGAAATATGTAAGTGACAGTATAACATGTATGTGACGAACATTCAGATATGCAAAACACTTATTGCAGTCCCCACAACCAAATGTGCTACTATAATAATATGCTTATATTAACAACGTTTATTTATTTCTAAATTCTTATAGGGCTATAGCCCAATTAGCCAAAAGGCTCGCTCCGCCCATGTCCGTAAATCTATTGAATCATGAAAGATTCAAAATACAATCAAAATAAATAACCTGTCAAACGAGTCGGGGGATTAGGCCATACAAGTAAAGTCATAATATGGATCGAATTAAAAACGAACCAGGTCACGAGTTGGTTAACGGGTCAAGAAATAATTTCTAACAATTATTTAGTCACTTTTTTTTAAAAACGTAAAAAGAGTTTGAGTAAATTTGAATGGATGTCGTTATAAATTAGAAAAGCTTCAGTTCATCCCGTCTTCCGCAAGTGTAGATGATTCACCACATTCAAGCAATCACTTTTCACGATCACTCTTGTTTCCCCTCTTCTACGTGCTTCCTATAATCCAAAAGAATTGTCATAGCCTCCGCCACTCGAGGCTCCATCCATCTCTTATCTTGCACCACTCAATTGCACAATTTCATTTAATGAATGACATTACAATTTACAAGTAGTACGTATACCTACAACAAGTTATGATGTAAAGTTTTCAACCTTATTCGCATAAATATTGAGTTTAAAAAATTTAATAATAAATAAACAGTAAATAATACTCCCTCCGATTCAGACAAAAGGTAAAGGTTGCTTTATGACAGTTGTCGAGGCAGATTTTGCAACATGAATATCTTTAGTTACACATTATTAAAAATGATAAAAATTTGATATTCTTATAGCATTCATGACGATAAATCAAACAAGATCTCACATGACTGTATTTTCTTTTATAGATTAACGTTAATATCAAAGATTCACTATGATCATGAATAATGCCCAAAAGCAACCGTTACCTTTTATCTGGAACGGAGGGAATACATAATACTTATTATAAACACTGTTTGAAATTTCATAATCACATAAATTTTAAGCTCATAAATGTACTATACTCTCTTTCTTCTGGTTAGAGATGAAAGTGGGTCGTACCACCCGTGCCTCGTGCCGGACCACCGTTCTATGGAGGTAAAATGACACGGACCAGACCCATGAAAGCGGGTTTTGTGTCACGCTGTGTCGTGCCAATCAAATGAAAATAGCTGCCCATGCACGGTCCACAGCCTATGTGTGTCGTGTCGTATTTGAGTGTGTCTTAACAATTCCTCCAATAGTTCTAATCTAATTACTTTGTATTTTGAGCGTGTCGTGGCCGAGTTTGTCGTGTCAGCCAAGTGAAGATGACAGCTTAGCTAGGCACTAACCACGACCCATAGCGTGCCTTGTTGTGATGGGCTGTGCCAGCCGAATAGCCACGTGCCAACTTCCATCTCTAGTTGGTCATTTGTCTGCTATCTATATTATTTTGGTATGCGTCACCCAATTGGTTACCCTTTTTATTTTAGAAATGTTTGGAAATTTGATCTTAAGCACTCAATTTGATACATTCGTCATTCAATAATTGATTCATTCTTGTTTTTTTTTTCAACTTTGTGGCGAAATCAAAGATAAATAATTAGTAGAGTTAAACGGAAGATAACTCAAAAATGAAGATATAATATGGTCAATATTGAGTGGATTGTAGTAAGCACGAAAATGAATGAATCTAAATACAAAATGGCGAATCATATCATATTTTATACTCCTATAGTAGTGGTAGTTGGTATTTATCTAGTATTGAGGGAGGAGTGTAATAAAATAAAGAGGTTAGTCCATAAATAGGAGACCACCAACCCATATTAAATACCCATCTGATGCATAGTTGCATAGATCGATATCATATCAGACATTCAAATAATACACAGCACATATACTACCCAAGAATATTAGGTACACAAAATAGAAAGAGAGATGGAAGAAATAAGCAAAGAGAAGAGAAACATAGAGGAGGAGGAGGAGGAGGAGGAGGAGGAGGAGGAAGTAATAACATCTACCGGAGGAGGTACTAAAAATAGTAACTTATTTGAGAAACCTTATGATTTCATTGACGAGGTTGTGAGAGTTATTCTAAGGTGTTTGGGTTTTGAAGATGCTTCTGATGATGAGTCTTCTCAACATTGTGCTTCTCACCCAACTGCAACAACAACTACTAGTAGTAGTGATGGTGATGGTGATGGTGACGGTGACGGTGACGATGGAGGTGATGAGGAGACGTGTCCTCCACCAACAGAAACACCGGACATAGGCGAAGGTGGCTGTGATCTTGATGGAGGTGAGGGTGGTGGTGGTGATGATTCAGCTACAGAGCCACCTGCAGTTGCAATTGTAAGTATAACTAACTAACTAACTTGTCTAACTATTCTCGCTCGGTGGCTAGTTACGCAATTAAGCCCGGCGCCCGGCCCCATGTGTTTTTCATTTCACTTCACTTCACTTAATTCTTGGTAATATTAATACAGCTAGAATTGGTCTAAGGTGTGTGGGTTTGATTAGTTTAAATTGTTAAATAAGATGAGTAAATGTTATGTACATGCAATGCGTCCTTTAATTTGTGTGTCATAATGGAGAAGCCTTTAAGAAATAGGACAATGTTGATTGTAAGTGTGAATTGATAGTTATGAATCATCATCATTCATCTGTACGGTTGGTTGTGTATTCAATCTTCAACTTTTTATTTTACTTTCTTAAGGTAATAACATGTTAGTCAAGTATTTAAATAGTGTTATTATTATTATAGCCAATTTGATTATTGGATCAAAGTCTTCTTTTTAAAAAAACTGAGAAGCTAGATGGTAAACAGAGTTGATCCATCTCAGGCTCTTTATTAAGCAAGAACCAGAATCAAATTTTATTTTCAAATATATTTACCAAACCTATTAAATAGAAAACAGTATTAGGACCTACAAAAAATGGTTCCACTTATTAGGTTGATCTGAACACAATCCTTAAGCTGTGAGAGTGAGACAACAAGTAAGGGGCTGAGATGCCAATAAAGGCCTTCAATTAATCATGTCCATGCTCTCATCGACTCTCCAACGGACCTGGGATTAAGGGTTTCGTCTTTTCAGTACTAAAATGCACTAAATATCAATGTCAATTATTTTTTTTTATTCAAATGAGGACATTATGTAACGGGTACGAATCGATGTTGTCCAAGTGAAAATATGAGTGTTTCAGCTACCTCCAACAAATGCCATACTTTGCAAAAAGTAAAAACATTTTACAATATACCAGATTGTGTTAGTCATGTACTACCATTTTTTTTTTGGATCAAGACTACTCGGATTTTACTCATTTCTTTTTTCTTTTCTTTTTTTTTTGTATGAGGAGTATTTTACTTCAAAATAACAACTGAAAATAATAAATGACTAACTTGTAGTACAAATTCTAAAGAAAAAGTTGATATTATTAGTTGACACTTTTGGGAAAAACAAAAGGCATATATAACATATATGAGCTTTATTGCAAATGACGGATACATGTCTTGAAGTAACAATAATACTCAAGTATATATAAGTTGTATGTTAAAATTGTCAAGTACAAATTTTACTAAGTCGTTTGTCTTGAACGTCAAAACATTAGTTTAGTCCTTCCTAGGGTAAACAAAAATAATTATAAGAAGTCTTTCCAAACGAAAAAAATTAAAATAAAAAGATTCCGATGATTAATTGATTAATTCTATGTTGTTAATATTTTAAATATTTTGTAGGGAGTTCCATGGATCTTATATCTCACAAAATTATTAATTTTAACATCTTGAATTTTAATTAGGCTTATTTGGTTGACACAAGGGAATTAAAATTCCAGCAACTTCAAGATCACCTGAATTTCCAATTCATGTGAATTCGCAAAAAGTGTTTGTTTCACATATGGGAAGTTAATTCATGTGAGAAATTCTAATGACCAAGGGGACTTGGTGAGTGACTTCCCACATAATGGGAAGTAAATTCATGTGGGGAGTTCTATTTCCCATGATCTTGGCAACCAAACAACATATAATTTTACACTTCCTAGGAAGTTCAACCTCTCATGATTTTAATGAGTAATCAAATAAGACCTTTAAAATGATGTAGTCATCAGTAATCCATGCACAAATAAGATAATCTAAGAAATTACTCCTATTTTGTCTCAATTTTTACTTTTTAAGGTTCTTTGTGTTCATTTTGCTCTACCCACTTAAATTAAAAATTAAAGATTATTCATGTTAAATATTGGTAGCTAGTGAAAATGTGAAATGTATCTTGTACTCAATTTTAGTATTTTGCACAAAGTTTTTATTAATATTTTAATAGTTTCATATATTTTTGTACTTTAATTTTCGTATTTTTTTGGATAAATCTAAATTCCTTTTTAATTTGCAGGAATCAATAAGCAAAAGGCCTCCACGACCTGGGGTAAGCTCAGGAAAAGCTCCTCAGCATAATTGAACATTCTCAAACCATACCCTTTGTGCTTTCACCTTACGTAACCCGGTTATTAGTTTTTAGCGTAGTCATTTATCTCTCTCTGAAGACAGTGAATAGGATATCATAACTCTTCAACGTTGTTTTTTCTTTGTCTATTTAGTGAGGTCTTGGTGAAGACATTTTAAATAGAGATCAACCCATAACAAATTGTATGTTTTGTGATTTTAATTCATTTATTCAATGTGTATGGTTTTAAATTGTAGTAGGATTTCAACACAATTTTAAAGTTGTGTTCTCTAACAACATACGCATGTTAAACTAAACGGAAATATATAACGGGAGAATAAATAATAGGAACTCTTCAAGTTAGCAATGAAAAATAAGAGGAAAAAAAATCTTAAATTACTTGCTCCGTCTTAAACTTACGACAAATACACCCATCTTAAATAATAATCTTGGCTGTGAGTTCAAAAAGCTATTTTTCTTCCAAATCAAAGAACATTTTTTTTTTAGAACTCGAAAGATAAGGTGCTACGTAGCTACCCTACATATCTGACTAGAATAAGCTGTTTTTCTTCCAAATCAAAGAACATGTAAACACAATTAACGTGAAAAAAATACTTTTGAAACTCGCAAATGCAAATTCAAATCAATCAAAGTTTATTTATTAGAAATTATTAACTGACTATAATTCCTGACTAGGTACTTAAAAAACAATGATATTATTTTTTTTGCAAACCGTAGATCTCGTAAAAACTTTTAATTTGAAAAGCAAAAAAGTGTTTTATAAAGTCGTGGCAAAAAGTTCTTTTTAGTCAATTTTTTTTTAATAAAAGTGGTTATAACTTATAATTGAGAAAATGAAAATGTTGAAGGATAGAAGTGCGTAGGTACTTAAAAAAACAATGATATTATTTTTATTTAATTTTGTAAACCAAATATCTCGTAAAAACCTTTAATTTTAAAATAATTGATTTTTCGAAGTCGTGGAACAAGTTATTTTTAGTCAAAGTTTTTGTTAATAATAAATGGTTACCGGTGAGAAAATGAAAATTGTAACCGATTACACCTTTCTCTGATGAAGAAACCATGCTTATCCTCTCCACCTTTTTCTGATGAAGAAATCATCGACACTTATGAAGCAGAATATGATAATGATATGAAGCATGTTTGGTTTGTATCTGATGGTGAGATATCTGGGTCTCGAAAAAATCCCAAGAAAAATGGGCCTCTGAAATTGGATGCTCCTGGCTCTGAAACTCCGGTTTTGTTTTTTTCATCTGTAAATCGTGATCGGGTTATTCCTTTTTGTTGGATTCTCTTGGGCTAACTGACACTAAACTTGGTATTTGTCGTTTCCAGTCCTATCATGTCCGGACGGTTCTGTCCGACTTCATGGTTGGTTGAAAAGGTGTCCATTGGCTTCTTCCAATCTGCTCTTGAAATCCAAGACTGGGTTCTCTTGTTTGGTATGACTGTCCCCACTTATATTCCTTAGCTTATTCAATTTTATCAGTCTGTTGTTGTCAATCCTTCATGTACCATGCTTAGTGCGACTATTAATGGTCAAACCTTAATCCTTCGTCCCTGTGACATCGCAAAAATATTCCATATTCCTTGATGCGTGCATATTATATATACTTTTTAGCATCTTTTGGCACGCATTTTCATGCATTTATACGTGTCTTATGCGAAGTTTTGCCCCGATTTCGCTTCCTTGTGTATTTCTTGTTGCTTTGTAGGAAATTATGCAATAGTTGCGAAAACCATGCCCTTTTGTCGAAAGTAAGCTACTTTTAGGAGATGGAACAAAGACAAGGAACTTGACAAGCCTCAAAAGTGCAATTTCCAGAAGATAAGAGCCCAAACCAGAAGGAAAACGAAGAACGGAAGCAACTGGGACGACAAACAGGCAACCTGGACTGATATTTACTCGATCGAGCTCTGGTGTTTGCTCGATCGAAGGATTGCAGCTGAGGAAGTAATCGATCGAGTGGCAACTTGCTCGATCGAAGAGATTGCAGAGTGTGCAGTGGGATCGAAGGTTTTGAAGACTCGATCGAAGGATTTTGGAAGGAAGCTTACTCGATCGAGTGATTCTTGAACTCGATCGAGCAACTCACTAAGGACCCCGAATTCCGCATTTCTCTTTTTAGGTTAAATAAGTAGTGGTTAACCTAATCTCCCTATATAAGGAGTAGGTTAACACTAATCAGTTTATTCCTTCACTATCTAATTTTAACTTTATATCTAATCTTTTTCATTAGTCAGCAGCTTTCTCATTTCTCATTCACAAACACAGTAGTTCATTTTAGGGTTTTGTTTTGAAGCTTTTGGTTCATTTCCGGATCTTGTTCATCATCTTTCTCTGCCAATTTTATTGTAACTTTTCCTAATCCCTTCTTTTATTTTCGTTTTATTTATTTCATTCTTATTATCATTAGTTATTATCATCTTTCATTATGTCGTATTTAGTTAATATTGTCATGAATAACGTAGTTCCCAAAGCCATGAGTAGGTAATTCTTTTAATATGTTAGGATGAGGGAAGTCGCGGTATTAATGTCTTAGGATTCACATGTTAATCACCTCTACGACGAGGTTTGTTTATAAGCAATATAATTAGAAAACTTGTTACCTGAGTGCACGCATGAGACCGGTTTAACTAGTAAAACTCAACTTGGATCGAAAGATTGGTAGAGTAGGCTTGCTTAGGACGATCGATATAACCTTCCCGGATCGAAAGATTGGTTGGGGAGTCTAGGGTGATTTGAGACCGAAGGAGACAATCACTACCCACCTTATCAATGATTTGACTGACCTAGTATTTTTTGTATGACCTGAATTACCGCGGTGACCCGATTCCTGACATATTCCCCCTTTTAATTGTTAAAACTCGATTTTATTACCTTCCTTGTTCTTATTGATACGTGCCTATTTTATGCATTTTATTTATTCTTTTGGCACGTATTTTCTTATATTTTCGTGACTTTTAGTTGCTATTTCTCCCGAAACGGTTTACTTTGGCATTTCTATGTTTTAAATGTAGGAATACGCGGAAGTGAGCAAAACTGAACTTTATTTGCCTCTTGGAAGCTGTTTTGAGTGCTAATGCGGAGCGAGGATCCGGATTGCACGTCCGAGTGTTGTTATTGGGCCAGATTAAAGCTGAAGCGAACAAGAAGCGGTCGACCGACCCATCAGAGAGGTCGACCGACCTAAGCCCAATTCACGAAAAGAAAGCCCAGCATCGATAGAAGCGGTCGACCGACCCGCAAAAGAGGTCGACCGACCCAGGAGCTTTTTCCGCATCTTTTATTCCGTATTCTACTTACCTAATTTGTAATTATAACTTATTTAAGAAGACCTAAACTCTACCATTAGGTCAAGCAATTCTATTAGCAAGCAATTTTATGTTAGAGAAACAATTTTATGTCAGAAAGACTCCATAGTTAGAGAGAAGTTTTACCAAGCTTTCATCTTTGTTCTTAGATTTTCCAATTAAGTTGTAAGTTTGCTACAATTCAATCTTCCCTTTTAATTTAATCTTGTTATTCATCTTATTGTTGTTTCTTAATTCATGTTTTCCCTTTTGTTGTCATTTTTAATTATGTTAATTCCTTCGATGTTCTTAGTTATTGTTAGTTCCATAATTAAAAGTATGCATAGCTAATTCTTGTGATTAGGAATTAGGGGAACCATGGTAAAGACTTGATTTTGATAGTTTAATGATTGAATTACCAATCCCCCATTGTTGTTGGTGAACTGATCCTTAGGATTGAAAGATTATTAGGATTAGTTTAACTACAACTTTGGGATTGCCCTTGAACGAAAGTTTAGTGCTTTTCTAGGAACCCTAAGACCGTAAGGATTGGGTAGAATATTGACCTAAGGGTTTATTCTTTGTTCTCTGGGATTGTGTTATTTGGTTATTTTACCTTTCATTGACTTGTTTTAACCATGGGGAACCAAAGTTCCTAATCTCCTTTTTACCTTGTTTTATTTCTCTTGTTTATTTTGTCCTTTTAGTTATTAGTTTAAATCTCAAATCAACCCCCCTTTTTTGGTTACTTGTAATAGACTTTAAATTCACAAACATAATTAACCTTGTCTCCTTGTGGTTCGACCCTTGACTTATCCTATCTAAGTTTAAGCTGAGGTTTTATAAATCTTATCTTTGGCACCCCTCAACGACGGGTGTCAAATTTTGGCGCCGTTGCCGGGGAGACGGTATAATTTTGTTTGTTAATTTTTAGTTTATTTTTCGTGTCTTAAGGAACTTAGGTTCCTCAAGATCGTTACTTACCTTTTCTTCTAGTTTTGCTTTAGAAGACAAGTTTTTGAGAGGAAGGCTTGAGTACTCTCTTGTTTAGATATGGATTCTATTTATGACCACCTACAGCCAAAGGCTCAAGATTTACCGAAGGGATTCGCCTTGCCTACCCCCACCACTGGCTCCTTTGTGCTCCACCCAAATAATATCTTTATGGTGGAACGGAGTCAGTTTTCTGGTCTACCCGACGAAGATCCATTGAAGCATGTTACAACCTTCACGGATTATTGCTGTTCCATACCCATACCTGACGGGGTGACTAGAGATGAGGTGCTGGCAATGATGTTCCTGTTCTCATTAAAAGATGCCGCGCGAGAATGGTACCGCTACCTTGATAGGGCAGCTGAGAAGGTTACGGATTGGACTTCCTTGGCATTGGCTTTTTACAAGAAATACTTTCCTCTTGCAAAAGCCGAAGACTTGAGAAGCCAAATCACTAACTTTCAACAAGGGCCTGATGAAGGATTTTGTGAAGCATGGGATCGATTCAAGAAATTGGTCCGTTCTATCCCTCACCATAACTTTCAACAATGGTACTTGTGTAACCAGTTTTACAACGCCCTTTACGATGACTATAAGATGATTCTTGATGCGGCCGCCAATGGGAGATTCCAGAATAACACCGACCATATGAAGGGTTGGGAAACCATTGAAGACATGGCGGTGCATAGGGCAGCCTTTAAGAGTTCACGTGGGAATTCGTGGAGGCTGAATGTGGAGATGAATAGAGTGATGGCTCTTGAGACAACAGTTGAAGCCCGTTTTGAAAAGCTTGAGGCAACCCAGCTGAAGCTTGAAAGTGCGAACCTAGTTACTACGGTTGACAGCATGGGTGAGATTGAGAACTTGAGAGCTCTTGTTGATGTTTTAACAAGGCAGGTTATAGAGATTGGAAAGGCTCAAATTGCCTCCTCAAAGGCTTTTGAAGAACACTTGATAAACATAGCCAACCGAATAACTAGCTCTCCAGCTAGTTGTAAGGGACCCATGGAGACGTTGAACGCCATAAATCTTAGGAGTGGCCGTGTTTGTGAAGGATCAGCCCAAAAAGACAATTCTGCCGAGGTTCAAAACAAAGAAACTGATCCCGTCAACAGGTCAGGAGGTCGACCGACCCCTACAGTAGGTCGACCGACCTCGGTTCCTGACGTGAGATCAAATTCTGGAGAAAAGAAAATTTCCGATGATACAAAGTCTGGTCGGCCGCCCGCTGCTGTAGGTCGACCGACCGACGTTCCTGAGCAGAATGCTGTTTTAACTCCGGAATCGCTGGATTCCTCTTTCATTCAAGGCCTCACCGAAATATTACAACTGAAAAAGCCAAAGGTTGCTGATCCTATGGCTAATGTCACCGTTCCTTATCCCGAAAGACTGAAAAATTCAAAAGAGGATCGGAAATTTGGTAAGTTTTTGGAGATGGTGAAGAATCTTGAGGTAACCATCCCTTTTACTGATTTAATTACCCAGGTACCTTCTTATGCTAAATTCATGAAAGATATTTTGAGTCGTAAGAGAAATTTTCAGGACGACGGTGCTGTTGCTTTTGTGGAAGAATGTTATGTTCTTTCACAAAATAATATAGCACCCAAGTTAAAAGACCCAGGTAGCTTTTCTATCCCTTGTACCATAGGTAATCATGTCATAGGGAAAGCCCTTTGTGATATAGGGGCTAGTGTCAGTGTTATACCTTATTCTGTATGTGAGAGACTTGGTTTAGGTAGACTTAAAGTCACCAATATTACCCTGCAGATGGCTGATAGATCAACCCAAAGACCATTAGGGGTCTTGGAGGATGTCCCAGTAAGAGTGGGAAAGTTCTTTATTCCTGTTGATTTCGTTGTTTTAGACATTGCTGAGGATAGTCAAATACCTATTATTTTAGGTAGACCATTTTTACACACAGCCGGGGCTGTAATAGATGTCAAACGCGGGACCATTACTTTAGAGATTGGAGATGACACTATTGAGTTTAGTCTTGCCCATAAGGCAACTATTCCTACTGATGATACTTGTTGCTCCATTGACATTATAGACAGGAATGTTATCCTTAATTGGAGGGAATCCTTGACCAAGGATCCCTTAGATGATCTGACAATTTTGGTTAAGTGTGCAGGAAATCCAGCTGAAGATGCTAAAGAGCTGGATGTGATAGAAGAAGAGGAAGAGGAGTATGAGTTCACTAAAGAAGAGAATGAGAAGCTCATAAGCCTAGCTAATGCAAATCTGGTAAACATGTGCTATTCCATTAGTATTGATTCTGTTCAGGCCGTTGAGGTAAAGGTACCAGAGCGTAAGCCACTTCCTCCTAATCTTAAGTATGTTTTCTTAGATGATACTGAACAGTACCCTGCGATTGTTAGTTCTAAACTTAATCCTAACCAACTTTCTGCCTTAATGACTGTTCTCAAAAAGAATAGGAAAGCTTTAGGTTACTCTTTGGATGATATCAAGGGCATAAGCCCTGATGTTTGCATGCATAGAATAGAGTTAGAAGAAGGACATAAGCCTTATAGACAGGGACAGCGTAAGTTGAATCCTAAGATGCAGGATGTGGTTATGGCTGAGGTAATGAAACTTCTTGATGCAGGTATTATCTATTCAGTTGGCAACTCTAAGTGGGTTAGCCCAGTTCAGGTGGTTCCTAAGAAAGGATGGACCACAGTGGTTAAAAATGATAAAAATGAGTTAATACCAACTAGAGTTGTAACTGGGTGGCGGATGTGCATTGATTATAGACAGTTAAATGCCGCCACCAAGAAAGACCATTTCCCCCTTCCTTTTGTTGACCAAATGACTGAAAGACTGACTTCTAATAAATTCTTCTGTTTTCTAGATGGTTATTCAGGTTTTTTCCAGATTCTCATCCATCCTGATGATCAGAGTAAGACTACTTTTACATGTCCACAGGGTGTTTTTGCTTATCGCAGGATGCCTTTTGGGTTATGCAATGCTCCTGCTACCTTTCAAAGGTATATGATGGGTATCTTTTCTGACTTTATAGAAAACATTATGGAGGTATTTATGGATGATTTCTCTGTTTATGGTAATGCTTTTGATCAATGCTTAGCTAATCTTGATAAAGTCTTGCAGCGATGTATTGATGTAAACCTTGTCTTAAACTGGGAAAAGTGTCAGTTTATGGTTACTGAAGGGGTAGTGTTAGGGCATCTAATTTCTGACAAAGGTATACATGTAGATAAAGCAAAGGTGCAAGTGATTGAGCAATTACCTCCTCCTGTTAATGTTAAGGGGGTGAGAAGTTTCTTAGGACACGCAGGTTTCTACAGGCGTTTCATTAAGGACTTCTCTAAGATTGCGAAACCACCTACACAATTGCTTCTTAAAGATGCCATCTTTGATTTTACTGATGAGTGCCTTTCAGCTTTTAACAGGTTGAAGGAAGCTTTGATCTCAGCACCAATTATTCAGCCACCAGATTGGGATCTCCCATTTGAGATCATGTGCGATGCTAGTGACTACGCTGTAGGTGCTGTGCAAGGTCAAAGGAAGAACAAGACTCTTAATGCTATATACTATGCGAGCCGCACCCTAGATGAGACTCAAGTCAACTATTTCACCACTGAGAAGGAGATGCTAGCTGTAATATTTGCCTTAGAAAAATTCAGGTCCTATTTGGTAGGTAATAAGGTAATTGTTTACACTGACCATGCAGCTTTGAAAGGTCTTTTTCAGAAGAAGGATTCAAAGCCAAGGCTTTTAAGGTGGATACTCCTTCTCCAAGAGTTTGACATTGAGATTAGGGACAAGAAAGGCGCGGAAAACGTGGTAGCTGACCACCTATCTCGCCTACAGTTGACTGATGGGGAAGATTCTTTACCTATTGATGATTCATTTCCTGATGAGAGCTTATTTATCATTAATAGTTCAGGTTCTTATCCCCCTCCTTGGTATGCTGATTTTGCTAATTTTGCTGTCACAGGTAAAAGCCCTCCTGAGTTGTCATGGCAACAAAAGAAGAGATTTATGTTCGATGCAAAACAGTATTTTTGGGATGACCCTTATGTTTTTAAAGAATGCGGAGATGGACTCATCCGGAGATGCGTCCCCCAATGGGAGGTGAAGGACATTCTGGAAGCATGTCACTCTTCTGCATATGGTGGTCACCACGATCCATCTAGAACCGTGGCCAAGGTATTACAGTCTGGTTTTTATTGACCTACTTTGCATGCTGACTGTAGGAATTTTGTAGGTAACTGTGATGCCTGTTAAAGAACTGGGAATGTCTCAAAAAGACATGAGATGCCGTAGGTTGGTATTTTAGAGGTAGAGATTTTTGATGTCTGGGGCATTGATTATCAAGGACCTTTTCCTAGTAGTCAAGGTAACAGGTATATTCTTGTGGCTGTTGATTATGTGTCTAAATGGGTAGAAGCTATTGCTACTCCCCATTGTGATGCAAAGGCTGTTATTAAGATGTTTAAAAAAATCATATTTCCTCGTTTTGGTGTCCCTAGGGTTGTCATAAGTGACGGAGGTATGCATTTTAAGGAGAAACGCTTAGGTGACTTGTTAAATAAATTCGGTGTCCAACACCGTAGGGGTTTAGCTTATCACCCTCAGACTAGTGGTCAAGTTGAGATCTCTATTAGAGAACTCAAGGAGACCCTAGCCAAAGTAGTTTCTAAGTCTAGGAAAGATTGGAGCCTTAGGAAAGATTGGAGCCTAAAACTTGATGATGTTTTATGGGCCTATAGAACCGCGTTCAAAACCCCAATAGGAATGTCACCATTCCGATTGATTTATGGTAAGACTTGTCATTTACCAGTAGAATTAGAACGTAAGTCTTGGTAGGCTATATGTGATCTTAATTTAGACCCTAATCTTTCCCGTGAGAAACGTTTGTTGCAGCTCAATGAGTTAGAAGAATTCAGGTTGCTAGCCTTTGACAATGCCAGGATTTACAAGGAGAAAACAAAGCGCTGGCATGACAAGAGAATCATTAGGCGTGATTTTCAGGTAGGTGATAGGGTGTTGCTTTTTAACGCTCGAATTCGTCTTTTTCCTGGTAAGCTGAAATCCAGGTGGAGCGGACCCTACACCATCACAGCTGTCTCAAAATTCGGGTCAATCGAATTAGAAACCTCATCTGGTGAGAGGTTCAAGGTCAATGGCCAATATGTGAAGCACTTCCGAGGAGAGAACGAATTTGTCGGAAAGGTCGAAGTTTCTTACTTTGACCCTTTTTAGGATGCTTCTCGATAGGTAAAAAAAGGGTCGTGCGGGACCTCTTAAACCAGCGCTACACGGGAGGCAACCCGTGCTCTAGCTTAAATTTACGTTTTGTTTATTTCCGTTTTATCCTTGATGAAATTTTAAGTTTCTGCAGAAAAATAGAGGAATTCGTCAGTACATCAGTCGACCGACCCGTTTACTAGGTCGACCGACCTTCTGGCAGCTTTAAATATTTTCTGACAGGTTAAGTAAAATTTGCAGAACAGGTAGGAAGGACGGAGGTCGACCGACTGAGAATTGCGGTCGACCGACCGCGAGTGTTTTTCCGGTTTTTTTTTTTTTTTTTAGAGTCAAAGTCACGGGTGCTTTGTGTTTTGAAAACACAATTTTTGCCTTCATTTGCTCACACTTTCTGCATCCCTCTTTCCCTCTTAAAACCCTAAAAACACCCACCTTCTTCATCCTTCACCAATTTACTTGCTTTCTTTCAATTTCCTCTTTCAAGCTATGTTTTTCTTAGTTTTCTCTCTCTTTTTCGTTCCATAGCATCTTAATTCCGTTTTAGGTAGTATTAGTTTGTCCTTTTAAGTTTAATTTTGCTCTTAATTTCGTTTCCATGCTTGTTTGTGTGTTTTTCTCTTAGTTTTCTTCTTCCTCTAGATTTTATATTCTTAGATCTGTAATTTGTGTGTGATTTCGTGCTGTTAGGGTTAGTTTAATTCTTCCTTTCAATTTTTATGCCATTTTTCCGCACGATTTCAGCCCCGAAAATCCGACTCTGACACTGTTCACGGTCGACCGACCCAAAACGGAGGTCGGCCGACCAAACTTTGAATTTCCTGAGTTTCGTAATTTACAGATTCTGAATTTTCTTCTGATAGTCGGTCGACCGACCCAAAACTGAGGTCGGCCGACCAGAACTGTGTTTCTCCTAAGTTTCTATTTTTGCAGTTTCTGACTTTTTTTCGTTAGTTGGTCAACCGACCTAGATTTGAGGTCGGCCGACCTGTCATGCTACAGGAATTTTAATTTTACTCGCGAAAATGGTCGACCGACTTCTCTGTGAAGTCGGCCGACCCATATCTGTTACAGGAGTTTCTGTTTTTGCAATTTTCGTTCCTAAATTTGTTAAAGAAATGTTTTCATATTCACACAAGACTTACACTTTATTGAACTTTTCAGATTTACAATGTCTAGCCGAGAACAAGGTGGAAAGCGCTCCCGCACCTCCGGTGCAAGCACCTCCAGAGGCCGTGTTCCTAGGTCGAGAGGGTTGACGGTGCAAGACACGGATAGTCTACCAAACTATCCGCGAATCATTTTCAGCACTCCGGCTCAAAAGGCCCGATTCCTCCATCTCTCCGCTTATTGCTTGGTAGTGGTGACCCGGTTCCTCTGTGTTCCAACCTTGCAAGCCTTGGGATGTCATGATGAGGTGGTATCCTTACTCGATGGGACGGGTTTCTCAGGACTTGTCACTATGGATGAGTTCACCTATTCCCTTCTCACTCTTGAGTTCTTTTCTTCCTTTACTTTTGATATTAGAGCATATCACCCCGGCTATGATAATGTTTGCATTTCTTTTCGTTTGTTCAATGAAACATTTTCTTTAACTTTAAACCAATTTGCTCAGTTTCTAGGCTTATCTTCTACGGGTCTTACGGATGACCCCACTGGGTCATATAATGATTTGTGGTCCTGTCTTTCTAATTCCAGCGATGGGAAGAAGAAAAACAGTACCGTTCACCTACCCGCCCCCCGTTATTATTTGCGTCTTTTGGCCAAAACTGTTTTCGGCCGCAAAGAGTCTCAAAATGTTAACAACATTGAGCTCTCCATTTTGTCTGGTTATCTTAACATCAGACGTACGGGTCAACAGTTTTATAACACTGCTTATTTGGTCGCCTCTCACTTCATGTCGGTGGGCGAGGGAACCTCCTTGACTACCATTGTTTGTGGCGGGCTAGTCACTCGATTAGCCCGCTCTCTTGTCCCCCAGTTCCCTCGCTATGAGGATGCGATTGACACTCTCTCCCGGTTCATGGATATGGCTTATGTTAGGTCCGTGCGTTGGGTGAACAGGAGAGATTATTGGAAGGTAGACACTTACCTAAGTGATTGCATCCCCATCACCATGGCTCCCCCTATGTTACCCCTTTTTACTGTTGTAGGGGAGTCCCGACCACTACTCCCGTCTTACCGCCTCCCCCTTAGAGGAGGCACCTCTAGAGGCCACAGGGCCCCTGCTCCCGGTGCTCACCATCACGCATCTGGGACAGGGTACCCCACTGATTTTACTGCTGCTCCTAATGTTTATGTTCCTCCTTTTGTTGATGACAGATCTCTGCCACAAATGATGGCGAGCCTTTGCGTGCAGTTCAACCAAAAAAACAGTTGAATGATAGTCTTTGCCAATATCCGGTTTACAAGGAGTATGCCACTCAGGGTAGGCTCCCAACCGGCCCATGGACTCACCCCACCTGGTACACACCTCTCGCAGGCGGTCGTGTCCACGGTGAAGCTTCAGGCTCTGCCCCGAGAACAGGCATAGGGTCTGAAGAGGAGGAAGAGGAGGAGGAAGGAGGAGAGGACTCTGAGCCGGATTTCGACTCAGAGGGATAGGGACATGCTTGACCTTACCCTCTTTGGGGTTCGGTTTGGGGAGGTCCCTCCATCTTGTAAGTAGTTTTTCTTTTATTTTCCTCTAGATTTCCAGTTTTTCCCCTTAGATTTCCAGTTTTTCTTTTAGATTTCCGGTTTTTCTCTCCTTCCTCCATAGACTCGTTTTGTAATTCCTAGTCTTTTTCCTTTTCCTTTCTTTGTTTGTTTCTTTTCTGCCTACCCCCATCCCTATGCTGTGGTTGTATGCTGATGAGCACAATGGGGGCATTGTGCGTTTTGGTTTGGGGAGGGTGTTTGCATACTCCTTTGTGAGTATGCAATTGTCTTTGTATCTTTTGTTTTTCATTCCTTTAGGTGTTTTTCTTATTTTTGTTTTCTTTTGTCGCGTGTTCTTCCCTGTCGCGCGTTCTTCTCTGTCTTAAGTTTTTAGGTCGAGTCGGAACGGACGAATACAATTTATGCCTCACATATCACATATTGCCTTGCCTTGCATTTTTCAAAAATTTTCAAGCTAGTCTTTTGCACTACGAGTTTTTGTTGATTTCATGCTAAATTATTAGACTTGACTCTCTTCTTGGCAAGCTACTACATATTCTAAGGATTAGAGCTTAATAAATCGGTGACATCCATGACCGATTTCATGTAGGTTTGTGAGTAGTTTCTCCTCTTGAGGCATGTCACATCAATATGCATAAACATGAATTTTGTCTACTTAATACCTGTATGCATTCGGATTTGTGGTTTGCTGACACATGTGGTAGAGGTTCCTCTTTCTCATTTTACCCCATTATCCTCACATAGCCGAATTGAATCTTTTTAACCCATTTGCTACATCCAAAATTTGCCTACCCTAGCCGAGCTAGTAATATAGTGATGGGACTGTTTTGGCCATCCTTTGGTTTGTGCTTCATTGTTAAATATTGATTTTGTGAGAATGGTAGAAAGGAGAAAAAGAAAAGAGAAGGATATGAAAAAAATAATAAGGACTCAAATGAAAAAAAAAAGAGAAAAACGAATCAGCCTGTTTTCAAGGGTGGTCGGTCGACCTGCATTCTGGGTCGGTCGACCAGGACCATTGAACAGGTTATTTCTAAAAAAAAAAGGAGAAAAGAAAGAAAAGAAAAAAAAAGGGGAGAAAATTGGAAAAGTTGTGATTTTTGCTCCCAATTTTTGAGCATTGGCATGTAAAAAAAAGAGTAATAAGAAGTGATCTTATAGTATGGATAGACGGTTATTAGCTCGGTTTAACCCCTCTTCCCATAACTTATTTTAACCCCTTCTTACCTTTAGCCTCACAATCCCAAAATTGCCTCGGCATGTGTCATGGTTATCTAGTGTGGGAATGCATATGTACGGTTGTAGAGATTCTATTCATGTTAAATTGCAGGCATGTTCTTACGGGTCGCAGATAGGTGAGAGTCTTTAATTTTATTTATCTTCTTGTCTTTCACATATACATTTGACCCTTTGCTTTCATGAGTGTCTCGAGCGTACCGCGAGAGTCCAATTAGAATGAGTCTTGCAAGGTCGAAATTTTAGCATGCTATTCCAACATGTCCAATTCGTTTTGCTCTTGACATTATGCTTGATTATGTTTGAAGGTTGCATTAAATTGGTTAGGCATGGTGTTGTGTTTGGTTGTAAAAAGTGTAAAATCCGTTCCATTAGAAGTTTTTCTTTTCTTTTGAGTCTTAGTGCTTGCTTGAGGACAAGCAAGGTTTGGTTTGGGGAGTTTGATACGTGCCTATTTTATGCATTTTATTTATTCTTTTGGCACGTATTTTCTTATATTTTCGTGACTTTTAGTTGCTATTTCTCCCGAAACGGTTTACTTTGGCATTTCTATGTTTTAAATGTAGGAATACGCGGAAGTGAGCAAAACTGAACTTTATTTGCCTCTTGGAAGCTGTTTTGAGTGCTAATGCGGAGCGAGGATCCGGATTGCACGTCCGAGTGTTGTTATTGGGCCAGATTAAAGCTGAAGCGAACAAGAAGCGGTCGACCGACCCATCAGAGAGGTCGACCGACCTAAGCCCAATTCACGAAAAGAAAGCCCAGCATCGATAGAAGCGGTCGACCGACCCGCAAAAGAGGTCGACCGACCCAGGAGCTTTTTCCGCATCTTTTATTCCGTATTCTACTTACCTAATTTGTAATTATAACTTATTTAAGAAGACCTAAACTCTACCATTAGGTCAAGCAATTCTATTAGCAAGCAATTTTATGTTAGAGAAACAATTTTATGTCAGAAAGACTCCATAGTTAGAGAGAAGTTTTACCAAGCTTTCATCTTTGTTCTTAGATTTTCCAATTAAGTTGTAAGTTTGCTACAATTCAATCTTCCCTTTTAATTTAATCTTGTTATTCATCTTATTGTTGTTTCTTAATTCATGTTTTCCCTTTTGTTGTCATTTTTAATTATGTTAATTCCTTCGATGTTCTTAGTTATTGTTAGTTCCATAATTAAAAGTATGCATAGCTAATTCTTGTGATTAGGAATTAGGGGAACCATGGTAAAGACTTGATTTTGATAGTTTAATGATTGAATTACCAATCCCCATTGTTGTTGGTGAACTGATCCTTAGGATTTAAAGCTTATTAGGATTAGTTTAACTACAACTTTGGGATTGCCCTTGAACGAAAGTTTAGTGCTTTTCTAGGAACCCTAAGACCGTAAGGATTGGGTAGAATATTGACCTAAGGGTTTATTCTTTGTTCCTTGGGATTGTGTTATTTGGTTATTTTACCTTTCATTGACTTGTTTTAACCATGGGGAACCAAAGTTCCTAATCTCCTTTTTACCTTGTTTTATTTCTCTTGTTTATTTTGTCCTTTTAGTTATTAGTTTAAATCTCAAATCAACCCCCCTTTTTTGGTTACTTGTAATAGACTTTAAATTCACAAACATAATTAACCTTGTCTCCTTGTGGTTCGACCCTTGACTTATCCTATCTAAGTTTAAGCTGAGGTTTTATAAATCTTATCTTTGGCACCCCTCAACGACGGGTGTCACTTATTATTCTTGTTTAGTTTGTAGTTAATCAACAACCACAACAAACCCCCCTTTGTGACCAATGAACTGAACTTTAGTTAAAACTCTGCCTCCCTGTGGGATTCGACCCTACTACCACTAGCTTATGTTAGTAGTACCTAAGATTTATCTTTGACCGTATACACGATGGACGTGTCATTCCTCTTGAGGGTTTCGGTGAGGCTGACAAAAATTCCTAGCCAGGAGGTGTTTATGTCACAAAACTGAAAGTTCTAAAATTCTTTGATGCTACAATTACCATTGCTAATGCCACCATTCATCCCCGTATTTTGTCTCTTGAACATAAGTTTATGTTTAACAGTGTTCGTCGTACCATTACCCCTCGTAAAGAAAGTCGTGGTGTTTGTCTGCTCTCAGATTTAATCATCATGTATCATCTGTTCAAACAACTAACCTTGAGCCTTCCTCGTCTAATTTTTCATCACATTCGAAATATTGTTGAAACCATTCAAACGTCAAAAAATTTGCACCCTCTTCCATATGGCATGTGGTTATCTTACATTCACTACAAAATAAACATGGTTTACTGACGTCAGAAACATCTCAAATCCGTCAAGAAAAAGGTTTCCTGACGCATTATCTGTCACAAAACTCTGCCACTAATATGCGTCACTAAAAGCCAAGTATTGACGGGTTATCCGTCAGTTTTCTAATTACCGACGGACAGTGACGGATTATCCGTCTGCAGAAGTCAAACCTCAGATTGACTATACTAACGGATAATCGGTCAGTTTTATATTTTTCTAACGGATAATTCGTCAGTAATTTGGACAACATTGGCTGGAAACAGCGGCCTGCTGTCCAGCCACAATGTTATCGAAACATTGTTTTAATTTCATAATTCAGTACCAAAACCTGCATCAAACAAACACAATCGTCGACCGCAAAGCAGGGATCCATTTACCACATCAAACGCGAAGCGAGAATACAATTTTCTCAAATAAAAGAAATTAAACGCAATTGAATGTGCTTTTACATAAGAAATAAATATAAGTGTTATACATCTCTATCTCCATTTGCAAATGAAGATTCAACTACATAACATAAACTACCACAAACTAAAATCCGTCGTCTGCAAACTAACCTAAACTACCGCAAACTAATAACATCTGGTTTAAAGTACCACTAACTAACACAAACTAGCATGAAATCTACATATTAACATAAACTAACCTACGAGCGGTACACTACCGTTACCTCCAAAACCGAATTCATCGTCTGGATGGTCATCTCTAGGGCGAGGAGGGGGAAAACCTGAACACGAGCTCGGGGGCATATTAGCCTACATCTGTGCCCACATCTCAGTCATGCGCTCTTCAATTTTATTTTCATTGCTGGAAACTCGTTGCTCAAGAGCCTCTCGTGCAGCGCGCTCTCTAGTCAGCTCATCTTGGAGGCGATTGTTTTGAGATGCGTACTGAGTTAACTCAGTAGGTTTGTAGGAGCAGGATCGACGACCGCTTTTGTTTGCTAGAGGCTCGTACCAAACTATTGGTCCTATCGAACCGGTCCCGAAGAATCTGGACTTCTTGTCAAAACCGTCAACAACCTCGTAAAAGTCCTCATACTCGTCTCGAGGCTCTCCAGTTAGCGTGAATTGAGAAATTATTTACAGATAAGTAGCGTAAAAAACAAAAAAATAAGAAAGAAATGTTAAACATATCAAAATTAAATTGAAAAAATAAATTGATTTATAAAGTAGTAGATCGATCGACTTACATCGATCTTCGCAGCTCGAGGGTTGACCCACTGTTTAAACTTACTCTTCTTTGAACTCTCAAACATCTTGTACGACATTGCCTCCTCACCCTGAAATAAGTATGAAAACAGAATTAAATCAAAATATAATCGGATTGGTTAACCAATTTGTGAAAAATATATATAAATAAATATTACTTACCAATTCTTTGAAAATATCCGAGCAACTCTTCCGACCAAGATTATAGGTGCCCAATGTTTTCCCGTCTATGCTATAAGACAGTAGGAAATTATGTTTGAAAGCTTGAATATTACTGAGTACAAGAATTACATATATATATAGTAGAGTACATGGTTTAAAAGGAGAAGGATTCTATTGTGTACATAATTACATTATATATTTCCTATAGTTGTGCAGATTTTGTGCTTGATTGATATTCTGTTGATTGTTGCTGTGTTTTGCTTGATTTCCTTCGTTGGGCTTTTGGTGTGGGCTATTGGTTTGGTTAACACGCCCCCTCAAGTTGGACGTTCTTGTGATAAGGCCAAGCTTGTGTCGTAGTTCATGGAATTGATGCTTGTGCAGGGGCTTTGTCAGGATGTCGGCAAGTTGGTCTTTGCTGGCGATGTGAGAGATGCGGATTTGGCCATGTTGAAGTTGTTCTTTGACGTAGTGAAACGATAGAGCCATGTGTTTCATGCGGGAATGGAAGACTGGATTTTTGGCATATAGAGTGGCCGAGATATTGTCACAGAAGATGGCAGGTGGTTCAGTGGTTGTAACTTTTAGTTCTGACAGTAGGTTTCGTAGCCAGATTGTTTCTGTGGTAACTGATGCAATGGCTCGAAATTCGGCTTCAGTAGTGGAGAGTGCTATTCCTTTCTGCTTTTTAGAGGACCAAGCTATGGGGTTGCGGCCTAGATATGTAATGTAACCTGTTGTTGAGATGTAGTTGTCTTTGTCTCCGCCAAAGTCAGCATCACAGTAGGCGTGAAGACGAAGGGGTGTGGCTTTGTGTAGTTGAATTCAATGGTGTTGCGTGCCTTGTAGATAGCGCAGAAGACGTTTTAGTGCTATCCAGTGGTTTGAAGTTGGATGATCCAGGAACTGGGCAAGGCGATTGATGGAGAAGGCGGTGTCTGGTCGTGTAAGTGATAAGTATTGAAGACTTCCGACTATGGCACGGTAGTCAGAGTGTTCATGTATCGGGAGCTGGTCTTCGCGTACTAGTGGTGATGAGGTGGCCATCGGTGTTGTATTGGGTTTAGCTTCGGCCATGATATTTTGTTAGTAAATCATTAATGTATTTTGTTTGGCTTAGGTGTATTCCTTGGTCATTTGGAGTTACTTCAATGCCCAAGAAATAGGATAGAGGGCCTAGGTCTTTGAGTGAAAAGCGTGTAGCAAGTTTGGTGATAAAGGTTTGAATGTGTATTTGGTTTGGACCTGTTATTATGATATCATCAACGTAAATGAGCATGTAAATAGTTGTTGTATGAGATTGTAGTGTGAATAGTGATGGGTCAGAGATTGATTGTTTGAACCCATTAGTGTGTAGATATGTTTTGAGTTCCGTGTACCATGCGCGCGGCGCTTGTTTGAGACCATATATGGCTTTATTTAATTTGCAGACAAATTCAGGTTTCGTTTGATTAATAAAGCCGGGTGGTTGGGCCATAAATACATCGTCAGTGAGGCTCCCTTGTAAAAAGGCGTTATTGACGTCTAGTTGTCGTAAGGGCCACTGTTTGGTTGTTGCAATTGATAGTATTAGACGGACTGTCGTTGGTTTGATGACAAGGCTGAATGTTTCGTGATAGTCAATACCGGGTCGTTGGTGAAAACCCTTGGCTACAAGACGGGCCTTGTATTGTTTTAAGGTACCGTCGGGGTTGAATTTATTGCGGAATACCCATTTACATCCTACGATATTTTGAGCATTTTCGCGAGAGACTAAGGTCCATGTTTCATTTCGTGTGAGTGCATCGTATTCCTCTTGCATTGCTTGTCGCCATTGTGGGAGGACAAGGGCTTGTTTGACGGTATTAGGTAATGACGTTGGCGTGGATGTTTTATGGACAGTCTGTGCGTATTTGGGATTCGGTTTCCGTATGTTATTGTCAAGGCGTGTTGTAATTGTTTTTGGTGGTGGTTAGGGCTGTCGAATAGTGTCTGTACTCGGTGGTGGGTGCGTTGGTTGTTGTGTGGCGGGGTGGAGTTGGAAGAGGGATGTAGGAGGAGTAGCTGGAGCGGAGGCTGGTGTGTTGGTGGTCAGGGAGGCAGTATCGATGGTGGGGTCGATGGCAGGGTCTCTGTTTGGTGAAGTTTGAGCAGGTGGTGTTTGGGCTGTTAGTATACTTGTGGCTGGGTCTGTCGAGTGGTGGTCGGTTGGTATGTGGGATGGTCGTCGGGTGTAGGCTTGAGTGATGGGTGGTCGAGGGTGAGGTGGCGGTGGTGGGGGCTGAGGTGAGGCTGGCAAAGTAGGGCTGTTCGGTGGTAGGAGGTGAAGAGTAAGGGCTGTCCATTCCTCGAGTTGGGTGGCAGGGGTTGTATTATTGGTATTTTTTTGAAATGGGTATATGTCGTTATAGAATTTAACATGTCTTGATGTGTAGATACGATGAGTTTTGGGATCAAGACAGTGATAAGCGCTTTGTGTTGTTGAGTAACCGACAAATACACATGGGGTTGATCGGTCTTCAAGTTAATGTTTGTTGTATGGCCGTAGCCATGGGTAGCATAAGCAACCGAAATTATAGAGGTTGTTGTAGTCAACTTGGTTATTATGAATGATCGAGTAGGGGGTTTTGTCGTGTAGTGCTCTAGTTGGCATTCGGTTAATTAGATAAGTAGCGGTCGTAAAGGCAAATGGCCAATATTTAGTAGGTAGGTGCGTATGTTTTAGTAGGGCTAAACCCGTTTCGACGATGTGACGGTGTCGTCGCTCAGCGTATCCGTTATGTTCGGGTGTATGAGGTGGTGATGTTGAGTGGGATATTCCATTTTTAATAGAGTTGTATTTAATTTTACGTATTCACCCCCGTTGTCGGAAAATATGAGTTTTATTTGTTTGTTGAAATATTTTTCAACTACTGCCTTGAATTGATTGAAAACTGTGGTTGTGTTGGATTTGCGTTTTAGAGGGTAAAGCCACGTATACTTACTAAAATGATCGACAAATATTATATAGTATTTAAACTGATCGAAAGACGGTATTGGACTTGTCCAAAGGTCTGTAAAGAGTAATTGCAGGGTTTCAGTCGTTTTGAACGTAGAGGAATAGAATGGCAGTTTCTTGCTTTTTGCAATATTGCAAGGTTCACAATGATAATAATCGGTGTTGCGGAAATTGAAATTTTTATTGATAGTTTTCATTACATCAATAGATGGATGACCTAATCTATGATGCAAGGATAAAAACGTGGGTCCTTTGGTGGTGTTGTAGACACGCTTAATTGAGGGACTCCACTCGTAAATCCCGTCTCTAACCCTGCCTTGGAGTATGGTTTGGTTCGTTCCCGTCGCCTTAACACAAAAATAGTCACGTGCGAAAATAACGTAAGCTTTGTTATCTTGACATAATTTGGATATAGAAATAATGTTACGTGATATATGAGGAACATGAAGAACATTATTTAACTTTAAATTATGTAGAAGTGTATTACCTGTGTTGGCGATCGAGAGCCCGGAACCGTCTCCAATCAAGAGTTCATCGAGACCTTCATATGGGTTGTGGAAGGCCAACGTGTCTAAGTCATTGGTGACGTGGTGGCTTGCACCACTATCCATCAAGTAGCCGGGTGGGTTCGGGTTTGCGGGTTGGACAGTGGCAGCGTGTGCCTGAGGCTGCTGTGGGCGAGTTTGATTCGGTGACGGGAATGTGATATTTGGAAAGATTTTGCGAAACAAGGGACAGTTGGCAATTACATGACCCGTCTCTCTACACCACTGGCAGCGGCCTTTGAAAGGGCGCGGGGCAGTGTTGTTGTGGCTTGATGAGCCGTAGGTTTGGTAGGTGTTCGAGGAGCGATTGTTGTAGCGGTTGGAATGATTGGTATTTTTGTAAGTAAGGTTGGCAGAGGGTGAGTAGTTTTGAGTGGTAGGGTTTTGGTGCTGTAGGAGTAATTCTTGGTGTAACAATTTTTCGTGAAGCGCTTCGAACGTTATGGGTGTGTCACGAGCGCGTACTTGGTCTATCACGGATTTATAGAGGTCATAGTCAAGGCCATTTAGCACTCGAGATATCACATCCTCATGGTCTAGGTTTTTGCCCATTAGGGCTAGTTGGTCTACGCAAGCCTTAATCGAGTGTATGTACTCGGTTATGGTTTGGCTTGTTGTTTTCGTAATTGCATCAAAACGTGTTTTCAATTGTTGGATGTGAATCCGGGAAGGGTTAGCGTAAGTATTGGCTAAGATTTCCCATGCTTCACGAGCCGACTTTGCCCTTACGATTAGGGTCTGGAGGGCGGCGGTTATGGTGCCTACCAGGGCACCAAGTATTAATCCATCCTGTTTCAGCCATGAGAGATAGGCTGGGTTGGGGGTTTCAACGTTTTCGTTGTTTTGTATGGTGGCAGCCGGGGGTGGATTGTTGCCATCGACAAAGCCTAAGAGGCTAAGTCCGAACAAAATATTGGAGAGTTGGAATCTCCAGGTTGTGTAGTTGAAAGGGGTGAGCTTGATTACGTTTGTAAGGTTTGGTGTGGTAAGGGGATTGGCTGCGTCGTGTGGGTTCTGAACATGGGCATCGTTTTGAATGTTGTTCATGGTGGCATGCGGAATGTTGGTGGCGGTTTTTGAGCGTTTGAAGGGGTTACGTCTAGGGCGTAAGGGGTTGGATCTTGTATGACTCGCTGATACCATATAAGATAGTAGGAAATTATGTTTGAAAGCTTGAATATTACTGAGTACAGGAATTACATATATATAGTAGAGTACATGGTTTAAAAGGAGAAGGATTCTATTGTGTACATAATTACATTATATATTTCCTATAGTTGTGCAGATTTTGTGCTTGATTGATATTCTGTTGATTGTTGCTGTGTTTTGCTTGATTTCCTTCGTTGGGCTTTTGGTGTGGGCTATTGGTTTGGTTAACATATGCCACCCGATCTCCTGTTTGCCTTATTAATTGCAGATTTTTTGGCAAATTCGGGATTGTCTTTTGCCCTCTTACGAAGCCTCTCCTACCATCTTTCGGGGCACCAATTTGGTATTTTCCTTGTATAATTGGTGCCATTGATAAGACTTGTGATCCTCCTCATTACAAGACTTTTCCACTCATCCTTGGGGTCATAACCACCCTCCACAACTTTCACATGATTCTGTGTCAAAAATAGGTTATTAAAAAAATTGTGTTATGATGGAAATAAACTATGTTAGTTAAAAAACGATAACTTTGAAATTTATATACCTTAAAGTAAGTGTAAATCTTCCTACGTTGTCCATGGCTCGCTTCAGTCCAGTTGGTGAAAAACTCTTTTCCTAAATTACGGTTGAATGACCAAGTGACATAGTCCTTGATTTCCTGGTGAGACCACCTGAAAAATATATACATAAGCATTATGATAATATATATATTTTTCTCGTGAAAGTCAAAAATAAAAATAAAAGAAACACTTACCAATAACCTTCTTCAGGGTTACGTGATAGGTTCACCTGTCCGTTCTCTTCATCGTATGAAGGGTCCTCAACTGATTGGTCGTCGTCGTCATCATCAGTTTGTTGTTGTTGTTGTTGTTGTGCTGGTTGAGGAAGAAGTTTTGTGTTATCGCCCTGATGACGACTTCCTATGCCACTACCCCCCCTAGATATCGTTTGATAAAACCACCACCTACCATAATAAACACTAAATAAACAATTCAACTTGTTAGTAAAAAACAAATATCGTTATTACCTCTAACATAATACACAATAGACACCACTAGCTACAAAAACTGCAATAGAACACCACTTGCTAGCTACAAAAACTGGAATAAAACACCACTAGCTATGAAAATTGCAATATAACAAATTGATTAAATAAAAGTGCAATAGAACAAATTGATTGAATGTTTACAATTAAAACATTTTTGCAACTGAAAAATACATTTTTATAACAATTTATACATTTCTACAACTAGTCATCTTCACTATCACTATCACAACAAATGACAAGAGGTTCGTCATCTGAAAATATGACTCCGACTTCTTCATCAACTTCCTAATTTTCCTCTGTTATACTTTCTTCAAATTCATCTTCATCCTCTTCTACTTCATAATCACCTTCACCCATTTCTACAACCACTTCATATTCATCTTCACTTTGTATCTCTTCCACCACAATTGACGAAACTAAGTGATCAATGAGAACCACATCTTCTTGGAAGACAGTTTCGTCAATAGGAGTATCAACATGTGATTTTGCCTTGATTTTGAAAATCGCAGACCATTGATTACTTTTCTTAATAGTTGGATAAGGAGCCTAACAAACTTGATCTACTTGAATAGCTGACACAAATGGATTATGTCCACGAATTTGCTTCTTTATGTTCACATCAAGTTTGTATATCTTATGGATACTTAACCCGTGTTGAGAATTATCAAACCAATTACATTTAAATAATATGACCTTATACACCCTTCGCTCGGTATGATAAATAAGCTCAATTATTTCATTCAGGGTTCCATAGTAGTCAAACCAATCTATAGAATTCACACAAACCCCGTTGCTTATAGTAGCTTTTGGAACATCAACGCCGTCCTTAAAAGCTCAAAATTTGTAGTCATAAATAGAATATCGTCTCCATGTCCTCATCGAGTTATTGAGGCCCAATGCTAAAACTACTATTAACAGATCTTTCCATCTAATAGTCTATTAATATAGAATTTAATTGTGTTATTAATTAATAATGGAGTTATATATTTTTCTCAATAATTAGTAAAAAAATTCAATTGTACGTGTTGTGTTCTTTCATAAAAAATGTATCACTTACTTCATTTTGGAACCAGTGCGGAAAACTTTTGTCATGTTTGGTCCAAACATCATCAGAAGATGTGACATCAGAAAATGTGAGTTTGATATGTGTCTCAAATTCCCTATTTGGATTAAGAAAAACATGTTTTAGTTATGCATTATGATATAATTTGATAAATCAATATAACTTGAGTAATAATGGTGAAATGATAACTTACTTTTCGTATGGAGCTAAAAATTCTCCTAAATTCCTCAACACGTAAAAATGAGCATATTCATACTCTTTCTCATCCAAGTATCATTGGATACATTTTCTAGTTGTAGTTCCCATTTGATCATTGAAAAACTCAGGTAGTTGTGAATTTGGATTGTCATTGGAAATCAAAACATCTAAATCTTTCGCTTTTGTGTCAATGTGATCTTCAAAATATAAGGAACATGATTTTGCAATTCCTTCTAACCAAAAAAGCGTTGCATATGGAACCCTCAACACGAGCTTTGTTGCCATTTCTTCTTTCAACTGATTTTGAAATCTCTCAAACGGATACATCGATTGATACTGAACATGTCCTCCAACTATCGCTTCATAAGTTAAGTGAACAAGCCAATGGTCCATAGAATTGAAGAAAGACGGGGGAAATATCTTCTTTAACTTGCATATTATCTCCGAAATGTTTGACTCTAATTGATCCATAGAGTCAACTGTGATTGTTAAAGTACACAAATCTTTAAAGAATTGGCTTATTTCGGTTATTGCATTCTAAGAACCCGTTGGGAGCAAATATTTCAAGGCAACAGGAAGTAACCGTTTCATAAAAACATGACAATCATGACTTTTCATGGAATGCAACACCATCTTCTTATGGTCAACACACCCACTCAAATCCGAAGCATAACCATCCAGGAATTACAAATAACCAACCCATCCATATAAAGCCTTTTTTTCTGCCATGTCTAAAATAAACCTAGATGATACTGGTCGTTTCAAACAATGTTCATTAAAGTCAGCTTTACCCTTAATGTCAAACATAATTTTCCCAGTATATCCATCACCGTGTTGATAATTTGTTCAAAACCATTTTTCTCAATGTGCATAACATCTAAGTTGTATAGAATCAGCAAGGTTTTCAATAAGGAAGTTCCCAAAATATGCTTTGTTTCCACAACCATTCATTCTTGTACGTCTTTCAATCTTTTCAATTCTTGATCAGAAGCATCAACAATTTTTGGTAAATCTTTTGCAGATTCCCACACTTCATCACTGGTTAATTTAACTGAAGTTATCCGATCATTGGTTTTCTGGTTCTTTAAAAAATGCTTGCAATTGTCACGGAAGGGATGATGAGGTCTCGAGAACTCACGGTGACAATCAAACCAATAAACTTTTTAGCTATTTCTAAGCCAGAAAGTTTTATGTTTTTTTTTTTGACAATAAGTACAAGCACGATATCCAGTTGTAGACCAACCGGAAAGCATGCCATATGTTGGAAAATGATTGATCGTCCACATTATTGCAGCCCTCAACTGAAAATTCTGTTTCTTCGGATACATCGTAGGTGTATACGCCATTTCCCACAGTTCGTTCAACTCTTTGATCAACGGTTGATGGTAGACATCCAAATTTGACTTGGGGTTCTTAGGACCTGGAACGATCATGCATAGAAACATAAATTGTCACTTCTTGCATAACCAATGAGGTAAGTTATACGGAGTGATAATTACTGGCCAACATGAGTAATTCTTCCCTAATTATCCATATGGTTGAAATCCATCTGTACACAAACCCAACCGAATATTGCGAGGCTCACTTGCAAATTCTGGATGCTCTCTATCGAAATGTTTCCATGCTTCTCCATCATTTGGGTGTGTCATAGTCCCTTTTTTTCTTAATCGGGAGTTTTTATGGTGCGAATTCATCTCACCTACTACGTGTTTGGTTGCATATAGACGTTGCAACCTTGGCACAAACGGAAAATAAATTAATGATTTACATGAAATTCGCCTCCGCCTAGAATTCTTATCACTTTTATACCGGGATGCATGACACTTTCTACATTGGTCAAGATTAATATTTTCCACCCAGAAAAGCATGCATCCACTAGGACAAGCATCGATCTTCTCATGGGGTAGTTGTAGTCCCTTTTAAAAAAAATTAACCTTATTAAAATTACGTGCCATTTGATTGTCCTTTGGAATAATGTCACCGATGAAGGACACAAAACCACATCTAAGAGATATGTTGTTCTCACATTTGAGTGTTAACAACCTAGCAACCGCTTGCAACAAACTCATACTACTTCCCTCATACACTAGTTGTTATGCTTTATCGAACATTTTAAAGAAGGAAGAAACGTGAGGGTTTGAGGTTTCATATCGCACTTCTCCATCACTAAGGCCATCGGAATTGAGTTGCTCCTCCAATATTTGTTCAACATTATTTTGTAATGCATTTTCCACAAACTCACAGTAAGGATTTTTATTAACTACTGTACTTGTACTTCCTTTCTTATAACATTTTTCACTGTGATATGTCCATACATAATAATTCTCGGCAAAATCATTCGACCACAAATGATTTTGAACATCCCTTATCTTTTTAAAAGCGCCGTTATTGCATTTCTTACATTGAAACCTCATTTCACCTAAATCCTTATACAAACTACTTTGTTCCGCAAATATAAGAAACTCCTTCACCCCCATTTGCAAATTCAAGCATTATTGGTTTCTTTTTATCGTCTAATCTTTCATACATCCATTGTCGCTCTACCCTGTTCATCTTATTATGAATCTACATATATAATAATGATTTATATATATATATATTAAAAGATTAAAAAACAATGTTCTAAAAAAAATAAACACAAATTATTTAAACATTATCACCATAACTATTAAATAAACATTAGCACCAAAACATAACTATTAAGTTGAATAATAATAATATTTCTTTATTGAATTTCCAAGGGTCCTTATCACTCCAACCTAAACCATTGATGTACATTTCAAGTCACTAGCAAACACGCACTTTTGATTTATTAATGACTTGAAAAATTCGACAGCAATTCTCATTCGTTCTACAAATACACAATGTAGAATAAATAATTATTCCACATATGTACTCAAAGAATATTAAAGGAATTGTCACCGAATTTTTTCCTCATTAATAAATCACAATAACATGTTTACTACCCAAGTGACTTGAAACGCACAAAGACAGACCCAAAATGGGGACTATTCAAAACTTACTCCTAATAAGTAATTTTTGAACGGGTACTAGATCAATATAAATAATAACATTATCATAATTAAAGACACTTTTAGCATAAGTATCACCAAAAATGAATCAAAACGAAATTAGCATCATTTCAACAAAAAAAATTAGCATAATTAAACAAAAATTAACATTATTAATAAAAATTTAGCATAATTTAACCAAAATTAGCATAATTATTCAAAACTTAACATAATTAATCAAACACTACGACATCTATCCTAAATCAATCAAGGTTTCTATCCTAAGTCAATTAACATACACAATCAAACTAGAAAACTAACAAATTATTCGATTAACTTAACTAATTCAAAGTTTAACTTAACTAACAATTAATTTAAATAGAAAATTAGTAATTTCAACCTTATTAGAGTTGACAACGGCGGCGGCGATGGGTAGACTGTAATACCTCGTATTTATTAATAATTAATTTATTGTTATTATTGATAATCGATAACTTTTGAGTGTTTTCCCGACGTTTGGACCTATCGACTTTTCGACCTATCGATACGTGTTTACTTTATATTCTTTTATTAGTCTATAATTGCATAGATTAAGTCACGTGGGTAATAGAGTTTTACACTAAAACAAACAGCCGTGTGGCCTTATGAATAAGCAAGCCCATAATCACGTTTAACCTCTCTTAAAACTCGTTTTCAACCTTGCACACCGCCATATATACCACTCTAAAAACCCTAACCCTAGCACATCTATACACGTGAGATCTCAACACCTTTTCTGCCGCCACATCGAAGTTGTCAAGAGGAGGGTTGCCACGGTGGTTAGAGGGTCCTAAGGGTAGTCGTTTGCTAGGGCAAGCAGGTAAGATCACCACCCTCTCGTTTTCCTCTGTTTTTCCGTAGCACTTTTAGTATGAAATTTGTTGTTGTTTATATGCTTAATCCCTCTGTGTCTTTCGTGTTTTAATCCACGAGTTATGTTGATAGTATGAGGGTGGTGACGAGGCTGTCATTGCCTCTGGGTGGCCGTTGATGGTGGGTTTTATGTAGGGTGTCGGAGTCACGTTTTTTTTTAATACCTCAGTTAACATGTTGAGCAGCTGTGTTTAAACCAGTCTCGATTCATAATCCGTTTATATTTTTGTGTGAATTCTGGGTTGTCGTAAGGTTGTAGTTAGGGTTATGGCATGGTCTAGTCACGGTGGCTGTAGGGTGTTGCGTTTGGTTCTGTGAGTGGTTGCCGTTTAATGCTGCGTTTAGTAAAATCAGGAACCCGGTGTAGAACAGGGGGTTAAGGGCGGTGTTAACGGGTGGTTGAAGCTTGTCGGCAGCCACTGGCTCCTCCCCTGGAACCACCAAGGCTCAGAGGCGAGCCTGGTGGTGCCGGGAGGGAAGTCCGGGGTTGCAATTTCGAGGCAGAGATGGGTTTGTAGGGCTAGTTGGTCACGGTTGGTCACGGGAATAGCTGAAGTCGTGGTTTCATGTTTGCGCAATTGTACGTAGTGGTTGTTCAGTTAGGGAATGCGTTTTTCATGGTTTAATTATTATTATTATTATTATTATTATTATTATGTATTATTGCTAGTGGCACATGATGATATGGTATGAGTAGTATTAATTTTTATTAGTATTAATGTATGTTAAGACTTTATTTATTTATTTTGCTATTGTTATTGAAATTATTGGTATTAATATTAATGTTAATAATGGAGTATGCTAGTATTAGAAATTGTGTGTTAATATTATATGTTATTGTTAGTATGGTAATTAGTTATGGATGGTGAAATTGTCATAATGTTTGATAATTAGTTAATGATAATTATATTACTATGAGCATGTTTTTGGATATTCATATATGTTTATATGACGTGTTATGAGTAAATCAAATGCAGACATGAACGGGTGGTTATTTGGTAGCGTTATTGGTTGTAAGAATATAATTTAATATTAAGTAATATTATAGGATCAGAGTTCGAAGTGGAGTATTTATAGACGGTGTTGCTTAGTTTGCAGACTTGCTATACAGGTAGGTTACACTGGAACTACTTTTGTATTGTGTTATGTTTGTATGTGGATTGGATGCCATGGATGCAAGTATATTATTTATGAGGTGCATATACAGTGTTAGTCCTTTATTTTTGCATTCATAAGCATGGCATGAGTACGGTTACAGATTGAGATGATAATGAGATATTATTGGGCCCAGGCTAGCTCTGCAGGGTTAGACCTGGTGACCTCAGCTGTTATGCTGGTGTTCGGCGACGGCCGACTATAGTCTGCCGGGAGGTTCGGTATGGCTTGGTGCAAGGGTATGAGTATTGAGAATGAGATGGAGCTCGAGCATGTTATAAGCATTTGCATTTATTACTTGTTGCATTTTATATTTTGTGCTATCCTACTCAACCGCGAGGTTGACAGTGTATTCGTGTTCACCTACAATGATCCGGAATGGGGAGTAGATCTTTCAGGTCAGAGACAGGTGGACTAGGACATGGGCATGGAGGAGAGACATGGATTGGACCAACCTAGCTTTAGATCACTTAATTGTCATAGTTGAACACTTACTTTAATTCAGTTGTTTGGGATGTATTTTGGAGTATGCCATGTAACAGATTTCAGTTTGATCATTTATATTTAACGTACTGTGTTTCTTTCATTGTGATTAACTACTACCCTGGTTTATCCAGGATGGTAACAATCCTATTTACTCTGGAAGTCCTAGTTCAGGCTCCTCGGTAAATGGGGGTGTTACAAAGTGGTATCAGAGCGAACGATCCTCATGCCTAAACTAAAATGAAAATAATGAATATAGGAGTGTCTAAATAAAATGAACCCCAGGCTAGTAACTGTTAGGTGCCCCATAGGGTTGGGATGAGTTAGGGGGCCCCTCAAACCAAGCCACTGGCCCTTTCAGTCTAACCTGGTAACCTTGAGAGATGAAGAGTGTGGGTAGCATAAGAAAGACCCAAGGTAGAAACGTATATATATGTTGTACTAACATTTCAGCGCCAAGGAATGAGGTAAGTTATGATGTGAAAAATGGAAGAGTATATACATGTATACTGCAAGGCATGAAAGTGATGCTACATGATTATTGGCATGTATATGTTGTTATTTTCAAACATTGAGAACATGAGTTTATATCTTAATTTTGTCTATGAGTACAATTTGTATGAGTATATGCATGCGGTTATTTGATCCCTAAGCCTTTAGTTAGACCTCTAATATGATGTTAATAGGACCTAACCGTATGAAAGAAATTACATACTAAGTATGTATGTTAGCAAGAACAAGTCAGAATAGGAGTTGACCTAGGATGCTCATAAAATTTTGTCACTTGTGTAGCAAAATGCCTCCCAGGAGAGAACCCAACACTGCTAATGTATCGCAAGAGGAATTCGATCGCCTAGTAGCTATGAACGCTGCTCTCCTAGCTAGGATTGGGGCAAACACTCAATCTGATGCAGTCAAAATGAGCAATAATATCTCTAGGCATAACCCCACCAAGTACGATGGGGAAGGAGCACCGAGTTTACTTGCGGAGTGGTGCCGAGAGTATCTTCGAACTACTGTCTGTACCAGAATCGATGAAGGTGGACCAAGCTGTATTCTATCTGAAGGGTACAGCTAGGTTATGGTGGAATAACAATAAAGAAGAAATCAAGGCAGCTGCAGAAGAGATCGGTTCATAATATGTGCGCTGGGAGGAGTTCAAGGGGATTTTATCCTCTAAGTTCGTGCCGGAGCATGTAAAAGGGAAGCTGCGAGCAGAGTTCGACTCATTTCAAATGGCCGAAGGGATGACTGTGGAGGAATATCACAGTAAGTTCTTGCAGTTGGCAGAGAATGTAGCTGATTTAGGCTACACTCAGGAGATGTTAGCAGCAAGGTTTGAGAAGGGGCTGACTCTCAATATCAAGAGAAGCATGCTGGCGACTAAGCCCACGACTGTGGAAGATATATATGAGAGGGCTGGTCAGGCAGAAAGGCTCGCTGATATGATCAAGGAAGAGGAGAAGACAAAGGGCGAGAAGAGAAAGTCTGAGTCTACGACTTAGAGCTCGGGGAGCAAGAAACCAAACAACCAGTACCGTTCCTTTTTCTCTAATAGTGCACCAGGAGGCAATAGAAGTGGAAACCGAACTATGTCCGGGACGGGCGGTGCTAATCCTACATGTTTCAAGTGTGGGAAGATTGGGCACAAGAAGGCAAACTGTTGGTCGGGAACTCAGAGTGCGGGAAGCAGTTATCAAAGGAGTAATCAAGCAGTGGATTTCGAACACCAAATGCGGGTTATAGGAATAACAGATCTGGAGGTAGCAACTACCAGCGGAATTACAATAACTTCAATAACCAGAACCGCTACCAGGGAAACCAAGGTAGTTGGAATGGCAATTTTCAGAAGAACCTAGCCGAAGCTAGCAATCAGAGTGGAGCTGTATCTGTCAACCAGAGTGCAACCAAGAAAAGTGGGACCCTGTTTATGATCGGCAAGGAGGCTGCAGAGGAGGATGCTCATGTCGTTACTGGTACATTTCTTGTGCATTCCACCCTTACTTTTATTTTGTTTTATTTGATTCTGGTGCATCGCATTAGTTTATCTCTGCGGAGCATGCTAGGGCTATAGGCTTGAATGTATATGATAGTATAGCCGATTCTGTAACTATACCATCTGGGGAGTCCATAGCTTGTAATAGGGTTTATACCAATGTAATGATCCAAGTAGAAGTTGTAAGTTTTGAGTCTAACTTAATAGAGTTTCCTCTGGGTGGCTTTGAGGTGATACTGGGGATGGATTGGCTGAAAAAGTATAAAGCCTACATTGACTGTTACCAAGGGAAAATTTCCCTAAGAGGACCTAAGGGGGTGAGAGTGTCCTACAAGGGATACTCCGTGAAACCTAAACTGAAGCTGATCACCATTAATACCTTGAAGACATGCCTGAAAAGAGGTGATGAGATGCTGCTGTGTCATGTGAGAGATTTGACTGCAGAGAAGCCCCAAGCCAGTGAAATCGATGTTGTAAGAGATTTTGAAGACGTGTTTCCTGAAGAGATTCCTGGGTTATCACCAAAGAGGGACTTGGACTTTGGCATTGACCTGAAACCTGGGGCTGAGCCAATTTCTAAAGCACCTTATCGCGTGGGACCTAAGGAATTGGAAGAACTAAGGAAGCAATTGGATGAGCTAGCCAGCAAGGGGTATGTGAGACCGAGTGTGTCACCTTGGGGAGCTCCGGTGTTGTTCGTTAAAAAGAAGGATGGGACCATGAGACTGTGCGTGGATTATAGGGAGCTTAACAATGTGACGATCAAGAATCGGTGTCCTTTACCTCGCATCGATGACTTGTTTGACCAGTTGAGTGGGGCTGGTGTGTTTTCCAAGATCGATTTGAGGTTAGGGTATCATCAACTGAGAATCAAAGATGCAGATATTTACAAGACTGCGTTCAGATCGAGGTATGGGCATTATGAATTCGTAGTGATGCCATTTGGTTTGACTAATGCACCTGCTGTTTTCATGGATTTAATGAACAGAGTGTTTAGTCCCTATCTGGACCAGTTTGTGGTGGTGTTTATTGATGACATCTTGGTGTATTCAAAGAACAGAGAAGAGCATGCTAAGCATTTGAACTTGGTCTTACAGACTTTGAGGGATCATCAATTGTATGCCAAGCTGAGTAAGTGCGAGTTTTGGCTCGAGAAGGTTGCCTTTCTGGGGCATGTGGTGTCTAAGGAGGGTGTGTCTGTTGACCCTAGCGAAATTGAGGCCGTTTCGAAATGGGAACGACCAAGGAATGTGGCTGACATCCGTAGCTTCTTGGGTTTGGCCGGTTATTACAGGAGATTCGTGAAAGACTTTTCAAAGATAGCCAAACCAATGACTTCGTTGATGCGGAAAGAGAACAGATTCGTCTGGGATGAGAGCTGTGAGAAGGCATTTCTAGACCTGAAAGAGCGTCTCACCACAGCTCCTATCCTTGCTTTGCCGGAGGGAAGTGAAAATTTTGAAGTCTATACAGATGCTTCTAAGAAAGGTTTGGGATGTGTGCTGATGCAGAACGGGCGAGTGATTGCTTATGCTTCTAGGCAGCTGAAGCCCTATGAGGAGAATTATCCGACGCATGACCTGGAGCTTGGAGCGGTAGTTTTTGCACTTAAGTTATGGCGACATTATCTTTATGGAGCTACATTTAAGGTGTATTCTGATCACAAGAGTTTGAAATATATCTATACTCAGAGAGAGCTGAATATGCGTCAGAGGAGGTGGATAAAGCTTATTGGAGACTATGACATGGAAATCCTATACAAGGAAGGAAAGGCTAATGTTGTGGCTGATGCATTGAGTAGGAAGTCTGTTCACGCTCTGTGCACAGCTATGTCCAGATTGAGTATGTATCGTGAGTTGGGACAGATGGGAATCGCAGTGATAAGGAAGGGTGAGACCATGGGAGATTTGACGATCGAGCCTGAGTTATATGCTGAGATTCGAGAAAGACAGATGAGTGATCCTAGAATTCAGAAGTGGCGTGAGGCAGTGAGCAAAGCTAGTGATGCCGAGCCATATTCTAAGTTCGAGATTTACAGTGATGATAGTGTGAGGTTTGATGGGAGATGGTGTGTACCAGATGACGAAGAATTGAAGAGAAAGATCCTGGTCGAAGCTCATTCTACACCTTATTCCGTTCATCCTGGAGGGGATAAGTTGTACAAAGATCTAAAGAAAGCTTTTTGGTGGCCAAAGATGAAGCAGGAGGTGGTTGAGTTTGTCTCTCGATGTTTGGTATGTCAAAGAGTGAAGGGAGAACATAAGAGGCCGCAATGGAAGTTACAACCCCTTGATGTACCTGAGTGGAAATGGGAGAGCATATCAATGGATTTCATCGTACGCTTACCTAGGACTTCGAGAGGGAATGACATGATTTGGGTAATAGTTGACAGGCTGACTAAGTCGGCCCATTTCATACCGATGAAGGAGACTTGGAGTAAGGCCGAATTGGCCAAGGCTTACGTTAAGCATGTGGTGAAACTTCATGGTGTCCCTAAGGACATTGTTTCGGACCGTGATTCCAGGTTCATCTCTAAGTTTTGGCAAGAGTTGCAGTCACTGATGGGAACTACCTTGAAGATGAGTATAGCGTTTCATCCAGCGACAGATGGGCAGACAGAGAGAACTATTCAGACACTAGAGGATATGCTGAGAGCGTGTGTGCTTGAGTTTGGGGGATCTTGGGAGGACAGGCTAGACTTGATAGAATTTTCATACAACAATAGCTATCATACTAGCATTGGGATGGCTCCTTTTGAGGCATTGTATGGGAGGAAGTGTAGGAGTCCAGTTTGTTGGGATGATAGAGCTGATGTGGTGACTTTGGGACCTGAGATGATTCAGGATATGATAGCGCAGGTCCAGGTGATTCGTCAGAAGATGCGAGCTGCCCAAGATAGACAGAAGAGTTATGCTGATCTGAAAAGGAGTGACATCACTTTTGAGGCAGGAGAGAAGGTTCTATTGAAGGTGTCACCTATGAGAGGTGTAATGAGGTTTGGCAAGAGGGGTAAGTTGAGCCAGAAGTTCATTGGGCCATTTGAGATCTTGGAGAGAGTTGGTGAGGTAGCTTATCGATTGGCTCTACCTCCAGCTTTAGCCAGGGTGCATAATGTGTTTCATCTATCACAGTTGAGGAGATATATCAGTGACCCTTCGCATATCCTTGACCATGAGGTCATCGAGGTCGATGAGCAGTTGAACTACGAGGAGGGACCCAAGGAGATACTTGACAGGAAGGTGCGGAAAACCAGGAATGGGGAGACCGCGCTAGTCAAAGTATTATGGACCAATCATAATGTCGAGGAGGCTACTTGGGAGACTGAGGTCTCGATGAAGGAGAAGTATCCTGAGCTTTTTACCTAAGGTATGTTACGAGGACGTAACCTTCCTTTTAGGAGGGTAGAATGTGACAATTCATGTTTTAAAGTACTTTCATTAGCTTCTAAAGCTATTTGGTGTCACTTTCCGTGTTTGCTACATGCTTTAGTGATCAGTTGTGTTGACCTTGGGATGGTGAACTTCGGGACGAAATTCATTTTAAGGAGGGAAGACTGTAATACCTCGTATTTATTAATAATTAATTTATTGTTATTATTGATAATCGATAACTTTTGAGTGTTTTCCCGACTTTTGGACCTATCGATACGTGTTTACTTTATATTCTTTTATTAGTCTATAATTGCATAGATTAAGTCACGTGGGTAATAGAGTTTTACACTAAAACAAACAGCCGTGTGGCCTTATGAATAAGCAAGCCCATAATCACGTTTAACCTCTCTTAAAACTCGTTTTCAACCTTGCACACCGCCATATATACCACTTTAAAAACCCTAACCCTAGCACATCTATACACGTGAGATCTCAACACCTTTTCTGCCGCCACATCGAAGTTGTCAAGAGGAGGGTTGCCACGGTGGTTAGAGGGTCCTAAGGGTAGTCGTTTGCTAGGGCAAGCAGGTAAGATCACCACCCTCTCGTTTTCCTCTGTTTTTCCGTAGCACTTTTAGTATGAAATCTGTTGTTGTTTATATGCTTAATCCCTCTGTGTCTTTCGTGTTTTAATCCACGAGTTAGTTGATAGTATGAGGGTGGTGACGAGGCCGTCGTTGGCTCGGGGTGGCCGTCGATGGTGGGTTTTATGTAGGCTGTCGGAGTCACGTTTTTTTTTAATACCTCAGTTAACATGTTGAGCAGCCGTGTTTAAACCAGTCTCGATTCATAATCCGTTTATATTTTTGTGTGAATTCTGGGTTGTCGTAAGGTTGTAGTTAGGGTTATGGCATGGTCTAGTCACGGTGGCTGTAGGGTGTTGCGTTTGGTTCTGTGAGTGGTTGCCGTTTAATGCTGCGTTTAGTAAAGTCAGGAACCCGGTGTAGAACAGGGGGTTAAGGGCAGTGTTAACAGGTGGTTGAAGCTTGTCGGCAGCCACTGGCTCCTCCCCTGGAACCACCAAGGCTCAGAGGCGAGCCTGGTGGTGCCGGGAGGGAAGTCCGGGGTTGCAATTTCGAGGCAGAGATGGGTTTGTAGGGCTAGTTGGTCACGGTTGGTCACGGGAATAGCTGAAGTCGTAGTGTCATGTTTGCGCAATTGTACGTAGTGGTTGTTTAGTTAGGGAATGCGTTTTTCATGGTTTAATTATTATTATTATTATTATTATTATTATTATTATTATTATTATTATTATTATTATGTATTATTGCTAGTGGCACATGATGATATGGTATGAGTAGTATTAATTTTTATTAGTATTAATGTATGTTAAGACTTTATTTATTTATTTTGCTATTGTTATTGAAATTGTTGGTATTAATATTAATGTTAATAATGGAGTATGCTAGTATTAGAAATTGTGTGTTAATATTATATGTTATTGTTAGTATGGTAATTAATTATGGATGGTGAAATTGTCATAATGTTTGATAATTAGTTAATGATAATTATATTACTATGAGCATGTTTTTGGATATTCATATATGTTTATATGACGTGTTATGAGTAAATCAAATGCAAACATGAACGGGTGGTTATTTGGTAGCGTTATTGGTTGTAAGAATATAATTTAATATTAAGTAATATTATAGGATCGGAGTTCGAAGTGGAGTATTTCTAGACGGTGTTGCTTAGTTTGCAGACTTGTTATACAGATAGGTTACACTGGAACTACTTTTGTATTGTGTTATGTTTGTATGTGGATTGGATGCCATGGATGCAAGTATATTATTTATGAGGTGCATATACAGTGTTAGTCCTTTATTTTTGCATTCATAAGCATGGCATGAGTACGGTTACAGATTGAGATGATGATGAGATATTATTGGGCCCAGGCTAGCTCTGCAGGGTTAGACCTGGTGACCTCAGCTGTTATGCTGGTGTTCGGCGACGGCCGACTATAGTCTGCCGGGAGGTTCGGTATGGCTTGGTGCAAGGGTATGAGTATTGAGAATGAGATGGAGCTCGAGCATGTTATAAGCATTTGCATTTATTACTTGTTGCATTTTATATTTTGTGCTATCCTACTCAACCGCGAGGTTGACAGTGTATTCGTGTTCACCTACAATGATCCGGAATGGGGAGTATATCTTTCAGGTCAGAGACAGGTGGACTAGGACATGGGCATGGAGGAGAGACATGGATTGGACCAACCTAGCTTTAGATCACTTAATTGTCATAGTTGAACACTTACTTTAATTCAGTTGTTTGGGATGTATTTTGGAGTATGCCATGTAACAGATTTCAGTTTGATCATTTATATTTAACGTACTGTGTTTCTTTCACTGTGATTATCTACTACCCTGGTTTATCCAGGATGGTAACAATCCTATTTACTCTGGAAGTCCTAGTTCAGGCTCCTCGGTAAAAGGGGGTGTTACATAGACGGTGATGGCAGCGGTGGTAGTGCTACAAAATTGAGTAAAAGGAAAATTAACAAACGAGGGGGAATTCATAAAATAAAGAAAGAGAAAGATGGATGTTTACCTTAAGATAACGACGATGGATGGTTGACGGCAGTGACGGAAGCAAAAGAGGGTGGCAAAGGTGGTGTTGTCGTGTTTGGTGATTTGAGGTTACAAATTGGGGAAAATTTTGATTTGGGGATAATGAAATCCCGTCTGATTTCAGGGACATAATAAGAAAACAACTGACGGAATACTGACAGATAGTCCGTTAATTAGTATAATATTTATCTGATGGACAATCCATCATTATATTTTTTTATGACGTGTCACATCCTCACGGATTATCCGTTAATTTTTTCACTTTACCGTCAGAACACCAATTTTGAATTTTAATTTACTGACGGATAGTCCGTCAGAATAATATTTATCTGAAGACGGATAATCCATCAGTAATGCCATGTCATTATCAAAACAATACTGGCGGATTGTCCGTATGATAAATATTATACTGACGGACTATCCGTCAATAGTTTTTACCGCCATTGATTTTGGTCAACGCATCAGAATTAACTGACGGATGTTGACGGGTAATCCGTCAGTAGTTGTGTCTGTTAGAAATCCGTCACACGACCAAAAAAAAATATGACTGTTGTGCGGAAGCGATACGGAGTAGATGCAAAAAATAAAAGACACACAAGATTTACGTGGTTCACTATCAATGTGATAGGTACATCCACCAGGGCGAGGGAAAATATTTCACTATGTCGGGAGAATTACAAATTACAAAAGATGAGCACAGAGTTTTTCTAGATCTGCCTCTTAAAACTCTCAAAGTGTTTGCCTCACAAATCTCTCCTTAAAGAATAGCTAAGACGGAGTAGTGTTTATATAGTAAACTACCCTGACAAAGACTAATCTAATTAGGAAACATATTCCTAAACAAACTTATCTTAAATGAACTAAGAAAACTAAGAAGTTACGTACGTACGGAATACTAATTAATATAATACGTACGTAATTAATAAAATACTCAGAACTATGTACGTAACCACGCACGAAACCAAGAAACCAAGTAGGAATTGAAATCCTACTTTCCAGAATCCTAAAGTGACACGTGAAGGCTTTTGTTTTTGGCAGCAAAGTGCAAATTGTCAAACTAAATTCACATGACCACTGTTCCTTGCTCAATTTATTTTATCTCTTCTTAGTTTATTACTCACCGTAATAACACTCCGACATATCAACGTGACAAATGAGTCACATTATAACAATTCTCCACCTTGACTCGGACAGTCGCATTTAGCAAACGATTTCCAAATCACTCATCCAAAATATACAAGTCACTCCCAAGTAACCTTGTATCTGCCATGTTCCAGCAATAAGCGCCGCACACTAGAACACCATAAACTCCACCTTGAGTCTATAACCATCCAATATACCCTGGACTGGGTCTGCCATCCAATTAGCCCTGGACAAAGGCATGCGTCCATTTAGCCCTGGACTGGGCCGCTCAAGGCTCCACCTCGAGCTCAGCACCCCGAAGGGTCTAGACATAACTGTCTATATTCAACAAGTCCAAGCAATGTTTGAACTTGCTGAATGGAACCGGCTTAGTAAAGCAATTTGCAGGATTATCAACTGTTCCCACTTTCTTCACCTTAATTCGTTTCTCATTCCTCAGAAAATGATATCTAACATCTATATGTTTGGTTCTATCATGGTGCACTTGATCCTTCGCTAAACAAATAACACTTAAGCTATCACAATATAATGAAGCGATCTCTTGATGTAGACCAAGCTTACTTACGAGCCCCTTTAACCATATAGCCTCCTTAGCAGCCGCTGTCAAAGCCATATACCCTGCCTCCATGGTTGACAAAGCCACCGAAGATTGTAATGTTGACTTCCAACTAACAACATAACCACCAAGTGTAAAAACATACCCGGTTACGAACCTCCTGCTGTCTATATCCGCAGCATAATCGGAATCAGAATATCCAACAACTAAAAATTCATCATCACTCCCGTAACAAGACCAACATCCGCCGTTCCTCTCATGTAGCGGAAAATTCTCTTTACCGCTATCCAGTGTTCTTTGCCAGGTTGAGCAATAAACCTGCTAACAACACTAACAACATGTGCAATATCCGGCCTAGTGCAAACCATGGCATACATTAAACTGCCAATTGCACTAGCATAGGGAACCGTTGACATATAAGACTTCTCAGCTTCAGTTTCAGGTGCAGAAGATATAGTTAACTTACCGACAACATAAGGAGTATTTAAAGGTTTAGCATTAGTCATACCAAAACGACCAAGTATCTTCTCAATGTAGCTTTTCTGAGATAAGAAAAGCTTCCTTTTAGAACGATCCCTGTAAATCTCCATCCCTAATATCTTCTTTGCGGACCCCAAATCCTTCATGTGAAACTCTGAACTGAGTAGCTTCTTCAAATTGTCAACATGTGACATTTTATTAGCAGCAACAAGCATGTCACTGACATATAAGAGTACATAAATCAAAGACCCATCTTCTAGCTTGTTATGATAAACACAACAATCATATGGGTTTCTCCCATAACCCTGCTCTACCATAAAAATGTCAAACCTCTTGTACCAGTGCCTTGGAGATTGCTTAAGCCCATACAAGGACTTCTTTAAATGACAGGCAAGATGCTTTTTCCTTGGAATTTCGAACCCTTCTGGCTGTTTCATTAGAATATCTTCCTCCAACTCACCATGCAGAAAGGCAGTCTTGACATCAAGTTGCTCAAGTTCATAATCATAATGTGCCACTATAGCCAGTAACACACGAATAGAAGTGTGTCTCACAACAGGAGAAAAAATCTCCACATAATCAACTCCCTCTACCTGACTAAACCCCTTAGCAACAAGTCTAGCTTTGTATCTAACTGTCTCAGCCTCTGAAGTTCCCTCCTTTTTCTTGAACACCCATTTACACCCTATCAATTTTCTCCCTTTTGGTGGTGGCACAAGTTCCCAAGTATTATTCTTGTGAAGAGACTCCATTTCTTCACCCATAGCAGCAAGCCATTGCACCGACTCACTAATAACAATTGCTTCTTTATAAGATGATGGTTCTTCAGACTCAATATCACCAGCTACCTGTAATGCATAACCAATCATCTCATCAACATAGCAATTATTGCCGCGAACTTTGCGACCCTCAAGCACCTCAATAAACCTACTAGTCTTCTTACTTACACGTTTAGGCAAGTCAGTAAGATCAGTTGGTTGACTAGAAGACTCACCCTGATGACTTTCCTCATTAATTGGAGTATGAGTAGTCACGAGACTAGAAGTAGTAACTGGTTCGGCATCCTCCTCGATCACAACTCGTGGTAATATAGATAAAGTGGTAGGAGCCACTTCAAACTCCACCCCTTTCTTGGCACTATTATCCTTTTCAACACCCTCGGACACCTCCTTAGAAATAAACATGGAATTTTCATCAAAGGTAACATCCCTGCTAATAATAACACGACCCTCTGACGGAGACCAAATCTTGAACCCCTTAACCCCATCCCCATATCCTAGAAAGCATCCCTTCCTTGCCCTCGGATCTAACTTACCCTCTTTTATATGATAATAAGCTACACATCCAAAGACTCTCAGTGTAGAATAATTCGGTACATTGCCGCTCCATAACTCATAAGGAATCTTGCAGTCTATCCCCGTATGAGGCCCACGATTGATCAAGTTACAAGCTGTAAGAACAGCTTCACTCCAGTACCTTCTAACAAGACCTGCATTAAAGAGCATGCATCGAACTCTCTCTAACAGTGTCTGGTTCATTCGTTCTGCTACACCGTTCTGCTGTGGTGTACCTCTGATGGTATGATGCCTTCCTATACCCTCATTCTTACAGAACTCATCGAATTCTCCTGAACAGAATTCCAAACCATTGTCCATTCGTAGCTTCTTAATCTCCTTACCTTTCTGATTTTCCACCAAAGTCTTCCATTGCACAAAGACTTTGAAAGCCTCACTCTTATGCTTTAGTAATCTAAGCCATGTATATCTGGAATAATCATCAATAAATGTAACAAAATAATAATAACCTCCCAAATCTTCAACATGAGCAGGCCCCCAACAATCTGAATGGATATAATCAAGGACTTCTTTTGTTGTATGAACACCCTTGCTAAATTTAGATCTGTGCTTTTTACCAAACACACAATGTTCACAAAACTCAAGGTTCCCCACCTTGACACCATTAAGAAGATCTCTCTTGGACAATAGTTGCATCCCTCTCTCACCCATATGACCAAGCCTCTTATGCCAAAGCTTAGTCATTTATCCGTGATTTACGGATGCACAAACTGCAGAACTAGTCAGTGTTTCACCTTGAAGTACATACAAGGTATTTTGTTTGACACCTTTCAGCACCAAACGAGAACCCTTCGTGACGAACAAAATATTCCCTTTACCCCGAAACTCATATCCTAAGTCACTTAATGAACCAAGTGACATAAGATTTTTCCCCAAGGCTGGAATATGTCTCACATTAGTCAAAGTACACTTTTTACCCTCAGCAGTCTTCACATTAATCGACCTAATACCCACTACCTCACAAGTAGCATTGTTACCAACAACAGCATGACCCCCATTAAAGGACTCATAAGTACTAAACCAATGTTTGTGTGGACACATGTGATAAGAACACCCAGAATCTAGAATCCAACGATCTATAGGACGAACACAATCTATTGCAAGTGCATAATCCGCCTCAGAATCGTACTCCACATTCTTACTTTGTACTACTGCCGCATTAGACTTAGCTTTCAACTTAGGACAACTAGGTCTTTTATGCCCGGGTTCTTTACAAAGAAAACAGATAATAGAACTACTAGCAGTATTGGTGTCCGGACTCTTAGCCTTAGCCTTTTTCTTCCGAGCTCCACCCTTTTTAGCATTAACAACTAAACCTGCCCCTGATCCGTCTCCTAAGTCAACAGTTGCCTTTTGTCGCAACTCCCTAGTGCAAAGTGCTGACTTCACTTCCTCTAGGGTCAATGCTTCTTTACCAAGAACAAAAGAATCCACAAAATTCTCATACGACGCAGGTAAAGAAACCAGCAGAATTAAAGCAGCATCTTCATCCTCAATATTAACATCTATGTTACACAGATCTAGTAATATAGTATTATATTTGTCCAGATGATCACGAAGTGACATACCTACTTGCATCTTTAAAGAGAATAAACGTTGTTTCAACAACAATTATTGGTGAACGACTTTGTCATGTACAAACTCTCCAATTTCAGCCATAACCCTACTGCAGTCGACTCGTCAGCTACGACTCGTCAGCTACCTTAGTTAGGACATCGTCTGACAAACTTAACAAGATCGATGAATGAGCCCTCTCCTCCATTGTTATCAAGGCAAGATCTTCCGTCTCAGTCACCTTAGGTTGAGCATCTGCAGCCAAATTTTCAGTCTTCGTCACCTTCACGGAGAAACCCGGCGTCAAGGGTTTCCAGATGCACCGCTCCTTTAGCAAAACCCTCATCTTCAATTGCCATAGTGCAAAACTATTCCTCCCATCGAACTTCTCAATCCTTATAATGTCACCTGCCATCTTCTCTTCCCTGGAATCCAAAAAACTCAAAGCTCTGGTGCCAATTATTGTGCGGAAGCGATACGGAGTAGATGCAAAAAATAAAAGACACGCAAGATTTACGTGGTTCACTATCAATGTGATAGCTACATCCACCAGGGCGAGGGAAAATATTTCACTATGTCGGGAGAATTACAAATTACAAAAGATGAGCACAAAGTTTTTCTAGATCTGCCTCTTAAAACTCTCAAAGTGTTTGCCTCACAAATCTCTCCTTAAAGAATAGCTAAGACGGAGTAGTGTTTATATAGTAAACTACCCTGACAAAGACTAATCTAATTAGGAAACATATTCCTAAACAAACTTATCTTAAACGAACTAAGAAAACTAAGAAATTACGTATGTACGGAATACTAATTAATATAATACGTACGTAATTAATAAAATACTCAGAACTATGTACGTAACCACGCACGAAACCAAGAAACCAAGTAGGAATTGAAATCCTACTTTCCAGAATCCTAAAGTGACACCTGAAGGCTTTTGTTTTTGGCAGCAAAGTGCAAATTGTCAAACTAAATTCACATGACCACTGTTCCTTGCTCAATTTATTTTATCTCTTCTTAGTTTATTACTCACCGTAATAACACTCCGACATATCAACGCGACAAATTAGTCACATTATAACAATGACGAATTTTTTGTTTGTCAGGAATTTCGTCAGTATACCGCGTTATTTTTTAGTGATTGTTCAGAAGATGGGTTTGCTGACTGATAAGAGTTTTGGGGTTGATATATGGGATGAGATGCACGATGGAGTGTTGCGACAAATGTATTTGTAGGAAATTAGTGACATGTTGGTGGACATCCGACTGATGTGGATATTCAAAGTGCTACTACTAGAGGCATTGAGGTTCCAAATTCCCGGATGGACGTTCTGACAGAAGCTATGGTCAGTCACTCAAACAAAGTTGAAGCACGTTTGGCTGCTCTATCTAGTGTCCAGATTTGATGCAAAATTGGAGATTGCCACTACATCAATCCATACCAAGCTTGATCAAATCCTTCCCCTTCTTACCCAATAACACTTCTCTCATCCGTCGTCTTTTCCTACATTTTGTTGCTGGCTACGTACTTTTGCTACACTCTAGCATTGTCCTATGTTGTTATTATGATGTCTTTAGACTGTGTTCGGTGACTACTACCCCGTGTTTTTAACTGTGTCTCATCCTTTTACGTGCTTATTTCTCCTTTCGATGATGTCAAGAAGGGGAAAACTTGTTTGATGGACATTCCTACGTAGCTACTTAGACTTAAGACCTGTGTGACTATGGTGTTTTCTTTTTCTTGTTTTTGAACTTCTGGTTTAGATTATGTACTGATCTTGTTTCTATTATAGTTCATTTTTTTTCGTGGTCTGAAATTTGTGACGATAACCTACGTTCTTATGTTGAGGGGGAATGTGATTTAGTAGGAGACTTGCCATCATCAAAGGGGAATTTGTTGCACTAATTATATTGATGATGACAAGTCTTTCATCCTCTAAATTCCCTCTTGTTTAATAGTACGCGTTAGATGTGCTTTTGACAGGTTCAGACGTGTCTCAGATATGGAAAAGAAGACGGTTGGATAGTTTGGGCCAAGACTCTCTTTTTATCTAGACTTTTTGTAAGGGTATTGGATTTGTGATTACGCCGGTCCAATAAATTACGGCTTAAAATATCAAAATAATTTTGCAGTCAAAAATATTTCTAAAATATCTTTTTGACAAACAAAATAATTTTGTGAATAATTTTTTTTTCTAAAATGAGCTAGTTAACGTTCAGTGGGTTTCAAATTGCTCTTTTAAAATATTTTGCTCAAAAGATCTTATTTAGTTGTCAAACAAATCTTCTATGTAGTTCTGACAAGTATATAAGATTTAGTAGTTGAAGAGTCTATTGACCTAGATATACTCAAGAAGGGGGGGTTGAATTGAGTATGCCAACTTTTTCGATTCTTCTTCGATGTATGTTGATGAAGCGTGATAATAGTAAATAACGAGTAAGAACGATAAAGTAAAAGGAGACACGATCTTTAGAAGTGGTTCAGTTTCACAAGTCGAAACCTACGTCCACTATTCTCGATTAATAAAATTAGTACCTTCTCCGGATTACAATTTTATCAACCCAACTCGTACAACTTTGATGTTAGTTGTAACTCAATCTAGATACCGTAAAATATCTAGCTACGACAAGTACCGTTGAATACTTGCTTACAATGAGTACCGCTAAATACTCGAATCTATCTTAATTAAATAAGATGAAATCTTCAACAACTTCTTGTGTTCAACGATCTTGAACGTATGAGAATATTCTTTAAAGCTTGTAGTCTTTAATACGAAATCTGACAATGATTGGCACGGAAAACGAGACGCATGTGAGGTATCGGTCGTTGCTTCTTCTTTGAGCGTGAGGCGTATATTGTTCGTGTGTCTTGGACGAGTGATATGGTGTCTTTATATAGTAATTTAGATCTAGGTTGAATCATAGATAGTTTAGAAATATTACTTTATTTAGAATACTTATTCTAGGTAATATTTAAAACTAATCTTAGATTTAGGAAAGGACTTTAAATAAGATATTACTAATTTAAGATATAAGATTGTAATTCAAAAACCTATTTGATTTAGGAAACAACTTATATCATAAAATATAGTATCCTATTTTAAATAACATAAAACACGCGATTAGAATGTTATGAATGACAAAACTAATATATCATGATCCCAATAAAATTGAAGCTAATACAACAATAATATATTGTGGAACTAAGAATTTTAAAGCAGCAACTTGAATAACAATTGGATCATTAATGTCGAATACTACGTCTATTAAACAATCTTATACAAAGATGTGAATAGAATTATAGCATGAAATATCAATGACACATATCATTTTACTAACGATAGAGATAAAAAAAATGTTTTTTTTTCTTACAAGTTTGCCTTTTATCAAAAACATATAAACAATTGAGGATGTGTTTTATAGCTTTTAAATATACTTTTTTGTTATTACTATCAAATTTAATATTGGCATAAAACAGATCAAGATTCATGATTTTTGAGCATCCTTTTTTTCCATTATTATGAAGTTTAATACAAACATATATGAAAAAAAGAGATATGGTATGTAAAAGGTTTGTTTTATTATTATTATTATTATTATAATTATTATTTTACAAAATTCTCTTTGCATGAAAGTGGTTTAAGAAGTTATTTTATGTAATTAAAATATATGATACATGGTTGATAGTAGATAGTTTGGTTTGCCTTTTAATTATATTAATAGATAGATTTAGTCGCTTTATAATCCAAATTATTAGACTTTTTATTACTACATATAGAACTTTTTAGCTACTATATTTATGCTTAACGAAGAATTAGATGGAGAAATGGTAAGATTTAAATGATGAGAGTAAATTCGTAATTTATTTTTATAATTTAAATGAGGATCTTATGGTTTCCACCAAAAAAGATATATTAATAAACCTTATAAAGAATTTTAATAAATAGCTCTAAAATAATTTTAATATTAAATAATATAAACTAATAGAATTTAATTATGATAATCCTATGTGACAAAAAATTAAATATTGTTAAGTTGCCTTTTAATTATATAGTACAAATATAGATAGAAGAATACTAATCAATTTATTAACATATTATATTAAAAAAAAATTAAATAGGAAATTTTTTTAATTAATTTAATTTGATGGTTGTTAAGTATTATGAAGAGTTTTACCCTATTTAATACTATTTAATTAGATAGGACGGAAAAGTGTCAATAAAGATGGTGGGTGTTAAGTAATATGAAAATTTTTAATTAATTATTAACATGTTCTACTACAAAATATTCAATTAAAATGTTAACTTTAATTATGAATTATGAAATTATTTAACATGTTTTATTACAAAAAATTTCAATTAAAATAACATTATAAATTATGAAATTTTGATATAAATTTGTAAGAGTTATATAAATTATGGAAAAAATATATTTAATGATAATAATAACATCCATTAATATAATAAATAAGTGAATTAAATTAATTTATAGATAAATAATTTAGATCAATGTCATGTAATAATAAATAGTTAATCTATGTCACATAAATTTTTCATGTCACATTAAAAATATGTCATGTAACAATTAAATATGTCATGTCACATTAAAACCCTTTTAATTAAATTTTATAAATTAAATATGCTATGTCGCAACTTTAATTTTATTCTATGAGAAAGGAAAATGATTTATAAGAAAACAATAAGTTCCAAATAAAACATACATTTGAAAGTTCATGAAATACTAATTTTTTTGCTAGGATATATTATGAGTGGAGTGGATAGAGAATTTTTTTGCTAGGATATAGTCTTGTTTATCTCATTAACCATCCTACAAAAAAAAATTGAGTATTAATAATGGACAAAATGGTGGAATTTGATTCATATGTAATATTAACCTTATCTTTATTTATTTAAGTTTTCCCTTAAATAATGAAAGAAATATGACATTGAGTTATAAAGAATGTAAAGTATATTTACCTTTAAATAGGAGAACACCACAAATCGTGATAGCTCCTAAATGAGAACAAAACAACACTTAAAATAGGAAATTTTAAAATAAATAAATAATTAATTAATTTAAAAACTTAATACAATTACCGTACATTAATATACTTATCTTGATTTTGACACAATCATAAGAAAAATTATTGACACACACAATTATGTTGACGATGGGAGTAAAAAAATATATTGGCTTGAATTTTGGCTCACAAATGTTGTCTTCCGTAAAAAATTTATAGCCAATTGAGGATGTGTTTTATGACTTTTGATCATCTTTTTATAATATTATCAAATTTAATATATACATAAATATGTAGTAAAGTGCGTGTTATAATTTTTGAGCATTACTTTTCATTATTAATTAGCAATTTTAATTTATACATAAATATGGATCAATGAAACATGAAATGTGAAAGGTTTGCTTTAATATACATAAATATATAATATAATTTTATTACTTTTGAGCATTATATTTCATTATTAATAAGTTATAAATTAGAGATTGTAAATTTTTATTGAAGTATAACCTATTATAGTTTTAAAAATTTAAAAGGCTAATATTTAATGTTAAGTATGTTATTATTTTCCATTAATATTTACAAATTTTTATTTTTTTATAAAAGGCGTAAAAATTAGAATTATATGTATTTATTTGTTGCTTAAAATATTCTAACAATAAACATCTATATTTTTAATTTATTAGGAATTTTGATTTTTAATTGTTATTTAATTAATCTAGAATTTAAAAATGTCAAAAGTTAATGTTTGTTATGTTATTTATGTAACAACCTGACCCACCACGGTCATAACACACCCCTAATAAGATGGGAGGTAAGCCTTTGGGCCCATTATTTGTCCTCACTTAAGCCCAAAAGCACAAGCCCTTGTAACTAAGTGGTGGATGGAAGCTATTATAAACATATCACAAGCCTCACATTCTACCGATGTGGGACAACTTTCCCCTCACACTCTTGGGGTGTTACAAACTCCCCCTCTTAAAGAACACAACGTCCTCGTTGTGCCTCAAACTTGACCACAACCAGGGCCAGAATCCTCCTCCGCTAGGTGTGTGACCCGGGTACTCCCGACCACAGGCTCACCACACGGTCGCAGGGTCGCTCTGATACCATTTGTAACAACCTGACCCACCACGGTCATAACACGCCCCTAATACGATGGGAGGTAAGTCTTTGGGCCCATTATTTGTCCTCACTTAAGCCCAAAAGCACAAGGCCTTGTTACTAAGTGGTGGGTGGAAGCTATTATAAACATATCACAAGCCTCACATTCTACCGATGTGGGACAACTTTCCCCTCACACTCTTGGGGTGTTACAAAACTTTAATACTCCGTAATATTTTATAAGTTGAAGTCGTATTGCTAAGATTTGATCGTTTACTACTCGATAATTAGTCGTTTATGTTCATGCGTTAGTGGTATTTTGTACGTTAATTGTGTAATGACGAGCGGGAGTTTTAGTATGATTTGGAGGCTTTGTTTTGCGTGCAACCACGAGTTTACGAATCACTAATCAAACCGAGTCTAGGAGTTAGCAATGGGCCTCGGTATGTGCGTAAACATACAGCCCATCACACGTTTTCAGTTTTAAAAAGCTCAACCCTCATCAAACCCCTTCCTACCGTCATATATTACACCCCCATAAACCCTAACCCTAGCACACATACTCACATCTTACCTCTGCCTCTTTTCTGCCGCCACCTTAAGGTCAAAAAGGGAGAGCCTTACACGGTGGTTAAAGGTGTCTAGGGTGGCTCGTTTGCTAGGACAAGTAAGTAAGTTCATCATCCCTCTCATTTTCCTTGTTGTTTCTGTAACGCTTTTATTACGATTTTCGTTTAGTGTATGCATGTACAGTCTCTGTTATAAGCATAATTCTAATCTATGGTGTATAGTAATGGGGTGTGGGTTGTAGTAGGGTCGTCGTTGTCGCTTGTTGGCCGTCGATGGTGGGGTTTTTATACGTTGTCAGAGTCGTGTCTTTTAATTCCAGTTTTAATGTTCTGAACAGCCGTGTCTCTACCCAGTTTTTCCTTGAAAGATGTTTATGACTTTGTATGAATGTTGAGTGGTTGTGAAGGCTGCAGTTAGGGGGTTAGTATGATCCTTGTCGCGGTGGTTTTGGGTGGCTATGTCAGAAGTTGTAGTGGGTTTCGTTTGGTGTCACGGTTAGCATGGTCAGGGAACAGTTTGGGGTACTGGGTGTGACGCCGGTGACAGAGGGCGGTTGTGGCCAGACGGCGGTCACTGACTCCTCCCCTGGAACCACCGTGGCTCAGAGGCGAGCGTGGTGGTACCGAAGGAGAAGTCAGGGGCTGCTAGCGGTGTCGGAGGTGGTGTTCGAAGGCAGGGTTGGTCATGGTGGCTGCGTGTTTCAGGCGGCTAATTCTCGGTTTTAAGAAGTCCTCGTTTCTTTCGTTTTTTTTTTGGGTTTTCTGATGTAGCAATCAATATTATTCTTATCATTATTTTTTTTATATAATAATTTGGTAATGATTAGTCAGTGATTACTAATATGGTTTAATGTTAATATTTGGGTGAAAATTACGTATTAGTGGTAGTGTAAATGTGGTTAGTGTTTTTTTTATGGGTGTTAATGATTTGTATCATGGCCTTAATTTATATGATAAGTACGTAATAACAAGTAAGTAAGAGCATTGTTACTAGTTATATTAGTAATAGTGTATGAACATATAGTAAGTTAGTAATAATCGATTGATTGTTTATAAGCTATATTTGGTAAGTTTAAAATTAGTAAGTCTATAATTAGCAAGTATATGTCAAGTAAGCTTATATATTAGTTACGAGCAATTGTTGTATGAATACGAATTTAATATTAAGTAATATTTATAGGAACTGAGTTCGAGGTGGAATACTTCTAGACGGTGGTTGCTTGTTTACGGATTTCTATTCCAGGTAGGATACACTTGTACTTGTACTGTGATGTGCTATTATTGGATGTGGTAATTGATTGTGATGGATGCAAGTATGGTTTTCTTTTAAAACATGAGGTTTAATAAGTGATTATTATATTATCATATTCATTAGCATGCATATGCATTGGTTACTGAGATATTGTGAATCAGATAGTGTTCTGATATAAAGCCCAGGGTGGTTCTGCAGACCAGGCCTGGTGTCTTATCAGCTTTTGAGCTGGTGTTCGGCGACGGCCGCTTATAGTCTGCCGGGAGGTTCGGTATGGCTGGGTGTTTCGGGTTTGAGAATGAGAATGAGATTGAGCTCGAGCATGACATAATCATTTGCATATTACTGTTTGTTTGCATTACTTATTATTGTGTTATCCTATTCAACCGCGAGGTTGACAATGTATTCGTGTTCACCTACAATGATCCGGAATGGGGAGTAGATCTTTCAGGTCAGAGACAGGTGGACTAGGACTGGGCATGGAGGAGAGACATGGACTAGACCTACCTAGCTACTAGATCACTTAGTTTTGTTTTTCATAGTTGAACATTTATTTATTCCAGTTGTTTTGGAAGTCCTTTGGACTATGTCTTGTAATAGTTTTAGTTCAACCATTTATACTTAAAGTACTGTGTTTCTTTCACTATGTATATCTACTACCCTGGTTATCCAGGATGATAACGGTCCTATTTACTCTGGAAGTCCTAGTTCATGCTCCTAGGTACATGGGGGTGTTACAATTTACATTTAATGTTTTAGTATTTTTTTTTTCATTTTTCTTTTTAAATAAAAAAAATGATGTGGCTCCATGTCATGTCTAATAAGTGACGTGGCTTTTTGTTGATGCTAGGTGACATTGTCTACGTGGTATTTTAGGTTACCCTTTTAATAATATTGTATAGATTGTATGATTTGGGGAAAATATGACTGAGAATTAATTTTAACTAACAAGTATAAAACACTGATTTGGGGATGTCTTTTGATGGAGATGAAGGTGATGATAAAATTGTATGGATGGCAAAAATGAGTGACGATTCATTTTTTATTAAAATTAAGATTTTATTGATTTAATAAATGAATGATATTTTTTTATAGAAAAGACCGTCTTGTTAATCTTTTATAAAAAACCGTGTTACGTTGTAGTTTAAACTTTAAACTCTCGTTGTATTAATGGAGTAAAACCGGCTTATTAATATTTTACCGTTAAAATATGTCGTGTCACAGTGAGAAACCGTCTTATTAATCTTTTATAAAAGAAACATTTTTTTAATGTATGTCGTATTTTATAAGTTTAATCATGTTTTCAATTAAATTTATTTGTTGTCATGTACTTTGTAAAATTTTAATATTGTTATTTTAATTTTTTCCCCCTATACGATATAATTAATAATAATTATTTTATTAAGATATTTATAATATTAAAAAGTTAAATTATTTATAATTGTTTGTAAATATTAATAGGTAAATATTAAGGGATAAAGTAAGAGAGAAGTTTTAATGGGATAGAAAATGTAGGAAATGATTGAAAATGTTGGAAATTGAAAAAAATGATTGAGTTAATGACCAAGAGTAAAAATGGGTCATGAAAATTATAGTGTAATTAAGAGTAAAAATATGTATTAACCTAATTACCGTGACTCTTCCTTTGGGATGGTCTTACGGGCTGCCGCAATACTACTCGAATAGTGAGTCAGTGAGTGAGTCTATCTTTTTCAAACTCACCAACATTCATTCCATTCCAGTATTCCATTTCATTTCACGACTTCCGTTCCCTCCTTCATTCAGGTCAGCTATCTTTCTTCTCCCTTCATTGACAATTCACAAATCACATCAATGCTGTTTCTTCAATATTAACTCTGTTCTTGTATTATAAATTGGCGAATTTCCAAACTTCCATCAAAATCTCCATGTTTTTCTTTAAAACCTTGGAAACTATACTTTCACTTCAGTATACTTATGTATGTATGTATGTATGTATGTATAGATGTCTTTGGCGAGTGTATCATGTAGAGCTACTTCGTCTACTTCCATAATTAATCCTTCCTCCTTGCTTCACTCTTTCGCCTCCAAGAGTTTCTCTTCTCAGCAATCGGTTAGTCATACGTTTTTAACCTTTCTTTTATTTTTTTCAATTGCCAAACTCGTTAATTTCCCCCCCGACTTACTTATTTGTCACTAATAAGGCGGTGTTGATCGCAGGTTCTGCCATCGCCTGTCATTAAAGTCACTTCCTTTTCTCTACATTCAAGGTCTAAGCAGTTTAGAGTAGCAGCTATGTCTGGGGTATCAGATTCTCCATCTTCTTCAGGTGAATTCTAATCTTATGCATTTCATTACTTACTATACTCCCTCTCTTATCTATCTTAGCCTTTAATGGAACTCTAAAATTGCTTCAAAAATACCTACTTTCTCATTCTGATATTGAAGAATATGTTTTCCATTTATTTTTAATGTTTGTTCTGAGTTTTAAATTACTTTGTCTTTAGGTTCAGGGATCAAAAAGGCGTTGCTTTCAGTATCCAATAAGACTGATTTGGTAACTCTTGCTACCGGATTGGAGACCCTCGGGTGACTTTTCATATACATACCTCTTTTTTTTGTGATGCTTTGCCATGACCATTGTTTACAGAAGCTCATTTTCTGTATTGGTTATGTTTTCTCACTGGTAATTCAGTTCATCTACTGGGATAATTCCCAAGTTTTGTTCAGTAAATGGAGTGATTTAACCTGTTCCTTCATATTTTGGTTCAGTCTTTTCAAGGGTTCCACATTATTATTTAAAGGGTTCGATGCACCGCTCATTCTCAATTTTAACAGAGATATGCATCATTTTTATTTTGAAAATGTTCTAATGTTTCAAGTAGCTGAGTTAATCTTTCGATGTAATTAGCTAAGAACTAGGAATATTTCTAGGCACCCAAGTTTGCAATATTCGAAGATTATTAATTTCCCTTTTTAAGTTCCTGCTTTTCTGTCAAGTTTAGTTTGTCTCTGTGATTTAAACTCCGTTTAGAGATGTATTATCACATTGTCATGATTTGATGATGAATAAAATTTTCAGGTACACAATTGTTTCAACTGGAGGGACTGCAACTTCTCTAGAAAAAGCAGGTGTATCCGTGACTAAGGTGGAGAAGCTAACAGAATTTCCTGAAATGGTAAACTTTTATTGTATTGCACAATTGTCAAAATTTTGTGATTTTCCACTAATGTTTTCCTGTGCTCCCTGCTGCATGATACTGGGGTCTTGACATATAAAGCTTGCAGCACTTTGCTAGCTACTTTTTATGCCGTGTATAAGTGTTTAACTCCAGTAGATTGAGAATGTGTTTTCAAGGTCCCTGCTTTCCTGAAAGTCTCGATTCCCCCGTTTTATTTGCAAGTATAGCTACAGAATAAGAGAGCATAGTAAACAACTCTGGACCCTAAGGATCAGCCCATTGTCGCAAGTCCGAAATTCCAATCCTTTATCGAATTACATCTTTTCACGAGTCTCTTTTTAACTTGCTTTTTAATTCTTAGTGTGTAATGGTTGTCTCATGGCCTTCTGACAGTAGCCTTGTGGTCATCTTATTCTTACAACTTAGTAAGTTACAACACACAAGTCTTGTCAGTGAATCTTGCCAAAATGATCAAATAAGTTGTTAATCTTATGAAATAACTTGGGAGTATTCTTTTTTCATGTTTTGGTTGTCAAATGACTTTTGGAACAATGACTTAGCTTCCCTCAGTGGTTCTTTTTCTTTGAAATCCGGAGGCTGAAATCTCAGATACCTGTCAGGCGTCACTTCTTCTTAGTTACTTCAAAATGTGTCATCTTTGGGTGTAATCCATCACCTGTGTGATATAGGCGTCATAGTCTTTCTAATTTGACAGGTGCATTGGTTTGTTAAATGCATCATGAATAGGAGGGATTGGGTGACTAAAGTTTCAATTGATGATGCTCATTTGTTGTTGAAAAGATATGGCTCACGCAATTACTGATTGTCAGACACCCATAAAAGACATATTAGAAGAGTACCAAGCAATATCTCGAGGCGTTAATATTTGATAATCTGAAGTTAATATATTTTTTTTTCCAGCTTGATGGTCGCGTGAAGACTTTGCATCCACGTATACATGGGGGAATCCTTGCTAAAAGGGACTTGAAACATCACATGGAAGCTCTGGAGCACCATGGAATTGGTGAGTTTTTAGACCTAATTAATTATATAGGCTTATTCTTGGCTTATTCTTTCCATTGTTCATTAGAAACTGTCTAATCAAGCTTGTTGCACAGGTGTTTTTGATCTTGTTGTAGTTAACTTGTACCCGTTCTACGATAAAGTTACTTCTGCCACTGGAGTAACATTTGAAGAAGGTATTGAGAACATTGACATTGGCGGACCTACCATGATCAGAGCTGCCGCAAAGGTAGTCTCTGCTTTTGATATTTTGTTACCCACTACTCCACTAGTAAAATTAATTCAGTAGAAAATTGGCAAACTATAGTTTAGTACTACAAAAGCCGGAATTACTATAGGTGTAGTTGTAGTCCTACACATCAAACAGGTATAGTGCTGATATACATAACAAGCACTAATTTGCTGATATACATTTGTAGTGGCAGATGGGTGCAATGGAAATGCAAATATGTATTTGCTCAAGTTGTAGTTGTCTCAGCTTTGTGTTTGTTACTATAAGTCTATACGACTATGGAAGCCTCAGTGTTTTGTCTCTTCAGTCTGACCCTGTATCTTCATGTTTTTTCTCTTATCCTTTTTGCTAAATACCATATAAACATTATTAATGCTGGATATTACTTTTTTGAATGTTTTCACCATTCAGATAGTCTACAAACAAAAACTATTTGCATAATAACATTCACTGCTCAATATTTATTCTAAGCTTTGAGTTTCAATGATCAGTTTATTGTTAAATCCAAGTATTCCAATTGTTAATATGATGCCAATTGGTCCAGTAGTCTGAACCTATGAACAGTTAGGGTGTGTGTGGATACAAAAATAGTATTTGTATCCACACACACCCTAACCGTTTTGTATCCACACACACCCTAACCGTTGTCTGAACTTATCTCTTATTCAGTATCTAGGATGGAATTATACTCTTCTAAAGTCATAGCTGTTTCACATACATATAGCTTAAGTCCCATCTTTCTATTAGTTTTCGAAGTTGGGAATTTTTTTAATATGATATTTTGCATGTGGAACAGAACCATAATGATGTCTTGGTGGTGGTTGACCCACAAGACTACACTCCCCTCTTGGAATATCTTAAAGGACAGAAGGATGACCAACAGTTCCGCCGGAAGCTCGCTTGGAAGGCATTTCAACATGTGGCTGCGTATGATTCTGCAATTTCAGAGTGGTTATGGAATCAGAATGGAGAAGGTATTATCTGGTGATGTATAGTTCATTACTTATGCGCAGAACTGTGGGTTGATATCTTTTTACGCAGCTTGTGTTGAAACAATCTTCTAATTCTGCTGTACTTTGCAATTTATGATATTATGTCCTTAATTTCTTATTCACGTACCAGACACACTACTTATCTCCACAATCTACATGCAAGTATCTTGTAGTTATCTCATGACTTGTATATTCCTTTCTACTGGCATTTCAGGATAGATTAATTCCTTTTTTTCATTTTCTTAATAGACAAGTTCCCTCCCAGCTTCACTGTACCTTTGTCCCTTAAAAGCTCTCTTCGTTATGGAGAGAATCCGCATCAGAAGGCAGCATTTTACGTTGATAAAAGTCTTGCTGAGGTTAATGCTGGTGGTATTGCTACAGCTGTTCAACATCATGGAAAGGTAATCATTTACATTTTATAAATCAAACTTTTACATAAATATACATCAATATTTATCATTTATGGCACATAATTGGTGGCAGTTGTTGGACTTGGTTATAAAAATATGGCATGAAATTGACATGAATAGCCAGGTCCTTGGATTCTCCAATAGCAAAGTTTCTTATTAATCTTAGTAAAAGTTGCCGTAAAAATGATTTTCGTAAAAAAACTTAAAATTCGTGCCGTTCTTGTTTAATTTCCCATTGCTTTTTGGCACGAAGGTTGAAACAAGACATAAAATTACCAAAGTGAAGGGAAGTGGGACATGTTTAGCAAGTGGGCTATTCATATTTCATACGGAGTAATATATATGGGTTTGACACTTTAACTTTAATCATCACTATCTTTGACAATTCTCCTATACACCCGCTACCATCAGAGCCATTACCAAGTCCATCACTTCCAAATTCCTCCTCCTTACAATGCTTCCACCACAGCGATGACGCTACCACAAGCACACCACCATTGCCAATCCAAGTCAACCATTACCCTTGTTACTTGGACTTGGGCAGGAGTCATATACACGTGTCGTACTCAACATGACTCAAGAGACATATGTACTCTGGTGAAATATTAGGGTACCAGGACACATTCCAAGAAAGAAATTAAGTATAATTTTTATAACATATTAATGTTTTGAAGAGAAACAGAGAAATGTCTCAGACGAAAAGCTTAGAATCTTTAAAAGTCGTACTGAATGTTTTGGACGAACACCTCTATATTTGCTATGCAAGTCTTCCTTTCTATTATATAATATTAAGAAAAGTTAGTTCAGTTAGGGTCAGGGTCAGAGTTACACATAGTGTTGTTAGACATGGCTGTGACACAGGAGTAAAGAGTTGAAGTATCATAGCCAATGGTAGGCATGATCGCCACCTAATTCCTCTGAGCTTGAATTTCGACACTGGCTTCTCAAAACTCCATCACAACCCTCTCCTTTGACTCAAAACCTCACAACAATGTGAAATGAAGAGGTTGGGAGGGAGGATGGATGCACGAGGACTTGAGGAAGGTCAATAAGGAAGGTGGTCTCAAGAGGTCGTTATGGAGGGAGGAAGGACTGAAGGAGCACCCACTAAGAGGAGTGGGGAGGGAGGCAAGTAAGGTTCATATCTGCTATAGGTAGGGAATGTGGAGGAAGCAGGGGGGAGAGAAAGGGTAATTTGAGGACTGGGGAATATTTATTGAGTTAGTAAATGGATTAGGTTAGTTGGCCGAATTAGAGAGTAAAAAAAATAGTAAGGTGTGAATGGGGATAGACTAAGGTTAAGGAAAATGGTTCTGAGGAGGTCACATAGCAGAGAAAGATATAGTTTAAATGAAGATGGAAAAAGATGGCATTATTTCTCAACATAAATTCATTGTGAAGTTTACTTTGGAGAGGTTTTTTATGCCTTTTCACAAAATCAACAACCTTATCACTTGTCAGTTATCTGATTAATTGTTACGTAGTTTGAAAACATTATTCTTTAATAGTTATATCCTACGCATTCGATAGCTAGGCATTTCATCTGGGTCTAAAATTGTCATGTTGTAGCTCTCAGTATGCTGCTCTAAATGACTATCCTCTTAGTTTGTATATTTTGGATGACAAGAGAAAGTACCGTCTTACAATGGTCTTATACTTCAAATTGGCTTGATCAACTTGGTTCATACAAGTTTACGTGATAGTCATGGGAGCGACATTTTATGTAGGCGACTAGGCTTGTTGCACACTCCCATGAACTATTTCATCATCTTAATAAAATTGAAAGCATCTTAACTCTTTAATCATCGCATTAGTGCTGTGTAACTTCACTTGGAATTTTATGTCATACACTCTCCAAATCCAAATCATATAGGAGTTGAAATCAGTTGGTTTCCATTTTAGCTGTCAGAACTCAGAACTACCTGTTTCCAAAACCGGTATTGTCTTTCCTGAACCTGATTACCTGTTTTTATCTGTGTGATTTGATTGTATTTTGGCGCACCTCCTAGTTATGGTATTGTATTAATTTCTTGATCATTTTTAGGAGAAGCTCAAAGTAATTGTTCCACCTTCCAGTTTTCTTTGTTATGTTTGAGATCCTTTCTCCTCTGATTTTTGTATTGGTCTCCACATGACCACATCCTAGTACTTATTGTAGGAATTATGCTGTTAATGATATGGAAATCTACGCTCTTTACCACTGGTCACTAATTTGTGGTAAACACAATTCACCCAGAGATTATATATATATTTTATTGCTATTGAAAAAAATGTCATTTGGTGGTAACTTTACTAAACTAATCAGCAGAAAAGTTTAATCCTATCTTTCAGAAATTTGGCTTCAGTAGAGCTTATTTGTTCCTTGTATAAGAAGGTTGTGTTATCGTAGCATCAATAGTTTTCTGGATGATTGTTATCTCTTAATCGGTTCATCATCTAGTAACATTGACCTGATTATGTATTCTGCAGGAAATGTCATATAATAATTACTTAGATGCCGATGCTGCGTGGAATTGTGTATCTGAATTTGAGAATCCTACATGTGTGGTTGTGAAGCATACAAATCCCTGTGGAGTAGCCTCACGCGATGATATTCTAGAAGCATACCGACTAGCTGTCAAAGGGGACCCAGTTAGTGCTTTTGGTGGTATTGTAGCCTTCAATGTTGAGGTTGATGAGGTAATCACTTGGATTGTGAAGTCCTTTACTTGAAAATGTTGTTATTAACCTGTGATCAGGGTTCATGATAATATCTAATGCGGTTGACTTTAAGTCTCATGATGGTACTCCTATGCTTTAATTATCATCTGACTTGCATGAAGTTATTGTGGTTTCGCTGTTACCATTCAAACTTCACAGTTTTAAGTTTCTAATTCATTTGTTCTATCAACAGATTCTGAAAGCAATGTGGATATTTTCGTCCTTGTCATAAAAACATTTTTTATTAGATATGCTCTAAGTACTTTTTGATGTTATGTCATCTTATTTTCGAACTATGCAAAACTACTCTGGATCACCCCGTGTCTTCTGCCTCCTTTAATTGTCTGTGGGACATAGTGACATTTTGTAGGATTTCTGCACTAGCATTCTCATACCCGAATAAAACCTCACATTAATTACGTGAAGCAGAGGGAAATGGGATCTTATCCTTGATAGGACTAGATTGCCTCCTAATTGGAGAAAAAATAGATTCCCAAAACTCTCATGCTTTCCGGAGAATTGCTTGAAAACCAAGCGGTCATTTTTGTTTTCCTATAACTCTACTCTGGCCAGCGTCTTGCCTCTTGCATGCCCCACAGGGAGATTGTCTTTTCCCTAACCTTCCAGCTCTGCCTCTACGGAACTGGAATGTTAGGGTTTGTTCGAGGCTGTCCCTTGCTCCTTCCAAAGTGCTTGGCACGAAGGGTGTTTTGACAATAAGACGAGTTTATATTTTTTTGTCTGCTACACTTCTGTATACTTTAAGAGATTTTGGTTTAGGACTTAGGAGCCTCTTGGAACATCAATCTACTAATCTGAATTTCTTTAATATGTGATTGTGAACATTCTGAACTCCAAAATCACGTTTTTCATCATTATTTGCATACGAGTTGTTTTTGACATATTGTATTTGCTGTTCTACTTTGCCACTTTCAAGGCCCTTGCAAAAGAAATTAGGGAATATAGAAGCCCTACAGACGGTGAGACTCGAATGTTTTATGAAATCGTGGTTGCCCCCAAGTATTCAGAAAAAGGGCTGGAAGTTCTTCGTGGAAAGTCAAAGACCTTGAGGATTCTGGAGGCAAAGAAGAATGACAAAGGAAAACTTTCTTTGCGACAAGTTGGTGGTGGTTGGTTAGCTCAGGATTCTGATGATTTGACGCCTGAGAATATCAACTTCAAAGTTGTCTCTGAGAAAAAGCCAACAGAAGAAGAGCTGAGTGGAGCACAATTCGCGTGGCTTTGTGTGAAGCATGTAAAGAGCAATGCCATTGTGATTGCGAAGGTGAAAACCATTCATCTATTTCTTTTATTGGTATCCCTTGAAAAGATGCGTCTTTTTTACGTCGTCTGCTGAGGTTCAAAATATTTGGGCTTAAATTTGGATGAGTATTTTAATTTGGAATAACGTGTATTTTTTAGAAAGAATTATGCTACATCCTTGCAACTAATTTGAATACAATTGCTCAACAGCTTATATTATACTTATATTATACTGATTAATGTGCCTAATGTGCCTTTCAATTTGATACTTCTGGCAGAACAAATGTATGCTAGGCATGGGGAGTGGGCAGCCAAACCGAGTTGAAAGCTTAAGGCTTGCTATGAAGAAAGCAGGAGAAGAAGTGAAGGGTGCAGCCTTGGCGAGTGACGCCTTCTTCCCATTTGGTAATTGCGTACCTTTGTTTTATATATTTATAACACAATTAGATTTAATTTATCCGGTGGAATTAGAAAAAAAATACTATATAATTTCCAGCCTCAGCTGTTAAAGTTTACCTACATCCATTTTGCTGGAATTTCATGTCCATGGTTTTCCTCGTGTCTTTTGACTCTTTTCTGTAATGAACTCAGACCTAATCTAACTTTGATGATAGTGAGTCTTGTATGAGACGGTGTTCCATGTTAGACCTACCCAAGACCCTTATATTCCTCACTTATGGTCATGTTGATGGATTAATCTCATTTGTGTGGGGTGAGATTGTTTGGTACAAGTTTTTGTGGTAGGGTGATGAGAACCAATGTAATAACTCTTGCTGATCATGTTGCGTACAGCTTGGAACGATGCAGTGGAAGAGGCCTGTGAAAGTGGCGTAAGTGTGATAGCCGAGCCTGGAGGCAGCATTAGAGATAAGGATGCTATAGATTGTTGCAACAAGTATGGCGTGTCGCTGCTTTTCACTGAAGTGAGGCACTTCCGCCACTGACCTCTTAAGTTAGATCTTCATTTTGCCCGCATGAGCAGGCTAAGTGGGTCCGATAAAGGCAAGATTCCCAAGTTTTGGCAGCTAATAAATTTTAACCTCGAACTGTTATCAGCACACTAGAGTACTAGAGTAAGTAAATGGTATTTTCCGAATTGGGAAGCCATTTCTCTGTAATGTTTAGCGAATTTATCCCTTGTTCTGAGTCTGACAGTAGGACGGCTAGGAAGGGAAAGGGCGGATAGCCATGTGCCATGTTTATTAACCGTAGGCTAGTCTTGTTCGTGTTGCCTTGCCCTTGGCATAATAATACATAGCTTGAAATCTGTAAACATATTGTTGACATGGATATTTGGCTACTGTTGAGACACTTGTACTCGACAAGGCTGGACCGTTTGATGCCCGTCCAAGTTCCAATGTTATAACTGGCAGATCATCTTGAAGTGAAAAAATGAGTGAATCTTTGAATCGTTGATCTTACTTAAAACTTGTCACAACTTTGTTTAATTTTGACGACATATTCTTAGATGTTCATTTTATATTCTCTAATAGCAGGTTTACATATGATATCAGTTTCAATATTAGCCATTATCTGTGCAAAAATATTGGGTGTTAAATGATGAACAATATGGTAGGGAGTGAAAATTTTGATAATGTTGGTGTATATTTGAATGAGAAAATATAGGTTGAAATGAGGTTATCCTACCAACATACTCCGTTGTCAAGTAGAGAGCCATTCATTAGATTAGAGTGAGGATGTTGTATTTATATTACAAAAATAAGCAAATTGTAGTCAACCATTTTTAGTTAGTTCAATACCATTGTACTATAGTAGTAAAAACAAGTGCCATAATATTGATATACATGTGAAATTACATAACATAGTCAAACCATGATTAGTATATAGAGCACACAGACAGACATTGACTCCATACTTAAAATAAAGGACTACTTTTTCACTGACCCGGTCGACCACACGTACATATTATTACATAACACATAACTTGAAACTTAAAACTTGAAACTCACAATAATTTAAAACTTATATGTATGCATATGTATTGTATCAAGGCATATATTAGTTGCCAAGTACTCATATATGTAACGTAGAAACACAAATTGTGGTCATGTTTTTTAGTAAACTTTTGCAGAAAAGCATTTTCTTGGGACGGCCACGGCCGAGACAAGGTTCTTCATCTCACATGAGAGCTTCAAAACTTCGCTTAAATCAATTGGATTAGACTCATCTTCGATCCATTTTAAATTATGGACCAACATGGCAACCCATTGATTCACAGTTGTGAGCGCTAAGTCCTTTCCAGGGCAGACTCTACGACCTGCCCCAAAAGGGGCAAGTCGCAGGTCACTACCCCTAATATCCACATCAATACCACCCTCCGATTCAATGAATCTCTCAGGTTTGAACAGAAATGGTTCATCCCACACATTTGAGTCGTGGGTTATGGACCACATGTTCACCATCGTGGTTGTCCCCTTAGGGACTACCATGCCATTGGCAAGGTGAACATCAGTTGTGGACAGACGAGCCCACGACAGGAGAGGCCCGGGAGGGTGGAGACGTAGGGATTCCTTAACTACGGCTTGGAGATATGGTAATTTGGATATGGTCGATTGCGTTGCTCCATTTGCCACGGCCTCGTCGATTTCACTTTGTAGCTTGGTTTGTATGGTAGGATTTAGTATTAGCTCTGCTATTATCCATTCGATTGTCAGTGCAATTGTGTCTGTCCCGCGAAAAATCATTTCCTGTTTTGTAAAATCCGAGATGCAGGTTAGTTTAATCATATAATTACAGACAAGTGTACTATAATAACAAGACCAACGGATGCGTGTTGTGAAAGATCTTAAGTTAAGACGGTGTTAAGTAATACCAATTGCGGTTGATAAAGCAATAAAAAATGCCTGAAAATTTGCATGAACAAACTTACCCATAATACAGCAATCATATCATCCTCAGCTAGCTTCTCTTCACCACCCAAAGAGAGCAATACATCAACAAAGTCTGATTTTTCGGATGAATCATTTTTGTTGGTCCGAGCTTCTTTGTGTTCGTTGATGATTTTTCTCACCAACGTCTGAACTCGGGGAACGAGCATAGAGCAACGATCAACAATTCTACAAGGATCATATACATGCTTCAACCAACTTAAATGGTCACTCCAATTGAAAGCTCCTAATAACTCGAAACCCTCCTTGACAAGCTCATGTAAATCTTTAGTCTCGTCGTTCATATTTTCGTGTTTTATATCGTATATTTTACCAAAAACACTGCCCATGATATTGTTAAGAGAGGCTCCCTGGAGATGTTTCCTAAGGGAAACAACGCCATGCAAAGCTTGCTCGCTAAATATTGCATTTATCATAGAGGTACACTCGAGCATGCGTGCCTGCTCATGGGCCAAAACGCGCTTAGGCGCAAATAAATGGGACGCGGCTATTCTCCTCAAGAGTCGCCAGTAAGCCCCACTGGGGGCAAATCCTATGGCTCGGCTAAACATGAGTTGTTTAGCCGATTGTTTAATAGGGCGGTCAGCAAAGTGAGGTGAGGTTAGAATCTCACGAGCTATCTCAGGGTCAGACGTCACAACTAAAGGAGTAGAGCCTAGGCTCAAAGCCATAAGCCTCTTATGACTGGCTCGAGTTTGAGCCATGCAAGCTAGGGTACGATGAGCCAAGCCACGACTTAAAGTGAACAAGCTCCCAAATATGGGCAAGCCGCGTGGGCCGAGGATGGGAACACGTCCCATCCTGTTACGCCCATCAGTCCAAGCAGGCCCACCATGTGGCGAAAAGGCCCAAGTTAAAAGTCCAAAACAAAGGATTAATCCTAAAGCAAATGTAACTACATAATATGTTACATTAATGGAAATGTCATCTAAAGCGACAATTGCCGGTAGACTAAAAAGCCACCAGAGTGAGTGTTCATCGGTAATAGTCGGTGCCATATCGCAAGGGAAATGAGTCAATTTGAATTTTGATTGTAGGAAATGATGTTTTAGGTGCTTGAAGTGAAGAACATTGTTGTTGTTCGTCCCCTATTTATAGAGGGATTGGCCCTAATGCAACGGATTTAGAGGACCATAATTACAGTTTTTAAATAAAATTAGTACATTCTTGGAGATTAAAACGAGGTGAATAGAAGAAGTACTGATAGTTTGGTGGTTCAAGTTCCTAGCCGATCCATTGCTAAGACCAAAAAGAAAAACATGAATGATAAGTGGTGTCATTGTGCATGATTGACGCTCCTCAAAAATTATATTATAACATCATACTATGTGTGAGAATTGCTGTCAAACTCACCTCCCACACCTTAGTTAAAGAGATTCATTGATAAATACCGTTTAAATGGATTAAAAATACTACTCATATTATCAAACTACACTTTCTTTTCAACTTACCCATTAAAATAACTCAAAGGTTAAGCGTGTTAGGTCGAGAGTAGTCTTAAGATGGGTGAGCTCTTGCGAAGGTTTCCTGCATGATTGAGTACAAAATACGTTGAAAAAAACCCGTGTTGATCTACGACCTATGTACACAGCCTTGTCAGTTATCATGAGTAACTGCTACCGATCCACGTTAGGCCGGGAGGTTCCAACAACCAAACACCTTTTTTCACCTCGTGTGATTTACAAAATTCCGAGAAGTGTTACTCTCTTGAAACTTCAATTCCTGTAATGAACCAAACGAACCTTTTTTAGATAATGTTTAGGCTGATTCGATAAAGTGGAGATAATACTCTCTGCAAACTACCCCCTCTTATTCAGCCTATTCTTCACTCTTTCCTTATTGATGATAATCACGTTTTCTTCCCTCTTTCCTTATTTGGTAACATTTTGGGCTAGAAAATGACCATAGGATCCTGGGTATGTTTTGTTATTTACAAAAAATGTCACTCCCCTAGCCCCTCTTTAAACAATTACCCACTCCCAATACACTTAACACACCCTAATCAACCCAACCCAATTACCCCAACCCAATCGAATTACCAGCACCCCTAAACCCTAATAATCCCGCCTATTTCCCTTGTGTATCTGGAATGTTCTTCAGAAGCCTAAGGTCACATGCTTTGTCTCCGTGTTCATTCATCTTGTTTTACAATCTTCATCTTCTCTATTTTTCAGATCTCTATATATCTCTCTTTCTCTCTAAAATTCTTTACCTCCCTCAAAATCCCCGCTTATTTCTTCTCTTACTTCAGATCCTTCACCCCTAAACATCAATCTTAGACCCTTTCTTATTTTCTCCGTTTAAATTTTGCAATATTTTGAAATGGTCGATTTATTGAAGTACGATGATGAAGATGATTCGTCATTTTCATATCTGGTTGTGGAGGATTTACCGTGTTTATTGAACATGGTAACTGTTGAGGATCCTGTTATTGTTGATTCTTATGATGATTTTGAACAGGAAGTTGATGAGGACTCATCGATGCAGTTATCTGATGTTTCATCTTCTTACTTTGTTCATGACCCTTTCGCCGATGAGGATACTTATGTGCCAGAAACCTGTCCTGAGTTCATGCAGTTTGATGAGAGGATGGCGAAGTTAGATCTTGAAGCAAAGAGACGGTTAGTAGCGGCAGAGGGTTTTAGCCATGCAAAGAACTCCTGAACATAGGAGATTGTTCATTGAGGAGATCTCGAATTATTTTCCATTATTTTATCTTCTTCTTGAAGATCCGTGAAGGTTGATTTTATTTGATCTTTTTTTGTTTTTTTGTTTAACTAATGATGATAAGCATTAATATGGGAAAAAATGATGCACGGTGAAATTTTAGTGAGGGCCTGTAAATTGTTTGCATGCATTTTGCCACCATTTTCAAAGAATTTGATGAGGCAATGCATGCAATCAATTTTCAGTTCATGAATCACTGTTTTAATTGAGTTGTATGTCATCTGGAGATTTAAACAAGTACAACACCAACATCATCATCATTTATCAGTGTAAAGTTCAAAAATACTTCAAATAACCATAAAATAAAAGCCATTTGGATGCATTATGCCACCATATACTTGCATGCATGCTGATCTTGCTTCTACTCTACCGCCTTTGCTTGTTATGCTTCAAAAATATACTTCCATGCATCTTGTTCTTGTTTCTACTCTGCTGATTTTGCTTGTTTTGGTTCAAAAATATACTTGCATGCATTCTGATCTTGCTTCTACTCTGCCTGCTTCAAAAATTTATGGTTGGTTGATGTACTCTTGATTTCAACTTGCACAAAATGAGTACATCAACCCACCATAGTTGATGTTGGGTGTCGTAATTACTTAGTTGCACATATCAATTTCATATGGTGACTCTTGCATTACTGCATTTACCAACTCAGAAATCCATTCTCTACCACCTGCATTAATAACTTCCACACTGTCTACATTTTGAATATAACTGATGTTTTCTTTAATCAAATTTCTGTCTGCGTCCAAATATTATGGTAGTATATATACTGCCCTTGCTAACTTACTCTTGTGCATGTGTGGAATTTTGTAGTCATTGTGACCTCTACTTTCTATGAAATCATTCATACATGCCTGCAAAGTTATGAACACGTAATTTAGTTTAACCACTTCTAAATCCTGAAATGTTGTAGTTACTGCTACCACAAGCTCATCCAGTTGGTATGAATTCACCAGTGTCTATAGAGATTGGATTGCTTTGAAAAACCCCAAGTCCAACACATTAAAGTTAGGTGAATTTGGTAGTTGCTGAACTAATTTAATGTTCCACCCAATACTGCTTGCTGCCGTTCTAAAATCTTCATCCGTGTCTTGAATGTGTGGCGTTGCATTATCATGCTGAATGTATATTGTCTTGCATGCATTTGAGTGCCATTTTCTCTTGATCTCTGGTAGCACATTGTGTAGCATCATATTTTTGACAACCTGTTTAGTTATTGGCTCAATAAGCTTTGTCTCCATTGTCCTGGCTGTCCTATTCTTTGAATTTCCTTGGGCTGGTTCTATGGACACAAAAGGTCAAATGCCTATCTTACCATCAAAAATTACTCCATTGTTAGCATTATATTGTGGTCTTCCAACAACACACATAAACATTCTTTTTCCTATGTAAGACTTTGATTGAACATTTCTATAGGGTTCTGTTTTAGGTTCTGTCTGACGTATATAGTACATTTGCCCATCCTTAGTAATGTAAAACATGTCTCATCTATATGTATGATATTACTTTGATCTTTGAACATAATTTGATTAAACATTGAATCATAATGGAGCTGAGAGAGACAGAAAATTAACCTAGCAAGTTTATTTTTCTCTATTAGACTAGGTTTGATGGCGTTTGTATGACTTCTGATTACATTGCTCTTAACCCACCTACAGACAGTGGACTACTAACTGTCATTGCTTTTGCCACCCTTCTCTGTGTTGTTCTGAATCTGTAGTCAATGCCTTTGAACATTGCAGCACAAATTCAATTTTTTTTTTTTGATGACGAGGAGTTTAATCCCTCCGGGCCCATGCATTCCCGCACCACCACATGTACCATGTAAGCCACCCCTTTGGGGCTGCAGTGGCCAAGTGGTCATCGCCCCAGCTGGTAATCGAACCCGAGACCTCTCAACTCCTGCATTTCTGCAAGTTTTAAGGTTTAACTCAGTTACCACTGGAATAACACCACTTGGTTCACAAATTCAATCATGTTTGTCCCTTTCCTCCCTTTTAATTTGTTGTCTACGTTGATGAGTATCCCTGCATCTCTTTACTGTCTTGCTATGTTCCATAAGTCAGTAATTGTCTTCCTTTGTACACCGTATTGTTGAGCAACCTCTGTCATTGTTCCCCTCACTGGTTTACCATCTACACATTTTTGAAGTAAAATTTGAATGATTTTCGCTCTTTCTAAATTGGTTATGTTTCATGTTTTCTTTGCCATGATTGAAGTTTATTAAATGAGGATTTTATTAAATGCAAACTGTATTAATGTGATTTTGCTTTATTTTGGCACTTTGCTTATAAATGAACTTAAACACACAGTCACTCTATATATAGCCCTGAGATTTGAACTTGAACAATTATGAATGATGTTGGCGCAATATTTGAAGCTTTGCTGAAATATTGCAAATTTGGCGCAAAAAATAAACTTTTGGTGAATTTTTGGAGCCAAATTTCATGATAACTCTCCATTTGTGTGTCCTCTTGATTTTACAGTCTGATTTTGATGGAAGATCTGATTGGCAAAACCCATGCAAATCTGAAGTTCAACATTTTCGTTTCCATTTTTAATTATCAGTAAAATGTTAGTAATTTTTAAATTTAAGAACTTTGTATTAAGAATTTTGTATTTTTATGAACTTTGTAATTTAATGAAGTTAGAAATGTAATTTTATGAACTTTGTAATTTCCAAAACTGCAAAAAATGGGGAAGTAACTGTGTAATTTTACACTGAATTGTCAGTGTACTTGGTTTGGGTCAGATTGTAATTTTGGAGGGACGGATTAGAAGATAATCCTTTGAGGTTAACTTTAATTAATCAATGATTCTCTTTTCTACATACAAGTCAAAGTGTACATTTTATTATTTCTTTAATACATTTTCTGAAAAATGTGTTTTGGGATAGGGGGAAGTTTAGGGTGAATTGGAGGGAGTATGTCTTAATCAATTGTTTACCTTTTTTATAGTGGCGGACCCATGTTTTTGTACAAGGGGGGCACAAAAAAAAATTTGACGCGTTATCTACGCGTGTCTAAGGAAATATTTTTATATTTTGAATTCCTTTTCCTATATTAATTAATATTTAAGTCAAAAAATGGAAAAAAGATTGGGCTAATAGATTTTTTTTTTCAAAAATAACGTTTTCTTTAAAATACTACGAAATATATATTTTAAGTATATATAAAAATAATGACTTAAAGTTCTAGAATATAATATATTTTGGTACAAAATTTAATAATAAATTTAAGTAGTTTAACTTTTAGAACTTGCCACATAGTCTAAAGGTCATGTATTCGAATCTTATATTAAGCACTTTTTTATATATATTTGAAAGAGGTGACATGGACTAAGGCCCAAAAAGATTATTAATAATATTTAGCTACGAATAATCAAACCCCCATCTCATGGTAACTATATGTTTAAATTGGAGACTTATAAAAATTTATGTCGAAAATTTCATGGGGGGTACGTGCGGACTAGGGGTGTTAACGAGCCGAGCCGAGCCCGAGCTTGGCCTTGCTTGGCTTGTGCTCGATTTCCAAAACTCGAGCCCGAGCCGATCTTACCCGAGTTTGAAAAAAATGCGCTCGTTACAAAGCTTACGAGCTTTAACACGAGCTCGAGCCAAACTCGAGCCAAATCGAGCCTATATAAAATTGTTTATTTTTTATTTTTTTCTTCCGATATTTTTAATAACAAGATTCGAAGATTATATGTAAAAATATTTAGCAAATCAACAAGATATTTGATATATAGTATGATACAAAGATATAATAATGATAAAATATTTTTATAAAATATGAGCATATTTTTATAAAATATGATTAATATCTTATGTAATCTTAAATGTTCGAGCCGTTCGCGAGCTTTTCGAGTCGAGCTAGCCTTTGTTCGGCTTGACTCGTTAAGCTCTCAAGCGAGTCCGAGCTCGATTCGAGCTCACACAAGCCGAGCTTTGACCGAGCTTTGACCGGGCCGAGCCCGAGCTCGAGTCGAGCTCACACGAGCCGAGCTTTGACCGAGCCGATCTCGAGTTGCTCGTGAACTGTCTCGTCTCATTAACAGCCCTATACGTGCCCATCCGGCCCCCTAAATCCGCCTCTGTTTTTTTATTTTATAAATGTATTTTAATAAAAAAATATAAAAACTGCTGAAATGGACTAATTGTTTTAACAAACTGAATATAAGTTTCACTAAATCACTATAAAGTAGAGTTGTCCAAATACGAGTTTGGGTCGGATATGGGCTAGGTTGAAAGGAAAAAATATGCCCTATAAGACTATAGCGGGTAGGTTGGGCCAAAATAACGAGTCACTTCTCTTTGCCCTTATCCGCCCAACTGCTAAATTCGGGAAACCCGTACACTGTCGGGCTCATAATTTTCTGTTAACTTATGAGAAATTATTAATTGAGTAATTAACAACGCGATAAACTTACAAAACCGATATTGAATTAAGTTCTTAGTTCTTAACATCAATACATAAAGTAGAAGGACGACTAACTTGGTCATATGAATATTAAGTTCCAAAATTCAAACAAGAATAAAAACTAAGCAAAAATTAATTATACTAATTGTTCATATTACTTTAGCGGGTCGGATGGGTCAGCCCGTTTTACATGTCTCGTGCTCATGCCCGACCCATTTACTAAAATGGGTTGGACCGGGCCCTGACCCATTTTTTTAAAAAAGATGAAGTCCAAGCTCGGTAAAAATTTGGGCCGAATGGGTCGGGTTTTCAGACGATACCGCCCATGAACAGTTCTACTAGTATTACGAAAACAATTTCGCACGTGAGATACACATTAACATTTAGATCAACTGCTAAGAAATAATTGTTCTAGTTTATCTAGAGATTTAATGTCTTTAGTTCAGACCCTAAAAATGTATACAAATTCTTATTTACAACGACATTATCCGTCGCAAGCTTGTGACGGATACCGTTTTCTTTCACAAAATACCCACTTTCTCTCTCTTTCCAACACTATTCCTGTGGCCCCCTTTCTCCACTAACTCATTTATATCCATTTTATCTCACAAAATATCCGTCACAAATGGTGACCCGTCGCAAGCAAGACTTACTAAAAAATGTAACAGTGTTAAAACTAACGATGAAGGGCTTTATCGTAAATGGTTTTCTAACATGAGATATTGCTTACAAGTTATTATTTTGTATTATATTTCGGGTCACTCGTTTGAATGGGTGGGGTCAAAGCGGGTTAGGTCATCTTGAGTGGGTTATAATGGGATAATAATGGGTTCGGGACTTCATTGATCGTCAAGGCAGTACGTGTTTGGTTAAAGCCAATACCAAATCATCACAAATTCTTATTTGCAACGGCACCCTCCGTCGCAAGTTTGTGACGGATACCGTTTTCTCTTACAAAATACCTATTTTTTCTCTCTCTGCAACACTATTTATGTGGTCCCCTTTCTCCACTAATTCATTTGTATCCATTTTATCTCACAAAATATCCGTCACAAATGGTGACCTGTCGCAAGCAAGACTTACTACCAAATCATATGTAACTAGTTTTAAAGCCGTGCATTTTAATAACAAACGTTATTATTAAATACATAAACATATAAATGATTGTGATTAATTGTTCAATGTTGTGACAATATAAATATAAATAAATCAATAACTGGAGATTATTCAACGTACATATAATTTAACTTGTTAATCATTACTATTCGATGCAGAGTATCTTACAAAGTGTATAACAAATCTAAACGTAACAAATACCGAAAATGCACAAGCTGATTTTTTTTAATTAATTCTGTTTTAAATTATTTCATACGATATTCAAAGTGCTCACAAATTTCATTAGCTTTCAACTTTATTTAACTCAGATATAACTTATGAGAGACCGTCTTAAGTAAGACGGTCTTAAATAAGAATTGGCGAGGACTTAAAACCTAACCCGGAATAACTTTTGTTTTTTAAAAAAGGTCTTTCAAGTTAGTTTATGGAATTTCTAGTTAATTTATTGGCTAGCAATATTTTTAAAGTTTAAATGAGTGGGGAGAAATGGACTCTTAATAAATCATCGATCGGTTAGTCTCCATTAATACCGATGTATCTGTTTTAACATTAAAACATGTCAAATATATGCGTTTTTACATGTCTTATGCTTTTGTTTTATTCTAATTACTTAATTTGTCTTAAATTTAAGACATTATGCTGGTTTAATTTAAAAAATTGTATTCACTAAGAGGCCGTCTTTCCAAAATCTTTAATGTAGAAAAATGGGATCATTAAGTGTAGCAACCGTTGGAAATAGGGGCTTGTTAAGGAGAGTCCTTTTCTAACATTTGTCCCACATAGAAGAGTTATAGAAGTTTGCTTGTGTTTATATACACTTCTATTACTATACCTATCACTAGTGGGTCAAGGGAGCCTTTTGTAGAGGCTTTGCGAGGTGCTTAATTCAGCTCGCACACGCGCGCGTGCCGTGCCCGGATTCGGATTCCGATTCGGGATTCGGCAATCGCATGCGGCGGGCTGTGCCTATCTTTTTGGGCCGCGGATTTGTTTTTGTGTGTGTGACGGTTTTTGTGTTGTTGAAATAGTCAGTCAAACTGACTGCTAGTGGGTGAGATATTCTCTCTCCACTTCCAGCCTTTGACTACTGATTTCAAGGGAGGCATTTTTCTCCTCTTAGGGTTCTGGTTCTCTCCTATAAATACCCTCCTCTGCAAACACAAGAAACACACAATTACAATATCTGCTAGGGCTGAGCAAAAAATCCGATGATCCGAATTGATCCGACATCCGATCCGTATCTGATCCGAATTAATGGATATTTGATCCAAAAAGTGTTTTGGTTCGGATACCCGTATCCGAAATATTTGGATATCGGATCAAATATGGATATTTGTCTTAAAATTTTGGATATCCGATATCCGAAAGTTATCGGATCGGATATCAAATATCAGATCGGATATCCGATATCCGTGTAATACCCGATCCGTATCCGAGATTTGATCCATAAATAGTAAATAACACTAGCTAATTTCATCTCACTCAATAACAATCATTCACAAAACCGTAAATAACCCTCGTCTACAAACCCGTAAAGTTTAATTTTTTTTCATTAACAAAACCAATAATCAACAATTCCACAATCACAAACCCACATTTTCTTTTTTATTACGCTACTTTTCTTTTTTATTATAGTTTTGACAATATATATTTACAGTGATCGGATCTCGGATATCGGATAACTGATCCGAAATTTTCGAATAGTTTTGGATACTAAATTTCGGATATCCGAACATTTCGGATCAGATCATGGATACTAAAATTTTAAATTTTCGGATCGGATATCCGATCCGAAGTAGGGTTTCAGATCAAATACCCGATCCATACTCTGCCCTAATATCTGCTCTCTCATAAACTCTCCTCTTCTCTTCTCTCTTTTCTGGGTAACTGTTTATAATCGGTTCTGTCTTTTCTCCCTCTCGTTTATTTTCGGTCTCTGTTTATTGTTGTTACAGCATATTACCAACAATTTGAAAACTATTTTTGCTGTAACAATGTCTATTGTTTCGAAAATCATTCCTGATATGTCAAAACTTGAGGCTTTAGACGGAAATAACTATAAGCGTTGGTCCCAAAAACTGTTAATGCTTTTTGAGCAATTGGATATTGAGTATGTGTTGTTTAGTGACCCCCATGCTCTAGTCGTTTCTGACCCCCCCTGCCGCTAGTAAGGAAATAGTTATTGTGTCGGCTGTTAATGGTGTTAAGTCAAATGAGGATGTTATTAAGAAATTCGAAAAGGATAACAAAACTGCTAGATGTCACATTCTTAATAATATGATAAACACCCTGTTCGATTTATTCCTTGTGAATAAATCTGCTAAAGTTATTTGGGAGGCTCTAGAGACTAAGTATGGGGCGGATGATGCTGGAAAAAAGAAGTATGTTGTGGGAAAATGGTTGGGATTTCATATGGTTGACGGGAAACCCATCATGGAACAAGTTCACATTTATGAAAACCTTTGTGCTGATGTTGTTAATGAGGGCATGAAGCTTGATGACCTTTTTGTGGCTAATGTGTTGCTTGAGAAATTCCCCCCCTCCTGGTCTGACTATAGAAACCAATTGAAACACAAAAAGAAAGACTTGTCCCTTAAAGACCTTATAGGACATATGAGGACCGAGGAGGCTAATCGTCTTAAAGACCTTCCTGCTAGTCAATCTGTGACTATTCCTGCTGTTGCTGCTGTCAAAGCTAATCTGGTTGAGTCTGGTGGACCGTCTTATGCTGAGAAATATAAGGGTAAGGATAAGGCCAAGGTTGGTCAGGGTAAGAACCAGGGTCCTGCTAATAAGAATGTTCCTGCCAAGAAGAACGGTCCAGTACCAAAGATTCAAAAAGCTGCTAAGGGTCCCATGCTATGCTATGTGCGTGGAAAAGCTGGGCACAAAGCCTACCAATGTCCTGAGAAGAAATTTGCTGAAGCCAATGTTGCTGTAACTGATAATGATGTTATTGCTGTTGTGGTTGTGGAAGCTAATCTGGTGGGCAATGCTGCTGAATGGGTCTTGGATACTAGAGCTTCGAGACACCTCTGTGCTGATAGGGGGTTATTTTCTGAGTTCGAGGAAGTTGCTGATGGGGAATGCGTCTACATGGGTAACACTTCATCTGCTAAGATCACAGGCAAAGGCAAGATCTTTCTCAAACTCACCTCGGGGAAAACACTTGCTCTTAATAATGCTCTATATGTACCCTCATTGCGTCGAAACCTTGTCTCTGGGGCCTTATTAAACAAAGCTGGCATGAAACTTATTTTTGAGGCTGATAAGGTAGTAATGTCGCGTAATGGAGATTTTGTGGGCAAGGGTTATCTGTCTGGGGGGTCTTTTTGTATTGAACACTGATTCAGTTTTTAATAATATTGCTTCTACTTCTGCTTATATCGCTGAGTCTCTAGATGTTTGGCATGGTAGATTAGGTCATGTGAATGTGGATAATATTAAAAAAACTTAGAACTATGAGTTTAATTCCAAGTTTGACGAGTCAAGAATTTTCTAAATGTGCTAGTTGTGTTTCGGCTAAGTTTACAAAGAAACCTAGTAAACCTGTGACTACTAGGACGACGAGTCTTCTTGAGTTAATTCACACCGACCTGGTTGACTTCAAAAATGTTGCAAGTAGAGGTGGCAAGAATTATTATATCACGTTTATAGATGACTGTTCAAGATACACTCGTGTATATTTGCTTAAGACCAAAGATGAAGCAGAACAATCTTTTATAAACTTTAAAAATAAAGTCGAGAACCAACTTGACAGAAAAATTAAAAGAGTAAGGTCCGATCGAGGAGGTGAGTATGGCTCTAATTATTTGATCGATTTTTGTGAGAAAAATGGTTTAATTCATGAAAAGAGTCCACCATACTTACCTCAATCGAATGGAGTAGCCGAACGTAAAAATAGAACTTTAAAGGAGATGATGAATGTTGTGCTTTTAAGTTCTGGCCTATCTGACGATATGTGGGGGGAAGCTGTACTTTCTGCTTGTCACATTCTTAATCGTGTACCTCCTAAGAAAATTGTCAAGACACCCTACGAGATCTGGAACGGCTACCCTCCTAACCTGAGCTTCCTTAGGGTTTGGGGTTGTTTGGCTAAAGTGGGTTTACCTGATTTTAGGAGACCTACCGTTGGACCTAAGACCTATGATTGTGTGTTTATAGGTTATGCTCAAAATAGCTCTGCCTATAGATTTATGTCTTTGAGTGATCATTCTATATCTGAGGCTAGAGATGCTGAATTTTTTGAGCATGGTTTTCCTTTTCAGAAAACTGTTGTCCCATCTCCCAGTTTATCTGTTGCATCTTCTGATCTGTCTTCACATGCTAGTGCTAGCACTTCTATGGATTTGCCTTTTGAACCTAGAAGAAGTAAAAGACCTAGATGCCCAAAGAACTTTGGTGATGATTATGATAAAACTTGTTTATCTGAAGTTGGATACACTGTTTGTGCTAGTGATGAATTTGTTTCAGCTTTTTTAATAGAGAATGATCCCAAAACATATAGTGAGGCAATGAGATCCATTGATGCTAATTTTTGGAAAGATGCTATTAAAAGTGAACTTGACTCTATTTTGTCTAATCAGACTTGGGAGTTGACTGATTTACCTAAAGGTAGTAAACCCATTACGAGTAAATAGATCTTTAAAAGAAAAATGAGACCTGACGGTACAATAGAGAGGTTCAAGGCTAGACTTGTGGTTAGAGGCTTTACACAAAAGAAGGGTATTGATTATTTTGATACTTACTCTCCTGTGACCAAAATTTCGACCATTAAAACTCTTGTCGCCTTAGCTGTTATTCATAATCTTGTTATACATCAGATGGATGTTAAGACTGCGTTTTTGAATGGTGAACTAAGGGAAGAGATCTATATGTCTCAGCCTGAAGGTTTTGTGATTGAGGGTCAAGAGAGTAAAGTGTGTAAACTGAACAAGTCTCTTTATGGACTGAAACAAGCACCCAAACGGTGGTATGAGAAATTTAACAGCACTTTGACAAGTAATGGCTATGTGGTTAACAATTCTAATTCATGTGTTTATTCAAAAGTGATGGAATCTGATTGTGTGATTATATGCCTATATGTTGATGACATGTTAATACTTGGTAATAATTTGGATGTGATAATTAGAACCAAAGAATTTTTGTCATCACAATTTGAGATGAAGGACTTAGGAGAGGCTGATGTAATCCTAGGAGTTAAGGTTATCCGAAACCCTTATGGAATTTGTCTAAGTCAAGCTCATTATGTTGAAAAAGTGTTGAAAAAGTTTAACTGCTTTGATGATGTGCCTGCTAAAACACCCTATGATGCTAGTATACAATTGTCTAAAAACTTGGGTAAGAGTGTATCCCAAGAAGAGTATGCTAAAATCCTAGGTAGTGTGATGTTTTTAATAAACTGTACTTGACCAGATATTGCATATGCAGTAAGTAGACTAAGTCGTTATACACATAACCCTAGTAGTGAACACTGGACTGCTCTTCGTCGTTTACTAAAGTACCTAAAAGGAACAGCTGATCTGTGTTTGCATTATGGTAAATTTCCTGTTGTGTTAGAAGGATATTGTGATGCGAACTGGGTTGCAGGTAACGATGAGATTTGTTCTACTAGTGGATATGTCTTCACCCTGGGTGGAGGTGCCATATCGTGGAAGTCTTCTAAACAGACTTGTGTTGCACGCTCCACCATGGAATCGGAGTTCATAGCCCTTGAGTTGGCAGGACAAGAGGCTGACTGGTTGAGAAGCCTTTTTGGCAGATATACCATTGTGGGGCGGGCGGCTTACACCGGTCTCCCTACTTTGTACTCGATATCTGCTATTGGTGTTGCAAAGAATAGTGTCTATAATGCGAAAAAGAGACACATTCGAATAAGGCACGCAGCAGTCAAACAACTCCTAGATAATGGAGTAATTGCTATAGACTATGTGAAGTCTGAAAGCAATCTAGCTGATCCCTTTACTAAAGGGCTGGCTAGAAGACTAGTTGTTGAAACGTCGAGGGGAATGGGTCTTAAATCCATAAGTCAAGTTATTTAGTGACACTTGACTAGGCTTAAAGTCTTATTCCTATGGCGCGTTGCACTTTCGCGAAACGATCTTAATCTGAAGGTATGATATGTGTTGTGGGGGGTATCGACTGAAGCTCAGCTAGGAATTCAAATCGCAAGATATTCTCTCGCTGCAAGTAAGTTGTTTCCTCATAGCACTAAAGTGTCAATTCAAATCGAAAGATATTGATACCTAAGTATCCAATCCTTTCCTTTACCCAGAAATTTCTTCTTCCTTTTTTCGGGCCCCCCTAGTGGGGGATTGTTGGAAATAGGGGCTTGTTAAGGAGAGTCCTTTTCTAACATTTGTCCCACATAGGAGAGTTAGAGAAGTTTGCTTGTGTTTATATACACTTCTATTATTATAATCGTTCCAAGTCTCACAGTTCCGAGTGGGCGGAACTGCGTGGAGACTGTAGTGTTAACCTTGGGGAACTACCGGCACTAGCTGATCGCCACCACGGTCGTACCGGAGAAATAGTTTTCAAGGCAGTGGTCTCCTACCACAGCGCTACGAATTTCGGTTATGTCTTTTCTCCCTCTCGTTTATTTTCGGTCTTTGTTTATTGTTGTTACAGCATATTACCAACAGCAACGTCATGTCGTCGCTTAATTAGTGAATAATCAAAGTTTAGTCCAAACGATCCAAATCGACAATCCCTTAACGCATTGAAACCCTATTTAGTTAACCAATTTTATAAATAACCATAATAGACCCATAATGACGCAATATTATTTTCGCAAATTCTCATTTGTGACGGCGATATCCGTCACAAGCTTGTGACGGATACCGTTTACTCTCACAAAATACCCACTTTTTCTCTTTCTTCGACACTATTCATGTGGTCCCCTTTCTCCACTAGCTCATTTTGTATCCATTTTATCTCACAAATGGTGATCCGTCACAAACAAGACTTACTATATTATTTTTATTTCACTCAGTGTCTCAGCTTCCTAAACTCACCCGCTCTCTTACCCTTGTCAAATTGATTCGATGAAATTCAAATTTCTTTTTCACTCTAGTTATCATTATGGTTTATATTATCTATTCCTTTCACCCTATTTTGACTTAATTTTCCCCAAATTTTAAGATAGTTCTTGTTAATATCTATAGGGTGTTACTCCGTAGTTGATCTTAAAATGATTTTTTACTACCTTCTGATTTATGAATATTGTTAGGTAAAATGGATATATTTTTGTTTTGCATTTTAATATTAGTTTTTTTTAAAAGAATAAAAAAAATTAGATTTAGAATTTGTTGAGTATAAAAATATAGATATATTTTTTTTTCAAATTTACCTCATTCTATTTCTTCGTGATTTTATTGTCAGATTAATATCAATAAAGAATGAGGTTTTTATTGTTTTTTTATAATTACATTCAATTTTTGTAATTTTTTATTTTTTTGTAATTATTCAATTTTTAATTTTTTTGTATGATTATATTGTGTCGATAATATTTAGGAAATGTATATTATTTGAGTAAAAGAGTTAGGATATATGTTATATTAAGAAGAATGAAATCAATTGATTAAACCCATAGTAGAACGTGGTATTAGGAGTTTGTTTTTGCTTTTTTTAACTCCTAAAACTTAGGAACCAATCAGATTTCTTAAAATTCTACTCCTTTTATAGTGAAGGGATTATTAAGTTAATTTATTGGTCTTATTTGCATTATTATTAAGTTAATTTATTAAGATGTTAGGATGTTACCCATTAGGGTGTCTTAATATCAGATCAAGTCACGGGTCGACTCAAGTTGAATTGTGTTATAACAAATAAGACCGCTAGATGTTATCAGTTAAGCCTCATGTACAGTGGGGCGATTTTAATCCACCCCATATGCTGTTGTATTGGCACGAGTTTTGAACATTACAAATGAAGTTTCTCTAATCCGATCAACTTTAGTTGCTTAAACTAGTTTGCCAAGTGAAATAGCCGAAAATAGTGGGAAAACCACAAATGTGAGGAGTGTATGAGAAAGACGGCGTCAATGTAGCAACCTTGGATATTGTATTGCAATATGAACACCAATTTGTAAATATTGAAACATACAAGTGCAGTTCAAATGTGAAGCCACGACTTATTCTGGATTGATCCCCATACAATTTCACTTGGGTTGCCTCGATTTACTCATTTAACCATCTTGTTTGGCTAATTATTTGTAGTTACGAGGGACAACCCTAAATAGTGGTTACTTTCTTGGGCACTGCTTCTTCTTAAACATCTACTCCTAGGCTCCTACCTACATTACCTCCCACCGCACTCTACTACTTATCAAATTCGATAGTATTCACCCGATTTAAATGATGTACAAAAAATTGTACAAGTAACATATAACTAACCCAACTTTTCATCGAAGACGAATGTTGGAAATAAGGCAAAAGTTAATAATGTTGTCTAGATACACATTACATTTTAGAGAAACCTTTCATTGTCTCGTAAGAGAATCTCCACACTTTCTCCACTAAGTGCATGTTTATGACCATTAATATCATGGTTGACCCATGTTTATGGTAGTGGAGTAGTGGTTATGCCATTAACTTGGTAGTTATGGTGCTAATTTAACCACTATAAATATGAGAATATTGTAGTCATTAGAGAAAAACATCTTCCATAAATCTCTACTACATTCTCTATGATAATTTTGAGCATACCATTTGAGTTCCAACTCCTAATTGTTGAGTACACAACTTTTAGGAGTGTTGTGTGACCTTGGGGGACGACGCCCATTCCGATTTGTACCGTAGTCGGGGCGATTTCGTTTCTCATTCAGTGGCCTTCATACCACGACACAACAACATATATTCTCTCAATATATCCTCGCCCCTATAGTGACCCTAATTTACCAACAATTGAGAAACGAAATTTTGTCACTATATTATTGTTGTTGTGTTCATCATTCTTGTCATTGAAATTATTTTTATTGGCAAAAATATTATTCATTATGTATAAGAATCAAGCCGTAGAGGTTGAGACAGTAGTCCGGTATTTTGGCTATAACTTGGTCTCTAGACCTTCGTTTGTGGCGTGTAATATGGCGTTGGAATGCTAAGATGAATGGCTACAACTTTGCAGTTTACGTCTTTAGCAGATTATGTCATTTACTTTCCTTAAAATCGGCAGCAATGTCATGGTAGTGTGCTGGAAAGTTTACGAAGATTATTCATAAAAGAATGGTATTATCTATAATTTTATTGCTCAATTTATTCTTGCGATTAAGGTATGTTCCCATGAATTTCCTTTACATATATTTATATTGATAAATATGAAGGTTTGGTCAAAATATATATGCCTTAATCATTCGTATGTTTAAGCTACCACTTTATTTGGTACGACATGTATATAATCTTGGTAAAATTACTCTTGATAATTGATTTCAAGAATATGTGAATGAAATTGGTCCAAGATTTTGATTGACAAGTAGCTAGAATGATTGAGTATCCAAGATATTGATGTGTGTATAATATGTATATGTATCAAGCAAAATATTTCACATTTGGATTGATTATTTAATTTTGATTATGAGGTAAATTAAAATTGATATGGTTATGAACCAAATGTGGGGGTTAAATATTTTATTTTCACTTGATATTTTATGTTGGATATGTTGGTATGACAAATAATTAAAAATGATTAATTGTCAAAGTTTCATAAGAGTAAAATATGGAGAGTATATATTTTTGCGTACGATTGTATGATATCTAAACGTGGAGATGATTAATGAATGAATAATGTGTATATTTTGATTGAACGTTTATGTTTGTCACTAATTTGTGGCGTGACAACATGTGGGGGAAGACGTTCAACTTATTTGATAAATTATTCATCAAGTTTAGAGTTGATATCTTATAATTTGTTAAGATTATGTATATCTCTGACTGTGGGGGTTGTATAGAAAATAATGATCGTATGTTTTATATGTGACTAATTGAACCATATTAAGGAGTAATAATTTGTTGGCTTATGTCTATGTCAATAAATAATGGTTGCGTAAGGTTCAATTATTTATGTTATACTTGATTTACACCACACTATATGAGATTATGATGATTGATTTTATGTTTGTAAGAAGTAAAATTCTTTCTGTAAAATGTGGTTTTGCAAAGATAAAGTAACATTGAAACAATCATCGAGGTTATTCGTTGTTCTCTAATATAAGAATGATGGTGTATATAGAGACTTCAATATATATATACATATATATATATATATATATATATTAATATGATTTTAGATGTAAAATCGTAAACACTTTGTGCATATTTTTTCTCTATGTTATTTAATTAAAAAGAGAAAATAACAAAGAAAATATTTGTTCTTTTAATGACGTTCGAGTGGAACTCTATATTTAATTAGAATAATTATGCTTATGAGTTATAAGAGAACACACAAGCTTTGACTATTTTGGGAAGTCTTACGTGTATAGATTGTTGATTCAATGTAGCTTGTGCATTTTAGACATTGTGTTATATACTCATTACCAAAAAATCATCATTTACGTAAGGGGCAATATTGAGAATTGCACTTTGTTCGATATCTAAAGATTTTGTATCGAATAAAAGGTAATGATTGACCATAAGATAAGATCTATGTTGATTACATTTTCACCTGTTATGGTGATTTTATTTTATGTCTGTTGAGAAGACTATTATCACCTTGTGATTAAGGCATATTAACCTTGTAGGGTAGATGCACGGTGACAGTGAAGCTATTATTAGCTACTACTTAATTGTGGGGGCATAGAGTTTTGCCTAATATTTATCTTTACCATGATACTAATATCAATTTGATAATGCTAAAACTGGTGTGTATGATGTGTACGCTGAATTGTTAATTCGCACAGTTTATGCATATTTGAGAAAGTTGATTGACAATTATATGCTCACAAATTATTTTTGTGAAATTTGTGTGGAGTATATTTATTTCTAAGGCTAATGGACTAAGAAAAAAAGAAGCCCTTGAATTGTCGAGGGGAATAGGGCAAAAGCCTATTAGTTGAGGAATTTGTGGTGGATACCGAAATTTACTTATGCAAGGGTGGTCTAACGAAGCCATAGATAACTCATACTTGTGTACACATCACATTCCTATGACATGTACACTATTTTGCAGGTTGAGCAAATAGCTCTTAATGATCTTATAGCCCAAAAATGGGTGGTCCTTGTGAGACGGACTTGATGAGGTCACCGTAGTGATGGAGGTTGAGATATTTCTCTTAATGAATCTATATCCCTTTATTTGGGTGGTCCTATTGAGAAGGACTTGATGGATTCACCGCTATGTTGAAAGACTAAGCCTTAGAGCTTTTAATGAATCTATATCCCTTTATTTGGGTGGTCCTATTGAGAAGGACTTGATGGATTCACCGCTATGTTGAGAGGTTGAGCCTTAGAGCTTTTAATGAATCTATATCCCTTTACTTGGGTGGTCCTATTGAGAAGGACTTGATGGATTCACCGCTATGTTGAGAGGTTGAGCCTTAGAGCTCTTAATGATTCTATAGCTCATTCATGAGTGATCTATGTGGAGATAGACTTGTTGGAATCACCTACGTGAGTGTGAAGAATTGGCCTCCTTCTACGAGAGATTAGGCTATCTCTCTAGAGCACTCATGAGAATCCAAAGGTTCACTTGGCCATATTTTGTGAAATTGTATCGCGGAACTCGTTTGGAACTTGAGGTGAGATATGTGTTGTGGGGGTCTCAACCGAAGTCTAACAAGGAATTCAAATCGAAAGATATTCTCTTGTTAACAGTAAGTTGTTGCCTCATTTCACTAATACGTCAATTCAAGTCGAAAGACATTGAACGTTTAAGTATCAAATCCTTATTAATATGCTCAGAATTTTGTCTATCCTTTGCATTAGTGGGGGATTGTTGGAAATAATGCAAAAGTTAATAATGTTGTCTAGATACACATTACATTTTAGAGAAACCTTTCATTGTCTCGTAAGAGAATCTCCACACTTTCTCCACTAAGTGCATGTTTATGACCATTAATATCATGGTTGACCCATGTTTATGGTAGTGGAGTAGTGGTTATGCCATTAACTTGGTAGTTATGGTGCTAATTTAACCACTATAAATATGAGAATATTGTAGTCATTAGAGAAAAACATCTTCCATAAATCTCTACTACATTCTCTATGATAATTTTGAGCATACCATTTGAGTTCCAACTCCTAATTGTTGAGTACACAACTTTTAGGAGTGTTGTGTGACCTTGGGGGACGACGCCCATTCCGATTTGTACCGTAGTCGGGGCGATTTCGTTTCTCATTCAGTGGCCTTCATACCACGACACAACAACATATATTCTCTCAATATATCCTCGCCCCTATAGTGACCCTAATTTACCAACAACGAACACTATTCGTCACAGACTAAAAATGGATAGGGTTTCTTTTACAAAATGCAAGTGAAATGATTCATGAAATGCTCTATTTAACTTCACTTGTCCTCCCACTTATCTTGTTATGAGAGGTATAATATCTGTTCTCAACTAATGACGGATAGTATCCGTCTTCAGCAACACTCTTTGTATAACTAAAATACACCGGACCCAATTCATTCAATTCAGATATTTATCGTTACATGCTGACTATTTTGTTACGAGTATATAATTTAATAATAACTTATTTGAAATTGACTCGAGTGAAATTATCTGATTTAGCTAGTATGCTTGCGAACTTGTATGGCCCAAATCATGTAGCGATTTGTCCTTACATAAAACAATTATATAAGACAAAATTCCAAGACCATATGTATGTTAAGAATCAGAATTAAACACAAATAAATCAGGAGCACTTAAATCGTAGTGCCTCTACTAGTATCCACACGTATGAATAGGAAAAGCGATTTGTATGCTAGTACAGAAGGTAGGGTCTATTATTTCTCACAGAGAGAATCAGATGTATGAAACTGAGTCCCATATATCTGTATATATAGGGAAGTTGTTAGAACACTTGATGTTGATGATGCCAAGTTACTCCTAATCACTTCTAATGTCTTTTTCTAAGTGTTGTGATTAATAGCAAATGATATCAAGCTTGTGAATGATCAAAGACAATCAAGAAGAAGTCCCAAGATGCAAGAGCAGCAATCTAAGTCGAGTCTAGAAAGAGTGTTGTAAGCAAGGTAACTGATCATACTCATCTAAGTCATTAAAAGTGCAAATGTCATGAAACAGTTCTCAGACTGTTGCATGACCTGTGTCTAGTGCTAGTTACGGAGATAATTTTCAAAGAGGATTTCAAATGTTTGAAATTGTTTTCAAAATATCAGCTTGTGTTTAAATAAATTATTATTTGAATCAAAGTTCAGAAAATCAAGTTGAAATCTTATTCAAAGGTGACTTGGTCTTTGTGAAAGTAAAATCTTGCTTTATTTCCTCATTTAGCTAAGTGAGTTTCTCCATGAGGGAAAGTTGAATGCTTCCTTAGCTAAGTAAGTGCAACATAGAGCATTGTGTAATCAGACCAGTCCTTTTCCCCTCTTTGACAAAATTGACTCACCCTTTTACCCACCAAGTAAAGACAATCACATAGTTGTAAAAGGTGAACAAAGCACATGCTTTAGGGTTTCAAGGCCTTTGTATTTCGGCTATATATATGGACCCTTGGGTTCATTTATTGCCAAGACTTTTTAGTGCATTCATTACAAACTTTGCAAAACTGATTTGTGCTTCATTCTTCAAAGTAACTTTGCAAATGTTTTAAGTTTTTAAAAGTCTTCAAAAAGGTTTTAACAAAGACATTATCTCCTAAGCACTAGTAGAACTCTTAATGCCTAATGAGTATGTTCAAGGACCTTGTGTTTAGATCTTAAATGAAGTCTCCATGTTCTTAAAAGAAAACCCTTGAGACATTGATCTTGTAAACCAAAGGTAGAACATCAAAAACTCTTAGAGCGGAGTAGCTCTAAGCTTGAGTCAAGTCTTTGAGCGGAGTAGCTCGAAGCATTGCAACCGGAGTAGGTTGGCGAGTTGTCTTATTGTAATAGTTCTAGTTAAGCGGAGTAGCTTCTAAACTTTTAATAAGATAACGGTTGGACGTAGGCTCCGGAGTAGGAGCTGAACCAATTTTTTATATCGCCTGTTTATATTCTTGCTTATTCTCTTATCAATCTTTCGAATGCTTGCTACTTACGATAACTAGCAGGTCTGTGCAACTGTTGCCTATACTGTTGCTCATCAGACTCTATCTTTCGTTGCTTGACTCTTAAACAATCAAGTTTAAATCAGAAATTTTTAAAAAGTCACCTAATTCACCCCCTCCCCCTCTTAGGTGTTAAACTCATTGTGACTCTTCAATTGGTATCAGAGCCTCGTGCTTTTGATCCGTAGTCATGGACGAGTCTAAACACACTAAGTACCCAATCTTCAAAGGTGAAAACTATGCTTGGTGGAAACACCGCATGGAACACTACGTAAAGGGGGTTGACTATGAATGTTGGATGATCATTCAAAAGGGCCCACTTAAGGTTGAGGTTACAGATAAATATGGAAAAACGACACCAAAAGCTGAGGAAAAGTACAACGAAAATGATTACAAAAAAATCGAGAAAAACTCTAGAGCCATGTCCATTCTTCAATATGGCATCGGTGATCAAGAGATAAATCGTATATCAGGTTGTACTTCCGCAAAAAAAATCTGGGATACCCTAAGCCTAGCTCATGAGGGTACATCTCAAGTCAAGAAGTACCGTGTTGATGTTCTCATGCAACAGCATGAGATGTTCAACATGGGAAAAGATGAGTCAATCAACAGTCTGTCGTCCCGTTTCTCATGCATTGTTAATGAACTTAAAAGCCTAGGTCGAAACTTTGAATCCGAGGATTTAGTCCGAAAGATCCTTCGAAGCCTAACTGAAAAGTGGCAACCGAAGGTGACGGCTATTGAGGAGGCCAAAGACCTTGCCGCACTTTCCCTAAATGAACTAATGAGGTCTCTCATGGCCCATGAGCTCTCACTTACTAGACGCTCTCAAGAGAGTTCAAAGGGAAAGGGACTCGCTCTAAATGCTCTCTCAAGTGATGAGGAGGATGAGGATGTCGAGTTCACTATGTTTACCAAAAATATGGCCGGCATAATAAATGGTCGAGGGTCACAAAAGTTCAGCAACAATGCTAGCAAAAGACGCTTTCCTAAGAGGAGATCAAGTTCTACTTTTGGTTGCTTCAAATGTGGTGACAAGGGTCGCCAAATCAAAGAATGCCCAAAGTGGGACGAGATTAAATCCAAGGAAAAACGTGAGCATGCTAAACGTGACTACAAGAGCAAAGTAATGACAGTTATATGGGGCATGTCTGATTCCGATGAGGATGAAGTCCTTGAGGAAGAATTGGACGCAAAGTTATGCATTTCTTCAAAGTCGAAAACCGAAACCTCAAAATCAGCAAAGAAGGAAACCGCCGTATGTCTTATGGCTCATTCCGTTGACTCTAACTCAGATTCTGAAGATGAGGTAAATAGTCTAAAGAAAAAAGCCCGCAGTTTCTCTAAAGACAAAATTTGTCTCCTTTTAGATGATTTCATAGATAAGTGTCGTGTCCAAAACATTAAGCTAAATGTCATGCAAGATGAAATTGAGAGTATAGCTGAAGAAAATGCCAACCTAAAGGAAAGTCTAACCGAGGTAGACCAAACATGTACCATAACCAAACTTGAGAAGGAGGTTAAATTGCTTTGGAAACAAAATCAAAATCTAATGAGTAAAACTGAGACAGCTCATGTAACAGACCACTGTACTGTTGAACCAGATCTTTGTAAAGAACTCGAGTCTCTAAATGGAATGGTAGCATCACTCACCAAGGAACGTAACTCCCTCCTAATTGAACTTGCTTCATACAAGCTAGACAACAAACAACTAGAGGAAGTTGCATCCTTGTTAAGTGATGAAGTGAGTCATACCAAAGCAAAGTTAGAAAAAGTTGAAAAACTAAACCTAACTCATCTAGGAAGGATTGAGACCTTGACCAAAGAGTTGCATGATGCAAAACAGTTTTATCTCAAATGGGAAGGAAGTCAAAATGTCTTGGAATTTCTGTTAAAACAATCTCAGGAAAATGAGAAAGCTTTGAAAAATGCTGGACTTGGTTTCAGAGGCAACAGGAGCACTCACTGTTGCTCACTGTTGCACCCGAAACCAAGACCCAAGCCAAACTGATTTCAGAAGGCGAAAGTATGCCGGGTTACCTGAGTACATCATCTGTAACTATTGTGGAAAGACAGGTCATGAGTTCAATGAATGTCCTAAACGAAAACATGACCTAGCAAGAAACACCAAAGAAGCACAAAAAATGTGGGTTAGAAAAGACTCGGCTTTGAGTGTTAAGAAGGAACCCAAACTTGTTTGGGTTCCTAAACTAACTGTTTGAACTTGCGTAGGCATTAGTGAGAGGCAGCAGCAATTGGTACTTAGACAGTGGATGTTCTCGTCACATGACGGGGGAAGAAAGCCAATTCCTCTCACTAGAAGCCTACAATGGAGGCATGGTGACTTTTGGCGATAACAAACAAGGTGAAATTGTTGGTATCGGAAAAGTTGGTAAGTCAAAATCATTATGCGTGGACAAAGTGCTGCTTGTCAAAGGGTTAAAACGCAATCTTCTTAGCATTTCACAATTGTGTGATCGAGGTAATATCGTTGAATTTCATGCCCATGTGTGTAAAATTTTGAGTGGTAAGACAAGGGAGTTAATTCTCGAAGGTAAACGTGTCAAGGATGTGTATATGATTGATTTATGTTCTTTGTCCGGTCAAACTCTTTCATGCATGAGTGTTCATAAAAATGACCCGTGGCTTTGGCATAAGAGGTTAGGTCATGTGAATGCTAGGACACTAAACAACCTTAGAAGACTTGACCTAGTTGAAGGTTTGCCCATCATTAACTTCAAATTCAACTCCTTGTGTGATGATTGTGTCAAAGAAAAACAAGTTAAAAGTTTGTTCAAATCTAAACATTGTGTTAGCACATCACGTGTCTTAGAACTTGTTCACATTGACCTTTGCGGACCCATGCGTATCACAAGCAAAGGTGGTAGTAATTACATTTGTGTGATTGTTGATGATTGTTCTAGATATGTATGGTTGTTGTTTCTTGGAACTAAAGACAAAGCCTTTAGTGAGTTCTTAATTTGGCTCAAAATGGTCGAAAACAAAATTTCACTCAAACTTGGAGCTTTAAGGTCCGACCATGGAACCGAATTTGAGAACATCTCTTTTGAAACTTATTGCAATGAAAATGGTGTTAGCCACAACTTTTCGGCCACACGAACTCCACAATAAAACGGAGTTGTGGAACGAATGAATCGAACCTTGGAAAATATGGCTAGGACCATGATCATTGGCTCTAAGGTTCCAAGAAACTTTTGGGCCAAAGCCGTAAATACTTCTTGTTACGTCTATAATCGAGTCATGATTAGAAGAATCACCAACAAGACACCTTATGAAATTCTACGTGGAAGAAAACCAAATATCTCATATTTAAAATGCTTTGGATGTAAATGTTTTGTTCACAATAACGGGAAAGATAACCTTGGAAAATTTGATGCCCGTAGTTGTGAAGCAATTTTTGTGGGATATGCTAACCATAGCAAGGCCTACAAAGTCTTTAACAAAAGGACTATGAAAATGGAAGAGAGCATTCATGTCGTGTTTGACGAATCTAGTCTTTTTGTGTCCCCTGAACAGGTAAGCAATGAAGAAGAGGATGATGAATTTGAACTTGGAATGGTTCGTCGTGATATGGACCATGTGTTAGAAGCTGAGGATACTGAACAACAGTCAGAGGAACCGTTGCATGGGGAAGTAGGCCAAAACTCAGGGGGAATTGAAGGTCTGTAACATCCCGTATTTTCGTAAAAGTATGATTTATTAATTTAAAGTAGTTTACGGAATTTAATAATGTTTTAATTATAATTCGTAAGTTTTATTTTAAGAAACGCTGTTAAGTCCGTCTTGAGTTGTTTAATTTAAAGATGTCACGTTTACTTGGCAAATCCCGTTTAAAGAACTTCCGCTCCTTACATTTTACAAACCCGACTCAAGTCAAATATAAAGTACACCTCCTTCCTCATTTCACGTTAAACCCTCCATCACCAAAATAAAATACAGTGACTTGTTCTTCCATTTTTACTCTTTTTCATCTTCACAAAATCATCATCCATTTACTCATCTCAACTCCGTTTGACACAAGGTTTTCACCATCGCATTCCTCTCTTCATTTCCGTTCTTTCTATCTCTTTCTTTTTCCGTTTCGTCAAAATCAATTTCTGGGCTGTTTTGGGGTTAACTCGAAATTACCCTTTTATAATCCGTTTTGTTGTTTGTAGGTGTTGATTCGGACGACCCAGACAAAGACTCGTACATTGTTCAAGAGTAGAAGTGAAGAAATCGCTCTTAAAGGTGACGATAATGAGAAACTCGGCCTTTTTGTTAAAATAGCAAGTTTTGTTGTGTTCTTCTTAATGTTTCTGATTTTTGTTTAAGAATGATGTTTAATGGACTTAGTAACATGTTTAGGAATGTCCTTATGTGATGAATTCATGCCTTATTGATGTTCATATGCTCTTATGTTATTTTCAGAAATTTCATGTTTTGCGACGGATACATATATTAATCGTATTGAGGATTGTTATGGGTTTGTTTGCTGTTAGATAGTGTTATTGGGTGATGTAGGATCGGTTTTGATTGATTCTTTTTCCGTATGTTTCGTATGCTTGTTTGAAGCCCCAAGAAATTGGACGGCACTTATGTCGGGTTCGGTAATGGATTTGAGGATGAAAGACCCCCCGGCCGGGCAACCGGAAGGGAGACCGGCTCTCGCCTCAAATTAGTTCCCGAAGTTGGCTAAGTGTTTCATGGATGTTTAATGATGAGATATTTAAGAAATGATTGTCATTCGAATTTGAGTTGTTGTACATCTTAGAGATGACATTTGTGTTTTGTGTTAACCTGCTGTGCGCTGCTATAGTACTCGAGTTCTCACTTGACTGCATTGTGTAGCTGGTTGGCCGTAGTGGCTTGGTCCTCACGGTCAGGTCTTAGATTGTCTGCCCGCCTTCGGGCATATCTCGTTCCTAGCTAGTTCGGGTCTTGGGGGTGCCTTGTGCACTTGTCGAATCGGGGATCGGGATTCGTTCCGCTCCGAGAGTCTGGCCAGGTTTAGACTAGGACAGTCTTTTGATGTCGTCCTACCAGGGGGTTGTATAGTCTGAGATTGGGGATGTCGTGGTATATAGATGAGTCGATTGTCGGCCTGCTCATAGTAGTAGGAGTCGAGTCACTTGGATGACCTATCTCTTATTTGTAGAGTCACTTGGATGACCTATTTGTTGTAGGAGTCGAGTCACTTGGATGACCTATCTCTTGTTTGTAGAGTCACTTGGTTGGCCTATAGTTGTTAGAGTCGAGTCACTAGGTGACCTATCTCTTGTTGATAAAATTGGATGTTGAGTATGCCTTAGTTGTATTTGTGAATGTATGATACTTGGCTATCTTAGTATTGTTCGTCCAAGGCATTGGACGACTCTTAGTCCGGTTTCGTAAATGGTTTGGATTGAAAGACCCCCCCGGCCGGGCAACCGGAAGGGAAACCGGCTCTCCTTCCAAATAGTTTCCGAAGTTGGTTGAGAGCCTTTGCATAGTATTGCATGATGTTATGAAAGATGAGATATTGAGATTTGTATGCTTCACATGTTTTATATATGTTGGAGTATATTGTATGCTTATGTGTTATGTGTTATTGACAATAGGTGGCTAGGAGCACTCTAGTCACTCCCCACTGACTGTGGCGCACATGTTGTATGTGTGTAGGTACATGAAGCTGTTTTGCAGGGGGTTACGTTGAGGCTAGCGAGCGATGATCCTTCATCGTTGACTTTTACCTTATCGTGTAGCTAGACCTTAGACTTATGTTCCCGTATTTTGTGCCTGTAGGGATATGTTATCCCGGGCTGCTTTGTATCGTACTTAATACTTATTTATGTTTCATTTCATCTTCCGCATGTTTAGTTGGTTAAGACACCTCGCATGTTTTATTTATCATGTCAAAAGTTTTAATTCCGCTGCATTTTTGGCATGTTTTGTATGTTTACTTTTACGCTTTCGCGAGGGGTTTTACAAGGTCCTTCACCCTCAGACGAAGCTAGCACATCAAGAGCTGGTGAAGAAAGCCAAGGATCACCCTCTGATCCCACAAACATCAATGCCCAAACTCCCCCACCAAATCCTCCCCACACAACAGACCCTGAAACTGTTGCATCAGAACAGAATGAACAAGCTCTCGCTCCTAACACCACCATACCAAGGAAATGGAAACACCAAAGCTCTCATCCTCTTGATAACCTGACCAGTGACCTTGATTCAGGGGTAAAAACCAGATCATCACTCAGAAACTTTTGTGCATACAATGCCTACCTCTCACAAATTGAACCCAACCACATTTCAATTGCCCTCGAAGACCCTTGTTGGATCTTGGCCATGCAAGAAGAGTTGGACCCATTCAAAAGAAGTGAGGTATGGCATCTTGTCCCTAGGCCGTCAAATCGGACTGTTATTGGCACTAGGTGGGTCTTTCGAAATAAGCTAGATGACAACGGAGAAATCGTAAGGAACAAAACAAGGCTAGTGGTGCAAGGGTATAACCAACAAGAGGGAATTGATTTTGACGAAACCTTTGCAATGGTAGCCAGGCTTGAAGCCATACGAATTCTCATTGCCTTCGCAGGTCATCATGGTGTAAAAATTTTTCAAATGGATGTAAAATCCGTATTCTTAAATGGCTATCTTAATGAAGAAGTTTTTGTGGAACAACCACCGGGTTTCTTGGATGATGAATCACCGAACCATGTTTACAAACTTGATAAAGCACTATATGGTTTAAAACAGGCTCCTAGAGCATGGTATGATAGGCTTTCAAAGTTTCTCTTGGAAAATGGTTTTGTACGTGGTTCGGTTGATAAAACTCTGTTCATTAAGGCACACTCAGATGTAATGTTGCTTGTGCAAGTATATGTCGATGACATAATCTTTGGCGCAACAAGTGAAGCTCTTTATGATTATTTTGCAAGTCTAATGAAATCTGAGTTTGAAATGAGCATGATGGGAGAACTAGGTTTCTTTCTTGGCCTTCAAATCAAGCAAAAATAAGAAGGCACAATGATCCATCAACAAAAGTATGTGAAGGAAATGTTGAGTAAGTTCGGGTTGACCAATGCGAAACCCGTTGCTACACCCATGGTATCTAACCTCAAACTTGATCTTGATCCTAATGGTAAGAGTGTTAGTGAAAAGGTGTATCGAGGTATGAATGGTTCATTACTTTACTTGACCGCAAGTCGACCCGATATTCAATTTAGTGTTTGTGTATGTGCTCGTTTTCAAGCTAACCCTAATGAATCTCACTTCAAAGCCGTAAAAAGGATTTTTAAATACTTGGTTGGAACCCAACATCTATATCTTTGGTATCCTTCTTACTATGAGCTTGATCTTGTAGGGTTTTCCGATGCCGATTATGCGGGATGCATGTTAGATCGTAAGAGCACGTCGGGAATTGCCACGTTCATGGGCCCATGCTTGCTCACGTGGGCCTCCAAAAAGCAAAACACCGTGTCTTTATCAACGGCCGAAAGCGAGTACATCAGTGCTGCACTCTGTTGCACACAAATCCTATGGGTTCGTCAACAATTGCACGATTTCGGTATTAATTTCGAATCCACTCCTATTTTTTGTGATAATACTAGTGCAATTAATATCTCTAAGAACCCAATACAACACTCTCGGACCAAACATATTGAGATAAGGCATCATTTTTTACGTGATCAAGTCGAAAAAGGAACGATATGTCTTAACTTTTGTAAAACCGAAAATCAAATTGCGGATATTTTTACAAAACCGTTAGAAAGAGAACAATTCGTAAAACTTAGGTTGGAAATTGGTTTATTAAGTGATATGTGACATTAAATAATTTCCGTCTCCTAAATGATTGACTAGAGTCGAGAATATACGTGGATCGGTTTAAAAATGCTATTTGTGTTTGTGTACGGTTTTTAATGCAAGTCCATTAAGAAAATAAAGAGAGTAGGCATGCATGTGTTTATCCAATAAAGCAAGCTATGACCCATCAAATCAACACTTATTATCATCTCAAATCACCTCACCACTACCCAAAAACCGCCTCATTTAACTCCCACACTCAACCACCCAAACCGTATAATCCCCTCCTTTACCCATTAGTCATTAACCTCTCCCTCTCTCATCCCTTAATTCAAAAATTAAAACCACTTCTCTCACCTTCAACCTCCTCCTATACCCTCTTTTAACCGCCATTTACCCATTAAAACCTCTCAAAAATGCCTCCTAAAAATTTAAGCCGAGAGTTTAAAAATCTTGCCAACACCTACAACCCCAAATACGTTACTAAGCTTACCATGGCCTCCCCTTCATCCCCTGCCAAAACCACCACTGCCAAGACCAAGGCAAAAACCACGACCGGTCCAAAGACCAAGCCTGTTTCGAAGAAGGGAGTTACCACCAAAAAGAATTTGGGAGTACCGATGGATGTCCCCTCAGAGTCCGAATCCGACCATGAAAACCCGAATGAACCAAGGGACGAAGACTCTGTTGCAGGGAATGAGGAAAATGAGCATGCAACTGATAAAAATGTTGAGGTAGTTGATGGAAACGAAAAAGGAAACGAAGAAGAAGAAGAGGGGGCTGAGGAAAGCGAAAAGGAAGAAGAGGAAGTCAATGAAAGTGAGAAAGAAAATGAGGAGAATGAAGAAGTCGAGGAGAGTGAAGGAGGTGAGGAAGAAGAAACTGAAAAAGAAAAAGGGAGAAAGAAAAACAAGGGAAACGGAAGTGATAATGAGATTGAAAGAGGAACAGAAAATGCAAAGAAGAATATGGGAAAGAAAAAAGGAGAGGCAGCCGAGAAAGGGCATAAGATCCGGGAAGAAGGTGCCAAGGGAGTTGAACCCGAAAAAGGAAGTAACAAGAAAAAGAGTGTTGCCCAGAAAAGAAAGACACGGGCTGTTGAGAGTGAACACGAGGAGGTACGCGGGAAAGAAAAGCATATGGAAACAGTTGCACCTCATGCAAATGAGGGGGAATTTCATGATCATGAGGTATTTGATGATGAGTTTGAACCATTGGAGCACACCACTCTCCAATCAAAACTCAAGAGAAAAATAAGTGAGATGTTTGGGGAAGACGAAGAGGACGATGAAACATTCATCTCAAGCTTGAAGAAAACCAAAGCTACAAAAATCACCAAACCCCCACAAAAACCAACCCGTCTCCTTACCAAAAAGACCAAAATCATACCCAAAACCCGTCTTCAAAAGCAAACCAAAATCACTGAGCAGGCTAGCACTTCTAACCCATGCACTACCATTATTGCCACCTCCTTTGATGAACCATTTAAGAATGAGGTATGGGCGCATCTCTCCAATCTTCCTATCTCCGAAGAGGTGCTTGACAAGTGCCACCGCTTGCTATCTTGCTCATTCAACTCGGGTAGGCGTTATGCAAAAGATTGGTATGCTACCTCTCCCGCTTTTAATTTTTTCAAAACTGAAATGGTTGTCCAACATTGGGTTGATTTGCTAGACATGTACTGCCCTGTGTACGTGTCTGAGGTCGTTCAGTTCTTTGCAACTGTACGTGTGGATGTTACATCAGAAACCCTTTTCGCCTACATCAATGATAAACCCCTTGTCCTTACCATTGACCAACTGGCCACTGATCTCAAAGTCATTCCTACTGGCCTAGACACATTTCCTAAGGGAACGTGGGGGGAAGTTGAGGCATCCATTATCACTGATATAACCAAAACACTCCGACTCGGGTCGCAAAGAGGAGGTCCCTCCAACATCTATGGAACCGAACTTCGTGCTCCCCACCGGTTTATCTTTAACTTCATACGACGCGTCCTTGTCCCCAATGCCTACACCCGTGGTCGATGTTCCTATCTTGAGATGACCCTTATCTACTACATCCTCAAAAGCCGACCCATAAGCCTTCCACACCTCATGTTTTTCCGCATCCATGAACTTGTCAAGGAAATCAAAGTGAGAAAGTTTGACAAAACCACCCTCATCCCATATGGTATGTGGCTCTCCCTTATCTTTCAGAAACATAAGCTTATTAAGAATGGGGGCCCCGCTGTGGAAAGACTTAGTGATGAGATGACTTCCGGTCTCCTTTCCCAAATGGCCTTGGTCATTAAAGAGGGTAATTTGGTGAAAAAATTCAGTGGCAAAGGAACAGATGGGTCAACTGTTGCATCAGGGTTAGCTAATGATAAGTTGGATCAACTCTTGACTCTTGTCAAGAAGATGGCTGTGGACATAGAGTCATTGAAAGAGGAGGTGGCTGAGCTGAAAATAGTGAATGAGGACCTCATGGAGAGGCTGACTGGAGAGGAGCAAGAGGCCGAGGACGAGGCCTAGAACCACCCCCACCCCACCCGTCCCCTTATCATCTAGCTTACTACTATTATTATCATTATCATGCATGTATTGCTGCTAACTCTGTTTTCTGGACTTGTGTTTTAGACTCGTATGCTTGCTTGAACTTCTACTTTAATCCCCGTATGTTTCTCTTCTTGATGATGTCAAGAGGGGGAAGTGTTATAAAATTTATGTTGCTATTACTTAATGACTCTTAGGCTAACGTACACCGTAGAAATGTATTAGCTACTATGATTAGAAGTCTTACTTAGGTTAAGATTGTCAAACCCTTGATCACCTTGATTACGTATTGCTTGATGTCTTATTAATTGTGGTTAACAAAGACCGACTCACCATGGGCTAAGGGGGAACTTGGGACAAAAAATTTTATGAGTAACTTGCCATCATCAAAGGGGGAATTTGTTAGAACACTTGATGTTGATGATGCCAAGTTACTCCTAATCACTTCTAATGTCTTTTTCTAAGTGTTGTGATTAATAGCAAATGATATCAAGCTTGTGAATGATCAAAGACAATCAAGAAGAAGTCCCAAGATGCAAGAGCAGCAATCTAAGTCGAGTCTAGAAAGAGTGTTGTAAGCAAGGTAATTGATCATACTCATCTAAGTCATTAAAAGTGCAAATGTCATGAAACAGTTCTCAGACTGTTGCATGACCTGTGTCTAGTGCTAGTTACGGAGATAATTTTCAAAGAGGATTTCAAATGTTTGAAATTGTTTTCAAAATATCAGCTTGTGTTTAAATAAATTATTATTTGAATCAAAGTTCAGAAAATCAAGTTGAAATCTTATTCAAAGGTGACTTGGTCTTTGTGAAAGTAAAATCTTGCTTTATTTCCTCATTTAGCTAAGTGAGTTTCTCCATGAGGGAAAGTTGAATGCTTCCTTAGCTAAGTAAGTGCAACATAGAGCATTGTGTAATCAGACCAGTCCTTTTCCCCTCTTTGACAAAATTGACTCACCATTTTACCCACCAAGTAAAGACAATCACATAGTTGTAAAAGGTGAACAAAGCACATGCTTTAGGGTTTCAAGGCCTTTGTATTTCGGCTATATATATGGACCCTTGGGTTCATTTATTGCCAAGACTTTTTAGTGCATTCATTACAAACTTTGCAAAAATGATTTGTGCTTCATTCTTCAAAGTAACTTTGCAAATGTTTTAAGTTTTTAAAAGTCTTCAAAAAGGTTTTAACAAAGATGACACCCGTCGTTGAGGGGTGCCAAAGATAAGATTTATAAAACCTCAGCTTAAACTCAGTTAGGATAAGTCAAGGGTCGAACCACAGAGAGACAGGGTAAATTATGTTTGTAAATTTAAAGTCTATTGCAAGTAACCAAAAAAGGGGGGTTTGAATTGGGATTTTAACTAACAACTAAAGTAACAAAATAATAAGAAAATTAAGATAAGATAGAAAGGAGATTAGGAACTTAGGTTCCCCATGGTCAAAACAAGCCAATGAAAGGGTAAAATAACCAAATAACACAATCCCAAGGAACAAAGAATAAACCTTTAGGTCAAAATTCTACCCAATCCTTACGGTCTTAGGGTTCCTAGAAAAGCACTAAACTTTCGTTCAAGGGCTATCCCAAAGTTGTTGTTAAACTAATCCTAATAATCTTTCAATCCTAAGGATTAGTTCACCAACAACAATGGGGGATTGGTAATTTAATCATCAAACTTATCAAAGTCAAGTTTTTACATGGTTCCCCTAATTCCTAATCACAAGAATTAGTTATGCATACTTCTGATTATGAAACTAACAATTACTAAGAATATCAAAGAGATAAACATAATTAAAGAAGACAATAAAAGGGAAAACATGAAATAAGAAATAACAACAAGATGAACAACAAGATTGAATTAAAGGAAAGATTAATTAAAACAAACTTACAAATTTGAATGGAAATCCTAATAATAAAGATGAAAGCTTTGTAACAACATTCTAACAATGGAGCCTTCAAACATAGAGTACTTGGTAAAATTCCTAGGGTAGAAAATTGCTGAAAAACTACTTAACCTAATAGAAGAGTTTTGATCTCCTTAAATAAGAAATATTACAAGATTAGGAAATCAGAAAAGAAAACGGAAGTCTCGAAACAGGGTCTGGTCGGTCGACCTGTTTTCTCGGTCGGTCGACCGGATCTGCCAATGCGGACTTAATTTCTGCGAATTTGGGCTTCCGTGAAGAATTGGGCCCGATTACGTAATTGACATCGGTCGGCCGACCTGTTTTCTCGGTCGGTCGACCGATCCTCTTTATTTTCAGTTTCGATTCAGCCCGATAATTATACTTGAACACACCATCTGAATTACCGCTCCAAAAACAGCTTTCTAAAGGCAAATAAGGTTTGGTTTTGCTTACTTCCGCGTATTCCTACATACAAAACACAGAAATACCAAAGTAGACAATATGGGAGAAAAAGCAACTAAAAAGTCACGAAAGTGTAAGAAAATACGTGCCAAAAGAGTAAATAAAATGCATAAAATAGGCACGTATCAAATTCCCCAAACCAAACCTTGCTTGTCCTCAAGCAAGCACTAAGACTCAAAAGAAAATAAAACTCCTAATGGAACGGACCTCATACTTTTCATAACCAAACACAACACTATGCTTAACCAATTTAATGCATCCTTCAACTATGATCAAACACAATGTCAAGAGCAAAACGAATTAAACATGTTGGAAAAGCATGCTAAAATTTCAACCTTGCAAGACCCATTCTAATTGGACTCTCGCGGTACGCTCGAGACACTCATGAAAGCAAAGGGTCAAATGTATATGTGAAAGATAATAAGATAAATAAAAGTAAGGACTCTCACCTATCTACGACCCGTAAGAACATGCCTGCAATCTAACATGAATAAAATCTCTACAACCGTACATATGCATTCCCACACTAAATAACCATGACACATGCCGAGGTAAATTTGGGATTGTGAGGCTAAAGGTAAGAAGGGGTTTAAAATAAGTTATGGGAAGAGGGGTTAAACCGAGCTAACATCCGTCTATCCATACTATAAGATCACTTCTTTTTGTTTGCTTTTTGATTTTTCTTTCATATATGCCAATATTCCACAATTTCTTCCAAATTTTTTTCTTTTTATTATATTTTTTTTTTCTTTTTGAAAAATCGGCCCATTCAATGGTCCTGGTCGACCGACCGGGGGAACTGGTCGACCGACCAGCCTTGAAAACAGGCTGCTCCGTTTTTTTTTTCATTTTCTGTGTCTTTTTTTTTTTTTTTTTCTTTTTCATCATTCTCCCAAAATCAAAATTCACCGATGAAGCATAAACCAAAGGATGGCAAGGAAAACAGTCCCATTACTAAATTACTAGCTCGGCTAGGGTAAGCAAGTTTTAGAATGTAGCAAATGGGTAAAAGAGTTCAATTTGGCTATGTGAGGATAATGGGAATAAAGAGAAAGGGGGACCTCTACCACATGTGTCAACAAACCACAAAACCGAATGCATACAGGTATTAAGAAGACAAAATTCATGTTTATGCAAATTGATGTAACATGCCTCAAGAGGAGAAACTACTCACAACCTACATGAAATCGGTCATGGATGTCACCGATTTATTAAGCTCTAATCCTTAGAATATGTAGTAGTTTGCCAAAAAGAGAGTCAAGTCTAATAATTTAGCATGAAATCAACAAAAACTCGTAGATAATGCAAAAGACTAGCTTGAAAATTTTTGAAAAAATGCAAGGCAAAGCAATATGTGATATGTGAGGCATAACTAGTATTTATCCGTTCCGACTCGACCTAAAAACCTAAGACAGAGAAGAACGCGCGACAGGGAAGAACACGCGACAAGAGAGGATGAAAACAAGAAAAACACCTAAAGGAATGAAAAACAAAAGACACAAAAACAATTGCATACTCACAAAGGAGTATGCAAACACCCTCCCCAAACCAAAACGCACAATGCCCTCATTGTGCTCATCAGCATACAACCACAGCATAGGGATGGGGGTAGGCGGAAAAGAAGCAAACAAAGAAAGGAAAAGGAAAAAGACTAGAAACTACAAACAGAGTCTATGGAGGAAGGAGGGGAAAACTGGAAATCGAAAGGGGAAAATTGGAAATCTAAGGAGGGAAAACACTTACAAAGTAAATGTGGACCTCTCCAAACCGAACCAATCAATAGGGGCCTCCCCAAACCGAACCCCAAAGAGGGTAAGGTTAAGCACGTCCCTATCCCGCTGAGTCGTAGAATGGCTCAGCGTTCTCCTCACCTTCTCCCTCATCGCCATCCTCCTCAGACCCTACTCCTGTTCCTGAGGCAGAGCCTGAAGCTTCACCATGGTCACGACCGCCTGCGAGAGGTGTGTACCAGGTGGGGTGAGTCCACGGGCCGGTTGGGAGCCTACCTTGTGTGGCATACTCCCTGTAAACCGGGTATTGGAAGAGACTATCGTCCAACCGTTTTTGGCTGAACTGCGTGCAAAGACTCGCCAGCATTTGTGGCATAGATCTGTCATCAACAAAAGGAGGAACATAAACATTAGGAGGAGCAGTAAAATCAGATGGGTACCCTGTCCCAGGTGTGGCATGGTGGCCACCGGGAGCAGGGGCCCTGAAACCTCTAGAAGCGCCTCCCCTAAGCGGGAGGCGGTAAGACGGGAGTAGTGGTCGGGGCTCCCCTATAACTATGGAAAGGGGGTACATAGGGGGAGCCGTGGTGATGGGGATGCGGTCAGTGAGATAGGTGTCTATTTTCCAAACACCTCTACTGTTTACCCAACGCACAGACCTGACATAATCCATGTCCATGTATCGGGATAGAGGGGTGACCGCATCCTCATAGCGAGGGAACTGGGGTACAAAATAGCGGGCTAATCGGGTGACTAGCCCACCACAGACAATAGTGGTCAAAGAAGTTCCCTCACCGACTGACACAAAATGAGAAGCGACCAAATGAGCAGTGTTATAAGACTGCTGACCCGTACGTCCGATGTTAAGATAACCGGACAAAATAGAGAGCTCAATGTTGTTAACATTTTGAGACTCTTTGCGGCCGAAAACAGTGTTGGCCAACAGACGCAAAAAATAACGGGGGGTGGGAAGGTGGACGGTACTGTTTTTCTTCTTCACATCGTTGGAGTCAGAAATACAGGACCACATATCAGAATACGACCCCGTGGGGTCATCAGTAAGACCCTCAGAAGACAGACCCAAAATTTGAGCAAATTGGGTTAAAGTTAAAGCATAAGTTTCATTGAACATGCGAAAAGAGATACAAAAACTATCATAGCCGGGGTGAAGAGCCCCTAAATCAAAGGTAAAGGAGGAGAAGAACTCAAGAGTAAGAAGGCGGTAGGTGATCTCGTCCATAGTGACAAGGCCTGCAAACCCGGTCCCAATGAGCATAGCAACCACCTCATCATGGCATCCCAATGCATGCAAAGCTGAAACACAAAGGAAACGGGTCGCCACTACCGCGCAATGAGCGCTCAGATGGAGGAATCGGGCCTTCTGGGCCGGAGAGATGAAAGTGATCTGCGGATAGTCCGGTAGGCTATCCGTGTCCTGAACTGCTAGACCTCTAGACCTAGAGACACGTCCTCTAGAAGTGCTTGCACCCGAAGTGCGTGCGCGTTTCCCTCCTTGATCACGGCTAGACATCGTAAAGCTGCAAAGTTCAATTAAGAATATAAGTCCTATGAGCATAAGAAAACATTGTTTTAACAAAATTAGGCACGAAAAATTGCAAAAACAGAAATTTCGCCACAGCTCTGGTCGGCCGACCATAGTAGCCAGTCGGTCGACCAGATTTCTCAAGATGGTCTGTATTTTTCTGCTGTACGGAGAAATCAGAAACTGAAAAAAATCATGAAAAACGCAGGTATGGTCGGTCGACCGTAAAAACAGGTCGGTCGACCAAATTACGAAAAAGATCAGAAACTGTTCAGCAATTAAACTCAGGAAAACGCGACTCTGGTCGGCCGACCTCATTTTCCGGTCGGTCGACCGACCTTTGTCAGAAAAGAAACCCAGATCTGCAAAATTTAAAAACCCAGAAATTCAAATTTTGGTCGGCCGACCTCCGATTCCGGTCGACCGACCGTAACAGTGATAGCGTCGGGTTTGAATTTCGCGCGGAAAAAGGCATAAAAATTGTAAGGAAGAATTAAACTATCCTAATTAGCACAAAATCACCCAAAATTTTCAGATCTAAGCATATAAACTCAAGAAGAAGGAAAAAAAACCAACATAAAAACACATAAACAAGCATGAAACGGAATTAAGAGCAAAATTAAACTTTAAAAAGATAAACTCATACTACCTAAAACGAAAATAAGAAGGTAAAAACTAAAAAAAAAGAAAGAAAAAGGGAGGAAACACATACCTTGAGGATGGAAGCTAAAAAGAGAGTGAGTAAAATGGTGGAGGAGGAAGAAGGGTGAATAGTTTTTTTTAGGGTTTTATGAGAGAGAGGGAGTGCTGGTAGAAAGAATAGGTCAAAGCAATAATTTTAAGTTCAAAACACAACAAACCCATGACGTTGATCCTGAAAAAATAAAACCGTAAAAAAAATCGTGGTCGGTCGACCAGAAAAGCTGGTCGGTCGACCACTGTACTTTTACCTGCTCTGCGATTTTACTTACTATGTCAGAAAAAATTCAAAAAGCTGTCAGTCTGGTCGGTCGACCAGAAAAGCTGGTCGGTCGACCACTGTACTGACTAATACCGATTTTTTTCTTTTTCTGCAGTGATTTCAATTTCCATCTGAGGATAAAACGAAAAATAAAAAGGAAAAACGTAAATTAAAACTAAAGCACGGGTTGCCTCCCGTGTAGCGCTGGTTTAAGAGGTCCCGCATGACCTTTTACCTTCTAAGGAGCATCCTAAAAAGGGTCAAAGTAAGAAACTTCGACTTTTCCGACATACTCATTTTCTCCTCGGAAGTGCTTCACATATTGGCCATTGACTTTGAACCTCTCACCAGATGAGGTTTCTAATTCGATTGACCCGAATTTTGAGACAGCTGTGACGGTGTAGGGTCCGCTCCACCTGGATTTCAGTTTACCAGGAAAAAGACGAATACGAGCATTAAAAAGCAGTACCCTATCACCTACCTGAAAGTCACGTCTAATGATTCTCTTGTCATGCCAGCGCTTTGTTTTCTCTTTGTAGATCCTGGCATTGTCATAGGATAACAACCTGAATTCTTCTAGCTCATTTAGCTGCAATAAACGTTTCTCGCGGGAAAGATTAGGGTCTAAATTAAGATCACATATAGCCCACCAAGACTTACGTTCTAACTCAACTGGTAAATGACAAGTTTTACCATAAATCAATCTGAATGGTGACATTCCTATTTGAGTTTTGAAAGCGGTTCTATAGGCCCATAAAACATCATCAAGTTTTAGGCTCCAATCTTTCCTAGACTTAGAAACTACCTTGGCTAGGGTCTCCTTGAGTTCTCTATTAGAGATCTCAACTTGACCACTAGTCTGAGGGTGATAAGCTAAACCCCTACGATGTTGGACACCGAATTTATTTAACAAGTCACCTAATCGTTTCTCCTTAAAATGCATACCTCCATCACTTATGACAACCCTAGGGACACCAAAACGAGGAAATATGATTTTTTTAAACATCTTAATAACAGCTTTTGCATCACAATGGGGAGTAGCAATGGCTTCTACCCACTTAGACACATAATCAACAGCTACAAGAATATACCTGTTACCTTGACTACTGGGAAAAGGTCCTTGATAATCAATGCCCCAAACATCAAAAATCTCTACCTCTAAAATACCTACTTGTGGCATCTCATGTCTTTTTGAGACATTCCCAGTCCTTTGACAGGCATCACAGTTACCTACAAAATTTCTACAATCAGCATGTAAAGTAGGCCAATAAAAACCAGACTGTAATACCTTGGCCACGGTCCTAGATGGACCGTGGTGACCACCATATGCAGAAGAGTGACATGCTTCCAGAATGTCCTTCACCTCCCATTGGGGGACGCATCTCCGGATAAGTCCATCTCCGCATTCTTTAAAAACATAAGGGTCATCCCAAAAATACTGTTTCGCATCAAACATAAATCTCTTCTTTTGTTGCCAAGACAACTCAAGAGGGATTTTACCTGTAACAGCAAAATTAGCAAAATCAGCATACCAAGGAGGGGGATAAGAAGCTGAACTATTAATGATAAATAAACTTTCATCAGGAAACGAATCATCAATAGGTAGAGAATCTTCCCCATCAGTCAGCTGCAGGCGAGATAAATGGTCAGCTACCACGTTTTCCGCGCCTTTCTTGTCCCTGATCTCAATGTCAAACTCTTGAAGAAGGAGGATCCACCTTAAAAGCCTTGGCTTTGAATCCTTCTTTTGAAAAAGACTTTTTAAAGCTGCATGGTCAGTATAAACAATTACCTTATTACCTACTAAATATGATCTAAATTTTTCTAAGGCAAATATGACGGCTAGCATCTCCTTCTCTGTGGTGAAATAGTTGACTTGAGTCTCATCCAGGGTGCGGCTCGCATAATAAATAGCATTAAGAGCCTTGTTCTTCCTTTGACCAAGCACAGCACCCAGAGCATAATCACTAGCATCGCACATGATCTCGAATGGGAGATCCCAATCTGGTGGCTGGATGATTGGTGCTGAGATCAAAGCTTCCTTCAACCTGTTAAAAGCTGAAAGGCATTCATCAGAAAACTCAAAGATGGCGTCCTTAAGAAGCAATTGTGTAAGTGGTTTAGCAATTTTAGAGAAGTCCTTAATGAAACGCCTGTAAAAACCTGCGTGCCCTAAGAAACTTCTCACCCCTTTGACATTAATAGGAGGGGGTAATTGCTCAATCACTTGCACCTTTGCTTTATCAACATGTATACCTTTATCTGAAATTAGATGCCCTAAAACTACCCCTTCAGTAACCATAAAATGACACTTCTCCCAATTTAAGACAAGATTTACATCAATACATCGCTGCAAGACTTTATCAAGATTAGCTAAGCATTGATCAAAAGCATTACCATAAACAGAGAAATCATCCATAAATACTTCCATAATGTTTTCTATAAAGTCTGAAAAAATACCCATCATACACCTTTGAAAAGTAGCAGGAGCATTGCATAACCCAAAAGGCATCCTGCGATAAGCAAAAACACCCTGTGGACATGTAAAAGTAGTCTTACTCTGATCATCAGGATGGATGGGAATCTGGAAGAAACCTGAATAACCGTCTAGAAAACAGAAGAATTTATTAGAAGCCAATCTTTCAGTCATTTGGTCAACAAAAGGAAGGGGGAAATGGTCTTTCTTGGTAGCGGCATTTAACTGTCTATAATCAATGCACATCCGCCACCCAGTCACAACTCTAGTTGGTATTAACTCATTTTTATCATTTTTAACCACTGTGGTCCCTCCTTTCTTAGGAACCACCTGAACTAGGCTAACCCACTTAGAGTTGCCAACTGGATAGATAATACCTGCATCAAGAAGCTTCATAACCTCAGCCATAACTACATCCTGCATCTTAGGGTTCAATTTACGCTGTCCTTGTCTATAAGGCTTATACCCTTCCTCTAAATCTATTCTGTGCATACAAACATCAGGGCTTATGCCCTTAATATCATCCAAAGAATAACCTAGAGCTTTTCTATTCTTTTTAAGAACAGTCATTAAGGCGGAAAGTTGGTCAGGGCTAAGTTTAGAGCTAACAATTGCAGGGTATTGCTCAGTATCATCTAGAAAAACATACTTAAGATTAGGAGGAAGTGGCTTACGCTCTGGTGCTTTTACCTCAACTGCCTGAACAGAATTAGCATTTATAGAATAGCACATGTTTACCAGACTTGCATTAGCTAGGCTTATGAGCTTCTCATTCTTTTCTTCAGTGAGCTCACATTCCTCTTCCTCTTCTTCTATCAAATCCAGCTTTTCAGCATCCTCAGCTGGAGTACCTGCATACTTATCAAAAACCGTCAGATCATCTAAGGGATCCTTGGTCAAGGATTCCCTCCAATTAAGGATAACACTCCTGTCTACAATATCGATGGAACAACAAGTATCATCAGTAGGAACAGTTGCCTTATGGGCAAGACTAAACTCGATAGAGTCATCCCCAATCTCTAAAGTAATGGTCCCGCGTTTGACATCTATCACAGCCCCAGCTGTGTGTAAAAAAGGTCTACCTAAAATAATAGGTATTCGACTATCTTCAGCAATGTCCAAAACAACGAAATCTACAGGAATAAAGAACTTTCCCACTTTTACTGGGACATCCTCCAAGACCCCTAGTGGTCTTTGGGTTGATCTATCAGCCATCTGTACAGTAATATTGGTGACCTTAAGTCTACCTAAACCAAGTCTTTCACATACAGAATAAGGTATGACACTGACACTAGCCCCTAGATCACAAAGGGCTTTCCCTATTAAATGATTACCTATGGTACAAGGGATGGAAAAACTACCTGGGTCTTTCAACTTGGGTGCTATATTATTTTGTGAAAGAACATAACATTCTTCCACAAAAGCAACAGCACCGTCGTCCTGAAAATTCCTCTTACGACTTAAAATATCTTTCATGAATTTAGCATAAGAAGGTACCTGGGTAATTAAGTCAGTGAAAGGGATGGTTACCTCAAGGTTCTTCACCATCTCTAAGAACTTACCAAATTTCTTATCTTCCTTTGAATTTTTCAGTCTTTCAGGATAAGGAATGGTGACTTTAGCCATAGGATCAGCAACCTTTGGCTTTTTCAGCTGTAAAATTTCAGTAAGGCTTTGAATGAGGGAAGGGTCCAGCGATTCCGGAGTCAAAACGGCACTCTGCTCAGAAGCGTCGGTCGGTCGACCAGTATTAGTGGTCGGTCGACCAGAGTCTATAAAATCCGATTTTTTTTCTTTTTCAGAATCTGATCTCGCGTCAGGAACAGTGGTCGGTCGACTGACAGAAGTGGTCGGTCGACCTCCTGTTCTTTTGACGGGATCGGATTCTTGACTTGGAATTTCGGCTGGATCATCCTCTTGAGTTGAATCTTCACAAACACGGCCACTCCTTAGATTTATGGCATTCAGCGTCTCCATGGGTCCCTCAGAACAAGGTGGAGAGCTTTTTCTTTGGTTGGCTATGTTTATCAAGTGTTCCTCAAAAATCTTCGTGGAAGTGCAGTGAGCCTCATTCATCTTAAAAACTGCCGTGGTTAAGGCATCAACAAGGGCTCTTAATCTCTCAATTTCTCCCGTGTTGTCGACCGTAGTAACTAGGTTCGCACTTTCAAGCTTTAGCTGGGTTGCCTCAAGCTTTTCAAAACGGGCTTCAACTGTTGTCTCAAGAGCCATCACTCTATTCATCTCTACATTCAGCCTTCTTGAATTCCCACGTGAACCTTTAAAAGTAGCCTTATGCGCCGCCATGTCTTCGATGGTTTGCCAACCCTTCATATGATCGGTGTTGTTCTGGAATCTTCCATTGGCGGCCACATCAAGAATCATCTTATAGTCATCGTAAAGAGAGTTGTAAAAGCAGTTACACAGGTCCCATTGTGGAAGGTTATGGTGAGGGATGGAACGGACCAATTTCTTGAATCGATCCCATGCTTCACAAAATCCTTCATCAGGCCCCTGCTGAAAGTTACGGATTTGGTTTCTCAAGTCCTCAGCTTTTGCAAGAGGGAAGTATTTCTTGTAAAAAGCCAAGGCTAAGGTGGTCCAATCTGTAGTCCCTTCACTTGTCTTTTTAAGGTCCCGGTACCATTCTTGCGCGTCTCCTTTTAAGGAGAATAAGAACAGAGTTGCCAGCACCTCATCTCTAGTTACCCCTTCAGGTAGGGGTATGAAACAACAATAATCTGTGAAGGTTGTAACGTGCTTTATTGGATCTTCATCAGGTAGACCAGAAAATTGACTCTGCTCCACCAAGTTAATATGAGTCGGGCGGAGTTCAAAGGAGCCAGTGGTGGGTTTAGGCAAGGCGAATCCTTTCGGTAAATCTTTAGGCTTCGGCTGTAGGTAGCTATAAATGGAGTCCATAAAGAGAGTACTCAAGCCTTCCTCTCAAAAACCTGTCTTCTAAATAGCACTAGAAGAAAAGGTAAGAACGGTCTTAAGGAACCTAAGTTCCTTAAGACAAGAAGAATAAACTAAAAATTAACAAACAGAATTATACCGTCTCCCCGGCAACGGCGCCAAAATTTGACACCCGTCGTTGAGGGGTGCCAAAGATAAGATTTATAAAACCTCAGCTTAAACTCAGTTAGGATAAGTCAAGGGTCGAACCACAGAGAGACAGGGTAAATTATGTTTGTAAATTTAAAGTCTATTGCAAGTAACCAAAAAAGGGGGGTTTGAATTGGGATTTTAACTAACAACTAAAGTAACAAAATAATAAGAAAATTAAGATAAGATAGAAAGGAGATTAGGAACTTAGGTTCCCCATGGTCAAAACAAGCCAATGAAAGGGTAAAATAACCAAATAACACAATCCCAAGGAACAAAGAATAAACCTTTAGGTCAAAATTCTACCCAATCCTTACGGTCTTAGGGTTCCTAGAAAAGCACTAAACTTTCGTTCAAGGGCTATCCCAAAGTTGTTGTTAAACTAATCCTAATAATCTTTCAATCCTAAGGATTAGTTCACCAACAACAATGGGGGATTGGTAATTTAATCATCAAACTTATCAAAGTCAAGTTTTTACATGGTTCCCCTAATTCCTAATCACAAGAATTAGTTATGCATACTTCTGATTATGAAACTAACAATTACTAAGAATATCAAAGAGATAAACATAATTAAAGAAGACAATAAAAGGGAAAACATGAAATAAGAAATAACAACAAGATGAACAACAAGATTGAATTAAAGGAAAGATTAATTAAAACAAACTTACAAATTTGAATGGAAATCCTAATAATAAAGATGAAAGCTTTGTAACAACATTCTAACAATGGAGCCTTCAAACATAGAGTACTTGGTAAAATTCCTAGGGTAGAAAATTGCTGAAAAACTACTTAACCTAATAGAAGAGTTTTGATCTCCTTAAATAAGAAATATTACAAGATTAGGAAATCAGAAAAGAAAACGGAAGTCTCGAAACAGGGTCTGGTCGGTCGACCTGTTTTCTCGGTCGGTCGACCGGATCTGCCAATGCGGACTTAATTTCTGCGAATTTGGGCTTCCGTGAAGAATTGGGCCCGATTACGTAATTGACATCGGTCGGCCGACCTGTTTTCTCGGTCGGTCGACCGATCCTCTTTATTTTCAGTTTCGATTCAGCCCGATAATTATACTTGAACACACCATCTGAATTACCGCTCCAAAAACAGCTTTCTAAAGGCAAATAAGGCTTGGTTTTGCTTACTTCCGCGTATTCCTACATACAAAACACAGAAATACCAAAGTAGACAATATGGGAGAAAAAGCAACTAAAAAGTCACGAAAGTGTAAGAAAATACGTGCCAAAAGAGTAAATAAAATGCATAAAATAGGCACGTATCAAAAGACATTATCTCCTAAGCACTAGTAGAACTCTTAATGCCTAATGAGTATGTTCAAGGACCTTGTGTTTAGATCTTAAATGAAGTCTCCATGTTCTTAAAAGAGAACCCTTGAGACATTGATCTTGTAAACCAAAGGTAGAACATCAAAAACTCTTAGAGCGGAGTAGCTCTAAGCTTGAGTCAAGTCTTTGAGTGGAGTAGCTCGAAGCATTGCAATCGGAGTAGGTTGGCGAGTTGTCTTATTGTAATAGTTCTAGTTAAGCGGAGTAGCTTCTAAACTTTTAATAAGATAACGGTTGGACGTAGGCTCCGGAGTAGGAGCTGAACCAATTTTTTATATCGCCTGTTTATATTCTTGCTTATTCTCTTATCAATCTTTCGAATGCTTGCTACTTACGATAACTAGCAGGTCTGTGCAACTGTTGCCTATACTGTTGCTCATCAGACTCTATCTTTCGTTGCTTGACTCTTAAACAATCAAGTTTAAATCAGAAATTTTTAAAAGGTCACCTAATTCACCCCCTCCCCCTCTTAGGTGTTAAACTCGTTGTGACTCTTCAGAAGTATATACCCAATTTGTCAATTAAACGCTAACCTAAATCGCAGCTGGGCCTAATCTAATTAGAACCCTATTTCCATATTTCAGCCCGACTGTAAATAGGAAATATCGTATTCATCTTATGTGTGACCCAATTGACCTGTTTAATTCTACACGAGTCCTTAAACTCATTTAATACTCGGTTCGTAAGCGGCTTCTAGCAAAACGTCATGGTTACATACTTACATAGAATATAAACTGGGTTACCTTAATTGGACTCCGGACATAAATCCAAGAGTCTCTCACTTTGTACTGTGTCCAATTAAACACGTCTCTTTGCTTCTATTGTTCCAATCAAGACTAAGGTAGGAAAAGTGTCAACCTTATATGTCCCAATCATTTTTTCCAAATCTCTGAGTTGAATTGTTAAAGCAGACGACTGACAATCACCTCGAATCACTTCGTCTGAGCGAGGCCACGCATTTTACAATTCACACTCTTCGAAAGGCCAGAAACAATAAACTCCCTTAAGTAAGGAAGGAACAAATCCCATGTTGTCTAACCACATTCTATCACATGATCCATAATAAGCGCAAGCATTGCCGTTATAGTCACCAGTCACGGCTGACATTTGACAATGTCAAAACAAATTACTTAGCATATACAGAATAGTGAAAACTCAGGTCTACAGACTGTATATTCACTACTAGCTAGTGATAAGAAACTTTGATGACACTAAGCGAATCCTTAGTAAAGTTCTTAACGGGTTTGTCTAATACATGTTCTCTAACATATATCCATATGTCTGGTTTGATATCCCAATATCATGACTTAAGAAACTTAGTCATCAACCAGCTCATATACTAATCATTATTTTTGGCATTCAAGTGTTGCAATTTAATGTCTTGATCAGAGGCTATAATAGAAAACATCATCCAAATAGAGTTCCAAAACTAAGTCGTGTAATACTTAGTGATCTATTTCATCCATGTAGACTATTGTGGAACAAACATTCAATTAAACAATAAGATGCATAAATTCAAATAATAGTTTTATTGAATAAATGAAGTAAGTGTTACATATAACAAATTAAACATGTCAAATAAAACTCCCACTAAAACAAAGATCTCGTAAAAGGACTAAAGCCACTCGTTAATGCATCTTAGACCAATGACAACTCTATAACTCGCGCTCTCATGCTTAGATTGCGGGAGAGCCTCTGTTAAGGGATCTACAACATTTGCATCAGTCGTACTCTGCATATCTTTACATCACCTCTATCAATGCTTGGACTGCGGGAGAGCCTTTGTTAACGGACAATGTCTTTATGACACAACCACCTTGATTTGTTTATCAAACCAAACATGACTCAAACAAGCTCCTCAAGCTTGGTATACCGAGCTTAAAACCTACCTAACTACCATTGGTTTTACTCAATCTATTTCCGACCCTTCTTTATTTATTCTACAAACCAAAATGGCTAGTCTTTATATGCGTATTTACATTGATGACATAATAATTACCGGACCAAATTCAACTCAATTAGATACCTTCATCAATGATCTCTCAAACCATTTTTCACTTAAAAACCTTGGACCATTATCATACTTCCTTGCCATTGAAGTTACTCCTAATGCTCAAGGTCCATCTAAGTCAATCTAAATATATTCATGATCTTCTTACAAAATACAACACGACAGATGTCAGACCAAACACTACTCTCATAGCTACGTCAACACCTCTTCTACGAGAAGACAACAAACCTATTCAAGATCACTCCACCTATCGCGTTATTGTTGGGAGCTTACAATATATATCTCTCACTCGACCTGACATTGCGTTCACCACCAACCGTCTTGCTCAATTTCTTCATCATCTCACTGCCACCCATTGGATAGCGTTAAAATATCTTCTCCGTTACCTTCAGGGCACTCAAACTCATGGCATTCAACTCTACAACTGTCTCCACGCCTGTTATTGTGACGCATAATTTGGAGGTGACAAAGACGACTATATCTCCATAACTGGCTACATTGTTTATTTTGGCCGCAATCCAATCTCCTGGTCTTCCAAGAAACAAACAGGCGTTGCCATCTACACCATCGAAACTGAATTTTGCGTTGTTGCCTCTGTAACAACAAAGACTTGGGCTTCGCAACCTCCACTCTGAACTGCACGTCATAATTACTAAACCACCTGCCATTTTTTGTGATAACATCTCTGCAACACTCTATGCCAAGAATTCAGTCTTTCACTCCAGGATGGAACACATGGCCATCTCCTTTCACTTTGTCAAACACCAACTTCAACTCGACGAAATTCGTATCTCTCGTGTCGCAAGCAAAGACCAAATCGCAGATACCATGACCAAGCCACTACACAAGCAATAACATCATGAGTTAAAAGAGAAGCTTGACCTTACAACGAATACGTCCAACTTAAAAGGACGTATTAATTTTTTTTTTTTTTGTGACAGCCGTAAAGAAATTACAACAAAGTTAATCGAGCTACATTATGAGCTCGCTTATTTAAGGATCGAGGGATAAAACTAACAGACAGACAATGAAACAACTTAGCGCTTTCCAGGATATCTGCAATAACTCCTCTTGTTTGATGATGCCTCTCCTCCACTCCGGCAAGTTGCTTAATAATCTGCAAACAATCCGATAGGACATTAAGATGCAAAATATTCAAGTACCTAGCCCTTGAAACAACTTCCAGGATGCCTCGTGCTTCCGCTTGCATAGCTGATTCCGCAGAAAGGGCCTTGAAATCCTCCTCAATAACCCTCCCATCGCTATCATACAAAACCCAACCCACAGAAGCATGGTCCTCTCGGAACCATGCAGCATCCACCTTAACTCTAAACTGACCATCAAAGTGCTCCTGCCCAATAATGAAGAAAGGGACTGAATTCCTCAACCCATTATCCTTGTTAGAGCAAATCTCAGCCCCCCATCCCTTTTCTGCCTTAACAACCTTTTCCTTCTCCATAGCATTTAAAACTAAACCCACCAAATTCTGAATCTTCAAAAAGAAAGCAGGTGGATGAAAAGGTTCTCCATTGAACACTTTGTTATTTCTTGTTATCCATATCTACCATATGATAGCCAGAAAGTTAACCAACATCATCATCCCATCAACCTGTTTTCCAAAAAAACTAATCCAATTGACAATCCAAACACTGACATTGGTACTTTCGGTTCCCACACAACTTAAGCCCAAAACTGACCCCTTCCAAATGTGTCTGACTACCTGACAGTCTTTAAAGAGATGATTCAAACTCTCATTTATCGCAGCATCACAAAAACAACATATATTATTTGTATCGATACCACGTTTCCTTAACTCATCCCCAATTGCCAATGAGCTCGTCACAATTTTCCATATCAAAATTTTCCAACTCTGTGGACCCGGTAGTTTCCACAGTTTCTTCTTGAAAAAGTCCTGCGTGACAATCTCTAACCTTCGACTATCTCTATCTGTTTTTTTTCCGGTCAAACCATTCCTTAAAAAGACAGTCATACTCACTCTTAACTGTGTATTCCCCTGAAGATGTACCCAACCAATAAATTTCATCCTCTAGTTGGGAACGGCATATTGGTTGAGCTAAAATCTTAATTGCACTTTCCTCCTCAAAGACATTCCTTATCTTCACAGCATCCCATTCCCCGTCATTCATCATCAAATCTCCAATTTGCAAATCTGACAAAGAAGCATTATCCCTTGACATCAAAACTGTCCTGGGCTCCGGAACATCCCCATCCACTCATTTAACCATCCAAACATTCAAAGATGAACCAATTCCAGGCTTCCACCCCACCTTCTCCTTAATAAGCTCTAAGCCATGAATAATGCTACGGGAGCCCCAAGACCACCCTTGCGCACCCCGTGATTCTATTCCCATTCTTGGATCATTATTTTTCAAAACTAAATTTCGAAAAACTTTGCTAAAGAACGTTCCCTGATACCTGACCATTCTCCACGCATTCTTAGCCAGAAGAGCTTGATTCATACACTCCACATTCCTGATCCCAAGTCCTCCACGAGATTTAGGTAAGGCAAGGAAATTTCTACTACAGAAATGAATACCTCGCTGCGATTTATGCCCAGTCCACCAAAACTGTGACAACAAAGCATTAATCTTTGTCGCCACACTTACCGGAATTTTGAAAACCGATAGAAAGTAAATAGAGATATTTGATAGAACTGACAAAATCAAAGCAAGTCTTCCTGCTGCAGATAGAAAAATACCATTCCATGACGAAATCCGTTTAGCCACAGTCTCCACAAGCCCATTATAAATGTTTTGCCGCGAACCCTGAATCTCCGTTGGAATTCCCAAATATTTCCCAATGCCCTTATTCTGCTTAATACGAAAGGATCACAAACAAATTCTTGTCCCCGCCAAAGTCATCGACGGACTGAAAAGAATTCTTGACTTGTCCTCATTAAGAAGCTGTCCCGACGCTTTACAATAAGAGTCAATCGTCTTCCGTAATTCATTGCAGCCATTCCCTTTATTCTTGAGAAAGAAAATTGAATCATCAGCAAATAAGAGATGCGATAAAGTAGGCGCCGATCTCCCCAAATGAATGCCCTTAATCTTCCCATGATCCTCTTTAACCCCCACATTTGCAGACAGAACCTCCATACATAAGATAAAAAGATACGGCGATAAAGGATCACCCTGCCTAAGTCCACACCTTGGTATAAACTGCACACCCGGTCCTCCATTGAACATCAATTCATATGACACAGTAGTGACAGTGCCCAAAATCAAATCAATCAACCTAGATGGGAACCCAAACTTACCCAACACAGCTTCTAAAAAATCCCAACGCACCCTATCGTATGCCTTGCTCATATCAGCTTTATAAGCAAACAAACCGTACCTGCCAAATCTATGCGAATTGATCCTATGAATAGCCTCATTTGCCAAAAGAATATTATCACTAATCTGCCGTCCCGAGATGAAAGCATTCTGAAAATCACCAATCAAATACTTCATAACCCCCACTATCCTATTGGCAATGCATTTTGAAATAATCCGCATGATGACATTACAAAGGCTTATAGGACGATAATCTCCCACTGACTCTGGATGTTCACACTTTGGGATAAGCACTATGAATGTCCTGTTCATTTCTTTCAAAACCCTTCCAGAGTTAAGCGTATCCAGAACCGCCCTAGTGACATCCCCTTTAATAAAGTGCCAGCACTTTTGAAAGAAAACCCCTGGACTGCCATCGGGTCCTGGAGCCTTCAAAGCTCCCATTTGAAACACCGCTTTTCGCACATCCTGTTTTGTGAAAGGGTGTGAGAGCCTTTCCAAGTCAGCTTCATTAATCTTACGTTGGACATCCCTTACCACATTCTGAATCACTTGTTCACCCCCCCATCCGTGTTATCATCCCATTCCGGATTAAACAACTTGCGAAATGAATCTTCAAAAATACCTCTCATTTTTTGTAAGTCATAAACCCACATCCCATCCGAATCTTTAACCCCATAAATGAAGTATCTACTTGCCCGTCCCTTAACCCAGTTGAAGAAGAACTTTGTACAAGTATCTCCATCTACAATCCACTTCACTTTGGCCCTTTGTTTCCAGTATTTAGCTGCCGCTTCAGAGAAACTAACCAAATCATTATGCACTGCAAGATATTCTCGCTCATCCCCAGTTTTAAAAGCAATGTCAAGGGCCTTATCCAAACGCTCATCAAAGTCATCCCAGGAACGTTTCCAGACCTGCTTCCTATCAAGAGTCCACTTCTTTATAACTCCACGAGCGTTGGATAACTTTCTCGTCAGCCGAAAACATGTCGATCCCCACATTCCAATTCTCCAACTTTCTTTAACCAAGTCAATACATTCTTGGTGATCCAGAGCCCATGCATCAACCCGATATGGCCTACGCACACTGTTTTTAAGTAGACAAAAATCAACCTCAATCGGTGCATGATCAGAAAATTGAATTGGAAAGTGTCGGACACCAGTATCCGGAAACACAAGTAACCATTCCTTGGATGCTAAAGCCTTATCCAGACGTTCATAGACTCGGCTTTGTCCAACCCTATTGTTACACCACGTATACCTTGGACCTTTGAAGTTAATATCAACGAGCTCATGTTCAATCTTCCAGAGAGTAAAATCCAGAGCACCATCAATAATCTTTCGGTTCTTGCTTAACTTATCACTCACATACTCCACTTGGTTAAAGTCCCCTAAAATAATGAAAGGCAAAGAGAAAGAGTCCAACCAAGCACCCAACGAATAGAAAACATCCTTCCTTAAATTCACCTTTGCCGCACCATACAACAAAACCACATAGAAAGCCCGATCATAATACTTATCGCAAAACAGAATGACAAAATTAGCACAAGCCATAAAAAGACTCATACTGGCCTCGGGTTTCCAACCCACCCACAGGCCTCCCGATGCCCCACACGCATCAAACCCACCCGACCTATTAAACTCGAATGACCTAAACAGGCCATTAACTTTATTTATATTACATTTTGTTTCCATTAGACAAATAAAATCATAAGAAGTAATACTAATTAACGCTCTAATCTTCAGAATTATAGTGGTGAGCGTGTTATTTAGACCCCTACAATTCCACATCATACCCTTCATTCATCACGAGGAGGTTGGGAAGGGCCAACCTCCGCAACTCCCTTGTCATTGCCAACAGATTCAGAATCACTTGAGACATCCATCTCCACCTCGGGTACATGAACCCGGAACCCGTGACCACCTGATTTCCCATAGCTTTCTCCATCTTCCGCACGACCATCTTCAGCATTACCCACATCCATACATCTCCACTTGCTCATGATTGAGAGATACCTTTGCGCACGTTGCCTAGAGTCCAGAACACCCGCAGGCACCATGTAATTTTCAGGTTCACTAGCACACTTCCGCTTCATGGAAAACTACATATTCCTGATTAGGGCGTTAGTTTATGCCGTAGAGAACAGATTTTTTATGCTTCCAAGGCCCTCAGACGCACTCTCCAACAAGCCACTCCCCCACGGCTGAGCTCCTTCATCCTCCTTCACAGAAGACACCATCACGATGCTTCCTTCCTTGTCTATTCCAAGAACCTGCATCCGCTGCTCCTCCTGGACTTTACCCTTTCCCTTGTAGTCACCTAAACCAAACCCCATGCCTGCAGCCCTAGCCATATCCTCCAGGTTCTTTTCAGATGCAGAAAACTCCTCTTCCTTATTAATCAGACATAAGGGAGTCTCCCTTATCAAATCCCTACCAGCTTGAATCAACTCCTCCTCAGTTCTGATTGTCCCATTCCCCTCATCTTAGCTTCCTGCACATCCTCCATTTCAACACTCTGATTATACTCCTCCATGGCATCCACCATGGCCTCCTCCTCCCTTTCCTCATTCGCAACACCATTTTTATTGATCCAGCACTCACACTCAGGACCACATTCCACCTCTGAATCACTCCGAGTAACTAACTCAGTACCAGTCCAATAGTGAATGGGAGATGGTGTTGAATTCCTTCCCTCATCCGAGTCATCACTAATAATAATAACATTATTATTTTCAGAAATATTAGTATTCTCACCATTATTAGCAACAGCATTAAAACCACGAGCAGCATGTTCATTTTCCGCCCTTAAATACTCTTCTTCTTCCAGCCTTTGTTGCTCTCCACCAGGATAGAAATAAAAGACGGGTAATCCACCATCTGGAGGGGCAAAAAGTTGATTATACCCCATATTCTCAAAAGAGACAGTGTCAGAAAGCCCTCCACTTGCAACACGTCCAGCAATATTGCCTTGAATTTGGACATCCCGATCATAAACCTCCATACCTCCATACATCTGCATGAAAGAAACATAAGGATCCACACTAGACGACCCCTGACCCATCTCCATATTAAACCCATTAATCTGCCCCTGAATACCAAAATCATCATTAGCAGATTGATAATCATCATTCTCTGCATCCTCATCCAACCAACCACCAAAACCTATCCTATTCCCCGTATTTGGCATTGTACTTTGAGCAGATACCCTTGCATCCTGCTCCTGCTGTTCCTGTTGTTCTTCCCTTGCCATACCCTCTCCAGTTCCATTAGCTGATAACTCACCAACCCCGGTCTGAAAGACTACCAGTCCAGCAAACGGTTGAGCCGTAACCGTAAACCTCATACCTGGGTGAACTTTCCCTATAACAAAGTCCACAATCCTCTCCTCCTCATCTTCGTCTAATCTTCGATTCCTCCTTCTCCTTTCTGAACCCACTTTCACCTTCGATGAAGTAAACTTTTTGGTTGGAGTTGCCCTTAAATCCAAGTTGAACATTGTATGACTTGTATCTGTTTGAAAGACCACAAAACCACGTTCAGAGGTCCTCTCTAACATTGTCTTAATGTTAGCCACAACAGACAAGATACTATCTTTGCATTGAGTAGCCCTATGACCAATTTTACCACATCGTACACAATACTTGAAAACCTCCTCATACCGGAACTGAATCCATAACAGATTCCAATCATTCAGAGCAAGAAAAAACCCCGGTACAAAGGGTTCATTCAGCTTGACACACGCACGTATCCTCAAATAGTCATTCTTTGGGACAAATCAAACTCCTCTACTGTGAATTGATCACACAGTAAATTTCATACCACATGACCGACGTGTACCGACAAGAACTCAAAAGGCATCCCACAGACGCGGACCCACATTTCAGCATAGGGGAAGCGTACTGTACGTGGTACAGTATCTGGATACCATTTCGCAAAAACCATGATGGTCCCATCCAGTGTAGCTGTACTTCTCCTAAGAAGCTCCTCAGCATCATTGTGATCATCACAATGCAAGATATAAAGCTCCCCCATTGTAAAGACCGTAATTTTCCCTTTCGTATCCCATTTCTTCTGAATGATGCTACTAACCTTAGCAGCCTCAAACACTCTATAATCGACTAGAAACCCAATTAAGCACCTACCCCAGAACTCCCTTGACTTTCCCAAAGTTCTAGGATCAATGTTAATCACTCCCCCCGAGCGTGGAAAACGCCATGCATTTGCATGCCTAGGGTTTCCCGGATTAAAACCCTCATTAGAGTTACTACCTTGTCCCAACTGATGACCCATGGCATCTGAATTAAAACTTGTGTTTTGTTGTTGTTGATTCCTACCATCTCCCTTATTACCACCTCCTCGACCATTTCCCCCAAAACGACAAAACTGGTGTTCGAAATCCATGGAGCAAAAGTGAAGAAGGTAGTAATAAGAAAAAAGAAAGAAGAAAGAAGATGGATTTGAATGAAAAATACGAAAGCAAGAGACCTATAAATAACCCAAGAGCTGGAACCCTAACAGTCACCCCCAATTACAGCTCCCTCGAAACCCTAGAAAAAGCAACACGCATTGATTGAATTCTGAAGCCAGCCTCACAAACTGACCAATAGAGCATGAATCCCATAATCATTGAAATTAAATGCGTGTAGTTGTGTATTAAGCGTGCATCATTAGGAATTTACAGAGTCCCAAGGGAAATAGCCAATGTAAATCCACTTCTGACAGTGAAGCTTCGTAACCATAAACCCCCAAATGAACATCCCACCAATCAACGATTTACCAAAAACAGGAAAAAAATTTCAATGATTAGATTTTCTGTAAATGAGATTAACTAAGATTTTTGGATAGATTTCATACTGATACTGAAGAAATTTGGAACAGATTAGAGCAAATTTTTGATTTTTTAGAACTGAAGGAAATTCTCGTAAAAGAGAGGAAAAAAGCTCTCACTAGAATCTAGAGAGAGAAAGTTTTTTTATATGGCTAGTATAGTTAAAAAAAAGGACGTATTAATTAACAATATCTTATCACAAAATATTCCAACTCAATGCTACATAATCTCTTAATCAAGTTGTCAGGGGCGTCTTTGGGCCCGTGCGGACCGTGCGGTTGCACAGGACCCCCAATTTTTTGGGTCAGAAATGAAAATAATAGTAAGAATAAATAAATTCAGTACACTAAATATTCAATCAAAGATAGTGTCTTAGTGGATAGAAACTAGGTTTCTAGACCTGATGTATCAAGTTCAAGACTTACTAACACATTTTGTACTCTTTTTACTTTCTTTTTTAAAATTTTGTTTCTTAAATGTTAAATTGGGGTCTCTTTTTTAAAAAAATTGTTCATTAAAATACGGAGTATTATATAGGGGCCCCATTTCTCGAGCTGCATAGGCCCCCCAAATTCCCGAGACGGCCCTGCAAGTTGTCATATATTGTAATTATAGCAATAACAAGACTTACTATTGTAAACACAAATTCTCATTTGCGACGGGTATATCCGTCGCAAACTTGCGACGGGTACTATTTTATCTCACAAAATATCTACTCTTTCTCTCTCCCATGTGGTCATCTTTCTCCACTAACTCATTTTCTATCCATTTTATCTCACAAAGTATGCGTCATAAATGGTGACCCGTCACAAACAAGACTTAATAATTTAAAAATCAATTTACCATCCTTTGTATTGCTTCCCCATGGTTATTTGAGAACTACTCTAGAAAAGAGGACAGTTGTGGAGGTAGTCCTCACGTGCAAGTTTAAATTGAGGGAGAAGCAACATGTTGGTGGTGCTCCAACACAATAAACAGTTGAATCCTCTCGCAGTTCGTGCATGAGCATTGGAACAAAACAATATGAGGACTCAAGCTTTGAGTCTTCCTATTACTCTCAATTACTCAAATTACATTGCCTTTATTACTCGTCTATACTTGATTAAATAGCCAATTTGGTATTCCTAAGAGAATGTTACTTCCCACACTCGCTTCCTTCATCGTTTTTGAGACTAAATCACAACACAATACGGATCCCAAATTCAAATGACACTATTCAATGCTCATATTTAGAATATTCATGTGACAAAAACTCTCTCATATGTATTTTTGTTTAGAATATTTGAATTTGAGATACACAAATTCTTATTTGCAACCGCACTATCCGTCGCAAGCTTGTGACGGATACCGTTTTCTCACAAAATACCCACTTTTTCTCTTTCTCCAACACTATTCATGTGGTCCCCTTTCTCCACTAACTCATTTTCTATCCAATTTATCTCACAAAATATCCGTCACAAATTGTGACCCGTCGCAAGCAAGATTTACTATTCGAGATATACTATACATTTGTAATAAACTAAAAAAAATTGTGTGAATGAAGATGTCATTAGGGTTGTGAATGTTTTGAAAAAAGAAAAAAAAGAAAGAGAAAGTGAAATATAAAACAAGTTTTTTAAAAAAACCCTTATATGAGGTTTGATTCTCCAAACTCACAAAATTTCCAACATTTAGTCACTTTTAACCACTAAGCCCAATACATTGTTGTGAAATATGTGTTCAAAAATTATTCTTATTTTTATGTTGCGGAATGGTATTTGCCTGTCCTATCCATCCCAAATGGCAAATCCGCTAATGGCACTGTCCCAACTATCTAAATTTACTATTTAAATTTTATTTTATATGAATTACAACTGCCATTGACTTGTTTAAGGCATACATAATAATATAATATTACATATACGATATACCATTTATAACATGGCTTTGGTAATTTAGGATCACAACGATATGGGCTGAACATATGCTAAATGACGAAGTCGGACACTAAAGCTTGATGAGCCAAAATATTAGACTTTAGTTGAGTTTGCATTGGGCTTCCAACATGTATCCTTATAGTCAATATCAGCTTAAAATATGCTGATGTTTGGCATCAAGCACATGAATGTCAGGATCTAAAGTGTAAAAGGGCAGGGGTGGTGGGTGGATTGTTGCAATGGTTGAACTTTGGCAAGGAAAGGCAGTGATCGAGTATGACTTGGGTAGTCTAAGGCTAAGCGATGGACGGCCAGGGTTTAAAGGGAGCGCTTGGTAGGGAGGCGTACGCACTACGCAGCAACTTCTGGTGCTGAAGACAAATTGTGAATACGTGATATATCAGCAGCAACAATGGTGGAAACAAACGCCATTGATGAATGTTATGAAAGCTTTAAGCTAATAGAAGAAAGATTAAATAAACTGTGAATTATATTGAATCAAAATTGGTTACATTATGTTCATCACAGTTGAGTATATATAGGCCTAAGTTCCTAAGCTGTACATTCAACTAACTAGTTAGTTACATGAGTCAAAGTGGTTACAACCAGTCAAAGTTTGTTACAGATATTTTAGAGTTAGTTACAGATATTATTAGTTTGTTACAGATATTTACAAACTAATGCAGCTCCTCTTGATGACTGGTAAAACCAATTGTTGCAGATGTGCAGTGCAGTCAGGTGTGATGCTGTTGCAACCTGTTGTTTGCTTTTGTATCCAAAACCCCTGATTCACAGCCCCCTTCAAGTTGGAGTTCCATGAAATGGTTCAATTATTAAACCCAACTTGGAAGCTAAAAAAGAGTGTTGATGTTGTCCTAAGGGTTTAGTCATCAGATCAGCTAACTGATGACTTGACTTGATGTGCACTGTACGCACGCAGGAAACCTGCTTCAATCTTCTCTCTTATATGGTGGCAATCAACATTTATATGCTTAGTTCGTTCATGGAAAACGGGGTTGGCGGCAATGTGTTGGGCTGCCTTATTATCACAATGTAGGTGTATTGGTAGAGGAATAGAAACCTGGAAATCTTGTAATAAAGCATGTACCCAAATGATTTCAGAAGTAGTGTATGACATAGCTCTATATTCAGATTCTGCAGAACTTTTTGATACTGTTTTTTGTTTTTTAGTCTTCCATGAAATAAGAGAATATCAGGGTTTGCAGTATCAGTAGCATGGTTAGGAATCTCACTTATGACTTCTGAATTAACAAGCACAAGACCAGGATCAGTGCTATTATTTGCGTTTATGCTAAAAGAAGGATCAGAGACTTGAGGATGTGAGACAGTGTCTATGTCTTCATCAAATAAATGCTGGTTTTGTGGGAAAGAGTCAAGTATGGAATCAGGAGAAACAGTATCCAAGTTTTTACTTTTGAAAGGAAAAATGGACTCTTGAAAGATGACATCCCTGCTAACAAATACCTTATGACTATCCAAGTCATACAACTTGTATGCTTTTTGTCCAAAAGGATAACTAATGAAGATGCAACGTTTTCCTTTGGGAGCAAATTTATCTTTGGTGACTGTGTGCTTCAAAGCATAACATTGACAACCAAATACCCTAAGATTAGTATAATCAGGTACTTTCTGCAACAATACTTCATAAGGTGATTTCTAACCATGGATTGCAGTGGGTAGTTTATTGATAAGATGAGTGGCTGTTAGTAAGCTTTCACCCCAAAAATTCTTAGGAAGATGAGCATGTAGCAATAAGGCTCTTGCTGTTTCAACTAAGTGTCTATGCTTTCTCTCAACACGACCATTCTGTTGAGGGGTTCCAGGGATGCTTTTCTGATGTATAAGGCCTCTCGTATTCATCAAACTGATACAATGTTCTTGCACAACTTCTGTGCCATTATCACTCCTAACATTTTTAACAGTAGTTTTGTACTGATTCTCAGTTTGAGCCAAAAAAAATTCAGAAATGGATGCTACTTGAGTTTTATATTTGAGAAGAAAAGTCCAAGTGACTCTAGTGTGATCATCCACTATAGTAAAGAAATAATATGCTCCTGTGATCGAGGGTGTTTTGTAAGGTCCCCATAAGTCCACATGAATTAAATCAAAAGCATTACCAGCTCTATTTGTACTTCTGATGAAAGGAGTTTTGTGTAATTTTGCTTGGAAACATACATCACAGTGATAGCTCTTCAAATGCTTACAACCATCAACATCTATATATTGCATTTTTTCTAGGGAAGTATGCCCTAACCTGGCATGTAACAACTCAATGGGTTCATGATTCTTACAATTTGAATGAACATTATTATGCCTACCACGCTTCATACATCCAGCAGTAGAACATGAACAGAAAACATTATTGACTTTATTCACAACTCCATTAAAACCTACTGACATCTCTTTTGAAACAGAAAAACTCTTAGCCTGAGACCTCAGCTTGTATAAGCCTCTTTCCTTTAAACAAACTGCCACTTGACACCTATTAACAGGGTCATGTATGATGCAATAATTCATGGAAAAATGAATTAGCAACCCTGTAGTAGCAATTAACTTTCCCACAGATAACAGATTGTTCTTAAAGGTTGGCACAAATAAGACTTTAACTAGTTTAATGCCATTCTCCAACTGAATATCACCAATAAATTCCACTATCTGCACAGAACCATCAGGCAAACCAATGTGTATAAGTGTTTTTAGCTTGTGTAAGTGAGCAAATAGAGCATAATTTCCAGACATGTGGTCAGAAGCCCCTGAGTCTACAATCCAATCAGTATTAAGCACAGATATTTTCGAGTAATGGGCTAAAGATGTACCTGCGAAGTTTACAGATACATCAGAAGTGCCAATAGGAGTATCCTGCTTTGACTGAGCCCACTGCATCATGTGATTGTAAAAGGTTGTCAGCATTTCTGGATCAAAGTGCACAGGAGTGGCAGAGGCAGTAGGATAAGGATGAAAAGCCTGAGGTGAATAGGCAGGATCAGCTTGAGAAGTAGATGCTGCAAACTGTCCTCCAGTGTCTAACATAGACCTGTCTACAGGAATACTGGCAGCATTGCCAGAGAAACGAGATAATAACTTTTCCCTCAGTGTAGGATGCTTGACAAAATAAGTATCAACTGTGTGTCCTTTCTTAGAACAATGAGGACACCATCGTTCATCAACCTTATTCTTCTTAGGATCTCTTTCGAAACGTTCCAAGGTTGTTTGCCAGAATGCATAGCACTAGCATCTTGATTAGTGTTCAACACATTTGTAATCATCTTCTGACTCTCAACTTGCTGCACAATGGAGTATGTCTTGTTTCTGGGAGGAATAGGACCATAGACAAGATATTAGTGCGCAAACTTTCATAAGTATCACTCAATCCCATGAGAAACGTAATAACTTTCTCTCTAGAAGCAATTTCAAGCAATTTTGAATGTAATCTGCAAGTGCATTTGTCCACAGCACCACAACTACATTCAGGACTTTCTTCAAGTTCCTCAATGTCATCCCAATATTTTTTAAGTTTGTTGAAGTATTCAACAACATAAGAGTTTTCTTGCGAAATGTTTTTCAATTCCTTTTTGAGTTGATACAATAATGGAGCATTGGACTGTCCATATCTCTCACAGATATCAGTCCACAACAGTTTTGCAGACTTGCAGGACACAAATCCTTCTTTGATTTGTGCTGAGATTGAGTTTAATAACCAGCATCTGATCATGTTATCACATATGAACCATTGAGGATATTTTGGAGAGCTTACGCCAGGATTTGCTATGATTCCAGTAAGAAAACCTAGCTTATTCTTTGAATTCAATGCCATGGCCACGCCTTTCATCCAGGATATGAAATTGATGCCATTGAAAGGTGTTGTAGTCAACTTCATATTAGCATGATCAGAATTGGATAAGAAAAGCGGCTCATTATAAGGATTAGTGTAAGTTTCTTCACCATTAGAATTTGTCATGATTAATCTAAGGTTTTATAGTTTTGTGTTGTGATTTTGTGAAAGAAAAACAAATTCAAGACTATGCGGAAGTATGATGAAGCAGATAAACAGAAACAGGTATTAAACCTGCTCTGATACCATGTGAATACGTGATATATCAGTAGCAACAATGGTGGAAACAAACGCCATTGATGAATGTTATGAAAGCTTTAAGCTATTAGAAGAAAGAGTAAATAAACTGTGAATTATATTGAATCAAAATTGGTTACATTATGTTCATCACAGTTGAGTATATATAGGCCTAAGTTCCTAAGCTGTACATTCAACTAACTAGTTAGTTACATGAGTTAAAGTGGTTACAACTAGTCAAAGTTTGTTACAGATATTTTAGAGTTAGTTACAGATATTATTAGTTTGTTACAGATATTTACAAACTAATGCAGCTCCTCTTGATGACTGGTAAAATCAATTGTTGCAGATGTGCAGTGCAGTCGGGTGTGATGCTGTTACAGCCTGTTGTTTGCTTCTGTATCCAAAACCCCTGATTCACACAAATGTTTACATTTCACCAAAGCAAGATTTCGCAGTCACTATATTGTTGCTTTTAGTTTTACATATGTTTACTAATGTCGTTTGAATGTATAGCAAAAGAAAAAAAGAATTGTAGACCACACCGATTATAGCAAACTTTTCAAGCGACATATAACATTTACACCTGACAAAGATAAAATTTCTGTCGGGTGCTACAGAATTTTAACAGAGAAATGCACTCTGAAATTACAATGAGCTGCTCTTATTAACAAAGCTCATATAAAAGACAATGAGAGATCATTAAATTTGAATAGGCTCGAAGCCTTGGGCAATGGAGGCTACCACAGCATCAATTACAAGCTGAGTCTTACGAGTAAGTGTCGGCCACTTCTTCTCAGGTTCCAAACCACGATTCTTAATACCGTCAACCAAAGTTGAGAACTCCTTCACCATGACAACTTCTTGGGGAAGCTCAGTGTTAACAATGTGCTCACTCGGTTTTTGCTTCCATGCCAAAGTCATTTCACCAAACCCACCATTGGACAATGTTGAAAATGAGGCCGACTTTTCTTCATACGGGATGATGAAGTCGGTGACACGTAACGTCCCCTTCGTGCCTACAGCTGATATATTCATGGTCAAGTGTGATAGAAAGGAGCAATTGAAGGTCGCCACTCTTCCGTCTTCCCAATTTAAGGACGCCCCACATGATAATAATACGCCTGCTTTGTTTTTAATAGGATTTCTTAAAGCAGTCACAGATTTGGGCAGTTCATAGTTGGCGGCAAACAGGCTTGCTCTGATGCAATACCAGCCACAATCACCTAGTGCACCAAGGGCATCAAGATCGGGGCTGACACGAATGTCATTTTCCAGGAAGTCATTGTCGGCAGCAAAGCTGAAGCACGTTTGTACCTGAAAGATGTGTGTGGTGATTGTAATGAGAACAGCATCTCCAAGAGTATAGACATTTAGCCTTTTCTCGCACGGAGGTTATACAAAAAAAGGAAAACAAATATCAACCTAAATTCGACAACAATGTCATGACTTTGAGCCATAAAATAGAGACAGATACTTACAAGAGATGATTTTAAACTTGAGATCAACATATTCAACATATTATCCATATAATTGACGGAGATATACACAACTATTTGGGTTAGACTCACGTAAGAGACTGTCTAATTCAGGACTTACCAAGCATACTATATACGAAGTGTCTGCTAGAGTAGGATTTTGCTAACCACATCAAATACTATTGCAAGTACATGTTGCCACCGACGACACACTCATCACAACTAAGGCTTGTAAGGAAAATGAACCTAAGGGGATGAGACTTTAAGAGCCTAGATTCAGAGATCACGAAAAAAGCTACTGATGATACACTCATCAGTCATCACACCTGCTACGTAGCACAAAGTTACATGACGCGGTAGTACTATACATGCTGTCTACAAGCTTCAACAGATAAAAAACAAGAGGTCGCTAGGATCAGCAGAACTCGCAGACCCTATCAGTAAAACCAAGCATCAAAGGAAAAAAAAACTAGTTTTGTAACAAGCATCACATAGCTGATCAGCAGAGACAGCTCAAGAGATTCTTGACACAAGATCAAACATGCTAGCAAGCAAATAAAACATATATTCCTGAACATTCCCATTGATTCAAGTCCCACATTCAAATACGAGTACATCTGTATTACTGTCAGATGCCCCTCTTAAGTCCGGAAATAGTACAACCTTCATTATCCATCAATCGTAATAGCAAAAACCTAGACCTTCGATTTCTGGTGCTCACGCCATGCAAGCACACGAGGCCAAACCAAAGAGACCTTTGTATTCATAAATTAAAAAAACAAGAGAGTATAAACAAGATGTAAAGTTCGATGGGAAAGACGTTTGTTTTTTGGAACCATTAATTTATCCCTTATATCTACTTCATTTGAGCTAAATACGATACCTGAAAACCTAACCTCTACTTGGTATTGACACTTTTTTCAGTTTAAACAAAAGTTTTGGACACTATTAGCTATTATTTCACTTTAAACATAAATTCTGCACCATAAAAACAACTCGAGTATACTAATTCAAGTCATGTGACTAATTCAAGTCATGTGAGAGGGGGTCACTGAAAATATGTAGCACCAACATAAAAACATTTCACATCAAAATACGATACATGAAATTATTTGAGTGTTTGATGTTAAAGTATTTCCCTTCACTTGTACAACCAACATAAAAACATGGCTTCAAGTATTTCCTATTTCACGGTTTGATTTATCATTAGTCTCACGATCAATTATTCTCTCTTAAGTCAAATATAGGTGAAAAGAGATGAAATAATATCTCACTTCTATAAATACACAAATTCTCATCCATCACAGCCTTTGTGACGGATATCGTTTTCTCTCACAAAATAGTCATGAGAGGGGAGTGGGAAAGCACATGAAGGCCTCTCCCTTTTGTGATAGGTCACAAGCGGACCTGCTGAAATAAATATGACAATATTCGATCTCCCTCTGTTGTAAGTTTAAGTTTAAGTTTAAGAGGGTTCCAAGTGAAAATACAGTGTTGAATGTTGATACTGAGCAAAAAGTGAAACAGGAAGATGACGTTAAAAAGTGGAACAGTCAAATGAAGTTAAAAGTCAAAGGATGAAATGAATGGAACAGTAAAAAAGACTAACATAATGAAGTCTGCCAAAGCGTTCCGAATCATCCAAAAAGTGAGCCATAAGACGAGTCCTAGGATGATGGGTCCACATAGTACCATCCATAAACTGCACCCCACTCTCCTCACACGCCTCAATGATCTCATCCAACTCACCCACATTAAGAGCAGTGGGTTTCTCAAGGAGGACATGTTTTCCTTTACGAGCTGCGGCGACGGCCCAGGTTAGATGAAGGGAGGTAGGGAGGGGAATGTAGACGGCATCCACGTCAGGGTCGTCCAGAACGCCGTCGTATGAGTCGTACAGTTTTGTGGAGGGAGGGTAGTTGTTCGACTTCGCCAAGGCTTCGGCTTTCGATAGGGATCGGCTTCCCAGGGCGTGGAGGGTTGTGTTTGGGGACAGCAGGATTGCGCGGGAGACTTTTCTGGCTATGTCCGCGCATCCTATGATTCCGAACCGGATTGGGGAGGACGATGACGACGAGTTGGGTTTTGACATTTTGGATTGGGTTGAGGGGTTCACAAGGTCAACAACTCAACACTCAACAGTGTGTGGTGTGGGAATGGAAACGGTCTGTTGGATAAAAGGAGGGGAAGGGTTTAGACTTTAGAGGAATGGTTCATAACTTATCGGCTTATCCGTCACACTCTTCCTGCTCTTAGACCATCTCCAACCATACTCAATACTCCTCCTCATCTCACTCTCTCTAATCACTTCTTACTCCTCCACCTCATTATTCCTCAATTTTTCAATTTACAACAAAAATATTCCTCCAACAATAATTTACACTTATTTCTCATTACTCTCTTTCATCATTTATCTCTCTTACTTTAACCTACCCCACACATTATTTACATCATACAATTAATTTTGTAATTTGTTCGGGTTTTCAACTCGATAATTATTCGATTTCGATTTTTTTCCAAGACAATTTCAAAAATAAAAAAGATAACATTAAAAACATGTAATTAATTTTACGGGACAAACCACAATTACGAAAATTAAAACGTTCTAGCAGTACTTTTAATAAGCAAATTATTAAATAATGACCTAAACAAACACGAAGTACGACCGTTACAATAATAGGAAACATTAGTACACAACAACGACATGGTACTTAAACATATTATTGTCGGTGAGAATCATCGTCATCAGATGTCATAATCAGAATCATCACCAGATGAATAATTATCGTTAGAAGAGTAATTAAGGCGGTCTGCCGGTAAGTTTTCGTCGCGTAAATATTCGAGCTCTTCCTCCATGGTAACCTCATTGTATACGTGATAATAATGGAGACGCTCACGTGGAATGAAAAATCTTCCATCTCCAGATAGTAGATCCAATAGAGTTTCCGGATTCATGACGTTGAACAAACGTCGAATAATTTCGACGACTTCTTTCCTTAATTTGCGATGTTCTTCGCCTTTCGAAAGATAAGTATCTGAAAAAACGCAATACAAAATATGTTGGATTTTATGTAAAATACAATTTAACTTTCTCGGTATAATTAATTAAAATAGCAATAACATTACCTATTGTTGCATTGTTCAAAACAGGTGGGCTTAGCACAGTATCGGCGTTTCCGGATATGATTGAGATCAACATTGCTAATGGTGGTGAACAATGTAACATATTCATGTATACCGTTTCTGGCATGACTAGATTCAAACGAGTAACAAAGTTAGGAGCATGATTTTTTATCATGTTCATGTCTCTTTGAAACTCCCTAACTTTATCATCCCAGTAAGTCATTTTCGGTTAATTTGAATTTGATACAACAGAGATGAATAAAAGAGTGAGAATGTCGGAAATTGTTGGATGTGAGAAATTGTGAACTGAAAATATCAATTTAAATAGAGAGCCGAGCACTATATAACCGTTGGTAATAGTGACAATAAAGTCGTTGGTAATAGTGACAATATAGCCGTTGGTAATTTAACTTCTTAAGATTAAAAAAGGCTAAAAGAAGTAAAACAAGTTAGAAAGAAAATGAATGGTGTGTTGAAATATGTTAGCATTATTACTTATTTATAGAGAAAAAAAATCTTATCCAATCTTATCCGTAATCTGAATAGACCAACCACAATCAAGTAGTTGAGATATCACTTATCCAATCTTATCCAATGTTATGTAATTATAACTGTTAAAATTATTGAGCTTATCCAATGACGTAATGAATTGTTAGCTTCATTTATGTGTTATATTTATTTTCGTAAGCTTAATTTACGTATTCACTTTAAGATGGCCTATAGTATAATTATTTTATTGTAAAAGTTTTGGCAAAAACAAGAAATAAGTTAAAAAAACATATGGACATACAAATACAACAAAATAATGACTCGGTAAATTTAATCAAACGGCTACATTCGAATATTACATTAATTTAATTAAAGACAATAATACATAAAACGATAAAGGAAATACAATAAATTAAAAAACCGTTGAAAAACATAATAATACAACGTTAATTGAGGTCGCCAAATTTTTGCCAAATGTTTTCAATTAAATCAGCTCTTAACACTTGATGTGCCCTTGCATTTCTTAAACGATTTCTATTTTGAATATACGCTGTTATAGGAGTTGTATATCCTACTTCATACTCGGGATCATCAACATTAAGATGGCCTTCTTCATTCCCGTTATTCTCGAACTCAGTAGGGTCGGAGTAGTTAGCATATGTATCTCTTTCATCTTCCACAATCATGTTATGTATTATTATGCAACATTTTAAAATTTTGTGCATCAGTTGCTCGCTCCAAGTAAGTGCTGGTTTACGAACGACTGCAAACCTAGCTTGTAGTACGCCGAATGCCCGCTCAACATCTTTACGAGCTGCTTCTTGGCGCTCTGCAAATAATCTATCTTTGGGTGTTTGTGGGAGTGGAATTGATTGTATGAAAGTCGACCATTGTGGATAGATCCCATCGGTTAGATAATACCCTGTGTTATAAAGATGACCATTAACCGTATAGTTAACACGAGGTGCTCGCCCATTCATCATATCATCAAAAATAGGAGAACGATGAAGTACAGTCAAGTCATTACAAGACCCTGGAATCCCAAAAAAAGAATGCCATATCCACAGGTCTTGTGAGGCAACAGCTTCAAGAATGACAGTTGCTCTACCACTCCGCCCCTGGTACTTCCCCCTCCAACCAACCGGGCAATTCTTCCATTGCCAATGCATGCAATCAATACTTCCCATCATTCCAGGAAACCCTCGCCGAGCACCGATTTGTAGGAGCCTTTGGAGATCATTTGCATTAGGTGATCGTAAGTACTCATCTCCAAATGCATTGATAACAGCTTCAGTAAATTTCTCTAATGCAACAAATGTTGTCGATTCACCAATACGGCAATACTCATCCGTTCTATCTGCTCCTTCTCCATATGCTAACATGCGTAAGGCTGCAGTGCACTTCTGCAAAGATGATATTGGCACCCTACCACTTCCATCAGGCCCTGGATTAAAAAATGTATCATAGGCTTCCGCTGCTTGAACTAAGCGAAGGAATACATGTCTATGCATTCGGAATCTACGCCGAAACAAATTTGGAGGATAGACAGGATTAGGCGAGAAGTAGTCATTGTAGAGGTTCTCGTGACCAGTTTCACGATTCCTCTCAATGTACCTTCTTTGATAAGGGCGTCTTCGACGGTTACTATTGACAATTCGAGGTACTTGAGATATAACAGAAGTAATAGCTTCTTCTATTATTTCGTTTTCATTTTCATTATTGCTATCACTAGAGGATGAAGATGATGAGAATTCAAATAAAAAATCCATTTTAGGTGAAGAAGGAATATGAGTGTGATGAATAATACAACTAAGAAAATGAGTATATATTTATGTAATGGATATCATCTTATCTTATCTGTAATCTGGATAGAACCAACCATGATCAAACAACTAGGATTTCACTTATCCAATCGATATCATCTTATCTTATCTGTAATCTGGATAGAACCAACCATGATCAAACAACTAGGATTTCACTTATCCAATCGATATCATCTTATCTTATCTGTAATCTGGATAGAACCAACCATGATAAACAACTAGGATTTCACTTATCCAATCGATATCATCTTATCTTATCTGTAATCTGGATAGAACCAACCATGATCAAACAACTAGGATTTCACTTATCCAATCGATATCATCTTATCTTATCTGTAATCTGGATAGAACCAACCATGATCAAACAACTAGGATTTCACTTATCCAATCGATATCATCTTATCTTATCTGTAATCTGGATAGAACCAACCATGATCAAACAACTAGGATTTCACTTATCCAATCGATATCATCTTATCTTATCTGTAATCTGGATAGAACCAACCATGATCAAACAACTAGGATTTTCATTAAAACATTATTTTACAAGGTAGACTCTGAAAAGGAAAACACAACACTCTGAAAAAAAAGAAGAAAAGACAGCACTCTGATCACGATAAGACAACACTCTGAAAAAAGAAAAGACAACACTGATAACGAAAAGACAACACTCTGAAAAAAGAAAAGACAACACTCTGAAAAAAGAAAAGACTATCTAGTTGTTCTGCAAGTCGTGCAACAGTGATAATTTCCATTGTTCTTCTCCCGGAGTTAAATCATTCCTTGATTGTAAATTTTGATATGCATTCCATTTGAACATCCTATCATCTTGTTGGAGCTTCTTATTGGCGAGCGCTAATTGCTCAGCCTTCATCTCTATTTTCTTCTTTTGATAATTTACTTTCTCCCATTGTAATTCCGCATCGCTAGACTTTTTTTCACCAAAACGGTCACCAAAACGGTCAATGCTTTCAGCCAAGTAGGCAACCTCGCCTACTTTCATTTTTCCTTTATTTTTTTTAGCCGCCTTTATACCTTCAGGCCGTTGGCTACCCATACCTTCTCCGTCTCCTCCACTAGTTGGTGTAGAAAATCCGCCTTCATTAAGCCTAAATCTTTTACCACTACCGGCCGAGTCTGGGTCACTAACAAATGTAGGGGTATTTGGATCAGGATATTCATCAACATCAACAGACATAGTCTTTTGAGACTTATTATTGATGGCACTCGAACCAATATTTTCTTCAACATATCGCCCGACAATTTCATTCCATTTATTGTATTTTTTTAACAAAACCCATGCACGTTCAAATTGAAACTTACCACCCTCCGTTTCAATATGAAGTGCGTGAGCTTCTTCAAGTACATCTTCCATATTCTTTCCACTAGACTTTCTCCTTAAAGCTTCTTCGTAACATGCAACCCATTTCATAACACCGGCAGATATTCTACGAAAGCGACCACCCAACATGCCTGGATTTCTATCTTTAGGCATGAGAACTGGGTTTGCTTCACGTGCCTCATCAAATAACTTTTTGACTTTAACCCAGAGTGCATTTTTCTTTTGATTTGTGCCAATCACGTTATCAGTTGAATGCCTCATAAAAGATGAAATGAGTGCTTCATCTTCTTGAATAGTCCATCTTGATGATTGTCTTGTTTTTTGAGTTACCCTTTCAGGTATTTGATTTTGCTCAACCACATTATCCCAATCGCTCATAGAAGCTTGAGATAAGTTAATTGAGGGTGTTTGAGATGAAATTTGCGGATAACTTTGTTCATAATTTGAATAATTGTGGTCAGTTTGAGGAGAAGGATTATAACTCTGATTAGGGTTATATTGTGGAGTAACTGAGATGTTTTGCCCATAATCTTCAGGATTATAGACATTTTGAGGACTTTGAGGATTCAAATTTTTATTTTTCAATTTCGCTAAAATTTCTAACATTTGCATCTTATAAGGATCCATGAAAAATAACTTGTTAAGATTAAAAGATTTTTTTAGGCTAAAAGAAGTAAAACAAGTTAGAAAGAAAATGAATGGTGTGTTGAAATATGTTAGCATTATTACTTATTTATAGAGAAAAAAAATCTTATCCAATCTTATCCGTAATCTGAATAGACCAACCACAATCAAGCAGTTGAGATATCACTTATCCAATCTTATCCAATGTTATGTAATTATAACTGTGAAAATTATTGAGCTTATCCAATGACGTAATGAATTGTTAGCTTCATTTATGTGTTATATTTATTTTCGTAAGCTTAATTTACGTGTTCACTTTATAATTTCACCATTTTAATTTTAATGTTATCAATTATCAGTTATCTATGTACTCTTTCTTTTTCAATTTTATTCAAGTACGAATCTTAAACGTCCGTTAGAAAACGATATCTAATAGAGTAAATAAAATCTAAAAAAGAAAAGAAGGAAAAATATGTCAAAATATATCAAATATTACTACCTATTTGTAGAGAAAAATAAAATAAGAATTATGGTGTAATTATTTTTTTCAAAAAATAATTATATTTCAATTATTAAAAGAAAATAAAAATTATAGAACAAAACATTAAAAATAAAATTGATTCAAAGTTTTGTTGATGACATCATCATAAATAAAAAAACCCACAAATTCACCATCTTTGTGCTCACTTGCTGCGCGCTTTCCTCCTCGCTATTCCACTGCGCTCTTTCATCCTCACTACATCACCGATACATATTCATGGTTGGAGGCCACTTCTTCTCCTCATTTCCTCTTCCTCAACAAATCAAGCACTCCATTCCTCATGGATGGAGATGCTCTTACGGTACCATTGTTCATGAGACTCTTCAAAGTCTTGAGAGTCCGTTATATCAGTTTTTCTTATTTATTATTGGCTTATACTTTTTTACATCACATTGACACATGAGTTCCATTTGGATAATTTACATAAAAAATGGGCTCAAGACTCCCCAAAGTCTTAGGAGACTCAACTTATTACTCCCTCCGATCCAGACAAAAGGTAACGGTTGCTTTATCACAGCTGTCAAGGCACGTTTTGTAACGTGAATATCTTTAGTTACACATTATTAAAAATTATAAAAATTTGATATTCTTTTAGCATTCATGACGATAAATCAAACAAGATCTCACATGACTATATTTTGTCTTATAGATTAACGGTAATATCATCCCTACGACCATGAATAGTGCCAAAAAGCAACTGTTACCTTTTGTCTGGATCGGAGGGAGTATTTTGTTAAGATTTTAGTGAATTATTGGTAGTTTTAAGTGAGTCTTGTCTTAAGACTTACCTAAGTCTTGTCTTAAGACAGTCAATAATCTTACTCTTAACTCATTAAGTTTTATTATTTTTTTATTGCTCACACTCACTTTAGATTACGGAACTTTATACATTATTCGCTAGATTTACCTTAAAACTCTACTTTTCTACAAAAAAAATGCGGAGAAGTGGTGATTGACCAAACCCTTTTATCAAAATCTCATGAGAAATTAAATTTATCATATCCGCAAAAGTAAAAAAGGTTGTGTTTTTATGAAAAATAAAAAATAAAATTTTAAAAATTAATTTAAATTTTTTCTAGCATGAATGAGATAAACAATAATACGAATTGCATAATAAAACCATTTTTTTATATACGTATGTAATTCGGTATGATATTAAAAAAAATTAATTAAAATCTTATGTGTAAATTTTTTGATATGTTAAAATATTTAAATATTTAAATATTTTTTTTATCCTTTTATTATATTTTTTATTTTTTGTCATAAAAATATTTTATTCCAACTTTAAATTTAAACACAACTACCTAATTAACAAAATATTTTGCAATTTAAATTATTTACCAGAATTGTAAAAATAGTTTTAAAAAATATGTACTTTATAATAGAAATAATATTTTTTTTCGTAAAATTTTTTGAGTTTTTTGTCTAGTTTATGCTAAAGTTTTTTTTTTGTATTTTTCATAAAAACAACCCATTTTTGTGATATGATAAATGCAATTTTTCATCAGATTTTGATAAAAGAGTTTAATTTCACTTATCAGGTAAGTGATGAGGTCAAATTACTCCAATGGAAAGTTATAGGAATTAATTTCGCACTTTCATAAAGAGTTTAATAATTTCGCACTTTCACAAAGTTACGGACTCCAGATTAGTCCTTTGGTAGGCGTTTGGACGAGTCTTTAGGCTTAATTTATTGCTAAGTGTTCGAGTTAAGTCATATCCAAAATCCAAAAATCACCTAAGTAAGAATCACAATTAAACAGTCTTGTTGCCTTTGTTAAAGCTTCTAAAAAGCGTGCCAAATCTGATAATTTTATTGCATTCACCACGCCCCACCAACAGACTCCCCGCCACCAGCCGCTCACAACCATAACGCACCATATCAACCGCTATAAATCGACCCACTACCAACTGCCATAAACCGGTCCACTTTTAACAATCCAAAATCTCAAAATCCTAAATTTCAAACTCTAATTGTAAAAATCCTTCTCTTTAAGATAAAAAAATCATTTATTCAATCAATTAAAAGGCGCATATTAATAAATTTGTTGATAGAATTGCAAATTACTTGTGATATGTGCGAATTAAATCCATAATTTGTTAAATTATTAGCAATTTGATTAGGGTGAAAAGAAGAGAAGTGTGAGAATTTTGTTTATGTTGGTTTTTTTAAACAAATGTTAAATTCAGAATAAGGTTTACAAAGTGTTCAGGATTAAGTAGAATCGTATGCGAGATTTAGCAAATACATATTTTATCATAGTTGCTAAAACCCGCACACTAATTTGCTTAATCCAACACTTTTTTACCCTAAATTTCCATAATTGCCCTTAGTGTAAAGAAAAAAAATTAAACACAACCAATCTCTTATTCGTTTGACTATTATGGATCGTAATTCACACATATCAAACATAATTTTGTCGGTTATCATAATTTTTTATTAATTTCCGTCTTTTATTCGATTTAGTTGATGTTTTTTTTAAAAAAGTTTTTTTAAACAATTAAGGGTTTTGCTCATATTTCTTGAAGTAAAACTTTGAACATTGACCTTGTTAACCGACTCCCATAATAACCCACTGTATTCGTCCATATCCTTAATCAATATACCTACCCAAGACTCCATTTTTGCAAAATTTTGATATTTGGACATTGAATATAATTTATATGCATTGAATATAAACATCGTACATTCGTGTCGTACACTAATGTTATAATTCCTGTCTAATTGAATAAAGCATCGGGTAGTCCAAGGATTAAAGCAGCAGTGTGGTGAGGGAAGCTGTGTCGGTTGTTAGGTTACGGTTTGGCGCAGGGATGGTTGTGTGGAGGGGACCAAGGGTAGTCGCCGACTTTGGGAGGGTGGTCGTCGTAGAAGGGAGTTGATTTTTGGGATTGTGATTTCTCTTGTTTTTCTCCCTCTTTCTTCTCTTTTGGTGGGGATGAAAAATAGGAAGGGTATATTCGAAATAAATGTGAAAAATGTATGAGATTGAGTAAAATGATGTACGAGATTTAGCACGTCCCTATTTTATTTGCAGCATTAATTTTCTTTTGAAAAATCGACGCTTGAAAGTTGTAAGTTCTTTTTTTTTCGGTGACAAGGGAAACCGCAGCCGCTATCGTTGATAGCCTGCAAACCACATACACTAGGTAAGTCAAGCCAGACTCGAAGTCTTTTTAGGCATGGACTCGGGCTAAGAATGCTCCACAATATTTTGCTCTTGGGGAGGCTTGAACCCAGGTCTCCTGGAATTTTACCCCAATTTTAATCATTAGACTCCACCCTTGTGGAGTTGTGGGCAAGTTGCAAGTTGTAACTTGTAAGTGGTAAGTTAGGTAGCATGAACATTTCTCATTTTCTCTTAATTAGCCGTCCCGTGACCGACACCGTGTCCGACACTCGGACACCCGACACTCCTTAGACACATGACGAAACATATTATAGTTTAGACGAGGAATACAATTTTAAAAAAGATCAATTAGAAGATGCGTTTAGGTGGAAAACGAGAATTAGTTATAGTAAAGATCGAATGCTACCTTTACTTGTTTAGACTTAGCCTCAAATACGATAAAGATAAAATTATACGTTATTTATAACCATAAAATATACTCCCTCCTATTCTATCTACTAGGTTTTTTGCCCGTGCGTTGCACGGTTTTACAACTGTGTTTTTTTTATATATTTTGGATCATTTATTGCTGCATTTAAATTTTTATATTGTTTCAATTTTGTTTAAAGGCTCGATTTTCAGTTATCATGTCACGTTGAAGTTCATGTATTATGGATGTAAGTGCCTGAGTTATGTTTTAGTATATTGGTTAAATCTTGTTTCTTGGTTTAAATTATTCTTTTTTGCTCAAAATTTTTGTGATCCATATTTGTTGGGTCGTCACTTTTCTTTTGTGGTCATAGTGTCATCTATTTTATCACTAATTTGATGTTATCCTCTTTTTCTTTTGCAATTTTATATTTTTGTTAAACCTATATTTTCCGTTAGCGTGTTTGGTTGAGGAGATGCATACCCGTTTTACCTTTTTTTGTTGTATTGTCTTTGCTAGGTTTGCTATTTTGTATCTTGTTTTGTTTGATATATCCTAAATTTTAATTTAAGATTGTTAATATCCGCCCCAAACTTGGCTAAAGACGGTTAGTTTCCATCTCACATAATTGAAGTGGCACAAAAATAAAAGACTAATTATTGATAAACGTAATTTATTTTCGCAGTACGATTTTTACTCGTTACCGTACATTTTGCACCCAATTTTCCATTCTTTTACCCTTGACTAAAAATCATCAAACCTAAATCTCTCCCCCTTCTCTCTACCTTCTCCTAATCTTGAAACCTCAGGTCTCTTCAATCTCCTTAAAATTCTTCAATTATGAACGATTATTCGAATGAAGATCAGGTATTTAATTTGTTAATTCCATGTTTTATTGCCTCTTTCTTACAATTTTATGTTACTTTTAATTAGGTATACCTAATTAATTAAGGATTAATTAGTGTGGTATTATGGGTTTGTTGGTGGTGGTGCTATATGATCGTGTCGTCGGTGTGGTTCGACGATGAACCGCCGATAATGTGAGAGTTGTTATTGGTATGGTGGTAATTTTGATTGTCGTACCGCAAGAATTAAGCAGTGGTACGGTGATAGGTGTGGGAGGAAGGGGAAGTTCAACAAGCAATGACGGTGTTAGTTCGGTTGGCCGGCAATAGTTAAATTTGTTTTTCTATTCAATCATTCAATCTATGTGCAGCGATGTTTTTAATTGATTCAATTTTTTCTATCTTTTTACTAAATTTCTTTCTTTAATCATGAATACTTTACATAGTGTTTGTAATATTAATTTATGAACAAAGGATATAATTTATGAATGTCATTCATAGTTAATTGATTTTTATCAAATTAATTTATCAATGTAGTACAAGATTACCATATACAGTAAGCATTAGAGGACTATAATGAGAAGGGTATAATTGTCAACAGTGTACTACGATGAGTAAAATGTGTACTGCGAAAATCAACACCCTTGATAAAAGGTATGTAATATTATCAAAATAATAATTATCATACATAAGTTAATCTAAATATTGCTTGGCCCATTTCTAACTGAGGCCCAACCATTATACCATGAAGCAAAAATGAACAGTGTCGTAACATAGACTGCTGCCAACCACGTATCCAACAAAATCTGATTTTTTCTTGCTTTCTTCGTCTTCAACCTTCGGGCCAGGCCATATCCATGACCTTACCCAGAAAATGATAAAGGTATTGTGCATCTTCATCCTTATTCTTCTTATTTGTGCTTTTAATCATAATTTTATTTTTTATTTTTTTAGTTCAACGGAGCGCGCACTTAGTCGCATTACAATAGGGGGAGAGGGGATTCGATCCTTGGACCTATTGTCCACAATACCTCCATCTTAACCACTAGACTAAGACATCTTCGGTTAATCATAATTTTATGTGGTCATTAATCGTATCAGCTAATTTAGACGGATGATTAAGTTGCTCATCTAGGTAAGATAATACAATTGGTTCGCATTCTGAGATTAAGGGAGCTTGTCTCTTGTAGTTCCCATGGTTTTTTTATTTAAGAATAATAATTCAGCGCCTTAAGTCATTGTAGCTTTAATTTGTTACTGCATGTGCACTGACAGAAGTGGAGATCAATTTTTTCCTGAGCAGCGACACAAAGTCATCCCCTCTGAATACTTTCAATATTATGGGAAATCAGCCTGTTCTTGGTTTCATTGGTTTGATACCCCTTGTAATTGTTGTAGCCATTAGAATTGTTTTAGTTTTACATATCATTTTTACCAGTTTCAATTCTGCTTTTAGTCATCAGTTCCATATCGTCAATAATAGTATTAGCTAATTTAGACGGGTGATTTAGTTTTACTGTAAAACGCGAAAGGATGGTTATTTGATTTGATACCTTAGGTTATTTGTTTTATTATCTCATTTTTTGGTGTATAAGCAGTTAATGGGGTTGTTGAGACAGCAAAACAAAGTTTCAACGACAACTGTGATCTATAAGTTGGAGTATGTGAATTGTTTCTATTCATGTTCTCCGTTTCCTATCCCTGTCTTTATTCCTTTTGGCCGATTGGTTTATTTTGTTAGTGGCATTATGTTTTTTGCCTGCTTTTTGTTTTATAATGCACTGGGCTGCATCGGGATTCATTGTGGTGATTTTTTCCTCTTAAAAAGTGAATTACAGATTTTGTCTGTATTATTTTTGTAGACTTATAACATTCCTCGTAACTACTGAATTACTGATGTTGTGTATATTTTTTTGTTTATTGGACTAAAAACTGTTTTATTTTCATGAAGGGTGCTGGTTATCCTGTCGTATCTAACGATCTCTGTCTGATGAATCAAGTACTTGATGCGCACTGGGATGTCCACCCTGATGAAGATGTAAGCGCCTTTACGTTTTTTGACCTTTATTTATTATATTATTCTCGAAACTGATGATTTACGAAAGTTTAAATTAATGTATATCGACTTGGCTTTGGATACCACATTCCTGAATATTTTTCTTGTCTCATAGTTTGGAAATTGTAATTTTATCAGCTCTTTTCTTTTTTGGCATTATGATTTTGGGTTTTTTTTTCATCCTAGAATTATAGTTTGCATTTAAATGGATGAATATCTGTGATTATAATGTAATCTATCATTTGCATTTATATTTAGTAAGCGTGTGTTTGGGTAGATGATGGTTCTGCAAGGTCTCTTTGGCCATTTATATCTTAGTGCATTTTTTTTGGTATTGTTCACCTGTTATCCATAGTCGTAAAGTTTTACCAATTTAATTGCAACATTGTGAAAAACCAATCAGATGTGACAGCTGCATATGTTATCTATTTTATCGTACTGTGTACATTTAGTTGCATCTTGGATTCTTTAATATCGGTTGCGATGATGTACATTGTCTAGTGTAATATGAAATATATGCTCTTGGATAGCTGTATTTTTCTTAGACTCTAGGTAAATCTGTAAATACCTCGTTGAATACTATATTTCTTATGTATCCCTTGTATAACTGTCCTGAGTCGTTGATGAAAAACTTAAGTCCTTCTGGCGATGTTGTCCGTGAGGCTGCAACATATAATTGCCCATGACTGAAAACTGGTTTGGGCAAGTAGACTCCCACATGTGAAAGGGACTGTCGTTGACTCTTGTTTATCGTCATTGCATAGCAAGGCTTAAGTGGATACTGTCTTCTTTTCAGAATGAACGGTATCTTAGTTTCTGATGATGTCATCATAATTCTTGGTATGAGTACTTGTTTCCCAACTTGAGACCCCGTAATGATTTTTGCTTCGACTATAAAATCTCCGGTACGTGTGATTATTAGTCTTGTCCCATTACATAATCCCCTAGAGGGGTTGATATTCCTTAGTAGCATAAACGACATCCCAACCTTTAACTTTAGCTCGTGGTTTGGTAGGCCTTGTAGCTTTAGGCTGTTCAAGTACTCCGTTGGGTAGGAGGTAAACTGCTCTTCGCTCTCTATAGAAGATGCACATACTTTATCACAACTCTTATAGAACTTGTAGTTGCCAGGCATTAAATCTACCATGTAGTCGTTGATAGAGTATGCGTTCTCATTCAATGGTGTGAGAATCGCCCTTTCTCTGAGGTAATTGTGATCTTGAGTTTTAGTTAAGAAATTTGGATATATTTCTTGGACCATTGCTTGAATGTCAACCGTTCCGGTACTGTAAACATATTCATCTGGTATTTTTATCCACGTGGCCTCATCTTCATTTGGTTCTGCTTCACTTGGAAGTATTCTGTCACCCAAAGCTAATAGCCACTCATTAAACTCTTGATTTCTTTTTCTATCCTCTCCACTGCCCTCTGTTTCTGTAACTCGCATACTTGTTCTTAGGATGAAAACTTTACATGTCTTCCAAATGTAGGATCTGTTTATCGATGCTTGGACTACATCTTGTCTCCTCCCCTTGGGTATTATAGGTAGTACCTGCCGGAAGTCACCTCCAAGTAATACAACCTTACCTCCAAATAACCTTGACGATGCATTAGGATCTTTCAAACTAACAATGTCCCTTAATGTGCGGTCAAGTGCTTCGAAGGCGTGTCTATGGTCAATGGGTGCTTCATCCCATATTATCAGTGATGTTTGCCGGAGTAGTTCTGCAAGATGGCTGTTTTGTCTCACATTGCACGTAGAATCCTCAAATAAGTCAATTGGTATATCGAACCGACTATGTGTTGTTCTCCCTCCTGGTAACAGTAAAGCAGCGATACCTAGAGTTTGTTTAGATTTAGTAACTTTTCTGTTTTGTTAATGGTTAGTATTTTTTTTAAGTGTTGTACCTGATGAGGCAACATTCAGGACAATCTTATCTGACGCACGTAGCTTAGCCAATATTGTGCCATATAAGTATGTCTTTCCGGTGCCTCCGTGACCATAAACAAATATTGTAGGACCTGTTTTTTCTTCCACGACATTTATAACTGTTTCGTACACATCTGTATTTTCAATAAGCATAACAATAGTGAACTTCAAACTCTATAGTAATATCATGCAGTATTATGATTGATCGTCACTTACCTAATTGGTCTTTATTTAGCATTTTTATCTTACTATCACATTCGGTTTGCAGTTGCTTCTTGTCGTACATCTTCTCCTCCATGATCAACCTGTTTTCCAAGCCTTCCACATCTGACTCATCCGGCTGCGGCATACCCCTTATGTCCTTGAGTCTTTTTCCATATTTCATTAGAATCTTATCTATCTCGATTAAGGTGTACGTTTTCCTGGCGGTGTCGGAGAAGTTGAGGTCTGGATACCCAAATAATCTTCTCTTCTTTATCTCTATATCCTCTGATAGAATCTCGTAGTTTTGTTCCCACAGATTTGATATGTATGTTATTTCACAAAACAGTAGCATTGTGACAAACAACTCACGTAGTTGCGATGATGACATTGCCCATTGATTTGCCTCACTCATAGCGTCATTCCATTCCTTGTCATTATTGAGTAACCCATATGCATAACATGCTTCTTTGAAGGTCGGGTATACATGGTGGTTGACAGTCCTTATCTCCTCGTAACTTCTTGCACCTTTCACTATGTTTAGAAGCAGACGAAGATAATATCTCTCACCGGCTGTTGGGTGGACATATGAAATTCTTCCAATGGATTTCCCCTGTTTTCTCCTCTTCCATCTATTATTCCAGACATACTTAGTTGGAAACTCTGCATAGGAAAGGTCTCATGCTTCTGGAAACATATCATTTACCCCCATCCATGTTGTTAGCTTTGTTTCCGCATTGCTTTGTTTTGCTAAAACTACCTTAAGTATGTCATCGTCTTTTATTAATACAGCTTTTTCCCCTTCCAGGTGCACTGGCAATCGCATCACTGACGGGTTTCTCTCTTTGATGTCAAATTCAAATATTCTCCATGCTGCCTCGGATGCAGACAAATATCTACAATCCAGGTAAGACTTGATCTCATCGGCTACATCGTCCTTTATGACTAAAGTTGCCTTGTCTGGTCCTTTTGCTATATATTTGAACAAATACTTAATTGCTCGTGCAGTATTACACCATTCGACGTTGATATGTGCATCGAACATCAATAGTAGGCCGGGATTGTATGGCACGATAGAGTGGTTGTCCATGATATTGGCTCCTTTCTGTATGGTCCTAGGTAGAGCAAACACACCAAACATAAGTTATAATTTTTAAATGTTTTTTTTACTTCTTTGTTTAGTGTTGATTTGTATCAAATTAAAGGTAAGGTAGCTATACAACTCCAAGTTACCTATTGTTTTCTCGACGTCTATATATAGGATACCCATCTTTATCTAATGTTGTTCCACTGTTGAATGGCTTTGGGTACTTCTTGCTGCATGAGTTGTTGACCATGCATGGGCAATTGCGATTTGCGTCGCCGCACGGGCCATGTACTATAAAGCGAGACACAACCTCATACAACGCTGGTTCTCTGATCTTGTCAGGTATTTCCGCTTGAATAATGCTATCAATATAATCAGTAGATAGGTCAATCTCTTCTTTTCGTAGCCATAATAAAATATGCGCATGGGGCAGACCTCATTTCTGGAACTCAATGGTGTATACATCTGCGATTTTGTTAATTTCTGATTAATATTGATGCACTATGAACTTAAAGTAGTAACTTTATTATGCTATAGTTGAGAGTTACCTGCTATTGTCGTTCCAAAGTACCCCCTCCGTCTTTAGGCAGTGTAGTAGTTGCTTAAGTTTCAACTTAAATACCCGTGCCACAATATCAGGCCTATCCTCTGGCCTCTGACTTGGAATGTATTTTAACATAGCTTCAATCTCTGGCCACCTAGTATTTGCTGTAAAAGTTATGAATAGATGCGGATTCCCATACCACCTGCAAATTGCCATTGCATCTTGATAGCTTTGGTACATATATCTTGGGCTCCCTGTGAATGAGGGTGGTAGATAAATTCTTTTTCCGACTGCATGTCCAATTAAGTCTCCTTTCTCTACAGCATCGCATATATTATTTAATATATCACATCTGAATAAGTCTTGATTGTTTCTAATATTTATACCATAGCCTCTCTGTTTCAATTGCACAACAACAATCCACCAAGAATTGTTGAAATAATCTTCCCCCACATAACAAAATATGGCCTTCCTCTATTGTATTCTGTAGGCGTAGTACTCTCGCATAGTTACATTCTTCCTTCTTGATGACTCGGGCATTTGTTGGTTTGTATAATACGGTATATCTAAGTGGAAATTGTCCACTCCATATGGAAATAATAGTGGGTACTGTAAGGCCATGTATGAGGGATGAAGTTCACTGATGTTTTGTAACCCAGTTGTTCTGTTTCAATTACTATGTCTCTTCCCTTTGTACTTCCATGATCAGGATTCACTATTAGGGCAACTATTTCAGAGGTTGTTGGGGCGTTGTACACCCTGTTCTTTTTATCTCTTGAACCTAATAATCTAAGTGATAAATGTACGTTTTGGTCCTCCTTGATTCTTTCTTGCGCCATCCGAAATACTTGGGTTAGAGGATTTACCTCGTCAAGCATATTCTTGAGTTGTATCAGTATACCTTGGTCTAACTCTGGGCTGCCTTCTTCCCTTCCTACTGTTTTCTCCCGCATCGATATTTCATTGGAAGTGTCGTAAACATAGAGTTGTGAGTATGCTGGAGGCTCTTCTCCTACTGGTAGTAGTGAACCTATACGATGAAGAACTTGTCCACTTATCCTAAAAATATATGGTCCTGGACCTTGATTTACAGACTTGTCTATCCTTGCACCCATAGAAGTGAATGCATAACAGGAGTTGTATATTCGGATGTTTTTCTTGAACACATTGGCTTCTGTATCATTACTTGTCATCAGTCTATATAAGAAGTTAGGTGGTGTTTTCATCTTCTTCAAACGAATTTTGCCATCCCTGCAACACATATTGAATCTTGTAGAACTTTTTGTACTTGACTTCTTTATCCTCTCTTCAAACCACATAATTGCTTCACACTTGGGACACTTATATTCTGGATCCCCCATATAAAAATATTTACTCTCTGAATTTGTGCCACCTAAATATTGAAATCAATTATTGTTAGTTTTATTGTATTTATGTGACTGTGTGTGAAAATATTTTTTTATAATACACTGTGTTATATGTCAAGGAGATTAATTGTGATTATTCCTCTTCATGGTGTATGTGTGTATTGTTGTTGTGTTATATAACTATAAAGATGTGCGTGGAAGCTGGATACCTGTTATCATTGGGTTACTCAGCAGTTTCTTTCTTCTTTTTGTTCCCTGTGGTTGCGTACTCTCGATGCTGATAGTCGCCGTTCTTTTTCTATGTCCTCTTGTTGCGTCAGTTTGTTGTGAGCTTCTCGTACTGTCCGTCGTTTCACTTTCTCCCTCTCGTCTAGATGTTTCTGATTTGTGCGTAGACATTGTGGTGCTTGGTTTTTTCTGTGCAGTTACTGGAGCGTTAATTACTCTGATAATTGCTTGAGGAGCTTATGAAGTTTATATGTGTATAAATTGGAGGCTTTTGGCTGTTGTTTGACTTCTAGTAGTAGATGTATTCTGAAACCGATTATGTATCTAATTGATGATGTTTTATGTCTGTCACTGTTAATTAAAGTGTTTTTTCCTAATTCTACTAATTTTATTATGTCTGTCACGGTCTTCTATTTGGATTAAGAAATAGCAATTCTTTGTCGTATAGAGAATTTCCTCTTGAATTTCCTGGAACAAACTAATTCCAATTTCCAACTGATATAATAAACTTCCGTCTTATCGCAAAATTTCCCTCTTTTCTTGGGTTTCAAATGCAACGTCTTCCCTAATTTCTTCATCTAAGTAACAGTAGTCCCTAATTTCTTCAAATCTATGTAGTAATTGAATTTAATTATAGCATTTTTTTGGTAATTCACGTGATTAGATGAAACTTTCTCAGGTAGTAGCAGAGCCAATGTAGATGAGCTAAGCTGCAATTAGCATCAGATCAAGTTGCAAACACTAAAAATGTGGATATTATAGAAATAAAACAATACCCACGCGAGATTCAATATGCTTCTCAGGTAATCCTTCCTCAACAGCATCAACATCACCTACTTCCCCTATTGACAATCGATCTGGTAAGATAGCAAAATGATCAACAATTATGATTCAGAGAGGAAAAGTATACTAAAATCTCTTCCTTGTGACACTCAGGAACATGGGTGGCAGCCTAATTTGTCGCAACATTTTCATGCTTCAATAAAATGGAGTAATTTTTACCTTATACTTCATTATCGGCCATTTTAAAGGGTTTTTTTGCTTGATTATTGTGTGCAGATTCAACATCTTGAACCCCCAGCCTTTTAAGCGGAGATTTTCCCTTATTGTCCACTTTGGAGGTAGAAGCCTCATTATCCTTTTGCTCCTCTTGTTCCTTCATTAATTCTGATAATTTTGGAGTAGGTGATAGTTCAACAGCTTTTTATTCTCTAAAGTCTAGCGACTTCTTAAGCAACGTCAGAGCTCTTACCATTGGCTCGACGTCAAGGCTCGTGGCTGTAATGGCTTGTCTTAAACGCGCAATAACGGTGGTATGTGTTAGTTATTTGATTTTTATTAGTACCAGATTCATGATTTTCTGTTAGGTGTGCTGAAGAATTAATGCAGTAAGCTTAAATAGAAGTAGAGTCAGAATATTTTAACGAACGATTTTTGATTTTTAGCGGAATACATTGTCTTAATTACATGAGGTGATATGAGAAACAATCGATTGAAATAGAGCGTGACGTGGATGATTATCGTAATTCTCAAGCTGTATGAAGAATGCGCCTTTTTTACTTATCTATTGAAATTTTTCATGGGGCAGACTTTTGAGGAAAATTTTATGATAGTGTCCATGTTTGTTGTCAGGTTATTTGGATTGTTGTCGGAGTATGATTAGAACTTCACTCCATTGGTTGTTGACATAAACAGACCTTAAATGAATCACCCTGGAAGCATGGACATCTGAAGCATGGACATCGACATGGACAGATCCTTTACCGAATACCATGGTGAGCGTCTCAGCGATGTCAATCACCCTGGAAGCTGCTGATAAGGTATTAGTTAATTAATTTGTTAATTATCATTCAAATTCTCTATTCTTTTGGGTTAATCACCATCACCATATTTACTGATTTTGAGGTGACGATTTTTTGAGCATGGTCAAGTTGGTTAGTTGGGTTGTCAAATTCATGATAATACTAATAACCATAGACATCTATGAGCATGATAATATTAATATAGTCATAAGCAAAAGTTCTTCTGTTATTATGATGTACTGGGAATATAAAATCAAATTCAATTAAGTATGTTGCACAAACAACAACCAAAAAAAAAATTATACTAATAACCGTAGAAATTTAAACGTACGATAATAAAAAATCTAATTCAATTAACTAAGCTAGTCTTATTTCCCTTAAAGTTGTTGTACTAATCTTTACTACTTCAAAGGCCCCTTAAAACACCTTGGGTCTCCACCTTGGATCTCCTGTAAAATTTGGAAGTCACATAATAGTTAGTAGGTATATACACTTGGATATCAGTAATAATTACGATATTAGTATAGTAATAATTAATCTTTACCTATTTCTTTGGTTTCATTGTGTAATTGCATTTTTTTGGTTTTGGCCTGTTGTTGTGTGCTGGAGGCTTCAACACTACAAAAAAAGCGCGATATACTGACGGAATTCCTGACGGAATTTTACTTCCGTCAGTTTTTTTCAACTGTCTGACGGATTCCTGACGGAAGAAATTCCTGACGGAAATTCCGTCACAAGCCGTCATATAAATGTGGCGCGTTGACCAAAGTCAATGGCGATAAAAATTACTGACAGAAAATCCGTCAGAATTCGTCAGATTATATTGGCGCGTTGACCAAGTCAATGACGGTAAAGGTATCTGACGGAAATTCCGTCAGTTATATGGTTTAGTGACGGAAATTCCGTCAGAAGTTCATTCCATTGACGGAAAATCCGTCAGAAGTCTGTGACGGAAATTCCGTCAGAAATCCTTGTTAGTGACGGAAAATCCGTCAGAAAATAGTGACGGAAATTCCGTCAGATGTTTGCATTAGTGACGGATTTTCCGTCAGGATTGTTTTGGACAGATTTTTGTTTTATTGGACATATAAACAATATTTATAATGAAAGAGCAAAATATATATAAACAATAATAAATAAATTGTACAAAGCTATATTTATAGAATGAACAAAAAAAATAAATAAATTGTACATAAATTAATCGAATGAAGCAAATAAACAAACAATAACTACATACTATTTACGAGTATCATTTCTTTAATGTTAGAATTTGTAATAAACATGCATGTAGTAATTAGGAGGGTGCTATTTTGTGAAGATTAATGAAGAATTTATTGGATATGATCGAAAAGGACGACGACAATAATATGCTATGAGATTATTTGGTTTTAAATTTAAATGAGAATATGCTGGTTAAAAGGAGAACGATTATGGAAAATATTACATATGCTACACTATTCATGTATATATGTGGGGTATGTACGTAAGGGCTTTAATAATTTGTAATTTAATAATCTCTCCGTCGTCTCGTCATTCAATAGTTTACATTTACTTCAATAGTTTACATTTACTTTATTATTAGCTTAATTACAGTCGCCTTGAATTGAATCTCTCTGTCTCATTCATATACTTGTTAAATTAAAAACACAGAAGATCAACACTGAATTGAAATAATTGAAATCAATTTAATAGAACAAATCAGCTTACAGTTGTGAACACTTCAAACTTGAGAAATCAGCCAACAATGAATCTATCGACAATCATCTAATCGAATGAATTGCAGAAATCGAAAAACAGTTTGCGACAAAATAGACGCATATATAAATTTAAGTTGAAATTTAATTTTACCTAAAATGTTGACGACAGTTAAGTTGGAAACTTATAATTTGATTATAAAATAGGTAAGATAATAAATAAAAATGCACTGGAAAAGTAGAAAGGTAATTGGGAACCTGACTATAAAATAGTTGTTTGACGGAAAATCCGTCAGTGAAATGCAATACTGACGGAAATTCCGTCAGATATATATGTATTTAGTTTTTCAACTTTCAAATTTTGAACTTTTGGGAACCCGGTTAAGTACTTATCTGACGGAAAATCCGTCAGTAAAATGCAATACTGACGGAAATTCCGTCAGTAATCCGTCAGTGTTTTTTTTAATACCCCAGTTTTCTGTCGCGTTATTTTTCCCCCAATTCATAAAATCCCCAAATCATAACCCTAAATTTCGTCGCACCCGACACCACACCATTCACCACACCCTTCACCACACCCGACACCACCACTCTTGCCACCTTATTTCACTTCCACCACCGTTACCGTCATCTTAAGGTAAACATTCATCCTTCTCTTTCTTTAGTTTCTGATTTTATGCTCTTTTCTTAATTTTTGAATCAATTAGTTAGTGTTCTAGTGTAATTATATATGTTAATTGACTTAGGATAGAAGCCTTGCTTGATTTAGGATAGATGCCATAATGTTTGATGAGTTATGTGAATATTTGATTAATTATTTTAAGTTTTGATTAATTATGCTAATTTTGGTTTAATTATGCTAATTTTTGATTAAAATTAAAATCTGAAGTTTTCTTTAAGTTGAGTTTCTCAGCCCACTCCAAATGGAGAGCCTCGAGACGAGTATGAGAACTTCTACGAGGCTGTTGACGGGTTTGACGAGAAGTCCAGAATGTTCGGCACCGGTTCGATAGGGCCAACAGTTTGGTACGAGCCTCCAGGCAACAAAGGCCGTCGATCCTGCTCCTACGCACCCACTGAGTACACTCGCTGATGCATGCCATTTCTATAGTCTTTTAGACTTCTTTTGCATGCATTTTTATGCTCTTTTGCCAAACACCTTACTACTTTTAGCCCCGAATTGCCTACTTTGAGCGTTCTTGTATTAATTGCAGGAATATATTCGGAAGTATGTATTCGGAGTCGAAGTTTGTCCTCAAATTTGCATTTAGGAGGTCAGGAGAAGTGAACCACCCTTTGTATCAAGTCAAGGAAGCGCATTTTTGAAGTCAACGTCCAAGTCAAGCCCAGAACCAGTCGATCGACCACTCTTGGTCGATAGTAAAAGTCGATCGACCATTTGCCTAGTCGATCGACCACTCTTGGTCGATAGGAAAGTCGATCGACCACTTGCTCAGTCGATCGACCGATTTCTTTCTCCCGAAGCCCAAATTTGACCTAAGCCCATTAGGTCGTCGAAAGATTATCAGAACATTTTGTTTTTAAGCAGTTTGGGGAGCTTTCATTAGGGACACTTTTACTTTAATCTTTTATCTTTTTCCTTACTTTTCCTCAGATAAACTTTTAGTCAGTTGTTTTCATTTTATTTTCACCTTCAAGCTTGTAAGATCTAATCTTCCGGAATTCAGTACTCAACACTTTTTGGATTATTGGTAATTTTATATCTTTGCTCTTACTTTCTTTTGTCTTTATTCATCTCTACTGATCTCGCGATCATGATTTTCTCTTTAGTTATTTCTTTCATTTCAATTGTTAATCCCTTTATGCATAGCTAATCCCTTCGACTAGGATATAGGTGATCCTTTGATGATGTGACGATGTTCGTTTAGGTTTAGACTAGTTCGTGATTGTATGTCTCTGTTGTTAATTGTAGCATTTAATAGCTATTAGTCAATTAATGCGCATGATTGATTAGTTGATTTGATAAAACCCCGACCTAAGATCGAAAGCCTGGTGAGGGTTAGATCTGCTACAAACTTTAGAGTGCCCTAGTAAGTTGCGAGAGCCCGCTAGAAGCATTCTAGGGCGAATAGCGATCCGAGAGGACCTTTTCACTACCCCTTAGACCAATAATTGCGACTGGTCTGCGACCTAAACCCCTTATCGTTACACAATCATTGGTGAACCGACTATCCTAGTTTTCTCTCCCTTATATTTTTATACTCTTTCCTTACGCTTTTCTTTTCTCCCTTTCCTTCACTACTTTTAGTTAGTCAAACAACAAACAAAACCCCCCAATTTGGTTACCTTGACAGACTTTAGTTTAGCTTTTAGAATTCTTATCTGTCTCCCTGTGGATACGATCCCGACTTCCTTACTACATTAGTTAGGCCAGTTGGTTATCTTTGATAGGGTTGCGACAGCCGTGTCACTCGCATTCAACAGGAGTTTGGTAAGGAGCGCGCCGCGAGAGAGGCTCTTCAGCAACAAGTCAACAACAACAAGAAGGATATGGAACAGCGCATGGCTGAGATGTGGGCACAAATGCAAGCACATTTGCCCCCGAACACCTGTTCAGGTTTTCCCCCTCCTAACAGTAGAGATCGCCCTCCAGACGATGGATTTGGTTTTGGAGGTGACGGTAGTATAGCCCCCATAGGTTAGATTATGTTTAGGTTTCATGCTAGTTAGCTAGTTGGTGTTAGTTTATGACTTAAGTTAATTAATATGTAGCTAAAGAATTGATCATGTTGAGCTTTTGTGTGGTAGTTTAAACAAATTATGGACCATTGTATGTTATTTGACTTTATTTATTAAGTACCTTTGGATCCTGATACGCGGCTGATGTGGAAATTGGATTCTCGCTTTGCGGTCGACGAGTGTGTTTGTTTGTTGCAGTTTTTGATAATGAACGCGTGAATATATAAAACAATGTTTCAATAACATTGTGGCTGGACAGCAGGCTGCTGTTTCCAGCCACACTCGCACAAATTACTGACGGAAAATCCGTCAGGAAAGTCAAACTTGAAATTGACCATAGTGACGGAATTTCCGTCAGTAATATAAACTACTGACGGATTTTCCGTCAGGAAAGTCAACAAATAATTTGACCATTCTGACGGAAAATCCGTCAGTATCTTACATTACTGACGGAAATTCCGTCACTATAGTCAAACTATTTGTTGACTTTCCTGACGGAAAATCCGTCACTAGTTTATATTACTGACGGAAATTCCGTCACTATGGTCAATTTCAAGTTTGACCTTATGTGATGGAATTTCCGTCAGTAAATTATACTACTGACGGAAATTCCGTCAGTACTTGCATTTTAGTGACAAATTATAGTGACGGAATTTATTGACGGATTTTCCGTCAGGAATGCTGTTTCCTGACGGATTTTTGCTGTTTGTGACGAATTTTTTCCGTCAGTAAAACGCGTGTTTTTTGTAGTGCAAGATCAATTACAGAATGAGTACGTTTCTCACCAATTGTTGAAATAGCCGAAGAACTTCCTTCCTGTTTACATAATAGCGTTCTAATAGGTTGATGAAGTAGAAGCGCAAATAAAGTCTCACAGTAATTAACAAAAGCGATAAAACAAACCTTAGTTACTGCTTCGTCTAAAATACTGATGACGTTGAAACTATTGTCATGTGTCTTGCCATGATTTGTTTTGACTACTTTTATTTTGAATTGAAATTGTTTTCCAATAAATGTATTTTTCATCAAAGTAGGCAGTGGGATGTAATCTTCATTATCCTCTTCCTATAAGATGATACACAACTATAATACAACAAATTGAATGTGGATAGTAGGAATTGAAATCACAAGGTGAAATAGCATTACTAATACCTCTAATTGTTGTGCGTCGCTAAGAGTAGAAGCATCCTGGCCAATTAATCTTTTGGAATCCTTGTCAAATATAACAAAAGTTGTAGTACTTTTTGAGTCTTGAACTTGTAGCTCAATTCTATATCTGTGAGAAGCAAGAAAAAGGTTTGAGTCTCCATTATTTTAAAGTAAAGCAAAGAATATAAGTATTGAATGTGCGAGTATACCTAATAGTTTGAGTCTCCATTATTTTTTCACAGTTGTTGCAATAGAACTTGGAATTTTTAAAGTGTGACCTAGTTGTACATTTAATACATGATGGGTAATGCCAAGGTTTTTCGGAAATAATATCTTTCACTTTTGCAGTGCAGTAGCAAACCAGATCCTACATTGGCAACAATAGTATTAGAAGGCATACAAAATATAAAAATTAAGTTAAGTTGGAGCATTAACTACTAATACCTCTTTGTAGTCCGTATTACAATGCATAGGGATGCTACTGATGTCCTTCCTCACAATATCATTAGTAATGTATCCAACAACCGACTCTCCACTGTTTGTGCTGAAATTTGGTAATCAATAATCAATAATAGACAAATAAAAAAAACTTTTTCACAAAAAAGTTCCGTAAAAGGGCACACACTTTATTGAATTTCAATAATGTAAATATATACCTCGAATTTTCCTTAAGGGCATTCACTTCTGGGACATCAAGATTAATATAAATACAACTTGAGGTTGATGTTGCGATACTGTTATAACTTGTGGGAAAAAAATAAAAAATCAACTTGTAATAATGAGTAGTATAAACCGTATAAACCTTAGATAAGATTAGATTATTATTAAATTATGCACCATTATAGTCCTTCACCGTAAGAGACGTGATGATAACAACTTTGGTTTGGGTACAGTCAGCGAGTTTTTCCTTTTGCTCTTGATAATCAGAACGACATTGATCCCATAATGTAACTCTTACTCGTTCACCCCTTTAAAAAGTCGAAAAGTTTGTCATATTGAGTTAAAAACTAAGATATAAGAGTCTAAAAGAGGTAAGAGTATTGTATACCCTTCATCTTCAATTTCAAGGGCAAAATAATTTGCTTTGACATGTTCTTGCTTCACCACACCTATTAAATTTGTAAATTAACAAAGAAGGTTAACAAAGACAGTCAACATAAAAATTCATAAGAGCAATATGTCTTAAGATAAACACGTACCTGTTAAAACTGAATTATTGCCTCTTCGCTGGCTAATATGGTGGAATTTTAGGAAATCAAACCTATGTTTTGGTATTATAGCTTTATTTGCTTCGAAGGCTTTGATATATGTGTTGTATAAAAATTTAATCATTAATTTATCATCACCCACGACACGATAATCAGGTTTATTTTGTAATCCGTATTATAATGCATAAGGATGCTATTGATGTCCTTCTTCACAATATCATTAGTAATGTATCCAACAATCGACTCTCCACTGTTTGTGCTGAAATTTGGTAATCAATAATCAATAATAGACAAATAAAAAAAACTTTTTCACAAAAAAGTTCCGTAAAAGGGCACACACTTTATTGAATTTCAATAATGTAAATATATACCTCAAATTTTCCTTAAGGGCATTCACTTCTGGGACATCAAGATTAATATAAATACAACTTGAGGTTGATGTTACGATACTGTTATAACCTGTGGGAAAAAATTAAAAAATCAACTTGTAATAATGAGTAGTATAAACCTTAGATAAGATTAGATTATTATTAAATTACGCATCATTACACTACTACAATTAAGCACTTGGGCCACGACTAAATTCGTGGCGCAAGTACTAATTTCTCGTGGCTAAAGCTCTTTGTCACGGAAATACCTTCCGTGGCCCAAATGGCCGTGGCTAACAGATAGCCACGGGAAAAACAAGAACGTGGCTAAAATTATATTTTTAGCCACAGATTCTCACGTGGCTAATAATTCCCGTGACCAAAATTATTCCCGTGGCCAAAATTATTCCCGTGACAAACAAAAAAATAAATAAACAAAATGTAATATATTATTTTTTTACTTATAATGAAAATATTTCCACATATAGAATCTTTCTTTTATGGTATAAACCGGGTGTCCCCCATCCTCCCCAGGACTACTTACAATCACAAGTCATTCACTTTTGCGAATCGTATATCCTCCCCAGGAGGTCACTCATCACAAGACTACTCTCACCTGGGCACGCTTAACTGTGAAGTTCTTATGATGAGCTACCGAAAATGAAACTTAAACTTGTTGATATAGTTAACACTTTGAAACCTTTTTAAATTATATTCCTTTTTTTTCTAAACTACCTTCACCATTATTTTTGCGAAAAGATATTAAATAATTTACATATTTTTGCGAAAAAAAATATTATTTTTCTCAAATTATTCGAGTTTTCAATGTTGACCTCCCAACTAATGATGCTCGGGTCATTTTTTGCCCGAGTCAACAAAACCATTTTCTCCAAACTATTTAATCACATTTTCCTTATATTTTTTCCCTAATACATTTTTTTATTTTTTTTTCATTTGTCGACATTTTTATTTTATTTTTCTTTTATCCATTTTTTCATATTTTTTCCACACAAATACTATTTGTAAGATCGTCGTATTTGTAACGAAAAAAAGTTTAATCACTTTTTACTAAATAATGATCACTTTTGAATAATGATTACATATGGGTATCAATGACCGAGTTTTATTAATAAAATAAATGACCAAGACATTATTAACTCGAAAATAATCAGTTTTTGGCAAAAAAAACACAGAAAATATCGTATAAATTTTTGTTTTCTCTAAATTGTTTTCTTTTCATTATTCTTGATATTTATTTTTGTCAACAAAATTTCACATTATTTACAAATGTAAATTTATTATTTTAATTTCCATTTTTACTTTTCGGTGTGATACGCTCATTTTCAATAATTAAAATGTTTTTCTATATTGATTTTTTTATATCGGTTATTTTATAAATATGTTTTTTTTCCATTTTATTCAATGATTTGTTGGAAATCATTTTGAATTTAATTTTTTAGACTACTTTTTCTTTATTTAATCATATTTTAAATCTAATTGTCTTTTCTTTTTTTTTCTCCTTACAAACACCCCAAATTTTTTTCAAATTTAACAATGAGTAGTATAAACCTTAGATAAGATTAGATTATTATTAAATTACGAACCATTATAGTCCTTCACCGTAAGAGACGTGATGATAACAACTTTGGTTTGGATACAGTCGGCGAGTTTTTCCTTTTGCTCTTGATAATCAGAACGACATTGATCCCATTGTTGGAGTAAAAACGTAACAATAGTAGGAAAAACGAGAGATAAAAGAACTTATCGAAATTAAGACACAGTGCCGTGGTATGGAAGCCACTGACTTGAAAACAATATCGGCACGACTCCGGTGGTTATCGCCTACACGCTGTATGTTCCCCAAGGTTAACACTGCCGCTCTCGTAAAGAACCACTCGAGTACAAGAGCTTTGGAACAGAAAAACAGAAATCGTACTGAGGAATTTAGAAGAGAGGATTTGAGAAAGAGAGCATTTCGTAAGTAGTTGTTGTGTCGAGTTGTGTATTTTGGAATGGCAAGGAGGTCCTCTATTTATACAAAAAATAGAGGCTCCAACCAGACCAAAAGGCTCCTGGTAATTAAAGCCATTAATTGGAGAATTAATGTCTTTAATTGCAGAATCAAATTCAAAAACAACTGTTACGGAATGAACCTGGACTGAATCACAAACCCACGCACACGCTGAACAAAAAATAACAGTAAGGGTAAAACAGGGCCTTTAGCCCTCCCCGTAGGGGCTCTACCCAAACCCAAACCCGGGCACACACCGGGACGACGCGCGCGTGTGATAGGATCAAGACCCACAGGCCCAATGCACTCTACAAAAGCCTCCTTGGTCCAACTCTTATCCAATGTGATTAGAAGGAGTATTATAAACACATGACACTCCTCTAAATCCACCGATGTGGGATATAAGAGAACTCTTGTCAAAATAGAAAAGAAGAGTATTATAAGTATATAACACTCCCCTTAAACTACCAATGTGGGATACAAGAGGAATCTTATTATTCAATGTGGAAAGTAGAGTATTATAAACATATAACACTCCCCTTTCCCCATCGATGTGGGATACAAGGAAAAATGATGAGCTTTTTTCTTCTTCACCAAGCCATCATTTCCAACAATCCCCCACTGATGGCGTAAGAGAAGACACAAAAAAAATTCCTGGTAAGGAAGGATTAAATACTTAAACGTTCAATGTCTTTCGACTTGAATTGACGTATTAGTGAAATGAGGTAATAACTTGATTTCAACAAGTGAATATCTTTCGATTTGAATTCCTCGTTGACCTTTGGTCATTGATTCTCCCACAACACATATCATACCTTCAAAAACTGTTTTGTTCCGCGATTTTAAAGTGCAACGCTTTCAAAGCCGTGTGTTTACCCTGGTTTAGGTGAGTGCTCTAGCGAGTATTTTAAAATATTCTCACATAGATGGTGGCTAGGCCATCACACCCCCAAAGGTAGCTCAAGTGCTTCTCAGTAGCACTTCTCATATGAGCTATTAAGGACAAAAAGTCCAACCTCAATAAAACATAATCCATCAAGTGCGTCTCAAAGCACCACCATAAAGGCTATGGATATCAACCGCCATAGAGAATGGAAGCTTTAAAATCCATCAAGTTTCTCACTCAAACTTGACTCACGGACCTAAGCCTCATTCCCCTTGACATTTCAAGGACTACCCTCCTTGTTAACCCCTTAGTAAAGGGATCTGCAAGTAAATTATAAAGTGTAATGGAAGCTTTTATTTTCTGAAATGAACTTCAAGTAAATTATATTTCTGATTGTTTTGGAATAAAGTGTAATGGATTAGGTCCATTGTAGTATCACTAAACGTTACTCTCATTTAGTTTGATATGAAACATCTCATATAATATAGGTAGTTTATGATTTTACCAATATCATCTTATTTAAATTTCGTTGGATTTGTTTGATTTTCTTATGATATGAGCCTCTAAAATCCACTAAGACCCTATAATACCAACTATTCTAATTTACTGAGTTGGTATCAGTTACAAATTTTTGAGTTATACGCAAAAATATGAATAAGAGGTTTGCAAATCCTAAATATAATATCAGATTACGGAGTAAATAAACAAATATCACAAAATATAATATCACTATAAGAGGTTTTTTGAGTTGTACGCAATCACCTTATAATAATCTTGCTCCAGGTTCTAAACAAATATCACTATTAGCAATAGATGTCAATCACAATAGAAATTAGGACTTGCTTTACTGTTAAGATAAAATATAATTGTACAAATATCACAAAATATAATATTTTAACCTTTAAATATTTCATAAAAGTTGTAGCCAATAAAATTGCTCGAAAAAAGCTTGCTTTAATAATATTAGCAGTAGATGTCAACCACGATAGAAATTAGGACTTGCTTTACTGCTAAGATAGTATTTAATTCTACAAATATCACAAAATATAATATTTGAACTTTTAAATATTTCATAAAAGCTGTAGCTAATGAAATGCTCGAAAAAAAAACTTTCTTTAATAATATAGGTAGGTAGACTATTATTCTGTTGTTTCTTTTAAGACTTTTTAGGTGAAAATTATTTCAGAGCTATGGTAAGCGTAAGATTTTGATCATGTTATAAGGAAAATCTGGCTTCTAAAGTTAGCATAAAATATTACATACAATTTAACAATTATACTACATACTACAGAGAATTTGCTATACTCATGAATTTGTTATGAAAAGATCATTCATAAGTTTTTTTGTTTTCTACCGAAAAGTTAAGTATATATGAAAAAAATATGGTTAAAGTATCGATCCAAAAATCACCAAAAATAGTGTTATCTTTGACCAGAATTAGAGGGAGTATTTTTATTCTCTAAATTATTTTGTAAATATGTTACAAATTGACGAACGATTAATGGTACCAATCAAATATGACACCTTTAATCTATTGGATGCATGCATGGTACCACAGATTTCTCGCGATATATATTGTACTCCTACATGCTGTAATATACTTTCATGCAATATAATGCCTGCAAAACTAATTGGGTTTAATGGTCATTTTCTTCCGTGATTTTCATATATGACCATTTCTATTTATTAATCGAATATTTTTTTTAATATTTATACTTAAAATTGTAAAAAAAAATTGGGACTCTAATTGTCTAATATGACTTGAAAGTTATTCAAAAAACATGAACTCTCGGATGATAACCTCTCTCTAAAAAAACCTCTCCCTAAAAAACCTCCCCAAAAACTCTCTAAAAACCCTAACCTCCACCAATTCGGGGGCTTCCATCGATTATCAATTGATCGATGGTAAGCCCCAAATTTATATTGAGTTGCAATTAATAGTATGTCTATCTTTAATCTATTCAATAAAAGTCTTTCTTTTGGTGAGAATCGTTTTTCCGTCCCTTATTTCAGGGTTTTCGTCCCTTATTTCGGGGTTTTGTCCTTTTATTCGTGGTTTAGTTTCATCTATAATATTGTCAAGAGTAGTTCGTTGATGGTTCGTAGCGTGTTCTTTCAAAGGGTACAAGTAATTGGTCGACGATCTTTGGAACCAGTCAGATTTATGTTTTATCTCATAAATCAAACGAAGGATCCCCTCAAAAGCTACATGAAGATAGCGATAATAGGACGAGCCGAATTGTCAGATGTTGTTTTGAGATCCCTAGTTTATAAGAAAATTGTTTTTCTTTGGTTTTCATTAGATTTGTTTTCAATTATACTTATTCTCTGTAAGTGCCGTATGGCGTTCTATTAATGAATTGTTCTTTGTTTCAAAAAAAAAAAAAAAAAAACATGAACTCTCTACATTCGCTCAAATTTGTATTCGCTTAAAAAGTTCATTTAATAATATATGGATAGATTTATTGAAAAAAATATCATCTTATTTAAATTTTCTTTACTAACAGTCCTGAGAAATTAAGGCGGATTACTAATTAGACCGGACTTCATGGACAATGGTGATGGGATAGTTGTTGGATAGATAGGATCAGACACCCCTTTTTTAGAGATAAAGAGGGATATGAACCCCAAACAAACAATAAAAATTAAAAAACCCAAAAAAAATTTAAAATATACATATAAAGAGAAACGTATGAAATATTGAAGTAAATGCTTCCAAGTCTCAATAATAAATAAAAAGAGAAAAAAACATACGATAAGCTTTACTTGATATTTTCAGCAGACTCATTAAACACTCGACTTAATATTATCCCTGAAATTTTCAATCAAATTGCAATGTTAGTAACTTAGTATTGCTAAGAAACAATATAAATATATGATGTATGTGGCATAATATAAGCAAACGTATTATTAGCAAACAATTATTATGCGCATATTATTAGCAAACAAGTATTATACACGTCAATATTATAAAAAAAGAGTTCATATTGGGGTATATAGAAAACGAAAGCATAGATGAGAGATTGAGAGTGAAAGGGTTTCGACTATTTTTGAAAGTTCAGTTGGATATCTCTTTTATATTGTTATTTGATAGCATTGATAACCTGAAATTCTAGTTATAGAAACACAAACACTTATTACTAATCTTTATCTTATTTTATATTTTATATGTCTTTTTTCAAACTTTATCAATTAATTTCTTAATAGTTAATATAATTGCATTTTTTCAACCAATCACAACGCTCGAAAGAAGCTTCCTTTAATAATATAGATAGATATTGATTCTTCCCTATTTTCTAAAACGGATTATTCAGCTTTTCTCCCCTTTCTTATTTTGAAAGATTTTACTCTTATTTTATTCATTTCTCTCTAAAAGGGGAACAATAGTTAGAATAGGAGAGAGTATTTTTTTATTATACTCCATCCTATTTATAATAACCTTCCTTATTTCCTTTTTCATCAATTCACAATACCTTCCCTATTTATTTCCCTTTTTTATTAAAGTTTTATATATATTTTAATCAGCTCACCCCACCACAATACTCGTAATTTATATTTATTTTAATTACCTTTCCCACAACAATATGCCATAATACATCTCCTCGTCCACACCAATACATTCCTAGAGGGAATATTTAAATGACTGGTAAGTTGTAACGATAAAAAACCGAAATACTGAAACCGCAGAAAATCAAGACCCTCGAAAAATGTCCCTCCTTCTCCGGCCACCAGCTCTACCACTCATCCACCCACACACATCCACTCTATCTCCTAAACTCCGCCGAGTCAACTCGCCCGTGTTACCTCGTACCTCTCTCCGGAGATTCAAACTAACAGCGTTTTCCTCCTCTAACGACGTGGACACTTTCACTCGGAACTCGGGGTACCTGTTCCAACTCAGCGAGTCCGAGGCGGAGTCACTCTCCGAGTACGATATCGCCAAAATCGGGTCAATTTACCGAAAGAAGCCGTTGATATTGGTTCGACGGTTAATTCAGATTGGCACTACGCTTGGAAAGTGGTTTGGATTTCGTTACGTTGATGGACTTATGAATAGAGCTGATTCTATGTTCGAGGTTAACTTAAGTTTACCAACTTACTGCATTTCTGCGGTTTCGAACTAAGTTACTGCTATATACCCCCTGTCCCATTTATTTGTTTACAATTTTTTTGTGAGTGGTATTTTAATTAAAGGCGAACAAGTGATTGAGACAGCGGGGAGTACACCAAATATTCATATGTTTTTCCAAGTTGATTTTACGGCAACTGTTGCGAATTGTGGTTAGCGATAAATAGAGAGTATAGTACTTGCAAAGTGAACTTGGGGAGTAGAGAGCATTTGTTGTTCATAATTTGTCGAATATACTTGGGAGTTCCAGTGTGTTTGATTTGATTTGACCATTAAGTCAAATTAGGACGATAACAGTGGGTTGTATTGATGAGGAATCTTGTAGTACTGAGAAACATGATGTTTGATAATTGGTATATGTGTTGGTAGGGTTCTCATACATATCATTAGATTCAATAGGAATCGAAAATACAAGATTTTAAAACGTAATGGGAGATCATCATTGCAATCCAGGGATTGTTGGTTAAGTTAATGATATGTATATTGACAATTTAACATCATAAGAGTAAAGGGCCAAACGTTGAGCGAGCTGATAACAAATCCATTCATTAATAGCCGGAACATTGCTGCACTGGGTTTGTTCAATCATTTAGAAAACTTGTTTATTTGTTAATTGGCTAATGCGTGATGTATGGTAAACTTGTAAGCTGATAATCTTACGAATTTTTTTAAATGCCTGCATTGGTTAAGTTAATGATATGTTGACAATATGCTTGTTGCCATTATGCTTGATGTATTGCTTTGTCTTATAAGAGTTGACATTGTCACTGTTGGATTCATTTGACTAGTTTAAGACATGCTGATACGATTAAAACTAGCAGTCGTTTTACACTAATTATCTTACCAAACAAAATATAAAACCTAAACTAGACTCTACTAGACTCCTTCTCCTCCTTGGTATAGAAAAGATGAAAACCGAGTTCCCAACAAAAGATACAACAAAAACTCGAAATTACAATCAAAAGTGCAAACCGGCATATTACATGAAAGTCTCGCTATAACCCGGTATCAAGCATGTTTATTGTGATAAAATTAAACTATTGACCCGTCACAATTTGATACTATCACATGCTCGCAATGTTGTTTGCAGATTCGAGCTGCTGAGCTTCGAAAAATACTGGTGGAACTTGGTCCAGTAAGTATTGGGCTCTCTTTTTTTAGGATTTATTGAGTACCTGTTCTGAGCCTTATGGAATATTTGTGTTTTTCTACTTTGGTTAGCATGTCAGTTATGCATAATCTTGTTCTTTGGCTACTTCTACATTTGCTATTTGGACTGGAAGTTTGTAGAATTTTTAGTAAGGATGCCGGATATTGTTTCCTTGGGTTACAAACATCTAGTTTTCCCCCCCTTAGCTCATGACGTAGATTATATCAGCTCAAACATTGACTTCCAATCATTTGAACTCTTTAAGACATTGGACTGGAGGCATGAAAGGTTTTTCATTATGTCATCAACTATAAGAAATGAATACGTTATGTGTCAATCTCTATTTGTCTTTTATTTTCTCCAGGGTAAGAAAGCAATATTTACCTTTTAAGATTCCTTGTTTTGCTTTTCCCCAACTTGTAGTTGGTGTTCAGTCTCCAGTACTCCAGTGTATGCGTGCTATCTACATGAATGATACTCCTTCCGCTCAGAAATTACTCTCTAAGATATGGAAATTGTATGATGTAAGACATAACTAAGCATCCAAAATAAACATACTTGCTTCGAGGTAATAGTGATATAGTTGGACAAGTGAGGATATTTATGTACTATTAGCGTAAAGAATTAAGGACAATAATGAAATTTGTAATTCCGAAATGGTAAAAAATAAAGAAAAATGAAATGTATTTTTGAAATGGAAAGAGTATATGTCATGTTTGGACCAACAATGTGCTCTTAAAGGGAAATAACTGTAACTAAAGCATGTCGATCTGATTATGTCAATATATTTAACAAGTACTTTTGTACATGTGGCCGGGCAAATTTCCTCTGTTACATCTCTCATAAAATGACTTTCTATATAAACAGTTGCTTATTGGATGCATAAACGTCACTAATAGAAGATTGATTTTGTTATAGGGAAATGTAAATGGAAATGTAAATGCGCCTTCATGTGCCTAAACGTAAGCAGGGGGCCAGGGGCAACCATTGTGTTATTGATATGATACCAAAAATGAGTATTTTCTATATGATATTAATTCTAATTTTTCTGACTTGCAGTCGATGTTTCTTTATTCTGTTCTGGTTGTTTGGATTATTCTTCTTAGCTAAATTCTCTTGTTTACCTGCAGGCCTATGTGAAAATTGCTCAGGCTATTTCATCTAGATCTGTAAGTTATCTTTAAGAGAATCATTTTCCTCTTGAGGACATTTAGTTTCAGAGATTCTGTCTGCCATGTACAATTTTGACTTTTTATTTTGCTGTGATCTGTCCAGTTCTTTCCCTTTCTTACGTGCCGCTGCAGTTATGGTATCAATTTTCAGCCGCCACATTGCATTGTAACCCCATTTATTACAGTTTTTAAGGTTTGCACCGACATTTTTGAGGTGGTGCCCAATTGCCCATATATATGGTGCTATAACTTAATTCGAGATAAGGTCTCAAGCTGAGATTCAATACTATGTCTCTATCTGATGTCAGCATTTTACAGATGTAATTGTGTCTCAGCTTATGTAGATGTAGGTATACATGAAGATCTAGGTTTCCTTAGACATTCATTCTGCATTCTTCACCTAAATAGAACTCTAAATGACAAGCAGAGTTGTGTAGTGCAGGATGGTAAGTAAAATCAAGATTATCAATGCAAAAATTATCCTTGCTTAGTTTCACCGAATAGCTATGGGCAAATTGTAAGATTAAGCTAACTGAATGCTCACAAGATGAGATCACCAGTTAAAATAAGTTACGTAATGCTGCATTTCTCTCTGAGGGCCAACTTGTTTTACTACTGACTTATTTTCCTGTTTTCTAGCTATATACAACTATATATCGTTAGTTCTTGCCCATTGCTTGAAAACTTGAATAGTTTGATGTTTAGAATCTGGTTTCCTGCCTCTAGATATACCAAGTTGTTACTGTGAGACTGTGGGCATGTATCAAACTATTCTGTGGATCAATTTGTCTTGTAGGATTTAATTCCACCATCTTATTTGGAGCAACTCTCCGTGCTGCAAGATCGAATTACACCATTTTCGAGCGACGTGGCTTTCAGTACCATTGAACAAGAACTTGGAATGACTTTAGATGAAATGTTTTCGGAAATATCTCCAGAGCCAGTTGCTGCAGCATCCCTTGGACAGGTGCCTTATTTCCTGAAGTTTTTCCTCACAGTTGATAATGTTGTCGTCTTGTTGATAACTAGATCCTCGTCTTTGCTTAGTCACACCAAGTTTGTTCATTATATGAAAGAGTAGAAGTCGGTCTCCCTCTCGCAGGAGGCCTGTTGTGTAAGCAATGAGGCGTCGAGGACCCACAACAATGAAGCACTACTAACACTAGGCACGAAGTGCGGGTGCACGCCTCATGCGCTCGAGGGGCACCATTTTTTCAAACATATTACTATTTTCAACATAAAATATTGTGTAATAATATCTTTAGTTTATTTTAGAAAGGGCTATCTTGTAAGATAGTGCCATAGAGGTAATGATGCAAAGCGAACGTCAAAATAATTTTTTTTGAGAAAAACATTATGGAATTTGTATATTGCTGTGCATTGCTTGCTGGCCTTATGCACAAGGCACTCTTATGGTGACAAGAGCAATTTTTTTATTGATTGAGTGAACCTTGCATGAGTTGCGCATATGCGCTTCTCAGGGATCAGACGTGCTATTTGAAAATTGAAACTAAGGTAGAGCAAAAAGGTTTCAGATTCACAGAAAATCTATGGAGACATCAAGGATAAACGTCAAATTGCTTTGTTATGCTATGATCCATAACTATGAGACCAATTACAACGTTACCAGGATTTTGTAGTGAGTGGTTTGTTTTGTATATGTGCATTAGATGAAGAATATGCCTCTTAAATTCGCTTTTGACACTGGAAGAAGGGAAGAGGTTGTGGCTAAATTGAATGAGTTCAGGAGGTGAGACTCCTGAGAGTTAGATCCTTATACAAGACATAAGTCAGTATCATTTGGCAGTAGGGAATGATTGTTAAGAAGACTGCTTCTTTCTATCATGGACGAGAGGCCTAGAGGTTTTGCTATTGTGCTGACTGCTGAGAGTTTTTTGAAATCCCTTTAGTACTTTTCATCTCCATTTATTTAGCCTTCTATCACGGACGAGAGGCCTGGTAGTGTCTTCTGGAGTCTGGACAGACATTATTCTCTTCCGCCTGTGGAAATAAAAAAATGTTTTATTTTCCCGTGTGTTATAACCTTTTTGGCTCATTGTGCATCATACAAATTTTGTGCCTTCGATTTGATCTAGAGTGCTTGGCTTAGACGGGTATCTAGTTTGACCTGTTGTCTTGTCAGGCATTTTAAATTGCCTGTGTGACATTATAGCAGTCTTTATGCTAGAATCTTTTGTTGGTGGGGGTGTCTTAAGAGATTAGTTAGTAAAATTATGGAGTAGGTGTGTTTTTCTGCCGGTAGGATTACCCGTTCTTAGACTTGCACCCTTCTACGCAACCTATTTCTGGAAGAATAAACATTGTAGTGGCTAGTAGGCTAAGAGCTTCCTGCTAGGACTTGCAATTAGGTGTTCATTAGAGGATCATTTTGGCCAAGTTCAATTTTGTGGGCTCCATGACGACTAGACTCAACTGTTAAAAAGGCTTCTCTTCTTAACCTTACTCTGAGCTTATGCTTCACAAGTCATCCATATGTTTTGTTCAATTGTATTCAGTAACTGAGAATTAGGTATTTTCTTCACAAAGCTGCTGATATATCGTGTTCTTAATATGCTCTAATGATTTAAGATTTCTGCACCTAACATCCACAAATAAATCTGAATAGGTTTATCAGGCAAGACTACGGACAAATGGACAGGTTGTTGCTGTCAAGGTGCAAAGGCCTGGTGTGAAAGCGGCCATTTCCTTAGATATCTATATCTTACGCTTCATTGCTGGTATAATTCGGAGAGCTAGAAAGTTAAATACTGATCTTCAGGTAATTCTTCTGGTTGCTCTTGCAATAAATACATATGCACATTGAAAAATCTGTCAGACTAGAGTAACCGAAGTGTTAAAACCCCATTCTAGTGGAATAATATACTAAAAAATAATCACAATGCTTTAAAATTAATCCGTTTAAAAAATATGAAGTCATTATTCTCGACAGGCTAAAAGATGAGTTCAAGTGATTTCCCTGTTGGTAAGGAGGTTCATAAAGACCATGAGCATTCTAGGCCATAACGTATTTTATATACCTGCCTGTTATCATTCTGATTTCATTATGTATACTGAAAGGTAGACCTTTTTATTTGCAGGCCGTTGTTGATGAATGGGCATCAAGCCTCTTTCGGGTAAATTTTTTTTTCCTGCAGTTCTCTACCTATCTGATCTGCTAGAAGTCTAGATCACTTGAGTATGAAGTTCTTACATATACTTCTCTTTTTTTTTTCATTTATTGGAACAATTTCCATCAAGTTTTATTTGTCCTGCCTTACTATCAATCTTTTAAATACCACTACACCTGCTTCTCTTGTTACGGAGTAATTTTTTTCACCAACTGACCACTGTTTCCATATCAAATGAAGTATGCTGAATAAGCAAAATGGCTCTTTAAACCATATGATTCTTATATTATAAAGTAGCAATTGCTTGGTGAAATACTAGATGCAGTTCTCATTACGAAATATAGACACAGCCTTTTCTGTGTTTCTATTTTTTGGAAAAGATCGTGGACATCAAACCACAGTATTTAATCAAGACCAGAACAGTGGAAAGTGACCGTTTGCTTAGAGGTTTTGAAGATCGACTTGACCACAATTTAATATATTCGAGGCAATATTGAACGCAGATTACAGGATTAGGCCCGACAGCCGTCACCACAATGAAAACCACGATTTAACACTATGCATCCAACCACCCTTACCTCGCCATGGATGGCCTTTGAGGCAATGGGGTGAATTGGTACAAAAAATATTCTTAGAACTTCATAATGAATACAGGTGAATCAAATTGAATGCAGGAGATGGATTACAGAAAAGAAGCGAAAAATGGATTAAAGTTTAGGTGAGCAAGCTACTATAATTGCTTAACTTTTTGTTATTTCCAGATAATTCAGTCAGTTGAATGATGTGGATGATCTTGAGGGGAATTTTGTTTAGCACATTATTTGTCATTATTTGGTACCTTCGAAAATATTGGCTTTTAAGGGTGTGTCTGGATAGCATTTGGAGAGGGAATGCTAGGGGAGGGGGGTGGAAGAAAAAGGGAAAGGGAGGGAGAGAGGCAGGTAATGGAGTAAGAGAATTTTTGCTCCAACTCTCCTATATTGGATTGATTTTGAGCCGTCATGAAGGAGGGAAAACCAATCCCTCCATTTCCTTCCCATTCTATTATCTAATCATACAAGTGCATTTGTAACCCTCTCTCACTCCAATTTACTCCATCCAAACAACCCCTGAATTATTCCTCTAAGCATTGATCATATGGAGAGATAAATTGGAAGTTCAGTTACATTCTGGTCTTGTCGAAGTGTAGTAGTTTTACGGGGAAGAATGAATGCAATATTATATTATTATCCATACATGTGAAGCTTTTCTGTTTTTTTGGGCTTTTATTTGCACAAGGCTGTTGTTGTGACTTGTGGGCATTCAAATGACCATCGCTTTGTTGCTTAAGAACTTTTTTCTTATTTTGCTATCTATGGTATGTATTCCCTTGAAATTCTTCGGTATTTGAAGGAACTCACTTTTATCTCTCTTTATGTTACTCCCTCTTCTGTTCCATTTCTTTTCTGCTAGCTCGTGCTGCACAGTAATTGTTGATCTCAGCATGTTATTTCTTCCAATTGTTCCAGAGAGTTGTATGGCGGTCTTCCAGATGTGGTGGTTCCCCATATGTATATTGACAAAACAACTCCTAGAGTACTGATAATGGAATGGATTGAGGTAAATAAGATTCTTTTGCCTTACATTGATTTGAATCTTCATTACTCTGCATATGTGTGAAATATTCTCCGGCCTCTTTTACTGATCCGATTTATCGTATTTAATAAGGATGTCAAGGACTGGTTAGGAACATCCATTTGTTTACATATAAATATTGTCTTATTTCTTTTACGCCTTGTATGTTAATTTAGGGGCAAAAGCTGGCTGAAGTGAAGGATCTCTACCTGGTTGAGGTAGAGTTAAATTAAAAGCCCTAGATGCTCTTATCAACCAACATTTTTTCTGCATCTAGTTTCTGTATCTCAAGAGCCTTAAATATTTGCAGGTAGGAGTGTATTGCTCATTTAATCAACTGCTAGAGTATGGATTTTATCACGCGGACCCACATCCCGGCAACCTTCTTCGTACATACGACGGGAAGTTGGCTTATCTAGGTAATCATCTTTCTATATATAACTGTATATCAGTAACTCAATATAGAGTTATAGACTGATTTTGATTTTTATTACTTATTTCATTTTTCTTTTTCATATATTTAAATTTCTCATAAATGTCGTTTTCTGGTTCTTTATTTATTTTGTATTCCTTTACTTCATAATAATGAGTTCATTTTTAATCGAGCCAATGACTCCTTATTCGTTTGTTTGGGATTATGGTGGAATAAAGCAAGTGGCTTACTAAAGTGGCCGTGCTTATTTTATTGTGAATTACTAGTTATTTAATGCAATTTCTTATGTTATTTTCGTTTTTGGTTAATCTGAAAACAGCCTAGTGTTGCAAACACAAGGGTAAGGATATGTACATACAACCCCTCTTATCCCGCAATTTGCGGGAGTCATTAAGGTACTGGGGTAATGTTGTTAATGGTCTATCTGGAAACGGTTTCTATGCATTGCTAAACAGGAGTAAGGGTGCGTACATCACCCCCCTCCCGTCCAATAACAACACTTTGTAAGAATTCACCCCCTCCATGTTTTATCATGTGGTAAATAGGCAAATTTTAGATTATTGATGACATATATTTTCTTAAATCCCTTGTGTCTCGTACTTCCAGACTTCGGCATGATGGGTGAATTTAAGGAAGAGCTACGTGATGGATTTATTGAAGCCTGCCTTCATCTTGTCAATCGGGATTTCAAAGCATTGGCAACAGATTTTGTTACTCTAGGGTCTGCTCAATTGTTTCTTTATCTTATCATATGTAGAGTAAATATTCATGAATGTACTTATATTATGAATATGAAATGGCAGGCTTCTTCCTCCTACTGCAGAGAAAGAGGCTGTTACAAATGCTTTAACAGGTAGAGTGAGTTTACTGTAGACTGTACCCCCTGGAGTTTACAACTCCATACTCTCATGTGTGTGTTCATTAAAATGAGTTACCACATACATTAACTGGATATTCATCACAATGGGTTACCATATTCAACGAACAAATTGGCAAAAAAATCATGTTAATTCACTTTGGTCAGTATACTGAGGCATTTCGTTTGATGAATAAGGTAACCCATTTTGATGATTGGAAACTCATTTTGATGATTAGTTATGTACTTATATTAGTGCAGGGAGTATTGTACTCCCATGTGTACGTTACTATGATAAGACAATTGGGTATTGTATTCCTGTGTCTACTATCACTGTTCACTAATTTGCAACTAGGAAGCTCTCCTCCCTTGTATGCACAAGCATTCCATCTTATTGCCAAATTATGAGGTTGCTCTTGCTGGAAATTTTCCTCTTAGGTGTCTTCAGAAATGCTGTTTCTAAAGGAGTTCGCAATATAAGTTTTGGGGATCTCTCAGGTGAATTGGGTTTTACCATGTAATGTTCTTTCCTACCTTTCTATCTGTTATCTCTATTAGTAGCATATATACGAATGCTAAACTTTTGGGGCTTACCTAACTATAACAGGATGATAACAGCGAGAAGATTAATTAATGATCATTATTGTAAAATGCTACCTATTAAAATCAATAGTTAGGCCACATCAAATACAAATTACAATTGTATACAAATTTTATTTTTGTGCTCACATTTTTACCTTGATAAAAAGCTCTCTATTTGTTTATATGGAAGGCTAGAACGCATGTAAATTGTAATATACTAAAGTAATATATCTATAAGGCTCAATTATTTTGGAACTTCATATATAAGCATAATCCTCCACTCTGGTATATTAGATACCAAGTATGTAGTCTTTACTACTTCTGGAGATCTAGTCTTATAATAAATGCCTGTAGGACACGCCGATACGGAGATCAAATTAGTGAAACCTACAATGACTTGGTCATAAAGACTCATAACTAACTATTTGGTATACACGAACATAAAAATAGGCAACATTAGTTCTTACCCAGTGTCCATTATACATTTTCCCATGGAGATGTTCCCTTTCCTCAGGTTTGTCTATGAGATTGTGTTTGGTGGTGAGGATTTGTTACCTTTGCACTATCGCCTTTGGTTACTGAAGGGATGAAGGGGTTACTTGCATGGACTGTTTATGCATGTTCTTGTTCTGAGTATATACTTGAAACCGTTTCATACCGGCAAGGTTTGACAATATTTTTGGATTGTTGCAGGTATAAATTCAAATTTCGTATACCTTCATATTTTTCACTTGTCATCCGCAGGTAAATTGTTTCTCCGAAAAATACTGGTATTTGGCCAGCATTGTGCTAATTTACACCCAATAGAAAGGAGTTAATTATAGTCTTATAACTTATTGGCTCCATGGAAATATAGCTTTCTACGGTGCATTAGTACCTTTCTGGAAAGATCTCGGTACCAGATTATGTAGGCAATGTAGCACATAATTTGTGTCTTTTAGAATTTAGGCCACATTGGCCATTTTTAGAAGATTCTGCACGTGTAGTAGTCTAGATGTAGATTTCAATTAGGATCCTCCAAGGCATTTGCAGAAAGTTGGTTGCGATCTCAGGTAAAATACATGTGTTAACTCTCAAGGTCAATTGTTTCTAAGATACGGAATGGCAAGGAAAATATGGACAGATCAAAGTTTATGTTAGGGAGAAGTAAAATTTGAGGTGAACTGACAGAACTTCACTGAAAATCTCATGGCTTAATAGTACTTCACTTCACATTTAAAGGTAAAAATAAATTAGTTTTGACCAACTTAAATTACTTTAACCTCGATCGTGAATGGGACTTGGAAATTGCAGCATATGGTGGTGCCACCATTGTCATTGCTGCATCATGCTTTGGAAAAGTTAGTTGTTTGGGTCTTGTTTGTTTTTTCATATGTGACTGCATATAGTTTTATTATTAAGGGTTAACTGGCTCTACTGGGAAGTTATGGCCTTATGGGTATTCCCTTCATCAATAATTGAAATCTTCCAGCGTAGACTTGTGGAGACTGATATAAGAAGGGAAATTCTTAACCTCTGCAGTATTTTGGCGTATTTCATTTGAAGTCATTCCCACTTTCTTAGGGGATTTGTCAGTTGTTTTGGTTATAGTTGGGATGTAACTTTTCTTGCTCACTTGAGCAAGCAGACATCCTTTCAATGGTTTTCCAAAACTATCTACTTTATAATTGGAGCCCTTTTGTTCAATTTGAGTTGCGATGATTCCTGTCTTTTTTCTGTCTTTTGATGATAATTTCATTATGTCTTAGAAGACTGAAAAATGACTGTCTTTGATGACTTTTGTTCAATTTGAGCTGGGATACATGTTTGTTCGTACTGACATTGTCATTTTGTTACCGAGGATTATTCTTATATATATTTCAATAGAAAGATTAGCACTTTCGAAAGGCTGAGTACCCCGCCGCCTACCCCGTTTTCTTTTAGTAGTTAAACTAACCGAAGCTTATCTAGCATTTCTTGTTATTCAGTCTGGCTGTCTTGGAGGGCATTGCAATTAACTTTGATCCCAATTACAAGGTTCTGGGTAGTACATATCCTTACATTGCCAAAAAAGTCCTAACAGGCAACTCGCCTAAGTTAGTGTCTTCTTTGCAATCCCTTCTTTATGAGGTAAGTTCTTTTGCCCCCTGTGACATTAGTTGCTCAGTCCTGATTGTCGTTGATTTGCATGGAGTCCATTTGATTATACGAAGTATAGTTCTAAATTCCTATTCTTGCTCTATTTTCTTAGGATGGTGTTTTCAGAATTGACCGTTTAGAGTCATTGCTTACTGAGGTGAGACATCTCACCCACTTTTCTCTTCCAAGCTTCTGCTTTTTCTTCGGTTATGTTTCACCATCACTTTATGTATTGCATATTGCTAATCAGGAGAATTGTGTTTGATGATATTTGCCCTTTTATAGACTACTATTTAAATGCATGTGATGGTTAGGCGTATTTTTATCATGTACGATTGACTGTTTTGAATACAAGAAGGGGAGAGGGAGTTAACTGTGCTACCCTTCCGTAACCAGTGAAGGATTGGGTTACCCAACCACCTAGTGAGTTGATATAGCCATATAGGTCTGTAGACTTAAATGCATGGATTCAAATCTAGTTTTACAGTTTCTAATAAGATGTCACTAGCCATCCGATTATTTGAAGGGACTTTACCCTTCAAAGATTCACAACTCAGGATTAGTGTAGCTGATAGGTCACTTTTGCTCATAGTTTTTTTCCTCATAAATGAATTATTATTAAAATCAGCTTCAAGTGTTATTTAAGCTTGTTTGTTCCAACATATTGCATAATGTTGGCTTGAAAAGCTAGTAAACAACCACTTAAAAGCTAAATTAAATCATCTTGTGTCACACTCTTTCATGTTAACATCTTCTTTGTCATGACAGATGCAACGTGCTAAAATAGGCAATGCTCTGGTGAAGAAAGAAGAACTTGACACGAGACTCGATGCCAAGGATATCTTGTCTTTCATGTTAGGAAAGCAGGTGGAGTGAAGTATCGAACTTACAGGGTTCACTATGTTATCTGCGGTCTTTCATTGTGCTTGATAGTATGTGGTGTCAGTTATATCCAATGTCAGCAAAGATCCATCTGTTGTCTATCTGGCACACCTTTGCATATATAATGGGTGGTTACGGGTTATATATATCTAAGGGTGAATATCTCAAACATGCAAAAGTGTACCAGAAAATGACACAGGTTTATGGTTATTAGGAAGATAGACTTAATTGTTTGTTTTTGTGCTATTGAACTCATTCTGCGTTTGAGGAATCATCTTGAATTGCTGAATGTCGTGTTCAAGTACCTTTCAGAATGATAGTCTTCTGTTGCCTTTTCTATTCATTGCCTGACCTTGGACAGAGTAATAACATTCCCTCTACATTTGGCATCTTGTAGGGTTCTTTTGTGCGGGAAATTTTCCTCGAAGAAACTGCTAAGGTAAGATATCCACAGAAGTATATAAAGTACTTTGAAATGCTTGGTCTTTGCTAGCCCGTTGAAAAATAATTAGAAACGAAGGTTAGAATGTGAAACCAGTTTGTATCTGATTGCTTTTATTGAAAAATGCAGGGTTTAGATGCGCTCGGGCTAGCAACTCTCAACTCTATAACTTCTGTATCTATCGCTTCTATACCATTTACTGTACCGTTTCTAGCATATCAAATGACCGAGGAAGACAATATCAACTTGAGGAACTTCCAACGCCTTGTGCAGTTAGTATCAGGGTCTGAAGGTCCTAGAATAGTAAGTACTTTTGCTTTTAATTGTTCATCATCTCACTTAACAGCGAAAATGCATTTGATATTTTCAGTTGTATGATTTTTAGTTAGACCGCATTTTATTCCATTTTATCAGCTTGTACGTAGCTTTGTTTTTTTACTCCCCGTCCAAAGCATTTGTTAACCTTTGAAATATCCCTTGCAAAGAATAAAAACAAGTTAACAAATGATATGGATAAAGGGAGTTGGTCTATTATCTCTTTAAGGTGAGCAATGTCTTATTTTTGGTATCTTTGTTTGATATAAAAACACGTAGCTTTGTTTTTTTACTAGTCTTAGATTCTTTTCCATGTGCATTTTTTGACTCTTCGCTATAATATACTCCCTCTATTCCGGTCATTTGTTGTCCTATTTCATTTTTGGGTGTCTTGGTCAATTGTTGTCCTTTCTATTTTAGAAATGCATTTGATGAACAATTTGGTCATTCACACTAAATTTGGTCCCGCATGTCATTTAGTAATTGACCCTCTCCTCTTTCCTTGGTCTCTTTGCCAATACCAAAGGACAACAAATGACCGGGACGGAGGGACTTCTAGTTTGTGCTAGTTTCGGAGGGTGTAGCAAACAGCTGTTTTTAAGGTGTGCGCTATAATGGGAAATGCCATAACAGAACTTTCGATACTAGTGCCTGGCCAAATTAGTAAAATTTCTCTCCAGATTACGAAATTATGAGATTGAACTGTTTTATATGTGTAATATGACCTGAGTTAATGACTTTTAGTTAAAAGAGGCCTTGAACTAAAATTATTTGACTCTTCACTTTGGCAGCATTTCATTGTCGTTGGTCTGCATCCCGTTTCAGACACAACACGGCGCTCCAGTACTTCAATTTAGTCCAAAAACATGAAATATTTTCACAAATTAGAAAGCGCCCGACTTTTGATACTGTGTCATGTGTGACTCTTGCAGCCAAGTCGTAATAACATTATCATAGAATAAAACATCATTCCTGCAAACATTATCATGACCGTGTTTGTGTCACTCCTCCCATCATGTCTTTTTGTAGAGGGGTGCGGCATTACATTTAGCTCTGCCACTTTGAATATCATATAGTTGTGATGAGATACACAGTATAAACCTTGATGCTATTTTTTTTTTGCAGGAAACTGAAAAAATCAATGATGATGAGAGCCAGAGAGCAGCTCTGCAAGAGATACCTCAGCTTCTTAATCAGCTTCCATCTACCTGGGAACTTCAGCCAATCCTTGCTTCAGTAAATGAGGTAAAAAATCTCGATTGTGTTGTCAAATATAAAAAAACTGCAAGATTATTGTCAAGATCGTAAAAATTCTCGCTTTCTGGTATATTACTTCAAATGGACCAAGAAATTGGCAAGCGCTTTTGTAATAATGATGCAGAGTAGTTATCTTAAATGCAAAATATTTGCACTCAAAAGAGAGAGAAGAGTAGTAAGAAGAAAGTTGTTCTAACCAGTTCTTCTTCCCCGACCGGAGTGTTGATCTATTTGGTCTCGCATCTGGAATGATTATATATATGTAGAGAATATGTAACTAAGTCTTACTACTCGTACTCGAAATTTTGGCTAACATGGATTGATTGGGATTTGCTTCTCAGCTTCCGCTCGAAGAACAACAAAGGCTCTATAGTTTGCCAACTGAAGTGCTTGGAAGATTGTTTTCGCGGATTATTGCAAGAACGCTACGCAGATATTTCCTTTGAATTTTCTGGGAGATCCATTTAATATTGCAACTCTTGTAAATGGGCAATAATATTACAAATTCAACCTCCACACTCAGGCGGATGTGTGTGTGGAGCAATCTAATTTGTCCATAAAATTCAGCTTCAAATTCATCACATTGTCGTCTACCACTGCAATGCAATTAAATTGACCTAAAATTCCGATCATTTTGACAATCTTGACCCTATTTTTACCATCAAAAATCAATTTTACCTTTCAAGTCCTACATAAACTGATCAAATTAATGAGCAACCTACATAAATCAAGTGTAAAATGTTTAAAGGTGCGAATGAGTCTGGCTTGTGCTCAAGCAACTCGGAGCCTATCCTGAGCTCGCCTGAGCTTATCACCTCGGTTTTGTGGTCATATGAACATAAGGATTATCTTCTCATATTCTTTGTACCTTATGTTCATAAAGGGAGATAACTCGGTGTTCTTAAAAGTTTTTAAAGGATAGATAAGAGATAAAGTGACTCTGTTGTGTTCCCTAGTCCATTATCGCAACCTGATTAGTAAACGTAGTCGGTGTTTTTCATAAAAAAAATGAAAATGCCCTGGGACATTTTGTGAACACTTTCTCTCTCTAGAAATTTCCTCTGAAATTCATGAAAACCCCGATAAATTCATGGAAAAACCGAAAAAGTAAAAATCACAAGAATCATCTAAACTCGCTAATTTTCATCCCGGTGTCAAATTTAACACATTTTTCGGTTAATTAACAACATCTTAACATCGCTAATTAATGTTGGAAAAATTGGTATAGGGTAATGGCGATAATGATCGTAAACTTGGATATCAACCGAATCACGAAGAGCACGCTTTCCTTAAGAGTATTTCGACCCTATTTCATGCCATGGGTTACACGAAATCCCTTGTAGGATAAGACGGTTGATACCCTATTTTTCTTGGCAAAGATAAAAAGACTACTTAATAGAATTTTGTCAAATTTACTTTGTTAGACAAAATCTGAAGATTATCTGGTTAGAATAATTAACTAACCTCTTCTTATATATATATATAGTATATATATAATATAAGATAGTCAATATGGATAGGTATGTGTTTGTTAGTTACGTTTCAAACAAGCACACACAAAATAAAATCGCCAAATACATGTACATAACATGAAGAGGCAACGCCATAAAAGCCAAGCAAATATCACGAGTCACTAAGGCCTGAAACAAGTTTGCTCAAATTGCAAATGATTCTAAGTGTTGTCATATACAATCCCGATGGTCTAATCCGATACATCGGTTACACTTAGAATTTCGTCTTTAATACAAGATAAACATCACTGTATTTATCTTAACCATATCCATTTACTCATGAACTCGATAAATCTGATTATATGAGCATATACTCCGTACTCCTCAACTCACATTATATCGTTTCCGAGCACACACAGATTTTGACTTGAAAACCTGAATACACTTAAATGTTTTGTGATCAAAATCACCAACAATTAATTAATTTGTGTTTAATTTATAGTTTTGGATTAATTTAATGGTAAATTTCGATAATTTTAATTCATTGCGGAAGGATGCGACATTCGTCATCCATTCATGGATGTCTTCATCCCCACCATAGACAGGACGAAGACATTCATCATCCAACCATGGATGGATGATGAATGTCTTCATCACCACCATGGACAGACTATGAATGTCTTAGTCTTGTCCATGGTAGGGATGAAGACATTCATCATCTAACCATGGAGGGATGATGAATGTTTTCATCCCCACCATGGACTGGACGAGGACATTCATTGTCTGTCCATTGTCTGGACGATGAATGTTTTCATCTCCACCGTACCATGGACAGACAATGAATGTCCTCGTCCAGTCCATGGTGGGGATGAAGACATTCATCATCCATCTATGGTTAAATGATGAATGTCTTCATCCCCACCATGGAGTAGACGAAGACATTCATCATTCATCCCCATGTTGATGAAAAATACATGCTAATTCAAATCGAACAAATATGATATGCTAGCAAAAATACATGCTAATTCAAAAAGTCCCCAAGTTGACTTAGGGTTTTTAAAAAACTAGAAAATTTGATTAATTTGAATGAATTCTAGGTGAAAAGTAAAAATTATTTACCGCATGGGGATAGTAGAAGAAGAAAAACTTAGAAACTTGATGAAGATTGGTGTGATTATTAAGTCATTTGGTGAAGGATTGGAGAAAAGAGGGAGTAAGGAAGAAGAACAATACCGTCGGGGTGAGAAATAAGGTTTAAGAAACCTTACTTTGGTAATTTAACAAAATTCCGCAAATTTTCGTGCTTACCACGACCCCGATCGGGGTTTTCCCTTTTTGCGCATTCTGACTTTCCTTCCTCCAGTTTTCCAAATTCTTTTAGAATTAGGAAACCACAACCCCGATAGGGGACACAGCTACGGGGAAGCTATTTTCCTTCCTTATTTCTTCCATATTTCTATGATTCCTTTACCTAAAATCACAAAATAAAAACCGTAAGCCCAATATTTTATTCCTAAAATTAATTAATCATAAAAATGCAGACATATAAAAATAAAACTAATGAGAATAAATAAAAATACTAAAAATTAAAAATTAAAAACTAATAAAAATGTAAAAGAGCATGGGTTGTCTCCCAAGAAGCGCTGGTTTAACGTCCCGCACGACGCACACGACTGGAGTTACCCAAGCCTCCTCTTCCTTGAGCACATTTGGTCATTGCTTGACCACGAAGCATATCTATAGCCTTTTTACTTCCCAAGAATTTCTGAACTCTTTGAAACAATTTTCTTTTCTTTCAGAAGTAATCTTGCTTACCACTCCTTATGTCGTCAAAAGGAACATCTTCTCCTTTAAAACAAACACTTATCTTTTCTTACAATTGGTTAGAAAATGAGGAAACATTAGAAGAGTCAAAATCACTAAGACAACAAATCAACTCATGTGACACTGGACTTGTAAGTGTATTAGTTTCAGAAAAAGTGATCTTTTGATTTACGACCTCCAAAATAATTTTCCCATTTTTCATGTCTATTAGAGCACCCGTAGTATGTAAAAATGGACGACCCAAAATAAGTGGCACTTGAGCGTCATCGGCTACATCTACTATTATGAAATCAACGGGAATGAAAAACTTACCAACCATTACCGGAACGTCCCCTAGAATTCCCATATGGCTTTTCACAGAACCATCTGCCATTGTAACATTGTATCGGTTGGTTTGAATGGTCTCATATTAAACTTTTCATACATGTAGAAGGGCATGACACTGACACTAGCTCCAAGATCGCAAAGAGACTTATCAATATGGTACGTGCCAATGGTACAAGGTATAGAATAGCTACCCGGATCTTTGAGCTTCGGTGGAAACAAAATATGGAAGAATGCATAGCACTCTTTCATGGAAGCTATGGTTTCCTTGCTTTGAAACTTTCATTTGTTCATGAGGAGGTCCTTCATGAACTTCGAATAAGAAGGTACCTGCGAAATAAGCTCAACAAAAGGAATTGAATAATGTAAGTTCTTTACTGTTTCCAAAAACTTACTAAACCTACCATCACCGGTTTGCTTGATCAATCGAGATAGAAACGAAACTTGAGCTTTAGAAGGAACATCGGGCTCCTTTTCTTCGACATTTTAGGCTTCTCTTGATTCTTTTATTTGCCATTGTCAACCACCTCTTCATCCATGATCATGGATGGACTAGCATCGAGTACAACACCCCCAATTGAATAGCATTAACGGAAGCATGGGGTTGTGTACCTTGTGGTAGGAGTTGACCGTATTGCCTTTGAGCATTAGATGTAGCTAGTTGGGCAATTTGTTTTTCTAACATTCTTAATGGCGGCATTTGTGGCATTGTTAGATTGGTCATTGTTTTGAAGTTGTGCTAACATCTCAATTTGAGTTTTAGCCCTTTGGTTGACCCATGCTTCTAATTTCCCACTATCCCCTTGGTTGGTTCGGTGTGGTAGACGTGGTCGGTTATATGGTTGTTGGGAAACAAAATTATGTTGTGGTTGGAGGTTATAATTTCGTTGGGGGTGAAGGGTTAAACATATTATTGCAAGAGTAAGACATATTTGGGTGATATTTAAAGTTCGGGTTATAAGTATTGGAAAATGTACCCAGTGGATATGACCATTGTCGATGAATTTGGAAAGCGTTCACCTCAGCAATCGTGGTTGGGCATTGATTAGAAAAATGGCCCGCTCCTCCACATCCTTCACACATAGCAATTTTACTTGTGGTGGACACCTCGTTGACTTGCATGATGGCATTGAGAGTCTTTTCGGCCAACTTTTGTTGAAGCAACTCAAGTTGGGCTAGCAAAACGGAATGAGTTGGGGCATCCTCCTTGGCTTTGTTTGGCGTGGTGGCACTCCGAGAATTGACATATTGAGCGTCATGAATCGCCATGGATTCAATCGTGGCATGAGCAATATCCGTGTCAATTTGATCAAACCGCCCGTTGTTTGCGGAATCAAGGATTCTTCGGGACTCGACACAACATCCATTCTAGAATGTTATGGCTAGGAACCAATCATCTAACCCATGGTGTGGGCATTGCCTTTGCAACTCCTTGTATCTCTCCCAAGCTTCAAACAAGCTCTCTAGACCATGTTGGCGAAAACCGGTGAATTGGCTCCTTAAGGCTTGAGTCTTTTCCGGCTGAAAAAACTTTTGGAAAAAGGCAAAAGCCAATGTTTCCGAATTGGTGATCCCCATAGCGGCACGATTGAGGCTATTGATCCATACCTTCAAAGAAAAAGGGAAGAGCATTTCCCTAATTTGGGATTGTGTCACTCTGGTTTGGCAGATCATGGAGCAATAATCACAAAAGTTGTAAAACCCCTCGCGGCAGCGGAATAATAAACATACAAATGCATGGAATTTGCGCGGAATTAAAACTTTTGACATGATTAGAAATAACTTGCGAAGTGAATTACGAACAAAATGCAGAAGAAACAAAACTTAGATAAGTATAAAGTAATAATTACAAAGTAGCAGCCCGGGATAGGATATCCCTACAGGCATCAAAGCTGTATAGTCAAAAAGATAAATCTAGCTACGCAATATGGTAAATATCATGTCGATGAAGGTACATCGCTCGCTAGCTCTCAGCGGATCCCCATGTACAAATTTGCACCAACCTACATACATGAAACATGTACGCCACAGTCAGTGGAGAATGACTAGAGGTTCTCTCAGCCACTTATTGTCAATAAACACGTAAACATGTAATCATATAATCATCCATACACACTCCAACATAAACAACATCATGTGAAGCATGTTACTCATGATTAACTATCATAAGTATACTTAACATCCAAAACTTAATTATGCAATACTCATATTAATCACTCTTATAAGCATGCAACCATAAATACTCTATGACTGGTTCAGCGGTCAAATCTCAAGACATAACCATATCATAATATATAACAAGTAAAAGGCTCAGAGGTGAAATCTCAACACATGTCCTAATTAGGGGTGAGCAAAAAATTCCGATACGGTTTTATAATACGGATACGATACGATATACGGTTTGAATTATACGAATTTCCGTATATACGATACGGAAATCCGTATATACGATACGGTTTTCACAAAACCGTACCGTATCCGGTTCGGGCAAAAACGAAACCGTATATAGGGTTTTCGACACGGTTTGGAATTTTTGTATAAAAAAATTAATGAAACGCAAAGTTCAGCTTTCAACTTCCACTCTTAATTGTTTTTTATGACTTATTTTACTAACCTATCTTAATAAATAAAAAATTAGTCTTTCATTAGAGGTAGACATGTCAGATGTAATTATTAACACTTGAATAACTACAATATTTAATTGGGCATTGCTCACCAAACCGTATCCGTATATACGGTTTTTCCGGGTACCCGAAAACCGTATATACGGTTAAACCGTATCGGAACCGTATAGTGATTTTTGCGATTTTTAAAACCGTATACCCCATACGGTTTTCAAAACCGTACCGGGTATACGGTTTTGCTCACCCCTAGTCCTAATACTACACATTCCACAAGTAAAGGCTCAGAGAAAACAATCTCAACACATGTCCTAAACTCAACAATCATCAAGTAAAAGGTTCAGAGGCGACATCTCAACGCATGTCCTATACCAAATATTCAGCAAGTAAAAGGCTCAGAGGTGAAATCTCAACACATGTCCTAATACCAATTCACTCAATAAGTAAAGGACTCAGAGGTGACATATCAACGCATACTCCTTTACTACACAACAAGACACTAGACTCAGAGCGACATGTCAACGCATGGACTAGCATCCAAACGATTACACATCGGGCAAGTCATCAACACTATTGCTACCTCAATGTGGAACCGCCCAAGTATCAGTCTCAGAGGCGACATCTCGACGCATGTCCTTATACGGTCACATTAAACATATCTGAACTCAGAGGCGAAAACTCAACGCATGTCTCAGACACGACATCCATACGCATATTGGACGCAAAGGCGACATCTTAACGCATGTCTCAATATGCGACACATTATTCGTATTAAACTCAGAGGCCAACTTAAGGCATACTTTAATACACATCATCACAATTACATCCAATTCTAACTTAACTCATTAGGCTACCATAAGACTCACTACACAAATATAAGCATATCGAAAATAACCCACTTAAATTAAGTTCACTAATTATCTAGGACTCATATTTAACAAGTCTAAACCAATGCTATAAATTAATTAACTTAGTTCCATAAGTTATATAATCAAGTACCTAAGAATTAATTAACTTAAGATAAGTAACTAATCGATTTGCTAATCTCACCTAGCCTAAATATATATTTTAAACTAAGTATTTTTATCATGTAACATCACTCGAAACATGCTAAAACCAACTAATAATAAATACCCAAAACAGCCCGCAAGACTGCGAACAAACAACACACTACAAGAATTTGTGCAGCCTGTGTTGGCCAGGCCACAGGCCTGCGGTGAAGGCTGCAGCCTGCGGTTTTCACTGCAAACCCGCGATAGTTTTCCTGCAATTCGACAATCATTTCTACCATACGTTCTACACTTCTAGCAACTGATTTTAAGCATGAATATCTATGATTTGCAGCACATAAACCCAACAATACCAAATGTATAAAATCATATGAATTCTACAAACTATAATGACTTGATTACTAGTATAAACCATGAACCAAGCAAGTATTTGAAGCATATCAAAGATGAACAAATCTGAAATTGTGACGGATACAATATACCAATGAATAATCAACACATTCTTCGCAATTTAATCAACATAAACAAATCTGAAAATCAACAAAACAATGAACCCACAACTAACATTCATTCATACTTCATAAATTCCACCATCAATGAACACAACAATATAATTTCATCCACCAACCGCCCAAAATCAGATTATACCCATTCTTATCATAAAACACATGTGAATTTCAGAAATTAATAATCTACCGACAACATATTCATACTAAAATCATCATCCATAAATATAAAACACCATGAAAAACTCATGTCTACTCAATTTAAGACAAAAGTCGAGTTTCCTCATCAAGGTCACCTTTTAAGCTATTTCTTTTCTTGAATCTTCAATCAAATAAGAGTCCTCTTCTAGGCCTTCAAGATTAGCCCCTTGAAAACAAAGAAAACAAGTTAAACAATCACAAATCACGAAATCCCCAAAACAGCCGAAAATTGCCCTTGAACGAATCGAGAAATTGAAAAGATAGAAACATTGAGAAAGATGTAAGGAGCGCGATGGCGAGAGAATTACCGCGTTTGGCCTTCAAACGTAGTCGGGGTGATGAATTTGGTGAAAGATGTGTTTATGACATTTTAGAGGAAACTTGGGGGTTAAGTTGAAATGTTGAGGATGAGTTGTGAGGATGATGGGTGGAAGTTTCCTTTTCTCTTTTCCTTTATGCACAACTAATGAGTCGGGTTTTTAAATGGAACGGAGTTGAGTCGGGTTTTTAATGAAACGGGATGCCAAGTGATGTTATCAATCTAAGGATTGATTTTCCTCCAAAATAGAACTTGAACTATTTTTCTTAAAATAACTTCATGAAATTAATTAAATAAAATATAAATTTCCGAAATCAATTTAAATTATTAAAATATGGTTTCCGAAATTACGGGATGTTACAAAAGTTTTACAGATGAAGGTTGGGATCCTCCAATGGACTTCCTCCGAATTGTTTTCGCTCAACGAGGCTAATGAAAGTCGGCTTAATCTTGAAATCCTGTGCGGTAATTTGAGTAGTGGTGATATCGGTTGGAAGATTAGCCGCAATGGGTTTTTAACGATCGGGAAGTTTCACCATCTTTTTTATTGAAGGTGGTGAAATTGGCGTTGGTGGTCGAGGCGGTGATGAAATAAGACTAGAAACCTCCTCATTTTCAATAGATGCAACATCGTCTCGGAAACTTTCTATCACTCTCGACTTGAATGGGAGATTCGACTTCTTTTACTTCTCTCCAATAACGTTAACGTCTATGGAAGGTTTTCTCAGGCTCGGAAAATGGTGATTGCAAATCTTCGCTATGAGAATTCCTGGACATAAGACACAACCTCAAGAAAAGAGTAAGTGACAGTCTCAAGGAACAAGCGTTCCTCGAGACAAAGGAAAATAGAAATTAACAAAATCTAATTGTAAAACCGTATCCCGGGCAATAGCGCCAAAATTTGATAGGCTCGGCCGTACACCTATACAAAAATAATTTCCCTAAATACAAATAAATTTAGCAATAGGGGTCAAACACTGGGATACTCGCTTATGAATAGAAATTGTTGTGGAATAATCTCTGTCTTTAGTCGATTTCGATTTTAGTTGGTTGTTTGTTTGCTTGTCACGATAATATTAAAAAGATAGTCTAGAGAATTTCGGGTTGCACATGCAAATATAAAAATGTTTAAAAGATTGATTCGGAAACTAGTAAATATTATTCAATTGTTATAGGTTTATTAGAGATACGAAACTTACGATGTCGGTATCAACCTTAGGTCGGGTCCTAGAGTCACTCACATTAAAAACTAGGTCGGCCTACTAATCATGTTTGGTCTATTCGATTCCTACTTTCTCGACAGGTGGATCGAATTACAAGATTTAATCTAAGACTTTGTACATAAACCGAAGCTTAATTATTAAGTACAAAAATGTTAAATAACAATATAAACAATATTACTAATAACTTAATTTATCAAATTACATAATTATATTTTGCATGATTTCCATTAATCCCTAGACTAAGGTGGTTTAGTTACTCATACTAAATTGTGAATTAACAATAATATAAAAGATGGAAATGATTAAATAAATAAATAAAACCTGATTAAACATTAAACTAGAAATTAACTATGATTGTGAAATAACTAAATAACGAAAATGACAATAATAAAATACCAAGAAAAGTGAAGTACAAACTAGAGTTATCGTAAAGGAAATCAACTTGGAAATGTAGAATAAAAGTAACTAAAAGATTATAATGAAACTAATTATAAGAAATGTAAACAATTGAAAATTTGAGAGATATTTGTAAACTAAGCTAAAACAAAATAAAATGCTGAAAAAGACTGGATTAAGATGATATGTGATGATCTACAAGCTCTAACAACACCCCATATTTATAGTAAAATAGGATAGAAACGGAAATAATTAACAGGGGTCCAACCCCAATCGGGGACGCAACATTTCCGGAATTCTTCTTTAATTCCTCTAATCAGTGCTTGAGGAATCCTAAATGACATCTTAATGCTCCTTAATTCTCTGGTCTTAAGACCCTTGTGATCAACCCTAAAGTATCCAATTTGAGATATTTTGTGTTGAATTATGGACTTTGCATTTTGGGCTTGATTTTGTGATTTGTTTGCATTTCAAGATTTCCTTTTTCTTCATGCTTGGGCTCAATGAATTTTTCCACCATCTTCTTAGCTCAACTTTTTAGCCATTTTGCAAATTAGTAGGAAAAAGCCTCGAAAGCTTACATTCCTACAAAATGGAACAAATACTTGCAAAACAAATAAAAAGTAATATTAGCTCATAAAATCACTAATTAAAGTGTAAAATGAAATGTAGAATAATAAGCTAATATAAAGGTTAATAGTATATAAAATAAACTGTAACATCCCGCATTTTCGTAAATAATATTTTAAAGGTTTTAATTTATTTTACGGAATAAAAATAATATGTTAATATAAATTGTTAAGTTATTTTTAAATCTTCCGTAAGATCCGTCTTAAGAAACCTTAAGTTCTTAGGATGTTAATAACTTGGCATATCTTAAACCCGACTCAAAACCCGTTCACAACAAGTGACCCGACTCAAAATAAGGAAAGGACTACTTAAACCCCACCAAAAACCCTTATGTCGACATTCATCCTCACCAAAACACTTTCACTGCTTTCTCTTTTCCTCCATTTCTCCTTTTATTTCAAGCTTAAAATCGACATTTCAAGGCCTTCCCGAACTCGAATCGCGGTAAGTATTACATTTTCGGAATCCTTGCGAGATTTCTAAGCTTTCTATCTTTTTCAATTTCAATTTCGTTGAACTCGAAAAAGACGCTGTTTTGGGTAAATTCCGTTTTAAGCTTATAAAACCCGTTTCTTTTGTTGTAGGGGTTGATTTAGAGGATCCTAAAGTTGATAGCTTCATCATTGAAGAAGATTTGGAGCATAAGCGCTTTTGAGGTGACGATTATGAGAAACTCGGCCTTTTTGTTAAAATAGCATTCTTTGTGTTGTGTTCTTGCTTAAAGTTTCTGATTTTTGTATTGTTGATGAGGTTTGAGTTTAGGTTTATGTTAGTAATGTGTTTTATATGTTCATCACATGGTTTGATTGAAGTTTTAGATGTTCATATGCTAGTATTGTTCATTTTTCAGATTTTGAGTTCTTAAGACGAATACGATGTTTGATTCTAATTCGTGTTTTATTTGTTCAAAATCGTGTTTGTGACATACTTGAGATTGTTATGGGTTTATATGTGTTGATAGTATAGGTTTGATGCTAGAAATCATGGCTTAGAAGTGTTTGTCGAAAGATTGATTGAATTGGCGAATTGCAGGAAACTTACGAAACCAACCTGGCCCGTGCTTGGGCGCACGCTGCGCCTCAAATTGCGCAGGCTGCGCAGCCTAGGCACAGCTGCGCACCCCCTTGCGCAGGCTGCGTAAAAACCGCTGTAACTTTCTTCTTGTTTATCGGTTTGTCGAGCTGTTTTGGGGGCTTGTTTCCCAATTGTTTTTAGGATGTTTTAAGTGATGTTTGGTGGTATATATACTTGGTATTAAATGTATATTGGAGATAGGAAAGTCATCATAAGAAGCGTGGTTATCCGTCTCGAGTCGATTAGCTCATAAGGAGTTGATTACGGAAATTGTGCATGGAGATAGTTAACTTTTAGGGATTTTCTTGTGAAGAGTCTAAGAATATTTTAATCATGTTGTGAGGCTCATATAGTTGGTTTGAGATGTATATTTATTTAATATGAGACTCTCCGCCTGTGGCCAACCGGCTAGGAGCCCCAATTAGCTATGTTTGCTTCATAACTTTTGATTCACAAGTCGGATTTCGTTGATTCTTTTTCCGTATGTTTCGTATGTGTGTTTGAGGTCCCCGGAGGATGGGCGACACTATAATGAGTTCGGGAATGGAGAGAGGATAGAGACCCCCTGGTCGGGTAACCGAAAGGGAAACCGGCTCTTCCCTCAACTTAGTTCCCGGGATCAATTAAGTGTTGTTTAGTGATCTAGAAGATTAGAGCTATTGATCCGGTTGTGGTTTATATCGGATTATGTTTGAGCTAGGACAGTTAGAGTCCTATATTTGTTTGCGGTTGTATTGATGCGTATTAAGGTATGCCTTAAGCTGGCCTCTGAGCTTAATACGTGAGCTAGTTGTCGCGTGATGGGATATGTGTTAAGTTCACCTCTGTACCCATTACGTGTTTTGTTGTGGCGTATCGGGATATGTGTTAAGTTCACCTCTGGACCCGGTACGTGATTGGTTGTTGCATATTGGGATATGTGTTAAGTTTACCTCTGGACCCATTGCTTGTGTATGTAGGTGTGGTATCCTGAGTCTTAGCCTTGGTGTTGTATCCAAGGGTACTCATGTGTTGTATCATGAGTCTTGGCGCGGTGTTGTATCCGTGTGTCCTTAGGATCGTAGCTAGCCTTGGTGTTGTATCCAAGGGTACTCATGTGTTGTATCATGAGTCTTGGCGCGGTGTTGTATCCGTGTGTCCTTAGGATCGTAGCTAGCCTTGGTGTTGTATCCAAGGGTACTCCTGTGTTGTATCATGAGTCTTGGCGCGGTGTTGTATCCGAGTAGAGCAGTCGTGCAACGGGGTAGCTAGGGTGTTGATGCCTTGCCCGGAGTACAGTTGTTGATGCTAGTCTATGCCTTAAGTTGGCCTCTGAGTCTAGTGTCTTATTGCTTAGCAGGTTTATGCCTTAAGTTGGCCTCTGAGTCCTTGTTTGAGATTGTGAATTTGGTATTTAGGTTATGCGTTAAGATGTCGCCTCTGAACCTTTATACTTGCTGAATATTTAGTATCTAGGTTATGTCTTAAGTTGATCTCTGAACCTTTATATTTGCTGATTTGCATCTGCTTGCCTAGTTAGGGTTCAGTGTCAGATGTAGTTGTTGATATTGATGAATATAGAGTATTGATTATAGAATTGTTCATCCAAGGCATTGGATGACTCTTTGGCTAGTTTCGTAAATGGTTTGGACTGAAAGACCCCCCGGCCGGGCAACCGGAAGGGAAACCGGCTCTCCTTCCAAATAGTTTCCGAAGTTGGTTGAGAGCCTTGCATAGTAATTGCATGATGGTATGAGATTGAGATAATGAGATTTGTATGCTTCACATGTTTTATATATGTTGGAGTATATTGTATGTTTATGTGTTGCGTGTCGTTACAAAAGGTGGCTAGGAGAACTCTAGTCATTCCCCACTGATTGTGGCGTACATGTTTACATGTATGTAGGTACCTGACAGGTGGTTGGCAGAGGGTTGCATGGAGCTAGCGAGCGATGATTCTATTCATCGATTAACTTACACGTTTACATTAGCTATACTTTAGTTTACATTTCCGTTTTTGAGTGCCTGTAGGGATGTGCCATCCCAGGCTGTTTGTATATATATTTTACTTTCAGTTTCAGTTTTAATTCACCTCGTTTATATGCATGTTAAAGTTTAAATTCCGCGTAAATTTTGGCATGTTGTATGTTTTATTTTTCCGCTGCGACGAGGGGTTTTACAGTTGGTATCAGAGCGTTATCGCTCCCGACGCACTCATGTAACCCCCAACCTTAACTTGACCATATAATTGAATAATGAATGAGAGATGAGGTAGATTTAAGGACTTATATTGTAGTCTGTTTTATGATTGCTCTTATTAGGCTCTAACGTGTTTGTTGATTGTCATTGACTTCACTTTTATATTTTTCGATCGACGAACCGTGGGCTTATCCATTTGGCGGTGGAGATCGGAGTTTCTACCGAAGATAGAAGATTCGTGCTATTGTTGGAGAATGTTTCTGAACCTTGAAGATACTCCTCTTTCTTTGTGCATCACCTTCTTGATAACTCCGAATGCACATCCTTCTTTTAGAATATTTGTCTATCTCACTTGAACAGATCTTTATATCTTTTCAGCTTAACCTTGTTGCTTGCTTTCTTAAGGTGCCCTCTAGGTAATCTTCCCTTTTATTGGATTTGGAGGAACTAGTCTTAGGATAATCGTAAGCTGTGTTATGAGAAACATTGTTATTTGAGGAATAACTTAAGAGGTATCGAGAGACATGTTTTGGTGATCTAAGGGTCTATTTGTCTATCCAATTGGGAGAGTGAAAGTGAGTGATAGGATACTTACTTGAAGGTTGAGTTGTATACTTAGTATTCGGTGGAACCTAACCTTGAGAACCATGCTTAGATTGTAAAAATTTGTGGATTGAAGAGTACTGTTTAAGGAGTTAGATACGATGCTTGAGGATATAGAGCGACCTGAGAGAATGGGCTTAAGACGCTAATGATGATGAGTGGATGAGTGATGTGAGTTAGTATCAATTGACTTAGGTGAGTGATTGAGTTGAGAAAGGTCCGTTGTTGAGGAATGCGAATCAGTGGCTATAATGGTTGAATACTTAAAGAGTTTTTGACTTAAGCTTTGAAGAAGTGAATCACTACTTAACCCTAGGCTGCTTATTGAATCTTAACGTTTATTTAATGAAAAACTTAAGAGAAACTTGAGGATGCACCGCCAGTTTGTGAATGGAATAAAGTAATTCATTGAGAGATGAAAGTTCGGAAAAACTTGATGGTTTAAGAATTGTTATCTGGTGGACAGTGAGGTAAGTGAAGTGTATATGACATGTGGTTTGATGGCCTAAAAGTGTTATTTAATTACCATTGAGTGGCTAGCAGAGATGGGACATCTCAAACTTTTGGGAATAGGTAGTTGTAATAGTGATATTGTCTAAAAGTTTGGAAGGTTTGGGTATATAAATCGTTCGAGGAATTGTTCGTGAGAACCGACAATTGAATGGCTTGATTTGAGAAGTAAGAAGTGAGAACCCGGTGAGAATAGTGAGAGACCCGCACCTTGGAAGATTTCCGCGATTGATCCTTTATATCGCCTCTCTCTTTCCTTGCTTCTTCTTCCGATCATGGCTTCAATTTTATTGGAGTCCATAGCCTAAAGTTCCTTACCTTGTCATCTCGTTGTTCCTCGAGTTGTTTTCTTGTGACTCTCTCGAAATCTGTATCGTGTTTGCCCTGAAGTCTGTATCTCACCTCTTCTTCTGTGAGCCTTGATCCTTTTCATTTAGATTAGTGGCGAGATCGACCTGTTCTTGGAGTATAGGTACATGCCTCGAGGAATGCTTGGTTCTGCGTTGTCAGGATTTGGTTGAGAGAGTTGGTGAGGATAATGTTCGGGCGATGTGGGATAGTGTGCCGTCTTGAGAGTCCATGTTAGATGGATCGGTGTGTAAGTGATATTTGTAGATTTTGAAGCACCATTTGAGGATTCGAATAGAATACTTGGAGTTATAGATGAATTTAGAGGAACGCATGCTTAGGATAATGATGTTGTCAAATAGGTGAATGAGGTAAGTTACCGCTACTTAATCTTGGGGAGTCTCTTGAATGCAGAAAATACCACATATTTGAGGAACGAGAGTTATTGGTAACGGTGTGAGAATGTTGAGACATTTACGATTTGACTTATGGAGTTGACTGAGTGTTTGACCGTAGGTTACTTATTGAACCTCAGCGTTTACCTATTGAGATACTTAAGGAAATTGTAAGATGCCCCACTGTTAGGTGGATTGTTTTTGATAGCTGTGGAATAATGGAAGCCTGTTGGCTTAATAATGCTTCATGAGTGGTTGACAGGTAACCATTGATGTCTGAGGTAATCATAGAGTATAAATTTGTAACTTATAAGTGTTCATGAATATCATTCGGGGAGTTCGGAATGTGAATAACTAAACCTTATGGAAACTGTAGGAGTGAAAGTTGTTACTTCCTTGGAACTTTTCTTTGGGATGTATATTGTTGGTAAGTGGTTAGAAACCAGAGGATTTAAGAGTTGTTACCTTAGTAATGTCTTGATTTGAATGTTCATTGTAGTAATAAAATTGGGAATTTAGGATGTCGAACCTGTGGAATGGGTTTGCTAGGATCGAACCGTTAAAATTTAAGGTTATAGGATGATGAATACCATATCTTGGGTTTTGAGGTTCGTTGTTATGGTAATAAAATTCCGGTTCAGAGTTTTGGAAGACTTCTTGTTGAGGAATACCTTGTTATGTGGATGAGATAATGGTAAGAGGGATCGTGAAACCATTGAGAGTCTAGAGATCACTTGAATTGTCCTTCTTGGGATATATTGGGAATCGTTGTAACGATGCTTTGATTATGGATTGAGTGATGAGTGACCCTATGTTTGGCAGGAGTATCACCTTCCTTGACCTTTAACCTGGTTGTCTCGTCCCTTCGATCCTCCCTTGCATGTTCTGTCAGCTGTGAAACTAGAAACTTATGATCCTTCGTGTCAAAAGTAACCTCTATGATCGTTTCTGCGCTCCCAGTAACCGTCTTTGAAATTTGTTCTCTATTGTTCACCTAAAAAGTCTGCTGTTTTTGGAAAATCTTAATTGTTTTGAGAATTTGAAACCGCTCCCTCTTTTGTTGAAGGTAACCTTTTGTCGTTGTTGCAATTTGACTCTTTCGTGAATTCGAAAATAAAGGTTGATTTTGAAGAAAACTTGATTTTAAAGAGCAGAACGTTTTACAACTTTGATGGATTTCAGCGTTGATTGCCACTGGAACGTGTTATTGGAGACGTCTGATAACCTGTGCGGTGTTTATCAACACCGAATCGATCTAAATTTCGAACTTTTACTGATTTAATTTTGGGACTTGTCTCAGATTTGGAATGTCGGACTCTTGAATACGTAACGAGAATTCCAATGTCCATTGACAAGACTTGTGCCTTGAAATCTTTTTCTTCAGGAAACCTTTTCGAAAGATAAGCTTTTGGGTTACCATAACCCGGGTACTACGTTTCGATAACTAGAGTTGTTTTCGTACATATTTCTGTGTTCAAGTTTCGAGGACGAAACTTTTTGAAAGTTGGGGTGATTGTAACATCCCGCATTTTCGTAAATAATATTTTAAAGGTTTTAATTTATTTTACGGAATAAAAATAATATGTTAATATAAATTGTTAAGTTATTTTTAAATCTTCCGTAAGATCCGTCTTAAGAAACCTTAAGTTCTTAGGATGTTAATAACTTGGCATATCTTAAACCCGACTCAAAACCCGTTCACAACAAGTGACCCGACTCAAAATAAGGAAAGGACTACTTAAACCCCACCAAAAACCCTTATGTCGACATTCTTCATCCTCCCCAAAACACTTTCACTGCTTTCTCTTTTCCTCCATTTCTCCTTTTATTTCAAGCTTAAAATCGACATTTCAAGGCCTTCCCGAACTCGAATCGCGGTAAGTCTTATATTTTCGGAATCCTTGCGAGATTTATAAGCTTTCTATCTCTTTCAATTTCAATTTCGTTGAACTCGAAAAAGACGCTGTTTTGGGTAAATTCCGTTTTAAGCTTATAAAACCCGTTTCTTTTGTTGTAGGGGTTGATTTAGAGGATCCTAAAGTTGATAGCTTCATCATTGAAGAAGATTTTGGAGCATAAGCGCTTTTGAGGTGACGATTATGAGAAAATCGGCCTTTTTGTTAAAATAGCATTCTTTGTGTTGTGTTCTTGCTTAAAGTTTCTGATTTTTGTATTGTTGATGAGGTTTGAGTTTAGATTTATGTTAGGAATGTGTTTTATATGTTCATCACATGGTTTGATTGAAGTTTTAGATGTTCATATGCTAGTATTGTTCATTTTTCAGATTTTGAGTTCTTAAGACGAATACGATGTTTGATTCTAATTCATGTTTTATTTGTTCAAAATCGTGTTTGTGACATACTTGGGATTGTTATGGGTTTATATGTGTTGATAGTTTAGGTTTGATGCTAAAAATCATGGCTTAGAAGTGTTTGTCGAAAGATTGATTGAATTGGCGAATTGTAGGAAACTTACGAAACCAACCTGGCCCGTGCTTGGGCGCAGGCTGCGCCTCAAATTGCGCAGGCTACGCAGCCCAGGCGCAGCTGCGCACCCCCTTGCGCAGGCTATGCCTTAAGTTGGCCTCTGAGTCTAGTGTCTTGTTGCTTAGCAGGTCTATGCCTTAAGTTGACCTCTGAGTCCTTGCTTGAGATTGTGAATTTGGTATTTAGGTTATGCGTTAAGATGTCGCCTCTGAACCTTTATACTTGCTGAATAGTTAGTATCTAGGTTATGTCTTAAGTTGACCTCTGAACCTTTATACTTGCTGATTTGCATCTGCTTGCCTAGTTAGGGTTCAGTGTCAGATGTAGTTGTTGATATTGATGAATATAGAGTATTGATTATAGAATTGTTCATCCAAGGCATTGGATGACTCTTTGGCTAGTTTCGTAAATGGTTTGGACTGAAAGACCCCCCGGCCGGGCAACCGGCTCTCCTTCCAAATAGTTTCCGAAGTTGGTTGAGAGCCTTGCATAGTAATTGCATGATGGTATGAGATTGAGATAATGAGATTTGTATGCTTCACATGTTTTATATATGTTGGAGTATATTGTATGTTTATGTGTTGCGTGTCGTTACAAAAGGTGGCTAGGAGAACTCTAGTCACTCCCCACTGATTGTGGCGTACATGTTTACATGTATGTAGGTACCTGACAGGTGGTTGGCAGAGGGTTGCATGGAGCTAGCGAGCGATGATCCTATTCATCGATTGACTTACACGTTTACATTAGCTATACTTTAGTTTACATTTCCGTTTTTGAGTGCCTGTAGGGATGTGCCATCCCAGGCTGTTTGTATATATATTTCACTTTCAGTTTCAGTTTTAATTCACCTCGTTTTTATGCATGTTAAAGTTTAAATTCCGCGTAAATTTTGGCATGTTGTATGTTTTATTTTTCCGCTGCGACGAGGGGTTTTACATAAACAGTTATCAACCGTGCACTAACGCTCTGAACCTAGCCCTGATTGAGCCTGATTATTGTGTGGTTGAGAATAGGCTATCTTAGCTTTTTATCCAAGCCAAGGCCCTTGATCTGGTCATGGAAGGGTCTAGACTAGGGTGAATATGCTGAGCGCCTACTCGAATCATCTCACAACATTATTTTCTCACAACATCATTCTCTCCCATCAAACATTACCTTTTAATCTAATTGGAGTTTGGCTTTCTTACGGACCTCTCAAAGTCACTTTTTTATGTTGACAATCTATACTAGCTTTGTACTTACCTAGCCAATCAATACCTACTATAAACTCAAACCCATCCAAAAATATTGTAACAATCATTGACACCCCTTTATGCAAATTCCCACAAGACACAGACTCTCTTGTTCGTATAAAAAATTCATCTCGGTTACCTTATAGGCTATCTCACACCTATGTAAAGATAATTTCCTAGCACTTATGAATGTAGTTTAAATGGGTCGAATCCACAGAGAAAAACGATATTGCATGAAAATGGTTAGCTTTGAGCAGATTTCTATTCTGGTTGGTTTATATTTTTATTGATTAGATTAGATGGTAAAAAATATAAAAAAAAATATGTGAAATATATAATTAAAAGGAATCTAGGGGTTCGGGTAACACATGCATAAAAAAACAATTATAGATATTAAGATAAATGATGTAATAGAATTGCTAGATGTTTAGTCTTAAAGGCAACCATCTCTCGACCTCATTGTCAACCATAAACCGGGTTCTAACCGCCTCTCGACTTTTGCTATATCGCCCTACTAACACATGTTTAGCCTAATTAATATCCGTGCCTCTCAACTTATAGAATGAATTAACAAGTTTAATCTAAATTTATGATCAATAAACAAAGACTAACAAACATAACAAACATGTGATAGAAACATATAAACAATTACTAAAACATATATATAAACATTGTAAATTATAAACTAATTCGTGTCTCCCCTTTCCCTAGACAAATGCAACTACTCACTCATACTAGTGAAAGAAAATGCAATGTTTGAATAAAAAGACATGAGTAAAACTATACCTAAATAATAGAAATGAATAACAAAATATGAAACTAAATCTAAGAACAACAAAATGCTAAATAACATAAACGAAATAAGAATTACCGTACGGAAATGAACCTTGAAATGTAGAACGCAAATGAAGAACAAAACCTTGAATAGAACTTGTAACTAAAGGACTATATTGAAATTGTACTTGTGAATGTAAAGACAATTACAAAGTAGAACTAATGAAAGGAAAATGAACTAATGTAAAAGATAAACTAAAGTATGTAAAGAATAGTATTAGGTAGAAAAAAAGGTACTAAGAGGTGATCGAAGAGGATATCTATGATGTTTTAAAAGGTCGGGATAAGCCCTCCTTTTAAACCAGTTAAGAGGTGAAACGTAAGAAGTAAAAAGAATCCAAGGTGAGGCAACCCCGTTCGGCGACACCCAACCCCGATCGGGGTCATAGGTTTGTGAATTTATTTCTTTAAATTCCCGAGTTAATCCTCGGGGAATCCAAAGATTTTGTTCAATGGGGCCTTAATTCACCCGGTAAATGCTTTAACAATTCTTCTTAAAGAATCATTGGGGGGATCCAATGTAAACTTGCAAACCAAGTTTCTTTCATTTCAATTGTTTACACTCTGACTTGATTTGCATGGTTGACTTCAAAATTGATTATACTTTGTCATGCATATGCAACCTTGTATTTCTTTCATCAAATGAGTAATTCCTCATTATTTAGTTGCATGTTTGATAATTCCAGCTTCCACTTAGCTTGTTGTTCTCGATATATACATATTTAACGGAAAAATAGCTAATAAAGCTATATTTCCTACAAAATACACTTAACAAGGGATGGTCAAGGACACAAGCAGTCTCAAAATATCCCCATCCTCTATCCTCTTTTTATATAAGGATATAAGGATATCACAAAGGAAGTGTATTAGTTTTGCGTCTTTTTTATTGTTATTGTACTCGATGTATTGTATTGTTGCCTTTTTTTAGATTTTTAAGAAAATTAATATTTTTTCGATGAAAAGTTACAAAATAGTACTCCCCCCTATTCTGGGTTTTCTTTCCCTTTGGAGGGGCACAATACTTAAGGAATAATGTATCTATCTATATATAAGTATTAGTTTAGAACCCGTGCAATTTGCATAGGTATATATAAAAGAGTACATATATTAATTGATAGTTCTTTGTTCACACTTCTAACTATTTAGGGTAGATATATTTATAGAACTACCGAAAATCACAAAATTTCGCTAACAGGTTGTATCTATTCTAAAAAACACAATATTATTGTGTACGATATATGATAACTTTAGCCGTATAGACAAGCAACATTAAAGCATATGAAAGACAATCTTACTAAAGAGCTATATCAAAACATGTTAAACTCTTAGCATACATAAATAACATTCATTGTCAAGTAGCTATTATTCCATCTCAAAATTGAATACCTAGTCTTAGGCACTATTATATAACCCTTGCTTAGTGAATCAAATGCAGTTGCTAGAGTATTTGTTTAGTAAGTCTCGTAACTGTCATATTACAAATAATGTAACAACTATTATTTTACTACCCTAGTTTAGATCTAAAGTTTAGATGTCTTATTTTTTTATCTAAATTTTATCTATATATGTTCTTGCATTTTCAAGTTCAGTTGCCATATTACCTCTTTCTTTAATGCATAATATTCTTTTTCATAAATATTCTATAGATAGTTAGGCGGGAAAACTAATTCGTGAGAGTGAATGTGGGGCTGGTTGCGTAATATTTGGTTAATATTCTTTTATGAATCGTTCGATTTTTATCTGAAGTATCAGCATTAGGGCTGAGCAAAAAATCCGATGATCCGAATTGATCCGACATCTGATCCGTATCTGATCCGAATTAATGGATATCTGATCCGAAAAGTGGTTTGGTTCGGATACCCGTATCCGAAATATTTGGATATCAGATCAGATATGGATATCTGGCTTAAAAATTTGGATATCCGATATCCGAAAGTTATCGGATCGGATCGGATATCCGATATCCGTGTAATATCCGATCCGTATCCGGGATTTGATCCATAAATATTAAATAACACTAGCTAATTTCATCTCACTCAATAACCGTCATTCACAAAACCTTAAATTTTAATTTCTTTTCATTAACAAAACTAATAATCAACAATTCCACATTCACAAACCCACATTTTCATTTTTATTACGCTATTTTTCTTATTTATTATTTTGACAATATATATTTACATTGATCGGATCTCGAATAACTGATCCGAAATTTTCTGATAGTTTCGGATACTAAATTTCGGATATTCGAACATTTCGGATCAGATCATGGATACTAAAATTTGGGATTTTCGGATCGGATATCCAATCCAAATTAGGGTTTCGGATCAGATACCTCGTCCATATATAGTCTGCCCTAATCAGCATTGAATTAGTGGAAAGATAATTTGGCAAAAATATTCTCACTTATTGTAAGTGGTTGGGTAATATTTGGTATTCGGGTGTTGAAAGATGAACCCTCTGATCTCATTCGGACGGGCATGTGAGACATATTTTGTTAAAAAATCTCTTCATGGAAAGATAATTTGGCAATCAGTCAATATTTGGTTTAAGATTGACAATCCGTCAATATTTGGTTTAAGAATGTCGTTGAATATTTTTTCCAAGAAGTGTCTAAATTTAAAAGATACATAGAATAAATTTTTTAGAATATTTATATAGAATATTTTTTTTGCAGGTTTTATATAGAATATTTTTATAGTCTAAACAAAGGTAGAACGTTGCAAAATCGATTATACAAATATTTGATTTTCTTATAGAATATTGCACGTGCAATCTTATCTATATAATTATAGAAACATTGAGAAAGCCCTGGTTGAGCCACGTCATCACCACATGTTTTTTTTAAATCTCTCAGGTGGGACCCGCAATTTCTTTGATGAATTTCTTACTAGATAACTGCCTTATTTTCGAACTAAATGACTAATCATATTTTTAGAAATATTACGTAACATTTGGGATATAATTTCGTAAACAATAAAATAATCGATACACAAATACAGTTTATATAATATGAAATTAAATATTTTATAATAATATCTAATATTATACAGCTTTAGGTCATTTGTATTACATTAACTTTAATATTATATACTCAAAATAAAATAGAATAATTTCGAATAAATAATTACAATAAAAAATATAATAACAAACCCGTGCATTTTTTCAATCGAAAAAAAAATTGAGTAAAGTTAAATAATTACAATAAACAATATATTGATATATTATATCAATGTTCTTAAAACTATACCCGTTCAATATACCCGTGCATTTTTTGCAATCGAAAAAGTGCAACAATACTAAATTAAAAAACAATAAAAATAACTTAATATTAGTATAACAACCAATAATATTGTACAAATTAAATATTTTGCGAAATCAAATCAAAACAGTAAAAAATAAACCTTCAAATAACATATATATATCGATTTTTAAAAAAACAATATAAGAATGGATATATAAATACCATTATTATTAACATATATATATTATATACTATATCATATTATCTATATTAGATATGTACAACCCAATTGTTAATAAATATAATTAAATAATTTTAATAAAAAGAAAAGTTAAAAACAATAATTAAAAGACGTAGAAGTTGATCTAGAATTCCCAAACGACTTACTCATTCAAGATGTTACAAATCCGATTGCGTCACTAGTAAATGTCACTTATCCAAATCTTTTAAACCATTTGTGGAACCTTAATTACCTCCAAGAAAAGGGCAATCCTCGCCCCTACGCACGAGATAGTTGAAGCGGTAAACGACTACGTGTTGTCGCTTATCAATGAGGAAGAGACTTTATATTTAAGCTCAGATGAAGTCTGTAACGATGATACGGGAACAAGTGATCGTGAATTACACTCTACCGAATAACTCAATAGTATTAACTATTAAATGTTCATGACTCCCGAATCAGCAATTGAGGTTAAAGGTCGGTGCAATGGTCATGCTTCTTAGAAACATCGATCAATCACGTGGTTTATTTAATGGTACGAGATTAATTATGACAGATTTAGGGTCACACGTGATGTACGGTTATAACCAGTAGTGATAAAGGAGATAAAGTGCATATTGCTCGACTAACACTTACTCCGTCAGACTCGAGTAGATTCCCGTTTCGTTTCAGCATAAGGTAATTTCCTGTCGTTGTTTGCTTTGCTATGACGATTAATAAGAGTCAAGGACAATCATTATCTCAAGTCAGCATCTATCTTCCACGACCGGTTTTTAGTCATGGCCAGCTTTATGTGGCGATTTCCAGGGTTAAAAAAAAACAAGGCTTGGAACTTTGATTTGTGATGGTGATAAACATATATCCAACAAAACAACTAATGTAGTTTATCATTAAATTTTTTAGTTTTTAGAGTCAAGATTAGTTTGAGAAATATTAATTTTATATTTCTGTTTTCTTGAAGGATAATGTAATCGTTATTCATTTGCACAACTGTTTTGATTTTATAGTGATATTTACATTTTTTGGTACTCAATTTAATATTATAAATGTTAGTTAAAACATGCATTTTAACGTATTATCAATACAATAGAAATTGAATGCAAAATATTCACGTATTATTGACACTATTCGGTAATATTAATTATCCACCACATTTTTTCTACAAATAAATACGTGCAATTTTGCACGGGTTGAAAACTAGTTTGGTCTTATTTTATAATATTTGATTTTCCAAAATCGATTTTACATATTGGGAACTTGGGCGGGAAATTTTTTCACGTGAGTGCGACACGTGTTCAATTCATATATAGTGGTTGTTGTTATATACTTTTATATAGATAACAGAAGAACCACAACTCATTAACCTGGACACAAATCGTTATTTCCTTGATTTTATTACCCCGCCCAAGCATGTAAATTAAAAGAGTAAGAAGATTATTCAATGAATTTATCTTATGATAATTAAGAAAAATAAGCCACTATAATCTATTAACACAAGAGCTTAATTATAGGCTATATTGTTATTACGGAAAATATCAACAATATTGCATAATAATACCATTTAACCTGCTGATATATCTTAAAAAAAATTATGCATTATTATAAGATGAACTTAAATTTTTCTTACAATTATTTTTTTGGTTATTATGTTACTTTTAATTAAAAACCATTGATTTATTTTATAATTACTCAAATACGCTCCTCAAAAAACCATTTTTACAAGAAATGTGTTTTACGAGTGACTAAATTATGATTTTATCATAATTTATAACTTAAAATCGTTATATAATATTTATTAGTTATTTTTATATTTGAAATTTGCAAACCTTTCGTAAACAAGTTTTTCAGTTTCACAAGTTCTTAGTTAAAATCGTCGTAAGTTAAGAAGACGCTAATAACCGATTTAAATAAGACACAAAACAGGTTGTGAAATGTCTTAATTTAAGACAGTCTTAAGTAAGACCTACTAATTTAGTATATTTATGTTAGCTAATACAAGTCATTAAAGGTTTCTTATAAAACGGCCATACAACTAAATACTATATTTCATATTATTTACGTATATATTACTAATAGTACCATACTTACAGTTTGTAGGAATTTTTTTTCTGACGTGGGTACACACAACTAGCCAATTATTCAGGGGTGCTTTTTAACATAATTATATTCTACTAAGGGCATTGAGTTAAAAGGTATATTAATTTAATGTCAAATAGTGTACTAAAAATCTTTATACCCTCACCAAAAATATGGGTAGTAACGAGTTTTATCTTTAAGTAAAGTTCTATTAGGCAAACGGGGGAAGCAAGAAAATTTATAATAACGGATAAAATTTGCAAAATATGCTTAAAAGGGTTTAATATAAACTTAATAATAATCTGATTATATAAATTTTCTTATTTTCATATTTTTATAATTATAAAAAAATTCTTTCATATGAGTCATACCTACCATATTTTTAATAACTTAACCTATATGGTCTATACGTACCATGTAGAGATGGCAATGGGTAGGATCTGGACAAGATCTTATAGGATCCAGATCCATTTTAAAATGGTATATCCAGATCCTACTCTTATCCTTAGGGTCCGAAATTTGTAGATCCATATCCGCATCCTAAGGATCTGGGTAGGATCTGGATAAAATTCAGATCCGTCAATTTCCAACGATACATTCAAATAAAACCGCACCTAGTCATTATTATACATTATTTCACTTTTACTTGTCAATTAGAGACGATGTTATAGTCGAATTACCCTCTATTATCTTCACTGGTTTAAAAATCATAGTCTAAAAGAAACAAAACGAGTGTACAAAGTGTTAAAAGTCTTATAGCAACTTACAAATAAGGTTACAAACCAATAAATAATTGAAATTCCAACAATTCATAATAAAACAAATTGTTCAAACAAAATAAACATTAGTATTTCAATCCTTGTTTCCATGGTCTACCTTTGAAGGGTCGAATCTATCCAAAAATTACCCTTATAGAAATTAAAAGAGGGTCCAAGGGTAGGATCTGTTAGTTTTCTTAAACTCGATTTAGTCATACTAAATAAATTATCTCATAATATATAAGATCTTATGCATGCATAACTTAAATATTTCGGCTAAAGGGCACAAACAAGACACTTTCTTGTTTGTTCTTGAGCTTAAAATCTCGGATTGATCCTCCTAAGTCCCCAAAGTAGAAGACCTCCAATGAGTTAACACCAAGACACACTCTAATTAAAATATGTAATTACTTGTGCTAGAAATAACTACATATAACCTAGTTACTTATTATTATCTTATAATAATATTACAATGTATAAACAATATCAAATATTGAAGGAGAATTAAAGGAAGTACACGGCTAAAATAATAAGAGAGAAAACCAATTCTTTCTTCTTATTTCAAACCTCATGCACACAACAAGAATGAATAATGAGATAAGAAAAACCATTCTTTTCTCTTCTCAATAATAGTGGCCGGTTGGTTAGGGTGCCCTATGCATGGGCACCAAACCAACACCACTTGGCATCACATGCAAAATAAAGAATATAAAATGTTTATATTATTTTATCTCATAAAATGTTATAACACACAATTGTAATATGTCTAGTGTGACCATCTCACACGGTCCATGTCACAAATACTAATGTTCATTTATCAAAATATATAATGAACAATAACACATTTTATAAGTTTAACTAATTTAAACATCAATCCACATAATAAGTAATAATCCGATTATTACTTTTATTTATTATATTAAAACATTTCTAATATAAATTAATTCATTCTCAAAATAATGTTTCATAAACATTTAATTTTAGTAATGACAATTCATTCACTATTTACAATTTATAATCATATTATAAACATTCTCCTTACGTAATATTAACTAGGAACGAAATGACTGTATCAATATACAGTTACATCATTTTCTATTAATAGAGTTGTCCTAAAGGTGTGACCTAAAGGGATCAACTGATCACCACCGTCATACGACAACAATGTCAAACTCTAGCAAGCCAATCATTACCGATTAATGTTGATCAGTTGACTATATGATAAAGAGTCAATCCCAAGAGTATTCTTATTGTAGATTTATCAATGATTAATATTCACTGACGTGATCGCACTATTGTTGAGGATACATTTCCCAACAATCTCCCACTTGTCCTCGACAAGTGTGCGTCATCAATTCTCTTGTCCTATTACATCATCTCCCACTCAATGCAAGGTGTCTTGCAGGTCGTACTTGCATTTGAACATATCTTAAGTGGTTTTGTCGATCTGGAGATTAACTGATTTGACCGAAATTATCTACCATAGATACCTTCCGAGCGTGGCCATGCATCTCCAGTTAACTTCTCCTCGAGAGGCCCTGAGATTTAAGATAACCCTGACAAGGGGTTGGACAATTCTTATCCTACTGTTCCCTTTGACTAACACAGTCCATCATGACCCAAAAGATGCACATTTGACCCCCTTTAACGGATGATCGTAGAGCAAAAATCAAAGTCACTCTGAAAACTGTGCCACCTTGGGCGAACAGTCTCTAGTTTAAGAATTGACTAGCAAGAATACATATAGTAGCTCTCGCCACGACCAGGCTAATATAAAATTTCCAGAACTCTATAAGCGGTCACAAGTTGCCCGACAAAGTGCCTCTTGCAGTCTGCCTATGTGATCGACTAGTCATCCCTTATAACTCTATGGCACTTGAACTTGCCATCAATCGCCTCACACTCTAGTCGCTTCGAGACGTCACCTCATATAAGCGACTAGGGGATATAATAATGGAGTTCAAATTGTCTCTACAACCCATTTGGATTTGACAAAGTATAAAAGTAAGTTTTAATAAAATAATATAAAACTTTTAAACAATAAACGCGATTATCATATATGAACAACAAAAACATTTTATTTCATATCACATAATCTAATACATGTTAGGCATACGCCTTAGACCCATAGCCAAGGCATGGGAATCATGGTTAACTTGCGACAATGCTTTGGTTAAGGGATCAACAACATTTTCTTATGTCCCAACCTTACATATCACTATTTCCTTTATATCTAGAAAATCTCTAATCACATGAAATTTTCTGAGTACATGTTTCGATCTACTACTAGATTTCGGCTCCTTAGCTTGAAAAATAGCACCACTGTTATCACAATAAAGGGTGATAGGATCTTCGGCATTGGGCACTACCCTTAGTCACTCAAGAAATTGCTTAATCCAGACTGCCTCTTTTGCAGCCTCCGATGCTGCAATGTACTCTGTTTCCGTTGTAGAATCCGCAACAACTGGTTCTTTGAAGTTTTTCCAAGTGATGGCTCCACCATTCAGGATAAAGACGTATCCAGCCTGGGATTTCATATCGTCTCTATCCGTTTGGAAGTTTGCATCTGTGTAACCCTTTACACATATCTCATATTCCCCTCCAAACACTAAGAATGAATCCTTAGTTCTTCTTAAGTACTTAAGGATGTTCTTTACAGCAATCCCGTGACCTTCACCTGGATTAGCTTGATATCAACTAGTCATGCTCAAAGCATACGAGACATCGGGACGAGTGCATACCATGGCATACACGATAGATCCAACTGCGGAAGCATAAGGAATCTCTTTCATGCGCTCAACATCTTTGGGTTCTGTGGGTGATTGAGATTTACTCAAAAAAATTCCACTACCCATAGGAATAAACCCTCTCTTGGAATTTCCCATGCTGAATCGTCGTAGAATCTTATAAATTTTAACTTAGTGCTAATATCCTTTTGGATCTATCTCTATAGATCCGGATACCTAATATGAGTTGTGCATTTCCTAAATCCTTCATTTGAAAATGACTCCCCAACCATCCTTTCACAGAGGATAGCATTGGAACGTCATTTCCAATGAGTAGTATGTCATCAACATACAAAATTAGGAACACAACTTTGCTCCCACTGAATTTAGTATATAAACATGGTTCCTCGACACTTCGAGCGAAACCATTTTCTTTTATAACTTCATTAAAACGATGATTCCAACTCCCGGACGCTTGCTTAAGACCATAAATGGATCTCTTAAGCTTGCATACCTTGTTAGGATTTTTAGGATCCACAAAACCTTCAGGTTGTATCATATACACATCCTCCTTTAAATGCCCATTTAAGAAGACGGTTTGACATCCATTTGGCATACTTAATAATCATGAAATGCGGCAATCGCTAACATAATCCTAATGGATCTAAGCATGGCTACTGGAGCAAAGGTTTCATCATAATGAAGACCTTGAACTTGGGTAAACCCTTTAGCTACTAGTCTAGCTTTATAGACATCGTCATGTCCTTCTATGCCATTCTTCACTTTGAAGATCCACTTGCACTGAAGAGGTCTCATATCTTCAGTCAAGTCAACCAAGTCCCATACTTGATTTCCAAACATAGAATCCATCTCGGATTTCATGGCCTTTTGCCATTTAGCGGAGTCGGGACTAGAGATTGCAGCTTTGTAAGTGATAGGCTCATCACTTTCTAAAAGTAACACATCGAGACTACCATCTCCCTCAATTAATCCAACATACCTATCAGGTTGATGTGGAACTCTACTCGACCTCCTAGGTTGAATAGGTACCGAAGTAGACGAAGAAGGAACATTTTCGTTCGTCTCTACTTTAGTTTGTGGCTCTTGAACTTCATGAATTTCATCAAGTTCAAAATTTCTCCCACTCTGTCTTTTAGAAACAATCTCCTTTTCTAGAAAGACAGCCTCTATAGACACAAACACTTTGTTATCTTAAGGTTTGTTGAAATAATAGCCACTGGAGGTGGTTGGATAACCAACAAAAGTGCATTTTTCGGATCTCGGAGCTAATTTGTCATCGGTCTTTACCTTGACATAAGCCTCACATCCTCATATCTTCATATAGGATAATGAAGGAACCTTTCATTTTCACATCTCATATGAAGTCTTTTCGGTCGCTTTTGTTGGACTAATGTTCAACGATTTGATGGCGGTGAGGATCGCAAATCCCCAAAATGAATCTGGTAAATCTGTTTGACTCATCATAGATCGAACCATATATAATAAAGTTCGATTCCTCCTTTCGGCCACACTATTAAGATGTGGTGTTCCGGGAGGAGTGAGTTGTAATAAAATACCACAATCTTTTAAGTGCGAATCAAATTCGTCACTAAGATATTCGCCACCACGATCCGATCGTAGTGATTTAATTGTCTTGTCAAGTTGGTTTTCTACTTTATTTTGAAATTCTTTAAATTTTTTAAAAGCTTCACTTTTTGTATTTCATTAAGTAAATATGCCCATATCTACTTAAATCATGCGTGAAGGTAATGAAGTAGTCATAATTTCCCCTAGCGGTGATCGTTAATGGACCACATACATCGGTATGTACAAGTCCTAGTAAATCACTAGCTCGTGTCCCTTTACCACTAAAGGGATTACGAGTCATTTTGCCTAGGAGACAAGCCTCGCAAACACCATATGATTCATAATCATTCATTATTAGTCTTTACTAATTTTTTAATGCGGTTTTCATTTATATGACCAAGTCGACAATGCCAATAATATGATTCATTTGGTTCACTTGTTTTCGCTCTCTTTGATTGAATGTTATAGACATCACGGGATGAGTTCGAAGTTTCTAAAACATAGATTCCATTAATAGAAGTAGCATGACCAACAACCATGTCATTCTTAGAAATAATACAACAATTGTTTTTAATGGAAAAACTATAACCCTCAATGTCTAACATTGCTACGGAAATAATGTTCTTAGAAAGCGTCGGTACATAATAACAATTATTCAAATGTAGCTCATATCCGCTTGGCAAGGCTAGAGTGCAATTCCCTCTTGAAGTGGCCGCTACCCGAGCTCCATTTCCAAGTCGGAGATCCATCTCACCCTTGTCGATCTTCTCGGCTCCTCTTATACCATATAAACGATTACAAAGGTGAGAACCACAACCGGTATCCAATACCCAAGTTGAGTTAGAAGTATAATTAATGTCAATAACATAAATTTCGGAAGGAGAATTACCTAACGGTATAACAAGACCTTCTTGGATATGCCGTAAATATATCGGACAATTTCTCTTCCAATGGCCCATGACACAACAATAGTGACATCGGCCTTTTTGTGATTTCTTTCCCTTCCTTTTCTTCTTTGAAAGACCTTTCTTGCTTGAGCTCCCATTAACTTTATCATAAGCTCTTTCCTTCAAGTACAAGGCATCCACTTCTTGATTTAGCTCATCAATATAAGCCGTATCTAGCAATGGTCCTTTAGGAGGTGGGAAGGAAGTGACAAAGTTCACATTGTCATCCGGACCCGTTACGAAATGAATCTCTCTAGAAGTATCAAGGTTGTTGCGGGTGCAAACATCGTCAAATACATTATGACAAGAATCAATGGTAATAGTTGTGATAGGGTTTGACGATTCCACTGTGGTCTAAATAACTACAAAACGGAAGATAAAGGAAAAATATTAACGTTTATCATTTTTAATTAATTCACTTGTTTAAACAAGTAAAACATCTACTTAATGATCTCTTACCCAATTAAGTAAATGATCCCGAGACCCAAATACATACTAACTCGGGCACGGTGTAGCCGATACATCCCTTATTAATATGACTCGGTGGATTAACTCTTTAATTGATTCTACTTTTAGAACTCTCGGTCGATAAAATTACATTAATTCTTATCTTAGACCGAACTTATTACCACTACGGTGGCTCGAATACCTTCGTCGAGATCAACCAAATTTCGAGAGTGTAATCATATTACCCTACTTCACCAACGTAATAAGGTAGCACCCCGGTGTAGCCGAGCCCACTCCCTTATGAAGAAAGTACTTCGTGGGTTCTTTACTTTTTGGTAAGGCTATGTCTCAATTTTTGAATATCGTAAGAGATCTTGTCAATTTATTATCTATCTCCTTTAAGTGAACTAAGTCGGTGAATTATTGACAAATTAATTGACACGATGTGGGACTCGAAACTCGATATGCATGTTGAAGTTGATGGCGATTTGGCAATGCATGCAACATATAAAACAAATGCTAAACGTAATTAAAACTCCTAGTATGGCCTTTCCTAAAATAGAAAATAATATAAAATACAAATTCGGAAACCAACTCCTTGGTCCCTTGAACTTCACACGTGGCACGCAACCCAAGGCAAACTCCGTCTTGGTCGGAACACCTTTCCGAAAAGGCAACGTCTTCAAAGGAACTCCGGTATTACAAATAATTACAAATTTTCTATCTATTTTATACATTATAAAATAAAACAATAAAATAAAGTGATACGACATCACATTAAATTACAACCAAATCGGTAACCCCTTACATTACGGGAAATACCGATTAAGACTAAGGCCATACTAAGAAAAATACATAATTCAAAATTATACAACAAATTTATGACATTCATAAAACAATACGAAGCATTAAAATATGATCTAACATGTTCATTTTAATGCCAAATCGCCCTAATACAATTTATTAGTTAAAATTATTCCGGTTTTATGAGGATGCGAAATTTAACTCTTAAAATGCCATAAATTAAAACATAAATCATATTTACGTTAAATTCAACTTTCCTAACACATTTTAGGAGTCAAAATTAGTCTATACTAATTTTGATAACAATTAATTCAAAATTAATTAATTTGTTATGTTTTATGTTTTCATTACATTACAGGTAGGGCCGTGCACCGGTCCAAAATCGGACCGGAACCGGAATTGGCGAAAATGATGGACCGAGACCGGACCGGAATATAAAAATTCTGGACCGGGGCCGGACCGGTAAAATTACGGTTCAAGACCGGACCGGACCGGTTGGCGAATTTGAATATTATAGACTGAAAAAATCATGGATTGGTAAAATTGTGGACCGGAATTCGAATATTATGTACCGGTTGGACTGGTTTGGATCGGATTTTAATATATTTTCGAGGAAAAAGATAGAAAAACATAAAATCCGGTCCGGACCGGAATCTTACAAAAATGGCGGACCGGAGACCGGACCGGATTTTTTAATTCCGGTTCTGGTCCGGTAGATTCCGGTCAGGTCTAGTCCATTTTTCCGGTCCAGGCCGGATTTTGCACACCCCTAATTACAGGCATGTATGTTGGAAATTCTGCCCTAAAAGATGGAATTGATTACTCTGTTCCTTTCCTCATATGCACAAGTCTAAGCTAGCAGCTAAAGGTTTATTACCTCAATATCTAACTGTTAATATTGAGTTAGTGAAAGAGTGTGTACGTACGATATGTACAAAATCTTGGTCATGGTAATTGATCAGTGATTTAGTACGTTGTTAAACTCCCGATCAGGATTGTAGGATCTTACGATTCTACGCTAAAAAAGGGGTGACCGATCCCGATCCTAGGTAGGATCTTAATTTTGTAGGATCTTACGATTCAACTTGCGTTAAATTTTTTTAGAGTAGAATCTTAACCCAAATCTACGATCCTACGATTATATATACAACCCGATCCTACATTATTAACATTTAATTTTTGCCAGTTACTAAAATTTTATGTATGAATTTTATGATAGAAATCTACAATAAATGAGAATAATTAGTAGGCACATGCTAAGATAATAGTGTTTTGAGATTTAAGCAGAAGATTTTAACATATTTTAATAGAATAATTAGGTATTTTATTTAATTTGTAGGATCTTATGATTCTACGATCTGATCCTACCGATTCGATTCGATGAAGCTCATCGATCCAAAGTAGAATCCTGATCCTAACAACATAATATGGATAACAGTTCAGAATTGTAGGTTGTTGGCAGTAATGAATCAACAGGTGAAACTGAACCTGTTGGGAACATTACTGCAGTGCAAGTTGAATAAGTTCATAATGCAGTGCAAGTTGAAGAAACACAACAAAACTTTGTTATTGACATGTGTGTAGATGAAGAAAATGCATGAAACAAAGGCAGACTCCTTTTTGTTTAAACCATCAGCAGTCAGTAGCAAAAAAAACCAACAGTCCAGGCCATATTTTGTGTGAAATAGCAGCAATTAGTAGCAGAAAAATACAGTTCATAGACTCTTTTTGTTAAAAAAAAGGCAGCAATCAGAAGCAAAAAAAACAACACGCCATATTTTGTGTCAAGCAGGAACAATATGAAGCTATGAACGAAGTTTCAGAACATATTTTGTAAAAACCAGCAGCAGTCAGAAGCAGTAAAATAACAACATCATCAATCAGTACAAAATGTTACAGTTCAGAGATTCTTTTTTGTAAAAACCAATAGCAGTCGGAAGCAAAAAAAACAACAAGCATGCTTAATCACTTCTAATTCTTCAAACGGTTTGATTGTAGTGTCTAGTAGTTCTGACAACACATTGGACCTCTTTTTCTGTTGAAGAGGCCGAATAGCTCTAAAAACCCCAAATCCATAACATTTAAATCAGGAGAATTTGGTGGGTGATGACTAAACCGAGTGTTCCATCCATCTTTTGTGGTTACCTTTCTAAAGTCTTCATCCATGTTTGTGATAGGGTCTTGCATTATCTTGTTGTATTAACACTTTTTACTGTAGTTTGCTGGCCATTTTGCGTTAAGTTGGCAACACATTCTTAAGCAACATTTCTTTTGTAATTTGTTTTGTGATAGACTCTATACATTTTGTTTCAATTGTGCTTGATGTTCTATTTTTTTACATTCTCTTAGCTGGTACCTCCATAACAAATGGCCAAATACCTAGTTTGTCATCACAAATTACTTCCTTGTTTGGACCATACTTAGGCCTAGAATAACACACGTGAACATAACCTTACTTATAAATCTTTTTGATTGCACATATCTATGAGGCGTTCTTTCTTTTTTCCCTACGTAAAACCTTTGACTAGGTTTTGTAATAAAAAACCATTTTTCATCTATGTGCACTACATTACTTTGATCTTTGAAAACGAACTGTTTAGTATGCATATCATATTGAAGTTGTGAAAGACAATAAATTAATCTAACAAGTTTATTCTTATCTGTTATGAGTGACTTGACTGCATTTGTATGAGACTCGATGAGCTTTGCTTTCACCCATTTGTTGACCGTGGATTGATTTACGCCCAACCCATCACTGACTGAATGATGAGTAGTTCTTTTGCTTAACTCTAGACTTTCTAGTTGATTTAGGTCAAAAGTTACTCTATTTGTCAGTTTTCTACCTTTTAGCTTGCTCTTCACATTGATGTTTTCACCTCTAACACGTTATTTCTTGGCTTGATTCTAGATATTTGTGACTGCTTTTCTGCATACCCCAAACTGTGCTGCTACTTCTGTCATTGAACCATGCTTTGGTTTCGCACCTGAACTTTTTCCTAATAAAAGATCACAGATTCTGGTTCTTTCCATATTATCCAGATTTTTTATCTTCATTTATTGAGAATGTTTTTTCGATTATGCAAAGGTAAAAAAGTGAGTTTTTGGGTATATGTCGGTAAATGACTTTCAACTGTTGGTTTCTATTTATAAAACTCCATGATTTTGTGTTGGAGCTTGTGTCCTCCACATGTAGTGTGATAAACGTCATTGCACATACCCTTACACGGACAAGTGGGAGATTGTTGGGGCTGGTGTCCTTGACAGTTAGTACAATGACTTACTAAATCTCTTAAAGGATCACAAGGGCATACTTCAGTATTATTATCAGTTGATCCACGTTTATCAATAACGGTTGGCTTGCTAGATAAGTTTGACGTTATTGTCATACGGATGGCGGTGATCAACTGGTCCCTATACGTCACACCTATTGGACACGTTTGAGAGATATGAAGGTATGAAAATACAGTCACATTTATGTCGGATACGACTAAACAGTTAGTCAGAGGTATTGACTATTAAATTAGTCAATAAGATGTTGAGATTATTATTTATACGGATTAAATAATTTTAGCTAATACGGATTACATGATTAATTCGTAAAATTAAATATAAGCAGTTATATTTAATTAAATATTGATTTCGCGTATTAATATAAACAGTTATATTAATTTGGGTAATTATACAATATCGTAATTTTATCAGACCATTATTAATATATCGACTGCATTAATATCTGATAACACGTATGCGATTTATAATAAAAATCCCGCAAATAATATTTAGCAAAACGGGTCGAATCATGCAAAGGAATAAGGTAAGAGTGGAGAAAGCCCACCCTTACCCCAATTCGGCCGACCCACCCGAGTACTACATAAGGAGAGTCCTTCTCCTTATGTCAGGGACTGGTAATTCATAATTCTCATAATTAGGGTTTTTGAGAGCATTCTTCTCCCAAAACTCAGATCTCACATCTAAAACCTCAAAAAACTCTCCCCATATTGCAAGGCAATTGGAGAGTATTTTCTAGCACACGCGGCATCATCTCAATCAAGTCTTGGGTGCAAGTTATAGGAGGGAATTTACTTTAATTCCTGTTCTTATGCCAATTCAAGCAAGGACCCAAGGTTGTATTCTCTTCATGTTTTTATTTATCTTATGACCATATTCACAACTGTAAATTTCATTATAATCCTTCAAGTTTAGGGCGAATACATGCTTTATTCCTCGCAACTGGTATCAGAGCAAAGGCCATGAAATTTTTACTTTTGTGTTTTTCATAAGTTTTATTTAAAAATTTTGAAAAAAAATCGTTTCTGTCGCTGTGTCGGTCGGTCGACCCCTAGTTGCGGTCGGTCGACCGCCTCCCGCATAGGTTTTCTGTTTTCGGCAGTTTCTCTATTGCATAATCGATCTTGTTTTTCGATTCCTGTTTACATATTGTTAATTAATCGACATTCTTGACAATATGTGAACCCTTGTTGATGTTAATTTTGATTTACTCGTTTTTAATCAAAGATAAAAAGTAAAAACTTGTTTTAATTTCAAAAGTGCAGCGTTTTGCGTTTCCAGAAACTCGTTTTTACTGTTTCGTGGTCGGTCGACCTTGTTTATGGGTCGGTCGACCTATTGTGCTGTTGCAGAAATTTTTGTTTTTGTCAGGAGGTCGGTCGACCCCGTGTTGAGGTTGGTCGACCTCGCCCCTGTAACAGACGTCGTTTTATTTTCTTTTCGAAAATAACCTTTTTTCCCATGGCCTTTAGTAATATACTATATACGGAAATAGTATATTATTAATTTTGTGAAGCGGTTCACCCTCGTTTGATACATATTATTTTAAAACGGTTTAAGATAATGGATTATAAATTTATTAAAATTGGGTGATTAAAACGGTATAATCACATAATTTTAATCCCGTAAGGTGGTTTGGTAAAATTTGTTAATCATAATAACAGTATTATGTCATGTATAAGTTTTAATTTTAGTTGATGCATTTTATTTATCGTCTTGTTGAATGCCTTTTTTGAATGCTTTCTATAACGTATTTAATTTTGCAAACGGTTGTAACTTAGTGTGGCCTTAGAAGATTGCGTCACCGTAATGATGGGACACAGTCTTGTTTGTAATTTTGAGATCTTGAATCTCCGTTTTGGGTTTTTGCCATGTAATTACTTTTGTATTTAAATTAGAATGTAAATAGGGTTATATTTGTAATTTAAATTAGTAATTTTGTGAAGACCAAAGACGGAGACCGGATGCTCACTCCCGCTGCAAGGACCAAGATGGAACATCAAGACAAGCTTCTAGGGTCCAACGGTGGATTCCAAGTTGTTTTATGTTTATTTTGGTAGGATAGGCCACACTAGGACTTTTAATTATTTACGTTTATCGCATTTATTTTATGCTTTCATCGATAATAGCTTGCATCATATTCCGCCTAAAACCAAACCACCTATAACATGCCTGAAAACTGACTCATGTAGAGGTTACGCGTTAGTTTTCTGTGACAATACAGATGTCACATGTCAATTTCAAAGCCATCACTTTATTTCATTCATTCACGCATATGCTAGTTATTAGTTCACTTAAAATGGATAAATATAAGTTGATGGAGTCTTCCTCGTATAACCTAAAATTGAGAATAGTCTTTATAAATCAGACTCCCATGAATCCCTTCTTCGTCGGTAGGCATAATATGACCCCTTCTACGTCGGGTAAGTGGGAACAGATGATTTATTTTATCTCAACATCATGGTCACTCGATACTATCTAGCGACTGAGATGGACTAATAGATAGTATTTACGGAAATCTATCGACCAAGAGTTCCAACGGTGCAATTAGCCAAATTGTGGGCTTATCAATATACGGAAATTGAGTCTTGGGATCGTTTATATAATTCTTGAGGGAGATCAATTATATAAATGCATGAGTCTACGAGTTTAAATACAATTTAAAATAGACTTAAATCACAACAATGAGTTGCTTATATGGTTTTGTTTTATCTTCTTTTTCAGTGTAGAACACGATCATTTAAACTGCTGTATAACTAATGGCTGGTGAAGACCCAATGCCAAGTGCCAAGCTAGCACGTGAATCCTGGCTAAAAGCCTTCATGGACTCCATGAATCAGTCTACAAGACTGAGGAATGATGGGTCAAACTTCTCTGACTGGGAGGCAGCACTACGGAATGCTGCCATTGCTGACGGAAAGCTTAAGTACTTAACTGAGCCCATTCCGGCACACCCAGGAACTGGAGCTAGAGCTAACGAAGTTCGCGCTAATAGCGACTTCGTCATGGAAGCGGGTGCGATAAAGAACGTACTCATCTATGCAATGGAATCCAATTTGCAAAGACGCTTCATAACCCATGGTGCAAACAAGATTTTCACCACGCTCACTAACGAATTCTCAAAAGCTCCGAGAATCGTTTCTTATGAGCACACCTGTCGCTTCTTTGAGGCGAAACTCCAGAAGGGCCAAGCTGTTAGCCCACATATTCTTCACATGATTGAGAATATCGAGAAACTGGAGGCCCTAAACTGCAAGATCAGTGAGAACATAATCGTTGATCGAATGCTTCATTCGCTTCATGATGGGTTCGCCCTCTTTAGGGCCAACTATTACATGAACGACATGAAGAAGACTCCTCATGAGCTCCACTCCCTTCTCGTACAGACCGAGAAGGATCTGAAATTAAGTGGGAGCGTGAAGCAAGATGTTCTCATGATCTCCAGTAAGGGTAAGGGTAAGGGTAAATCTAAAGCTCAGGGCGACCTAACAGTAGGCAAGCCCAAGTTTAAGAAGTCAGGATTTACTAAGAGTGGGCCAGGTGAGTCGAGCAACTCACAGGGCAAGACAAAGAGCAAGGATACTAGCATGGAATGTCACCATTGCCACAAGACTGGGCATTGGAGGCGCTCATGCCCCGTGTATCGAGACGACATCAAAGCAGGCCGTGTTACTCCTGTTGGTATGTCTTCTTCTTCTTCGTTTATTCACATGATTGAGATTAACCATGCAAGTTACGGAACTTGGGTACTAGATACTGGTTGTGGTTCTCATCTATGTAATCATGTGCAGGGCCTCCGAAATCAAAAACCCCTAATCAAGGGTGAGGTTGACCTGCGTGTCGGGAATGGAGCACGTGTTGCTGCAGTCTCGAGGGGAACATACGTGATCCAGCTTCCAAGTGGATTCGAGTTATCTTTATATAACTGCTATTATGTTCCTTGTTTGTCCAAAAACATTATTTCAGTTTCTGCACTTGACAAACTTGGTTTTTCATTTGTAATAGAAAATAACAGTTGTGTTTTCTCATTACACAATATGATTTATGGCAAGGCAGTTTCCATGAATGGAATTTATGTTTTAGATCAAACCACCGAAATATTACATGTGAATAACAAGAGATTGAAGGTAGGCGACAAAGATCAAACTTACCTATGGCATTGTCGTATGGGACACATAAATGAGAAACGCGTAAAACAGCTCATACAGAATGGAGCTATCTCGGCCTTTGATTTCGTATCATATGGCACGTGTGAATCATGTCTCATCGGTAAGATGACTCGTATTTCCTTCAAAGGTGTTGGAATGCGCGCTGCCGACCTATTAGGACTCATACATACGGACGTATGTGGCCCTATGTCGATCAACGCACGAGAAGGCTATAGGTATTTCATCACTTTCACGGATGATTTGAGTAGATATGGCTATGTCTACCTAATGAAGCATAAAAGTGAATCCTTTGACAAGTTCAAAGAATACCAGAATCGGGTACAGAACCAGCTGGGAAGAAAGATTAAAGCACTACGTTCTGATCGTGGTGGTGAGTATCTTTCACGCGAGTTTGATCAACACCTTAAAGACTGTGGCATCGTGCTACAGTTGACTCCACCTGGAACACCACAATTAAATGGTGTGTCCGAACGGAGAAATCGAACTCTACTCGATATGGTTCGATCCATGATGAGTCACACCGTTGTGCCTGATTCATTGTGGGGCTATGCTCTTTTTTCGGCCGCTCTAATACTTAACCGAAGTCCGTCTAAAGCTGTTGACAAGACTCCATACGAATTATGGAAGGGAACGGTCCCTAACTTGTCCTTTATTCGGGTTTGGGCTGCGAGGCTTATGTCAAGTGGAGACACGAGGATAAGCTCGGCCCGCGATCGGTCAAGACATACTTTATAGGCTATCCAAAGGGAACTTTTGGTCATTACTTCTACTCGCCAACCGAACAACGTGTTTTTGTTGCGGCTAGTGCGACGTTCTTAGAGAAATAATTTCTCGAGAACAAGTCGAGTAATAGAACCTTCGATTTATCAGAGGTTCAAGAACCAACTACCGAGCAACCATTGGAGGAAACAGTTCCTTCAACCGAGGCTGCGGTAGATATTCCTGAGGAACCTAGGAGGTCGGGAAGAGTCTCTATTCCTCCGGACAGATACATTGGTATGGTCGAGGAACATGATATAGACGACGTCTTACTCCTAGAGGGTAATGAACCCACAACCTATAAAGGTGCCATGACCAGTTCTGATTCAAAGCTATGGCTAGAAGCCATGCAATCCGAGATGGACTCCATGTATGAGAACAACGTGTGGGATCTTGTGGACCTACCTGCAAAGGTACGTCCCCTTCAATGCAAATGGCTTTACAAAATAAAGCATGCCGTGGAAGGTAAACAAGATATCCATAAGGCAAGACTAGTTGCTAAAGGTTTCACCCAAGTGCCAGGCTTGCACTACGATGAGATCTTTGCACCCGTAGTCATGCTACGTTCCATTCGGATTATCTTAGTGATCGCCGCATTTCATGACTATGAAATATGGCAGATGGACGTTAAAACCGCCTTCTTAAACGGTTATTTGGAGGAAGAGTTGTACATGGTACAACCCGAGGGTTTTATTGATCCAGAAAAACCTAAGAAAGTTTGCAAGCTTAAGTGTTCCATCTATGGACTTAAGCAAGCATCGCGGAGTTGGAATCATCGCTTCGACCAGGTGATAAAAGAGAATGGGTTCATTCGATCAGTCGAGGAACCATGTCTCTATATCAAGTCGAGTGGGAGCAAGATTGTATTCCTAGTACTGTATGTCGACGACATACTCTTGATTGGGAATGATATACCTCTCCTTTCTTCGGTTAAAGCATGGTTAAAAAACCATTTCCAGATGAAAGATCTGGGCGAGGCACAAAGAATTTTGGGCATCCGTATCTACAGGGATAGATCACGACGGATGTTGTCTCTCAGTCAGGAGTCTTACATAAATAAGATTCTAGAGAGATTCAGCATGACGAACTCCAAGAAGGGGTTCCTTCCTATGACTACTGGGCTTCACTTGAGCAAGACTCAAGAAGCTAAGACATTGGAAGAGAAAGAGCGCATGAGTCGGATTCCTTATGCTTCGGCAATAGGATCGATCATGTATGCCATGATATGCACACGTCCAGACGTTGCATATGCATTGAGTATGACAAGCCGATTCCAAGCTCATCCAGGTGAACAACACTGGATGGCCGTGAAAAACATTATTAAGTACCTACGGAGGACTAAAGATTGGGGATTGACTTACGGAGGCGACTCGACGCTCTGCGCCACGGGTTACGCAGATGCTAGCTTCCAAACGGATCGAGACGACTTGAAATCTCAGCCTGGATTCGTTTTTACTCTTAATGGCGCTGCTGTCAGCTGGAAAAGTTCTAAACAGAGTGTTACAGCAGATTCTACTACTGAGTCCGAGTACTATGCCGCCTCGAAAACAGCTAAGGAAGCAATATGGATGCGTCAATTCTTACAAGGACTCTCAGTAGTGCCTAGTTCGAATGACCCAAGCACCGTTTATTGTGACAATAAAGGTGCCATCTTCCAAGCTAAGGAGCATAAGTCTAGCAACAAGGCTAGACATGTACAACGGAAAGCTCATCTAATCAGAGATTACGTGGAGCAAAAGGAGATTTTCATTGATAAGATCGCTACGGATGACAACATAGCTGATCCTCTCACTAAAGCATTACCACGTGATAAGCATGAAGGGCACATTCATTCCATGGGAATTAGATGTGTTCCTAAGTTGTAGTACTCTTTTATGAACTCATGTAATAATTCATTCTCTCGTGTACTCTATTCAACCTCATTGTTATGATATATAATGTTTTGTTTTTCATGTGGAATTGTACGCTAATTTTGAACACCACAAAGTGAACTGAATTACATTACATCGTTTTAGTCCTTGATTACCCACTTGAGCTGATAACTCAGGTAATCATTTTGTGACGTTGGTTGATGGTGGGTTCAACGAGCCATAAGTCACACGAATGACTGACCAATCACAAAGGCGAGTTATACGGATATCTCGTAGGACACCCCGTGACAACGTTATGGAGTCCTAAATGTGTTTTTTTTTTAAAAAAACATTGGGTGTCAGGTCGTGGATAGGAACTCCATAATGTTCCTTAGAGTCGAGTCTTTTGACTTTCAACTGTCTCTTGAGATTAAGGCAGATTTTCGGTAACTTTGGTTTCTTTCCCACGGTCATCGTAACAGGGGCCAAGAGGATTTTTTCAGGGTTATTTCATGCTGCGCGAACATCGGCAGGATTCGAGTTGAGGGAAATATCCAAACCCTTATCAGGATTTTATCATTTCTCAGGGCCACTCGAGGAGTAGTAACTGAAATGCATGGCCATGCTCGAATACAGATTAGTTTTATCAGTTAAGTTACTCTCTAGTCGGGGAAACCACTCTTGATACAGATCGCTTGTGAGATACGACCTTTGCCAATGCGGATTTGCAAATTGTCTTACATTGAGTGGGAGAAATTTTAAAAGGATATGAGAACCGGTTATCGCACCTACACTTGTACGGACAAGTGGGAGTTTGTTGGAGCTTGTGTCCTCCACATGTAGTGTGATAAACGCATTGCACATACCCTTGTACGGACAAGTGGGAGATTGTTGGGGCTGGTGTCCTTGACAGTTAGTACAATGACTTACTAAATCTCTTAAAGGATCACAAGGGCATACTTTAGTATTATTATCAGTTGATCCACGTTTATCAACAACGGTTGGCTTGCTAGATAAGTTTGACGTTATTGTCATACGGATGGCGGTGATCAACTGGTCCCTATCCGTCACACCTATAGGACACGTTTGAGAGATGTGAAGGTATGAAAATGCAGTCACATTTATGCCGGATACGACTAAACAGTTAGTCAGAGGTATTGACTATTAAATTAGTCAATAAGATGTTGAGATTATTATTTATACGGATTAAATAATTTTAGCTAATACGGATTACATGATTAATTCGTAAAATTAAATATAAACAGTTATATTTAGTTAAATATTGATTTCGCGTATTAATATAAACAGTTATATTAATTTGGGTAATTATACAATATCGTAATTTTATCAGACCATTATTAATACATCAACTGCATTAATATCTGATAACACGTATGCGATTTATAATAAAAATCCCGCAAATAATATTTAGCAAAACGGGTCGAATCATGCAAAGGAATAAGGTAAGAGTGGAGAAAGCCCACCCTCACCCCAATTCGGCCGACCCACCCGAGTACTACATAAGGAGAGTCCTTCTCCTTATGTCAGGGACTGGTAATTCATAATTCTCACAATTAGGGTTTTTGAGAGCATTCTTCTCCCAAAACTCAAATCTCACATCTAAAACCTCAAAAAACTCTCCCCATATTGCAAGGCAATTGGAGAGTATTTTCTAGCACACGCGGCATCATCTCAATCAAGTCTTGGGTGCAAGTTATAGGAGGGAATTTACTTTAATTCCTGTTCTTAGGCCAATTCAAGCAAGGACCCAAGGTTGTATTCTCTTCATGTTTTTATTTATCTTATGACCATATTCACAACTGTAAATTTCATTATAATCCTTCAAGTTTAGGGCGAATACATGCTTTATTCCCCGCATTTTGCACTTTGTTTGAATTTTTTGGGCGCAAAACTGAAATGTTTATGAAATTTGGCTCCATTTTTGAAATTTGGTTCCAAATTTTTAACTAAGTCTTCCACTTGTATTAGGTACTTGATTGTTTTGTTTTGGTATTGGATGAAGACTTGGTAACTTAGCTGATAAGAATGGAGAAGCCCATCAACAAATCTGAAGTCCGCTTACCAAGATTGTTTTTTTTTCCCGTCTAGTTCGTGTAATTTATTTAGGAAACTTTAATGTACGAAATATGTAATTTTAATTTAGAAACGATTTAATTTTGAAAAATGGCGGTATGTTTCTATATTTATTGGTTGTTAAACAACCTGTTTTTGTAAAGACAAAATGCTTAAGCTAAGATTGCTAGTCCCAGCTACTCTTGTTTTATGAAACAATTATCTTTTGGAGGGAATCATTAGCTACGCCATTAATTACTAATCTTCCATACCTGTCTCCAATCACATACCCTACTATACTCATTTATGCATTAAAACTAGCTTAGAATCCGTGCAAAATTGCACGAACATGTATAAAAAATATATAAATAGTCATTGTAAATTTATAATTATAATATTATTCAATATTATAGTAAAAATGTACAACATTTTACACATTCAAATTAAAGTATAATATTAATCGAGATTTGACAGTTATAATACTCCTAACTAGGGCTGTGCACCGGTCCAAGACCGGACTGGACCGGACCGGAACAGGTTTGGACCGGAACCGGAATTGCCAAAAATGATAGACCGGGACCGGACCGGAATATAAAAATTCCGGACCGGAACCGGACCGGTAAAATTCCGGTCCAAGACCAGACCGGACCGGTTGGACCGGAATTTAAATAATATAGACCGACAAAATTATGAATTAGTAAAATTATGGACCGAAATTTGATTATTATGGACCGGTTTGGACCGGTTGGACCGGTTGGACCGGTTTGGACCGGTTAGACCGGTTTGGACCGGATTTTAATATATTTTCGAGGAAAAAAATTTAAAATAAAAAATCCGGTCCAAACCGGTCCGGACCGGAAAAACCGGTCCCGGATCGGACCCCGGAATCTTAAAAAATGGTGGACCGGAGACCGGACCGGAATTTTTAATTCCGGTTCCGTTCCGGTAGATTCCGGTCCGGTCCATTTTTCCGGTCCGGACCGGAATTTGCACACCCCTACTCCTAACCTCTAGACCAAATTAATATATATAATTGATAAAATAATCGGTGAAAAAAATGTGTGCATGTATCTCATATTCACCCAAGCATTCAGAAGCCAATGTATTTACACTCATATCTTATTTCACATCAATGATAATTTCGAATGTTAGCGAATTACACTCGTTCTACATTATTTATTTTTTAAAATTTTAAAAACTCATATTTGATACGTAGGCGGGTATGTATATCCCCGTCCCACCACCCATCACGTCCTCACGAGTGAAATAATTGTACCCCTACCCCTTTTCGAATGCTCTACCCATACCTGCCCCAATGGGGATGGGTGTAGTGCGGCACCCATTGTAAAATAAATATTGTATTACTTAAGAGTAGGGATGGCAACGGATCCTGGATCTGGTCCAGATCCTTAAGACCCGACCCTGTTGGACAGGATCTGGATCCTTATAATTTGGACCCGTCGGATCTGGATCCACTAGTTTAAAAACAGACTGGATATGGATCTTGTTGACAAGACCCAGATCCGACCCGAAGACCCGTTTTTTTAATATTAAATAAAAAAAAATTATTTGGAATTCCGCATTTCCGCTGGACTATTGGGCCTCAATTCCTCAAACCCAATTTACTGCCACTCAAAGTCTCAATTATTTGGTTGTGTGTGGCTGCCAATTCAAGTCTTTTTTTTTCTTTTTTACATGGATCCGCGGATAACCCGGATCCTACCCGGATCCGCAGGGTCCGGATCTGGATCTGACCTTTTTGGACCTGGCGGGTCCGGCGGATCTAGATCCTACTGTCAAAAACGGATCTGGATCCTATCCAGATCCGGCCCGTTGCCAACCCTACTTAAGAGGTATACATTTGATGTTTACAGATTATTTTTTCCTTATGTTTTTAAACACTATATAACAATTTCTGTGTAGTTTTTAAAGACATAGTACTAGAGATGGCAATGGATCCCGGATCCTACCCAGATCCATCAGAACCTATACCCAAGGGTACGATATGGATCCCATTATTGTAGATCCTTAGGATCTAGATCAGACCCATATCCTTATACGAGTACGAGGGTCGGATCTGGATCCCACCACTAAGATCCAGATCCTGTTGGGAAATGTGTCCTCAACAATAGTGCGATCACGTCAGTGAATATTAATTATTGATAAATCTACAATAAGAATACTCTTGGGATTGATTCTTTATCATGTAGTCAACTGATCAAGATCAATCGGTAATGATTGGCTTGCTAGAGTTTGACATTGCTGTCGTATGACGGTGGTGATCAGTTGATCCCTTTAGGTCAATTCTTAAACTAGAGATTGTTCGCCCAAGGTGGCACAGTTTTCAGAGTGACTTTGATTTTTGCTCTACGATCATCCGTTAAAGGGGGTCAAATGGGCATCTTTTGGGTCATGATGGACTGTTTTAGTCAAAGGGAACAGTAGGATAGGAATTGTCCAACCCCTTGTCAGGGTTATCTTAAATCTCAGGGCCACTCGAGGAGAAGTTAACTGGAGATGCGTGGCCACGCTCGGAAGGTATCTATGATAGATAATTTCGGTCAAATCAGTTAATCTCCAGATCGAGAAAATCACTCAAGATATGTTCAAATGCAAGTACGACCTGCAAGACACCTTGCATTGAGTGGGAGATGATGTAATAGGACAAGAGAATTGATGACGCACACTTGTCGAGGACAAGTGGGAGATTGTTGGGAAATGTGTCCTCAACAATAGTGCGATCACGTCAGTGAATATTAATCATTGATAAATCTACAATAAGAATACTCTTGGGATTGATTCTTTATCATATAGTCAACTGATCAACATTAATCGGTAATGATTGGCTTGCTAGAGTTTGACATTCCTGTCGTATGACGGTGGTGATCAGTTGATCCCTTTAGGTCACACCTTTAGGACAGCTCTATTAATAGAAAATGATGTAACTGTATATTGATACAGTCATTTCGATCCTAGTTAATATTACGTAAGGAGAATGTTTATAATATGATTATAAATTGTAAATAGTGAATGAATTGTCATTACTAAAATTAAATGTTTATGAAACATTATTTTGAGAATGAATTAATTTATATTAGAAATGTTTTAATATAATAAATAAAAGTAATAATCGGATTATTACTTATTATGTGAATTGATGTTTAAATTAGTTAAGCTTATAAAATGTTTTATTGTTCATTATATATTTTGATAAATGAACATTATTATTTGTGACATGGACCGTGTGAGATGGTCACACAAGACATATTATAATTGTGTGTTATAACATTTTATGAGATAAAATAATATAAACATTTTATATTCTTTATTTTGCATGTGATGCCAAGTGGTGTTGGTTTGGTGCCCATGCATAGGGCACCCTAACCAACCGGCCACTATTATTGAGAAGAGAAAAGAATTGTTTTTCTTATCTCACTATTCATTCTTGTTGTGTGCATGAGGTTTGAAATAAGAAGAAAGAATTGGTTTTCTCTCTTATTATTTTACCCGTGTACTTCCTTCAATTCTCCTTCAATATTTGATATTGTTTATACATTGTAATATTATTATAAGATAATAAGAAGTAACTAGGTTATAGGTAGTTATTTCTAGCACAAGTAATTACATATTTTAATTAGAGTGTGTCTTGGTGCTAACTCATTGGAGGTCTTCTACTTTGGGGACTTAGGAGGATAAATCCGAGATTTTAAGCTCAAGAACAAACAAGAAGGTGTCTTGCTTGTGCCCTTTAGCCGAAATAAAATCAATGTAAGGAAAATTGTTTCTCTAATTTTTCGATTTGTTTAAGTTATGCATGCATATGATCTTACTTATTATGAGATAATTTATTTAGTATGACTAAATCGAGTTTAAGAAAACTAACAATTGGTATCAGAGCAATGGTTGTTTGCATGCATAGTCGGCATAGTTTTTCCGAGTTATTGTAACATAAATAAAACTAAAAATTATTGATTTATATGATAAGTCACTCGAAAAATTTTGCATGTCTTTTAATCTGGCCCTAAAATGTTTTTAGGTTATTTAGATAATTTATGGATTTTATTGTTCATTTATACAATTTTAGTCATTTTAAGTATTTTAATTGTTAAAATCGGATAAATGCACTAAAAATAGTAAGAAAAAGTTTCTGGCCATGAATTTTTAATATGATGTCACATGGATATTTTACAAATGCTATGTAAAATTTCGTACAATATGAAGTTGTATAGCATACATTACGAATTTTATATGATAAATGGCGTAACATTGACATTTCGGTTAAAATAAATTAAGTTGTCGAAATTAGTTCAAAAATTTAACCATAAAATTGGACATTATGATTATTAAAGTAACTTTTCAGAATGTTCAAAAATTTTGAAATTCAAATTTTAAATTATGGTAATTTTTTTGAATTTTTTTACATAATTGTTATGTAATTACGGTCCTCTGATATTGAGAATTATTGTTGAGTATTGTTGTCGTTGTTGTTGTTGTTGTTTTTGTTGCTGCAGTGGTGGTGTTCAATGAAATATATTTTAACTTGCGATATTGTTGGTATTTATGAATCGTTTGCTTTATATTTAAATTCATGTTTTCCCTTCGATTTAATTTAAATGATTTACATTTGTTAATGTTTTGATTCGTCTGTTAAGTTTTTGCCATGTTGATGTTTTAGCTTTTGGTCAAAATAGTTTTTATATAGACTTTAAACCATCATAAAACGAATGCAAATGCAGATGAGGTAAAGCATCATGTGAGTAATCTAAAGAGAGATGAAATAAAAAGGCACAAAACCAAGCTAAAATCTATAAAATTTAATTAAAAGGCTACCTAAAACATCCAAATAATGTGACGTGACAAATTAAATATGACGTGGCAAATTAAATGTGGAATGGCAAATGTGAAAAAAATTTAAAATAATAATAATAATAATAATAATAATAATAATAATAATAATAATAATAATAATAATAATAATAATAATAATAATAATAATGAAGCAAACCTTTACATTCCATTTTTTCATTGCTCCATATATATTTATGTATATTTTAAATTTCATAATAATGAAAAAAAAGATGCTCAAAAGTCACGAACATGATCCATATTTATGTCAATATTGATAAAAATGAGAAAATGATGCTCAAAATTCCTGAATCTTAATCCATATTTATGCATATATTAAATTTGAAAATAATGAAAAAAGGATACTTAAAAGTCATAAAAAAATCATAAAACGCATGCTCAATTGTTTATATATTTGAAATGGGAGACAAATTTTATAAGTCAATTTTTTTCTTATCTCTATCGTCAGTAGACTATTATGTGTTACTAATATTTTCTATCATTTTATTCTTATCGAGTTAGGTGTATTAAGGTTCTAAATTATTAACTAATTCTTTTTTTTAATTTTTTTATGGAAGTTTCACTGGGTTATGAAGCGTTCGTCACATTTTCACTTTCACATATGTTTTTGTTTTGTTCTCATTTGGGGAATATCAAGATTTTTTATGGTTTTGAGCCCTTCACAGGTAAATTACTTACACCTCTACGATTTGATTATCATTTCCTCTTCTTTCATTATTTAAGAGGGGAGATTTAAGTTAATAACCATAATATTGAATAAAACAAATCTCGATATTCTGTTGGTTCATCCACTCTAATTAGGGGGTGTTTGGTTGGCTACTTTGGAATGGAATGAAATGGATTGAGTTGATTCAAGTGTTTGGTTGGGTGATTTTGGAATGGAGTTAGATAGCTAATTGATTCTAACTCCACCACAATCCCTTGGAATCTCATACCCACCTCTCCCCCTTGGATTCCAACTCCATTCCTTCACGTTTATTATTAAAATGAACCAAACAAGTTTTTAATGGAATGAAATTAGAACCCATACCATTATGGTTTCTCATTTCATTCCATTCCATTCCTACGTACTGAACCAAATGAACCCTTAGTGTGTTACTATTTTTTATAGGTTTGATTTAGTGGAGAAAGAAATTATAGGGAGAACTGGAATACTATAGTTGCTTAAACAACTATATATTCCATACTAACTAAAGATTGACGACAATAACGTGAATGACTGATAGTTTTTGACCATTTATTATATATTTTGAAATATATGGCTGAAGGTGAATTTTAAGAAGACGACATAACACATTTTTGTATAATATTGTTTAACAGATGAAGTATTTGGCCTAATGATGACCCAATAGTTGTTCAAGTTGCTCTTTCAAATTATTGGTTCCGTAATTTATTATTGTATTAACTACAATATTATATGGGGTTGTGAAATGTCAGTTATGTCATAAGATTCATAATTGTGTGTTTTATGTTATTTTCATAATTGATGAAATTTTAATATCTAATTAGTGAGAATGCTTCATTTTTGGAGATCCTTGCTTAACAATAATATTGTTTTGTGTAATGAAATTATATGAATACTTATATAACTAATTTATTTTAGCTTACATTGAGTTACTTTAGTTTTGGTAGAGGTATCTACTATATAGAATTTTAAATTCTGATAAACTCTGTTAAAACGGACTAATTGACTTTATGCAACCCTTAAAATACGAAAACCGTACGTTGAGTTGATTGTAGTATGTTATGGTATTAAAGTACTAAAATATGACACTAGAAATAGAACATCCCGTGAATTTCTTTTGTACAACAATTTATTAGAAATAAAGTCAATTAGTCTTTTGTACAACAATTTATTAGAAATTAAAGTCATATACAATGGATGCTAAAATACCCTGCAAAATTAAAGTAACTCAATGCAGACTAAAATAAATTAATAATATAGGTATTCATATAATCAAATTATATAAAACTATATTAGCAAACAAAGATAGAGTACCCTCACAAATTAGATATTAAAATTTCATCAACAATTCTGAAAATAACATAGAACACACGATTATAAATATTATCACAAAACTAACATTTTATACGTACTACCCCTAAAATTGAAGCTAATACAACAATAAATTGCGGAATTAAGAATTTTAAAGCAACAAGTTTCCTTAATCTATAATCTTAAACAAAAATGTGAATAAAATGATAGAAAATATCAGTGACACTGCCATTTTATTAACAATAAAGATGAGAAATTTTTTTGCTTACAAGTTTTGCTTTCTATAAAAAATATATAAACAATTGAGGATGCGTTTTATGGCTATTAAATATTCTTTAATTATTATTATTATCAAATTTAATATAGGCAAAAATACGGATCAGGATTCAGGACTTTTGAGCATCCGTTGTTCATTATTATGAAGTTTAATATAAACACTAGTTTTGTGAATTGTGAAATTCACATGATGTTTTGTTTCTAGTGTAATATTTTTAGTGTTTCTAGTATAATTGGATATATAAAATATCAAACGCACATTTGATCACCTCGTGAATAATTCATGATAGAACTTGTATTGAAATTATGAATATCGACATGTTAATAATATAAAGACCAAAGTCGGAATAATCAAATAAGTCGGTAGGTGAAGAGTGTTATCTTTTCAAGCATCATCTTCTCCATCTTCTTCTGATTCTCATGGTATGATCTCTACTTCTTTTCACCCTCAATTGCAAACACTAGAGGAAACCCATGCCCTCTCGCCTAGACAACCTGATTTGCTGAATGACTTGCTTAATGATGCTATCACTATAACTCCAAAGACTACTTCAATTCCTAACTTATCAATCCATGGATCAAAACCTGCAACTGTTGCGAATCTGAACTCTGCTCATGATCAAGTTTCTGAACCTATTGTAATTCCAGAAGAATTCCCTGCTATAACTGCTGAAACTCAAAATTCGATACCTCTAAACCAGACTACATCTGTAAGCACAAAGCCTAAATGGTCTGAGATAGTTAAACCTAAAAAACCTGAAGGCATGAGTCTATTTCTTGATAAAGAGAGTGTCAAATCTGATGAAATTGATGTTGCAATTGAAGATATAGAGGAGGAACTGAAATTATGGGAATTTACTCTCATGCGGCACGTTTTGGGGTCAAAACCTACCTTGAAACATATTGCTGATTTTGTAGAAAAGCATTGGGGTCAAATTGCGAAACCCGTGGTTCAATATTTCAAAAAAGGTTGGTTTAGCTTCAGATTCGATTCTGCTGAAGGAATGAATGCAGTGCTTAAACAAGGGCCATGGAAAGTGGGATCCCACTCTCTGATTCTCAAACAATGGCACCCTGCATTCTCATTTAAAATGGAAAAAGTTTCTCTAGTTCCTGTTTGGGTACTCTTTCATGATCTGGATCCTTATCTTTGGACTGCATCAGTTTTGAGTAAACTCTCAAGCAAAATTGGGAAACCTTTATTTGCTGATGTCCCTACTACTTTTAAAGCAAAGCTCTCCTTTGCGAGGGTCCTCATTGAAATAGACATATCCTCTAAGCTACCAATGGAAATCCTGCTAAATACACCATATGGTACATTTGTTCAAAGCATAGAGTATGAATGGATACCCCACTATTGTCACACTTGTGGGAAAATGGGGCATCAGACTCAAATTGTAAGAAAAACAAAGATATACAAAAGCATGACTCTAAACCAGTTACAGGAACAGTGGAAAATGATGAGGGAAATGACCTTAACCCTTGCTTGCTAGGTGGTACATCAGTACCAGTTGCTGAAACTTCTACATCAATTGTGCAGAATGTTCACTCAGAATGCGAAATGCTAGGTGAGCAGAAATGTGATGTTGAAACAGTAGCTTCTAATACTGATACTGTAAGGCATCAAGAATGCAACAAGAAGGACCATCTACATGACACTCAAATAGCCTTGAAGAGAGTGTCTGTAGACAGGCCAGAGTCAAAAATGCAAAATGAGCAGCCCCCCAACAGCCTATTTTGAACAATACTTGCTATGAAGTCATTAATGAAGAGAATCATACACTACCTTGTTTGCTAGGTGGTACATCAGCACTAGTGGAACCAGTTTCACAGCCAACAACACAGTTTACTTACTCAGAATATGTTGGGCAGAATATGCATACATGGACTGTTGCAGTTGAGACTTCTCCCACTGGTACTGTAAGGCATCAAGGATGCAACAAGAAGGACCAATTACATGATACTCAAATAGCCTTGAAGAGAGGATCTATAGTTAGGTCAAGAGAGGTCCCCAGAATGAGACTTAGTAACACTTTTAACCTCCTAGACACTGAGGAGGGAGAGATTACAACAAAGGAAAATGGGCAGGACTGTCAGCCACCTGATATTGGTAGTGGTTCAAAGGATGTTTTTTCTAACCATTAATAATGATCATATCCACATGGAATATTCGTGGTTTTAATAAGGCTACTAAGCATAGTGAGGTACAACATTTCCTAAAAGTAAACAAAATAGATGTCATTGGGATCCTGGAGACTAGAGTCACTCAATCAAAAGTCAACAGGATAATCAAGCAATCTTTCAGGGGCTATCAAATGTTTGGGAACTATTCTGCTAGCCACAATGGCAGTATTTGGATATTATGGGATCCCAAAAAAGTAAAGTTGGATGTCATTGAGGTGCATAATCAAGTAGTTTATTCCCATGTCACAAACTTCCTTACTGGTATCATTTTTTCTCTCTCAGTTGTTTATGGTAGTAATGATGCTACTAGAAGACAACAACTCTGGACTTCACTTTCTCAATTTTCAAAAGTAGCAAAAGAATGGGTTGTTATGAGTGATTTTAATGTAGTGAGATACCAATCTGAAAAAATAAGCAACACACCTCCTGTCCTATCTGAACTTCTTGCCTTCAATTCCAGTCTTATGAAATGTGGTCTGGATGATATGGGGGGACTGGAAACAAGTTCACTTGGTTTAACAAGCAAGATGTAAACACAAGGGTCTATTCTAAATTAGATAGAATCCTCATAAATGATAAATGGCTGCAATCGTTCACCCAAACAACTGGCCACTTTCTTGATCCAGGAATTTCAGACCACTGTCTTACCCTCCTTAACTTCCATGATGCTAGTACTCCAAAGAAAGCCTTTAAATTTCTCAACTGCTGGGTGGACAATCCTCTTTTCCTCTCACTAGTTGCTCAAGCATGGGACATAAGACCTATTGGGAATAAGATGTTTCGCCTTATGACTAAACTGAAAGAAGTCAGGAAACATCTCAGAAATCTGCATAGAACCCATTACTCTAATATCAGTGATAGGGTTAATGAAAAAAGAGAAGAATTATCTCTTTGTTTCAAGAATCTTCGATTATACGCTAACTCACATGAACATATAGACAAGGAAGCTGCTGTTGCAAAACAATTTCACGAACTGAAAGAAGCAGAAATGAAAACTCTGATCCAAAGGGCCAAACAACATCATTTGACACATACTGATACCAGTTCCAGATATTTAATCAGCAAAATAAAAGAACGGCAACAGCATCAAATGATTGGGGAAATTGTTGGACATGATGGTAGTACCTATACTGGTATGCAAGGTGTAGGAGAGGCTTTTGTTGCCTATTATAGCCAACAATTTGGTACTGGTACTCTAACCCAATCTATCCCGGCCCTATTGATATAATCTCCAATGGGCCAAAAGTGGGAGCTGATGATTTTGATAGCCTGGTTAGGCCTATCACAAGACCAGAGATAAAGAATGCACTTTTTGATATTGATTCCAACAAGAGTCCTGAACTTGATGGCTTCTCTGCTGGTTTCTTTTAAGTAGCTTGGAGCATTGTGGGCAGTGACTATTTAGCTGCAATTGAGGATTTCTTTACCATTGGTTTCTTACCAAAACAAGCCAATGCCACATTAGTTTCTATTATCCCAAAGAAGGCTACCCCCAATCTGTCAAAGATTGCAGGCCCATCTCATGTTGTTCCATCATTTACAAAACTATCACAAAAATCTTGACTCAAAGATTGAAGAATATCATGCCTACTCTTGTTGGCCATGAACAAGCTGCTTTCATTCAAGGCAAGAACCTTTTTGAAAACGTTCTGCTTACCTAAGGGCTGTTAAAAGGATATGAGAGAAAACATATCACACCTAGGTGTATGCTCAAAGTGGATATAAGCAAAGCGTTTAATACATTGCAATGGCCATTTTTGAAGGATATGCTCACCCATCTCAATTTCCATGAACTTTTTATCAAATGGATCATGAGCTGTGTTACAGGTTCATGGTTTACTCTAAATGTCAATGGCTCACATCATGGGTTCTTTAAAGGAAGGAGTGGTGTTAGGCAAGGGGATCCCCTTTACCCTTATCTCTTTGTCCTCAGCATGGAGGTGTTATCAAGAAGACTTAGAACCTTGTGTAATGCACTTTTAGTCTCTTATCATCCTCAGTGCTCAAGAATGAATCTCACGCACCTGGTGTTTGCTGATGACCTTATGATATTCACCAGAGGTGATATGCCCTCTGTGGAAGTTGTTGTCAACATTTTATATGAGTTTTCTCTATGGTCTAGTTTGAAACCAAACCTAGACAAAACAGAAGCTTATATAGGAGGAGTTTCAAACAGTTTAAAGACTAACATCCTCCAAGCTACTAATCTGCGGCCAGGAACCTTCCCTTTCAGGTATTTAGGGATACATATCAACCACTCTAGACTGACTGTGGACATGTTTAATCCCCTCATCTTAAAAGTCCAGAACCTCATGAACAGGCTCAATACTACTCATATCCCATACGCTGGCAGGGCTCTAATCATTAATACTGTACTATTTGGGCTTAATAACTTTTGGAGTGCTAGCCTGCTTCTGCCTAGTAGTGTCCGTGAACACCTAAAGAAGCTCAATTTAGACATTCTGTGGGGGAGGACAAATGACAAAAGGAAAATGATTTTCAAATCATGGAGTAGCATATGCAAACCATGGGATGAAGGAGGGTTTTCTCAAATGGCTTTGCCAATTGAATGGTAATAATGGGTCTATCTGGATCACGTAGATGCACAAATACTATCTAACAGACTGTGATATCTGGCGCTTTGATCTTAAAAGTCATCACCCTGCTTGCCTAAGGGACATACTTCGTGTCAGGGATGAGTATCTAGCAAAATTTGGAGGAGTTCAGAAAATCCAAAGGCTAATCCAACAATGCCTTGTGAAAGGCAAATACTCAGTAAAGCAAGCTTGTAATAATATCAGAGATAAAGGCCAACAACTGCCTATATACAAAGCCATCCAGCAACATCCAGACATTCTAAGGCATAAGATATGTCTTCTAATAGCTGCTCAACAAAAGCTTTCCACAATGGATCTAGTCCTATCTAGAGGGATCACCCTAGTAAACAGATGTTATCTCTACAAAGAGGCTGCTGAAACAAATCATCACCTTTTCTTTCACTGCAGTTTCACAAAAACTTTGCTGAATCAAGTCAAAAACTGGCTGGGCTTAAACACTGATAGTACTGAACTCTCTGCCTTACTTTGCTGGATCAATGCCAGGAAAAGACGACGACATTGGAGGAATAAATGGTTGAGTTGCAGTTTTGGTAGTCTGGTTTACTCCATCTGGCAGGAAAGGAATCAAAGGGCCTTTGGAAATGGAGAAAGACCCAAGACCCATACAGTCCATCTTCCAGGAAATTCATTGCATTACAACTGCAATACTGTTGCACAAGAGCTCGGAAATTTTGCACGAGGAAATTTTTTCATAATACATGTAAATAGTTAATTCAAACTAGTGCACTTTGTATAGTGGTTATATCCTTTTGTAAGTCAAAACTCATGTAATCTTTTTTTGGAAATATATGAGAAATATCTTCTTACAAAAAAAACATATATAATATATATATATATATATATATATATATATATATATATATATATATATATATATATATATATATAGTCAATTATTATTACATTTATGTTTTATTTTCATTTTAATTAAATAATCAAGAAAAATGAATATAAATTAATAAGGCGTGAAATTGCCATAGGAATAAAATGGATAAACTAACCTTTTATTTGAATAGTATAAATAATTAAATTAAATAATCAATTAAATTAAATTAAAATTAATGGGTATAATGTTAAGACATGTGGAATTACATTAAATGTTTTAGTAATAATATAATATCCTTTACTATTATAAATAAGTGAGTTAAATTAAGGTCATCTAATAATAAATTGATAATCCATGCCACATCAATTCGCCATATCACATTAAAAATATATCTATTTCACATTTAAATATGCCACGTCACATTTAAAATTAGTCATGTCACATTATTTTAGGTACCCTTTTACTAAGATTTTATAGATTGATAGTGAGAAGATAAATGAACTTGGGGTGTAGTTCTTCACATGGAGTTTGGAGAGGGAAAGAAGAAACTCTAGTAAAATCTAATTATAAAAATTTGTATTCTAATTGTTGATTGTTGACATGGATGATTGTTGACGTGGATTTTGGAGGGTGCAAGGTGGCTTTTTGGTAATCCCATGTGACTTTTATTTATTGCTGACGTGAATTTTACTTGGTGTTTTAACTTAGCCTTTTAATTAATAAGGTTTTATAGATCTTAATGTTTTTTTATGACTTATTTTACTAATTTAACAAATAAAAAATTAGTCATTCATTAGAGGTAATCAGATCCGTATAGTGATTTTTGTGTCTTTTTAAAACCATATATACGATTAAACCGTATCAGATCCGTATAGTGATTTTTGTGTTTTTTTAAAACCGTATACCTGGTACGGTTTTCAAAACCGTTTCGAGTATACGGTTTTGCTCACTCATAACTAAAATGGTAAAGTGCCTTAATATTAAACCCAATCGCGAAAGGTCGTCGACGTTTTATAACAAATCGTCGACGTAATTTAAAAAAAAGACCTTGTTACCCTTTAGCTCCCAAAAACCTCACAACCCTTTAGCTCCCAAAAACCTCACAAATTCAAACTAAACCCACCCAAACCCCTCACCCACCACACACCCACAACGACCCACCCTACCACCACCGCAGCACCACCACCAACACCGTAGGACCCACCACCACCGCAGCACCACCAACACCGCACGACCCACCACCACCGCACCACCACACGCACGATTGAGGTTAGTTTTCCTTTTTTTTTTTTAATTACTCTTGTTAGTTTTAATTAAAGTTGTTGTTGTTGTTGTTATTGTTGTTATTCTTGTTATTGTTGAGGTTAATTATGTTAGATTTGTTAGTTGTAGTGTTAATTGTTAATGTTTTTGGTGTTTTTGGTGTTTTTGTTAATTTTAGGGTTTTTGATTCATAATTTGCGCTATTGTTTGTTGTTGTTGTTGTTGTTGATGATGATGATGTTAGTTAGATTATTGTTAGTATTGTTGTTGTTGTAAGTTGAATTTTGAATCAAAAGCCAAATGTGGGGGGATTAGGTAGAAAATCCGATTGGGGGGGTTGGACGTGCCTGTTAGATGTCTAGGGTGGGGGGAGGACGTGTGTGTTACACGTCTTGGTAGGGTGTGGACGTGAGGGGTTCACGTCTAGGGTAGGGGGGACGTGAGGGGTTCACGTCTAGGGTAGGGTGGGACGTGAGGGGTTCACGTCTAGCTATGGCTATGACGTGAATCTTGGGTGTCCGTGTATGCTGAGGACGTGAGATTCGCACATCCATGGTGGTGCTGGACGTGTGTTTCCCACGTCTAACACCTATGAAGACGTGTGGATTTCACGTCTGTCCTTGGTTTGGACGTGAAATCCACATGTCCTTCCATGGTTCGGATTTTTTATTTATTTTGTCCGTATATTTTCAATTTTAGTAGTTAAGTGTTATTATTTTTTCATTAAAAGTATTTAATTTTGTATATAATTGTATAAAAAGTAGTTAATTTTGTATTTAAATGGATAAATTATATTATTTAAGTTGTTAATTTTGATTTTATTTTGAATTATTTTAGTTTTTTATGAAAATTTGTTTAATTTTGATAATTTTGTGTATTTTATATTTATTCTTTATTATTTTAGTTTTTTTATGACAATTTGTTTAATTATATTAATTTAACGTTATTGTAATCTCGTAAATGCAGATGTCTTACAATGAAGATGATATCATGCCTGCAATTGGTCGTACCGCAGGCCGAAGAGTGACGGGGTCTAAGCGTCGTGTCCCGATAGCATCACAACCAGCAGCAGCGCCACGGCCTGGTAGGGGAGGTAGGGGTAGGGGTAGGGGAAAGGGTCTCCTAATAAGGTCTCCCGACCCTACTCCGGAGCACGAGCTTCAGCTACCGAGAGCATTTTTCAGGGACCGAGTTAGCAGTTCCGAGGACGAGGAGGAGGAACAGTTTAGGGTCGATGATGATGATGATGACGAGGTTGAGGAGGAGGGGGAGGACGACTCCCAGTTTTTGGACGAGGGGGCAGCTGATCGACCAGCTAAGGTGATCGTACGTGATGGTAGCGGCCGGTATAGGCCATTTGTGGACCGTGCCTCTAGTAGCTAGGGGGAGGAAGAAGACTACGGATCTTTCCTGGCGTCTTACCGGTCCGGTTGAGGGTGGGCCGTCTATATCAACTGTCCTACGTAACTTCGGTGGCCACGTAGCTTGCAGTAGTTGGACGACTGAGGGGGCCGCGGCATTGGCGTACCTGTACCGACAGTTGGGGATGGCTTCGCGTAGGGAGGCAGCTGGGGTTAGCGGTTGTCTGCCGTTGCTCCTGGCTTGGATATACGAGTACTTTCCGGCGTTCAGGCCTCACTCGGGATATTATGTTGAGGGACGACCACTTGTCGAGGCTTGGTCACGAGTTCCTAGGTTTAAGGGAGATGAGGGGTTGTTGGAGCAGCACAGGCAGAGGTTGGACGGGCTGAGAGCGGAGCAGGTGACGTGGCTCCCTTACAGTGTTAGCCCACATAGGGCTTGTCGTAGTACACTCTACTCGGGGGTGATTAGGTTTATGGATATAGTGGAGCCGTACCAACCTGATAGATGTCTCCGTCAGTTTGGCTATGTTCAGTGTAACACCCCCATTTACCTAGGAGCCTGAACTAGGACTTCCAGGGTAAATAAGACCGTTACCATCCTGGTTAAACCAGGGTAGTAGATAATCATAGTGAAAGATAGACAGTACTTTAGATATAAATTTGTTAACTAAAAGTTGGTACAAGACAAGTCCATGAAGAAGTCCAAAGTCCTTACAACTGATAACAACCACAACTAATACATGTGAAACTAAGTGATCTAGAACTAGTCGGTCCATGCCATGTCTCTCATTCCATGCCCAGCTCCTAATCCTGTTGTCTCTGACCTGAAAGATCTACTCCCCATTCCGGATCATTGTAGGTGAATACGAATACACTGTCAACCTCGCGGTTGAGTAGGATAACACAATAATAAACAATACAAACAAATATGATATGCAAATGTCATGAAATGCTCGAGCTCAATCAAAATCTCATTCTCATACCCTTGCACCAAGCCATACCGAACCTCCCGGCAGACTATAATCGGTCGTCACCGAACACCAGCTCAAAAGCTGATAAGACACCAGGCCTGGTCTGCAGAACCACCTTGGGCTTTACATCAGAACAATATCTGATCCATATATTTCTAAATACCAGTGCATATGCCATGATTATGAATGCAACACCAAAATAAATAATCCTAAACTATCATGCTCAGAACTCATACTTGCATTCGTAACATACAATACACATCTACACAGAACTTAATACCGAACAAAGCCCCAGTGTAACCTACCTGTATTAGCAAGTCCACAAACAAAATCACCCTCTAGAAGTATTCCACCTCGAATTCCATTCCTATAATTATTATTTAATATTAAATTCTACTCACACATCACAGATTGTAAATATTCATAAACTTACTAAATATAGACTTGCTAAAAATAGACTTACTAAATATAGTACTTACTAAAAATAGTACTTACTAAAAATAGTATTAAATCATTTAATAATTAGTACCAATCTAATAACTGATCCACAACTATTACCAATACTAACAAGAATAATATTAATACCCATAATATACTTATCACAAAATCTTAGAGCCATGATCATAAAATTAGTCATGAGAATTACTAAACATATGTAAATAAAACAATAGTATAATATGCATACAATTATCATGCATTTACCTAAATAAAGATACTCCTAAAACTAACAATAATTGATTAAGATTAACAATAATAATCATTATAATAATACTAATACACATATAATATTATGCCATAAATGATACCCAAAAGAATAAACAACCGAGACAACCAATCAGCCACAAAAAAACGCATGAACGTGACCAACACCCTGCATGAAAGTCGCCACCAGCACCAACCACCGCTGCTGACCTCACCTGCGACACCACCAGGCTCGCCACTGAGCCACGATGGTTTCCAGGGGCGTCAGTCTCGGCGGTCGATGCCGCAGCATCCACCACTATCTCCGTTCTAAACTCCCTGCCCCAAACACACTCCCTGAAATCCGTTAAAACGACCCAAACAAAACCTACTCTAACGACGGTCTCAACCACCCTAGGCCACAGCAATTACCACCAATCCAACCCCACGACTACAAACAAGACTGAACCCATAATTCCCAGAATAAACGAACACAGAATATACATCGAAAACACAAACGAAACCACACGTTCAGAACCCCTGTTCTGAAATGGAAAACGATTTAGCATATGCAACCCAAACACCCCTTCGACGGTGGTTTAAGGCCGGCAACGATGACACTTTAAGGAGTTAAAAACGACTAGTACACATCCTAGACTCATAACATGTGAAGATCAGAATTAAAACATATGAATCCTGAAAATACAGATGCGTTAAAGAGAAGGCTGTTACCAAGGACGAACGAAAACAAGCGTGTGTACCTTCTTCCCTGAGCAAAACGACCACCCTTAGCCTCTGTTTACCACCGTGCTAAACCCTCCGTTGCAAACTCCAATATGGCGGCAGTAGGTATTGTAGATGTGTGAGTGTGGATAGGTCAAAAATAGGGTTTGGTAGGGGGGTTATAAGTGAAGGCTTGAGGAGGAGAGGGCTGAGTTTACACATTTGTGTTTCCACTTGTGCATGGGCTTAGGGTTTGCACGCAATTCCATGGCCCAAAGTCAAAAGCTAAGACAGTTTTATTACTAAATCGTAGACTCGAGCTCTTAAAGAACATATAACACTTATTCCAAAACCAATTATCGACTGCTAACGTTCAAATAGTTAAACACGTTGACATAACCACTAGATATTAAAATAAAAAAAACGCAATAGAAAACGATAGAAATACGTAGTATTACATTCAGGATCACCCGAACCCTATGCGGGTCCCAGCTGTCAAGAGTCGTCCGGCGAAGCCGGATCAGGGTTACAGGTTGTCGTTGTAATACTCCGTATATTTTATTGTATTTTATTTTATTATTTATTAATTTCATTAACGTGTTGACATTACTTGAACTTTTATATTCGGTAATATAATTATCGAATACAAGTTTTATATTTTATATGACTATTAGTGTAGCGTCGGGTTTGAGCATTATGAGTAGAACATGTTTAAGTAGGTACTTGGGCCTCGATATGCGTGCAACCGAAACAACCCAAAGACCGACACAACCTTTACATCAACACAAAACCATCAAAACTACTCAACCACCTTATCAATTTACGTTTAACACAAACCTAACCCTAGCCTTCTATCCATCGACAACAGCCTCCCTTACCCAATACAATCTCAAAACCCTAATTCCACTTCAACCACCACCAACGCTTTGAGTAAGAACGAGAGGACTGCAACCATTATCGCATCATCATCTTCTTCGCCCATCCTCGTCGCTGTAAGACAATAATTATTCACGTTTCAATTCATTTTATTATACCCGTTTTCGTGTTGTGGTTTGTCTTTTCGAACTGTTTTCTGTTGTTGTTTTGATACGAATTAGGGGTAGTAGTAGTAGTAGTAGTAGTAGTAGTAGTAGTAGTAGGGTGTTCATGGCTTCTTTTTGGGGGTTGTAGGGTGGTCGTAGAAGGTGACTAGTGGCGGTGATGGTTGGGAAGTGCAGAAACAGGGGCAGGGGAATATAAGTGTGTACAACGGTTTTATAGCGGCTATTGTAGGTGTTTTAGGTGGAGTCGAAGCCTGGTGGTGGCCACCAGGGGAGTAGTGGGGTGTGGGAGATGATGAGAGTGGTGTTAGGGTGGTGGTTAGGGCAGTTGTCTTGGTGGTGAGAGTCGGTTTTTCGGAAAAGGGAGACACGGTTCCAGAACAGGGGCTGGAAACGCGTGGGTTCGTGTGGTTTTGGTGGGTCTGGTGTGTCTGTTATAAGGGAAACCAGATTGGAGGCTGACCACCAATGGAACCACCATGTGTCAGAGGTGACAATGGTGGTGGCCAGAGGTGGTGTCGGGACTAGGGTGAGTGAGAGAAGAGCGTGAAAGAATAGGGGGTCGAAGGGACTGTACAGGCGTATGTATGCAGGCTACTTCGACAGCCTGTTTAGAGCAGTCATGGTGGTTGCAGGTGGTGTCCAAATGGTGGAAACTGTAGGCAGTGGTGTAGGCTAGATGTAGGGGTCAGTGGCGATGGTGGTGGGTGGCCGGGTTGGTGATAGTGTTGACGGGAAAATAGGACGTCAGGGGCTGTGTCTAAAGGGACTGTTGGCGCTGATCTCGTAGTACTCGTGTTAGGATGTTACTGTTTGTTTGTGTTTTACTAATATTATTATTATAGTTATTATTATTCTTATTAGTGTTGTTATTATTATTTTACTAATGTTGTTATTATTATTAATCCTACTATTATTATTCTCTTATTACTATTATGAATAGTATTGTTATTAGTGTTAGTATACATGTATGGTCGTCTTATTAGTATAAGTTGTGTTGCGCCTTTATAAGTGTATTAGTATTGTGAGTATTATCCGGTTTTGTTGTTAGCGTTTTCTACGTATATTATTATTATTATTATTAATAATATTATTATCATATTTGCTATTATTTATTCTTGTTTTTTTATTATGGTTAGTATTGGTATTATTATTATTATTGTAAGTTTATTATTAGTGTTTATAATAATTATGTGATGATTATTAATATTATTGATTTAATATTATGTTTGAGGTTGTTGATGTTTTAATGGTTTAGTTCATAGTTATATAGTTGGGATCAATTAGTTTAATTAGTTGAACTGGTTTGGTTAATTTGTTTAAATCGTGTTGCGACGGTAATTTTAACTGATCACCTAATTAAGCTAATTGGCTAGTCGTGCTTAATATAGTCTCGTTATGCGCAATACATTACTTTGATAATTAAATTGATTGATTGGCTGATATATTATATTTGTTTACGTAATTGTATTAGTTAGTAATTAAGGATATTATTTGGTTAGGTGCTGAGTATGTAATGAAGTGATTCGGCTGATTGGATGTTAGCGGTGTGATGAGATTATATTGCTATCCAGGTAGGATACACTGACCTTATACTCTATGATGTGATATGAATGAATGTGGTATTGTGTGTTATATGGATGTTGAGCATGATTGATATGAGAATGTTATTTGTTGGATTGAGTATTGATTATTATTATTGGCATGAGCATTGCATTAATCAATAGCATGATTGATTAAGAATATTGTTGCATTCATGAGCATTCATATGCATTGGTTACTGAGCAAGATGTGCTTCAGATATTGTTCTGATATAAAGCCCAGGGTGGTTTTGCAGACCAGGCCTGGTGTCTTATCAGCTATTGAGCTGGTGTTCGGCGACGGCCGATTATAGTATGCCGGGAGGTTCGGTATGGCTGGGTGTTACGGGTTTGAGATTGAGAATGAGATTGAGCTCGAGCATATCATGGCATTTGCATATTATTATTGTTGCATTATTTATTATTGTGTTATCCTACTCAACCGCGAGGTTGACAGTGTATTCGTGTACACCTACGGTGATCCGGAATGGGGAGTAGATTCTACAGGTCAGAGACAGATGGATTAGGAGCTTGGGCATGGAGAGAGACATGGCTTGGACCTACTTAGAATTAGATCACACTTAGATGTCATCAGTTGTACTTTTATTCTGCTGCGTAGTTTTGTAGTATCAAAGTTTAAATTTTATCAAATTTTATATAAAGTACTTTGGTTTGTTTTACTTTGTTATTTACTACCTCGGACATTCCGAGATGGTAACAGTCCTATTTATTTGAGAATGTCTTGCTAAAGGCTCTTAAATAAATGGGGGTGTTACAGTCGTACGGTGATACTGCTGATTTGGATTGGGGTTTGAGAGAGATTGAGGCTCCGTTAAGACCGCGTCATGACCGGGCTTTGATGCCGTTTCAGTGTGATCCACGGTACATGAGTTGGTACAAGAAGATTTCTCACCCATACTTCAACCCCCTGCACGCCGTGTTCAGATGCGCTCACCCTCTTTCACCGAGGAGCCGGAGGTTGGCCGAGCTCTTAACCGTCATTTCTCGCAGATTTATACTCAGGCCCCCGACCAGAAATGGTCGTACGTGCGACGCTTGGTCAATGATATGGAGCGGTTCTACATTACGAAGGATGACGTTGAGGATGCTCCAGTTGATGATGATGATGATGATGAGGACGATGATGATGATGACACCATAGATTATTAGTTTCGTTATGTATGGATTTTATTTGTTTTCTTATGTACGGACTTTTTATTAATAGTAACTCGTAGCTTTTTAACCGTCATTTTTATTAATAGTAACTCAATCAAAACCTAGCTTACATCGGACATGAATAAAAACACATAAAACATAAATTGTAATTAAAACTTAATGAGAACATGGCGTACATTGGACATTAACGAAAACACATCAAACATCAAACATAAGTTTACAATACTTAATGAGAACATGGCGTACATTGGACATGACGAAGATGAAGAATCAAGATCTCCTTCGTAATCTCCAGCTTCAATTACTTCAGGTTGACTAGCCACGTAATGATCATAAAACATTAAAACGCGCAGACGGACATTACCTAGATTGAACACTCTACTGGCACACAAATCAGATAGTGTTGCGTAGTCTATCAAGTTTAGTATACGCTCAATGTAGACAAGGAAATCACTTCTTAACTTGCGAAACTCCCACATCTTCTCAGTTACAATTTCATCAGTAACATCATTGTCTGGAACAACCGGACTGCAGAGGGGGTTACCGTGTAGGATGCCAAAAAGGTTGGCAATTGGAGGATGTTCTACCAGGTCCCACACAGTGTCACTCGGAATGACTAGCTCAAGGCGAGAAACTAGCACTGGGAACTGCGTAGTTATAAGATCGATCCTTAGCCGATAAGCTCTATTTTTTTGAACGTTTGTGAGAGCCATATTAAAAGTATTGATTTTAGTAGTGAATGAGATTGTGGTTGTTGCGATTACAATGAACATGAAAACCAGTATTTATAAGAAGCCATAGTATAACGGTAACTTTTTGAAAGCGTAACGGTAACATTTTGAATTTTGAAATCACAACGGTTACATTTCAATATTACAACCTAAACAATTCAAATAAATCTCGAAATACAATTTCAAACCGGGGGAGGCTGTCTTCGGCGCCTAGTTCGAGGTGTTGTTCCCATTAATAGGCGGTTGTAATTAACCTCATTTCCACCAAACTCCTCAAACGAATCCTGTTAATACGCAAAATTGGTAAGGATTATATTAAAAAATATTAAAAACCACTTAATTTATGTTAAAAACTAAGTAAAATGACGGAAATACAAGGACTTCAAAACTACCCGTCCAAGCATGGTATGGACGTGAATAGTACACGTCCAAACCATGCATGGACGTGTACTATTCACGTCTCAGTATAGTGAGGACGTGCACTATTCACATCCAAACCATGCATGGACGGCCATGATTCACGTCCAGGCATGGTTTGGACGTGAATAGTGCACGTCCTCACGTCCATGCATGGTTTGGACGTGAATAGTGCACGTCCTCATCATGCTGAGACGTGAATAGTGCACGTCCCTGCATGGTTTGGACGTGTACTATTCACGTCCATACCATGCTTGGACGGCTAGTTTTGCCGCCCTTTCCACGCGAGGACGGCCAGTTTTCAAGTCCAATGCAAAATTTCGATTGAGTTTAATTTGTCTATTCTATGACTTCTACGATTAATTCAACCTAATTTCAACTAAAGGGCTTAAACATGTAATTCAACAAAAATTAGTTGAAAAAAAAAAAAGATTTTAGTTACTTACCGATGTATCGTTGTCGTCGTTTGACATTGAATCGTTGTCGTTGTTTTGATGTTGTTGTTCGATGTTGAAACCGTTTTTTTTGGATTTTATGTTGTTTTTGTTGTTTTTGTTTCAGAGAATAGAAGGTAGAGAGAGAGAAATGGGCAAGTGTTGTATTTTTTATATAAAACGTCGACGATTTTTCACAAAACGCCGACGACCTTTCGCAACCCCATATTGAAATAAGCCGAAAATATTCTTATCACATAAATGGTTAATTTAGTCTATCATTCATACTAGATTATTTCTACAGGTATTTTATTGAAATTTTATAGTATAATTATACAGAAAAATATTTTCTATAAATTTAAGCAGGTAATTCATGCAAATTTTACCTGAGTATAAAACTAGCATGTGAAAAAAGCGGTCTAAAATAAAACCGTAGGCGCGGGATCTGCTGTAACAGTTGAAAAATGATGATTGTTGGAGTTTATAAAAACGGAAATTAACTCTCCAAAAGAAGTTGGCTAGACAGAGTAAAGGTTGAAGGAGCAAAAATGGAGGCAGCGATGGGATTAATGAGACGCATTCACCCGAAGCACACGGATACAGCTCTTTCAGCACTTCTATCTCTTCTCCCTCATCATTCCTCTGATCTCCTCTCTCAAGTTGATCAGCCCCTTCAGGTCCCTTTCCTTTCCTTCCTTCTTTTTTAATCTCAATTTCCCCAATTTTATTTCATATGATTTCTCTCCATTCTTCATTTCATTTTACTTTCTGGGTACTTTTCATTAGGGTTCCTATTCATATGATTCTTGGGTTATTTTTTAATTGGAGTTTTGGTTTATTAAGGTGTATACTATCGGGTTGAACTGATTGCTGGGTTATTTTATTCGGGTTTCGATTCGCTTTGGTGTATTGAATTGGCTAACGGTGATTATTGATGGGTATTACGTAATAATCCTTTTCAATTCGCCGAGGTGTTTTTAATCAGGATTTGAGCATTTCCTGGTGTTGAAATGGCATTGCACACATTTCTCACCGTAGATGATAATTGGAATTCTACAGATTTGACAGTTTCTTCATTCCCCAATTTGATTTCATATGATATTTCTTCATTCCTCATTTGATTTTACTTTCTGGGTGGTTTTAATCAGGGTTTCTATTCATATGATTGTTGGGTTGTTTTTTAATTGGAGTTTCGGTTTCTTAGGGTGTATACAATTGGGTGGAACTGATTGTTGGGTTGTTTTTAATCAGGTTTCAATTGGGTGTATGCGATGATTGATGGGTATATGTTCGATTGTTGATATTATTTATTCCAGCATGATCAGGATTTGAGCATTTGCTGGTCTTGAAATCGTAATGCACACATTTCTCACTGTAGATGATAAATGGAATCCCACAAATTTGACCAGTTTTTATGTATAAGTTGTTGGAAATTATCGAGTCGTTGGGATAACTAGACTTTTGGGTTCTTGGGCAATAGATTTATCGTCTTCTTTTCACATGGGGTTTTAAATTTGTAGGATATATGTTACTTCGGCTCGTGTAAAACTATCTGATACAGGTGCATGTCCAAGTGTAAAACATGGTAAAGAATAATCCTCGTGTCTTTTAGCTTAAAATGAAATTTTAAGTGTCATACCCATGCCCGAGTGTCCAACCTGGACAGGGCGAGGTCAGATGAAGAGTCGGGGAGAGTAACATAATTTTCGGATACGACTGTATTATTTTGCGTGAAAAGGGATATATTTTTATCAAGTTATTTGTTAATCCCCTTTTGTGCATGTTTGAGAACGACCGAGTGCATGATGCATCATCAACTTTGAAGAGTTTAACACCTTCTGCCTTCTGCCTTATTCTTTTAGGTCGAGTAGTTGGTTACCTAAGATGACTTTTAGTCTTCAGTGCTACCGAGTTAGCTTGTCCACTTTCTTGACCTATGGAGATTATCAACATCATTTTCATCTTGAACTTTAATTAATTAGTGATACTTGAGAGACATCTGTCAATCTGCCATTACCAAGGAACTTGTAGACATCTGGGACTGTTCCCTTGCATGAAGCTTTGCACTATTTCAGTTTATTTCTAATTTGATCTGCTTGTACAGTTGTACTATGATTTGTGTTTTGTGCAAAATAATTGTGTATAAGTTCAAGCACTCCGATCTTTATCTGTTCTACCTGCATTTGTTTGGTTGTCCAGGATGTTTGGATTACACTAAAATTTATGCTCCTTGAATACAGGTTCTCTGTGATTCAGTAAGTGGTAAAGAGTTCATCTTGTGTGAATACAACAGAGATGCTGATTCTTACAGGTGCAAAGTTTGACAACCTGCTTTCGTTCTTAAATTTAATCGTATTTCTCGTCTTTTTTCCTCTTAGACTTTGTACGTCCCTTTTTTGTTGATGAGCTAAAAGATCTTCTAATTGCTTCCCCTCTCTACCCATTTTCCTTTTCTTATCCAAAACTTAAAGTTACATGCTTGCAAACGTTCATGGTAGTTTGATAGTACAAGCGATCAACTTTCACCACCAAATAATAGTGCTTCTACGCTCTTGCTGATGAGTTGAAACATGAATTTGTAGGTCTCCATGGACAAATCAGTACCAGCCACTTCTGGAGGACGGCCTTTATCCCTCTCCCGAATTAAGGAAGCTTGAAGCTGAAGCCAATGATGTGTTTGCTGTATATTGTGACCAGTGAGGTCCTTCACTTACCTCGTCCTTTGTTATGTTGTTAAGTTAATATGCTGATTTTTATAGGATTTTTTGTTTATCTCTTGCTACATATTGCTAGGTATTATGAAGGCGGGATCTCATCTGTTTATATGTGGGAGGATGATAATGAAGGGTTTGTCGCATGTTTCTTGATCAAGAAAGGTAATCACTTGGCTTCCTTCGATACCCTCTCCCTCAGTATCACATTCTTGTCATGTAATCTATAAAAAGAAAACGGCAAAACTTTGTATGTTATTTACATGGAGAATGTCTTATCTTTCATTGCAATGTTGGTCAACGGAACATTTTTTTTTTTGGCTCAGATGGTTCCAAGTCTGCTCATGGACGAAGAGGCTATCTGCATGAGGGACAATGGGATGCTATACATGTTATTGAGGTATGTCTGACTGACTTCTCTATCAACTACCATAATTTCTGAGAGTGTTAAGATAAATATGGTTTTGCTTTCTACCATTATCGGATATTCCCCTTTCTGTTACATTTCAAGCTTCCAAGTTAATGGGGGCAGCTTATTCTTCTATCTTAATGCGTGATTAGGTGGCATTCGAGGATGAAGGGACTGCCAAATACTGTTTAACCAGCACTGTCATGCTCTCTTTGACGACAAGTAATGAATCCAGTGGGACATTCAGCTTATCAGGGTCTATTAGAAGACAGGTACTAAAATAATACCCCGCTTATCTTAGTTAATTTCAGTTTCTTATCTTAGCATGACTTGGGTTTTTCCTGTGGTGTTCATTGTTGTGATATCTATAAGCTTATCGGATTTTGTGATCTTCACTGAGGTTCCTCGTCTTTTGACTTTGGATCTTGTAGTAAAATATGCAACAATAATAGTTGGATTTATTTATTGAAGATAACTCTGTGCTCTTTACTGCTTCAAAATCATGAGACACTGACTTCTAAAGGTGTAAGAATGAACAGTGAGCTCATCATGAATCAAAAATCAGATCTGCTATCATCTCTCGATTTTATTAGAACCAAAATCCATGTCAAACTTTCAGTTTCTTGTTCAGTGAGAGTGCTGCGAACAGAAGCTCAGATGTTGGGGCATTACCATTGCTCCAGTTAATGCTTTGGTTTTAATCAAAACCAGGAGCAACTTTATTCTCATAAATCAAAAAAGAAAACAAGAAATCATGGAGTGAGAGAAAAATGTTCAAGTTGAGGCATACTGCAAACTGATAATCAGATTGGTCTGGACCAATTTGGTGGAAGGACACGACTCAGATCTCATATAGTCCTATTTATCTGACAATTAACTGAATTAATCAGCTAACGTAGCAGTATAATTCTACCAAAGAATTAGTTGCATTACTTTTGAAGTTCATCTAGATGACTTTTTTGAAATTTCTATAAGTTACTTTCTGATTTCATATTTCAAAAATAGTCGTCAGCCACCAAATTTTTGGGCAAAACTTTAACAAGGAAAAATTTACCTGTGAAACTATCTCGTCAAATTTCTAAACTCCATTCAACCATGAAAATTAAATCCTGCCTGAATTTCCTGATTAGGAAAAGGTAAAGGAAGAATAAATTATATCTGATGGTGGAAGCAGATGCAATGACGGATATTTTTGATTAAATCATCAAGGATAAGTTCTAAAAGAACTGGGTAAAGGTTGTGAAAGAGACCCAAAGTGGAAATTTGAAGGGAGGAATTTAGGGAGAAAAAAATTTAGAAATGGGAAAAGGAAGAAGACTAGAGGTGAGTCCTAGAAAGAGAGAGGGAGCTCAAAAATTTAGAAGTGAAGTTGCTGATTTGTGTCCCTTAATAAGGGGATGGAGTAAGTTTTTAAAAGGTCTACTCTTGTATGCATTCACTCATGTAAGACTTTAACTTAACCATTATCCACCATCTTATTGTGAAGTTGTTAGGTATGTAACTTAAAATTACTTAAAACTGTCGCGTAGTTGGAATGAATGTTGCCTCAATCACTCCTTAACATCAGACATGTAAATTTCTATTAAAAATATAGGAAACTTTGAAATAATTCAGGGCGTAATTTACAGCTTTCTGCACATTTCTTTAAACCCGTTGAGGCGACCCTGTGATAAACCCTTTTTTGCGGGAGCATAAGAACTTATTCGACAGCCTTTTCTGTTTGCATGCTATGTTTTTGTTTACAGGTGTTTGTGTTTTGCTTCAGCAACTAGCATATAATTTGTAAAGTTTCTAAATACGCTATAATGAGGTCATTATCATTCATTGTCGAGAAACTCTCCTTTGCGATCGCCTTGCCGTAAGCTTATGATCAGACTTAAAGGTTTTTACTTTTTAGGTACCGGTAAGGTGTCAAGATGAGCGAGTGAAGTTTCAGATTATGTAACACAACCTATTTTGAAAGCCGGAACCTGATATCTTAAAATCTCACCTCTCTCTTTACGATCCACCTTTGTCTTAAAAGCGCATTCTTCGTTTTGTGCCACCACATGCTATAAATGTATGTTGAGATTGTTGTATACAAATTTCATTTTCATTTGTGTATACGCTCTCTTTTCCCTGCTAATGAAATTTTCACTATGGTCATTTGTTACCTCTTGTCTCAACTTTCTTCGCTGTGTAGTTAGTAGATAACGAGATAGCTTTCACGTTTTATCAATGAATTCGTGAGCCGGACTAGGTTAAATCTTTTGCAAAAATCCTTTCTCCACTTAGTTCTCTAATAAGGAGTATTTTTTTTGTTTGTCTCCATTATGTGTAGATGAACATGCAACTGTCTGTGGCTGATGGCCACCTTTGTAACATGGGAAAAATGATTGAAGAAATGGAGGGCAAGCTGAGAAATTCTTTGGATCAGGTACTTTTGTGCGAGAAATTATCCTTTCTTACTTGACCCTTATCCCTTCATGGTTTTGTTCTCATCTGAAGTAGACCCTTTCTCCACCTCAAACTTCACATCTATGAGGACTCAGGCACAATATTATGCAATGGCAAGATGTGTATTCTTTGAAGTTGTAAAATATTATCATTGGCGAAGTTGGAAGAATGTTATTTCCACAAATTGTGAGGTAGGAGGTTGGGTTTAAGCAATCTTACCCAAACACGGTGAGGATGATTCTAGATGACCCAAATGAAAATTGGGTCAAATAAAAAGACGCACGGTTTAGTGTAGCTGTAGACTGTAGTTAAGCATTTTGCTTTATTCCATCCAATGTAAATGGGAAGTTGTTATTCCCCTCAAAATTAATCTTTACTTTTTGCTACAAAATGTAATTAGGTGTACTTTGGAAAGACAAGAGAGATGGTTTGCACTCTACGACCGCCAGCCGAAGTGGTGTCAATGAAACTGCCTAACAGCTGATGGGCAGGCCCCTTAAGATTTACAAGTACGACAGACTGAATATTCTGGTGTTTTACCAATTTATCAGATGGTTTGTGACATATGTAATCCATATTTGTTTGATTGAGTTATATAGTTTTCTTGTGATCATTCTGGACGATAATGGGTGTTCCTCAAATGAGGTGTTTGCTGTATGGAAGTTTGTATATTGTGTTTGCAACTTTGCATGCCTTTATAATGTAGTTTAAGTTGCCTGTTACATTCAGATGTTCTACTCTATTCAGTATTTAGTTGAGCGGGCAATAAGCCTATAACTATGGCCTATGGGGGTGTGCTTGTGTCTGTTTGAATGCACAAGCCATGAGGTAGTTAGTGAGACGGTCATATAAGAAAACGACGTCAAAACATGTACAGTTGTATTGGGTCATTGAAACTTTAATCTAACAGAAATACAAGTAGGAATTGTCATTAGTTGAGAAAGCAACGCTACAATGAGACTTTGACCGATTGAGAAAACGGTCAAATTACCTACATGAAAAGGTAGTTTTTTTGGCACCCGTAAAAAGAGGTTTATACTTCATACAGATGAAATTTGACTCATTTACTTTTATTAAAAACATAAACTAATACTTCCTCACTTCCAATCAATTATATACCTATACTTTATTTACGTTTGCTAATATCCATTTTCTTTTGTCATTATCTTTAGTTATATATTGATAAAAATTATAAAACTGAGAATTTGTGTTTTTCAAAAAAAAAATATAAGTCAGTGGATAAGGTTTGTATTTTAACGACAAGATACAGACCCAAATCCACCCCCCAGTTTCGCTTAAAGTTCTGTAGATGCATTAGTTCGAAAAAAATGAGATTCATATCGGGCCCAGATCCATCAGTATCTGGTCGGGCGAGTAGCAGTGTGTATATCGCGGTGTTGTAAGCAGTATCCAGTATATCGACGATCAGTTAGGTACCAGGTAACCCAGCCCTTCTCTTCCCTTTGTTCACTGCAAATATCCCATTAATTGCATGTCAACTTCACAGGTATTTTATAATTAATATAGGCAATCAACTGTAAGTCTATAATTATAAAACATAGCCGTCTATTTTGAGATTTCTGATAATTAACAATTTTGAATGTATTCATTCATACCTTTTATTCTTATTTCAATTATATATTATCCATGGAGTTGATTAGTTTTTGGTTACTTACTTGCAGTTTGTCAGCTGATGGTTATGGCTATGGTTATGAATGAGATATGCAGAATTCTGAAATTCGTTTGCAGCATACAATTTCTAAGAATGTCTGTGCTCTGGACAATCTCTCTTTTGCTTTCATACATGCGCCTCTGCTTTGCTGCCCGTCTATCTCCCCGGGATAAACCAACACCTATCTCTGCTTCTCAGAGACCTGTTTGCATTGTCACTGGTGTAAGTGTCTTCCCTACTCAATATCGACTCATGTATATTTGTTTTCACTGTCTTCGTCAAATACTTTACTTCAACAATAAGCTTAAATTCCCCCCCAACAAACTTACTTTTATGCTGTTTCGGACGTTGAATCCCCAAATCTAATTTGGCCTATGCGGGTTCCTGCATTAATGCCAATTTTTGTGGGATGTTTTCTGCAGGCGACATCAGGTCTCGGAGC